>CM057149.1:22306201-23657471 GCA_029964075.1 Patiria pectinifera | reverse complement strand
TTCCGTATGTGGGCCCATTCTTTAATTATTTTGTATTGCAGATTCTAGATTCCTTTGGCAATTTACTCAATATTAGCGTTTGTTGTCAAGAGCGACTAGACTTCAAGTATGTTTAATTGACTTTAATGTTTTCTAAAGAGGGTTGGTCCGCAATTAAAGAAAAAGTATCGATATCAGCCCAAAACACAAAGGAAGATTCCCTTCCCTCCCTACCCTTTTATTGACTGTATACAAATCCAAGTTCAAGCATGAAACTGAAAAGTATAATAGCAAATGGACATTATACAGACGTTTGCAATCCTTGAAATGTTTACCCTTCAGCGGCGTAGCTAGCTGGGGGGGGGGGGGGGGACCCATGTGGGGCCATAAAAAGTCCCCCCCCCTGAAAATTTGGCGTCCGGAGAAAAGCACAGCCATATGAGTTACCATGATTAGTCTTCCGCGATTTTGTGCGTATTTTTCATCAAAATGTTTTTCCCGCGAGAGGCGATTTATTGAAACGTCCCTTGACGCGAATGACGTGACGCGAATAGCAGTAGTTATTGTGTAATGTAGCCACGATATATACGTTTTGAACAGTGCCCCCATTGGAAGATGGTGTCCAGCCTCCCCCCTCCCCCCATTTGATTTTACGGAGGGCGGGTGTCCGGTGAAAAAGCCCTGTCTACCTTTCAGCACGGATGGAATTTTTGGCGCCCCTCCACGTAACCTCAGGCCCCCCCCCCCCCACACACACGCTGTTACCATTGTGTCCCGTTTAACTCGGTTGTTTTCGGTCTCAATATTGCCATTTGCAGTGGTTGTTAATATATTTTGGAGTATTAAAGCCAGAGTCCATCATTTATTGCAGCTATCCAAAAACTAACTGACGTAAATTGCAAGTGTTGCATCTGCCAGAGTATTGAGTTTTTTGTGGTGATTCATGCTGTTTCAGTACACGACACTAAGACAATGAGAAAACTGTTGGCCTAATGTTTTATGTAGCGCACTATACGAAAAGGTACTTGTCGTACAGTTAACATATACGCTTCAGAACAAATGGAACAGTGGACTGAAGAAACCGAAGTTGAAGTAGGCCCCCGGGGACGAGGTTGAATCAGAATCCTACTTTCTGTAAACAAGTTTGACTTCTGTGACTTTTGATCAAGGACGACAATCACTTCTCAAAAGTGTGTGTGTGGGGCCATACCTTGATCAGAAGTAATGCGAGTCGAATCATGTTTTGCTAAGGCCAAAAAAAGTCTCCGGTTTCTGGTATGCGCGCGCGTCGCCGTAGCCATGCGCGTAGGCAAAATGAAAACGTTTTTCTTTCAATGAAAGATGATGTCTCAAAACCGCCAAACTCACTGGTTTGACTGGAATCCTGCTGCTACACAATTTTAACGTGTTTTGAGATTGGGTTATGGTCGAGAATAAGCTTTATGTGGCCTCTCTGGACTCCCATATGTGCACTAAGTTTAGTCGGGCACCATTTGCAGTCATCAGCCGACATTTGAAGCAAAAAATCAGGTAAAAAAAACAAAAAACGCGTCGCCGCACCACTTTTTGGGCAAGCTCCATACCAGAAACCGTAGACTTTTTGGGGGGGCCTAACATATGGATGTGCCGATCAGAGAATGTGGGTTAAAGGTGCACATTCGTTCGGGGATCGCCAATTTATGGGGGTTCTATTTAGACTGTTTATGATTATTTTAGGCGATGTATGTCCTAAGATTGCTTGGAAAAAATAATCCTCTAAGCACTTCTCATACATGCGGCCATGTGATACGCAGCCACAGTGATGAAAGCAGACTGAGCCTTGCCGTGTATAAGTTTGTCCGTTTCAGAAACGGACAAACTTGGTTTGTCTTACCTCGTTTTGTAGTAACCAATCAGAGCAAAAGAACTTGTACCCGTCTGAAGGTTCATAGTCACTGAACAGCTACATGGATGGAGGTCATATCATATTTCCCCCACTGGCTTCTAGACAATTAAGTTTCGACTTCTGTGAACTATATCGACATTATGGCAATCACATTAACTGTTCTGAATCAGAATCTGAACCCGGATCTACCCACTGATCACGAATTGTCAAGACATATTTTGCTGATATAGACCTTATGCGCAGATACCATCTTAGAGGGCATCTGTTGTTATTTTGATTCAGTAACATGAACGCACAAAAGATTCAGTCCTGCATATCCCAGCAAAACAAACGCATTCATATTGCCAGATGAATCGACAGTAATTAGGGTCCTAAAGCTGAATTAAGCACTTTTCTGAACATTTTAAGTTGGTATCGATTTGTAAACGTGTTTAAATGCTAAACATTGATTGACAGTGCTTTATTTATTGGACTGACGTTTAGGAATTGGACACATAATGATTACATTCTGAACATGTTTACAAAGTGATAGCAGGATTATGTTTAATTGCTTAACACAATCAGAGTGAACACAACAGTTACAACAGCTAAAATATCAAAAAATATTGGTATAATGAACCGTCTAAAATACTTTTTAGCTAGTAGCATATTGCTAACCTTGTACAACTCATTTGTTTTACCGTATTTAAATTACTCGATTCTGACTTGGGGTAGTCCAACTCCTAAATGCAACAAACTGCTTACTCTCCAGAAACGAGCAGTTCGAGTAATTTTTAAAACTGGCTATTGTGAACACTCTGGGCCTTTATTTGCAAATTTTAAAATTGTTAAAATTCACTGACCTGTATCATCTTAACTTAGGAAAATGTATGTATAAATATATGAATCGTGCATTACCTGCTTGTTTTAATCCCTGTTTTACACTTATTTCAAACGTTCATTCATATAATACCCGCGGTGCCACTAGGAAAACTCTGTATGTTAATTATAGTAGAACTTCATTGTCCAAAAATAGTGTTGTCCAACCTGGCACTCTATTTTGGAATAATCTTGATGACTCTTTTAAATCATCACCCACTCTCTCTATTTTTGCTATAGAAAACTAAAAACTCATTGTTAATTGCAATCCAAAAAATTGTAATAGGGATAATAACGGCCTTGATTACTGTCTTATACACCTGTGTCTGTGCTCTGTCTTTCCATGTATGTCTGTCACTTGTCTGTCTGTCCATAGGCTGGGGAACAAAAGCTGATGCTTCACCCGGACCTAGATGTTGCCATTTAGTTAATGTTCATTATTGTAAACATATCTAGGATGTATTTTCAATTTGAATATATAACATTATGTATTATGTATCATCCTTATGCAGCATCGAAATAAATGTATCGAATTGTAACCCGACTTTAATTCACCATCATAGTTTTATGGTAGATTACACAAGTGAACTTGAAATGATTATTGTCTGCACTTAAAATAGGCCTACTTGTTTGACAAAAGTGTTTTCTTGTTTGTGTGCGTATATTTAGAGGGTAATCGACTGAAACCAACTTTCTTCTCCTAACTGGGATTTTTGACTTGTCATAAGTTCACTTCTTGTGAAATTTGGATTAATTCAACTTTAGCATATAGGTGGATTAATGGCCGTTGTTAGATTGTATACACAACATTTTTGCGACATGTTTAAAAGCCGGGAATGGTAAACATGTGGGTGGAACTGTGGAAGGCTAAAATGTGGGAGGCACTTTGTGCCAGCCCGTGTCTGGTAGGCCCATGTTCTTCTGGTACTGCCTTCATAGAAATGATGATTATCTATAAACGTACAAGTTGAACCTTTGGGAAATGTTGTGCCAGGCACAAACATCGACTGTTTCACAAAACCACCTGCTGTTCTAGGAAAACGATACGTAGTTCATACCATCAATCTGGACATGAGCCAAATTTTAATGGTTGAGCCTGTCCGGTCTTAGGAATCAAACTCAATTATAACCGAGAATAATATTGTCTGGTATCCGGGGTTTATTATTAATTCATGTCTTTTATTCATTAATCATAAATCAACAACAACCAAAAGACATGGAGGAAACCTAGAACATCATGAACATGAAAGACGAATCAAAAGAAACAGTCTAAATGTCAATGAAGCAAGGAACTAGAAATTAATGTAGAAGTAAGAGACAAATTGACAAATTAAATAATTAACAATTTAGAATAACAAGAAAAGCATAACAGGAAAAGCATAAACCAGGGAATAACGATTGCTTGGCTAGGTCAAGGGAATATTGATGAGTGGGATGGGCGATGTGAAAGAATACCTTAATCTTGAGAATCAATCCAAACGGGGCTGTATTTTGAGTAGAAGATAACGAAGGATGATGTTTCACAAAACCACCTGCTGTTCTAGGAAAACGATACGTAGTTCATACCATCAATCTGGACATGAGCCAAATTTTAATGGTTGAGCCTGTCCGGTCTTAGGAATCAAACTCAATTATAACCGAGAATAATATTGTCTGGTATCCGGGGTTTATTATTAATTCATGTCTTTTATTCATTAATCATAAATCAACAACAACCAAAAGACATGGAGGAAACCTAGAACATCATGAACATGAAAGACGAATCAAAAGAAACAGTCTAAATGTCAATGAAGCAAGGAACTAGAAATTAATGTAGAAGTAAGAGACAAATTGACAAATTAAATAATTAACAATTTAGAATAACAAGAAAAGCATAACAGGAAAAGCATAAACCAGGGAATAACGATTGCTTGGCTAGGTCAAGGGAATATTGATGAGTGGGATGGGCGATGTGAAAGAATACCTTAATCTTGAGAATCAATCCAAACGGGGCTGTATTTTGAGTAGAAGATAACGAAGGATGATGTTTCACAAAACCACCTGCTGTTCTAGGAAAACGATACGTAGTTCATACCATCAATCTGGACATGAGCCAAATTTTAATGGTTGAGCCTGTCCGGTCTTAGGAATCAAACTCAATTATAACCGAGAATAATATTGTCTGGTATCCGGGGTTTATTATTAATTCATGTCTTTTATTCATTAATCATAAATCAACAACAACCAAAAGACATGGAGGAAACCTAGAACATGAAAGAAGAATCAAAAGAAACAGTCTAAATGTCAATGAAGCAAGGAACTAGAAATTAATGTAGAAGTAAGGGACAAATTGACAAATTAAATAATTAACAATTTAGAATAACAAGAAAAGCATAACAGGAAAAGCATAAACCAGGGAATAACGATTGCTTGGCTAGGTCAAGGGAATATTGATGAGTGGGATGGGCGATGTGAAAGAATACCTTAATCTTGAGAACCAATCCAAACGGGGCTGTATTTTGAGTAGAAGATAACGAAGGATGAGACCAGTGCTGTTTTTGACAGGTGAGTGGTGAGTTGCCGTATAACTGTTACCCAGAATGTAATGAGGTGCAAAAAAAGCGGCCAAGAATTTTGCGAATAAAAAGAGGTACATCTCGTGTCTCCAGATCATTCATTCATTGCAACTTGGCCTGTGAACACAACAAAACTGACTTGAAGATCATCATCATGGCTTTCACTAAGATTTCGTGCGTGATGTTCTTTCTGGTCCTCGGTTTAGTGTCCGCAGATGACTGTCCACCGCTCTGGACACGCTACGGTAGCTACTGCTACCGTTTCTTCGGTCCTCCCACGACCTGGCAATCGGCCGAGGAGCACTGCCAAAAGTTCTTCATCCGTAACGGTCAGGGGCACCTGGCGTCCATCCACAGCTCCGAGGAGAACGACTTCTTGATACAGATGTGGAGTAGCTCTCTGGTACCAAACGAGAACCGTGTCGGAGATAGCGTCTGGATTGGGTACAACGACCAGGCGAACGAAGGAAGCTTCACCTGGAGTGACGGGACGGGCGTTGGTTACACCGGGTGGCGTACTAACGAACCAAACAACTGGACGCGTACGAGGCGAGGACTGCGGCTCTTTCTATAGAAAGACCGATTATGTTGGATGGAATGATTACCATTGCGAAGTGGCCTTACCATACCTTTGCAAGATGCCCTCATATTACATCAGAGAGAAGTAAAGGGGAAAACGACCGCTATTCCCCGATGGTAAAACAATACCTAACCCGTTATCCTGTCACCAAGAGGATTAATTCACTAACTTGCAAGGACAATAAGCAACTATTTCGGTTTAATAAAATTGGTCTGGCTTACAAACTTGCAAAACATCAACTTAAACCGACACACCCACATCGAAAATTGGATGAAAGACTGCATGATGTTCTCCGAATGATAAACGCTTTCTAAGTATCCCTTTGAACCTGAGATAGTCACCGTATTTTGAATAAAGGTAATTGCAGTAATTTCGGTGACTGATAATCATGTTTCATCAACAAGTTGGATCGCATAAGTTTACACTGTATTTTGTTTGTACTACATGTATATCATTAACCTCCCTGACTGAAACAGTGACAAAAACCGACTTAAAATACTTTCGAGAGCCTCAGATCAGTGACACTGCAAGTTCATTTTGTAATAATTTTCATTTGCTTTTATAGCTTTCATTTGTGAATTGGCTTTTTTTTAAAAACTGCATTGGTATGACTTTGCTCGATTTAAAGACGGTTTGATAAGAAAAGCAAATATCTTTGAACAGCGCATGTAGGCGCTAAAGGCGCTAAAGCTTGAACAGCGCCTTTAGCTGGCCCTGCATATTGAACTGATAACTTTTGGAGTACGTTAGCCGCAGTAGGTAATATAGTGCCTGATATGACAGTAATACTGTGTATAAAAGCCTGCATTAAAAAGAAACAAGTTATTAAATATGTAATATCTTTGACCTTTAACCCATAACCAGTGTTCACAGTCCTCACAAGAGTAAGAAACTTTTAATATTACGTGAGTTTTATTCCAACTTTCAAAACGTCTAAACCAGCAGACGTGCTTGTATTAAAAGTACACAAAGGGACGTCTTGCACAATATATATATATATATATATATATATATATATATATATATATATATATATATATATATATATATATATATATATATATATATATATATATATATATATATATATATATATATATATATATATATATATATATATATATATATATATATATATATATATATATATATATATATATATATATATATATATATATATATATATATATATATATACTATACTTATTGTAACCAGAATATAACATCCGTGAACTTTAATTATTGTAATCAGTATTCTTGGCAGTATCACCAGTTTCTAAAGGGGTGAATATTGTAATTAAAACACCAAGGCGGCAAACGCCTTCAAACGTTTCTTTAAAAAATATGCAATCCTCACAGCAGAAAGAAATGTAATAGTGCATGAGGAATACATTTTGATTTGATCTAGATACGAATTTGATTCAAATGTTCCTGCTGCCACGGCAACTTATAGCACTAAATTTGATTGTGAATTAAAAAAACTCATAAATTTTGTGTTAGTCTTGTTTATGTATGCTGAAAATATATTGATTATATAGCACTTCATCTTTTTTGTTTTGGTGGTATAGCTCATATATATTACATAGACAATTATTACCTACAAAACAATGTTTTGAAACTAAAAACAGAGCAAAGTACAGAGGGTGTTCAATAAATGCTGAGCAGTGCTAACAGTATCAATGGAATGTTTTTAGTAGTTTAATTACTGTTTTACGCGCATGCCCTATTTTTTTCGCTTAACCTTTAAAGAGCAACATATAACTTGATGGAGCTACGAAAACGGCTAACATACAGTAATGTGAAATATACAGAAGTAACTGAAACATGTATAAATTGATACGAATTACATACAATTATAGAAAAGAAACACAATACGAAAAGGGCACAGCACTACTGAAGTGTATTTATTTATTTTTTTTACATGCATCTATAGATGAGTGAAGTGTGATCTCTGATATAGGCCTACATATACAAATCATAACCTTCAAGTTTTACATCTTCATTCATTCATTCATTGAAAACCATCCTCCGATTTCAACTCAGTGAACACTTTGCGCGGTAACTTCAGTCGCATGAGTTGTAACTCGTGGCTGAAGTTACCACGCAGCTGAAGTTCCAATTAAAGCCTCAGTTTTTTCTCTCTCCTAAAGACAACCACCATTTACAATCAGTTATAGTTATACATGTATGCCTATGACAGCTATAACAGTCACTATCAATAGAACTTTGGCAGCGCTATATCCGGGAAATTGCATGTGCATGATCAAACTCATACGCATGCATTAGCTTGAATACAGTATGATTGGGATTTCCTGGGTAGCACTGCCAAAGTTCCCAAGACTGGATTTGATTGATCTCATTGATAGCGGTGCTGCTACAGCCACTATAACTCTTCTTTGCCCAACTTCACTGCGCTGCCTGAAAGTTAGCAGACAAAGTTGTGCTTAGCATAGCAGACATAACCTTAAGCACTATTTCACGGCGTGGATGTGCTAACGGTCGCGCGTGCATGGAGTTTTCTAGTGTTACGTTAAGCAAATTTTTCCTCTGAAGTAAGCGGGCCTTCTGCTGTGCTAGTATACTTACGGTCTCCATAAAATAGACAGAGGCTCTTAGCAGAAAATCGTGTGCTCAGCAGCGCCATGAAATTGGGCCCTGATGTAAGTAATACGCCCTTTGTGCACAACAATCCTTCGTTGGCCTGTAAGCAACCAATTCACATGCATGTAAGACAAACACCTTAGGCCTACTTTAGCCGAGAAGTTTGACTTTGGGGTTGACATCCCCCGCCAAAAAAACCCCATAAACATGTGTTTGTCAAGTGATCGGAACTAAGTTGAAGTGTAGTCAAGTTTCTGGATCTTATTTTTATGAACCCGGATCTTCCTACCGAATATTCCAGAAACGGATCATGTTTTGCTAATCTTTACTATAATTCCAGGAATCTCTGTCTGTCTGTCTGTCTGTCCGTCGATTATCTCCAGAATGTGCAGTGCAAAGTTTGAAGTTGTTTGGACCAGCGGTTCTCGAAAAAGCTGCAAAAAGCAGTATTTTCTGAGGCAAACGTGGCAGTATATAGCTTAGAACATAACACCCGCACGCACTGCCGTTCTTTTCAATTGTTTACGTCATGTTTAAGCTAAAGCGCGCGTGCTCAATATGACGCAAACAATGCAAAAAGGACGGGCACGCGCACGTGCATTGCAGGGCGATACGTGTACAATGTCCAGTATGGGTGAATACTACATGTAATG
This sequence comes from Patiria pectinifera, assembly GCA_029964075.1. NCBI lineage: Eukaryota > Metazoa > Echinodermata > Asteroidea > Valvatida > Asterinidae > Patiria > Patiria pectinifera. The sequence goes on along the minus strand of CM057149.1, from coordinate 23,648,360 downwards.
GATCAATGGGTACGGGTGAATAGCACTGCATACCATGTTTTCGTATGTACACGGGCACATTATTTTTGCAGTCGACTGAGCGACCATTGTAGGTGGTCGAACTTCAAACTTGGCAAAAATGTTGACATAAGTGTGCATTCAACCTGTGAAAACAACACCATTGAATCTCGTGCGTTGTTTGCACGAGCAGTTCTCCAAAACTCTGCAAGTATGCAACCTATACCAGCGGCAAAGCAATTTGCGTTTCCCGAACATGCACATTTTAGACGGGCACTGCACTAGTAATACGAATGTGATGAGTGAGGCGAATCACAGAAGGAGGTCAAAGGTGCACATTCGTCCCGGATTGTCATTTTTTTTAAAGACTGTTTATTAACTTTATTTCAAAGGACTTGTGAACAGGATGTTGGGTCGTTTGCTTCCCAAAATGTATCCTCTAAAGAAATCATCATATTATATGGGGCCATGTGACGCACAATACGCAACCAGAGCGATGAAAAAAAAGCAGATCGAACCTTGCCGCGTATTTTGCATGTACATAAGGCCTACATGTATATCATGCAGTCACAGTCATGTACAGGACCCTGGGAGAGGGTCGACACAAACACATCAATAATGTCGGCAGATGACAACAAGTCGTACCTCCAGTTGAGACGACTCGTACCGTCCGACACGCGTAAGTCAAGTCGTACCGTCGTCAGTCAGGCAGGCAGGACATTGACTCTGAGGCCGGGCTGGAATGGACCGGTCCGTAACTCATTGAAAGTGAATATACACACGAATCTGATTTTTGAATCCAGGGGCGGATCCAGGAATTTTCGCAGGGTGGGGTTTTTATCGGCAACAAAAAATCTGAAATGTAGACACGGTTTTCTCTCCGGACACTTGGCATCCGTAACATCAAAAGCGGGGTGTTTCAAATCTGACGATTATTAACACTATAATAATGTACATATATACCCCCTAACAAACTGGCTCTGTGCGCAAGGCAGACATTATTACAAGCAAAGGAATTTGGGGTGTCGGAGCAGGGGGGCGGGGTTGAGGAATTTCTATGAAAAGAAATTGACAGAGCTGAGGGGTTTTGCCCCCTCTGGATCCGCGCCTGGAATCGGCTCTCTATCACGAAAAACCCCGTAATTGGCGCGTTCGCTTTTTTGCGCCAAAGAAAGATGCTGCACGAAAGATGCATCAGCATCGCACTATGCGCATGAATGATGTTGCCCGGCCGTGGACATTCGAAAAGGGCTGGACACATTATACTGGGACGCTCTTTATGATACTCGCGCTAACATTTTTAAATGCTTTTGTACTTTGTTTCTCCACTTTCCAGTGCTATTATTATAAATACATTTTAGTTGCTGAAACGTTCGGAAAATTCCTTTAAAAATCCTCATTTTTTTTCTCATCACAAAAAAGCGGGGGGTGATTCAATAGCCTATCCCTGCGGTCAAAAACCACTCCGGGAATTACGCCCCTGATGACGGCGCACGGAGTCAACGAGCCTGCCACTCGCACGGTCTTTTTTTCGTGTCCGGGTTGCCATACGCCTTGACTCAAGTCTACGGTCACAAGGCCTTTGAGAATGAAACAAAAATCCATGAAACTTTTGGCGACTGAACGATCTAAATTGGGTTCGTATTGTGTACTTAACAAGCGAGTATAATTTTTACTAACACTTGCACATGTAATTCGCCAATCGGCAGCGGCGGAACGTTTTTACAACTGGTGACATCACCAAAAAGAGGCATTTGCTCAGACAAAAAAGGCATTTTAAGAAGGCGTCTTAAGACGCACCGTAGGAAAATTTAAATTTAGTAGTTCGTGTTGTTATTCGGCGAAGCGCGCGCAAGCATTGGCACTACGCAAGGGCGCCCTCGGTTGCTATAATTCGTCGGATCAGTGCGCGACATCGCGTATAGCTGCAATCGGCTCAGTGAGAACGCGTCTCGGACGCTGAATTCAAGCGATTCAAAACATGATTTCGCAACTTTTGATTTGAAATTGAGATCCTAGGATGCTGTTTTTCTCGGAATATACAGCTGAAGCTGAGCTGAAACTTCATCAGGTTAGTTGTTCAGTACCCTTCTTTAGATTTTGAACAGTTTTGTTGCTTCAAACAAACAAAATGCACAAATTACAAATGATGTAAAGTGTTTATGAAACATGATCATCAGGCACCGAATTTACTGAAATTACCTTCATTCAAAAATGCGGTGATTATGTAGTGACATGGTTCGAAGGAATGCTTAGAAAGCGCTCATCATTGAGAGAACATCATGCAGTCATTCATCCAGTTTTCAATGTGGGTGCGTCGGCTAAAGTTGATGTTTCGCAACGTTTGTAAACAAGACCAATTTCCGATTAAACCGAAATCGTCACCTAACTGTCGTTAGGACATCATGTTTCCGTAGGGCACGCAAAGCCAGGCTACAAGACCCAGTGAATTGTTCACAAGACCCAGTGAATTGTTCGTAATTGTCTCTGCAAGTTAGTGATTCTGCCTGGTGACAGGATAACAGGTTAGTCATTGTTGTACCATCTGGGAATGGCGGTGGTTTACCCCTTTACTTCTCTCTGTTCTTATTTGAGGGCATCTTGCAAAGGTATGGGAGGGCCAAACTGCAACGGTCATCATTCCATCCAACCCGCTCGGTGTCTCTCCAGAAAGAGCCGCAGTCCTCGGCTTCGTCAGAGTCGTCCGGTTGGCCAGTAAGCCATCCGGCATCGTAGTCAAAGCTTGTCCCGTCACTCCAGGTGAATATTCCTTCATTCGCCAGGTCGCTGTGCCCAATCCAGACGTGAGCTCCCACAATTTCCTCATTTGGTACCAGAGAGGTACTCCACATCTGGAGCATTAAGTCGTTCTCCCCGGAGCTGTGGATGGACGCCAGGTGCCCCTGGCCGTTCCGGCTGAAGAACTCTCGGCAGTGCTCCTCGGCCGATTGCCAGGTCTTGGGAGGACCGAAGAAACGGTAGCAGTATTTACCGTAGCCTGTCCAGAACGGTGGACAGTCATCCGCGGATACTAAACCGAGGACCAGAAAGAACATCACGCACGAAATCTTACGGAAAGCCATGATGACGATCTTCAAGTCAGGTTTGCTGTGTGTTCTTACCGAGGCTAGTTGCAGTCGATAAGTGATCTGGAAACTTGAAGTACTCCGCTATTGAACATCCGATATTAAGGTTTCCCGATTTACTCCCGATCTCCCATGGTGCACCGACTGCATCTTAATAACCCATTTACTAACACGCTTACAGTAAGGGGTCCCTCCGGGGACCCAGATATTTAGCGCCTTGGTTTGAGGCTACACAACACTGTATCTATATGTATACAATCTCGACATGTCTGTAGACTATAAATAAGGAGGTCATTGACAGGAAACAGATGTTGTATACATAGTCTGTGGTCAAGTCGTGCACTTGGCTACCCGCAAGTGACTTTGTTTTGTGCACGTGTATATGGGCAGCCCAGGTTGTCAGGCTCAGATATGCCTGACCCGGGGTCACACACTAAAGGTGACTGCATATATCCGTAGTGGGTGTCTCTGGCAATGGTGATCCCGGGACGAAATGTGTTTCTCTGACCCCCTCCTCTGATTCGCCTCACTTCACATCCGTATTATTAGAGGGAAAATAACATGATCCGTTCTTGAGAATTCGGTTGGAAGATCCGGGTTCATACCAATAAGATCCAGAAACTTTAATGCAATTACCATATGATGCAGGGATCAAAATGTCACAGAGGTCAACCTTGTTTACAGCAAGTAGGATTCTGATTCAAAGTCGTCCCCGGGGCCCGGGGCCTACTTCAACTTCGGTATCTTCAGTTTACAAACCTTTGGTGGGACCTTTAGTTCCTTAAGTTCCGATCACTTGACAAATACATTTCTAGTTTTACTTGTTTCACCCAGGCATTATGGTCAGGATGAGTTTGTTGTTTTCATCCCCGTAAGACCCGTTCCCTAACCAAAGTCGAACTTTTCGGCTTTTGTGAGCGGTGTTGGAATTATGTGAATTGCTTGCTTATAATCTCTATAGGCCAACAAAGGAGCTTTGAGTGTGCACACTGAGCGCACTATAATTACTTTACATTCAGAAGTCAGAAGAGCTATAAGACATTAAGGACCTATATGGCTGTAGCAGTCGCATTCAACAAAAGATCAATCAAATCCTGTCTTGGGCCGGACGTGTAATTTTTTTTCCTAGGAGGGTTAGGGGCAATGTCATGAAAATTCAGTTTTTCCTTTGAATTATTGCAAGACTTAGGTTCTCGTTCTATTTTCCCCTTAATTTAAAATTATCTCAGTGATAAATTTGGAGAAGAAAAATAGCTGATGAAAATGAGCAGCGACGACGTGGATTCGAACCAGGGATCTTTGTATCCATAGCTCATCTCGCTATCCACTAGGCTACTGTGTGGTAGCTCGACGACAACCGTTCTTTAAAATGCTTTATTGTAACTAGTTGAGTAACTAACAACAATGCTGTTGATGTCATTGTCCGTTCTCATGGATAAACATGAATTATTCATGGCATTTCCCCTAACCCTCCTAGGAATAACAATTACGCGGGCCGGACTTTGGCAGTGCTGCCTGGGAAATTACAAGCATACTGTTTTTCAAGCGAATGCAGTCATGTGCATGAGGTATATGCTCAGAATTTTCCGGGTAGCACTGCCAAAATACTCAAGACTGGATTTTATTGATCTTGTTGGTAGCGAACGCATTAGCTGGTATAGGCCTACATGTCTAATAACTCCTTTGATTTTGAAGTGTGGTCGTCTTAAGGAGAAAAAAAATACGAGGTTTTGATCAGGAAACCTGATCGTTTGTGTGTTATATGGCGACTGAAGTTACCACGCAGCTAAAGTGTTCAGTTGAAATCGGATAATGGTTTTCAATAAAGTCTCAATTATTCTGCCCAAGATGAGTGAATGAAGATACATGTATAAAAACTTGAAGGTTATTATGATTAGTATCTGTATATTTTAGATCAGACGTCACTCTGCTTATAGATAATATACACAAATCCACTTTAGAAGTGTCAAATGTGCCTTGTTTTGATATACTGTATATGTCTTTCATATTTGAGTGATGCATTATTTTAGTAATAAAGTCTTTATATTTCACACGAATGTATAATACCTATTTCTGTAACTCCACGACGTTATACTTCGGTTAACAAAGGGAATGTACAAAAACAAGTATTATATGAAAATGAAATATTCCTTTTCAATATTTAATACCGATCAACATTTTTAATTGTACTGAAAGTGTGCTGGTTTGTTTTTATTTTCATATTAAATTAGGTAATGATTGTAAAGTGACACAGAGATAAAGGGCTATAATGAAGTGCTTTGCTTTAATTAATACATTTTCAGTACAAGTCTTCACAGATTATAGTAGATTATAAATCTCAGTCGAAATGAGTATAAAATTTGTCTTGGCAGTAGGAACGTTTAAATCACATTTGTCTCTAGATCAAATCGAAATGTATTCCTCATGCACTATTAGGTTGTTTTCTAGAAACTTTGAAGGCATGTTCTGCCTAAACTTGGGAGGACCGAAGAAACGGTAGCAGTAGTTACCGTAGCGTGTCCAGAGCGGTGGACAGTCATCCGCGGATACTAAACCGAGGACCAGAAAGAACATCACGCACGAAATCTTACTGAAAGCCATGATGACGATCTTCAAGTCAGATTTGTTGTGTTCACAGGCCAAATTGCAATGGATGAATGATCTGGAGACACGTGATGTACCTCTTTTTATTTGCAAAATTCTTGGCCGCTATTTTGCATCTCAATATACTTTCTGGGTAACAGTTATGATTAAACCCGGATACCAGACAATATTATTTTCGGTTATAATTGAGTTTGATTCTGAAGACCGGACACGTAGCTCAACCATTAACATTTGTATCATGTCCAGATTGATGGTATGATCTACGTATTGCTTTCCTAGAACAGCAGGTGGTTTTGTGAAACAGTCGGCGTTTGTGCCTGGCACAACATCTCCCAAAGGTTCCATTTGTACGTTTAAAGATGATCATCATTTCTATGAAGGCAGTACCGGAAGAACAGCGGCTTGCCAGACACGGGCTGGCACATAGTGCCTCCCACATTTTGGCCCCCCTCTTAGATGTTTACCATTTCTCCAGCTGTTTTTATTCCCAACATTCACAAAAAGTGAGCTATTGGCAAGTTTCAAATGTCCCAGTTTCGACAGGAAAGTTGGTTTGACGCGAGTACAGATTAAGATGCGCAGTCGATTACTCTCTAAATATACGCGCCTACAAACATGAAAACACTTCTGACAAACAAGTAGGTCGACCTATTTTGAGTGCAGACAATAATTACAATGTACTTCCAGTTCACTTTGGTAATCTGCCAGAAAACCATGATGGTGATGTTCAAGTCGGATTTGCCGTGTTCACTCTATAAAACTGTGATGAGCAATTAAACACAATCTTGCTATTACTTTGTAAACATGTTTACAAGCTAATCGTTACGCTTTTCCATACGAAGTGACAATGGTTAAAACGATGATTTGCAAAAGATGATCTGGGTAGGTAGAATATAAAAGCATCTATCTTGACATTTGTTTTTGTGTTTCCATGTAGAGGAAGCTGATTTCCTGTGAACCAGACTTTAAACATTTGGTTTGCTGGGATATGCAAGACTGAACCAGTTTATTGTTACTGAATTTAAATAACAAAAGATGCCCTCTTTATGGCCGCATGCATAAGGTCTATATCAGCAAAATGATCTGATCTTGACAATTTTATTTGTGATCAGTTGGAAGATCCGGGCTTAGGTTCTGATCCAAAAACTTTAATATGATTTATTGCCAGATATCGATGTTCACGGTGGTCGAAACCTGTTAGCAGCCAGTGACGGGGGGGGGGGGGAGTCCGTTATAACTCGTCCCTAGTGCCTGTCCTTCGATCTGTTTGGTTGATAAAACTTCAGACGTGTACAATTTATTTTGCTCTGATTGGTTACAACAAAATGAGCTGAGACATGACGCACACCTGACGGTGACGTTTGTGGCAACCTCGACCCCCCCGGTCCCGTAATGCCTAACCTTTTTTACACGGCTTCATCAGAAACTGTACAAACTTGTTTACAACAAGTATGATTCTGATTTAACCTCGTCCGCGGGGCCTACTTCAACTTCTGTTTCTTCAATTCACTGTTCCATTGTGCTGAAGCGTCTGCACGGAAACTGCCAGACATCCCTTTTCGGTTGAATTTCTTAGTTGTGCGATAAAACTTAGAAAACAACATTTTCCTGACAAGTGTTTGCTCATTGTCTCAGTGCCATGTACTTAAACAAAATGAATCACAAAAAAAGACACCCAATATGGCAGCTGTTACACTAAAATGTCTGCCCTGATGAATGAAATCACCGTTTCGCTCATAAATATGGAAATTCGTATTCGCTTTAATACTCAAAAATGTATTAAAATTCATTAAAAACTGGCAATATTGAGATTGAAAATAAAGTTAAACGGGACGCAATGGTATACTTCAAGGATTGCAAACTTCAGTACATTGTCCATTAGCTATAATACTTTTAAGCTTCATGTCTAGAATTGGGATCTTGTATAAAGTCTATAGAAAGGAAAGGGAGGGGGATGAAAGGGGTTGGGGGAAGGGGGGGGGTACCCAACATATCCTTTGTGCTTTTGGCTAATATCAATACCAATTGTGGGAACGTGTGGTCTTTCAACTCAAAATTCTTGGCCGCTACTTTGCATCTCATTACTTTCTGGGTAGGCCCTAACTGTTATGTTTAATATTATTTTCGGTTATAATTGAGTTTGATTCTTAAGACGGGACACGTAGCTCAACCATTAACATTTGTATCATGTCCAGATTGATGGTATGATCTACGTATTGCTTTCCTAGAACAGCAGGTGGTTTTGAGAAACAGTCGACGTTTGTGCCTGGCACAACATTTCCCAAAGGTTCCACTTGTACGTTTATAGATAATCATCATTTCTATGAAGCCAGAACCGGAAGAACAGGGCTCTACCAGACACGGGCTGGCACATAGTGCCTCCCTCATTTTGGCCCCCCCTCTTAAATGTGTGCCCTTTCTCCAGCTGTTTTTATTCCCAACATTCACAAAAAGTGAGCTTTTGGCAAGTTCCAAATGTCGACAGGAAAGTTGGTTTGACGCGAGTTCAGATTAAGATGCGCAGTCGATTACTCTCTAAATATACGCCTACAAACAAGAAAACACTTCTGACAAACAAGTAGGTCGACCTATTTTGAGTGCAGACAATAATTACAATGTACTTCTAGTTCACTTTGGTAATCTGCCAGAAAACCATGATGGTGATGTTCAAGTCGGATTTGCCGTTTTCACTCTATAAAACTGTGATGAGCAATTAAACACAATCTTGCTATTACTTTGTAAACATGTTCACAAGCTAATCGTTACGCTTTTCCATACGAAGTGACAATGGTTAAAACGATGATTTGCAAGAGATGATCTGGGTAGGTAGAATATAAAAGTGCGCGTGCGCATCTATCTTAACATTTGTTTTTGTGTTTCAATGTAGAGGAAGCTGATTTCCTGTGAAACAGACCTTAAACACTTGGTTTGCTGGGATATGCAAGACTGAACCAGATTATTGTTGCTGAATTTAAATAACAAAAGATGCCCTCTTTATGGCCGCATGCATAAGGTCTATATCAGCAAAATGATCTGATCTTGACAATTTTATTCGTGATCAGTTGGAAGATCCAGGTTTAGGTTCTGATCCAAAAACTTTACAGTCCATAGAAAGGAGAGGGAGGGGGGATGAAAAGGGATGGGGGGAAGGGGGGGGGGGTACCCAACATATCCTTTTTGCTTTTGGCTAATATCAATACCAATTGTGGGTACGTGTGGTCTAGCGGTGGAGCACAGGATTCATGATCGTGAGGTTGTGGGTTCGAGCCCCGCCGTGGCCATGCGTGTTGGGTCCTTGAGTAAAGCGCTTTACCTCAATTACTCCTCTCAACCCAGGTGTTAATGGGTACCGGCATTATTCAATGCTGGGAAGGTAACAGACTCGCTGTGGAGGAGGTGTGGCGATCCCCCCACAGCAGCATATGAGTCTGGCCCAATCGCTAACGAAAGAGAGATGGGCACTTCCTGTTATTAACGCAGGTTCGTCCACTTTACTTTTTGTTAACACCAATTTCATGAATTTTAGACCCACCTTTTTAAAAAAAAACACACCAATAAATGTCAATTAAACATATATACTTGAAATCTAGTCGCTCTTGACAACAACCGCTGATATAGTTTTAGATTTTGAGTAGATTGCCAAAGGGATCTAGAATCTGCAATAAAAATGATAGAATCCCCCACAGTACGGAATTCCAGACTGTAATCCGCCCCACCTGGAGATATGTGTCGAGTTTATAAACTTGCAATTTTTCAAATTTGGACGGAGGGTGACGTAAACTAGTGTCATTCGTTAATGGTCATTCGCGGACCCCAGCGTGAAAACATTGGTATTATGGGCAACTACGGATTAGCATGTGAACTTAATAATTTGGCATTGCCCTCCACTGACGTAATCTCATAGACTCTATATACTTAGTTTGTCCAATGACTTGCTAGAATAAATGACACAAGCTTACTCGGGTAGGACTCGAACCCGCCGGCTCCAACTCACTAGTGCAGAAGTCTTACCACTCGACAACCGAGATTGGTTAGCTGGTTCGAGTCTGATATAACGGTGGGGTAGCGCGACCAATCTGTTAATGGAATTGTTTTATGTTTACGAATGCTGAGAATAATATTAACGTTTATACGTCGATGAAGTGCAATTCCAAAATATTGAATTTACATCTCTCCTCCGCACAAATTCTCTCCCAAAATCCCTCAAAACATAACAATTGGTTACGATATCCGCTGTTATTGTAGGTTTTCCCGGCCAATTTTTTAAAATGTTCATTCACTTCTAAAAATCGGTCATTTCGTCTGAATTTGAGAATCGCTCTGAACACGCGTTTCATTGTTGCTACCAGAGCATTCCATTCCAGTTCAATCAATTAAGTGATTGAGCAGCACCTTTATGTCCAATCAGATTCGTTTACAAGACTTCTTTTATCGCTTTTAGAGGGCGAATTCAAACATTCAACCCTTCTATTTCACTTTTAGTTTAATGCCATCGGCACCAGATGCAATGAGGGGTTTCTTTTTCATTAACCGTCAATCAAATTAGCTGTACCTGAAATCAATTTAGAAAATGTATGCTTGCGTATTTGAATGCACAGGTAACGTGATTGGCCGTCTGTTCCTCAAAACCGAATGCACGGACAATGAAACGATTGAACTTCCGTTGAATTGAAATGGGACTTAAGACGTGCATTCAAATTCAGGCGAAAATGAGTGACCAATTTTCAGAAGTGAATGAACATTTCAGGAAATTGGCCGGGAAAACCTATATTACGAAACGAGCAGCCGACCTCGGTGATCAAAGGGTAAGAAGTCTGCCTAGTAAACAGGAGGTCGTGGGTTAGAGTCCAACCGAGTAAGCTTGTGCATTTTGTTTATCGCAAGCACTCAGACAACACATATTCTTTGAAATATTACGTCTGTGAATGGCAAAATATCACCAAAACATCTGAAAATCATGGGTTGATACCAAAAACACACTGTAAATCAAATTGGCTCACATCCATACATAGGCCTACGTCAACAAAACAAGATCCGGGAACACTGATCCAGAAACTTCAAGGTGATTGTCCGGGATTCAGTTATTCACAGGGGTCGAAGCTTGTTATACAAGGAGCATTATACAAGCAAATATGTTTTACCTTATACTTGGTGATTTGAGTTGGTGGATAAATATTGTGCGTCACTTGGCCCATGTATTCTCCTGATCCCCAAACTTATTCCAATTGCCCCAGAACGCTTTGGCTAATTGTCATGAAATGTGTCTATTATCAGGGGTCAATATTGGTACTAAAAACAATTCGTTATGGATCATTATGGTTGCCGTGGCAACTGTAATAATCATACAGTTAGGAAGTGTACATTTTTCTTAATAAAAAAAAGTTACTATGTAAATGAAAATAAAGTCGAATGGTAAAACGTTCGAGGTGTGCTTTCCGTAGAGATCTCGAGTCATGTTTCAAAAAAATACCGAGGTGTATGTATTTCGATTATGTTGTTACGGGTCACATTAGCTATTATACATTTGGTGTCAAAATCTTACCATGTACCAAGACATCAGCTGAAAACAAGGGGACCATAATTTGTTTGTTTTCTGCGGATAGCAGCTCTACAAGTACAAAACAAACTGAAAATCCTGTAGAAACATCAGTAATTTATAGTGCTGTAAATTTGACTGGGAGACGTTTGGGAGGGAAATTAGGAAGAGGGAAGGGGATGGTACGACAGAAAATAGCCTTGGTCAAGGCGTTCGTCATTATTCGTTCGTACGCGGTAAACGATCGGCAGAATATCCTCGCTATGCAGTGCATTAAAAATAAAGCGCGAACAGAGTAACAATAAAAACAGGATGATGGTGATAAACTGATAGTGTTCACACAACTGCATGTTCACAGATCAAGTCTCTTTGGTTGTCTGACTTGTCGACCCGATCGCGTGATAGTGGGAGTGTTTGGAATTCTTCTGTTACGAGACGGTGTGCGCCATCTTCAATATGACGCTTTTTTTCGGCAGGTTCAATGTCACGAAGATCACGGCGATTGCGTCTATAAGTTCGCGACCATTAGGCGTCACTATATGACATACACACGTGGTTCTTCACAACGCTGTTTTATCGTAGCTGGTGTCCACAACCCAGTTCGTGGATCCTGGAAACGAACTGGTTGACCTGGTTGAAATGGCTTGAGGTCATGTGCTGCTCTGTCATGGTAGGCCTCCTGTTGTGCTTGTCTGTCCTGTAGACGTTGGTATGTCTGGTGACTCTGGTCCTTGTGTTCTGATGTATTCTTAAACGGGAAGGTTGCTCCGGACCTTTCTACCGCATAGCAGTTCTGCAAGGATTGGAAGTTTGCTGTCCACTGGGGTTGTCCAAAGGCATAAGAAGAGTCATGCTGATGTTTTGTCCACTGGCCCTTGCTTTGGTCATTGTACGCTTGACGGTTTGTATCATTCTTTCTCGACAAACCCATTTGACTGTGCGAAATGAGGCAATGGCGTCACATTTGTAACTCCCCATTCCTCATCAAATGCTTTGTATGCGGCAGAGGCAAAATGCGGACCATTGTCACTTTTTGCTGAGAAGCATCAATCACTACACTATACTTGTGCAATTTGCAGGCATTCTGCGAACCAGAGGAAACTTAGAGTAATAGTCAGCTCTCATGACGTACTTATTTCCCTCAAAGTGGAACAGGTCAGTTCCAAGTATCTGCCATGGTCGCGTCGGCAGCTCGTGTGGAAGTAGTGTCTCCTTGGTTTGCGATCGTTGATGTTAAATTTATCACTTAAATGATCAAATTGTTTGTAAGCAGGAATTTCGATTCAACTGGGTCTGTTTTATATGTCTGATAGTCGAGCAGTCCCTCTGCATAACAATATTGAGCCCATACACACGGCTGGGATACACGAAACCTAACGGCTAGAATAAACCAATTGAGCACGGGATTTCTAGCCAATTGGCAAGCAAGAAAAGTTTGCAGCATTCCATTCAGGATGAGGTGATTTTCAGCCAATGAGAAATGGGCGGCAAGGCACATTTGGCGGCAAACCAAGCCGTGTTGCGCAATTTTGGCGGCAAACCGAGCATGCAGTCACTTTTGTCTCAGCCTCCAACGGACAAACACTGGAATAATTGAATGCGTCTCCAAAATTTTGTTCCCACCGCCACCCCCAGCTACCTCCTTTTCGAATTCGATGAGCATTGTGCTCATGGGCGTTTTTTTGCTCGTGAAATAAAACAGCCCACGATTTTCCCCATTTTGGGTTATTATAGTGGCTTATTATCTACATTAATTAAAGGAAGTATAACCACAATGTATATGTTATTGTTTATTGCATTAAGGTTATTAATTATAATCGTATAGTTGTAACAGGTAGCAGCTTCTCCCTTGACTCAGTCAGTTCAACAGGGGAGAAGCACCGTTCTTCCTTCTGTGAGTACGAACCAAGGAATCGAACGGTGCCTGGGAATTTATAGTTTATTGTTTATGACATTTGGAGTGTGTATTGTTAAGTGTTATTCATCATTACATGCCATGACCTAGGTTGATCTGGTCTCCCGACCGGGTGTCCACTCGGCCTTATGTGGCACTCGTTAATAGCCACACTGAATGCACTTACGTTGATTAATGGTTCTGGGCTTCTGGTGCCCAGGGGCTTCTGGTGCCCAGGGGCTTCTGGTGCCCATTGGCTGAAATGATAAATGGTTCTGGGCTTGTGGTGCTCAGGGGCTTCTGGTGCCCAACTCTGATATTGATATTGTAACGGACAGTCTATGCACACATTTGTTGTCAATGCTTTTTAGCACTAGTGCTCCGGCGGAGGGGCTCCGGCGGCGCGCACCTGACCTGGTTTTGGGTCTTGCTAGCGCGCGCTCCGGAAATAGGCTCTACAAATAGGTTGGCTAAGTGGGGTTCTTTTGTTCAATTGCGCGGGAAGAACTTGGCTGGATTCCAGGGTTGGGTAAAGTTGCTACATTTGTTCAGACTGTGCTAATGTCTATGCTGGGAATTGATCAGTTGCAGTTCTGGTAGCGGTGCGGCAAGTTGCCCGCAGAGTCCGCTTGGCGAAATAAATGAGATCTTCCTTCAGAGTTAGAAATCCCGTCTGTCTGTCCCCTTTTCTTGCGTTTTGCTGGACTTGGCGGACAAGAGCCCAGTAGGATCCCGCTACAAATGGTGGCAGCGGTGGGATATTGACGGGATTTTGGACTAATGACTGGAAATGACGGAAAGCCGAGCCGCAGTTGAGAACTTGGCTGGATTCCAGGGTTGGGTAAAGTTGCTACATTTGTTCAGACTGTGCTAATGTCTATGCTGGGAATTGATCAGTTGCAGTTCTGGTAGCGGTGCGGCAAGTTGCCCGCAGAGTCCGCTTGGCGAAATAAATGAGATCTTCCTTCAGAGTTAGAAATCCCGTCTGTCTGTCCCCTTTTCTTGCGTTTTGCTGGACTTGGCGGACAAGAGCCCAGTAGGATCCCGCTACAAATGGTGGCAGCGGTGGGATATTGACGGGATTTTGGACTAATGACTGGAAATGACGGAAAGCCGAGCCGCAGTTGAGATCGCGGACGCCATCAACGATGTCATCATTGACGCTCGGAAGGTGGGAGACTCCTTGGAGCGGCAGATTTGTGGATCAGCCCATTCCTCGGACAGACGTAATCCACAGGCAACTGGTTCAGCGTTAGGTGTGTTGCAGAAGATCAATAAAATGATCGCCGAATTGGAAGCGATGTACAGCTCCGATAATTCTACCAGTGCGGATCAGGATGAAGATGAACGACGAGCAAGCCTGTTCAGCGGTCCGGGGGCAGAAGTTGATGTTAGGCCGGGTTGTCGCGTGAATGGGGAGACCACGAGTAGGGAGGCCGCTGCGAGCGATGATAGCCCTGCTGTTGACGTGGAGCCCCGTCCCGTGATACTGGCGAGCATGGCGGCTGTCCATCGGATCGAGGTTCGTGGATGCACTGACTTTTCCAGTCCTGATCCAACTGCTGCGGAGAACTTTAGCTGCACATCGATAGCTCCATCGTTGCGGACATCTCCATCGATGCACACTGATCCACCGTTGTGGACGGCTCCGCTGGTGCATGCCGATCAGCCGGAGCACGCTGAACTCATCGACCGCCGTACTGCCGGGACAGCAACTCAGACCACGGACAATCGACCACAAGACACTGACCTTCATGTTCAGGTGACGGCAACCGAGCCGGAGCGGCACTATCCCCCGGCGAAAGCAGCCCCGCTGGAGCAAGCAACGACATTGACTTTCAGACCGCAGGTGCAGGTGACAGGGACAAGAACGGTAAGCCAACAGACTGCGGATCCGGCGATGCAGGACGCATCAAAGAAGACGAGGCCGAAGGTACAGGGAGTACCACAGAAGATAGGATACCCGTTGATGCAGAGAGCATCAAAGGCTGGGAATCCGCCGGTGCAGGGTGCACCACAGAAGATGAGGCCGCCGACGAAGACAGGAAATCCGCCGGTGCGGGGTGCACCACAGAAGACAAGGCTGCCGGAGAAGACAACAGTGCGTGGACAGACACCACGGAAGACAACGGGGCAAAAGCAAGGTTGGGGAGTCAACGACCAGGTGGCAGGAGTACAGCGATGTGACCTGTGTACTTGGCTGAAGACGCTAAAGCTTGCGAAGTGCAACGCAGACAGAGACTGGAGAGAAGTTCTCTCTTGGATGGACATTGTTTTGTGAAATACTGAGGACATAAAGGACAGTTTCCAAGTGAAGTGAACAAGAAAAAACTGTAAAAGAATGTGTTGAAATTGTTGTAAGGTAGGCTAGTCGTCACGGTTTGTCGTATCATTGTTTGATTCTGTGCACCAGTCTGGGGACTAGAATCAACGCTGATCAACTTCCATTGAGGACACCCATTGATAAAGAAAGTAAAGTGTTTGATTTCTCATGTTGTTTCTAAAATGTTTTCCCTGTTGAAGAGGTAGTCATCATGGATTGCTGGATTAATGTTTGATCTTAGTAACCATTTTGGGGACCAGATCAACGTTGCTCCACATCCTTTGAGGACACCCAGTGTTGGGTTAAAGAAAGAAAAAGTTCATGTAAAATGTGTTGTATATGTGCCCCTATTCAGGAGAATAGGCCCAATTTAAGGAGGGGGTAGTGTAACGGACAGTCTATGCACACATTTGTTGTCAATGCTTTTTAGCACTAGTGCTCCGGCGGAGGGGCTCCGGCGGCGCGCACCTGACCTGGTTTTTGGTCTTGCTAGCGCGCGCTCCGGAAATAGGCTCTACAAATAGGTTGGCTAAGTGGGGTTCTTTTGTTCAATTGCGCGGGAAGAACTTGGCTGGATTCCAGGGTTGGGTAAAGTTGCTACATTTGTTCAGACTGTGCTAATGTCTATGCTGGAAATTGATCAGTTGCAGTTCTGGTAGCAGTGCGGCAAGTTGCCCGCAGAGTCCGCTTGGCGAAATAAATGAGATCTTCCTTCAGAGTTAGAAATCCCGTCTGTCTGTCCCCTTTTCTTGCGTTTTGCTGGACTTGGCGGACAAGAGCCCAGTAGGATCCCGCTACAATATGGATATTGACAAATTATTTGGTGCTACACAATTGAAATAATACCCGGTGGCCCAATTGAAAAACGGTAGCCGGAGTAACAGTTTGAAGAAATGTTTTGAATAAACCGTTTGGCTGAGGCGTGTAGTCACACACAAATTTGGACTGCGTGTTTCTTTCATTTATCTGCTTATAATCCTGACATGTATAGGGCATTGACTCACACCATGATCTATGTCCTGATTCATAGTGAGCCAATAGACAGTGTCTTTCGCTCTGAGCTTTGTCTTGGTTGCACCTTGATGACCCTTATGCAGCTTGTTCAGCGTGAATGCATGGCTGTAGGAATGACAACACGACATCCTTTCATAAGCATGCCATCAGCAGGTTTTTTTTGCGAGCTCATATCGTGAAATGACCAATATGGTCGAAGGGGAACTGGGGGATCCTTCATCCGATATGACCAACTGGATATGATGATCTGTTTGAGTTCCTGGAATATCGGATCTCGTTCAGTCTCGCGTTTGACATCTCAAGGCGATCGGCAGTGAATTGCACAAGGTTTATCTGAATGTCCAACGGACTAATGTGTACCGTCAGTCGTTGGAGAGCGTGACAAGCTGTCAGCAACTGGAGCCTCTTTGCCGGGCCGATATTGCAGAGTGAATTAGTTGTATGACGTCTGCATCACCTCGACTCCAGCGTATGCTCATGTGTCTTCAGCTGAAGACACATGAGCATACTCTGGAGACGAGGTGGTGCAGACGTGAGAGTTTCTGATGAATCATCTGAAGCGGTTTGTGGTCAGACTCGATCGTGAAATGTTTACCATATGGTAGCACTCACAACCGAAAACAACCGCCAACATTGTCAATGTTCGCGTATCTTGTCTCAGCCTACTGAGTGCCTTTAATATGTAATTGGTTCGTCTTCTTGCATCAAGGTTGCATCCAAATCACCTGTCGATGCATCCACCTGATTTGTCGTGGGTTTGTTGGGGTCGAAATATCGTAGAGTAGCAGAGTCGCAGATCAGACTTTCTCGAAGCACCGTTGGTGGCTTGGAATCCACACATACTCACAGTCATTACGGAGTAGCTCGCGCAAATCTGCAGTATGGCTTGACAAGTGCTGGATGAATGGACTTAAATACGTCACCATTCCAGAGAACTCACGGAGCTGGGTCTTGTCGGGAGGGGTGGCATGTATTAATTGCATGCACTTAATTAGCTGGGTCAGGGTGAACACCCTGCGCATCGGCCATTCCGAAGAATGTGATTTGCTTATCCTTTATCGCGCACTTGCCACTGTTAAACTTCAGACTGTTTGCAGCAGCAACGGTCATGAGCTTACGAAGGTTCTTGTCATGAGACTGTCGTCTGCGATTCCGATCACGCCATCAAATTTGATCAATCCGATCAAAAATATCCTGACTTGCCTAACTGCAGGCCAAATTCAAACGGCATGCGCTTGTAGCGGGGCCGTATCATAAGTCCGACGCCTCATAGGTCCGACGCCTCATAAGTCCGAAATTTCGGACTTACGAGGCGTCGGACTTATGAGGCATACAATTGATTAATTCCGCTTCATAGATCCGACGCCTCATAAGTCCGACGCCTCATAAGTCCGACAAATTAAACGCCTCGTTTTTACGTTGTCGGACTAATGAGGCGTCGGACTTATGAGGCGTCGGACCTATGAGGCGTCGGACTTATGAGGCGTCGGACCTTTGAGGCGTCGGACTAATGGGCCTTTATTTGGTTAGGGGATGCGATTTTGTCGGATTTATGAGGCGTCGGACCTATGAGGCGTCGGACTTATGAGCGGACCCCCTTGTAGCAATAGCGACCGTAGGCTATTGAATGTGGTCAAACGTGAACTGTCCTCGTCGAGGTGGATAGACCAGTATCCGTGCTTCGCGTCCATTTTGCTGAACATTTTTGCACCGGCAAGTTTGTGCATGATCTCTTCTATAGTTGGTGTTATATGATGCCATCGTATGAGTGCCTTGTTAATAAGCTTTGCGCGAAATCGGGATGCTACTAACCCAATCGATGGGCTCAGTCACACGTCGGATCACACCCTGTGCTTCCATCTTGTCAAACTCGGACTTTAGTTCATCGCGGGATGAATGGAGCACTTTACGTTGTGCATGTACGACAGGTTGTGCACCTTCGCGAAGCACGATGTGATATATCCGGAAAATCTCCAAGTGCATAAAACTGTTCTTGGGACGTGGAGATTAGTTCCTCAACTGAACGAACTGCATTAGTGCTGTGGCTTGATGTTTCCGTCGAACTGAGCATGCGATTCAACCGTACAGTACTGTTCAGAGCGACAATGTTCAACTGAAGAGCTGTGCAAAGACGAATGATAGCCGGACCATCAGTCTCGAAGACATGAAACACGGTATTGTGCCATTCTGATGGAGGGGGGGGGGGTGTTTGCATGGGAGAGTCAGTGTGCCGTACTGCTTAATTTTGTGCCGTTGTATGCCTTGAGAAAAGCACCAGAATTAGCAAGATGTCCTTTGCGTGGAAATCCATGACTTGGGCACATGCATTCGACGATAAATGCGAACGCGAATGGTGTTTGTCTATAGGCTCCTCCTTCGCGTGTAGATTGATGATACGGCATTCTTTACTAGTTGCAGTTGGACATTATAGTGTAGGCTTCGTCGCGATTACGTGTGTTTGGAGGAATGAAAGATAAGACAATATCAAGCGTCAGTTGTTCGAATGGAACATCAACGGCTCCTCTTGGTGAGGCACATGTCTGCAAGCATATGTGCATGACGCGTTGAGAACGGCGTTGTCGTCACTTGCATTTGGACCGTGACTGCGATTTTGAGCGACGAGGAGTATCCCGTGGAGTACGCTGGTTTTGCCGGCCACGCATTGAATCATCAGATTGCCGGTGTCGGGCTTTGCACATATTTCTCCAGTGATTACGTTTTCCACTGTTATCAAAGGCTGTGTTGTAGGCGGGGCATAATTCGTGTTGTCTACCACATTTTCTGCAAGTGCGTCGGCGTTGTAGTGCATCAACGGAGGAAAGTCCATGATGAACGCTATTAATCCATTATCCAAAACTCAACTCCATTTTTTTTCTGTCGTTGACTGTTTATTAAGGATATAGTATCCATCATGGTTCGCGTTGATATGCCTATCTATGGGGTTTGTGTAGCAATCCCCATAGTTCTAGAGGTAGCACACAGTCTATGCATACACATGCAGTAATTACTCAGCCATTTACGTACAAATGAAGGCACGTTTTTGCGTCAAGATCTGACCTTTTTAATGACATGAATCAGTAGCGTCAATGGCGAGGTAAGAAAATTAACCAAAAACCGCGCTGCCACCACATAATAGGTGGTGGATTCAAGTAGAGTCGGGATGACCTCCAACTTCGGCTACTCTTTTATTGCCTAACAAAGTAACAACATGAACTCGAGAACTATCTGGAAGCATGACTAGCGCCCTCAGATCTATGGTCTGAAATATTACAGTATTCTACCAGGTTCAAACATACCCGAGAGAGTAATGATAGATGCCAATAGCGGCCAAGAACATTGGGTAGCAAACGAATATAAAGAGGAACGCTTCGTGTTTCCCGATCATTCATCCACCGCAACTTGACCTGAGAACACAACAAAACTGACTTAAAGATCACCATCATGGCTTGTAAGATTTTGTGCGTGATGTTCTTTCTGGTCCTTGGATTAGTATCCGCGGATGACTGTCCACCGTTCTGGACACGCTACGGTAACTACTGCTACCGTTTCTTCGGTCCTCCCAAGACCTGGCAATCGGCCGAGGAGCACTGCCGAGAGTTCTTCACCCGTAACGGCCAGGGGCACCTGGCGTCCATCCACAGCTCCGGGGAGAACGACTTCTTGATACAGCTTTGGAGAACATCTTTGGTGCCCAACGAAGATCAAACGTTTGCAAACCATGCCTGGATCGGCCTCAGCGACCTGGCGAACGAAGGAAGCTTCATCTGGAGTGACGGGTCCGGCTTTTACTACAACGCCTGGAAATCTCCACAACCGGACGACTACGAATCCGGTGAGGACTGCGGAGATTTTATGAATCTCCCCGATCTGGATCAGGTTGTATGGAATGATTACACCTGTCCCACAACCTTACCATACATTTGCAAGATGCCTGCTAATTAGAACGAGAAAGGGGCGACAACTTTGAAGGGACCACTTCTAACTCTTCTGACTGTCACATATTGTTCCTTTTAAATATTCCTCAAACACAAGGCACCAAAATGAGTCACGTGTCAAGATAGAACGCTACCTCACTATCAAGACTTGATAAGGAACACAAAATCTTGTGAACAACTTCAAGTTCCACGTTAGTAACTGGCGCACTTAATTTCGGATGCGCTGCAGCGAAAACACTTGATGGAGATTTCGAATTTCTTGTTAATAGCCTACGATACATGCCGTTAACCTGGAATGCAACTACGATATACATACTGCTTACAAATGGAGCTGGTTGTATGAACTAACATTGGCATATACATGTAGCCTACATTGTGTTCAGCAGTCATGAGACTTCAGATAAAACGCTTCACGGTTTAACGAATGACTTTTTGGAGGGCTGAAGCAGTTTCGACCACCTATGATAAACATTTCTTTGAATTGGAACTATATATAACTCAAATTTTTACCTTGCTAAATCTTGTTGTCCTGATGAGCTTCTTTTGATCTTGACAGTTTGGACAAAAGATGAAACACAACTTACTCTGTGCGAGTTTAGAACTGATGTTGGAACCCAACTTCATAATCTTTTAAAAGGCCTATGAGCTTACAGGCTAGGGGTGAATGAAGAAGTGACCGCTGCTTAATGAAATTATATTGTCATAAAGCTGCTGTTTGTAGTATAGAAAAGCCTCTTGGATAGTTAGCGTAATTAATTTTAATGACTTGCGAATTGTTTCTTATGTAATGAAAACTAATAACTTCAAGTTATATACCAAATAGCTAGCTGCTTATTAAAGTGTGTATTTCCCAAAATCTCGGAAAACATCGGCTTACGCTAAAGATACTCTAATCAAGAATGCCTACTGAATTATTGATCAACGTAAATTGTGAATATAGTGGAACTAGTAACAAACGTTCTGCGTTTGGCAATTGTACTTTAAGAAATTAAAATCGAAATTGTTGAGACAATCATGACAGGTGGTAGGTAGCGGGCAAACGGGATAAATTGGGAAACGAGGCAGTGCTGGGAAGATACAAGATATGTATTTGCTTTGGAGACAGTCGTGGTGAAAAGGTTGTGATTTTGGTGGTGTTTATCTGGAATTGGTGTTTGCAAAGGTGGGCCTGTATACACAATCATCTCTTCAACAAAATTAACGCTAGCCATTAGATGGTCATCAATCAATGGTGAATATAGTGACAAACACGAGTGGTATAGGCATTATTCAAAAAGAAATGATTGACTAATTAAATGTTATAATGTTAAGATTTTGCAATACCCAAACTGTGTGTGTCTTGTTCTTTTTTTCTTTAATAACCCTGTGCATAACATGCACATTAGGTTGAAAGTTTGTTTGTACCTAAGCCAGGATGTGTTATAGATGAACATTGAAGTAACGTCACGATAAGGACATCATAAGATATGTGACGTCACATTAAAGGTGCAGTTTTCTAAGGCCTATATCTACAGAACTATATTGGTCTTGATCACTCTACTGCACATGTTTGTCCTATCAGTCTATTACATGACATAAGAGAAGAAACCTGCAGAGGAGACAGTGAGAATAAATTACAGTTGTAGAGATGGGAGGAAAAACATCAAATATTCTAGTGAAATCCCAGGCGCGGGTGGGGGGGGGGGGGGTTTATACAAAAAAAACCAGCTCTGTAAAAAAAATTGTGTTTTTTGCCCATATCAATTCATTAAAAAAATGTTGCCCCCTCCTTGCTGTGTTGTGAAACCCAAAAACAATTATACTGGTATCAATATACGCCTGTGCACAAAAAATACGGACAGAACGTGCTTGGTTACGATAGTATTTTTGACACTATCCTGTTATATAGTGTTAATAATCGTCGAATTTGAACAGCGCCCACATAACGGTATGGTACGACCCCCCATCCCCCTCCCCCACACCCTCCCCTCCCCTCCCCCACACCCCTCCCCTCCCCCACACCCTCCCCTCCCCTATCCTATTGATTTTGCGGAGCCAAGTGTCCGGACACAAAAACATGCCTACATTTCAGCATTGATTTGCTGATGAACCCCCCCCTCCTCCCCCGCCTGCAAAAATTCCTGAAGCCGCCCCTAAATCCCATGGAATCAGGTAGGGACTGAAAACCCAATCGGATCGGGCATGTGGACCAGGGCTGGAAAAAACTCGCACATGAAAGATGAAGCGAAGGCAAGGAACGAACTGCTGCGCTAACCTGAGTACGTGACTCCCATTAAATTTCTCATGAAACTCTAGCTAGAAACAATTAAGACTGCACGTCAGTGAATAGATCAGGATTACATACACTTGCTGTCAAAACGTTAACAAAACAGCCCAAAACAAGGGTACTATACGATTGGTTCGTTTTCTTTCTTACCCTCCCCTTCCCTCTTCCTACCCTCAACACCCCCCCCCCCCAAGGCTCCCTTCAGGTCGGGGGAGTCATGAGGTTGGTGCACACATAGAGTAGTTTCATCGCCTTCCACCGCTATGGCCTGGGCTCGATTCCTTGTTTTCAGTCTCTGCTTGATTCCGTCGGTTCCCCAGAATATTTTGTTGGGGGTTTTCCTCCCACTTCTAAAACTGTAATATCTTCTTATCGCCTTCTCTTTGTAGGTTTCTAGAATTCAGGCTTTCGAGCTACAGTGCTTATAGGGCACTTTGGAGGAATCCTTGGTTTCGCTACAGTACCTACCAAAACGAAAATAATTAAAAAGTACATATAATCTGACAGTATTTCAAGTCCTGACGTTTCGACAGAATTTTGCATGAATTGTTTTTTCTTGTAGGTATAATATTGTGTTTGATCCACATACTTCAAGCCGCTCGTATCGTTAAAGGTATGTAAAGATCATTTGCTTTGGGGACATTTTTTCTTTCGTCTGGAGTAAGAAAATTGCTCAAAATCTTCAGAAGGGCGCATAATATAACCACCTTGTTAAAGGTTCAACTCAGTGGATAGGCACCAATTTTTGGAAAACAGGAAACGTATATGCATATTTTTTGAAGTTTTCCAACTGAATTTACTAATGCATGTAAAACAATTTGCCCTCGAGGTTACTTTCTCACAGAGTATTTTTTCCCCAACGATACAATTTCAAGCGGAATAATTTCACAGGCCGCCAGTCCTATTTATTCGTTTTCTCGTGAAATCGGTAGTACGTTTCCGGGTCGTACGTGCAGACCAACGCAGCAATTGGCAGCTGATACTTGGGACTGAGTTTAGTGCCAAGCACTAACGGACACCGTTTCACAGAACCGCTTACTGTTTTGTGAAAGTCAGCAATGTCATGTAAACAAGACCATCAATCAGGATCAAACTTTTCTGACTTCAGCTGCTTGCGAGACGGTCGACGTTTGTGCCTGGCACTACTCCCGAAAGGTTCAACTTTAACCTCAGTTTCAAGATTGTTATCACCGGGCTCGGAAAAACAAGCTCGTTATATCACTATAAAGTGTGTGGTTATTTTACAAAACCCACCGTTATACATCTTGACATTATTTTGATGTAAAATGCACATTAATTATCCATGGTGTGTCAGATAAAATAATCAAGGCAATGGCAGCTTTTTTTCGGAGCCGCGTCTCCCGTACGCGTATATAAAATTATTAGACCCCCCCAAAACAATTATTAGACCCCCCCCCCACCTTCAATTATGTCCGAGAAACAGTGGCGACATTTCCCCCAACTATCCCGCGTAACATGTATCATTGCCAAATTTCTCCATGTTAAGCTCATAATCTATTAGGTATTGCTCTATTACTTTCATATACCTGTGGAAAATACATTTCAGCGTCATGGAATTTAGTCTGAAAGTAAAAAAAAAAAGAGTTGTGTCGGGAAATGGAACATACTCAAAATCGGGCCGATGGTTTCCAGTCGTGGCGCACATGAACAACTTCCAGATATTCCCAAGTGAACATGCAGTAATTTCTTTACAACAAATTAACGATTGTTGTCTCTACTCAAACGACCTATGTTTGAAGCTGTATTTTCTTGTTTTGGGCGTATAATTAGAGGTAGTTGACCGCGGACGTCAAAATAAACTCACATTGAACCACAGCGTTCCTCTCGTAACTGGGATATTTAGAATTTGCCAAAAGCTAACTTCCTGTAAAATTTGGGTTGAAACTGTTGCACATTATTTTGCCCCTTCCACTCCTTAACTTAATTATGTTGCACAACTAAGATGCTAATGTCAATTCTTAGACTGCAGCAACATTTTTTTTGCCAGGCACAAACGTCGACTGTTTCACACAACCACCTGCTGTTCTGCGAAAGTAAATTATATGTCATTCACACCATCATGATCCAACAACGTGCCCGGTACCGTTTTGTCGGTGCGAACAGAACTGGCCCAATTTGCTGTCTGCCAGGTATTCATTAGCGTGACTCGGCGTGACTTCGCGTAGGTCTCGGTATCGACCAATTGAAGCCGGCAAAAAGAGTGATATTTATTAATTAATAGTTCGGGAAGGAGGCGAAACTGCAAATGTTTACTGCATATCCTAATGGATATTAAAAAGATTGCCAGATATTGCAAACACCTGTGCTACAACTTTTAAAAATGCACGTAACCAGGTATATTTTTTCCAATTTCAACGAAAAGTACTGACATATCAAAACGATTTTTTAGCACATATAGTTGGATCATTATAAGGGAAACAAACCCTGAAAGCTGCATGAAGATACGGTCTTCCAAATGGGAGAAATTGAATTTCAAAGATTTCGCCTGCGAACATCCACATGTCTGTGTGTATGTTGTTTCATTCAAAATAAAGTATAACGTAACCTCTAGAAATCGGCCTCCGCGACCACACGGCTGATTGGACCATGGCAGATGTGTCCTTGTATAGAATAACAAGCAATTAATTTAAAAAAAAATCAAAATGGCTGCCTTTGCTTTTTTACCTGTTTTTTTTTCAAAGGACAAATCTGCGATGACCCCCTATCCCAATATCTTTCTCATGACATATTCTGACTGTGTGCCAAATGTCATGCTTGTATCATCAACGGAACAGTCCCATCACTTACCGGTATCTGCTGTTCTATATACTGGACCGATCCTGGGCCAAAACATTATACCGGACATAATCCAATACCAATCCATTACTGGGCCACAACGACAAAAAAATACACTGCAAGCAAATCATCTCATATATGTATATACCCTAATGCGTGCGGTGGCTTGAGGTACGGGACTGAAACTGGATACCTACAAGAAAAACAAACTATAAATCAAAATCCGGTCGAAGCTTCAGGACGTGCGTGCTGTCAATTTGAAGGGAGGCGTTTGGGAGGGAAATTATGAAGACAGACAATGGTATGGACAGAAAACGAAATAATCATGGTCCCCTGTTTCGGCCGATGTCTTGTTAAGATTTTGACACCAAGTGTATGCTTATTGTGGCCAACACACTGAAAACAACAAAATCGAAATACATACGTCTCAGCATGGGCGTCGCGGGGGGGGGGGGCACTTGCACCCTCCCCCCTCCCTACTGGAAAAGCAAAGGGAAAAAAGACAAAAAAGAGGTGTAAAATTTAAATGGAGAATATACTAGCGAAAGTACAAGGATTTTTTTTTGGGGGGGGGGGATGTGCTTTGCCCCCCCACAAAAAAAATCCTAACGACGCCCATGCACCTAGGTATTTCTTGAGACGTGACTCGAGATCTCTTCACAGCAAACCCGACTTTAAAATCATCGTGGTTTATGGTAGATTACCCAAGTGAACTTGAATTAAATTGTCTGCACTCAAAATAGGCCAACTTGTCTGAGGTGCTGTTTGAGGGCGTATATTTAGAGGGTAAACGGACTGCGCACTATAAATACTCGCGTCCAACCAACTTTCTTCTTCTATAAACTGGGATATTGGGACTTGTCATAAGTTGACTTCTTGTGAGATTTGGATTAAGCATAATTAGCAAATAGTAAGGTGGATTAATGGCCGTTGTTAGTCTGCATACTCTACATTTTTCCGAAATGTTTAAAAGCTGGGTCTGAAATGCTAAAATGTGGGAGGCACGTGCCAGCCCGTGTCTGGTAGAGCCCTGTTCTTCCGGTACTGCCTTCATAGAAATGATGATTATCTATAAACGTATACAAGTTGAACCTTTGGGAAATGTTGTGCCACGCACAAACGTCGACTGTTTCTCAAAACTACCTGTTGTTCTAGGAAAGCAATACGTAGATAATACCGTCAATCTGGACATGACCCAAATTTTAATGGCTGAGCTACATGTCCGGTCTTAGAAATAAAACTCAATTATAACCGAGAATAATATTGTCTGGTATCCGGGTTTAATCATAACTGTT
This sequence comes from Patiria pectinifera, assembly GCA_029964075.1. NCBI lineage: Eukaryota > Metazoa > Echinodermata > Asteroidea > Valvatida > Asterinidae > Patiria > Patiria pectinifera. The sequence continues at coordinate 23,621,614 of CM057149.1, read as the reverse complement.
ACCCAGAAAGTATATTGAGATGCAAAATAGCGGCCAAGAATTTTGCAAATAAAAAGAGGTACATCACGTGTCTCCAGATCATTCATCCATTGCAACTTGGCCTGTGAACACAACAAAACTGACTTGAAGATCATCATCATGGCTTTCAGTAAGATTTCGTGCGTAATGTTCTTTCTGGTCCTCGGTTTAGTATCCGCGGATGACTGTCCACCGTTCTGGACGCGCTACGGTAACTACTGCTACCGTTTCTTCGGTCCTCCCAAGACCTGGCAATCGGCAGAGGAGCACTGCCAAGAGTTCTTCACCCGTAACGGCCAGGGGCACCTGGCGTCTATCCACAGCTCCGGGGAGAACGACTTCTTGATACAGCTGTGGAGAACATCTTTGGTGCCTAACGACGAATATACGTTAGCAAACCATGCCTGGATCGGCCACAATGACCTGGTGAGGGAAGGGAGATTCACCTGGAGTGACGGGACCGGATTTGACTACAGCGGCTGGAGTTCTCCACAACCGGACGACAACGGATCCGGTGAGGACTGCGGAGACTTTCTGAATCGACCCCTTCTGGATCAGGTTGTATGGAATGATTACACCTGTAACAGCGCCGAACCATACATCTGCAAGATGACCGCTAATTAAAAATGAAAGGGGAAGATAACTTTGAAGTGACAACTTCCAACTCTTCTGACAGTCCCATTAATTGTCCCTTTTCAATATTCCTCAAACATAAGGCACCAAAACTTCAAGCTCAACGTTGTTAAACTGGCGCACCTACCATTTCGGATGCGCTGCGGCAGAACACTTGATGGGGATTTTCGAATTTCTTCAGTGTGATGTGATGCATGCCGTAAACCTGGAACGCAAGTAGGATATACTTACTGCTACAGTTGAGGCTGGTTGCGTGAGAAACCCTGGCATATACGTTGTGTTATACAATAAAGCAGTAATGAGACTTCAGATTAAACGCTTCACGGTTAAACGAATGACTTTTTAGAGGGCGGAAGCAATTTCGATGCCCACCTATGATAAACATTAATTTTCGTTGACACAAGAGATGAATTCGGAACTATCACACGAATTTTTAGCTTGCTTAATCTTCTTGTCCTGATGGACTTCTTTTGATCTTGACACTTTGGACAAAAGATGAAATACAACTTTACTCTGTGCGACTTTAGAACTGACGTTGGAAAGCCACTTTATCATATTTTTAAATGCTTTTGTAGTATGGAAAAGCCGCTTGGATAGTTACAGTAATTAATTTTAATGAATAACATGCGAAGTGTATCTTATGTAGTGAAAAGTAAATACTACAAGTTATATACCAAATTGCCAGCTGCTAATTAAGTGTGGATTTCGCAAAATCTCGGAAAACATCGGCATACGTTAAAGATACTTAAATCAAGAATGCCTACCGAATTGTTGATTAAGGTATATGACGTATATGAAGATTGTGAATATAATGTAACTAGTACCAAACGATCTGTGTTTGGCAATTGTACTACAAGAATTTCAAGTCGAAATTGTTGAGACAGTCATGACAGGTGGTAGGTAGCGGGCAAACGGGATAAATTGGGAAACGAGGCAGTGCTGGGAAGATACAAGACATGTATTTGCTTTGGAGACAGTCGTGGTGAAAAAGTTGTGATTTTTTTGTGGTGTTTATCAGGAATTGGTGATGGGAAAGGTGGTCCTATTAGTATACACATTATCTCTTTAACAAAAAAAAATAACGCTTGCCATTAGATTGCCATCAATCAGTGGTGAATATAATATGACAAAGTATTCGGCATTGTTCATAAAGAATTGAGTGACTAATTAAATCTCATATGTTATGATTTTGCACGACCCAAACTTTGTGTGTCTGGCTGTTGTTTTAATAGCCCTGTGCATTAGATGCAATACTTGAATCTTTGATATTATTGTCCTTATAAGGGTTAGTCAGTTTATTTTACCCGTCTTTTAGGCAAAAAAAAAATTGTTGGTCTCTAGTCAGACCGAAGTTCTGGAATTGATGCGGCGACGCGTTTTTTTTTTTTTTTTGGGGGGCTTTTTATAAGCTTGAATTGTACAGACAAGGTGGGATACTTTTTTGCTTTTTTTGTGTCCTCATTATACATTGGTGTCCTCCATATTTTGCCTTGGTGCCTTTTATCATTTGCCTTCTGGTGCAATTTCTCCATTCTTTGGTGCTCCTTGGTACAAACATTTGAGGAGGTGTGGCAATAGAGGGCGCTGTTGTGGCTTCCGTGTTAATTTGAAGGGAAAAAAAGGTTGACGCGCATGATTAAGACCGACGCGCGCTGACCAGAGACCGAGTATTTTTTTTGGGGGGGGCCTCACCATATCTTTAATCCTTTAGGTTGATTTTAGATTCTACATTAATGGGCACAGAATTTGTATGGCCCCAAATTCCAAACCCTCATGTGTTACAGTTGTTTTCAGGCCCCTTTGCCCCCACCTCTCTGATTTTGCTTAATACCCCAAGCAGCCTCCCGTCTGCGGTGGTCCATACAAGTCCATGGAGACATAGCGGGGCCAATAACCTCACCTTTGTAACAATCATGTTCCGGTCATTAATGAATGAATTTGAGTGCCCACAGGATTTCCATTTTAAGTTTGTTTTTCTCGTAGTTATTGAGATATTTTGAGTCACGTACTTCAAGCCGCTGCACGTTGTTAAAGGTAGATAACATCATTTGCATTAAAATTTGTGTAAATTTTATAGTCGTTTGAAGCAATGAACATTCTCAAAATCTTCGGAAGGGTGCATATTTTGTTGGCGTATCAGCTCACTGAACACTTTAAATTTTTAGAAGACAGAAAAGTGTGTGCAAAATATAAGTTTCGTAACTTTATTGGTAATGCACGTAAAAAACAATTGCTTGCAAGCACGTGCATGATTACCATTTAAGGCGGAATATTCTGACGGTTGAAAAAAAGTTGATGTTTGTCATACGTATTGACTGGGAATCCATGTTTGGTTCTTGGTTCTTGGTTGGTTCTTCTCCTAAATATTCCACGTGGGAGTTTATACAGGAGGCCAGAAACACCGGGGCAAACCCCTTCTCTTAGCGATAAGTGTTTACTGGGTTCTTTTACGTGCTTTTATACAACACGCGGGACCTACGGCTTAACGTCCCATCCGAAGGACGAAGCAATAATGGTTAAGTGCCTTGCTTAAGAGCACAAGTGTCCGCCGGCGGGCTCGAACCCACGTTACTTTTGCCTCTGAAACACCAGAACGTGAGTCCGGTGTTCTTAACCGCTAGGCTCCACTGTTTGATTAAGCAAAAGTTTAGAAAAGTTTTATGTACTGTCTAACATGGAACCAATACTTAATTCTACTGTCTTAAGGCCAGTTTGTACTCAGGGGGAAAGCGAACATGGAAGTAATTGTTTTGGCCATCAGGGATAGTCTATCAGCGCTGGGAATTCGCAAACTAAAACACATAAATCCAGCCAATTTCGCAATGAATGTTTCATGACGTCAAATTGGCTTCACATTTGCATTCACGTGAGGTATAATGCTATAGGCCTACGTGCAAAGTTGCACATAATCATTACCGTTGGATTGAATTTGATTGAGTGCTATATAAGGTACTTTCATGACGCTTTGCAAACTAACAATTTTGACAACCTTGATTCTTTGTAAATTAAAATTTGCAGATGGTTCACTAGAATACATTTTCAGAAATCTTAGCAGAAGCCAATTTTAATTCTTATCAGAATTAAAATCGGCTTCTGCTCAGACTTCTGAAAATGTGTAAACAGATTTTGTTTTTGTTTCCATAATTCATTTGTAACTAGTAACTATAGGCACTTAGAGAGCGCAAATTTTACCACCGCAAAGGCTAAGCAATTCATCGCCACACTGTCAGCTCACCCAAAAGAAATAGTCGCATAAGTGGTGGAGAATCCTTTAAAAAAATTCCTTGATTCAGACACAGATCCGGATCACTTCCCGAAAATCTAATCGATTTGTACTTCTACCAAGGACCAACCCTAAAAATAATTTCACGGAAATCCGTCCATAACTTTTTGAGTTATCTTGTTAACAGACAAACCAACCAACCAACCAACAAACACACTAGCTAAATCCGATGAAAACATAACATCCTTGGCGGAGGTATTAAATGACACATCAATTAATAGTGTAACATAACACTAGTCGTGGAACTCAAGGTTGAAACTTTCGAACCAAGCATTTGTCTCGATGGAAAATGAAGCAGAGTGTATACTGAGAATAGTCGCCAGGCATGGCTTGCCTTCACAAACTATAACTAGAAAAGCCCCTCATATATTCCATTCAATTAGCTCCTCACGAATAGTCTGAGCATGTAACATTTCAACTGATTTTGCTAATTTACAAGGCATGCCACTTCGTACTTAATAGTAGGGTTGCAGGTTTTCAACAGTGTTTACCGCTCGACTAGTAACGGTTTAAATAAATTACAATGTCTGTGCCAAACTTCCCAATTTTGATTTGGTTCATCTTGTTGCTAGCGCTCTCTACCTCCACGACGGGATGAACAGTTGGGTGCAAGGGATTTACCATTGTAGTGTCAGGTAACTCGTTCTCTTTCACAGCGATGCGTTTGCTCATATTATGGGTGCAGACCTGTAAGTACGCCCGAAAGTGCCTGCGCAGGGCAAATCACGATTTGCATGCCCTCAAATTCTCTGGTATTTAAAGAAATTTGATGGCTGTGAACTTGAGGATTTATTTAAAAAAGGAAAGAAAGGGTGGAGGCCGTGCAGAGGACTGCGAGCTCCCATTTCTGTGAAGTTTGGATGAAATTAGGCCCTAAAAATGGCTCTATTTGGCAATGGAGCGTAGGCGCCCATTTTCAACATGGCAATGGGCTTCAGGACTGTTTGAAGGGGGGGGGGGGGTTGATCATCTTTTGATGGAATTTTCTCCCAAAAGTCATTAGTTAATACCCAAGAATTGAACGGAAAATGGAAGATGATGAAATAAGCTTAAATTTGAGGTGTGTCTCAAAACCTTTAAGAATTGTGAGTATTTGAAATAATTTTGAGGTCTATAACACTGAGGTCTATGACAGTGTATTTTACTGGTATGAAACCATTTTGTCTTTTAAGAATGTGTGTGTCACTCTTTTGAGAGGGCAAATTCATTTTTGTCACGGGGGTGTTTCTGTTTCAGTGTGATTAACTCGCGGCCGCGACATAATTACTCGGAGCGGTGGAGCTGGGGGGGGCATAAGGTCAATGACATTTACTCACTTCAGCTTGCAGCCTGCATGCTTTCATAGAAATTCCAAAGAAATAATGCGGAACCCCCACACCTCCTGCTCTGACACCCCCCCCCCAATATACTGGTGTAATGTCCACTCGTTCAAAATACGGACAGAGGCAGCTTAGATAGGGGCTATTTGTACACCATTCTGTAATCTGGTGTTAATAATTGTTCAATTTGAACAGCACCCCCTATTAAAATATGGGTCCTATTGAAATATGGTACCCCCCCCCCCAGCTTTTGATTTTACGGAAGCCAAGTGTCCGGAGAAAAAAAACCTGTCTACGTGTCATTTTTTTTCGCTGATGAACCCCCCCCCCTGCAAAAATTCCAGGATCCGCCCATGATTACATATAAATTTTAAAAAAGAGAGCGGGACATACACAGTTGGGACAGTGCAAAATCATAACTTTATAACATATTAATCAGTCATTTCTTTTATTAAATGCCTTCCACTTGTGTTTTTCAAAGTATAGTATTGAATGACCATTTAATAGAGGAAAGTGTCGAATGTGTTATAAAGAAACGAAATTGGAGGATGATTAATTGTGTTTCATTGATCATCTAATTACCGATTCCAGAAAAAACATATCTGAAAAAAATTTCCCTGATCGCTTGGTATCATTTCCATATCAGATTCTGTGTACTTTCTTCACATTTTGTGGTAAAAAAATTGGTTGACAGTTTAGTGACCTTCAAAAAGCCAATGCTTTCCAACACAGTGGGATTCCCGGAATACTGTAAATGCAGCTGGCTATTTTAACTTGTGGTAAATTAGGCTAAACGCGTGTAATAAGATAACTTCCCATGTTATTCATTGAAACAAATTACGCAAACTATAGTATCTAAACAGCTTTCTATCCTACAAACAACAGCTTTATGTCAATATAATTTTATTAAGCAAGGCTCCTACATGCACACTTGTAAGCTTAAAAGATTTAAAAGCATATGAAGTGATTTCCAACATCATGTATATATATTTTATATACCATACTAATCCTCCAAATCCATTTATTTCTGAAAAATTGCAGCAGAAGCAAATGTTGTACATTCCCTACAACATTTGCAAACATCAAAAAACGAAATGATCAAATTATCACGAAATACCTTAATTGTTAGGGACTGACAGTCTAAAGCATCCTTTAAAATCGTGGCTCCTGGTCGGCTGACATTTAAAAAAAACTTTTAAGACTGTTCTTAATTTTTCATATTTAGTTATTCTGACCTTTCTTTGTAATTGATCACACACCTGTGAAGGGGTACAAGCCTGCTAGACTGACTCTCTGACCTTACAATTCCCCAAAGTGTATTTATTGCTTCGTTTCATCTTAAGTGGGGTCTGGGAACCAGACTACAAGAACATGATAGGTTTTCTTGGTTTTTCCAGCATCTACAATCCCAAAACATGAAACAAGTCAGTTTAACAATATTTTATATACCATACTAATCCTCCAAATCCATTTTTTCTGAAAATTGCAGCAAAAGCAAATGTTGTACATTCCCTTTTACTTGTGGTAAATTAGGCTAAACGCGTGTAATAAGATAACTTCCCATGTTATACATTGAAACAAATTACGCAAACTATCTAAACAGCTTTCTATCCTACAAACAACAGCTTTATGTCAATATAATTTTATTAAGCAAGGCTCCTACATGCACACTTGTAAGCTTAAAAGACTTTTAAAAGCATATGAAGTGATTTCCAACATCATGTCCGACAGTAAAGTTGCATTTCATGTTTTGTCTACAGTGTCAAATTAAAGTAAGCCCAGGGTAGGCCTAATCGTTCCAATTCATCTCTGGGATAAGGGGCATCAAACTTGCATTTACTGTTTGAAACCTTGTATTCAAGTTCAGCATGCATCACAGGATGTTAAGAAAAACATCCGAAAGGTTCTCTCCGCAGTGCATCGTTAAAGATGTAACGACACACGAGGAAATGGTTGCGCAATTTTAACAACGTGGAACTTGAGTTGTTCACTAGGATTTTTTCTTCAATGTCAAGTCTTGAGAATGACGTTTGTTCTATAGTCTTGACACGACTCATTTCGATGCCTGTTCATTTGGGAATTATTTTAAAGGAACAATCAGTCAGTTGGAAGAGGTCACTTCAGAGGATAGCTCCCCTTCACTCCCATCTATTCAGTGGGCATCTTGCAAATATACGGCAGGGCAGTTCCACAGCCTAAATCGTTCCATCCGATCGGATTACTGGCGGTAGCTCGTGACTGGGAAAACGATCCGCAATCCTCGCCATTCGAGTTGTCCGGCTGTCCTCGGCGCCACTCCGAGTAATCGTATGCGGTCCCGTCACTCCAGGAGAAGTAACCCTCCGACTCCGAATCGCTGTGCCCGAGCCAAACGCTGATTCCTGAACTGCCCGAGTTGGGAACCAGAGAAGTTGTCCACAGCTGTATCAAGAAGTCGTTCTCCCTGGAGTTGTGGATGGACGCCAGGTGCCCTTGGTCGTAATTTCGGGTGAAGAACTCTCCGCAGTGCTGCTCTGCCGATTGCCAGGTCTTGGGAGGGCCGAAGAAACGGTAGCAGTAGTTACCGTAGCGTGTCCAGAACGGTGGACAGTAATCCGCAGATACTAAACCGAGGACCAGCAAGAACAACACGCACGAAATCTTACGGAAAGCCATGATGATGATATTGAACTCAGTTTTGGTATATTCTCAGGCCCATCAGATGCAGTGGATAAATGATCTGGAAACCGAAGTGTTCCTCCTTATATTCGCTTTCAACTCAACATTCTTGGCCACTATTTGGAATCTCATTATTTTATGCGTAACAGCTACGTTTGAACCCGGATACCCAGCAAGCATTTAGGAACGGTGCCATTAATGGCCAGGTACGGTACACACAGAACTGGCCGAATGCTGGCTGCCAGAATTGGCCCGGTACAGTCTTGCACATTGGCGCGGTACCAAGCCATAACTGAACCGGAAGAAACCAGTTCTAGTGGGGCGGATATGGGAAATATTTGGGGAAATTGTGCCTTTGATGATACAAGCATGGTTTTGGCACACAATCAGAGTATGTCTTGAGAAAGATATTTTGCTATAGGGCCATCGCAGATGTGTCCTTGTATGGAATCACCAATCACATTGATGTTTCTGGATCAGTATTCCCGGATCTAGTTTTATTGACGTAGGCCCTATGGATGAGAGCCAATTTTATTCACGGTGTTTTTTTTTGTTTTTGTATCAACCCATATTCAGAGTTTTTGATGTACTGTGTCGTATTGCCATTTACAGACGTAACATTTCATAAACTGTATATTTAAGGTTATCGGAGTGCTTGCGATAAAAATCCCCACAAGCTTACTCGGTTGGACTCTAACCCACGACCTCCTGCTTATACCGCCGGGGTCGGCTGGTCGGTTCGTATTGAATAATAACAGGGGACACGGCAACTAATCATTTGGTGGGGCGGAATACACTCCAGATTTCCGTATGTGGGACAATTCTTTAATTATTTTGTATTGCAGATTCTAGATTCCTTTGGCAATTTACTCAATATTAGCGTTTGTTGTCAAGAGCGACTAGACTTCAAGTATGTTTAATTGACTTTAATGTTTTCTAAAGAGGGTTGGTCCGCAATTAAAGAAAAAGTATCGATATCAGCCCAAAACACAAAGGAAGATTCCCTTCCCTCCCTACCCTTTTATTGACTGTATACAAATCCAAGTTCAAGCATGAAACTGAAAAGTATAATAGCAAATGGACATTATACAGACGTTTGCAATCCTTGAAATGTTTACCCTTCAGCGGCGTAGCTAGCTGGGAGCCATGGGGCCATAAAAGTCCCCCCCCCTGAAAATTTGGCGTCCGGAGAAAAGCACAGCCATATGAGTTACCATGATTAGTCTTCCGCGATTTTGTGCGTATTTTTCATCAAAATGTTTTTCCCGCGAGAGGCGATTTATTGAAACGTCCCTTGACGCGAATGACGTGACGCGAATAGCAGTAGTTATTGTGTAATGTAGCCACGATATATACGTTTTGAACAGTGCCCCCATTGGAAGATGGTGTCCAGCCTCCCCCCTCCCCCCATTTGATTTTACGGAGGGCGGGTGTCCGGTGAAAAAGCCCTGTCTACCTTTCAGCACGGATGGAATTTTTGGCGCCCCTCCACGTAACCTCAGGCCCCCCCCCCCCCACACACACGCACGCTGTTACCATTGTGTCCCGTTTAACTCGGTTGTTTTCGGTCTCAATATTGCCATTTGCAGTGGTTGTTAACATATTTTGGAGTATTAAAGCCAGAGTCCATCATTTATTGCAGCTATCCAAAAACTAACTGACGTAAATTGCAAGTGTTACATCTGCCAGAGTATTGAGTTTTTTGTGGTGATTCATGCTGTTTCAGTACACGACACTAAGACAATGAGAAAACTGTTGGCCTAATGTTTTATGTAGTGCACTATACGAAAAGGTACTTGTCGTACAGTTAACATATACGCTTCAGAACAAATGGAACAGTGGACTGAAGAAACCGAAGTTGAAGTAGGCCCCCGGGGACGAGGTTGAATCAGAATCCTACTTTCTGTAAACAAGTTTGACTTCTGTGACTTTTGATCAAGGACGACAATCACTTCTCAAAAGTGTGTGTGTGGGGCCATACCTTGATCAGAAGTAATGCGAGTCGAATCATGTTTTGCTAAGGCCAAAAAAAGTCTCCGGTTTCTGGTATGCGCGCGTCGCCGTAGCCATGCGCGTAGGCAAAATGAAAACGTTTTTCTTTCAATGAAAGATGATGTCTCAAAACCGCCAAACTCACTGGTTTGACTGGAATCCTGCTGCTACACAATTTTAACGTGTTTTGAGATTGGGTTATGGTCGAGAATAAGCTTTATGTGGCCTCTCTGGACTCCCATATGTGCACTAAGTTTAGTCGGGCACCATTTGCAGTCATCAGCCGACATTTGAAGCAAAAAATCAGGTAAAAAAAAAAAAACGCGTCGCCGCACCACTTTTTGGGCAAGCTCCATACCAGAAACCGTAGACTTTTTGGGGGGCCTAACATATGGATGTGCCGATCAGAGAATGTGGGTTAAAGGTGCACATTCGGTCGGGGAACGCCAATTTATGGGGGTTCTATTTAGACTGTTTATGATTATTTTAGGCGATGTATTTCCTAAGATTGCTTGGAAAAAATAATCCTCTAAGCTCTTCTCATACATGCGGCCATGTGATACGCAGCCACAGTGATGAAAGCAGACTGAACCTTGCCGCGTATAAGTTTGTCCGTTTCTGATGTATCAGAAACGGACAAACTTGGTTTGTCTTACCTCGTTTTGTAGTAACCAATCAGAGCAAAAGAACTTGTACCCGTCTGAAGGTTCATACACTGAACAGCTACATGGATGGGGGATATATCATATTTCCCCCACTGGCTTCTAGACAATTAAGTTTCGACTTCTGTGAACTATATCGACATTATGGCAATCACATTAAATGTTTTGAATCAGAATCTGAACCCGGATCTACCCACTGATCACGAATTGTCAAGACATATTTTGCTGATATAGACCTTATGCGCAGAGACCATCTTAGAGGGCATCTGTTGTTATTTTGATTCAGTAACATGAACGCACAAAAGATTCAGTCCTGCATATCCCAGCAAAACAAACGCATTCATATTGCCAGATGAATCGACAGTAATTAAGGTCCTAAAGCTGATTTAAGCAATTACACTTTTCTGAACATTTTAAGTTGGTATCGATTATTTTTGTAAACGTGTTTAAATGCTAAACATTGATCGACAGTGCTTAGTTATTGGACACTGATGTTTAGGAATTGGACACATAATGCATTATAATGATTACCTTTGAAACATGTTTACAAAGTGATAGCAGGATTATGTTTAATAACTAAACACTATCAGAGTGAACACAGCAAACCCGACTTTAATTCACCATCATAGTTTTATGGTAGATTACACAAGTGAACTTGAAATTATTATAAGATGGAATGTTGCGTCGGGGTGATATAAATCAAATTAGGTTTTTTGCCCTTCACCGAGGTTTTTTTAATTTTTTTTTTAACACTGTATACTCAGTTTGTTACCTCCCGAGTGAAAGTTGGATAAATCACTCGGGTGGGACTCGAACTCACGACCTCCTGCTTTCTAGTGCAGATGTCTTACCACTCGACCACCGAGCTAACGGGATTGGGTGGCCGGTTCGAATCTGATGTACATAGCAGCGGGTACCGCATAAACTATTATAGTGTATATATTACAGTGTTAAAAAAAAAAAAAATCGGTGAAGGGCAAAAACCTAATTTGATGAACTTGAAATGATTATTGTCTGCACTTAAAATAGGCCTACTTGTTTGACAAAAGTGTTTTCTTGTTTGTGTGCGTATATTTAGAGGGTCATCGACTGAAACCAACTTTCTTCTCCTAACTGGGATATTTGACTTGTCATAAGTTCACTTCTTGTGAAATTTGGATTAATTAAACATTAGCATATAATAGTAAGGTGGATTAATGGCCGTTGTTAGATTGTATACACAACATTTTCCCGACCTGTTTAAAAACCGGGGAATGGTAAACATGTGGGTGGAACTGTGGAAGGCTAAAATGTGGGAGGCACTTTGTGCCAGCCCGTGTCTGGTAGGCCCATGTTCTTCCGGTACTGCCTTCATAGAAATGATAATTATCTATAAACGTATACAAGTTGAACCTTTGGGAAATGTTGTGCCACGCACAAACGTCGACAAACGTCGGCTGTTTCACAAAACCACCTGCTGTTCTAGGAAAACGATACGTAGTTCATACCATCAATCTGGACATGAGCCAAATTTTAATGGTTGAGCCTGTCCGGTCTTAGGAATCAAACTCAATTATAACCGAGAATAATATTGTCTGGTATCCGGGGTTTAAACATAACTGTTACCCAGAATGTAATGAGGTGCAAAAAAGCGGCCAAGAATTTTGCGAATTAAAAGAGGTACATCTCGTGTCCGTCTCCAGATCATTCATCCATCGCAACTTGGCCTGTGAACCCAACAAAACTGACTTGAAGATCGTCATCATGGCTTTCCGTAAGATTTCGTGCGTGATGTTCTTTCTGGTCCTCGGTTTAGTATCCGCAGATGACTGTCCACCGTTCTGGACACGCTACGGTAACTACTGCTACCGTTTCTTCGGTCCTCCCAAGACCTGGCAATCGGCCGAGGAGCACTGCCGAGAGTTCTTCACCCGTAACGGTCAGGGGCACCTGGCGTCCATCCACAACTCCGAGGAGAACGACTTCTTGATACAGATGTGGAGTAGCTCTCTGGTACCAAACGAGAACCGTGTGGGAGATTGCGTCTGGATTGGGCACAACGACCAGGCGAACGAAGGAAGCTTCACCTGGAGTGACGGGACGGACGTTGGTTACACCGGGTGGCGTACTAACGAACCAAACAACGTTGGTGGACGAGGCGAGGACTGCGGCTCTTTCTATAGAACCACCGAGCATGTTGGATGGAATGATTACCGTTGCGAAGTGGCCTTACCATACCTTTGCAAGATGCCCTCATATTATATCAGAGAGAAGTAAAGGGGAAAACGACCGCTATTCCCCGATGGTAAAACAATAACTAACCTGATATCCTGTCACCAGGAGGATTCACTGACAATGACGTTCACTGCAAAGACAATAACCAACAATTCACTTGGTCTTAGCGTGTCCTACGGAAACATGCAATCATATAACGACAGTCATAGCTGACGATTTCGGTTTAATAATATTGGTCTTGTTTACAAACTTGCGAAGCAGCAATTTAAACCGGTACACTCACATCGAAAACTGGATGAGTGACTGCATGATGGTTTCGAGTGATGAACGCTTTCTAAGCACTCCTTCGAACCATAGATAGTCACCGCATTTTGAATAAATGTGATTGCAGTGATGATCATGTTTTAACAACTATTTGGATCGCATCCGTATACACTGGATTTTTGTGTACTCTATTATTAACCTTCCTGACTCTTCGGATCAGATACAGTGACAAAAACGACTAAAAATACTTTCGAGAGCCTCAGATTTATTTACACTGCAAGTTCATTTCTTAATAATTTCCAATTGCTTTTGTATCTTTCATGTGAATTGGCTTTTAAAAACTGCATAGCTATAACTTTGCTCGATATTAAAGACGGTTTGATAAGAAAAACAAAAATATATAAGCAACGCATGTATAAAATAATGTAGGCCTATAGCTGGCCATGCATACTGAACAAAGTTATAGCTTGCCGCAGTATGTAATACTGAATATAATGCATAATATAGTGATAGTAATACTCTGTATAAAATTGATTGTTCCATTTGATACATGGGTAGACAGAGGGGTCTCAAAAACCTTTTCTGAAATGGAGAGGACTTATTTCAGCTGTCCCTCGGACGTGGAAACAAACTCTGACGAGAGGTTTTAACAGGGAGATATGCACTGCTCATGGTTTCTCTGAGCTAGCTAATGGAACAAACCCCACCGTCAATAGGGCAAGTCTTTCCACAAAACAAATTTGTAAGACCTTTAATTCCAGGATATTTGTACCCCCAACTGCTCAAACCAAATTTAACCTGGAGTTTGATGTTATGAAAGATGAATGGACAAATATTTATTCCCTGCCTTATCTTTGCAGTAAAGAAGTCAGTACGAGAATTCTTCAATACAAAATTAATATGGATTGTTTAATGACTAATGTTAGACTACATAAAATGGAAATTATCAATAGTGACGCTTGCTCGTTTTGCTCAAAATTTCCAGAGACAATGAAACACCTGTTTTTGATTGTGAATTTATGCAGCCCATTTGGACTGAGTTTGAAGCCTGGTGGAAAGGCCTGTCAAACGAAGATGTTAATTTAAGTTATAAATCCATTTTTTTTTTGGCACAACCCCCGACAATCAGACTAATTATTAAATCTGTGCATTTTGTTGACTAAGAAGATTATCTTTAAAGGTAGATTTAAGAAACAAATACCAAATTTCAATTCCCTTATTCATCTGGTGAAATACAATCACCAACTAGAAAACAAATTGCTTCTAATTTAAATACAATGTATAAATTTACCACAAAATGGAGGTTTACGGTGTAATATTGTAGCTTGGTATTGTCCCGCTTTCTTTGTCTTTGTAATTTTTTTGTAATTTGTTTACTTGTGAGTGCTATAAATGTGAAATAAAAAAAAGTGCTTGCACTTATACAAAAAAAAATACTCTGTATAAAAGCCTGCATTAAAAAGAATCAAGTTATTAAATATGTAATATCTTTGACCTTCAACAAATCGTATACTTATTGGTCCTACGCGAGACATGTATTGGCAAAGTCGCTTGGAGACCCCCCCCCCTAAAAAGTGTGCACAGTTCTCACAAGAGTAAGACACTTTAATATTGCGTGAGTTTTATTCCAATTTTCAAAACGTCTGCCCCAGCAGACCTGCTTGTATCAAACCGTACACAAAAGAATGTTTGCACAATAGGCTATTATATAGTACATGTATACTTATATTGTAACCAGATTTTTAAAATAATATAACATCCGTGAACTTTAATTATTGTAATCAGTATTCTTGGCAGTATCACCAGTTTCTAAAGGGGTGAATATTGTAATTAAAACACCAAGGCGGCAAACGCCTTCAAACGCTTCTTTAAAAAACACATACATTCTGTGTTAGTCTTGTTTATGTATACTGAAAATATATTGATTATATAGCACTTCATCTTTTTTGTTTTGGTGGTATACTCTCATATATATTACATAGACAATTATTACCTAGAAAACAATGTTTTGAAACTAAAAACAGAGCAAAGTACAGAGGGTGTTCAATAAATGCTGAGCAGTGCTAACAGTATAAATGGAATGTTTTTAGTAGTTTAATTACTTTTTTACGCGCATGCCCTATTTTTTCGCTTAACCTTTAAAGAGCAACATATAACTGGATGGAGCTACGAAAATGGCTAACATACAGTAATGTGAAATATACAGAAGTAACTGAAACATGTATAAATTGATACGAAATACATACAATAATTATATAGAAAAGAAACACAATATGAAAAGGGCACAGCACTACTGAAGTGTTTTTTTTTTTTACATGCATCTATAGATGAGTGAAGTGTGATCTCTGATATAGGCCTACATATACAAATCATAACCTTCAAGTTTTACATCTTCATTCATTCATTCATTGAAAACCATCCTCCGATTTCAACTCAGTGAACACTTTGCGCGGTAACTTCAGTCGCATGAGTTGTAACTCGTGGCTGAAGTTACCACACAGCTGAAGTTCCAAAGCCTCAGTTTTTTCTCTCTCCTAAAGACAACCACCCTTTACACTCAAACAGTTATAATACATGTATGCCTATAACAGCTGTAACAGTCGCTGTCAATAGAACTTTGGCAGTGCTATATCCGGGAAATTGCATGTGCATGATCAAACTCATACGCATGCATTTAGCTTGAATACAGTATGATTGGGATTTCCTGGGTAGCACTGCCAAAGTTCCCAAGACTGGATTTGATTGATCTCATTGATAGCGGTGCTGCTACAGCCACTATAACTCTTCTTTGCCCAACTTCACTGCGCTGCCTGAAAGTTAGCAGACAAGTTGTGCTTAGCATAGCAGAAATTATTACTAACCTTAAGCACTATTTCACGGCGTGGATGTGCTAACGGTCGCGCGTGCATGGAGTTTTCTAGTGTTACGTTAAGCAATTTTTTCCTCTGAAGTCAGCGGGCCTTTTACTGTGCTAGTATACTTACGGTCTCCATAAAATAGACAGAGGCTCTTAGCAGAAAATCGTGTGCTCAGCAGCGCCATAAAATTGGGCCCTGATGTAAGTAATACGCCCTTTGTGCACAACAATCCTTCGTTGGCCTGTAAGCAACCAATTCACTTGCATGTAAGCCAGGGGTGGCAGAACCGGGGGGGGGGGGGCTGGGGGGCTGGGGGGGGCGTTTCCCCGATTTTCCCAAGTGCCCCTTTTGCGGGCATAAATGTGCCCCCTCGAGCATTAAAGTGTTCCCTCGAGATGAAATAAAAATGCCCTTAAAGTATCTTACTATGTTTTAGAAGTAGATTCTTTTTTTTCTTCTCTTTTCAATCAGCAATTTTTTTGGGTTCACAATTTGAACAGAAAACTGGCCCTAAAACTGAAACTGTATGTGTCTTCTTCACTTTGTCGTCACAGCAACAGCGCCCTCAGTTGTCCGGAAGGAAACAGGTCATCTCATACCTTGGGCAACTCGTACCTTCCATTCCACTCGACATCTTTATACCAACTCGTACCTTGGACAACTCGTACCTTCGCCAAGTCGTACCTCCAGTTGAGACGACTCGTACCGTCCGACACGCGTAAGTCAAGTCGTACCGTCGTCAGTCAGGCAGGCAGGACATTGACTCTGAGGCCGGGCTGGAATGGACCGGCCCGTAACTCATTGATAGTGGATATACACACGAATCTGATTTTTGAATCCAGGGGCAGATCCAGGAATTTTCGCAGGGTGAAGTGTTTATCGGCAAAAAAATAAATCTGAAATGTAGACACGTTTTGTTTCTCCGGACACTTTGGCCTATGTAACATCAAAAAGCGGGGTGGGGGGGTACAAGCTGGGGCTGGGGGGCGTTTCCCCTGATTTTCCCAAGTGCCCCTTTTGCGGCCATAAATGTGCCCCCTCGAGCATTAAAGTGTTCCCTCGAGATGAAATAAAAATGCCCTTAAAGTATCTTACTATGTTTTAGAAGAAACCATTTTCCAATAAATGGTAATAGATATTTTTGATATAAACGAGGAATATAAAAACCAAGTCCCAAAACCCATACAATACGCCCTGAAACTGGGCACATAATGCATATTTAGCATATAATTATTGGTTTTGAAGAGCGCTCCCTTTGTTGGAAGATGGAACCAGCCCCCCCCCCCAAGTCAAGTGATCGGAACTAAGTTGAAGTGTAGTCAAGTTTCTTGATCTTATTTCTATGAACCCGGATCTTCCTACCGAATATTCCAGAAACGGATCATGTTTTGCTAATAATACGAATGTGATGAGTGAGGCGAATCACAGAAGGAGGTCAAAGGTGCACATTCGTCCCGGATTGTCTTTTTTTTTAAAGACTTTTTATTAACTTTATTTCAAAGGACATGTGAACAGGATGTTGGGTCGTTTGCTTCCCAAAATGTATCCTCTAAAGAAATCATCATATTATATGGGGCCATGTGACGCACAATACGCAACCAGAGCGGTGAAAAAAAGCAGATTGAAGCTTGCCGCGTATTTTGCATGTACATAAGGCCTACATGTATATCATGCAGTCACAGTCATGTACAGGACCCTGGGAGAGGGTCGACACAAACACATCAATAATGTCGGCAGATGACAACAGGTCGCCTCCGAAGACGTTTCTCTCTTGATCCAAAGACGAGATCAGAAATTTGATTTTTGAACAGGAAAACATCAGCACGAAGAAAAATAAGGAAAATTCTGTGCGAAAACTTCGCCAAAACTTTCTGTATCGCAACAGGAAGAGACCCACAGTTTCAGAAGTTAGTTATCTATACCGTGGTATAACAAAACAATTGTTGCCTGCTGTGACGGGGTCCATGGGTTTGTGCACCCTCGGGGGCTAATGGCACCCTCGGCTTCACCTCTGGTGCCATTTGCCCCCTCGTGTGTACAAAACACCATGGACCCTGCCACAGCAGGCAACAATTGTATATTGCGTTGTTGTGCATATGTGAAAGAGCGTGAGCCCGAATATTATGCAACTGATATTAAAACGCGCAAACCACCTGCACATTAGCCATGAGCACAAGGGCTATTTCGTTAGTCTCTCAACATTTCCTCCCTCCGGCCCCCATCCCCCAACTCCCTTCACTGTACCGTGCAACTTCTTAAGCTTTAGCATGAATTTAGTTGATCAAAAGTATTTAGTTTTACACAACGTATTTTTCCTCCAGACTCTTAGCTTGCGTCACGTATTTCACGTCGCTGGGACTGTCCCCTTTCCCCTTTTTTTTTTTTTTGACAGCTGTTCGTTCGCAACGGGATAGCAATGTGATATGCTGAACCTTTTGGGAATGGTCCAAATTTATTACATACAGGTCTAGAGCTTGCAGTCTTTCTTCATATGAAAGCTCCCTTAGGGCTGGGACCAACTTGGTGGCCCTCCTTTGAACTTTTTCCAAGATGTGTTTATCTTTTCCCACTCATGGGCACCATGATTGAACACAGTATTCAAGATGAAGTAGATTCTTTTTTTTCTTCTCTTTTCAATCAGCAATTTTTTTGGGTTCACAATTTGAACAGAAAACTGGCCCTAAAACTGAAACTGTATGTGTCTTCTTCACTTTGTCGTCACAGCAACAGCGCCCTCAGTTGTCCGGAAGGAAACAGGTCATCTCATACCTTGGGCAACTCGTACCTTCCATTCCACTCGACATCTTTATACCAACTCGTACCTTGGACAACTCGTACCTTCGCCAAGTCGTACCTCCAGTTGAGACGACTCGTACCGTCCGACACGCGTAAGTCAAGTCGTACCGTCGTCAGTCAGGCAGGCAGGACATTGACTCTGAGGCCGGGCTGGAATGGACCGGCCCGTAACTCATTGAAAGTGGATATACACACGAATCTGATTTTTGAATCCAGGGGCAGATCCAGGAATTTTCGCAGGGTGAAGTGTTTATCGGCAAAAAAATAAATCTGAAATGTAGACACGTTTTGTTTCTCCGGACACTTTGGCCTATGTAACATCAAAAAGCGGGGGGTGGGGGGGGGGGGGTACAAGCTGGCTCTGTGCGCAAGGCAGACATTATTACAAGCAAAATAATTTGGGGTGTCGGAGCAGGGGGGGGGGCGGGGTTGAGGAATTTCTATGAAAAAGAAATTGACAGAGCTGAGAGGGGTTTTGACCCCCCCCCCCCCCTCTGGATCCGCGCCTGGAATCGGCTCTCTATCACGAAAGGGGGGAAGGGTGTATGGACACATTATACTGGGACGCTCTTTATACTCGCGCTAACATTTTTAAATGCTTTTGTACTTTGTTTCTCCACTTTCCAGTGCTATTATTATAAATGCATTTTAGTTG
Organism: Patiria pectinifera; assembly: GCA_029964075.1. Taxonomy (NCBI): domain Eukaryota; kingdom Metazoa; phylum Echinodermata; class Asteroidea; order Valvatida; family Asterinidae; genus Patiria; species Patiria pectinifera. Next base: position 23,602,262 of record CM057149.1, on the reverse strand, counting down.
CTGAAACGTTCGGAAAATTCCTTTAAAAATCCTCATTTTTTTTTTCTCATCACAAAAAAGCGGGGGATGATTCAATAGCCTATCCCTGCGGTCAAAAACCACTCCGGGAATTACGCCCCTGATGACGGCGCACGGAGTCAACGAGCCTGCCACTCGCACGGTCTTTTTTTTCGTGTCCGGGTTGCCATACGCCTTGACTCAAGTCTACGGTCACAAGGCCTTTGAGAATGAAACAAAAATCCATGAAACTTTTGGCGACTGAACGATCTAAATTGGGTTCGTATTGTGTACTTAATAATTGTTACTAACACTTGCACATGTAATTCGCCAATCGGCGGCGGCGGAACGTTTTTACAACTGGTGGCATCACCAAAAAGAGGCATTTGCTCAGAAAAAAAGCACCTTCCGTCGGTGTGACAGAGGAGAAAATTGTGCAAGGAATAGTTACCCAAAACAAAATTTAATACCAACATTGATATACACCTTTTAAAATGTTTTCATTACATGAAAAGCGTAAGAAGCATTTATTATTTCTTGACAGGCTTGTTTTCCATTTTTGAGAGGGGCAATAGTTTTCCATCTCGAGAGAGGGTTTACAATATTGTTAATGCGCGAGGGGTATTTGTGTTTTTGAGAGACACTTTTGCATTACAAGTTAGGAGATCATTTTTAAATGTAACCAATCATAATGCTTTCTTGTGCGTTTAAGGGCAGTCTTATTTTCATCTCGAGGGGCCACATTTTGTGGCAAAATGAGGAATGTCCCCCAAAAGGCATGTTATGAGTAATCACGACTGGAGTTGGATACACTAGGAAAACCATGTAATAAGAACCGGAAAATGTCCCTGACTAAAAAGAAACACATAATAAAATCTGTGGCTATAGATTATCCCATTGGGAGTGGGGGTACAAGGACGGATCCAGAACACACTTTTGTTGGGGGGGGGGGGCGGGGGCGTACAAATCAAGCTAGGCCAAAATGGTATAGGTCCTAAACAACCTGTTGGCACCAATCTATATAGAGGGCGTCATTCGATTCTCAAAGTGGGAGTGGTAGTTTTACATGTGTATCAATCAGTATACTAATTGTGCGAGTGCGAAGCCGAGGGCCCCTGAAAAAAAATCAGATTCTATAGGCGCCCTGTGGTGCGATCTGAGGCAATTTCTGATGACTGCCAAAGTTTTGGCACAAGAACATCATTTAAATATCTTTTTCGAGTTTACCATGCTACATGCTGTACATTCTGAGAGAGACCCTCAAACTTTAAAAAAACAACTTTTCTCTGCGCGTGTGGTGTGTGTGGGTAGGCCTATGTGATTTTGGCACACTACGGTATTTTCGTTGGCCCTTGCCCAAGTTTTCGTAGGCCCCCAAATTACCCCCCCCCCATAAAAAAGGTACTTAAAAAGAACAATATATAAAATTCCCAAAATAACTTTCTTAAAATGATCACTAAAACTTCTTGGCAGCAATAACAATATATTGAGTGCCAATTCACTAGTCTTCGTCAGTAGGCCTAACTTCTCGCTCTGAAACTGAATCATCTTGCACTGTCGACAAAATCAAACCGTTGGTGAATATATACACAAGGAATGGCAGTGCCGCGCGCGCCGCGTTTCACCGGCACCACACCGTGCACGACCAAGGTACGAGTTGACCAAGGTACGAGTTGACTCGAAAGCGACGGCTGTTACATGTGAATGGTTACATGAAAGGCTACGCAAACACCTCTTAAGTGGTTATCTCGCACAGGTCGGAGTGGTTAGCGCAGCAGTGGCGTCGCCAAGGGGGGGCCAGGGGGGGCACGTGCCCCCCCTGGAAAACCTAGTGCCCCCCCGAGTGCCCCCCCATCTGAGATTTGGGTTGGTAAAAAAATATATATATATTCACCTAAGTGCCCCCCCATCAAATGCTGGTGCCCCCCCTGTGCCCCCCCAGACTGAAAAGTCTGGTGACGCCACTGTAGCGCAGTGAACTAAACTTTAAAGTGGGCCTTCTTAACTAAGCTGAGGAGATCTAGGTGCTCAATTCCCTCTTTGAAAGCTTTGACATTGGGAGCAGAGCGAATGTCGGGTGGTAGCAGGTTCCATTCCCTAGTACATAAGTTGTACTTGGGTAGAGTGAATATTGATATCACATGAGTTTGTTGAAATTTGGCGGGACAATGATATGAGGACCGAAGTTCTGTCTTGTTGCATGATTTTTCTTAGTGACACCTTGCTTTTATTAATCTGTCTAGGCCTACTCCTCTTAAATCTATGAGAACTATTTGATATCCCTTTGAGTTCATTTTATTGGGAAGTGCACTTCATTTTAAACAGTAAAAACTGTCCATGCTTTTCCAGACGCTTGAGTCGACTCGTACCTTTCATGTGAACATTCACATGTAACAGCCGTAGTAGTCCTTTTCATAATTCACCAAGAACACCATTGACGTCATCATCAAACAATATGGCGTCGTTAGAGTCGTAGTCGGTAGTCTCACTCGACTGTGAACGATAAGGATTGTTTTCCATTTGCAAACTATTTCCAAATCATTACAGTTCTTGTTCCCAAGCCATCTAACATATATTGAGGTTACTATTAGATAAAGAAACACCAAAAGGAAGGAGAGACAGTTTTCGAAATGGGTGGCGCAAACTCAAGTGAGGACGCGACACAACAACGGCCGCAACAGGCGTCCAGGAAGATTTCCACGCGGTCCAAGGCGGCGGACAGCAAAGTGAATGCCGACAACGAGCGGGTGTCGAGATTGGTGCAAGCCATGACGGCACACCCAAGGAAGAGGAGGCAGGGTGCTTGGACTACACAAGCTGCTGACGAAGGATTTGATGGTTATAAAGTATGTTTATTCGGTATTGAATCCCATGTTTATAGCTCCATGGTAATCCTTACTTTTTTTCGCAGTGGCTATTGTTACGGCAGCCGTAACGCATTTCCCATTTTCTATCTTTACGGTAGACTGCAACTTTTATAAAAACATGAGAAGAAAATATAAAATTAGAAGGAAAAATGTGAATTTGAACGTTATGAAATTCGGACTTTGTTTCCCTTTTAAAAAAAATCCTCCAAAGCCTCAGGTTAGAAAAAGCAAAAAAATTCGAGTGCAAAACGAGATTCGAACCCGCAACCTCGCGATGCAAAATCCTACTCTCTATCGACAGAACTGTCGCACTGCTCGCCAAATCGTGTGGAAACAAATAATTATATACCTGCATGCGTATCAAAAAAGTATCGAAGAGGGCGCTAAACAACGACTGCCGTAACGATAGCCACTTCGTCCTTTTTTTAGGACACCTCTATTTTGTACGAGTTCTGTTCAAAACTGACTTTTGCAGATGACTGTCCAGTACCAAAGTGACTTTTGCAGGCTAGAGAAGTCTTTTTACTCATAATGTTAGTTGTAATTTTGAAAGCACTTTCAAAGAAAAAGTGACTTTCCTACCTTTTTAAATATGTTAAATATATTTTCTGTTTGTCATCGTCGTCTTTTACCCCTCATAAATCAAAGCCCTGCCCTCTTTCTACAAAATTAAACCTGCTGATATTCAAGAGGTGTCATTGCCAAATGTTCAAATGTGCCACTGCCAAGAAATATCAGAATGTCACGTTTGAGGGTCATTATTTAGTCAGCTGTTTTGGTGTTTCTTTTAACCTTATATAGGAAAGGGGTTCTAAAGGTAAGGATTACCGTTTATTCGTTCGTACCCCCCGCCCTGCAAACGAAATAAACCGGAACCGGTCACTTCAGCACCTTGCCAACTCGGCACCTGTACAAAAACCAACTCGGCACCTAGTGAACTGGCAAAATTCGAAACATGTATTTAAAATAAAGTCCCTTATAGTTACATACACCAATTAAGTAATTAATTAATAAGCATTCCAATGGTATATTAACATTTTGTTCAGTTTTGAAAACTTAACTTTATAAATATATTCTGGGTAATCCTTACTTTTAGGACCCCGTTCCTATATATAGGAAGGGAAAGATTCACCAAAACAGTTGACTAAATGACACTCAAAATTGACATTCTGATATTTCTTGGCACATCTGAACAATTGGCAATGACACTTTCTTAATTATCAGCAGGTTTAATTTTGTGGAAGAGGGCAGGGCTTTGATTTATAAGGGAAATTCAGGGGTAAAAAGGCGACGATGACAACCAGAAAACAGACTCAAAAACCAAGATGGCAAACGTGAAAGCCTTATCGCGGCTGACGGCTCTCGACGCAGCTCGATAAAAGCCAATAAAGTATAAGGCGGGGTGCTACTATTGCCGCATTCCTGCTGCATAGTGCATCCATTCATACACAACGACTGAATGCCTGCTCGATCGAGTACACGTACATGTACATGTACACATTCCACCCTCTGTGCAGCCGTCCGTGGCCGACCAATACCGGCGTCAAAGGGTTAATTATATTTTGGTGTATGTTTCTCATGGTATGTTTTATCCTAATTTTTTATTGTAAAATATTTTTACATTTTTACATGCTGTTGGCTGGTGAAAAAAAAAAAAATTAGATTAAGTAGAAATTAAAACCGTATTTCCTTTTGGAACAGGAAAGTGTCTACATCCTGAAGCAGCTTTATAAGAAGATGGACCCAGCAGTCATGAAGACGTTAGGCGATGCCAAGGGAGAGGTTAAGCTGTCACTGAAGTATGATCAACACCGTCAGCTGCTCATGGTGAAAGTCATCGGTGCGCGGGACCTGAGTGCAAAGGACCTCCGAGGCAAGGAGTCGGATCCATATGTCAAGGTATGGATGAAAGATTTGGGCCTTTCTTCCCTAGATCCTTCAGAATCCACTAGGGGTAGATTTCACCAAAATCACCATGCACCATATACATTTACATTTTTTTGTTTAATTAAAATACTTCTTTACATCGTGTTAACTGAAACATCCAAGGTGTATGCATGTAATGTACAAGATGGGTTTCGCCAAAAGAAATCGCGTGGTCTTCCCCGCTAAACTCATACTACTAAATTACTGATTAGCACCACTTCGGCTCTTGCCTAGATCCTTCAGAATCCACAAGGGGTAGATTTCACCAAAATCACCATGCATGTACAATACGCAGTGGTCGATTAAGAGGGGTTCTACATACACGGATGCAACATTTGCAATTGCTGTAATTTTCAGAAAAGGATAGATTTTAGGGCTAGTATTTTATAGCAAATATTGTTACACTGACCTGTTTAAAGTTTTGTGTTCATATATATGTAGATGCTGTCAAACCCTGCAACTCTAATGCTTCATTCCAATTCTGTTCACAACTTAATTTGGTTAAGTATTGTTGCTTAAATGTTGCTTATTTGCAGCTGGACCTCATTCCTGACAACAGCACAAATGGTTTCAAGATGACCAACTACGTGAATCACTCGCTCAACCCAACCTACAATGAGATCTTCACTTTCTCACTGGCGGATGAGGATATCCCTACAAGCCTGCTCCGTATACAGGTAACAAGTGCCCAAGGTCCAAACAGCCTCGAGATTTATACTGCAGTAGTTTATTGCTAGAAACTTCATTTCGTAGCCACAAAAGTGACTAGGGGTGCATTCCTCTTAGGTGAACGAAGCTGATGTCTGCCTGCCAGTGTTTTAAAGGTACAGTCCATCATTTGCAGCTATCCTAAAAGTAACAGACGTACATCATTTGCAGCTATCCAAAAAGTAACAGACGTACATTGTTTGTAATTATTGTGCAAAAGCTTACTTGGTTTGAAGATAGTAATGGGACTACATTTATTCTTTCGTGCAAGCTGTCATTTTGAACAATCAATAAAAGAAGGCTTTTCCAATGATATGTCTAAAGACTTGTTTTTTTTTTATTTGGCGAAGTGCGTGCAAGCATTGACACAACACACAAGCGTGCAGTTGCTATTTTTCATTGGTTCAGTGCGTGCCATCGCGTAGCTGCAATTGGCTCAGTAAGAAGGTGTCTCGGATGCTGAATTCTGGCCCAATTCAAAACATGACTCGGCAACTTTGATTTGAAATCGAGACCCTCGAGTCTATAGTTTTCTGGGAATATACAGCATTCACTGAGGTGAATTTCATTGGGTTAGTTGTTCATCACCATTCTTTAGAAGAGCACTTTTGTTGCTTCAAATGAACATAATGCGCACATTACAAATGATGGACCTACCTTTAATGTTTGTGCAAGTTGGACCAGATTTTTGCCATGAACATCGGCAAACGGTTCCAACAAAGGTGAATGGCCCCCTCCGTGAGTCTTTCACTATATTTTCAAAAATGGTTGACGCACCCAGTGAACGCCATTAATATATAAAAGAGGAACAAAGAAACTGACTGATGCAGGATCTGAACCTGCGAAGTGCTCTGCCAAGCTCAACCAAAACTCGACAAAGTCATTGACAAACGTGCAAGGCAGTCAGAGTAAGCCTGGATACAATTAGCTCAGTTGTTGGAGAATAAGCTCAGTATTCTGAAGGTCGCCTGCTCAAATCCTGCTACAGCCAGTTTCTCAGGGCATGCACAGTTGCATGTTTATAATCAGATTCCATCTTATAATCAGAAAGTTGTGGCACAACGATTTATTGCCACTGATTAGATTTGTCAAGTGTACAATGTGTTTTGAATTTATATGGTTAACATTCATCCCCCCCCCCCCCCTTGGCAGGTGCTGAGTCATGACCAGCTTGGCAAGGATGATTTCATGGGAGAGAAGATCATTGAGCTCGGCCAGATGGACTGGAGTGAGATCACGACTCGCTGGTTTGAACTGGAAGCTGAGGTATGCACTGCAAGGTTTTTCCTGCTGACATCATGGCTGTCGAATAGACAGAATCCTTACACAGAGCGAACAATATAAGTCTTTGTATAACTTTCCCAAGTCCTGCAAAATCCTTGGCAAAAAGGTTATGCTGAATTTGGAGGATGCACTGTGTCAAGGTCTTACTAAGGCCAGACCTTGTGCTGTTTACGCTCAGCCGTGCATGTATTTAGGCCTAGATTATACTTGAAATCCTCCCCACTGCTCCAGGATGTCACTGGCTCTGCCAGTGATAGCGAGATGTCACTGGTATTGACAGTGATAGCTGGAGGATTTTGCAGGATTGACGCAGTGGTCACCCCTCCAAGGACCACATTCAAAAAACAAAAAAAAACAGAGGATTTTGCAGGATTGAGGCTGTACGTAATTTTTACATGGAGGCAGTTGGAGCATTTTGTAGGATTGAGGTTACATCCTAGTAAAATGCCTAGGGAGTTAGGGTTAACGAATTCTGTTTCGTTCAGGAAATAGTTATAAGATACCAGACCAAAATGTCCCTGATTTGTTTGGCTTGTCCTTCGTTTGCTGTTTACATGTACTTAAATGCGCTACTTAAATTTGCGAAGCAGTTTTCCCATCTAAACATCTCTGTGAATTTGGAATAAAATTGGTTTTCTTTCCTTTTGACAGATACCTGTGGCTATTAAACTAAAAGCAGATAACTGTTTCATGTCTGTTAATTATGCAACATTTATTTCTCCAGACTGATCTTGACATCAGGGGTGACCTAGAGATTAGTCTGTCCTACAAGCTGCCGGAAACATTACAGGTGTCCATTCACAGAGCAACTGAATTGGCGTGCAGGGAGAAAAACAAGCTACCCGACCCATATGTCAAGGTACATGTACTTGCTGACTCTTGTTGTCAGGATGATTGATCATTTTACGTCCCCCTTGGGCATTGGTATGGCATTTTCCATGCATGGTTCCAGGACAGTATTACAGTTTGCAGTACACTTTCAGTACACATTATAATAGGGGTCAAAATTCACTCAACCATTTGCTGGCATTAGTTCAACTCAGGTCAAAAGGCTTTCCATCAACACTGTATTTGGCTATGTTTGAATGAGAAACTTGTGAAATATGATTTTTTTTGACCCACAAATTATGGAGTAATTAAAATTGTGTAATATGTACTGCAAATTTTTTTGCTACTGCAGCCAATTTCACCAAACTTTACGCAATGGCGCAACTCCGCTTGCGCCACAATTTATTGGATAAGCTGGGCAACATTTCACACTGCGCAACATTTCACCTATGACACATTAGTAAGCCCCCGGCTTGCGCATTAAATTAAGGCATTACTTAATTGTGCAATCATTTTATACTATACCTATACTTGGTTGGTTCTTCTCCTAAGGTCTTCCACAAGGGAGTATAACTAGGAGGCCGGAAACACCAGGGAAAACTCCTTCTCTTAGCGATAAGTGTTACTGGGTTCTTTTACGTGCGTTAGGCCTACAACACACGGGACCTCCGGCTTAACGTTCGAAGAACGAAGCAATAGTGGTTAAGTACCTTGCTTAATGGCACAAGTGTCCGGGCCCAAGCTCGAAACCACGCCACTGTTGCCTCTGAAACACCAGAGCATGAGTCAATTGCTCAAGTCCGGTGGCATAAGCTGTGGCGTAGCAACTGAAAATTGCATATTTTACCAGCAAATTATGATCCTTGTGGAGCCTGTTATTGCACAACTTATCGAGGCTCATACAAGTCACTCACAGCTTCTTGTTTGAAGTAAATGAATTTCTGTTTTACTAGTGACAGAATTTATAGAGTTGCCGCACGATTCCGAAGAAAGTCAGACAAAGTGATTTTCATTATGGCAGGCGGAGGTGAATCAAACAAATTCATGCATAAATAGCCATCGTAAATGCTGTTATTAACCTCGCCCAAGATGTGAAGATTATTTGAAATGATGCATAGCTATGCCAAGTTTCATGAAATTGATCTGAAGTTTATGGCGCAGTTGCGCAACAAATTTGTTGCGCAAGTCTTTTGCAGGGTGCAAGCTGTGCAGTTTTTCGTGAAATCAGCTTCTGGTCCTCCAGCATCAGTTTCTGCCGGATGCATTAAGGTGCCCAGGGAACGGTTCATTACTGTTCAAATCAAACCTCACGGAATGTATTCATACATGTAGCATTGTTGTCAAATGTTTGCTGCAAGTAAATCCCAAGTTGATTCACAGAAGCGGTCATACGCATGTAAATGACATGACAAAAACAGAATTGAAGGGATTTGAACAGCTTTTGACTCGACTTGGGTCTGGAGGACTTAATTGTGAGGACTTGTGATAGACTGGACTAGAACATGCTTCATAGGTGCTTCAGCGTAATCATTGATACTCTTGGACCATACGAAAGTTGCTCTTATATTATCTGTTGTCCTATTTCAAAAGATAATAATTCCTGGCATTCCCAAAGTGGAGGAGACGAAGGTCCAGAAGGGCAGCCGGGAACCGGAGTGGGAGGAGATATTTGAGTACAACGTCCCACGGGAAGAGTTGCCAGACAGGTGAATGGTGATTGATATTATGTGTGCCAAGGACTCTGCATAAATTCATAAATACTTGAGACAGTTAACTTTATTTCTAGTGGTCAAGGGTTCGGTCACGAGGGTGGGTTTAAACCGCTGTTTAAATTACGCTAGGTGTTCAAACGGCAAAGTTAAAACCGGTGGCGAGGCCCCACATTGCTCCATAACGCATATACCAAGTACATGCCGCGTGCTCCGCATACGTGAGAGCCATGCACTGATATGTTTTTTACATAAGGCGAGGTTGAGCACACTGCAGGTGGCGCGCGCGCCGTGGAAAAGTCTCGAACGTGAAGTAAAATGGAAGAACATAATATTAATAATAAATATTTGGGAGGATTCAGGCTGTTACTTGCTTTATGCATGTAAATGATCAGGATCAATGTTTATGCCTTTATTTCGACTAGTTTGGGTTCATGTTGAACCATGGTTAACACTAAACTGGTGTTTAAACTCACACTCATTCTCCTTAACTTTATTGGTATGTCAAGGTATATTGTCCTGCATGTGCTGGATAAGGCCTTCCTGGGAAACACTGAATCTCTGGGTCAGGTGTACATTGACTTGACAAACCTGGACATCAATGAGGGCTACACCGGCAAGTTTCCACTGGCTGACTTGGTGAGTAGACCCACAGTTGTGTGTATTTTTGTTTTAGTTATCAAGTATGTTACATTGTGGAAGTTTGGTCTTTGCTATTCCCAGAGGGCCAGCCTAGTGTCGTCTTTGTACCTTTCTCTCTGACTGACTCACTGACTGTCACTTCTGACCTGGGCAGTGCTCTCATATAGGATTACCCTGTAGTACAATCAATGGGTTACATGTAAACCTGATCCATTGTGTTGACCAGATGCATTAGAAGACTTCAAGTGAATAGCCATTCTGAAACAATTGGACAGAATCTTACTAGGCTTGCTTCTCTGTTTCTATTAGTGATTCAGAGGCTACAATTAGTCAGTACTCACTGCGCGCACGCATGTAAGCTTTTGTGTGTAGATCATACAGTGCCATTAACAGTTCTTGCAAGGAGTAATTAACTCTGTCTGTTCCTCATCATTAGAAAAATTCGGACCGTGTTCGCACCAAGTGGGCCCAGACAGCCACAGTGCAGGAGTTCAGGGAGGCCATGTATGCCCACGCTGTCTACAAGTGTCCCAAGCTGATCTTCCAGAATCAACACGGGAACAAAGTAAGTGTCATTTGAGACGATAATTTCCCATATTAAGAATGTTCATTTACCAGTCTTCAATTATGTCCATCTCTTCCTTTGGAACAATATCCAAAGAACTGCTAGAAAATTAAACCTTTTCAGTCAATTGATTTAGCAATAGAATTTAAAATTAATGTAGGTCATGTGTAAAGATCAGATTATATGCCACCTAAATGACGATGCAAATGCAAAACAAATTAAATCCAACAAAACATTTGATGGATACTTACTTACGAGTTCAAAAGTGTGGAAGTTTTGTAAATTTTAAGCAGGTATACTTGCTGTGATGTCAAAAATTGCTCTTTTGGTTATGATAGTGTGCTGAATATGAACCACCATTTGGAGTGGAAACTTTTTATACATGTGAATGAAGTTTTCCCATAATTGTATGGTTCCATGCATTTGTGGTTGTAGACACTACACATATTTGGCGTACATGTAGATTGCAATTTTGTGTTTTTAACATTGTTTTTATTAAGTTGTCAAAGTCTAATCGTTTATCTTTCCGATGGTATACATGAAGCAACTTAAGTACAGGGTGTATGTGGAATACCAGATACAAGTTTTTGAAAACAAACGTTTCACAAATAGGGCCTAAAGAAAAATTCAGGGGTATTTTAACTGAAAAATGTGTGATCACCAAAGGGTTTGAACCATTTCAAAACAACCATCATGTCTTTATGCTTTTGATACTAAAGAAATAACCTGTTTTCTGAAATATTTCGTCATGTTAGGTGCTGACCGTCCACAGCAGGAAAGCTGGCTCGTCTGCCAAGATCAGAATTTTGAATGGTGTGGCAACATAAAAAGGTATCCACAAAAAATGGCTGCACTTACTCTTCAACGTTAAGTTGCCATTGGGGGAATGTTGGTTTGTATGTATACAATACAGACTCTCTACCCGTGTTGGATGTTCATACATTTTGTACTTTCCCCTTGAAAAATGTGTTGATAGAGTACCAAAGTGTGCCGCGTATTCTTGTTAACGCGCATAGCTTTAGTGTGTTCTTGTGGAGACATCAGTGCGTGAACCAGCACGTGAACATGAATAAAGACATCTGACATCAGATTTCGGTACTCTATAGGAGCTCGCCAGAGTGAGGCTTGACTTCGTTTCTGGAGGGTATGACATCAGTACAATTCAATGAGCACTCAACAAATTTACACCAAATTTCATTCTTCACAGATACAAATGTTCAGAATGTATGTAGGTGAACAAATAGAAGCAGAAAGAGCAACAATTACTTAAAACTATGGGTTTTTTTGTTATGGGAAGGGTTTTTCATGTTTGTTTTGTCCTTTGAAAACTAGCAATAGTTGTATAAAATTATAATGTTTGTCAAATTCATAAATACCCACTTGGTATCAGTGTGATGCCAACGTACCTGGCCATATTTATTGAAGGTTACACTGGACAAAAAGAAACATATATATTGTCGCCATTGAATGACATCAAAGACACATTCTTTCATCGTCCAAATTCACGTGCCCGGCTCAAAAATACATGTGCAGTCAGTGCCGTCCATGGTGCTTAATGCCCAGAGCATAATAATAACATAAACAAGGGATGACTGCAGGTCGTCACATAACAACATTGGTTCCTTTGCCGACACTGACCCCTTCATCTGCAAGATAATTTAAACCTGCGCTGGCAGGCTCTCTGCATTAACACCAAAACCTGTCACTTGCATGGAACCTTGAAGTACATGCAAATCGGTCCTGGTTGATGTGAGTTGGCAGGGTACTGGGCCTGCTCTGCAAAATTGAAGGTGTAGTAGAATTTTCCAGTTTTGTATTTTGTGCTGATTTCTTGAGCTTCGATATCTTGATTTCTTGCACCACTTCCCTGGACTCTTTACTCTCTTATGAGTATTGCGATCATTCCTTAGCAGCAGTCAGTAGGTGTTCCTCCTGGAGTTTGAGGCTGGCACTTTTTTCGGAATCATGGGCATTGACCAAAAGAAAAAAAGGGGGGGGGGAAACAATGAAACTTTGATTACAATTTGATTACAAGTAGAAACTTTCTTTTATTTTTTTTACAAGTAATGATATGTTGCTTCTGATTATTTCTTAGCTTTCTTGCAGTGAGATCTTGGAACTACATTGTGTATACTGGTACATGTACATCTTAAACTCTGTTTTAACACAAGAAATTTTTCTGTGGGTTTTTTGTTCAATCCGTACAGTAATACAGAAAGACTTGCTGCAATTTTGTTTGTAACATGCACTATCACTCTCTCTGGACTGAGATGGAGTCGTTCTTGCCGAACGGCTTGCCAGCTTCTGTTTTGGGAGATGGCTGGTTATGCACAGGAACTAATTCCCTCTCCCTCCCATTCAATCTTAAATATACTATGTGTACGTTTATCATACATGTAGCATGATTGATGTCTGTGTCATCGCGCGAAAACCATAAGTTCTCTTCTCTGTGAAATTGCTGCAGCATTGCTGGCTTAATGACAGACTCCAATTTTCCCCAGAGATGACGAGATAGGCCGAATCGGTGTCCATCTCACACATCTGAAAGTCGGATGGATCTACAAACTTGAGTAGGAAGTCACAATAGAACTCCAGCATGCACAATTTGGCATATTGGTATACAAAAAACCCAATTTGGATGGGTAAATTTAGTTCTATTTTGCTTTTTGGTTTCAACCATGTGCAGCCCTTCTTCAATTGTGTCTAGCATTAAAAAAATGTGGATCCTTTATCCGCATCAGAGCTGTTTCATTGCTACAGACGTGGAGATTTGTGTGTTTGAGTTGATTGATGACAGTCTTGCCTTTTATAAGCAGAACTGCCCAGCATCCTCATAGTATCCGCCAGTAATGATTTACTAGGGTCCCTGTCCCCTTCTCGCCTGAAAACGAATGATCTTGTACACGTGGGGAACTTCTAAACCATGTTCAGCGTACCATTGGAAGAGTGGAGTAGTAAGCTGGATCCGGTTACCAAACATGCTGCCAATCAGTGCTCGACGTGGTGTCGTCATCTGTCCCTCTTGCTCAGCATATTCTTGCATGTGCCAGCCAATGTCCTCCCCACTGACGTGTGTGTTTTTGAAGACTAGTGGCATTTCGGCAAAGCTTTCTGTCAACTGGTCTGGAACCCCGACGTCGTACTCGACCTTACCAAACATAGACCCTTCCATCACAACCTCTATTGTTTGTTGCTGGGTCATCTTCCTGCAAGGTGATGAGGTAGTCTGCTTGAGTCAACAAAATTCTTGGCGGCCACTCGCACTCCCACTCGCGCTCCTATATTTCTACGAGTCAATACCCCTGTTCACAGATGTAGGCGGATGTTTGCTCGGTCTGCTGCCTCAGCTCGTCTCTGCTTATTTTTCTTACTCGGTTGTATGTGGATGGATTTAGATGACAAGGATGTCCGTACCAAAAACTTCCTTGAAATTGGTAGACGGTGTTATTTTCTTTACAGTATCCGTCTACAGGTATTCTGAATTGGCCTACTTGATACTCCTTGGCGTTGAACTTGTGCTGAATGTGATTACCCTCAGAATAGGAGACCCAGTCCATCCACTTGGCCGCCATGGTGCCCCATTTTTGACTCTTAATCGGCGTGAAGTTTTCCTCTGCCTTTCTTCTTCTGATGAAGGTGCCGACGGGCCTGTATTATGGACCACAAGTAGAGCGTGTCGGCATCGAAACCAACTATGCTCTGGCAGAGTTTTGGCACGCCACAGATGAGCGTCTTTCCCTTCTCGTGGTACCGATGGAAGACAATGGACAACCCCCCTACGATGTTTTTCTTGATGGTGTAGTAAAGGTCTTTTTTGGCTTCGTCAAAGACCTCTCTTGGCATTGTCCGGAAAAGATATTGGAGGTACAGACCGGCAACTGAGATTTCCAACTTCAGCATTTCCATATTTCTTTCCTTGTAAAAAGAAACATCTTTTTTTACTGCCTGTACAAATGAAACCACATCCAGGTTGTTATACCATACAAGAAAGTCACGTACATTTGGCATGCCGAACTCCTGCCATACACGTTGACAATACTCGTAGTCCACCACTGTCATGTTGGTTCTTGTAGTCGGCTGTAGAAGGCCTGGTGGGTGGAAGTGTCGGACGATCCAGTTTTGTCCAATCACCCAACCACTCTTATGGGAAAAAGCCTTTGGTTTGGGGAGAGTCGTACGCCTTCAAGAATTTGGCGTAACTATACCCTGGAGCTAAATAGTTTGTGATGTCGAGAAACTTGAGACTGGGTGTAGAGAGGGCCATACACCAACTCGTCCTTCGAATAACAAAGTTCAACAGTGGTAAAAGCCTCCAATGCGGGGTAGAGATATTTCTTTACGACGTTGAGGTCATACCACCCTGAATTAAAGCCCAACACTGGCGACTCTTGCAGGTGCTCCTCAATCTTCCCCTTAGCCTTTACTAGGTTGTGTTTCTTGATCCTTCTGGGTGCTTGGTCGTTGTTATCGCGTTTGATAATCTCATCTATCCGATTCAAACTGCTACATGAGATTGGCGTAGGAAGTTTCACTAATTAAGTGTAAATACTCCGCCATGTTCTTGACTAATTCTTCCGAATTTCCCTCGCTTACAAAACATCTTGGCTCCTCTTAACCTGGCACGTTACTGGCAATGCTGACGCTCAGGAGCTTGTGGTGGTTAGTCGAGGTGAGGGAAGCTTTCTGTACAGGCTTGTAGGTATGTGGAAAATAACATTCAAAGTCTTAGGTGGCCTAATATGGAAGGAAAAAACGTACCTTTGTGTCCACATCTGAGTTGGAATTTTCCACTTGGGAAACGATGCTTGACGTTATCGTCACATGTTGGTGCATGCCTCACTAGATTAGATGATTTCCGAAATGCCCTCCGACACTTGGAGCAGGTATACGTAATTGGCGTGAAGTTTTCCTCTGCCTTTCTTCTTCTGATGAAGGTGCCGACGGGCATGTCCTGTATTATGGACCACAAGTAGAGCGTGTCGGCATCGAAACCAACTATGCTCTGGCAGAGTTTTGGCACGCCACGGATGAGCGTCTTTCCCTTCTTGTGGTACCGATGGAAGACAATGGACAACCCTTACGATGTTTTTCTTGATGGTGTAGTAAAGGTCTTTTTTGGCTTCGTCAAAGACCTCTCTTGGCATTGTCCGGAAAAGATATTGGAGGTACAGACCGGGAACAGAGATTTCCAACTTCAGCATTTCCATATTTCTTTCCTTGTAAAAAGAAACATCTTTTTTACTGCCTATACAAATGGAACCACATCCAGGTGGTTATACCATACAAGAAAGTCACATACAGTTGGCATGCCGAGCTCCTGCCATACACGTTGACAATACTCGTAGTCCACCACTGTAATGTTGGTTCCCTTTAGTGGGCTGTAGAAGGCCTGGTGAGTGGAAGTGTCGGACGATCCAGTTTTGTCCAATCATCCAACCACTCGTATGGGAAAAAGCCTTTGGTTTGGGGAGAGTCGTACGCCTTCAAGAATTTGGCGTAACTATACACTGGAGCTAAATACATGTAGTTTGTGATGTCCAGAAACTTGAGACTGGGTGTAGAGAGGGCCATACACCAACTCGTCCTTAATAACAAAGTTCAACAGTGGTAAAAGCCTCCAATGCGGGGTAGAGATATTTCTTTACGATGTTGATGTCATACCACCCTGAATAGTTTGTGATGTCGAGAAACTTGATACTGGGTGTAGAGAGGGTCATATTCAAACTCTTCCTTCGAATCACAAAGTTCAGTAGGGGCAAAAGCCTCCAATACGGGGTAGAGATATTTCTTTACGATGTTGAGGTCATACCACCCTGAAGTAAAGCCCAACACCGGCAACTCTTGGAGGTGCTCCTCAAGTTTCTCCTTAGCCCTTTGTAGGTTATATTTCTTGATCTTTGTTGATGCTTGGTCGTTGTTATTGCGTTCGATGATCTCATCTATCCGATTCAAACTGCTCCATGAGATTGGCGTAGGTTTCACTAATTGAGTGTAAATACTCCGCCATGTTCTTGACTGATTCTTCTAAATTTCCCTCGCTTACAAAACATCTTGGCTCCTCTTAACCTGGCACGTTACTGGCAATGCTGACGCTCAAGAGCTTGTGGTGGTTAGTGGAGGTTAGGGAAGCTTTCTTTACAGGCTTGTAGGTATGTGGAAAATAACATTCAAAGTCTTAGGTGGCCTAATATGGAAGGAAGAAACGTACCTTTCTGTCCACATCTAAGTTGGGAGTTGGAATTTTCCACTTGGGAAACGATGCTTGACGTTAACGTCACACGTTGGTACATGCCTCACTAGATTAGATGATTTCCGAAATGCCCTCCGACACTTGGAGCAGGTATACGTACCACTGTACCGGTCCATGTTGTTGATAAAAGAAAAATGTCTCCTACATGTATATACATTAATTGTCATGGTTTCTTTATAACGGCGCTGAGAGTGCCTTGCTAACTTTGCACGCTCTCTGGTTCTGGTTTTTCTCCATTTCTTGTTTTCTTTGGAGGTGACTTTTTCTAGGGGTTAGTCCATACACCAGAACATTTACTTCCAGCAATGTCTCTAAGGCGGGTATGTCATCGAGAGTTACTCCATCCGTAGCACTTTTACCCGTACGCTGTTCATAAATTGTAACCAGGGCGCGTGTCAGTCTCTCAAGATGTTTTTCACTGGCGCCGCGATGGAGGGCGAGACAGCGAAAAAAGCAGTAGTTATGACTGTAAGCTCCACCGGTGTGTCGATTCTTGAGACCTAACACACCCTGGTTGTTGGTGATGTACGGAGGAAGCCTTGAAGATTGCAGTTGTCAATTTTGTTCTATTAACAAAGTAAGTGACAGTGTGCCTTGTTCATCGTTAGGTGGAAGTCTGCATTGAAAAGGTTCTTTGCTTGTAAGCAAGTTGGAGACATTTTCCTTTGTCGTCAAATGCCTCTTGGAGTTTCGCAATAGCAACAGTGTATTGTGGAAAACAATCTTCAAATGTTGTTAGTTCAACACTTTCATCCTTCACCTCAAATGAAACAACGGAGACTCTTCTGGTGCTTGCACATTTCTGCAAACAAAACATTTGAATTTTTTAAATAATGTATTTGTAATGCAATGTTGGGAGATATACTGCTGTGTTAAGCACGTCACTATATTTATTGTCATTACCTCCTGTCAAGAACATTTGCATACATACATGGGATGTACAATATAAAACATATTATTTTAATTATTTCATTGTGTTATCACATTGCCATATCAAAGTGCTTGTGCTGGTGTTGTGATAAAAAATATGTCACACTCACTCACTTTATGAATACAAAAATCGCATAAACGTATGCTGGCGGTGAGGGTTCAGTTGAGTTACGAATAATATGTGACAGTGAAGTAAAATGTTGTAGCAGTACCTCAGAATATATGGAAGTTATGCTCAATTGTGAGAGGCAAACATAAACAGGTGCAAAATGGGTACACAAGTAGCAGGACATATGAATGTACATCATGACCCCTGACCTGTATGCAGCAAAACGTTCTGACGTGGTGAAACGCTCGCCCAGGCGGTCAAAACATGAGACTGTGCCCTTTGACCCCAAGTACATGTATTGTTTCACGCAAGAGTTTTCCCCATATGTACCTGGATTTTCGCAGATCCCAAACGACAAAGAAAAAATTGTGAAAATGCAACAAGCACACATAGTGTATCATTACCACATGCATGTACTTTCACATGCACATATTGTATTAGCAAAGGGAACTATTACCATTGGAGGAGTGGATTAGCCAGCAGGATCTGCGTACCAGACATGCTGCCAATCAGTGCTCGCCGTGGTGTCGTCATCAGTCCCTCTCGCTCGGCTTATTCCTGCATGTGCCAGCCAATATCCTCCCCACTGATGTTTGTGGTTTTGAAGACTGGTGGCATTTCGGCAAAGCATTCTGTCAACCAGTCCGGAACCACGATGTCGTACTCGACCAGAACAAAGACCCGTCTATCACAACGTCCATTATTTGTTGCTGGGTCATCTTCCTGCAAGGCGATGAAGTAGTCTGCTTGAGTCGACAAAATTCTTGCCGGCTTGATTGGTAGCCTCCACATGTAGTGACTTGTACTCCTATATTTTTACAAGTCGATGCCCCTGTTCACAGATGTAGGCGTCCGATAATCTCATTTATCCGATTCAAACTGCTCCATGAGATTGGCATAGGAGGTTTCACTAATTAAGTTTAAATACTCCGCCATGTTCTTGACTAATTCTTCCGAATTTCCCTCGCTTTAATACAAAACATCTTTGGCTCCTCCTAACCTGGAACATTACTGGCAACGCTGATGCTTAGGAGCTTGTGGAGTTAAGAGTTAGTCTGGGTTAGGGAAGTTAAATGTACAGGCTGGTAAGTACCGATATATGGAAAATAGCATTCAAAGTTGTAGGTGGCCCAATATGCAAAAGAAAACGTAACTCTTGGAATTTGGAGTTGGAATTTTCCACGTGAGAAGCGATGCTTGAGGTTAACGTCACACGTTGGTACATGCCTCACTAAATTAGGTGATTTCCGAAATGCCCTCCGACACTTGGAGTAGGTATACGTACCACTGTACCGGTCCATGTTGTTGATGAAAGAAAAATGCCTCTCATATAAATTAATGTTCATGGTTTCTTTATAGCGGCGCTTAGAGCGCCTTGTTAACTTTGCACACACTCTGGTTCTGGTCTTCCTCCTTTTCTTGTTTTCTTTGGGGGTGACTTTTTGTAGGGGTTAGTCCATACACCTGAACATTCACTTCAAGCAATGTAGGTGGGTACGGGTATGTCATCGAGAGTCACTCCATCCATAGCACTTTTACCTGTACGCTGTTCATAAATTTCAACCAGGGCGTGGGTCGGTCTCTCAAGATGTTTTCACTGGCGCCACAATGGAGGGCAAGACAGCGAAAAAAGCAGTACTTATGGTTGTAAGCTCCACCGGTGTGTTGATTCTTGATGAGACCTAATACACCCTGGTTGTTAGTGATGTACAGAGGAAGCCTTGAAGATTGCAGTTTTCAACTTTGTTATACTTGCAGAGTAATAAGTGACAGTGTGTCTTGTTCATCGTTAGGGGTAAGTGTGCACTGAAAAGGTACTTTGCTTGTATTAAAGCAAGTCAGAGAAATTTTCTTCTTCATCATCAAATGACTCTTGGAGTTTTGCAATAGCAACAGTTTATTGAGGAAAACAATCTTCTGATGTTGTTAGTTCAACCCTCTCATCCTTCACCTTAAATGCAACAACGGTGACTCGTCTGGTGCTTGCACTTTTGTGCAAACAAAACAGTCATTGCAAATATTTACAGAATATATATAATTTGTCGTGCAATCTTGGGAGATATACCTTTGTGTAGCACGTCACTAGCCTTATTGTCATTACCTCCTGTCAAGAACATTTGCATACATTCATAGGATGTACAATACATATGTATATAAAACACAAAAATTGTTTTAAGAGTCATTTCGTGTAAATACTTCATATAAGTGTCCACGCTCAAAAAATCGAATTTTTTTATACTTTGTGGGATGAAAGGACTTTGGGAGCAAGTAGCCAAAATAGACTTTTTAATCCGATATTTTGCCCGTTGCCATGGTTACGGGCCATTATGTGTTTTGGCCATTTTTCGGCAATTTTGAGGCTGCAAAAATTCATTTTTTGCGTTATTTTCAAAGGTCATCAACCCAAACTGCAAAGTAATGTCACAAAAGTAACTATATCACGACAAAGTATCATCCTTACCCTATGAAGAAAAAAATAAAAACACTTTGAAAAATCGCCTTTATATTATTTTTAGGCCCTATAATATAGCATGTTTTTACAACTAGCAAAATTGCATTTTTTACCCTATTTTTTTCCTTTCAAAATGGCACTTGCCAGGGCACTCAGAATAATTTCCCTCCGGCTATGGTTAGTTCAGACATTGGTCTTTTCATATCTGATGAGAAATTTTTGGGTTATTGTATAGCCTTTGTGCAGTAGCGCTCCAAAAATGGTAAATTTCACAAAAACCTTAAAAAGTGTATTTTCAGTGTTTTCCTTTGTTTTGGGTAATAAACTTGTATAATTGGTATTGTTCATGAATCTAGCACATTTTTACAAACAGAATTAGACTGTATATCATTTTTAGACCATTGGATGAATAGTAGGTCGTGTACTTCCCCCACACCTGGCTAGGCCCCTCCCACTCCCCCCGTGCCACCTAATTTTGAACGTGTATTTTGCATAACGAAAAAAATGTAAATAAATAATATGCAAGTGAACACTTTAGAAATAACATAGAGTTCCTTTTCACAGCCTCCCCTTCCCCCACCCCGGGGCATTGCTTGGGGTTGATTGTGGGGTGTGACCACCCACCAATAACTTAGCATTGTCGGTACAATCATTGTCACATGGGCAAAACTCATGTGTTTGCAAGCCGCAATGAATAATACTGGCCATATCCATTGTCCTCTGATTGAAGTGCACCACTATTCAAATGATGTCCAGTCCTCCCCTCCCAGCTAGGCCCCGCCCCTTCCTTGCCACCAAATTCAGATTTCTACATGTATTTGCCTAAATTAAATTGTAAATACTAGATATCAATTTGAAAGTGAACCTTTTACGATCTACACCAACAGCCGTCGCACAGATAGCCCCTTCCCCTGCCACCCCCACTCCCAAAGCTCAAAAGAGAGCCACGCACTCCCCAACAAGTCAACAAGTACAATTTTGTTGAGATTACATACATGCATATGGCCTTGGGGAAAGTCTGAATTATGTAAGGTGGCTTTTTTACAACACGGGGCAGCTTGAAATATCCGAAAAGTGAGGAGGAGAAGGGGTGTGTATGTCGCGGGGGTGGGTGGGGGTGGGAAGGGTGATCTGGACACACGCATGTACGCTTTTCACATTTGTTTATATTGCAAGTTACTTTGGAATTACAGTAAAAGGTGTGGTGAACAAAATGACGTTTATTTTATTATTTTCAAAACGGAAAAGATTTAGAGAGCAACTAACTCTTATTTGTTTATATTGAAATACATGTACTTTAAAACAAAGATCACTCCAGTGAAAGCTCCGAGAGAACACAGCATCAATTTTATTGCCTGAATTTCACTCTGACTTGACTTGGCTATATACATGTAGTTAGGGTCTGAAGTATTTTTTTAGTGGAAGTGTCCTCCAAATTTGTATTTACCTGATCAACATGAAATTTTGTGGCACCAAATACACTTCTGTTGTGTGCTTATCATTACCATGGCAACCGTTGTAAAGACATCGGTGCTCATAAACTAAAGTAAAAAATACTTCCATTTTTCAAAGCCTATCACGGAAGTATTATCCTATTCATGGCTATATAATTAACAACAATACATGCTCAGTATGTAACGTGCCCGCCATTGGTGCGAGAAGCGCATGTAATTTTCACCTTTCAATCTGTACCATTTTCTTTGTTTTGATGTACGTTTCTGATAGTTATTACGTGAATCAATTGCAGAGCATTAAATAACATCACCACAATTGTGTATATTTACCTTAGTTTTGCCAATTCGGGTTGAAAACCCATACATTTTTGGAATAAAATCAGTAATTATAAGTCCCTATGGCAGTGACAATGGATGCGTACAATTGCTTGACTGGGATGAATGTTTACACAAAAATACAGAAATTATGCCCAAAATGTTATCTAGACAAGAGTTTGGAAATATATATAAAAACACCTCTAGTGGTAACAGCAATAAAACCAAGAATGTCACATTATAGAGTAATGGTCAACCAATATTTTTCTGCCACATCGGTTGTAGGAAAGTCGGTCAAAGCATATGCAAATCAACATGGGATCACAGTGTGCTGTACCCCTCCCTTTCACAAAAAAACCCACATACTCACCAGAAAGGGTTAAAATCTGTAAGCACTTGTGATTCGGTGGGAAAATTGATTTTTTTTTATTAATTAACACATTAACAAAACATTCCCTGCTTGTATACCAAAAAAACCCTGTAATTTATAAGCACCAATACATTTAGATTGCTTGCCATGTAACAATGGATGCACCACAGAAGTGTGGCCATGTTCACTGCTGATGACAGTTTGGAAGAGACTCAAAATGTCATGCTGATTACGAAATTACGATTTTGGAGGGCATAGCAGCACCCACAACGGTACTATATTCGACTTTATATGTGCTCGATCTGACCATATTTACACGTTCAATTCAATCAATCAAAATAGAGGCCATTTTGAGTTTTCACTAGAGTGATAGTTGTTTTAAAGTACATGTATTTTAATATAAAAATATGAGTTATTTGCTTTCGTAATCGCCATATCACTTCTCTGAATTGAAAATAATAAAATAAATGCAATTTTGTTTTAAAAAATTCAGCATTATGTACATGTACCATGTACATGTATCCATATTACACCCCCCCCCCTGCGCTTTCCAGATATTCCAAACCACTCCCACGTTGACAAAAAAATAGCCAAACCTACATCGTGTATGTAAATATGTGGACTTTCCGCAAGGCAATATGTAACCTTAACAATAATACATATTCTGTACAATTCTTTGGGAGGGGGAGGGGTAGTTGCTCATAATGAGTACCGGAGTAGGAAGAGGGATGGCAGGGGGTGGGCTGTGAGACGGGTACGCCTGTTGGTGTAGATTATGAAAGCTTCACTTGCAAATTGATATCTATTTACAATATTAATTTAGGCAAATACATGCAGAAATCAACATCTGAATTTGGTGGCAAGGAAAGGGGCGGGGCCTAACTGGGAGGGGAGGACTGGACATCATTGGAATGATGGTGCACTTCAATCAGAGGACAATGGATATGTCCATTATTCATTGCAGCTTGCAAACACATGAGTTTTGCCCATGTGACAATAATTGTACCGACAATGCCAAGTTATTGGTAGGTGGTCACACCCCACCCTCAACCCCAAGCAATGCTCCCGGGGTGGGGGAAGGGGAGGCTGTGAAAAGGATCTCTATGTTATTTCTAAAGTGTTCACTTGCATATTATTTATTTACATTTGCTTCGTTATGCAACATACAAGTTCAAAATTCGGTGGTACAGGGGGAGTGGGCGGGGCCTAGCCAGGTGTGGGGGGAAGTACACGACCTACTATTCATCCAATGGTCTAAAAATGATATACAGTCTAATTCTGTTTGTAAAAATGTGCTAGATTCATGAACAATACCAATTATACAAGTTTATTACCCAAAACAAAGGAAAACACTGAAAATACACTTTTTAAGGTTTTTGTGAATTTTACCATTTTTGGAGCGCTACTGCACAAAGGCTATACAATAACCCAACATTTTCTCACCAGATATGAAAATACCAATGTCTGATCTAACTATAGCCTGAGGGAAATTATTCTGAGTGCCCTGGCAAGTGCCATTTTGGAGGGATAAAAATGGGGTAAAAAATGCAGTTTTGTTAGTTGTAAAAACATGCTATATTATAGGGTCTAAAAATAGTATAAAAGAGATTTTTCAGAAGTGTTTTTATTTTTTTCTTCTTAGGGTAAGGATGATACTTTGTCGTGATATAGTTACTTTTGTGACATTACTTTGCAGTTTGGGTTGATGACCTTTGAAAAAAACGCGAAAAATGAATTTTTGCAGCCTCAAAATTGCCGAAAAATGGCCAAAACACATAATGGCCCGTAACCATGGCAACGGGCAAAATAAAAGTTTGAAAAGTCTATTTTGGTTACTTGCTCCCTAAGTCCTTTCATCCCACAAAGTTTAAAAAAATTCGATTTTTTGAGCGTGGACACTTATATGAAGTATTTACACGAAATGACTCTTAATTATTTAATTGTGTTCATCACATTGCCATATTATAGTGCTCCTGCTGGTGTTGTGATTGAAAATATGTCACGCTCACTCACTTATGAATACATGTACAAACATCGCAGAAACATGTAGGGACTTGGCGCTCCCTACTTGCCCAGACAAAATCCAACGTTGGGACTTGAAGCCCCCCTCTTAGTCTGCAAATAAGTAACAGGCCGTGTCTGTACATTTCTTGTCATTTTAGTGAAATGATGGAGGCTTAGGAATCTAGGGTGGAAAAGTCGAAGTTCACCCGTCTCTACATCTCTCAACACAAGTCCAAAGGAAATATTTACCTTGGCGCGATTATACTTCGAAAGATGGCACAAAGGGCATGATCCAAGGGGACACCGGGAAGGGATGGGGCTTCATCGGACATCAGAGTTCCTAAAGTTGTAAACGTCTTGCGCAGCTTGATTGCGAGATGGAAGATTTTAACCCCCCACCTTCTCCTGTACAGTAGTTGTATGTTGTTAACGTCTGCCTCGACTGTATATCCCTCTGAAAAATGGAGTAGATCATCATTCATGGGATCGGGTGAACATGGTACTGGACCGGGCTGTTGTTGTTGAGACGTGCCGGCTCGTTGTCCATTGCAGGGTACAGCTTGTTAGTTGGAGGGGCCCGTTTGTCCGTTGGAGGGGCCGGTATGTCCGTTGGAGTCGCTGGGCTGTTCATGGTGAGACGTACCATGCTGTTGTTGATCAGAGGGATCGGGCTGTTACTGGTGACGGCTTTTAGGTGCAGTTTCATGTTGTCCTTTCATGTGAAAATTTTGTAACATTTGGGGCATCGTATCTTAGCAGAATTATGGAGTGGAGTTGGTTTCGGCCGCTGGGGAGGGACGTCCGATGTACTTCCAGTGGGATAAGCGGCAAGTTTGTTGGGTCTGGGAACATCGGGATGTAATCTTGAGTGCCGTCTCAAAGAATCCACCCGACTAAACGTTTTCCCAGAGTTTGAGCATGAGACAAGAGTGGCCCTGTGCTTGGTAGCAACGTGTCTCTCCAAGATGTCTCTCCGGGCGAAAGACTTGTCACACACCATACCGGTACATTTACAATTCAAGGATTGATCTCTCCCACCGACGGGGTTTGCCTGACCTCCACCAACCTACATGTAGGATGGGTCCTGATTAGAAAAGACAGAAAAACAAAAGAAAGACAACCATGAGTTTACATGTATGAATTCACGTATTTAGATGGTGTAAATAATAAGGAAAAAATAATAACACTGATAATTCAGACTCTTTTCTTTTGAATATATATGCAGTGAAAAAAGTGCACACAAAATTAGAGAATAAATAACAAATGCTTATATTTGTATATCTTATATTTTAAGAGAAGAAAATTATTTACCTGTTTTATGTCTTGTGACCTTCATTTTTTTCCAAACACCCGACAAACTCCGGGCTTGGAGATGTTCTTGTTTTTGACAGTACACTGCTTTTTTCCCTTACAGTTGGGGAGGGGAGTCAGGTATGACAAGGATGGGAATGTCCGAGTGGCCGGTTGGAGATTGGTTATACTCGCTTTTGCCCTGCCTTATATTTTCATTTAATCTCGAGGTAAACATCTTGAATATGAACAGGTTTTGCTTGCATTGCTGGGCAGTTCAACCTCTTCTTCTTCATTAATATACATTTTTGAAATTGTTAGAGGCGGCAGGTTTGAAGTGGGATATTTTGACTTGTCTGAGGGATATCCACCCTCAGGCTGGTTCTTTCTTGGCAGGAGCTGTATGACCCTGCTGCTGTTGCCTAGCTAGCTGTTCCTCTTGCTTGATTAATCTTGGATACGGTTGAAAAAATCCTCGAACCTCATATTTGTGTCTCCTCACTAATCTGCTGAAGATAGTGTACCATTCTTTCAACCAGATCATACCGGTATGGGTCACTGTCCAACACAAAACATCTTGCAAATTCAAAGAATGGCAAGTTGCTTGCGACACTCGCACTGAGCAGCTCGTGGCGACTGCACCGGAACCTTTTCTTCGCTTTCTAGCTAGCCGTCATTTTTATCTGTCACTTGGTCAAAATAGCACTCGTAGTCATACGTGGCTTGGCATAAAAAAATACCTCAAATCCTCGTTGAGTGTTTCGCCAGACTCTTCCAGCTTGTCAAATAGTCTCTCTGGCAGATTGTATACATGTGGGCCACCGAGGAATGTGCGCTTTACGTTAATGTCTCATGTGGGTTCGTTGCACTGGAGGCCGCAAAGGTCCTGTTGCAGACCATTCTGCAGTTTGTACACTCATGCATGTAGTTTTGACTATTTTTTTTTTAAGTCCGAAATATAGGGAAAAAAGTCCTAAAACCATATTGTGGAAGAGGGTAGAAGGGAATCGTCGGAGAGAACAGCGGAATAAGCTGCACTTTTGCGTGGAATTCCATCACCATCGCGGCCGTGCCCTGCAAAGCTATACAATAGAATCTTCAGACCACGTTTTTGAGTTTTAACAATGAGCAGTATTAACTGCCATAACTCAATGTTTTTTGTTCATTTTAAATAGTCTTGTGCACATCTTGTGCACACAACTGACATGTTTTCAATTCTTTTCGTGAAGTCTTTTTCCTTCACACATGTCTCCTTGTTTGCCACAACCGTCGTGTGGACCATACATCTATAATTTGCAATATCAGTGCTATGCATATCCTGAAGGACCATTCCTGCCCTTTGCAAGACTAGGATCGGGAAAAGATCAGCAAGCAATCCTGTGTAAATGGTTCTTTTTCCTCGACACTTCCTACCCTTACACAGCTGCAATTCATCAACAAACTTTTCGAAAAGTATCCCTCTGTATACAGTTGACTCTGTAATAGCCACGCTTTTAACTCTTGAGAAGTGAGACTTTTAAAGCATTAGCATTTCTTCTGCTGCACTAAACTGCTGCATTCTTGCCACTATACTTGAATTGTACTCCATGCAGAATGGCAAGAACTATCTGTACCACTTTCATGATTTAAACTATGTACCTGTATGTTGATGAGGATAGCCATCTGTAGTTCTGCCACTTTCTTGATGTGTGCCTGATGTTGGATGAAGTCAACAATTTACAGGCTCTTTGCAGTCCCTTTTCAGTTACATGTTACAGAAATTTTAGAACAAGAATTCGTAAAGATTGCTCTGTGTGCATGATTACGTAAAAAGTGTAAAAAAATTCTTTTGATAAAACTACAGCCTCGGCACTGGTTAAATAAAGAATGAAACTTACCTTGGTATGTAACTAGTACCATCTAACAAAGGCCGTGTGACACATCATATTGAGGACATGGAAAAGTAACTCAAAATGTTCATATAGTAATATTTACTTCTTCCCCCATAGCACACTTTTTTTTGTTTAGCTTTGCCATGTTGCCCTCCCCCTTGGAATGGATACGCCACTAATAATCTAAACATGAAACATAAATGGAATGAAATAAACACTTTTAATCCAATGCATTGTGCACAAAATCGGATTCATGCTTGCATTAAAAAGTAGTGACAGATTGGATGAAATAATGCCAACTTTAAATTGATGTATTGTCCGCAGAATATTGATTTATAATCCACATAAATTATAATTGTTTTTACATTAATACAATGTAAATGTATGTCCCTTTTTGTCCAGTGGGGCCTTTCATAAATGTCTTTATGTAGAGACCGGCCGCGTATTGTTCTTTGTGATTGTAATACCAAATGAATGAGTTTACAAATATATATATAATTATATCAATGCAATGGAATTAAACCTTTGCAAACATGCTTGGTAGAATACTCTACATAATTAGGCAGTGATGTGTGTACGTGAATTAATTTGTTCTTGCTGTTGTTTGTGTTTTTTATATAATGGTAGAGAATATTTATTTTATAAAATTATTGTAAAAGATGTTTAAACATCATTTTGATGGAATTTAACCATAGTTCAGATGATTTGAGTAGAAATCACACTACAGTTGACGATTGTTGGATATTATCGCTGTCGATCACATGTATAGAACAAGGTTTGTTAGAAAAAAAAGGAAATCCAAATGGCGCCCTTATTTGTTGACGTCTACTCTTGCATGAAGCGCGTTCAAGATCTACGATGTGAAAGCCCAATTAATAATGTTTTGATAGTTTTATAGTAAACGAATAATTAATATCGCTCATGTACATGTACTTATCAAGTTATTGACTTTTAAACACACAGTATTATAATTTTGTCCACGGATCACAATAAAGGTCATTGATGTTTCAGAAAAACGAAAACAATTCCCATATAAAAAAGAGACTTATGGGATTATTCTGATATCGTTTTTATGATACGACAAAGTTTCATTTTACTGAAACATCACGTATCTTGAACGTGATCCGCGATCAAACTTTTAAAACTGTGTTTGTGTTCAAAAGTCGAAAAGTACATGATTTATTTCAATGATTATTTTACTTAAGAGAGCTTACATGAAGAAGTTCCTAAAATAGGGGGTCAAATTGGTTTTCTTTTTCTTTCTTTTTTCTTTTTAAACTCATCCTGTACATACCTCGTTGGAAACCGATAGTCAAGTATATTTTGTACAGCAGGGGGACAGAACCAAGATATGGTTCACTGGGGGGGGGGGGGGTCCTCTGGCTGCTAGCTCGCCCCGCTCCGCTCTAAAAGCTCTCTTGACATTTGCTTGTACATTGTATTCGTTTGTGAAGTGTGTTACCGTCCAGAAAGCAAAATGGTTACACCTCTCTGTGGGTTCTAATAGTCTTTCATGTATATACTGTAATCATATTTGCTAAGAGAATGTTGCTGTGAAAAAAATGAAAAATATATACAACTGTAAAAGTACGTCATTAAGTTGTGAACGTAACATTCCGTCCAATCTCGTATGAAATTTCTCTTTACCAATCAAAAGGTGTTGTTTTAATATATAATTTTTTATATTTAATAAGCCAAATTATTTTGATACATGTAATAGGTTGATATTTTTGAGAAAGCCGTGTGTGAAAAATAAACGTCAACTCCACTGCTTAATGTACAACAGACTTTTGTCCCTTTCCCTTGTAAAGAAGCACATGGGTGTGGAGCGTTAGCCTGTAAACAGTGTTTAAATGAATCATTTGCTTTTTTGTGAGATGTGGCGAATACAATACGGGCGCTATATGGCTGGGGTTCATGTTTTTTGTATTATTTTTACTCTAATGTACACAAACCTCCCATTGTGTCCGCCATGATCTTGCGTAAAAAAGCTTGTGTTGGTGCCCCTGTGAATCCTATTTTTTTTTTCCTCGATCCCTAGTTCCTCGACTAGTTCGGAAGACTCCGTCTAGGCGTGGGTGCGTGTGCTTCCCGAACATCAAATTATTTAAGATGTGGCAAGTGTAATAACATCTGCATTTGGCTATCAAGACTTCTTCAATTGATTCTAATGTTAGCAATGAATCCGGAGCCGGAGGCGAACCGGTTGTTGGAAAAAAGATCTGAAACTGGTATCCGTGATTTGGATAGATAGGCCTATGCGTGCCTGGTGCAGTAGAGTGTGCAATTTGACTGAATGATTATAAACAACACCCTCACAAACAAACTACCCAAAACAAGTAACAAACTTAATTCACGAGTGTTGGCGCCAAAGGTACATGTATATTCTTTATGTAATACATGTAGTCGTGTGTGTGTTTTACATAATTTTGAACTTCTGTTTACATCCTGATGGTCGTGGCGGTCGTATGCAGAAATCTCATGTTGTATCCACGTGTTCCTGTGCTTTCCTATATCCGTAAGAACGCAACTGGATATAAAGGGAATATTCAGCCACAAAGTCCAAAATGTCTAGACGTGAAAGAACGCACTCACACCTTCATTAAACGTTGTCGCGTTAGGCAGTGACAGTCTTACATACGATAGTTATATTATACGCACATGCCTTGTACTATCACTTGTGCGCGAGTTCAAGTCTCCCTTGATAGGCCTATATTATTTACGTCACGAGTCTTAATGATTGCAAAATATAAGCATATGCATTTGAAAGCATCCGGATTAGTTATCATGGAGTGGGAATTTGTCTGATGGAAATTATATGTTTAATAGCATTAAATTAATGTTTGCGATAATCGTTGTAATCTTTGGGAATGCGCCCTCTGTGGGCTTAGCTGGGCGAGTTCGGTCAATGCAATCAATATTGTGCTCATTGTAAGCCTTTTTTAGCCATATTTTTACCGTCTCATTTGATCCCCTCCCCATTGGAACCATCCAATGTAAAATTTTAGTGACATTTGCAATGCACTTAGCGTAAAAATACTAATTGGCCCCCCCCGTCAAAAAAAGAAGAAAGTTGTTGATTCTGAAAAATCGATTAGAGTTGAAAAGTTATAGGCCTACATTATCATGGTATGAACACTAACATTGTTACCACGTTTACCGTTTACAAAATCCACTCGTTCATTTAAAGACAATCGCACAGCGTTAAAAAAGGGGCACTAGTGAAAAAACAAAGCCGCTTTTGAAAAAAAGTGGGGAGGGGGCGACGGGGGCGATGTTTTAAGCCCCCCCCCCCCTTCCCACACACACACACACACACACACACCTACGCCCTGCCCTTGGCTACGCCGCTGATTCTATGGAATTTAAAAATAAATTTATGAACATAAGCATTACATGTATTATGTTTGCCCCATTTTAATATTATAAAATTGTTGCAACCCCACTCTAGATCCACAACTGATAAGAGTGGATGAGGCGTTGCAGTCAAAGAACCAAAGGCCCGAGGAATGCATGAAGCAATGAATCAAGATTTGCAATAATGAATAATGATGTTTTCAGAGAACGAAAGAATTGAGATTATTCCAGTACATGTATGTGAATAATCCACGCTGTAACTTGGTGTCCGCCCTTGCCGTCATAACTTACTCATCTTTTTTTTTTTTAATCTATCTCAAACGTAATTTTTAAAGCTACTATCAAACAAGACACGATGGAAATAGTATTCTTCCGCAATTGTCTGAGAATATTGGCATCTGTTTGCCAAAAAGAAAACAATATCTTTATCAGCAATTAATGTGGATAATCCGGATTTTCAAGATACCTACGCTAAAAATATTTCCGCTAGTTTCATCCCAGCGGCTATAAAAGTACAGGCCGATAGAGGAGGCAGAACACGAGCTGTTACAAGCCTGACGAACAAGGTAAGTGACTGACTATACGAGAGTTGGGGGATGGGTTGAGGCGCACATGATTGTATACAGACCGCCACAAATTAGTGTCCGCGTACTGCCAAAAATATTGCACTGTAGCATTGTTGAAACACTGTGAAGTAGTAATATCGTCATGATTTTTTTTACAAAGATTTGTAGACAACAGTATCCTCAGTTTCACTGTGGATCTTTGTACCATTTCACACCATATCCGCAAAGGCTGGTAAAGTTGTCACTTTGGACACAACACTGTCCAGCGGGCTTATTTTTGTCAGCGAAATTTCCACAGGATCGAATGTGAAAATTAATGGAAAACGGTTATTTTCAGTGATAATCCTGCATCTATTTTTGTTGACATTTCTCGTATTTATGTTACGAGAAAAGGCGGATAGTTGTCCATCGGAACAACATTGTCTTGTGAATTGTTTAAACCTGCCCAGAGGAAAAGTTCAGTAATGTACATGTAGTTCAACATGGATTATGTTTGCCATCCCTTAATATTGGTCATTTCAGAGTGCCAACAGGTGGTTGCTTCAAAATTAAAAAAAGATCATTTTTTTCGTTAAAGGCAAGAAGTCTACTCAACACATTCAAAGCACGTATTGTAGACGTGGATTTAGTGCCATTAACATCACATAATTATACGCATTCTTTATTTGAAGAATAATTATACAAATACAAGCACCTACCAATTAGGTATACCGGTACTCTTTGTCTTGTTCTACAGAACCCATCTCACCATGAAGACTTTCGTGCTCCTGTGTCTGTGCGTGGCTGCGGCCAGCGCCGCCCTGGCTCCCCTCAGGAAGGTGAACCAGCACATCCCCAACAGATACATCATCAAGCTCAAGGTAAGAGTAGACAACACAAAAAGTAACACTAGGGCTACAATTTGGGCTAGAATATGATCAGAATCGTGTCTGAGACTCAACAGTGAAACTGAAAAATGGGATGTACTAATTTAGCTTACATAATTATAGTGACTCAGCAAGTCGGACAGCATTAGGTTGGGTCCTTCTGGTCCAGCAGAATATCGTGCAACGTCTTTTTACCGCAAATTCGAGATGCATGTTTATTCATCCGAGACGTTGTTTTCTTCGCTCGAGATTTTACCAACATTTGTGAAGAATTTCCCGACAGTTTAACCAAAATTCAGGGAAAAGGGTTGAGCAACAAAATGTTCATTTCTTTTTTATGTGGGTATGAAAAAAAACAACGTTTTCAAAGTTTTCGAAATCTAACTCCTTTTCATCTAGAAAGACTAACCAGAAAAAAAAAGGATATAGGCCTATTTGAAAAATTACTCACCGACAACCGTTCTAACCGACATTTAGGATACTCTGTTTATAATGGTTTAACCTTACAGCCATAGGCCCTGTAATAAATTGAAGTAATTAATGGTGGCATTGACATATAAGTCAACTGTGAACCAAAATGACCTACCCGTAATCTTTTTCTCCCATACAGGAGGGCTCCAACTTGGATGAGTTTGTTGATCGTCTTGAGACCCGCACCAGGGGCCTGAACATCCCCGTCGCTGTCATGAAGAAGTTCCGTAAGGTCATGAACGCCTTCGTGGCTAGCATCCCAGACAGGTTCATTGATTCTGTAAGTTGATACTTTCACCATCCGATAATAGGGGAGTCAGGTTGGCGTAGCGGTACTTTCCTTGTCTTCCACCTGGAATATGTGGATTGGGTTCAGACCCTAACTGGGTTTTCAGTCCCTACTTGATTCCGAGGGCTTTTCTCAGCATATTCTTCTGGGGTATTTGAACCAAGTTGAGGAGGAAAAGGAAGATGAAGGCAATTTTCATTTAATGGCCTTTTTGTTTTACAATATTTATGGTTTTCGCCATCAGCAGCATGCACAATCTTATACTATACCTCGTCCTTAACTGTATTATGCAGATCCGTAGCTTCGATGGCATTGAGTACGTTGAGGAGGATGGTGTCGTCAAGACCCAGGCCGTTACTTGGGGTCTTGACCGTGTGGATCAGCGCTACCTCCCCCTGGATGGCTCCTTCAATCCCGCTGGTAAGGAACCCCCTTCCATATCAAAACAAGTCTGGAATGTGCACTGATGTTGCACCAAATCACCCGTGGTAACCGGCGCTTCTAATTGGCTTGATTTCTGAGTAAAACGTCTGTTTACCGATTACTCTAAGTGCCAAGATATAAAATCCAGACGAAATTGCAAGAGACAAGTATTGCATGCATTTGCTCTCACCCCCAAATAATGACCTGGAACGTGAAGTTTAGAAGTATAGGAAATTTATTTCAAATGCAATTTCAGACTTTTCTCAGTTATTGTGAAGTCACTTGTTCGACAAATAAACAACTAATGGAACTGTCGAGGTTCATTTAAAACACACCTCGAATCTGTACATTTTAGTTCAAGTTCTTTTTTGAATCTTACATGATGAACACACATTAGTAGGCACAGTCGACATTTTCACCTACAGAATATTATCAACTTGCATTCAACATTTGCAAACACTGAAAAACAAAACTATCAAATTATTATGAAAAACCTTAATGGGCTATTAGTAAACGACAGTTTAAAGCATCCTCTAAAATCATGGCACCGAATGCTGCTGTCATTTTCAAGAAAAGTGGTATTGTTGTGTCAATTTTTAACACTGGTTGGCCGACCAGCATTGGAAAAACCTGACTCAGTTTTTTTCAACTGCCCCCAATTTACCAAATTTATTCAGTCCACATTTTGATTACAATTGGTTACTCATCCGTGAACAGGTGCAAACCAGCTAGACTGGTTCCCTGACCTTACAATTTCCGAACATCTATAAATTGCTCCGTTTCATCTTAAGTGGGGTCAGGGAACCAAGCTACAAGCACATGATGGTTTTTCCTGTTTTTTCCCCAGCATCTTAAACACAAATCTTCAAACAAGTCAGTGTTACAATATTTGCTATGAAATACTTACCCCCAAATCCCTCTATTTCTGAAAATTACAGAAAAAGCAAATGTTGTATATTCCCTTTAAACTGAGTAGTACATCGAAATGAAGAGAATAATTTGTCTTTATCGTTCGTGAAATGTTATTTATCAAAATATTTATAAAAACAAATATGCACCAGTGTTATATTTGCTCTAAGAAAACACATAAACAACACTTTAAATCAATCGCTTGTATCTTTTTGTTTCTATAGGCACCGGCGCTGGTGTGAACGTGTACGTGGTCGACACCGGTGTCAACCCATCTCACTGGGAGTTTGGCGGCCGTGCCGTGGCCTGGTATGATGCTCTCGGTGGATCAGGTACTGACTGCAACGGTCACGGAACTCACTGTGCCGGTACCGTGGGCAGCAGGAGCTACGGTGTAGCCACCAGCGCCAGCCTGTACGGTGTCCGTGTGCTCAGCTGTATCGGATTCGGCTCCAACAGTGGTGTTGTCGACGGTAAGTTGTACAAAACGATATCATCTTATAGACTCCTTGAAAGTAATTCTGCTTGCAAATGCTGTGTCTAGAACTACTTCAAATCCTTTGGTTGCGATGTATACAACGACAACGTTGTTACAACGCAGGTTTTTGCCATATCAAGTTGATCGATATGAACAATAATATTGCTAAACTTGAGTAAGCCAAAACAACCATATAGCCTACACCTAGCGAAAACATGGCAGGCACCGCCTTTCCCCTCACTCCTATATTGTTGATGTACCCTAACGTGGCGCGGCCCCTAACGTGGCGCACTTGGATTTTTCACCGGTAGCGCCTACCTAGAGCAAAACTTTAAACTGAAATTTCACAGAAAGTGAAATTTCATCAAGTTCTAAACGGTCTTGTTCATAAATCGCGAGTTTATTTACCCGTAACAAAGTTAGAAGGAAAAGCTATTTTGGCGTGATTTTCCGATTTTATTTTCAAGTGCAAAGTGAACCCTTTGAAAATGCCCTGAAAAATAAGAAAATAATTTTCTGACAAACATTTGGCTGGGTATGTAAGTAAAGATATTAATTATTTATCAGAATTTATCAAGTTTACAGGAATTCGTAAGTGTTAATTTGGAATTTTCCAAGATTTATTCAAGTGCGCCACGTTAGGGAACACTCCGCCAATTTGTGCCCAATTTCCGGACACCACCGTTTTTGAATTTCGGATTAAATTTGATGAAACTGAAATTGTTCACAGAGGAAAAATAGCAAGCATTGATAAGTTAAAAGTACTAGTATTTCATTGCATGAATTTGAGGTTTGTCAACAAAGAGGTTTGGCAACACTACACGAGGAAAGTCGGGTAAGCTTCGAAGTGCGCCACGTTAGGGAACATGACTATAATTATCTTGCGTAAATGTCACCACATTTTACATTAATTTTTAACAGGCTTTTCACAATTTCAATTCTGACGGATTTCCCTGCCTTCCTGAATCAACAGGTATTGACCAGGTTGGTCTGAACGGCCAGCTGCCCGCTGTAGTCTCCATGTCCCTGGGTGGTGGTGCTTCCACTGCTACCGATAGCGCCGTCCAGAACCTGATCAACCTTGGCTTCACTGTGTCTGCTGCCGCCGGTAACGAGAACGTGGATGCTTGCAACTCCTCCCCCGCTAGAGTCTCCGACGTAAGTTGGCTCACTTATTCTAAAAAGTCAGCACAATTTTGTAAAATGACATACACAGATACTTTATTAATAATTTCTTTGTCTCTTGTACCACTCACAATAAAACCCAGTTTTCATGTGTAATACGTATTTGTAATACCGGAACGTGTTGAAGATGAGTTGTTTCATCAACATGACTTGTTTCACAATGTGCGAGGAATTGCCTTTTGATAAGACCATCGTGACTAGACCCTGGCCGGCACTTGACTGAGATGTAAAGCCACTACACGAGTTGAAGAATGTCTGTTGTTGGTCCTCAACCCTCTTCGGGGGAAATCCTTTCTTTGCTTGGTTCCGCATTCCAAAGTCACAAGGGCCTTGTCAAAAGGCTCGATGAGCCCGAATCTATGAATGTTCCATATTTGCAGTTTCCATTGCAAGTTGTGTGTTTGATAACAAACTAAGCCCTAATTCCCAAATATGCTTGGGTCCACAGGCCATCACCGTGGGTGCCACTGACAGCAGCGATGCCCGTGCTTCCTTCTCCAACTACGGTACCTGTGTGGACATCTTCGCTCCAGGTGTGGACATCACCTCCACCTGGTACACCACCAACTGGGGCACCAACACCATCAGTGGTACCTCCATGGCCTGCCCACACGTCTCTGGTAAGACATCTTACCTCTCTTGCATAGAAACAATTCAAGTTTTTTTTTACTAGAAGGGATTCTAGAATGGTGGATGTGATGATTGGAAGCCTTGTGACTTTTTTCAAAACTGTCGGTGTTGTTTAAATAATAAACCTGTTTGGCCAGTAAATTGATGTCCCTCTCAGAAAGAATTTTAAAAATGGCAAAGACTTCCTATCATAATTAAGTCGCTTGTTTGTTGAGTCTCGTGTTCTTATTTTTCAATAAATTCTTTTTTTCTCAATAATATACCCGAAGGGTAGATGATATTAGGGTCTTGCATTAATACTGTGCATCTGGTCTACAGATTTTACGCCATTTCATTGGGCTTTGAAAGACTTGGATGTAAAAAAAAGTATGTCTCGTTGATTAGTGTTTATTTAATTCAGAGGCATGAATATCTACACGTAATTTTTTTTAACGTAGAAAACACATGATGGGCCTTCATTAATACAATGACACAGGCTAACTTGTGTACACCTGTTCGTATGTTCTGTCTCCAGGTGCTGCTGCCGTTATGCTTGGTAACAACCGCAACTTGAGCCCAGCCGCCCTGAAGTCCTCCATGCTGGCTAGCGCCACCTCCAACGTCGTGTCCAACCCTGGCTGGGGCTCCCCCAACAAGATGCTGTACATCGGCAACTAAACAGGTCAGGAATTTGCACTTATCCTTGAACAGCCGCAGCCTAAAGATGCATGTATATATTAGTTCCTTTTTCTGCCTTTGTTTGAACGTTTTAAACAACGAAATTGCTCAAAATCGTCAGTAGGATGCATAACAAATGACCTGATTAAGTTTTAGCTCTGAGAAAGCAGAGACTTTTTTTCCGTTATTGGATTTCTATTATAAGATGGAATTTTGCGTCGGGGTGATATAAATCAAATTGGGTTTTTGCCCTTCACCGACGTTTTTTTAAACACTGTATACTCAGTGTGTTACCTCTCGAGTGAAAGTTGAAAAAAAAACCGTCGGTGAAGGGCAAAAACCTCATTTGATTTACTGGATTTCGTTGCTTACTTAAAAAGTGTGTCCGCGGCCACGCAGGGTAGTGACGGATGTTCCTTAGTAGACATGCCTTTTACGTTAAGTAACTTTTAGAATCAACTCAAAACGATTCCGTGGTACAGCGGTAATACAATACAAAGATACAATCAAACTTTTGGCATAGATAGGTTCGTAGCCAATTTTGAAACAAGGGCACGATTAAAAGAGACAGTTTAACATGTGATTTAAGACTTTTACACACACATGTAAATTCAAATCTGGATTTGGATGACGATGAGGAATTTGTAGCGATGGGATGTGGATTCGGACCTTTATTGATCAAATTCCCATCCGTGCGAACTGCAGTGAACATTTTCAATGCAAATATACAACATGGCTTGTCCGGCTGAAATTAACAACCCAATTTATCAGGCTAGGATATCGTACATGTCACAGATCAGTGACAGAAACCAACTAAAGACATCCCCTTTTCATTATTCATCTTCCACAGATAACTCGACTGACAAGAACAGATGTCGACAATAGACGGAATACCAACTGACGGTTATATAATTATTGATGTTTTAGATTTCATATGAATAAAGTAAGTGATTTTCAATCAAATTGAATCAAAACTCTCTGTGATTTCATTGGTGTAAATTGTTGTCAGTTAGTGAATTTTTTCCATGCGGGTGAGTGATAAGTGGCCAGATTTTTTTTTTGGAAAGGGGGGAAGTTTACAAACTAAAAAGAATTTTATCAGTTTAGATTAAAATTAAAGATCTCAGAATCACTCTTGCTTGCCTAATAGATTCAAAATGCATCTGAGGCATGGACGCCAAAGGAAGGAGGTGGGGTGCTAGCTCTGCCCCCAACCAAAAAGAGGTTCTACAACACATTTTGCGTTAATTAATTGGGAGGGGTTTGCAATGTCCCTCGCATCTGCCCACCGTAAAAAGAAAAAACACAATGAGAATGTACTAAAAAAGTACAGGGAGCGGAAGGGGGTG
The DNA here is from genome assembly GCA_029964075.1 of Patiria pectinifera. Classification (NCBI taxonomy): domain Eukaryota; kingdom Metazoa; phylum Echinodermata; class Asteroidea; order Valvatida; family Asterinidae; genus Patiria; species Patiria pectinifera. The sequence continues at coordinate 23,563,511 of CM057149.1, read as the reverse complement.
GGCAGCTTTGCCCGCTCTATCAAAAACTCCAGGCAAGTGGTGAGGCCCATGAACTGACGAATATAAACTTATAAACTATTATGTGCAGTCAATTCATAATTTTACTTTACCAAGGTTCATTTAAACTAAAGCAAGTTAAAGTTTGGTAAATCGAAGATATCTATTGTTTCCCTTCCTCGTTTGACACGCAGAGAAAAGTATCTTAAACGTTTTAGGGTCTCTCTTTTAGAATTCCGATTTCACCAACTAACGCTCTACAGCATAGGCATACATGTATAGTCCATACGGGTTAACATGTAAAGTCTAAATGGTAAAATGATGATCTTTTGCTAAAAACAAATTTGGTTAAAGTGGTCAAAAAAATGCATCAGAATGCACCACAGAGCATCTAGAATTCATCCCTCGAGGCCCTTATAAAAGCGGGCCCCGAACCCCACGCCAAAAGGGCTTCGCACTCATATTAGTTCTGGTCAAGATTATGTATATAGGCTATATTCACAATCCCCCTCCCACTTTCGTGAAGCGATTGACGCCCTTGGTGCCAATAGACTTTTAGAGCTAGGACCTGTACCTTTTTATCATGGCTAGATTTGTGCAGTGCTTGTACTTTATTAGCATCAACATGAAATTTTGGTCCCGGAGGCGTTTGTTTTTTACACAACTATCTGGGATACTTTGTGCGCTTTCCTATGGGGCATGCTTTTTATAACCAGGCTTGAGTGGAGGCTACTATATTTTAACTTGGTACGGATTTCGGACTTTATTTCCCTTTAAAAAAAGCCTCCAGAGCCTAGAATCAGAAAAAGAAAAAGAAAATTGTTGCTATACAAGTAGTATCCGACAAAGATAAAACTTAAGATAAAACTTTAAATTGTTAAAAAAAAAGAGCAAAATCTGAAGGGGCAGAGCAAGGAATCGATCTCGGGACCTCTGATCAATAGCCAGCATGCCTAACCACAAGGAAACGGCGGTGCTCGACCAAACCTTGCAATTCATAAATTATATACTTTCACACATGTGGAGAGCGTATACGCGCGCGAGTAGGTAAAAGGTTACAGAATTGTAGAGCGCCTATAACCTTGATTCAAGTCGCCTGAACAGTGAGTACCCTGTACTATCGTGTAGATAAAATATCGGCGTCCCGGCGCCTAGGGCGCAGTAAAGGGCGTACGGAACACTGGGGCCTACGAAACACTTCATCCGGTTATGTGTTGCACCTGAAGCTTATTAAACTGAGATTGAAACAAAGTGGGTCAAAAAATGACGGCGTGGGGTTCGGGGCCCGCTTAGGGGCCCCAATTTTTTTTGGGATTCTAGATGCTTTGTGGTGCGATCTCAGGCAATTTCTGACCACTTTAACCAATGTTTTTTTGAGGAAAAGATGGTGGTGTACTCTTGCCTTCCTTTATTACGACGTCACATAAAAAAAGGTTTCTTTTTTGGGGGGGGGGGGGCATGGCCCCCTTGGCCCCCCTGGATCCGCCCTTGCCTTAGCTTAACCGCTAAGCACTGCTGCTGGGACTGTCCGTGAATTCAAGGTTGGCGTCTTCGTACAGGTTCAGGGCATTTACTGACCACTCGGGGCCAGGGCTTAGGGTGCCGCCTTGTTCCTCCCTTAGCTCTTTGCTTTTACATGGTGCCTGGCCCTCCGGGGTTACATGGATGGACAGGGAAGGAAGTGTGTATTGGCCGGGAACGCCGAGATCCCGAAAGAGTCCTGAGGGATAGGGATGGGGCATCGTTATGGCCCATCCAGTCCCTGAATGCTTGGCTAGCACATAACTTTTTGATATTTTTAAGACTCTGTTTTTTAAGCTTTGGTTTAGTTTGATATTTACATCTGATCGGCAGGTCTCCGCCGGGTAGTATTAAAAACGAAACAAAAGTCTATAATAATATGTCATAAATCAATGAATATTTAATAATTGACTATAATCAAAATTAAGTTTTGTTCCATCAATATGACTACCATTAGTGGAGCGCTGTGGTCCAGTGGTTACGGTGTTCGGCTCACTTGCCAAGGTACGTGGGTTCGAACCCCGACGGGGAACATAGTGTTCTTGGGCGAGACACTTTACTACAATTGCCTCTCTCTACCCAGGAGTATAAATGGGTACCTGTGAAGGTAGACACCAGATTGCGCTGATCTTGAGCTGCTGCAGAGGCTGGTCTCATGGCCTGATGAACAGGGGTAAATTGTGAAGCGCTTTGAGACCTTTGGTATAAAGCGCTATATAAGCACTATATTATTATTATTATTATTATTATTAATGGCGCAATTTCCAATTGACGTAATAAAAAAAATACAATAAACGCCATATACAATGTACATCTTTCAAAAAACGTTTCTTTAATTGTGAACATTCCCAACAATATAGTAATTCGCAAAATATGAAAAACGAAAGAAAAAAAAAGCCCTCACTCTTAAAATTGAAATTACAAAATTGAAAAACAACGTCAAGTGGAACACAAGAAATGTACATTAAGGATTGAATTCTAAAATGCCATTACATGGGGCTTTATAGAATTTACTGTCATTGCCATGCAGGCGCGGATCAAGAGGTTATTATTATTATTATTATTTTTTGCGGGAAGGGGGGGGGGTTCGAACCCCTGCTCTGACTCAATAAAATAACGCTATTCTGCAGCGGTTGGTATGTATCTTTTTAGGTGGCCAGATGAGTGGCAACATTTTTTCTTTGGAAAGGGGGAGTTTACGTATTAAAAAGAGTAACGCTGCACGTTGTGGAACTCCACTCATTAAAAGCGTTGCTCTTTGATAGGGCGGGTGCAATGGAAGGGTACTATTTCATTTGGGTAAATTTGAGCAAGTACAAACGAATTAATCTAACAAAATGGAACCCTCCGTTTTGTCCACGGTATTTCGATCTTGAATCATAATCATCATCAAATATAATTCGATTTTGATAAGTGACACATTACACACCTATGTCTGTGGGCAGAACCTGGGGGGTGGAGGAGCGGGCAACAGCATTTCAAAGGGGTCGCCAAGGGCGGATCTGCAGCAATTCTCACAAATATTTAAAGCAAATTCAAGAAAAAAGAGAGGGGGGAGGTGATTGTGGGCTTGGGAGGAGCTGGAACTCAATTAACGCCACGAGGGCGCTCTGTAGCCGGGGAAGCTGCCCATTATGTTCGGGCCTGATATCAACATCAAACATTTTTTCTTTCATTTTGTTTTGATGAAACATAAGTTATGGATTCTTCCTCTTGCCGTAAAATTGTTTGGGGAAAATAGCAACATTTCGGGTATATTACGGGGTGCACACCAGAAAATAGGCCGGAAATTGTCCGCCGAGCTCATGAATAAAAGTTACACTTTCAAATTATTGTATATTACAGAGTTTTACGAGACATAGTCCGAGTCTGAGTCCGTCAAAAAGTGTAGTCGAGTCCAGAATCGAGTCAGTCCTTCAACCATGCTAGTCGCTCCGGTGCTAACACCAGAGAAATACCTACCCACATTTTAAGACACGTAAATGTGCGAACTCCGCAGCTGCTTTGTAAAGCACTTGACTGCAAGTTTCTGGACAGCCAATATACGTTAGGGGCCGCCGATGTTATGGGTGATGGGCAGAAAAGGAGGTGCAGCCATGGAGTCGTTAATGGAATTCGATGTACAATGCAATTCAAAGCAATGCAGTACAAAAGTCATTGCTCATTAAGCGCTCTTACTTGTATGGTTTCACAGTGCTGAACAATAAGTATAGACCATTATGAAAACGTGATTCATTAATGACACAAATATGTCTTAATGATCTTTCCAAAGACAGCCAAGGAAGTTCAATACATGCGGGAGATCATTCCAGAGCCGCGGTATGTGTCTCGTAGATACAAGCACATGTTCTGGGCATATGGGACTGGGACAGGGTCGTATCCAAACTGGAGCAGAGGCCATGACTTGCAGAGTGATGCGGCATGACGAGAGACCCAAGATACGTCTTGTAAACAAGAGTCAGAATTCTAAATATAATACGTTGATTGATTATGTTTAACTAAATTCCTAGCCCAATTTTTAATAATTATAGTAAAACCAGTCGATATTTTGACTAGGTTGTTTTGAGAGTGTATTTTAACAAGGGAGTGACGTGATCGCGTTTTGGAGTCTGGAAGACTACAAAATTAGCTTTGCTGCACGATTTTGTACACAGAACGAACCATTTATTGTTTATTTATAAGAAGAAACCCCGTGCAGAAACAGGTAAAATTGTTCAGACGTTTGCAGTAAAATGTTGATTGTCTTTGCAAAAATACTTTCTCCCTGAATTATGCAGTATGAATGCAGGAAGTTAAAAAAAATTAAAGTTTAAAATCATTACAATTTGTATGAATTAAAATTAGACCATCGGCCTCGGTCCAAAAAATAAGCCATTTGTATCAAATGAGGGGAATAATCATTATAGCGATTTTTGGCAAGGTATACACTTCCACGGTTTGAAAATATGCGATAGCATTGCAGCGGTGGCAGCTTTTTGGATATTATCACCCTTTTTTCCAAAATGTTCATCAAAATGCGTGTTACTACTCTAGGGGCGGTATATACCTTGCGAATGCGCACTTTAATCATTTATGCCCTGATTTGATACTGATATGACCGAACCTCCTGGCAGATGGCCTAAATGACATACAGGGTGAGTCAAAAAGCACAAAACCCAAATGTCGGGACTATTGTTTTAGTGAAGTTCTGCATTAGCACTTTTAAAATCTGGGATATGAGAGTCCAATTCATAAGCCTTCTTTTAGTACAAGAAGCATTCAATTCAGTGTACTTTTCAAGTTACGAGATTTTAAACACAACCACCGTTTTAAAGTTCTGTCCACGGATCACACAATATGTGTGCGTCCTTTCGGCAAAACGAAAACAATTCACACACATCCCTATGTGAATTGTTTTCGTTTTGCTGAAAGAACAATTACCTTTTTTGTGATCCGTGGACAGAACTTTAAAACGGTGGTTGCGTTTAAAAGTCAGTAACTTAAAAAGTACATAAGTGATTTGAATGATTCTTATACTAATAAAGCTTACGAAGTGAGCTTTCATATCCTAGATTTTAAAAGTGCTACATTTAGAACTTCACTAAAACAATGGTCCCGACATTTGGGTTTCGTTTTTTTTTTACTCACCCTTTATAACGGAAATCATCGCTGTAGCTACGCAAAGTCAACCGAACGTTGTTGGGTCATACGTTGTTGAACGGACAGAAGTTGACTAAGAGGGAGGTCGTACTCTAATGTTGCTAGATTTTTCGGTCTTGGGTTTGCACAACTTGTAATCTATGTTCATGTTGTGCCAATATAACTTTGGAAATATCGGCTGCTTTGATTTTAGGATGTTGACAATTTGCCACGATGTCTTGCAAAACCTTATCTATCACCAGAGATGGGGTGGGAATTAAACAGCCAAAATCAAAACGATTTCACCCAAACAGTATAAACGTTTCATAGCATTCTGGGCATAAAGCTGATGTGTTAAGAATAGCTGCAACAAAATTAAACATCAATGAAAAAATCTCTTGGACAAAATGTGGTTTACTTTTAATACATCAATATTTATTTCATCCTTTCATTTGTTGAATTATTTATTCAAAAATATGGCAGCTATAATTATACTTGGCATCCAGAGATAGGAAAATAATTCTTTTAATCAGGATTATTTCAAACTTTAATCCCACTTTTATGATCACAAGAAGTAGTGCGTCACGCCAATCTCATCATTCCGGTAATACCTGAAAAATGAAGGAGATCAAAACGGAAAACAAATTAGCAAACTATGAAATGTTCAATTCAAAGATGTTTTCAGAATGGATTAAACTCACTGTTTTCCAAATGAATAGGTGAAAACATTTGTCACCTAATAGTTAAATAAATACCGCGGGAAAAAAGGAGAAAGTCCACACTCATTGGAAGGATATAATTTTGAATCTAATCGTCTTACATGTATGATGACAAATTGTAGCTATCAAAATATCCCAAAAGGTTTATATAAACGACGTCATCATAAGACGACCAGATTAAAAATAATAACCCCTTCAATGAGTGTGGACTTTTTTTGCAGTGTTTAGTTAACAGTGGGAAGACGAAAAACCGTCTCCGCTAAAATCCATCATTAAGATCAACGAACACATGTGTTTTGTCACTTTGACTATAATGACTTTGTTAATAGGTTGCAGCTTTACCCAAGACGCACAACTAACTGCAATGAAGTCAAAAGGACACAGTCTGACTCGATGGCTAGATAGCCTTTTGACAAGGCCACAATGGTTAGCTTCGAATAGGCCAGTTCGGTATTCCAACTGCGCATGTGCACATCAAGATTTGCCTTTTTTTCTTTCGGGATAAACATGTCATCGTATCCGTGCAAAAGCATAGAGCGGAATACCAGCAAAATGGATGAGATCGTCGTGTTCTTAAGTATTACTTTTTGAAAAAAAAAACACCATTTGGACAGCGAAGTGATTTTAGATGTCTTGTGTGTCAAAACGTTTTGGCGAACGAAGTTTCCATCTCTTTTCGATTGCTCGAACAATTGTACAGAATGCAGATTTGGTTACCACGTCCCCCATTGTCTTGTGCATTTATCTGCCGCGGTCATCCCCCCCAAATCGTCGAATCTTGCTGTGCACCAGACTATTTTGGAATACTGAACTCGCTTATTGGATACCAAGGTTTGTAGACGTGAGGCACATTGAGCGGAGACTACACAGTACTGGCCGAGTGACGTTATCATTAGGCCTTTTTGGAATTTTTCAAGAAGTGGAAAGTCATGAGTAGCTAGCTAAACTTGTGGAAACTCCTCACCTGTTTAGTTGCCGATGTACAGCATCTTGTTGGGGGAGCCCCAGCCAGGGTTGGACACCACATTGGAGGTGGCGCCAGCCAGCATGGAGGACTTCAGGGCAGCTGGGCTCAAGTTGCGGTTGTTACCAAGCATAACAGCAGCAGCACCTGGGAACAGAGTATTAGAAAATGTGTATCAAATTATAAGTTACCCTACGCCTTGTGCGATTAAATTAGTGAAGGCCCATTATGTGTTTTCTACGTTAAAAAAAATCAGGAGTAGACATTCATACCTCTAAATTGAATGAACATTAATTAATGGAACATTTTTACATCCATGTCTTTCAAAGCCCAATGTAATGGTGGTGTAATATCTGTAGACCAGATGCACTGTAAAGGAAATACAAGACCCTAATATCATCTACCCTTCGGGTATATTATTAAAGTTTTTAGAGAAAAAGACGAATTCGTTGAAAAATAAGAACACGAGACTCAACAAACAAGCAACTTCATTATGATAGGAAGTCTTTGCCATTCTGAAAATTCTTCCTAAAGAGGTCATCAATTTACTGGCTCTTTAAACATAGAGAGTGCCGAAAAGGTCACAAGGCTTCCAATCATTCCTCCACCCTTCTAGAATCCCTTCTAGTATTCTATTTTTTTTTTTAAATCCATAAGTCGTTTCCAGGCAAAAGAGGTAAGATGTCTTACCAGAGACGTGTGGGCAGGCCATGGAGGTACCACTGATGGTGTTGGTGCCCCAGTTGGTGGTGTGCCAGGTGGAGGTGATGTCCACACCTGGAGCGAAGATGTCCACACAGGTACCGTAGTTGGAGAAGGAAGCACGGGCATCGCTGCTGTCAGTGGCACCCACGGTGATAGCCTGTGGACCCAGGTAAATTTGGGATTAAGGGGTTAGTTATTTATCACTTGCAGTGAGACAGCAAATATGAAACATTCATAGAACCGGGCTCATCGAGCTTTTTGAAAAGGCCCTCGTGACTTTGGAATGCGGAACCAAGCGAAGAAAGGATTTCCACCGAAAAAGGGTTGAGAAATGACAACAGACATTCTTCAACTGGCGTTGTAGCTATACTTCTCAGTCAAAATGCAGCCAGAGTCTAGTCACGATGGTCTTATGGCAAAATGCCATTTCTCGCACATTGTGAAACAAGTCATGCTCATGAAGTCATGCTCCTCTTCAACACGTTCCGGTATTACAAATATACGTATTATTGTGCGTGGTACAAGAGAACAGGGAATTATTAATAAACTATCTGCGTTCTTCATTTTGCAAAATTGTTCAGACTTTTTTGAAATAAGTGAGCCAACTCACGTCAGAGACTCTAGCGGGAGAGGAGTTGCAAGCATCCACGTTCTCGTTACCGGCGGCAGCAGACACGGTGAAGCCAAGGTTGATCAGGTTCTGGACGGCGCTATCGGTAGCAGTGGAAGCACCACCACCCAGGGACATGGAGACTACAGCGGGCAGCTGGCCGTTCAGACCAACCTGGTCAATACCTGTTGATTCAGGAAGGCGGGGAAACCCGTCAGAATTAAAATTACACAACCACCATGTTAAACGTAAAATGCGGTGACATTTACACAAGATAGGAGTGAGGACCGGAGAAGGGCGGTGTCTGCAATGTTGACGTTAGGGGTTTTGTATTGGCCTTATTATTGTTTACCAATAATTTTGATATCAATCAACTTAATGTGGCAAAAACCTGAATTTTAACATCCCTGCTTAGATCGCAATCCGAGGATTTGAATTATTTCCTTGGCACAACATTTGAAGCAGAGTTTCAAGGAAGATTACAGCTTTTTGTTCAACTTACCGTCGACAACACCACTGTTGGAGCCGAATCCGATACAGCTGAGCACACGGACACCGTACAGGCTGGCGCTGGTGGCTACACCGTAGCTCCTGCTGCCCACGGTACCGGCACAGTGAGTCCCGTGACCGTTGCAGTCAGTACCTGATCCACCGAGAGCATCATACCAGGCCACGGCACGGCCGCCAAACTCCCAGTGAGATGGGTTGACACCGGTGTCGACCACGTACACGTTCACACCAGCACCGGTGCCTATAGGAAGAGCACACGGACAGAAAAACATTAATTGCTTTATTTCTGTAAATAATAGGTTTTAAAAAAAGTGATCGGAACCCAGTCAACCCACGATTTTCTTTGTTCTCGTATAGTTTTTCATAATAGTAGAAGAGCATTATACTCTGCTTAATTATTCAGTTCCATTCAGCATTCGGTTCGACATCTGAACACATTCAGCTCCTATTTATTTACATTGTGTTAAATATGGAAGAACAAAAAAGTCTGCAACTTTTTTTGTTTATAGATTGGATTGCGAATGAACAAACCATTTTGAACTGAGTCGAACCTTATCACTTTCAACTCAATCTATCGAATCTGTGACTCGACAAGATTCGAAAAAAAAATTAAAACCGTCTTAAAATACATTGTAAATTAATAACCAAAGACTTCCAAAATGGGAGTCACACACTCACAGTCAAACATTAGAGATGAACTTAGGCCCCAAATACATGTACAGTATGTCTTTTGGAACAAAGAGTGATTATCATTTTATAATATAAAAGAGACGTTTTACTCAGAAATCGAGCTAATATGTGATCAGAAGTGCAAGTTACTACGGGTGCAATTGAACAAAACCACGGGTGCTTTAGTGCAACACCGGTGCACATTCCTGACTTGTTTTGATACGGAAGGGGGTTCCTTACCAGCGGGATTGAAGGAGCCATCCAGGGGGAGGTAGCGCTGATCCACACGGTCAAGACCCCAAGTAACGGCCTGGGTCTTGACGACACCATCCTCCTCGACGTACTCAACGCCATCGAAGCTACGGATCTGCATGGTAAATAATAGAGTAGAGCACGAGGTATAGTATAACATTGCGCTGCTGCTGATGGCGATAACCATAAACATTGTAAAACAAAAAAGGCCATCAAATAACAATTGTCTTCATCTTCCTTTCCCTCCTAAACTAGGTTCAAATACCCCAGAAGAATATGCTGATCAAAACCCTGGGAATCAAGTAGGGACTGAAAACCCAGTGAGGGTCTCAACCCAATCCACATATTCCAGGTGGAAGGCGAGGAAAGTACCGCTACGCCAACCTGACTCCCCTATTATCGGATGGTGAAAGTATCAACTTACAGAATCAATGAACCTGTCTGGGATGCTAGCCACGAAGGCGTTCATGACCTTACGGAACTTCTTCATGACAGCGACGGGGATGTTCAGGCCCCTGGTGCGGGTCTCAAGACGGTCAACAAACTCATCCAAGTTGGAGCCCTCCTGTATGGGAGAAAAAGATTGCGGTTAGGTCAGTTTGGTTCACAGTTGACTTATATGTCAATGTATTATGTTACCATTAATTAGTTAAATTTATGACAGGGCCTATTTTGTTGGCCGTAAGGTAAAACCATCTAGAGTGACCTAAATGTCGGTTAAAACGGTTGTCAGGGAGTAACTATTCAAATTAATATATCTTTTTTTTCTGATTAGTCTTTCTATATAGATGAAAAGGAGTTTAGATCTCGAAACCTTGGATAACGTTTTGTTTAATACCGCATAAAAAAGAAATGAACATTTTGTTGCTCAACCCTATTCCCTGAATTTTGGTAAAACTGTCGGGAAATTCTTCGCAAATGTTGGTAAAATCTCGAGCGAAGAAAACAACGTCTCGAATGAATAAACATGCATCTCGAATTTGCGGTAGAAAGACGTTGCACGATATTCTGCTGGACCAGAAGGACCCAACCTAATGCTGTCCGACTTGCTGAGTCACTATAATTGTGTAAGCTAAATTAATACCAACCCATTTTTCAGTTTCACTGTTGAGTCTCAGACACAATTCTGATCATATTCTAGCCCAAATTGCAGCCCTAGTTTTACTTTTTGTGTTGTCTATTTTTACCTTGAGCTTGATGATGTATCTGTTGGGGATGTGCTGGTTCACCTTCCTGAGGGGAGCCAGGGCGGCGCTGGCCGCGGCGATGCACAGACACAGGAGCACGAAAGTCTTCATGGTGAGATGGGTTCTGTGATGGGACAGAGAAATTCATCTGTCAATCCATTACCAGTTGGCTTGTTTTAATCTGTTTGATTTGGCTTTTCCTCTAGATTGAAGTTTAGTACGCGTATACATTCACAGCATTATTTTTTCTGCTCAAAAACGTAGAGACACTACAAGAAATAACATAATAAATTCGGACAAAGTGCGAAAGGCATTGTGACTTCGTCACTTCGTGCGTTGTGGCTTCATCTCCCAGCCCAATGCCTGCCTGAGTCACGACGGCCTTGTCAAAATGGTACACAGACATGTACTACAATGAAAGAACAGTGAAATGCCGCTACGAATACCGATATAACAAACATTCGGTTATAACGAACATCCCTTTGGCTCCCGAAAGAGTAAATTCTACAAACAATACTTCGAAAATGTTGACCAACATAATGCAGAAAAACAGTGACCGTGCAGCCAGCCATTTTCCCCGTCACTTACCTGGTTAGTCAGGCTTGTAGAAGCTTGTGGTCTCAACGCTCCCTCAGCTTGTCTTTTATAGCCACTCGGTCCCAACTTGCAAACGTGCTTGTCGGAATTGTAATCTTACTTTTCCGGCTTAGCTTGCGTAACTGAAGCCGCTTAAAACTTGCCTCCTGTAACAGGTGCCGCAGCTCCCATAGGCGCATAGTTTTTATGTGCGAGTGATACACCTCCAATAGCCGAATGTCCAATCCCCTATTTCCCAGTTCCTTATTCTAGTTCTGATATTTCTTGCAATGAAGCATACATTTTTCTCGTAAGATCAGAATGACACCCTGCTTATAATTCTTCCTTCCTCTTTCAATAATGGAGACATACAAAAGTTAGACCGTAGTTTAAAGGGCCCATGAAAGGCATTTTTTGTTTAATGCAGTCCATGAAGATGCACATTTGTGTCCCATTTATCCTTTTCTTTTTCAATTTTCGTTTTGTCAACTCAATTGTATTTTGGTGCCTTTTGTGTTGTTATGCTAATGCAAATTTCCATATTCATGAGCGAAACTGTGATGTCATCACTGTGATGTCATCATGGTCAACCTCAATTTTACATCTATTCCAGCTCAAAAGAGTTGCTAGAACTTTGGATATTTTGCTGTCGTAAATTTTCTTTCGTTTAGTGATTATTTTGTTGTGTCAGTACATGGCAGTATTTACCAATAAACAAGCCTTTCTGACGAACTTTTTTTCAATGAGCAAATTTGTGGGTTCACAATAATATTTGAACAGAAAAACCTGAACTGAAGAGTGTCTTCCTGAAATGACATCATAGCAACAGCGCCCTCAGTTGTTCAGAAAAGCATGAACAATTTTAAATAATTATAGAAGTGCACTCTTCAATGCCATTAACTAAAAAGGGATGTCAAATAGTTTCATACATTTAAAGAGGAGTAGAAATTTGCAACAAACATGTGTTCCCAATAAGAAACATTCAGCGCATGAACCCTTTTGATGCATATCCACGTTTTTAATGGCACAGGCGATGCACAATTTGGCAGGGACGTCAAAATGGATACATTGGGTTTTTTTCATGCCGGTGCACTCTAAGCATGGAGTCGCCAGTATATTTTAGGGTGACGGGTAAAAGAAAGAGGAAAATGGGAGGTGGGGGCGCTTTATGATAGCGGAAAACATTCGATTTCTTTTTGTTTGTAATGTTAAAAGTGGGGGAGTAACTAACACAATATTATTGATTTCGCCCTCTTTTTTGATTCACTTTGTAGTCTTCTTTTCTTGTTCTGTGGGTTCCCCCGCGTGCACGCGGTGTAGTGAATACGATTGAAATATCGCTTCATAATATTTCTCAACGAGCCATTTATTTCTCTCAGAAATAACGGATATCATTTATCTTCTAGTTGGCCGATCGAGACCGCACACATTTACATCTTTGGAGGTTGGACAATTTGATGTTTTTCGCCATGAAGTAGACCGCGCTGTCACCTTGCATCAATATTGATTGATTTTTATGCAGGGATACTATTATGCAATGACAGTCCGCAATGTAGCATGGGACAACTCCCACCTGCTCCATCTAAATAGTTTTTTTCCCTGCTGATTGAGGATGCAAAATAAACTGTAAGGATTTCGGTAAAGAAGAGCCACAGTTACGAGGGAAAAGATGCTTGTACTGCGTGTCTGTCCGAAAATTAATCGGAAGTTGTAAAGTAATTCCTTGATTAAACGTGTGGGCTGGTTTTTCATCGGTCGGTGCCAATGTCTGATTTGAATGTAAATTGTACTTATTGCTCTAACTAAACAGAAATTACAAAATGCATTTTTTTCTGTGCAAGCTCGGAAAAAGCACGGCAGGGGCGGATCCAGAAATTTTCGCAAGGGGGGGGGGTGGACGGCGGTTCATCAACAAACAAATCTGAAATGTAGACAGGTTTTATTCTCAGGACAGTTGGCCTCCGAAAATCAAATAGGGGGAGGGGTGAAGGGGGGGGGGGGGCTCGTACCATGCTTTCAATGGAGGCGCTGTTAAAATCAGACGATTATTAACACTATATCACAGAGTAGTGTACATAATGTCCCTAGCCAAGCTTGCTCCGTCTGTATTTTGTGCAAAGCCGGACATTAGTACCAGTACAAAAAATGTTCGTCAGAGCGGGGTGGGGGGGGGGTCGCAATTTTTTTTAAATGAATTTGTATGGATATGTTTGGGGGACAGATCGGGGTGTGTGTGACCCCCCCCCCCAAGCATGGACAGTCCATATTTAACAGACACTATTAGTATAAAATAGATATAGTGAAAAATAAGAATTATAACAGCCACTATCACAATCTTAAGCGGATAGTCTAAAAGTACGTAGTTTGCGGATTATTCGCTCATCTATTGTGGTGTTTTATCGGCCCGCAGTATTGTATATAAAGATTTGTGTCTTTCTGAAAGGTTATTTGCCATTATAAATCCAACGTACCAACGAAAATATGTTCTTGTGTAATGGGTAAAATAGGCCATACTAATGAAAACCAGAAGGGGGAAATATGAGCAGTGGCGTAGCCACGGGGGGCGTGGGGGCGACAGCCCCCAACCATGAAACCTTGTCGCCCCCCCCCCCCAGTCGCCCCCCACTGAGATTTTGAGTTTCTAAAAAAATTATCACTGATCTACATGACGCCCCCCCATGAAATGTTCCAGCCCCCCCCTCCCCAGCACCCCCCACTGAAAAAAACCCTGGCTACGCCACTGAATATGAGGCACGTGTGGTATTTTCAAACAACGAAGAGTCATTTCTTCAATGAAAAAAAAAAATCCAACAGCAAAAGTATTGCCATTTTGGGACTCATCCCAAATTCCAGCAATAGCCCCTTAGCTGATGGATCTGATATTAGTGAGTTCAATAACGCACTGCATGCCGGAGACGCCAATTCAGCCTACGGGAGTAATCAGTTGCTTTTGTGTTCATTCTCTACAAGGTTTCTAACGACTGTCTTTATTATAATGGGCAAAAAATGATGGGTCATTAATTCATCTACGTGGATGATTGTCTAATTATGAAGGCATTGTTCCCACTTTGCCCTTGCACTTTGCCCCCCCCCCCCCGGGCGGATTTTTGGACAATTTGTTTTTGTGAGCAATGATCTAGATAAATGTTATAGAGTTCTTCTGACATCAATCCCACCAAAAAAAAATCGGCTCAACAACAGTTACAATGCGCCGTGATAATGTCCATATAATATGTAGTATAAGTACGCATAATAATGGTCAGTTTTGAAGAGCCCCCCCCCCATTTGGAAGATGGGTACCCCCACCCCCCACCCCTGCTTTTTGATTTTACGTAGGGCAAGTGTCCGGACAAAAAAAAACATGTCTACATTTCGGCGCAGATGTGCGGTTGCCCCCCTGACATCAAAAGCTGGATACGCTGCTGAATGCACTTTACCATTATTGCTTCGTCCTTCAGATGGGACGTAAAGCCGTAGGTCCCGTGTGTTGTGTAATGCACGTTAAAGAACCCAGTAACACTTATTGCTAACAGAAGGGGTTTGTCCCGGTGTTTCTGGCAGTGGCTGCAATATGCGCCGCAGCACCTTTTCAACCCTCATAATGTGCTACATAATGAGTCTCATATTTCTCATATACTTTATTTACCTTTCTTTAATAATAGACATAATCTCCAGCGCCTTGAGTAACTAATTGTTGGTAGATACGTGCGCTATATAAGACTCCGTTATTATTATTTATTATTATTATATAAAAATCGTGAACATCGTCAGACCTATTTCAAGAGGCATGTTTAAACTATGTATAATGAGATATTGTAATCAAAACTTGACTCAGAACAGACGCAGAGGTAATACATGTACAGGTACATGCACGTTAAACGAGGATTTTCTTTTATTCTTCTTCACTTTTCCTTTGTACCTTTTCGCAACAGCTCTCATATGGTTTTGGAAACGTTTTCTAATCGAGGTCTTCCTCGATTTGGTTCCTGTCCTCGATTCATTTATGATGTTGCACGTGTGTGTCCTCGATTTACAGCATAAACAAACGCTGTAAAGCGTTCTTTGCAGGGTAGTCTACTCTCAGCTCAAATTGCCGACTGCCCAATCTTTATATTTCTTGTTGTAAACCGTATATTTCTCTCGTAAAATCAGCATGACACCCTGAATGATGTTCCCTTCCTTTTTTAATAATGTAAGCATACACAAAAAAGTTTCCATCGAGTTAAATTAGACCGTAGTTATATACATATCCAGGATTTTAATGGCACGGGCGAAGCACAATTTTGGCAGGAACGTCAATGATTGTACAGTTTTGTTGATGGCGGTGTAGCATGGACTACCCAGGGGAGTGGAGAAGGAGGAGAAGGGGGGCGGTGGGGGACGGTAGGGGACAGTGGGGGACGGGGGGCTATTTCAAAGCGGATGCATTCGATTTCTTTTTTGTTCGTAAGAGTTAAACCAGGGAGTGGGGATTCTGCTAGTATCGGTTGCGAAGTGCTTTCAAAGTAGCACAATACATGTATTTGATTTCGCGGAATGACGTGCTTCGCGCGGCACCCGCTAGCTGGGTGCAGTCATATACTTATGTTTTACTTTGACCCCAATTTGCATATTGACCTGAAGTGGACGTGATAAACCTCGGTGCAGCATTTTGCCACCTTTTTCTTCATGAACGTTATGTTTTGCGTAATAGCGATACGTTTAAGAGTATTTTCATAGAGATAATGTTGTACGCCTAATAGTTAAGTATTCAAAGTCTGCAAGAAACAAATTTGCCAACAAACAACCCCCCCCCAAAAAAAAGTCATTTTGCACGTGGCAACCGTGACTCAGAGGACAGTGAAATCGTAGCAAATGACTTCAGAATTGCATACATACCTTTCCATGAACTGTTGCACTTTGTGTGCTTCTGCAGACTCCTTAGGCATTTTACAAAAACACGTGACACACCGACAACAGACATCAGACAGACACCGTAAGATCCTTTAATATAGGATTTCTTCCCGTATTCTTCTTATTCAGGCGGCTCCCCACTTGAAGACGATCAAAATCTTGCTCCATAATATTTTCTCAGCGAACCATTTCTCATTTCTGTCGTCGTAGTTGTATCAGTCATATTTTTGTTTGTTCCCGGTCCGTTGTAAGTTTAATTAAGAGTATTTCGTGTTTAATTTTCATGGTGCATGTGCATTGACCCTGGTCATTCATATTCCGATGTACGGGTCCGATTACGGGTATTCATTTTCTTGCACTCGTTTACTCGCATACTTGTTTTTTACGTTTCTTACAATTGTTTTCTTCCAACACTAAACAAAACAATAAATTAACAAAAACAAAATCTTATTATTCGGCTCAGTGCACACGCATGCTCAGGTGCCCATTTCTTAAAAGCTCTGCTTCTTTATGGGTCCCTCCACAGTATCTTTCATACGTATTGTTTGCTTACCTTCGACTTTATTCAAAGTGTTTTCTGCTGTTCTCTATAAGATTGTCATTGTCATTGATATATTTTTTTGGTACTGTGGAAATAAACTGAACTGAACTGAACTCTTCGCAAATAATGGATAATATTTATCTTCTAGTTCTCAGTTCGTTCCGAACGACGTATGTACATCTTTGTGGGATGGAATATGATATTTTTTTCGCCGAGAATTAGACCGCCCTCTCAGCCTGCATCATTATTGATTCATTTTTTTAATGAAGGTGGTAATTCTGTGAGAAATGTCAGCAATGTAGCATGGAAAACTCCCACCTGCTCCAGCATTACGTAGACATTGAAGAATTCCTCTCTGCTGATAGGGGATTCAGGATTTTGGTAACGAAGAGCTACAGCCATTAGGGAAGAATGCTATTTTTTTGTCCGCAGTCATTAAGGATATAATGATGTTTTTTTCCTCCTTACGAATTTTGACCTCAAGGATTTTGCAGCCCTCTGCTTGTAGGCTGGCTCCAGTCCCCAAATTATCAATGTGTAGGCCTAAGTGGAGCGGGAACCAGTTTTCCACGAGAGAACTGAATGTATGGCCGAAAGTATCATTCCGTGCCTAAACAAATTAATAGTCATTACAAAGAGTAATGTTTTTCTGTGTAACCTCGAAATAAAAACACAACAGTCCATCTTGAACAGAAAGCAGCCTAGTGTATAACAAGAGCAAAAACAGCCACTATCACAGTCAGAGTTGTAAACGAGTCACTGATTTTTTGTGTGTGACTCGAGTCGAGTGACTCGAGTCGAGTTTGCTCGCTGTGACTCGAGTCGAGTTGAGTAATTTACCCATAGGAACTCCAGTCGAGTCGAGTCATTTACTCATAGGGACCCGAGTGGAGTCGAGTCACCAAAAATTGTTTCTCGAGTCAATTGAGTCATTACAACTCTGATCACAGTAAATCTTAAGCTGATGGTCTTTAAAAAGGTAAAAAAAAAATAATACGTAGTCTGTGGATTATATCCAGGGATTGGCGTCTTTTTAAAAGTTCATACAGACTGTGCCAAAAAAGTGCAACATTCAGAAAACAAAAAATAAAAACTTTGTCATTGAAATTATATATTACATTAAAGTTTGACTATTTTTTCAATCAACTCCTTTTGACCCCATTCTATGTGGGACCCTGTATCAAGAAATACAATCAATTAAGTGAAAGGGTGTACATTTTACTTGGGCCACTCTCACCTGTGATGTCACAAAATTCAATGCCTATTCAATGCTTGGCCCAGATTCAGCTTGTCCAGGTGAGAGTGGCCCAAATAAAATTTTCACCCTTTCACTTAATTCATTGTATTTCTGGATCTAGGGACCCAAATGGATTTGGGTAAAAATGAGTGGATTGAGAAATATTCAGGCTTTATTGTCTTGCTTTAATTTTTTTTAATTATTTGTTTTTTGAATGTTCCACTTTTTTGGCACACTCTGTATGTCATTAAAATGTGTTCTTGTTTAATGGAAAAAGTAAGCCCCAAGTGAATCAGGTGGGGGCAAAATACGAAGCGCGTGTGGTATTTTTCAAACAAATGAAAAATAAAAGCCAAGTACGCACTGCATGCCAATTTACGGGAGTAATTAGGGTGTTTTTCTGTTCATTCTCTACATTACAATCTTTCTAACAACCCACTTTGTTTGTGAAAATAAAGGGTAAAAGGTAATTGGGGTCATTAATTCATCTACGTAGGTGATGTTATTATTATAAACTTACTGTTCCCAACTCAAAGGCCTACCACTTCTATGCTGTTTCTGATCAGTCTGTATAAAAGCAGCGAGTTCCGAAAACAAGTCTGATGGAGACAGGATAGGGCCATGGGCGTCGCCAGGTGTTTTTTTCCTAGGGGGGGCAAAGCACATTTTCCCCCCAGAATCACTATATTTTCCAGCATTTTCCCGATTGATCATTTTTTTTGGCGGGTGTGCAGGGACGTTTTGCCCCCCGCCCTTAACCCATTAAATGAACTACAATATGAATTCGCGACTCTTTTTCTTTTTTCTTTTGTTGTTCTCCTTTTTTTATTTGCTTGTCGCAAGGCCCCCCCCCTCGCGACGCCCATGGATAGGACCTATAGGACTACACGTTTATTTTGTTTTTAGACAATTGATTAACATGTTCACATGATGTTGAACATCGTCAGACCTATCTTAAAATGGATACTTAAACTAACTTTGCTCAATGTGACATTGTTATAGGTATTTGATACAGAAAAGACGCAGTGGTAATACATGGTGATCTTTGCACTGTACTCTGTTTTCCAAAGTTTCAAACTAGTGACTAGATTGAGAGTGAAAATCACTATAAATTTTGATTGAAATACTGTGAAAAGGAATCCCTTTTGTAGAAAACAACTTGAGTAAAAACTTGATCTTTTTGACAGGATTAATTTCACTATTGATTTTCTGATCCTTAATTTCATTCGCATGGAGTGTTCATTCGAGTAGAGTTATTTTCAGACAAAATGTTTGGCCAAGACCGTTCTTCGGAGACTGGCAAACGTTTGCGAACTTGTGCAGGTCCACAGGTTCACGTCTTCAAGGTAGAGTGCACTCATTTGCAGCTATCCAAACAGTAACTGACGAAATTATTGTTAAAAACATATACGTCAGTGGTTTAGTAATGGCACCAAACTCCCTGTGAAATTATTCGTTCTGGCATGCTGTCTGCACGGCAATGCTTTTAATAAAAACCAATTGGGCATAAGAGTATGATTCAATGGTTTCTCCGTGGAATCATACGTGTAACAGTATCACTAAGGAGACAAGTTATCGTAATTTCTTCGAACGATGGGAGACATCGATCATTAGGGAGACATTTTCATGTCTCCCTAATGTCACAGCCCCCCTTTAGAGGCACAAGTTTATTGTCGCAATTAGGTTACATTTGTTGCTCGTGGTATAATTAGCAAACATACCGCTATTCGTGGAAAAAAGGACACGGGAACATTGGGTTAGGACACATTTAAGTTTAAAAACTTTTGTGCACAAGTCTTTGGGGATGTCTCCCAAATGTCCAATCCAGGGTTATTATAATAATAATGATAATAATAATAAAAATGGTCGATAATTGGGTATTAGAGAGACATTCCCGTAGACTTGTGCACACATTTTTTTCCCCAGCTGTAATGACCTCTGACCCTAATTTTACCTTAACCTACCCCCACGAATTTCGGTATTTTAACTCATTGGACCACGAGCAATCGATCTAGCCTATTTGCGACAAAAAATTGCCTCACGGTAGGGGATATGGAATTAGGGAGACATTGAAATGTCTCCCTAATTCTCGACGTGTCTCTCAAAGGTATAGCTTATGACGCTAAAGTGTCTCCCAAAGGGTATACTTGTTATTATAATAGCATAGACAGAATTGTATAATACACAGGATCCACCTGAACGAATTGCTCTGGGCGCAGAGAAACAATAATAAAAGGGAGCTTTATATATTGGAACAATAAGATAATGAATACACAAATGAAACTACATGGAGATGACACAAACAATAGAGCACGATGATCAAATGAAGGAGCTATTGAAGTACTGCTGGACAAAAGCGCGTCTTCAGAGCACATTTCAACTGCTGTGAGGTATAACAGTGATTGCAGGACATTGGGGGACGTATGAACTATTTCGTATCTTTGAACCAATCCAAAACGGTTTAAGCACGAGCATATGTGAACAGTTCTTTGAGAGAACATGCAATACGACGCGCACCATCGGAAATCCTGATCGTCTATCCTGAAATAGTAGCGATAATTGAGAATATATTTATTTCAACTCAATTCAATTGGATTCAAACACTTAAAACATAATAAATAAACGAGTGTGTTAACATCATCCCAAAAAATCCGCAGCTAGAGTTGAAAATGCCCGTATTAATATAGGAAGGTGTTTTTTTTTCAAAAATTAAAATTAGTGTGAAGGCCACTTCTTAATACAATTATGGATACATTTTCTTGAGTAAAGCTTAGAAAAACACTAATACTAAAAGACAGGTCAAGTCAGCTGATTTTTGACCACACAAAAGGCTAGACCTATACCATAATTGCGTTGTCATCTTGTCATCTAGAAATCTTTCCAAACATATGTCGGGATTCCAATTTTGTATGGGTTGTGTGTTTGTGTCTTTTTGTCTCTGTGGTTATATTTTGGACACTATCACAGGGCTAACACATAGTGTACACTTATTGCCACAATATCACACTTTTTTCATTTGCATCACTTTTACCAGTACTTTCATATTCACACCTAAACATAAGTTCTTCTTCATACAAAAACAAACACACATTAAAGCATGCAGGAGACTGCCTATGCCATTCAACGCGGTTTCCGACGTCCTTGAACGCGAATCATTTGAACACATTTTTTCCCATTTTGATAAAATTAAAATCCCAGACACAGGCTACAAATCAGACGGAAAATTATTCGAGGCATCGCCACACAATGGCTCCATACTTAGCCATTCATTTCCACAATAGCAAGGTAAATTAAATAATGTTATTACGGACTGCATTTTAAAGAATCGCCTTTTATAAAGGGTTCGTCGTTTCGTTGCGCTGAGAAATACAATGAGCACGTTGCATTTAATTAGCCATATGAGGGGGAAATCACTCACGTCAGACAAACAAATCAAAAAAAAATCAATGGTTTCTTACACCAGTAGATAATTTCACTATGAGATTGCACTTTGTACACGGTAACAAATCCGTGAACTCGGATTGAAGGAAATTTTGGAAAATTATTTCCTGCGCAGTTTGCATCTTCAAGAAGACAACACTGTAAGGTTTTTTCTTTTGATGTGAATGTTCTACTGCACAGTCTCCTAAATACTGCTAACAATAATTTGATAGTAAATTAATTTAAAACAGCGCGGTGCAGACATTATTTTATCCAGTTAGTATGTTCTATCAAGCTAGTGTCCACTCATATCGCCAGCAAAATCAAAAAGTAATCAATTTTTTTCTGCTTCGACTTTTCAGCATTTCACACATGAACGCAAACTCACGAGTCCCCTACTGCGATCTTGTATAATGGGATGATTCACCCTTTACTTTCTGCATGTGCGCAGGTGAATTTACTCGCGTCACTGACTAGGATGCGTCCTCCTTAAGGAGGAGTGAAAGCATCTGCTCAAATCACGTGGAGGGTCATTATTCTCACTGAGTGCGGATAAGCATTAAGAACTTGCATAACAAATCCAAGTCATTTCAAACTGTGTGATACGTGCGAGCTGGAACGAAAAAAAATGACTTTCAACAGCACCGTGGACGGGCTGGACTACAAGTCATCCCCTCCATGGTTTGACGTTCTCCGCATCTCCTCACTGTCCATCGTTGTCTTTTTCATCCTGAGCGGGAACATCTTCTGTTTTTTCGTCATCCAAAGTTCCCGTCAGATGCGTAAGGTGAGCCGCATTTTCATCGTGTCCCTGATCGTTGCGGACCTGTGCGCAGGGTTGTTCTCAAGCGGGTCCCTCCTGGCAACGGTAGCCGTAGGACATTTGGTCCCTGTCGACATTGCAGAGGGCCTCTGTAAGGCCTATTTTATGGGAGGGATTCTCTTCAACGGTGGGTCCTTTATATCACTCCTGACTCTGATATGTGACTGCTACATTGCCCTGGAGAAGCCTCTTCGGTACCCGTCTCTGCTGACCGCGCGTCGGGCGTATAACATCGTCTGGTCCTTCTGGATACTGATGGTCAGTGTTACAGTCGCCTATGGTGTGTACTTCGGAACCCTGCCGCACCACCGATCGGAATGGCATTGGTGCCTTGCGGGAATCAGTCCATCCAAAATAGAACCTTACATCTTGCTGTTGTTACTTTATGCAAGTGTGACGGTGGTGTTGCCCTTGGCAGTGACATTTGTGCTGTACGGTAGGATCCGTCTGATTGTACACCGTCACAAGGCACGCCTGGCACGCATCACTCCGCCTGGCCACCCATCCCAACAGCGCTCCAACGAAACTAAGTCACTGACTACTTTCCTGATGGTCAACTGTGGGGCTGCATTGACTTCCCTGCCCCTGAGTGTGCTCCTAGTCTACTCCTACTGGACTCGTGAATTCTCCTTGTATGGCATCAGCGCCGCCATGATTGTCAGGTCCTGCAGCAACCTTCTGAACGTGCTCGTCCACACCAGACGCAATGGGGAGTTCCGGTCAACGGTAGCCCGTGTTTGTGGTCGTAACAGCAGGAATGCTCGTAATAATACAGGTACAGCAAGTGTAGCCAACACACGACTTAGTTGCATAGCTCCTACCATAGGTTAGCCAAATGTCATGGTCTATATATGAGCAGAAATACAAAATCTTAGTGTTGATTGGGATCCAAACCAAATGTTTTCAAGTTTCGACCATCATCAAGTCAGTGCGTACTACACTAAAATATCTTCTGGCTCCACAATGAAAGGAAAGGCTGTTGTGTCTTACAAGTGCGTATCTTGGGTGGAGACACTGACATTCAGGTGGTCGGATTGCGATCTGACTGGGTGCCGTCTAACAGTGTTGCATCTCACATGGAGCAGTCGGCAAAGAAGGTGCTTGGCTGACCCCCTGAACGCCCTGTTTCGTCCTGTGTATACGATGACATTGATGAAACAGCTGCTGAACAATGACAACGTTGCTAGTTCAACAAGGAATTGGTCAAAAATGTAGGGAGAAAACTTCATGTAAAACACACAAACAACAAACGGAACACTGGAGGCTGCATAGGAAAGCGTGAGAATAAGAACGGTGACCAAGGCTTTCTTATTGCCAAGAAAACACTTGCAGAGTCCGCGGCAAACTCCATTACACAACCGTTGGGGCAACTGTTTGGCTCCGCTCGCCTCTGCTGTGTGTCTGCACGTACAATTGCAGTCGGACGGCTTATTGCGCTTCTGAAATGCGGCGTGATGATTTACGATGTACAGAATGCGAATCGAAGCAAGACAAGTGACGCAAAATGGTATGAGGAAATACACAACGATGAAGCCCAGAAACACGAAAAGGGTCAACCCACTTTGTCTGTTGACGAGACACAACGACGAATACCCGTCAAAGACTACGAATCGACCCTCGAGTACCACCGAGTGGAGGATGAGGATGGACGCCATGCAAAGGCTCATGAGCCAGGAGCAAACAACCACGACGCACGCTCGACAAGAAGTCAGCATGGACCGGAACCTCAGCGGCATCTCCACAGCCAGATATCTCTCAATGCTCAGGGCCAGTATCGTTAGGACTGAGGCTCCAATGGCGACGATTTGCAGGAAGTATAACGCCTCGCAGAACCGGTCAGGCGCGGTCCAGGTGCTGCCGATTGAGATGCCAATGATCTGCGGTACGACGCGCACTGGGATGACAACAAGACCAAGGAAGAGGTCAGCCACAGTCAGCGAAACCAGAAAGATGCGGCTGCTTCTCTTCAGTTCCTTGGCCTTGATGACTACATACAGGAGTAGCCCATTTCCTACGACTATCAGAACCATCAGTATAGCATACAGTACGATACAAGTGATCTTCTCTCCAGTAGATAACTCTGAATAGCCGCTATAAGTCTGCCCGCTGAAATTCCCCGATTCCTCCATGTTTACTTTCCTTGGGATCTTCCTGATTGTTAATAACATACGCTCAGTTAGTTACATGTGTTCAAAGAACCTCACGTTCGAATTTAACCGTGGAGTACAATTCACATAAAGAAACACTGTCCACAGCAGTAATCTGCCTGACTCGATTGAAGTGTGTCTTTTTCTAAAGCATGGTTTCAATAGTTGGATGGCACGAATCCTTGTATAGCGTCCGATGCATAAAACACATGTACCAATATATCTGTTCGCCGTTGTTGACCTGTTACTGTCTAACGTAACGCTGCCACCTTTCTTTTAACGTGCAGTCTTATTAAACGGGGAATATGCCAGTCCTTAAAGACAAGGATAAATCACTGTCCCTCCTTCACCACACGCGTCCCTAATGACTTTGTCTTTACTTTGATTGATGACTTTTCTTGTTGTTGCACCGTTTAGGTAAAAAAAAAAGGAAAAAAGAAGCTACGTCGCTGTTCTATCAAACTCGTTCTTGCATATAACGATCGATCGAAGAAGGCGGGCTCAAATTGTGAGCGTATAAAAACAGTAATTATTACTTAGTAGAAGATTAATGTCAACGCTAATTATCTTGAAAAGCATCCCTGCCTGATGCATTATCATGGTTAATTTGCTTGTAAGTTGTACGTCGAAAGCTGAGACCTATGTACACACAATGCCCGGCCGCGAATACATCAAAGGAAGCGACGTATTCAAACATTAGGACGGAATACCATCCATGCATGTGTTTGGGCTATACTGTCGTATAATAAGTAAAATAAGTTTACGTGGCAGTGCTAGGAACTACGTAGGCCCTACCATTTCTTGCACTGGAATTAACAATCATTTTTACTTGACAATCTGTGTCCATGTCGTGTGAATTTGAGAGAACGGCTCAATTAGGAAACAACCATAGTATGTGTAAAATCACAGATGCATGAAACACGGTGTACCGTATCAAAACTAGGTTTTCTAGTCTACATTTTTGCATATACATGTATGTACAAATCTCATTTCTTATTATTGCAAACTCACGAAGGCCTTATTGTGGAAGAATTGTGTCAGCTTTTGATCAGAATAACCGCCACGGAACAGTTGCTTTATACAACTTGTGAATCAAATTATTAGCAGGGGACTCAGTAAGTTGTAAATAATTCAGCCCCTCGGCTTTGAACAGTATGGGCCTTATTCACGAGTTGGCCATTTTTGTCGAGTTCCCTGAACGTATATCATTAAGTGTTAACTGTTGAATGGGACGGCGCCAGACTTTTAATTTATGCAGGCACAATGCAGCCTTATTTTACTGTCTTTTTTTGGTTAATCTGGTATAACATTAGGAAATTTTATTCAAATTTGAAATCATTCATTGAGGCAGACCGGAATTAATTAGGAATTAACTTGCTTTCATTTCTCTTCGTAAATTCCAGAAACTAAGATTTTACCTCACTTTCAATTCCATATGGCCGACTCGTGAATAAGGTCCATCGAGTCTGCTTAATTGTTCATCTCCAAACTGATACCAATATCAAATGTCAAACATGGCAGTTGTCTTTACTGTGCGATTTTTCGAGTTGATGATCGGAGTGCTCTACTATTAGACTTTGACGAAAATTGTATTCATACGGCACTTGTTTTCTTAATTTTTTAAGAGGTAATATACAACATTTGCTTTTGCTGTAATTTTCAGATATGGATGGATTTGGGAGCTAGTATTGTATAGCAAATACTGTTACGCTGACCAGTTTTAAGTTTTGCATTCATAGATGCTGGAAAATCATTAGTCAAGGGAAAAAATGCTATTCTTGAAGTCTGGTTCCCAGAACATATACTTCAGACGAAACGGAGCAATTTATTTACGTCGGGGACTTGCCAGATCTGGGAACCAGACTAGCTGTTGAAAATATATACAAAACCATAACCATGTATTTTGGCAAATTGTATTGAATATTGAATTGGAAAAAAAAGTGGTTTGTAGACCTTTTTTTTCGCAATTAACACTGACACAGTGTTATGTAGTCTCGTTACCTAACCAGACGAACACATAGCGTCTCCAAGTCGTTGGTCAACATTCAAACATACAGGGCGAGTGAAGTGACCGAGTTAGAATAGGAAATATTAAACATAATGTGGCTCGCTCACATAGGAATTAAGGAACATGTTATTGACAAGTAACTGTGAAAAACAATGGAGGTTTTCGTAACTCCATGAATGAACGAAAACGGGGGAAAAATCAGCATTATTATTTCAGGAGAAAAACTTGATTTGTTTCTCATATACAAAACGAAAATTTTGAGAGTAAAAAACTGTTTCAGTCTCGACTCAAATTATTAAAATCTCTTTTGTATTTGGATGCCGGAGTGTAATATTTATCGGGTTCTCAATCAGCTAGATAGCTTCAAAGCATGTAGCATTCCTTGAACGGCTGTAAAATGGATTCTTTAAGTAAAACATGCATAACTTCTGAGAGCATGGATCAATTTCAGTAATTCCTTATTGCATGAGTTAAGGAAAATGCCCATTTAGTTCAAGCCTCATTGGTGTGTCAACTTGAATTGCTTTTTAACGGGAACAAAACAGTATCCAGTTCACTTGCTTTTTGACTCGTCCCGCCCAGGTGTATATATACTCGAGGCAAAAGGCCCGTGTATTGGACATTTCGCTTCGTCTAATATGTCGTAAATGTGTGCTTCAAAATGCGTGATTATATAAGTTTTAGGAGGGTTTAAAACAAAATGGGCATTTTTGTACTAGGAAATACCTCTACTTTCCAGTTAATATCCAATCGTTAACGAAAACATATCAAAAA
The DNA here is from genome assembly GCA_029964075.1 of Patiria pectinifera. NCBI lineage: Eukaryota > Metazoa > Echinodermata > Asteroidea > Valvatida > Asterinidae > Patiria > Patiria pectinifera. The sequence continues at coordinate 23,536,340 of CM057149.1, read as the reverse complement.
CTAGGATAGTGCTCAATTGTGAATACTTTTTTTACCAGAAATAGAACAGAAAAAGGATCATGAAATTCAGCATTTTCAGTAAAACTAATCTTTTGTTTTAATTACCAAAATTATAATGCATCTTTTGGGGTATGAAAAATGTCAGTACATTGTATGTACACTTACATGTTATTTCTTGTTTGATGACGTGTGCAAACTGAATACTGATAATAATAGTTCAGAGAAGATACATGTTCATCATGAGGTGAAAAGAACTTCTCAATATGTGGAAATTATAATGAACAGCACCTAACATTAACAACACATAACTTCCGGTTTGATGACGTCACAGAATTTTGAAGCCCGGCGGTCGTCACGGTACTGGTATCATTTTGTGGTACGAACATTAGACACAGATTAAATAACGGATTTAAATTTTAAAGAAAAACGGAAAAGTGATCATTTTCAAATTCTCCGTACCATAACTTCAGTTCTGATGAAGTCATGATACTGAAAGCTTGCGAGGACATTAGTGGTTGCCCAAAATAATATCTAGGGGTTATTTGATAAAAGTTTGACGAATGAATTTTAAATTCAAGCAAGTTTAACTTTATTTGATGTGCCGTTAATAGAGGGCTCCCTTTGGGGTGATGACGTCATATTGCCGTTTTTACCCCTCAGCCGAAAGGCTCGAGGGGTATTGTCATCGCCTACGGCGTCCGTACGTCCGTAGGTCCGTCCGTTCGGGCAGCTTAGTTTCCGGATGATAACTTGAGTTAGAAATGTTGTTTGGAATTGAAACTTCGTTGGGGGTTGCCCTTGGGAAAAAGGCAAGTTGGGTTTGGTTTTGAGGTCAAAAGATCAAAGGTCAAGGTCACCGTGGTGAATTAAAGGTAAATGGTTTCCGGATGATAACTTGAGTTAGAATGAGATTTCGGTGTCTTACTTTGGTAGGGGGTTGCCCTTGGGAGTAGGCAAGTTGAGATTGGTTTTGGGGTCAAAACGTCAAAGGTCAAGGTCACCGTGGTGAGTTAAAGGTAAATGGTTTCCGGATGATAACTTGAGTTAGAAATGAGATTTCGGTGTCTAACTTTGGTAGGGGGTTGCCCTTGGGAGAAGGCAAGTTTGGATTGGTTTTGGGGTGAAAAGGTCAAAGGTCAAGGTCACCGTGGTGAGTTAAATGAAAATGGTTTCCGGATGATAACTTGAGTTATATATATATATCACTATCACATCACAATGTATGAACGTAATTGTTCCTTTGTAAACAAGTTATAAATGACTGAAAATTGTAATATCTAATGTAGGGGTACGCCATTAAGGAGGTCCCCTCAAATGATTAGATTAAAGGACGCCAAGGACAATCAAGACAAAAAGACACAAATCAAAACACTAGGAGTCAAATTATGCTTGGTCTCATGAACTTGTTACAGATTACTTGTTTACAACATCAATTACAAAAGTTCTGGATCTGAATCTCAATCTAAACACATAAAACAAGTGTCACAAAAAGCAGATAAGATTCAAATTCTAGGAGATAAACATTTGCCAATGATAACTTACAATCACAAAGTTTGTATTTCTAAAGTTGCCCCGGTTCCCCGAACGCCTGGCCAGTGGACTAGGCCTCCAAACTGCACCGGACATGAATCAGTCGTATTGTAATAAATCAACATGTGACACACGGTGATTGAAACTTTGAGATTGCGAAGACTAATTCACCCCAAAATCACTCCTTTTGTCAACGTGAAATAAACTAAAACCTAGCCCAACGGTAGCAGAGAACTTGCATTACGACATTAGAATGTAAAGATAATACAATTTTGCACATTTGAAACTGAAATGTTGGCTTTCAAGCACAAATTTATGCACACGATACTCACTCTTATGTGTGCAGGCAGAAAAGGGCTGATATTAGCGCGTTCACGGCACTGAGTGCGCGTTTGTGTATATTTTTCTAGGCTGTGTGCCAATTGTACGGTGCCTCGTAAAAGACGTCTCACTACACTAAAAAGAAAAATCGCTTGATATTTGGTACCTGATGACATCATCATGACGTCAGAGTAATGTTCAGCACTCAGGATCAGGGTCAATACCATAAACCGTTGAGGAGAAAACCCATGGAGAATTATTTTCCCCCAAAAAAGGACGAATAAAAGATTCATTCTTACCATGTTTTCAAATGGTGATCATGTACGACCCGATCACCCAAAAAATGGAAACCGGTTTTAAGGTAACGGTCGGGCCTACCTGACCTAAAATCTTCCCCTAAAATTGGAAATTTTTGATCTTAGAACAGACCATTTGTTCCTAACGAATTGTGCAAATCAGTATTGCCGCCAGTGACATGCAAAGAATTGACATTTCTATTATATTACAAATCACTATAAACGCTATTTTGTAGTGACGGCATAAATATGCTTAATAGTTTCCAAAGAAATTGACAACAGGCTTTGCCCAAAACGAAACATCTTCATCATCGAAAGGTATCTGCATTAGAACTCGAACCTGTACTTTTGTGTATATTATCTTGCCGATTTTTAATTAGATGTGATTTTGAGAACTCTATTATTGTTGTCTTTGTAGTGACGGCGCATATTGCCAAACATAACTACTTGGGCTCAAAATGGCTTCGAAATTTGAAATTAGTTTGTAAAACTTTAATGACATTTCACAATATTTTGATTTGTCACGGCACCACTACAAAAATCTTAATTGGATATCACTGCACTGTAACAGTGCAGGTTTCGAGGTCCCCCTTAACGCTCAATAGTCAATGTAATACGCCATGGTCTATAATGTAACAGCAGATGCTACAGCAAGTGAAGCCAACACACGAATGAGTTGCATAGCTCATATCAATAGTTAGCCAAGTATCATGGTCTACATGATCATGCTCTGGAATCATCCATGATTGAAGAACAACATGCTGCTACTTTTTGAAGTTAAAAACTAAACGTCTGTACGTTTCAAACATAATCGAGTCAGCGCGCTGACAACACCAAAATCTTCTCGCTCCATAGCAAGGAAAGGCTGTTGTACATTACAAGTGCGTATCTTGAGTGGAGGAACTGACATTCATGTTGTCAGATTGCGATCGAATTGGGTCTCGTCTAACAGTACTGCGTCTCACAGGGAGTAGTACGCATAGAAGGTGCTTGACCGACCCCCTGAACGCCCTGTTTCGTCTGGTGTACACGATGACATTGATGAAACAGCTGGTGAACAATGACCAGTTGGCAAGTTCAACAATGAATCGTTCAACATTATGGGAGGAAAGCTTCATGTACAACATACAAACAACAAACGGAACACTGGAGGCTGCATAGGAAAGTGTAAGAATGAGAACGGTGACCAAGGCTTTCTTATTGCGAAGGAAACACTTGCAAAGTCCGCGGCAAAGTCCATTACACAACCAAGGGGGCAAAGTTTTGGCCACGCCCGCTACTGCGGTCTGTCTGCCTGTGCAATGGCAGTGGGATGGACCAGGAGCGTGATTCTGGTACGCGGTGTGATTCTTCACGATGTACAGAATGCGAACCGAAGCAAGAAAAGTGACGCATAGTGGTATGAGGAAAAAAACACAGATGAAGTCCACAAACATGAAAAGAGCCACCCCACTTAGTCTGTTGATGACACACAGTGACGAGGACCCGTCAAAGACTACGAATCGACCCTCGCTTACCACCGATAGGATAACGAGGGAACACGCCGTGCATAAGCTCATGAGCCAGGAGCAAGCAACCACGATGCACGCCCGACGAGAAGTCAGCATGGAGCGGAACCTCAACGGCATCTCCACGGCCAGATACCTCTCAATAGTCAGGGCCAGTACCGCTAAGACTGAGGCACTGATGGCGAAGATTTCCAGGAATTGTAACGCCTCGCAGAACCGGTCAGGCGCGGTCCGGGTGCTGCCGATTGAGATGCCAATGAGCTGCGGTACGACGCCCAAGGGTATAACAACAAGACCAACGAAGAGGTCGGCCACAGTCAGTGAGACCAGAAAGATGCGGCTGCTTCTCTTCAGTTCCTTGGCCTTGATGATTACAAACAAAAGAAGTCCATTCCCTACGACTATCAGCACCATCAGCATAGCATACAGTACGATACAAGTGATCTTCTCTCCCGTAGATAACTCTGAGTTGCTGCTTGTAGTTGTCGAGCCGCTGAAATTTCCCGGTTCTTCCATTTTCACTTTCCACTGGCACCTTTCTGACTGACAACGACATACACTCAGTTACATGCGTTCAAAGAACCTCACACTCGAATATAACGATCGAGTAGGCCTGCTGTTCATCTCAAACAAGACTGCCCACAACCAGTAGGCTTATTCTGCACTCACTGAAGTACGCTGTTTCTAAACATGGCTTCCACAATTGAATGAAACGAATGCTGCTAGCGGCTGATTTAATGCGTATACCCTATCTGTTCGCCGTTGTTGACGGGTAACTGTCTAACCTAACACAACCACCGTTCTGTCAACGTTAAGTCATATGAAAAAAAACCCAGAAATAATGCCAGTCCTATAAAAGACCAGGATCAATCATTGTCATTCATTTAAAACACGCGTCTCTAATGGCTTTGGTATTTTCTTTGATTGAGGACCTTTCTTGTTCCGTTTAGGTTAAAATGAAAACCTACGTTACTATTCTATTAAAAATTGCTCTTGCATATAACGATCGATCGCAGCACGTAGGCTCAAGTGAGCGTATCAAAGCAGTAATTATTACTTAATGTCAACGCTAATTAACTTGAAAGCATCCCTGCCTGATGCATTATCACGGTTAATTTGCTCGTAATCATTAACGTCAGAAGCTGAGACATATGTACACACGATGCACGGTCATACACACTTGGAGAGAACGGCTCAGTCAGGAAATGTGTAAAACATTCCCAAAACACTCTGTGTCGTATCGAAACTAGACTTGGTGGTAAATCGGTAATTCTTTTGCGTACGGAACCGGTTTCTGGCTCCACGCACGCAAAATATCGCTGCAATGCACGTAGTCTGGTTCCCAGACCAAATGATGCTGACTTTTTCTGATAAAATTACCGACTTGGCGAATACGTTTTCAATTTTGAACACATAATATTGGAGTATTTTGAATCGCTAGCGAATTCCATGAGAGCACTCTGATTGGTTCGGATTCCAGATTGTATACTCGGCCGCCACGGAAGATCATTCTTATTACCTCGAGGGTTTGTACTTTGTGATGTGTAACATTACAATTATATTCATTATAGGGCATACACGACTCAACTAAATCAAGAGTATCACAGTGATACATTTTATTTCCATACACAATTAACCAAGCTGAGTGTAAAAAAACATTTGTTAAAACGTCGCCAGATCTGCAAACATTTCCATGACGTATTGAGAAGAACTCCGAATGTAATGGAATAAATGAGTCCTCATTTGCATAGCGGTGCGCGATTGGATCTCTCCGCAAAAATACACTGCATATGTATTGCAATGCTTGCATATATGAATAACGGTGCGAGAAAATAATCCTCAAGTCAAATTAGGTTTTTTTGCCCTTCACCGACGTTTTTTAAACACTGTATACTCAGTGTGTTACCTCCCGAGTGAAAGTTGGAAAAAATCACTCGGGTGGGACTCGAACCCACGACCTCCTGCTTTCTAGTGCAGATGTCTTACCACTCGACCACCGAGCTAACGGGATCGGTTGGCCGGTTCGAATCTGATGTACATAGCAGCGGGTACCGCATAAACTATTATAAGATGGATTTTTTTTTTTTTTTTTTTTTGGTCGAGTGGTAAGACATCTGCACTAGAAAGCATGAGGTCGTGGGTTCGAGTCCCACCCGAGTGATTTTTTTCCAACTTTCACTCGGGAGGTAACACACTGAGTATACAGTGTTTAAAAACGTCGGTGAAGGGCAAAAAAACCTAATTTGATTTATATCACCCCGACGCAAAAATTCCATCTTATAATAAATCCTCAAGTCGTTAGATTGGTCGCAACCCGGCCGATTACGTACTAGTCATATACGGATGCAACCCTGCAAATAAATTCCCATAGACACTAGTGCTAAATGCCCATACTTTAAAATTCTTTTAAAAATACTCAGAACTCTCACAGGTAGTCAAGCTGCACAGAAAAATGATGATCAACATGTCATTTTTTTTTTTTCATTTTTTGGTGGGTTGAGCATTGACTTTGCGAGATTTTCTCACCCAAAGAAGACGACCCCTATTTTCCCCAAAGCGAAAAAGTAGCCAAAAAAACGATCCCTCCACATCATGGCAAAATAGCGCCACTTTCGAGCCCAATAGCATCCAAAATGCTCAGAACTGGAAGCCCCAAGTCCAGGCCAGAGGTTCATTACCATAACTCTTCAATTCCCCAATTTTACGCAGTCAGAACTCTCTGATATAGAATATTTTGAGGGTATAACTTTCATTCATGAGCTCGGAGGACGGATTTAGGCCTATTTACCAGTGTGCAGCCTGTAATAGCAGGCGACTTTTAAATTTTAACACAAAACCACATTCAGGAGAAGCAGAATATCACCAAAGTCAATATTTTCAAAACAAAATTGAAAGAAAAAAATTATCCGAGGTCGATATTAGGCCCGAAAATGGTGACTTTTTTGCCCCTGCTAAGCTGTAGAGCGCCCCCAACGACAATAAATTGAGCTTCAGTTACTTTGAAGCTCAAAATACCCCCCCCCCCCTTCCCTTTCAACTAGCAATTGCTGAAATCGGCTGATAGCCTACTGCTCCCTTAGGATTTGGGAGCATCCGTTTACGGAAAAACCCTTGTTGATACCTTTAAAACACTTTTTCCCCCTCTCCCCGTGGGTTCCGCCCACTGAAAAACCACTGCCGCGGCACAGCGCATGCGCGTAACGGCCATCTTTGTTATTCTATATAGGATGCAACCCTGCAAATCAATTCCCATAGACACTAGTGCTAAATGCCCATATTTTAAAATTCTTTTAAAAATACTCAGAACTCTCACAGGTATTCAAGCTGCACAGAAAAATGATGATCGACATGTCATCTTTCGTTTTGGTGGGTTGAGCATTGACTTTTCGAGATATTCTCACCCAAAGAAGACGACCCCTATTTTCCCCAAAGCGGAAAAGTAGCCATCTTGAAAAACGATCTCTCCACAACATGGCAAAATAGCGCCACTTTCGAGCCCAATAGCATCCAAAATGCTCAGAATTGGAAGCCCCACGTCCGGGCCAGAGGTTCATTACCATATCTCTTCAATTCCCCAATGTTACGGAGCTCAGAACTCTCTGATATAGAATATTTTGTGGGTATAACTTTGTATTTTGTGCACGTTTTTAACTTAAAAATTTAAATTGTATTCCATTCATGGCCCATGAATTCGCAACACTTATGTTTAGTCTCTCTTCGCCATAAAATAAAGAGAATAAATCAGTCAAAAGCCAGTCAGGCAGAATCCTGGTGTCCTCACTGACCCCGTGAGCAACCAGGGTCACACTTGTAATAATGGACTAATTAATTACAACACAATTTGAAACAACTATTTGAAACAACTATTTGAAACAATTATTTGACTATTCTGCAATCCAATTTTTTTTTAAATGCAAATAAACAGCTATTGTTATCATCACCAACGCACGATCACCACTCTGATTTCCTCCCCCTTCACCACAATCACCATACAATTTCAGTACATTTTTAATGACTGTTGCACCATCATCCTAATTAACATTAAGTGTGTCAACATTGTACAATATCAATTAGTCATGCAGACTGAAATGCAATATGCTTACACATTCACAATGTAATTTAACAGTGTAATAGTGTAAAAAAAAATAATGTTGCCAAGTACGTTAAACAAAGGAATATATGTGTACTTGGGAGGTGTTCAACACTCTGTTTCAGACTGGTTGGAGTCGGGGGGGAGGGGCTTATAATTATCGGCATCCAAACTCCAACCGGTCTTAAACATAGTGTTTAATGCCGACCAAGCACATGTTTATTCCCATTCCTAAATACATTTTCGGTCAGAAAGTCAAAAGTCAAAACAAGTCAAAATTATAATTTTCAACGATTTCGTTCAACAAAACACCCGAAGCTATACACTGTCAAGACCCTCTGGTAAACAATTTTTGCACTATTTACAGTGAGCACAAAAATAAAAAAAATCACTTTCGTTGAGAATATTGTCGTTTTTCATTTCCTAAACGATGTCTTTCAAGGTAGGTATCAGCACTAACCATAGTTAATTGATCAATCGCAAACGCTATTTACTTCTCGTCAAAGTTGCGTTCCCCGTGCTCATCTTAAATAGGATTTAGATTTTAAATGTGTATTACTTCAACCAAAAACCCACCTTGTTTCCTGCAATCCTGTTAAAACAAGTTTTAAGTTGGGCACAAACAGATCCCCAATACGAGCAATGTGGCTCTCGGTCTGTCATTATCGATACTGATTGTGGGGCGGGAAGAGTGATCCCGCGAGAATGAAATCACTGCCGGGCTGCCAGAAATTCAAAACTTACGGAGTAATAATAAAGTAACTAAATGTTTGACCAATTTTCGGTCGATGACTAATTAAAAATGAAAAACAAAATTGGATTTCATGTACTAGAAACATGAACATTTTAAAAAGGAATATATTTTGTGATGAAACCCGAAAATAGTATAGTAAGTTCGTTCATTTACCCTTAATACGTAACGTTACAATGCAGTTATACTAATTTTATTAGCAGTATTAAATTTATTGTTATACGACATAATAACAGTGTATAGTACAATACACTTCAGTCATTCCATGCTAATCTGTACTTATTCATAACATTATCAGAGCCCCCAGGGAGTACAGTTCATTGACAACTGATGATAAATCAGATTTCTATTTTGTCAGGGGAGCATTTCCTATCTTTCCTTGAAAACCGCCAACACAATTTGTTTCGTAATCGTATTTCTCATGGAGAAAAAATAAATACATGTAAAACAAAACTGAGAATAGAGGCTTCGAATAGATCGCGTGAGCTTCTGTGCTTTATACTCAGTATACCAATGTTGGTGTTTTTCAATCTATGATTTTCAAGGTAAAATGTCACAGCTTCGGAAACTACAGGGCGAGTAAAAACAACGAAATCCAAATGTCGGGACTATTGTTTTAGTGAAGCTCTGCATGTAGTACTTTGAAAATCTATGATTTAAAAGCCCAATTCATAAACTTTGTTGTAGTACGAGAATCATTCAAATCACTCTATATGTACTTTTTAAGTTACGGAAGTTTAAACACAACCACTGAGGTTCTGTCCACGGATCACAAAAAAGTTCAGTGTTCTTTCAGGAAAAGGGGATGTGCGTGAATTGTTTTCGTGTTGCTGAAAGAACGCACACCTTTTTTTTGTGATCCGTGGACAGAACTTTTAAACGGTGGTTGTGTTTAAAATTGCGTAATGGCAGTCTGAGATCGAGAAATGTACCCTTGTTTTGACCTGTTCTCCCTTCAAATGGAAAGAGCGTTCCCCTAATTCTACCCAATATTTAACAAGTATTGGAACACTTTTAGCAATCTTAAATGTAATGTACAATAATTATAGGCAAGCATTCAAAATCTGAAACTGCCAAATTCTTGTAAAATACGTTACTTGAGTGTAAGTAAATAATAGTCTCATGCATCCTGTGAAAAATGTTGCACCTGAAATGCTGTTTTTTTACAAGAAAAGTGGAATTTTGCATCAATTTCCAACTATAAGGTTTGCCAACCAACGTTGGAAGTAACTGGGTTTTTTTTCAGATACTGCCCTATAATTTACCAAATTGTGTTATAATTTACCAAATCGGTTACATATCTGTGAACATGGGCATGCCGGAATCCATGAAGTTAACATTAAACTTTAAGCAGCGTAGTGGAGCGATATAAAGGCCAACAGTAACACCCACATCTGTCCATTTCAAAATTACAGCTAAATCGAATTGTTGTGTGTTACTTTTAATATTTCCTTATAAAGGCCTTTAACATTCTTGAAATCTTTTTTTTTAAGCATTTGTTACTGATGATCTTAAAAGAAACAATGTCATCCAAATTGTGTTACAGTAACCTAACTTTATATACAAGCTATATCTTGTTGTCATCAATTCTAGATTTGCATCTTGTTTACCGTTCAATGTAGTTTGAAATTAAGAGCAACCATGAAAACCCCATAGTTCCCAACCCCCAGTCTCAAAAGTCTGCATGTGTACAGCAATCAGTTTTTCATGTGTCATTAATTTTTAAACTCTCCCTCCAGCCCGACCAGATTCAAAACCTGTTAGCCCCGTCACTCAGCGGGCTCTGTTCGGGTGACACACTGTGGTCACGCGCTGGTGGTAAGTTACGGTGAATTGGAAAGGGGGAACTCACTGGCTATAGACAGTATCGGTAGGGACTGGGGGATCTCTAGACTTTGGCAGGTATGACCGCACGGAGAGGTTGCTGGGTCCTGTAAGATGGCGGGCATTTCGTCCCAGCATCGCTCCGTTTTGGAGCTGGTTGATCTTTACCCAAGCGACGCTTCGGAAAGACCATTTGGTTTTCATAAACCATATCATGCTCCAATGGGGGTTCACGGTTGCTTGGATTTGGTGAGGATTTGTTGTCAGACCCCAGACTGAGACCTTTACCCACGGGTAAGTTGTACGTGGCAGCGACGGGGTTCAGCCTCGTTGCCATTCTGCGAGGGTTCTCGTATGAGCCGGTGTCTGCCTCGTCTGGTTGAGGACTGTCAACCCTGTACCAAGCAGAATAGGAAAAACAGTGAAAGTTATGTCGAATTTAGCGGTACGAACAACCTGCAGTCTTGAATTGCTCAAACAGTGAAAGTTATGTCGAATTTAGCGGTACGAACAACCTGCAGTCTTGAATTGCTTAATGATCAAACCATCATGACAACACTTTAAAGAGATATCTTAATAAGGTTTGACTATACTTTTCCAACTTATCAAATATTTTGCCAATATCAAAGTCCGATTGGCGAATCAAATTCCAAACCGTATAGTTTTGGAGGCTTTTCAAAGAAAAAATGTTTGCTTGTAATCCCACCTTGGGGCGTTTCCCCTGTGGTGTCGCTTCCACCAGACGAACCCAACAATCAGCGCCACCAAGATGATCAACGAGGCCAGAGTCACTCCAACTGGGATACCAATATCTGTCTGGCGGACTGTTTTTGGTGTTGAGGTCGTGACTGATGTTGTGGGTTGTATATCACCCGATGTTGTCGTAGACTCTGCGTCATCTGCCACACAAGTGAATTCACCATTGACGATGGTCACATTGGATGAAGTTCCGTTTACAGAACACTTGCATCTAAAATCGGATGACCATGTACCTATCAATATAAAGAGAAAATGGTATATAGGGAAAGATATATCGTATTAATTTCAAGGAACTTTTCTTGACCATAGGCGTAGCCAGCAGGGGGGGGGGTGTTAGTGGGTATTCCCCCCAATATTCTGTAAAGACTGCCTTTTTCTATTCAAATGCCCTTTTTTTCAACGGCCTTACGCCCCCCCCCTCCCAATAATTTGTAAAGAGTGCCCTTTTTTACGAAGTGCCCTTTTTTTCTGAACAAGTGCCCTTTTCAAAAAAGAAGTGGTGCCCTTTTTGCGGCATTTGCCGTTTTGGGTACCTTTTTCAGAATTTCGCACATGTATCGCCCTGAAAAGCACCATATATTGGCCCTTTGTGTGCATAATTGTCGGTTTTGAACAGCGCCCCCATCGATAGATGGTACAAGCCCCCCCCCCCCCTTTTGATTTTACGGAGGCAAAGTGTCCGGAGGAAAAAAACCTGTCTACATTTCACAACGGATGTGCAAGTGCCCTTTTCAAACAATTCCCCCCCGCCAATAAAAATGACCGTGCTACGCCCCTGGTGACGTGATCTCATGACTTCCGTCTACGTTATCTGGAATGAAAACTCTTCACGGTGAGTAAGATAAATACCAATGCATAATTACAGCATAATCCGAATGTTGTTGATTAATGATTAGGACCAGCTGCTAGGGCTAGGGCGAAGCATCCTTGGGGAAGGCGAGGATACATTTTAAATCCCTTTGACCGATGTAGGCTCATTGGTAGTAGACTTATGACCCAAGACTTAATTCTTAACAGTCAAAAACATACAACAAAAGTGTCAAGATGACGTTCAGCTAGCATGTGCACGTAAGGAATCGAAGTTATACTCACGGCCAACGTTCTCATCTCCAGACTCGTCAAAGGTGAAGCTACAGAAGCCACAGCTGCATCGTATTGTCTCAAGCCTACATGAAGAAAAGAAAAATGATGAATGTGCGGAGCCACTGGGTCGTACTGGTTGGAGGTATGTGATCTTTATCTCATATCTGAGTGCCTTTTCTTCCTGCAGAGATTGTCCTAAACCTAAATCTTCACCTTTATACAGTGAATGTAAATATCTAAGGTTTTAGACGAATTAGTATAATAAAACCATCGTCTTATCTATTTCTTACCCGGCTATAGTGTTATCACGCGCACAACCACAGCCCTTGATGCAAGTTTCGTCGTCACCACATTGACACAGAACGTAGTTGTTTTTTCTGCCACTACGGACGCACAGAGGTACGGAGTCAAGGAGACGATTGAGATTAGCGACGGGAGGTCTGCATGAAACGCCTGAAAAGTACGTTAAGAAAATGTATTGCTAAAAAAATCGTAGTATATTAAAAAAAAAGGCTTTTTGTCAACAGTGAATCTGTGAACCACAACCCTCGTTTTAGTTAAGAAACGTCGGCCTTACAACGTCCTACTATTATAAGATGGAATTTTTTTAAGATGAAATTTTTTTTAATTTTTTTTGCGTCGGGGTGATATAAATCAAATTAGGTTTTGCCCTTCACCGACGTTTTAAACACTGTATACTCAGTGTGTTACCTCCCGAGTGAAAGTTGGAAAAAATCACTCGGGTGTTTAAAACGTCGGTGAAGGGCAAAACCTGATTTGATTTATATCACCCCGACGCAAAAAAATTCCATCTTATAATAGTTTATGCGGTACCCGCTGCTATGTACATCAGATTCGAACTGGCCACCCGATCCCGTTAGCTCGGTGGTCGAGTGGTAAGACATCTGCACTAGAAAGCAGGAGGTCGTGGGTTCGAGTCCCACCCGAGTGATTTTTCCAACTTTCACTCGGGAGGTAACACACTGAGTATACAGTGTTTAAAACGTCGGTGAAGGGCAAAACCTAATTTGATTTATATCACCCCGACGCAAAAAATTCCATCTTATAATAGTTTATGCGGTACCCGCTGCTATGTACATCAGATTCGAACCGGCCACCCGATCCCGTTAGCTCGGTGGTCGAGTGGTATGACATCTGCACTAGAAAGCAGGAGGTCGTGGGTTCGAGTCCCACCCGAGTGATTTTTTCCAACTTTCACTCGGGAGGTAACACACTGAGTATACAGTGTTTAAAACGTCGGTGAAGGGCAAAACCTAATATGATGAACGTCCTACTAACCTGGCCTTTCTTGGGAAGCGATAACGGGTATTTCTCGCTCACATATAAAGGCGTCGGTATAACCACATTCACTGTCAGCCCACAAAAATCCATCGTTGGGCCAGAACCTGAAGCAAAGACTTCCCTCATCATTGTTATAATTCTTCTGTGGGAATCCTAGGTAAATGGCTCGGCTGCCGTCCAACCAAGCGTACTGAGTAGTCAGACCTATCCAGTATTGTGAATCATTTTGACTAACATTGCTGTTAATGAATTGCAATTCGTCTTGTGATTCAATGTACAGCAGATGACCGCCGTAAGAACTGCAACCGTCTTTAGCATGTAGGTAACTCGTTAAGTAATCTACCAGGAGGTAACAGGAACCACCACGACTGAACATTTCTCCCCAATTGCATTCTGTGAAAACATAGTGATAGAGACATTACGTGTTGTAGTAGCAATTGCCTGGAAAAAAATACAAATGAAATATCCGTGTTATTCCGAGTTTCAGGCTCGAAAACTTGATACTTTTTACTGCTTTTCTACTTAGTTAAGCAATCCAAATTGAATCACTTTTGAATTACTCATCGAACGAAAACATTGTGAACTTCAGATCAGTTGAATGATTAGTTCACATTTCTTGTTGGCCGACTAAACCTCAATTCTTGCGGGCGTAGACTTGTTTCTAGATCTTACCAGGTTCGATTATAAGGTACCGGCAACCAGTCTACTGGCAGGGCACATCTGCTTAATATGAGAGAGAGTTACAGACGCCAACATTAAAAAACAGAGTTTTGGTATATAAGTGGAAGGACTCAATAAAATAACCGGGTTTAAAATAGCCGGGAAAACATATAATAAGACATAATAACAATATCAACGTCTTAAATTTGCACCCTCGTGTTATTTTCGAGTTTAGTTAAAAAACAATAGGTTTGTTGGGAGGGGGACTTTTCTGCATCTACTGATTTTTAAAATCTTATGTTTGGCCAAATATATTGATTGAAGGTCATGTTAATCATAACATCAACAAGGTGTAACATGTTCTTAACACATTCAAACACTGACCATACTTCATCACCACCGACTCAACTTACAAATGAACATAGGTTTTGCATAATTACCTAAACTCATTGTCTTGATTCAAGTCGAGATCTGAGTCTGCAAACTATTTTTTCGAAGTTTGAATTTTAAGTTCTTTGTAGAATATCAATGAGTTGTTCAGTCAGCCCACTCACTTTTGCTTTAATCATTCCTTGATCTGTTTAACGTGTCTTCAGTACTTATGTACCCTTGTTCAAATGAGGCTCAGTACATGTAGGTGAAATTAAGTGATTTTTTTTTATCACTAATTAAAAACATTTTTTTCAAAGGCATTTGTCAGAGTGTTAATTGGGCATTTTTGCCTATTAAATTAAGGTTTGTGGATAATGGGTATTATAGAACCTTAAAACTCCTTGTTCATGGGACATTTTGAGGCAAATCAATATTTTGAAAGTTAAAAGAAATTTGATTTAAATAAAAAAAAAAATCCGATTTAAATAAAAAAAAAAATCCGATTTAAATTTGAAAAAAAATCGCTAACCCTGATAAATACAAATTCGGAAATATTTCACGCACTTACCTTGGGGCAGTTCACAGATGTAGAATCGTTCTGTATCACAGTTCTCCCCATTCAAAAGTAAATCCCCATTGAATTTGTTCATAGAGAAACATCCAGGCGCACTCTTTGCAGAGAATTTAAACATATCATTGTTTGCCTGTTTCCCATCCAGCCACACATTGTTGGGTGTTGGAATCAGTCCAATCCAGTAATTGTTTTGACTGAAATATCTTATACTGTCTCCGATGAGAGATTCTGCGCGAGTTGCCAGGAATGCTTGCTCCTCCTTTGACTCGATGTACACTAGGTGGCTATTACGCGCAATGCAATCCCTATGGGCATTATCACGTGACTTTAGGTCATCGCGGATGAATCTATAGCAGGAACCTCCGTAAAACACCTCGTCTTCATCACAATCTGAAAAATATCCAAATGTATATTAACGTCATTTTTTTACTTTGAGGACTTATGATAATGAATGTGTACATTTACCCTTTCGTTGCGTTCTCCGCTTGCTCTTTTGGCATAAATCAGTGTGGCACTGTACGATAAAAAAAATATTGTGTGCCAAATACATTTTGGATGATAACACACGAGTTGAACTTGGCCTGCTTGATCAAAACAAACTCACGTCATTTGATTTTTCGAATTTTTTTTTATCATGCAAAGTAGTGTTGGTCCCCGGCTGCCATGTATGCAATATTCAGCATACAGTCGATTTTTAATTATTAATTTTTATGCAGTATAGAAATTCCTTTTTTTTATACGGATGATTATTATTACCTGTTGGTTCCTCAGAACACGTTAGTGTTGCAGGCTCTGTTCCACATTCACATGTAGCAGCTGCACCTCCCGACCTTTAAAACACAAGAAAGACTAATTCATTCTCTCAAAATAAATACCTGACGTTGGAAGTTATCTTTATTATAGATTTTCCTGACCATTTTAAAACGTTTTCATTCACCAATTCACCAACTCTAGCATTCAATTTCGTCCGATAAAAATTGCACAAGCTCTTAAAAAAACACCCAATTTAGTCATTTACCCTTCAGTTTCAAAGTTTGGTAACCCTCTTTAAACACCGGGTCGAGACTATTTTGTCAGCACAGTTCAAATACGTCTAAGCTGGAGTAGCAGCATTCAGAGATCGAATTCGTCTGATATCTATCAATTGAAAACTCGTGTCAAGTAAATTGATCTGGTGTGTGTTCAAGCACATTTTGGCACATCCGGTTGCATGATTTTAAAGGAATTCGAATGAAAAATGTTTTAAAATGCCGGAAAAAAACTATGAAAACACGATTCCATATTAACCCTTAATCCACGTGTAATGTGGCTTACAGATATTAGAATTTTTGAAGAAACAAGGAAAGAAAAAAGTGGAGGATTATACTTATTGTCGGCTTATATGCCTCTACTGAAGATATCACAGTGAATTATGACGAAATTGAAAATTGTATGTTATTAGACGAAGTTGATATCTGATTAACAAGGTTTTGCGTAGACGAGACAAAGTCGAATACTCCGAGACGAAAACGTGTGCTCACTGATTGAACTAAATTTGAAATTGTCTGACAAAAGACGAACTTAAACATCGAAAGTGCAGCAAATTCATGTTGCTGGACGAATTTGAATATTAGAATCGATTAGCTCAAAATGATAAACTTTTTTTTAAAGCCAGAAAATTAAACCTTAATTGGTTTTTCATACGGTTATTCTGACAAGAACTGGAGACATCCGTCCCTGTTTCTTGCTGTTAAATTTGATTATATTGTTAATTTTTTTGCCGCAGTGAGATGCCTTTTCGATTCACAGATAACATTGTGAGTTATTCGTAGCTGATAATTACAAAATATATTATCAAATAACCTGCAAAAACAAAATCAGATGTAGGCCTTATCCTACTCAACATGCACATATGCCATTGTCAGAGTTTCATGAATACGCGAATTTAACATTCTTTCATAGGTTTGCGTTAGAAGTATGCCTATGTCCTGATTCACACTGGTCTACAAAACACTTACAACAATAATTATGAGTTCATGGGGCATTTACTAATGTATTTTGGGTTAAACCATTCAACTTACCCTTGGGCGGATCGCCGTTGTCTGACTCCAATTTGAGTGCCGTAGCTATCCTGGCACACGACAGGTAACGAGTACAGAAAGACGCATGTCAGAACCAGTTGAACGAATACGATCACAGAAAACTGGAGATGGTTCATAGAAGGCATCTTCACACCATGTTATGACTTCATGTGACAAGGATTTTTGAAATCACCCAACATTTCACATTTCTGACAGAGAAAGTGTTTATAGCCAGTTGGGAACAGGAAACTTTAGAACGACCACGTGACCCACATAACAAACCAAGCCAGCTGCGCTCTGGTACTTCCTTGTACCAAACGCACTCTTGAATTCATGGCCCAAACGATTCATACGAGGAATCCTGAAAATGAAAACAACAGGCTCAATCCGGTTGTTGTTATTTTATAGTGTTCTGTTTTTGTAGAAAGGAAAGTACTTCATGACACCGATACATTAATGGAAACACTGCCTTAGATAATATTTCAACTCTTTTGTAATTTTTTTGTTGTGGTTTAAGGGGGGAAAAACATGCCGTGTGATTCAATTTTAATGGGGGAAAAACAAGAAAACTATTGTTTTCACAATAATGAAAAAAATCAGGTCTAACATTAATATACCAACATTTCTATGAATATGCTCCTAATCCCCGACCCCTCAGGTTATATAAAACCTTTATATTAAGTTTCATTTTGCTTACCATTGATAAAGTTGAGACAGTGCACTTTAAAAAGTGTTCAAAACCAAGTCATCGAAATTTAAATACAGATAGATTTCCCTTTGAATATATTTGTTTGATTTTGTGTGCTCTCAAGTTCCATTTCTGTTACCCCACATTTATTGCGTTCAGTTGCATTTTTGTTCACTTGTATTGTGTTAACTTTAAATTGAGGAAAAGTGATGCGGTTTCCTGCTTTGTGGTCGATAAACAACTGTATTGCGTTGCTTTTTTCAAGGAAAAGTTAAAATAAAATAATAAAGAATAAAACCGCTGCCGACGGCCATGTTTATTCCGATCAGATTTTGACATACAATGTTCATTTTCTTTGAATTGATACCGCGCTATCCCGTTACAGGAAGTCTGATAAACTAGAACACATTTTCTGAATCGATGGACGCCTATTAAAGAGAGATCGTTTCCTGACTATTCACAGGTGGGGAAAAGATGATAAAAAACTATAAATCTGTATTGTTTTTCTTTTTATTGTTTTAGTCAAAATCTGTCAAAATCTATTAAAATGCGTGTCATGAACGCGATCCCGATCCATCGGGAGCGCTGATCATTTCGGGGTTTACTCATCCATACTCGCAGCTGAGCAGCTAAATTGCGAAGGACGCGGTTACAACATGGTCGAGCCGAAGGCATGTAAAGGTGTCTTATAGGCTGCCGTTAGAGCGTCCTTTAGACCGTTAGACGATTCATACAACATTGTAGGCGGTGTACGTATCCGATCCCATCAAAAGCCGCGCAAAAAAATACGGCCGTTACACTCGGGCCCCATCCAATCGTTGGCCAGATGACGAATGTTCTGACATTAGGATTTTATTATTATTAAACAATATTACTAATGCCAATGTTACATATTCAGCACGATCTAATTTATTCAAATTAACTAGAGAGGAAGCGTTTTCTCTCTTTTGCCGAATTTTTGGTATTTGTTATAACAACAGTGTACAGGGGACTAGCTAGGATGTTCACTAGCCATGGACTTTGTCTTCTTTGTTCAATGTCTGTGCCTTGTATCA
Source organism: Patiria pectinifera (assembly GCA_029964075.1). NCBI lineage: Eukaryota > Metazoa > Echinodermata > Asteroidea > Valvatida > Asterinidae > Patiria > Patiria pectinifera. The sequence goes on along the minus strand of CM057149.1, from coordinate 23,517,467 downwards.
CGCCAGTAGGAGTCAGCGGAAAATGTAAGCCTTGTAATAAGGGCAGTGATTATTAAGATTCGGCTCAGCTTAAGAACATCAAAATCCCCCTCATCCAAGTCACTACGCTTCCACTGAAGTATATTTTCAGCCAAAAAGAAACTTCAGGAAGCATACACATTGGAGGTGAGGAACCGATTCCAAGTCATTGACGAGGAAGAGGATCCCTCTCAGCGGTACCAGAGATTCATTGATGCTAGCGAAGCAGCCGCAAAGAGAGCTATGTGCCCAGAGTGTCAACTCAAAGAAAGGCAAAACGTTAAAAAAAACCCGAGGTTGAGAAAGAAGAGCACATGGCAGTAACCAGCATCGAGAAGCTTGGAATGTCATTAATGACATTTGGTTACCACATGGTTCACACATTTTAATAATCTCTTATAGGCAAGACTCCTTTGGCAGCTAACAGGACGAGGAGATCCCTGTTTATCTTCACGGACTTGGACATTGGGGACGGTCCTTTTACGCTTATCAAGGCCAAAGCTTCTTTCAACACTGACAAAAGTAGTGGTCTAGACACATCCCTGTATAGGTGTGAAAAAAAAAACCTAGACATCATTCTCATTCTGAACAGGTTAAGTGTCATAAACCCAAAACTCCGTATGAATCAAAACGGCTTCAGGGAAATGAGGTCCACAGTTCAGCATATACTGGCTTTAAGGAGGAGCATCGAAGAGGCGAAGAACAGTCTCCCTGCCTTCTTGACCTTCATAGGTTTCAAGAAGGCTTTTGACTCAATCCATCGAGGTAAAATGATGGGAATCCTTAAGGCCTTTGGTGTTCCTCTCAGACCTCTAAGGGCCATATAATTCTGTACCAACACCAGAGCTAAAGTGATCACGCCTATTGGTGAAACTAACTGAATTCAACATCTCAGTATAGGGGTAATGGAAGGAGACATATCCTGGCGCCATTCCTGTTTGACCATGCTCTTCGGAAGGCAACAAGCGGGTTTACCATCACACCCAGATGCACCAAGAAGAGTTCCAGCAGTCGCCCTCACTTACCTAGATTTTGTTGACGACATTCGCCTGCTTTCCGACGAGACGTAGAGCAGGCGCAAGATCTCCTTTTTAGAGTTGAGATTGAATGTAGTAAGGCTGGCGTAGTTCTCGATGCCAAGAAGACCAAGATAAATACCCTGAATGCTGACCAACCATGTCTCAAGTCCTGCAATGGGGAACCCCTGAAGAAGTAACTGACTTCCGCTACCTTGGGGCATGGGTAAACATCGCAGAACAGGATAGCACAATAAGGAAGCTCAAGCATGCATGCTTGACGTCCAGATCCGATATTTGACGTTCATGGATATTTGACGTCCAGATCCGTCTCATGTTATTCAGTGCCTTCCATGGAAGGCACTGAATAACATGGGACGGATCTGGACGTCAAATCTGTCCCCCTCCCCATCATCAAAATCCGCCTCTTTGTAGTTACAGTTGCGACAGTACTCCTGAATGATTGTGAGAGATGGAGTCTAACATCAACCCCAGAAAAGTCTCTCGATGGATGCTAGGGCGGCACTGAACGTGAGCAGGAAAGAGCACATTACCACAACGCTGTGCTCTACAGTGGGCTCCCAAGAGTTACTGACAAGATCGTCAACAGCTAGACGAATGAGGCTCGCTGGCCACTGCGTGAGGCACAAAGAGCTACCAGTTAGTCACCTGGTGCTCTGGGGGCCAAGACACGGTCGCCGCAGGAGAGGACGTCCACCCGCAACACTTATCAACACATTGTTTAGGGACACTGGGACAGAAGGGGCTGCGGAGATCAAATCAGTGGAGGACCGTGCAGTCTGGGTATCCATTGGCAATGCTCGGTTGAGGCCGCCATAAGTAAGTAAGTAAGTAAGTAAGGATTGACATATTTCACTCCCGGCAATAAAGTATCGTTCATTAGATTTGGCGGAAGCCAGGAGGCCGGGGGGGGGGGGGGTTCTTAACTGTGCGTGTTGAATCTGATTAATTAATTGATAAGAATTATAATAGTAATAATAACAACCGATAGTCATACCCTTTGAAAATAATTTCCCTTATCCTACCCCTCAAATTTTGATATTTTTTACTAATTTGATTTTTTTTTTTACTAATTGGACCAATTTGCGTTAAGTTGTGCTTCTAATTAGGAGCTAAGGCATTAGGAAGACATAAAAAAAAAAACACCCTTTGGTTAGTTTTTAACCAATTTTTATGACATAAACTTGAACACATTCATGGTTGGATATAACAACACATTTTTGTTGATCAAGCCCTACTAGTTTCAATTGGTAACATCTAAACAATAGTTGTGGGTAACTTCAACCAAAGATTTGGGTTTCATCCTACTTTTAACCAATTCTGATTGATTGGTGAATTGTTTTGGTAAATGTCGACCAATGTGGGGTTGGTTAATCCAACCAATGATACGGTCCTGCAACCATTTGACATTGGTCTAGCCTTCTAAAAAAAATCTAATAAATAAAATTAACCCTCACAACTGCCTTATAACCACATGCCTTTTTCCTTAAGCGAAGCACCAGATGACGCGAATGGACCATGAAAAGCCGTCTTACCGCTATAGGTTTTAGGCAGCCTATTAAGAGATTCTAGACAGGAGAAATCTTCGAAACGACACTTCAATTCGTGGCTCGATGTAACTGCCTATTTTTATTCCGTGGTTAGAAACGAATTACTCATAATGCGCATACAACGGCATTAAATATTTGATACTGCGTAGACTAATACACTGGGCTACAAATGGTCGCAGCCATCACACGATTTTCGTTTCTGGTAATTCCTCACGACCGTTGAGTCTTTCCCGAATCATGTCTCAACACAACATCGTTTAATTTGTTCCCAAGCAGCTGTGAAACTATAGTGTTACGCGCTAAGTGCGGCCTACTCTAGTTCTACACATTGGTTGTGCATGTGATAGTCATGCCCTGATCACGTGAAAGCTTCATGAAAGATGGTTTAACCAATTTATCTTGGTTAAATTAGCAATTATTGTACCAGACGCAATTAACCATTTTTAATGGTTAATATTCCACCAAAGCTTTGATAAACTTAATATAAAAGAATTTAACCAACACACTTTGGTTTTCGTTGACATGCCATTGGTTACTTTACCAACAGCATTGTTAAATTAAGCAATTCTACTTAACCACTAATTGTTTGGTTATCAATTGACTAAGGTTTCGACCAAACGATTGGTCAAGGTAACTTATATGTCGCAATTAAGCCATGAAAACGGTAACCAGTTGACCAATCGATGTTTATAGGTCTACCAAATTACTGGCTATAATGACAAAAAATAGTGTGTCCAATTGGTTATGTTTAGGTCTAACCGAATTACTGATTATAATGACAAAATGTAACGTGACCAATTGGTTATTTTTAACCAGTTGGTTTTTAGTGTGTAACTACCAAGGCTCAAAGTAGCATCACAAATTTTAATTGATTGAAATATCTAAAGACCTTTGACAATATTTCATTTGTAACCGCGCCATTTAAAAAGAATTGAAGTATCATATGAATACATTTTATAAGTGCGTGTTTAAACTGCAATCAGTTGTTGTGCTGTTATATTGTGCAAATGAAATAGTCACATACCTTTTATTTTTCACCAAACCACATGTATTAAAGGGAATGTACAACATTTGTTTTTGCTGCAATTTTTTTCAATAAATGGATTTGGAGAATTAGTGTGTTAAAGCAAATATTGTTAAACTGACTTGTTTCACGTTTTGGACTTGTACATGCTGGAAAAACCAAGAAAACCAATCATGTTCTTGTAGTTTGGTTCCCTGACCCCACTTGAGATGAAACTGAGCAATTTATAGACTTTGGGGAAATTGTTCGGTCAGAGAATCAGTCTAGCAGGCTTGTACCCCTTCACAGGTGTGTAATCAATTGCAAAGAAAATGCGGAATAGCTAAATATGAAAAATTAGGAGCAGTTTTTGAAAAAAAGTCAGTTTTCTCCAACGCTGGTCGGCCGACCAGCGTTGGAACAATACAAATTGTCTTGAAAATGTCAGCACACCAGGAGCCACGATTTTACAGGATGCTTTAGACTGTCATTCCCTTACAATCCAGTTAGGTATTTCGTGATATTGATCATTTAGTTTTTTTATGTTTGCAAATGTTGTATCTTCCCTTTAATAACAGCTCCCTTTCCGCTCACAACGCAAGTCGACTCATTAGATCAGAAGAATTTACAAGCCACAGTTTTTAAATTGAAGAAAAAAAGTGCTTTCAATAATAAAAACAAGTTATATTTGAGAAAATATGTCAAACTGTCATTATAAAGTAGTATCCATCCAGGTAACGTCTCTTTCAACAGCACCGTGAACGGGCTGGGCAACAAGTCACCTCTATGTTTGACGTTCTCGGCATCTCCTCACTGTCCATCGTTGTCTTCTTCATCCGGAGTGGGAACATCTTCTGCTCGTCATCCGCAGGGTTCCCGTTAGAGGCGTGAGGCGAGCCACATTTTTCATCGTGTCCCTGGTAGTTGCGGACCACCTGTAGGCAAAGGTTCAAGCGGGTCCCTCCTGGCCAAGGTAGCCGTAGGACATAACCCCCCTGCCGACATCGAAGATGGGCTCTGATAAGCCTATTTCATGGGCTAAATTCAATTCAACGTTGGTTCTTTCATGTTATTACTCTTGACAATCTCTGACTGCTTCTTTGTCCTGGAGAAGCACACTCGGTACCTGCCTTTGACCGTGCATTGGGCGGATAACATCGCCCTGGTCCTTCTGGATAACGATGCTCAGTGTTACCGTCGTCTATGGTGGGTATTTGCCAATCCTGCCTCAACACCAATCAAAATGGCATTGGTGCCTTGCGGGAATCAGTCCTTTTAAAATAGAACACTACATGCTGCTGTTTTTAGTTTGCAAGTGTGATGGTGGTGTTGCTCTTTGCCTTGACACTGACAGATCCGAGTGATTGTTCACCGTTACACCACAAGGCATGCCTGGCCCGCATCACTCCGCCTGGCCGCCTGTCCTAACACTATCTCCAACGATATTGAGTAGCCGACTACTTTCCTGATGGTTCCTGGCTACGCCACTGCTGATGGTCAACCGCAGGGCTGCTTTGACTTCTCTGCCTCTGAGAGTGTTCATACAGGCTACCTTTACTGGACTGGAAAAAAATTAATGTATAACATCAGCGCGGCCAATGTACAGCGACATTTTGTAAGTATCCTCACCTCATGGAATTCACGGTAGGGTGCGTCGTTGTGCTTCGTAACGACAAGAATGCTCGGAATATTAAATACAGGTACAAAAAATGTAGCCAACACACGACTGAGTTGCACAGATCCTACCATACAAGTAGGTAGGCCAAGTGTCATGGTCTACATGAGCATGTTCTGGTATTATCCATGATTGAAATGTAAATGCTACTGCTGTTTGAGCTTAAACCCAAATGTTAGCAGATTTCGAGCATAATCGAGTCAGTGCGCCCTGAAACAACAAAGTAGGCCCTGCATCTTTTCGCTCCGTAAACAAGGAAGGCTGTTATGAATTACAAGTACGTATCTTGAGTGGATGAAGTGACACTCGTGTAGTTGGATTGCGATCTAATTGGGTCTCGTCTAACAGCGTTGCATCTCGCGGGGAGTAGTACGCAAAGAAGTCGTTTGGTCGACTCCCTGAACGTCCTGTTTCGTTTTGTGTATACGATGACATTGATAAAACAGCTGGTGAACAATGACAACTTGGCTAGTTCAACGAGGAATTGGTCCACACTGTAGGGAGAAAACAGCAAGGAAAAAATACAAACAACAAACGGTACACTGGAGGCTGAATAAGAAACTGTAACAATCAGAACGGTGACCAAGGCTTTCTTATTGCGCAGGAAACACTTGCAGAGTCCACGGCAAGCTCCATTGCACGGCCGTTGGGGTGGTGTTTCGGCTCCGCTCCCCGCTGCGGTGTGTCCGTGCGCACGGTTGCGGTGGGGCGGATTGTGAGCCTGCTCCTGATACGCGGTGTGATTCTTCACGATGTACAGAATGCGAAACGAAGCGAGGAAAGTGATGCAAAGTGGTATGAGGAAATACACAATGAGGAAACACAGAAACCTGAAAAGGTTCACCCCACTCAGTATGTCAACGATAGGCTTACACAGCGACGACGACCCGTCAAAGACTACCACTCGACCCTCGAATAAGTCCGATAGGATAACGAGGGAACACGCCGTGCAAAGGCTCATGAGCCAGGAGCAAGCAACCACGATGCACGCCCGACGAGAAGTCACCATGGAGCGGAACCTCAGCGGCATCTCCACGGCCAGATACCTCTCAATGGTCAGGGCCAGTACCGCCAGGACTGAAGCACCAACGAGGAAGACTTGCAGGAAGTATAACACCTCACAGAACCGGTCAGGCGCGGTCCAGGTGCTGCCAATGGAGATGCCAATGATCTGCGGTACGATCCGCACTGGGATGACAAGAACACCGACTAAGAGGTCGGCCACGGTCAGCGAGACCAGAAAAATGCGACTGCTTCTCTTCAGTTTCTTGGCCTTGATGATTACAAACAGGAGCAGCCCATTTCCTACGACTATCAGAACCATCAGTATAGTGTACAGTACGATAACAGTTTTCTTCTCTCCAGTAGATAACTCTGAATTGCCACTGGTATAAATCTGCCCGCTGAAATTTCCCGATTCTTCCATTTTCACTTTCCTCAGGCACCTTTCTGACTGTTAACGACGTACACTCAGTCACATGCGTTCAGAGAACCTCAAACGCGATTACACGATCGAGTACAGTTCACCTAAAGGAACACTGTCCACTAGTGGAACACATTTTCAAGTGGAGCCATTCTGCCAACGTGAAGTCTTATTAAAAGGCAGAAATAATGCCAGTCCCACAAGACAAGGATTAATGATTGTCCCTCCTTCACCACGTGTCATATAATGGCTTTTGTATTAACTTTGACTGAGGACATTTTCTTGTTCTTGCACCGTTTGTTTAAAAAAGACGCCTACGTCACTTTTCAGTCAAACTCGCTGTACCATATAACTATCGATCGCAGAAGGTAGGCTCAAATGTTGAGCGTACCAAAACAGTAATTATTACTTAGTAGAAGATTAATGTCAACGCTGATATGACTTATAAGCATCCCTGCCTGATGCATTATCATGGTTAATTTGCTCGTAAGCTGTACGTCGGAAGATGAGACCTATGTACACACAATGATTTGTCGGCAATGCATCAAAAGAAGTGACGTATTCAAAAATTCGAGGAGGACCGTATACCACCAATGGCTTTATCCTATATTTTTGCTAGATATATGAATAACGGCGTACCACCACTTGCACTGCGATTTACAATTTTTATGACAATTTATGTCCATGTCTTGTGAATGTGAGAGAACGGCTCATAAGGCATGACATTTGAATATGTGCAAAAGCAAAAATGCATAAAACGCAGAGTGTCGTATCAAAACCAGGAACTCCGCAATGATTTTCTAGTCCACATGAAATAATAGCTGTTTTTGTGTATACATAAAACACCGGCACATTATTATGTCTCGTTCTCTAGCTGGACGAACACAGAACACAACATCTTCAATTCGATCGTTGATCAAGAAACCCTAACATTGAAACATTGAACACAACTTAGCACACCCTGCCCTCGTCCGAGTGCATACACGAGGCACAAGACCCGTATGTTGGACATTTCGCCTCGTATTGAAGAGTGTGCCTTCGAAATGCGTGATTTCCAAAGTTTGAGGAATGACTAACACACTGACAATTATTTGTTGGCAAATAAAATGGGTAGATACCCAAGGTAGCAGTACGTGGCTCCTAAATTCCTGACCTTAAAATTATCGAAAGGTATCTGTATTAGAAAAGGAACATGTACTTATATGTATTTTGTATTTTATTCTGTAGATTATTCATGAGATTGAATTTTCAGAACTCCATTGCATTATTTACATTTGTTATGATGGCGCATTTTGCCAACCATAGCCTCCAAAGCTCAAAATAACATCGAAAATTGCAATTGATTGAAAAGCTACAGACCAGAAAATATTTTTATTAGTCACGGCGCCATTTTAAAAGAATTGGATTATCATGTCAATACATTGTATGAGTGCGTGTTTCGATGGCAAACTGCTTAAGATTCAAGATTCGTTTTATTAGTCAAGTAAAAAATTACATGAGATATGATCTCCTATGTGCAATCAGTTAAAAGTATTATAGTATCCATAGAATATATATTTAAAACAGTAAAAGATGAGAGACCTAAAAAACGAGCATTCACGTCTAAGTTAATTACATGACAGTCACCACTTGATTACGGACATGCTATCTGCTCTCCTATACATGCAATTGAAGAAAGGAAATTACACGGTGTCCATAAAGATTTGATTTGCTATTCAGATCAATAAAACATAGAAACACAAACAAGCAACACACACCTGAAATAGTTACGTGACTGTAAGCGAGCACTTATGGACTGATTTAAAAATAATTTCATATCACTGAGGAACTATACAACCAAACCAAACCCCCCTCCCCCATCCAAAATCCATTGAGACTGAAAGCTCTTCATTAGAAAGGTGGATTGCACCAAGAACGAGAATCTATGAAGGTTTAGTAATGGCACAATTCTACCCGATCTACTGAAAATTACCAGGGGGTTCAACGGATGAGTCTTGTCTACATAGATCACCTCAAGTTTAGCCAGCAAAGCTTTTTCATAAATAATATTAAGTTTTTTAACATTGAGGCCAATGATTTTACTTGCAGTTCTAGTAATTCTCTGAAGTTTTTTCAGATTTTTGTTAGCCGAATAACTGTATCATTCAATGCATGAAAATGTAATCACTGACCAAATGACACTTTGATAAAACAAAACATGATATCCCGGTCGACATTGAATGATCTGAGCGTACGTAAGAAGTGAAGCCGCTGGTTTGCTTTGCTGCACATTTATGAGTGTTTGTGTTCCAAGTCAATTTGTTATCGTTAACAGTGCCAAGATACTTGTATTCAGCGACAGTCTCTACATCCTCATTATTGATCTTCAAAGTTAAAATTTAATTTTTGTTTTCCGGAAGTCCAACATGATCTTCTTGGTTTTATGAACATTAAGCGTTAAATGATTGTCATCACACCACTTAACAAAACGAGTGACTTCATCCACGATGCACTCTCATCATCATTCAAAATCAATCCTGTCAGTGATGTATCATCAGCATACTTGACAATGGAGCAGGAGCTAATATTACATCTAAGATCATTGGTATAAAGTGTGAACAATAATGGTGATAAAACACAGCCATGTGGAGCTTCAGTATTGCAACGAACTATATGTCTGAGAAGGATTTAATGACAGAAAGTCACTTATCCACAATGACAAATAAGGATTAATATCCATGGTCATAATTTGTTGGTTAGATATATGAGGTTGCATGGTATTGAATGCCGAGGAAAAAGCTATGACCAGAATACTAGCGTATGACTTGGGTTTATCTAAGTGTTCACAAATGCTATGTAACAGTGTGATTACAGCATATTCAACTCCTCTTTTGGCCTGGTAAGTCTGGTAAGGTTGAGTTTGTTCCATAACAATATCTTTGATAATGCGCTAAAACATTTCATAACAATTGAAGTGAGTGCGACTGGCCGATAATCATTCAAACAACCTGGTTTGGATACCATTGGCACTGAAGTTAAAATTGAAGTTTTCCTAATCTTTGGAACTGTGCAACAATTAAGCAACCATTAAACAAGTCATGAAATATCGGGGCAAGCTGCTTTAAACAAATCTTCAAAGTTTTCCCTGTAACTTTATCTGATCCCACAGCTTTGATCGTTTTTAAGTATACTAAAGTTAATTTACTGTCATATTGTGCCAAAGAGCATTCTAAAAGGAGGTATTTTATTTTTAACCAAACCACAATGCAATTTTGCCTCCTTCCCACTCTCTACGTAAGCCAATTCATTAGAGAAGTAGAATGTGTAAGCCACGTTTTCCAAATTGAAGGAAATAAGTGTTTTCAATAATAAAAACAGTTAGATTTGAGAAAAAATATGTCAAAATGCCATATAAAGTAGTATCCATCCGGGTAACGTCTCTTTCAACAGCACCGTGGGCAGGCTGGACAAGAAGTCACCCCTATGGTTTGACGTTAGGCTCGGCATCTCCGTACTGTCCACCGTTGTCTTTTTCATCCTGCGCGGGAACATCTACTCTTTCGTCATCCGCAGTTCCCGTAAGATACGAAAGGTGAGCTGCATTTTCATTGTTTGTCTGATCATTGGGGACCTGTGCGCAGGGGCCGGGGTTGGTCTCAAGTTGGTCACTCCTTAGTCCACGATAGCCGTAGAAACCTTTGGTACCCTGCATGCCGACATGAACCCTGTACGGCCTATTTCATGTGCCTGCCCACATGGGCCCTCTACGGCTTGTTATGTGCGGGATTCTCCTCAACGGTTGCTCATTCATGTTACTCTTGACTCTGATCAGTTACTGCTACTTTGCCCGCGATAAATCCATTCGGTACTCGCCTTTGACCGTGCGTAGGGCGGATAACATCCTGGTCCTTTTTGGATACCGATGCTCAGTGTTACGGTCGTCTATGGTGTGCAATTCCAAATCTTGACATTGGTGCCTTGCGGGATTCAGTCCTTCCAAAATACAACCTTACATCCCGATGTCCTTAGTTTGCAAATGTGTTGCCCTGTGTACTGACACTGACGGATTGTTAACCGTCACATCACAGGCAAGGCAACCTGCATGGCCCACAACACTCCGTCTAGCTATACCCTTACCAACACTGCTCCCACTATACTAAGTCAATGACCAAGTTTCTGACGGTTAACTGCAGGGCTGCGTTAACTTCTCTGCCGTCGGGGCGCTGGTTCAATCTTCGAAAATAGGCCGGCGCTCTTCAAAACCGGCCATTATACAAACTACGCATTATTTGCCCATTTTCAGGGCGCATTGTAAGGGTTTTGGGGCTTGGTTTTCATATTCCTCGTTCATATCAAAAATCTCTATACTATTTTGGGAAATGGTTACTGACAACAAATTGTCCGAAATTTTGGGGCAGGTTCGTTTTCATCTCGAGGGGGCAGATTCATGCTCGAAGGGGCACATTTATGTCCGCAAGAGGGCCACTTGGGCAAATGGGGGGGGGAGTGCCCTTAGCCCCCCCCCCCCCGGTTCCGGCGCCCCTATCTGCCTTTGAGCGTGCTCCTAGTCTACTACTGGACTAGTGAATTAGCCTATGACATCAGCGCCGCCATTATTGTCAGGTCCGTAGCAACCGTCTAAACGATGTAGGCCTATACGGAGCATTATCTGGTATTGTCCATGATTGAAGTACAAAATGTTATTGCAGTTTGAACCCCAGCCCAAAGGTTTGCAAGTTTTGATCATTATCAAGTCAGCGCACTTGCTCCGCAAGCAAGAAAAGGCTGTTGTGAATTACAAGTACGTATCTTGAGTGTGGGAAGTGACGTTCAGCTTGTCGGATTGCGATCTGACTGGTTGTCGTGTAACAGCGTTGCATGTCACGGGGAGAAGTACCTTAAAAAGGCGCTTGGCCGACTCCCTGAACACTCTGTTTCGTATTGTGTAAACGATGACGTTGATGAAACAGCTGGTGAACAATGACAACTTGGCTAGTTCAATGAGGAATTGGTCCACAATATAGGGAGAAAACTTCATGTACACCAAACAAACGACAAAGGGTACACTGGAGGCTGAATAAGAGAGCGTGACAATGAGAACGGTGACCAAGGCTTTCTTATTGCCAAGGAAACACTTGCAGAGTCCACGGCAAACTTCATTACAAATGCGTTGAGGTACCTTTTTGGCTTCGTTGGCCGCTGAGGTCTGTCTGCACGCGCAGTCAGATCGGTTAGGTGAAATCTTCTTAAACGCGGTGTGATTCTTCACGATGTACAGAATGCGAATCGAACCGAAAACAGTGATACAAAACGGTATGAGGAAGTACACAACAATGAAGCTCAGAAACATGGAACGGGTCACCCAATTCAGCCTGTTGATGACACACACCGACGAAGACCCGTCAAAGACTACGAATCGATCCTCGTAGACCACCGAGAGGATGATGAAGATGGACGCCGTGCAAATGCTGACGAGCCAGGAGCAAGCAACCACGACGTACGCTCGCCGAGAAGTCAGCATGGAGCGGAACCTCAGCGGCATCTCCACGGCCAGATACCTCTCAATGGTCAGGGCCAGTACCGCCCCAACTGAGGCACCAAAGGCGAAGATTTCAAAGAAGTATGACGCCTCGCACAACCAGTCAGACGCGTACCAGGTGCTGCCGATGGAGATCCCAATTATCTGCGGTACGACCCGCACTGGAATGACAACAAGACCAACTAAGAGGTCGGCCACAGTCAGCGAGACGAGAAAGATGCGGCTGCTTCTCTTCAATTCCTTGGCCTTAATTGTAACAAATAGGAGTAGGAAATTTCCCACGATAATCAGGACCATCAGTATAGCATACAGTACTATACAAGTGATCTTCTCTCCATTGTATAATTCTGAATTGCCGCTTGTAAATGTCCACTCGCTAAAATTCCCCGATTCTTCCATTTTCACTTTTCCCCTACTCGAATAACAGGATCGAGTATACTGTTCACCCAAAACCACTGTCCACAACGGTACGCCTAATCGGCACTCGACATAAGGGTGTTGCTTCTACAACATGGCTTCCAAACTGGGATGACAGGAACGCTTTTAGCGGCTAATATGTAATGCATGTTACCTATCTGTTCGCCGTTGTTGAAGTGTTAATGTCTAACCCAACACAACCACCGTTCTGTCAACCTTAAGTCATATTAAAAGACAGAAATAACGCCAGTCCTAAGACAAAGATTAATCATTGTCCCTCCTTCACCACACGCGCGTCCGTAATGACCTTTTTCTTTAAGGACACTTTCTTCGTTCTTGTGCGTTTAGATATACCAAAAAAAGCCTACGTCACTGTTCTATCAAACTCGCTTATGTATATAACGATCGTTCGCAGAAAACGGGCTAGAAACAGTAATTAGTACTTAGTAGAAGATTAATGTCAACGCTGATGAGACTCGTAACCATCTCCGCCTGATGCATAATATTATCATTGCTAGTAAGCTGTACGCCGGGAGCTCAGACCTATATACATGTATATAACGCAGTGTCCGGGTACCAATACATCCATAACTAGAAAGCACTGAGTGTGCAAACCGCCGCCAAGGCTGATCCTTGCCATGTTGTTAGTACACCCAAGAGTTGAATATATCCAACATTGGTAAAGTTGTCAATAAATTGAGAATATGAACAATCCTGTTGACATTTTAAATGTGCAATATACAATAATGGAAGTCAGACCCCCCCCCATTGTATAAAATGGTCTAGTCCATTGACCTGTGTGGTTAGATTAGGCGGGTGAAGGCATGCAGGGTCACCAGGTCAGTGTCACGCACATGAATCTGCTCACGCACAGCAGTCTGGTGAAAGTTTTTCATTTGATAAGTGAAAAACCTTTTTAAAAAATCCTGCATCCAGATGCAGATCCAAAATCTAATCGAAGGACCACCGCTAAAAGAAAATTCATGAAAATCCGTTCATAACTATTTTGAGTTATCTCATTCACAGACAAACCAACCAACCAACCAACACACAAACCAACACCGGTGAAAAAAAATAACCTCCTTGGCGGAGGTAATTATTGTCTACATTAATTTTTTTAGACAAATCCGAGAACACAATAATTGCATACCTACGAAAGCCCAAGTAATTGTGGGAGCATGATGTCAGCTATTGGTCAGAATAACCGTCACGGCTGTGGTGCTTTATACAATTTGTGACAAAACAATTGCTTCCGTGTGGGTCTTATGTACGAGTTGGGCATTTTGTCGAGTTCCTAGAATGTATTTCATTAATTATTATCTGTTAAATAGGATGGCGCCAGACTTTTTATTCAGGCATAATAACGCAGCCTTATTTTACTGTCTTTTTTTAAATCTGACTTTAAACATTAGGGAATGTTTAATAACAAAGTTTAAATCATTCATTGAAGCAGACTGGAATTAATTAGTAATTAAGTTGCTTTTATTTGTCTTCGCAATTTCCACAAATTAACGTTTTACCTCACTATTATGGTCGACTCGTGCATGAGGCCCATTAGCAGGGGACCCAGTGAACTTTCAGTGATTGAGTGCCTGGCTTAGACATAAATGTCAACCAAACTATTCATCTTCCAAGGTGATCTCAAATATGGAAGTTGTCTTTACTGTGCGAGTTTTCGAGTTCATGATCTGAGTCCTCTCTGAGACTATGATGAAAAGTGAGTTTATACTGTCATTTTTCCTCAACTTTTATGTCTTTGTTTAATGGTTATGTATGAAAGTTGTTAAAAACACCGCTAAGTTTAAACACTTTTTTTGCGCCCACTTTTTCACACGTGTCCAAGAAATGGTTAGCCTTTTTTAGATTAGATTAGATTAGATTAGATTAGATTAGATTAGATTAGTCTTGGTTTATTGCTATTTATATACAATGGTATACAATAGAAAGTGTCGTTGTTTTTTAGTGCTCAAAAACATTAAAAACATTAAAACTTTATATTACAAACACTAAACTACCACATAATTAAACCAATTCCCCCTTAAAATATCTCTCTCAAAAAATACAGACAAAAGTCATTAACCCTCCGACGCAGAAAGCCCATTTACTAACACGCTTACAGTAAGGGGTCCCTCCGGGGAAAAATATAAAGCTGGTCAAGTCGTGCACTTGGCTACCCCGCATGTGACTTTGTTGTTAAGGTAATTAACCAAATTGGGTCCCCGAAAGGGCTAGTTTCTGCGTCGGAGTGTTAACAAGAAAAAACAATTATAACACAGTAAGGTTACTTAATTCCATTCAGTCCCCTGATCCCCTGGGAAAAAAACACATTTAAATACATTTTGAACTTTATATTTACAATATTAACCTACCACATGATTAATATCATTTTAAAATAACTCTTCAAACGTCTAAAGTCATAAAAGATTAAGAGATTGCACTCTAAGATTACTTAATTCCATTCAGTTCCCTGATTGCAGTAGGATACACACTGCTCCTGAATCTTTCTGTTTTGCATCTGATTACTCTGTAACGCTTCCCTGATCTCAACATATCGAACAACTCATTTGCTGGATGAAATTCATCATTGATAATAGCACTGGACTTCTTCTTTAACTTGGTATATAACATATTATAAATTTCCGAAACTGACGGGAGATCTCTACCCACAATACGTGTAGCCGACCTACACGTATTGCACGGTATGAAAGCATGTTAGTGCCATCAATATTAACGTATAGGAAGTCAAGTTATATCTTAAAGCTTGTTTTTTTCTGAGACAGCTGATAAAAAAAGAGTGATTAAAGTGTGTATTTAGCCCATCATTCGACTTCAACCCGAAAAGTCATTATTTTGTATTTACGTCTACAATGTTTATACTTGATGGCACTTTACAGGTTTTCGTCGTATACTAAACATGTCACAGACGTCAAAAATCTAAACCAGTCGTATATTCAAACTTGTATAAACAAACCATATGTTCATTGAAGTGTTTAGATATGCTTAAACTCCAAACACAGTTTTTACATTGTATTACAATTGTATTTGGCAAGTTAGGTTGAAAATTGAATGGGGAAAATCGTCGTTTTTTAAACCTCATTCTACAATTTTCTGTATCAAATAAACACTGACACAATTGTATGTAGGCTCGTTATAAACCGGGCGAACACATAACGTCTCCGATTTGATCGTTGGTCAAGTGACCCAAACATTGTAACATTGAACATGATGCAGCAAAGCCGTCCACTGATACTCCAGGCACAAGACCTGAATATTGGACATTTTGTCGTTTCAGTAAATAAAAGACTTTCTTACCCGGAAATACCAGAGCTTTCCCTTACATATCCGAGTGTCAACGATAAAGTATTTTTTTAAATTAAAAGAGTGACGCCTACCTGACTTAAAAATCGTCAGAAAAGTCGGAAACTTTTGAACTTGGAACCAGACTATCTTTCCCAATGAATATTGCGAGTTCAATATTGCCGCCAGTGACTTCGCTCGAACCCACACCCACGTGTTACGCGCACGTACTGAGGTGTGCAAAGCTCCAAACACAATTTTTTACATTATAACCATTGTATTTTGGCAAGATATATTTAAAATTGAATTGGCAAAAAAAGGGTTATTGTTCAAACAAATTCTATTTAATGGGAGCTCGAAGAAATTACGTCACACATCCCGAAGAAATAAGACCTTCCGAAAGCCCTGTTGGTACGAGCGAAACCAGTGACATGCAAAGTAGTGATATTTATATTGATACAAAACACATAACGCTATTTGAACTGACGGCACAAAGTAAGCTGAGTTTCAAAAGAAGTTGTCAACAGACTTGTATTTGCGTCATCGAAAGGTATATGGAAAGCGAACCTGTACTTGTAAGACAAACCTATTTTGAAATATTATCACCCCTGATTATACATTAGATGGGATTTTCAGATCTCCGTTATTTTTTTTTTTACTTGTAACGAAGGCGCATTTTGCCAACTATAAATATATCCAAGGCTCAAAATAGCATCGGGGGAAAAATGAGATAAGTTTAGAAAAATCTTAAGACCTTTGGCAATATCCATTTTTGTATTGATTTGTCACGGCGCAATTTCAAAATGATTTAAAAAGGAGATTTATTTAATTCTTGTAAGGAGTGCGTCTTTCAAAGTGCAAATTGTAATTATAATGAAGCTGTTTTACTGTGATATAGTGCAACTGATAAAGTCGAAGGCCCTAGTTTTTTATAAAGGGGGAATTGAAACCACATTGCGTCGTGCTCCCTTGAAAAGCAGCCCTCTCACTGCTCACTCACTACGTAAGCTCACGCTTTTTCAAATTGAAGTAAAAAGTGTTTTCAATAAAAAAAAAAATATTTGAGAAAATTAATGTACAAATGCCATAATAGTTCTTACACGTTCTGGTAACGTCGCTTTCAACAGCAACGCAGACGGGTTGGACTAAAAGTCTCCCCATTCATGGCTTGACGTTCTCCGCATCTTCCTGCAGTCCATCGTCGTCTTCTTCATCGTGAGCGGGAACATCATGTTCTGGTTTTCCGTCATCCGCAGTTCCCGTGAGCTGAGGTGAGCCGCATTCACATCGTGTCCCTCAAAATTGCAGACCTACGCGCAGGGATTGTCCTCAAGCGGGTCCCTCATGGTCACGGTAGCCTTAGGATATTTGGTCCCTGCCGGCAATGCGGGACGGTCGGTGAGGGCCTATTTCATGGGAGGGAGTCTCTTCAACGGTGGGTCTGATTGGTATTACATTATTGGTCAAGTGTTGCATTACTGGTGGAAACATCCTTCATGTGGCTCCTGACTCTGATCTGTGATTGCTAGATTGCCATGGAGAAGCCCCTTCGGTACCCGTCTCTGCTGACCGCGCGTCGGGCGTATAACATCGCCTTGTCCTTCTGGATACTGTTTTTCATTGTTATAGTCGCTTATGCATGATGTGTATTTTGGAACCCTGCCGTATCACCAATTGGAATGGCATTGGTACCTTATAAATACGGGAACCAGTCCTTCCAAAATAGAACTTTTAACATCCTGCTGTTGTTAGTTTATGCAAGTGTGACAGTAGTGTTGCCTTTGGCGGTAACATTTGCCTAAATACGGTAGGATCCGACTCATAATGTTCACCGTCCAAGGCACGCCTGGAAAGCATCACTCCGCCTGGCCACCCGTCCCAACACCACTCCAACGAGACTAAGTCGCTGACTATTTTCCTGATTGTTGAATTGCGGGGTTGCGTTGACTTCTCTGCCCTGTGAGCGTGCTTAATCCTGGTCTACTCCTAATCCACTGGTGAATTCTCCTTGTATGGCATCAGCGCCGCCATGATAGTCAGATCCTGTAGCAACCCTCTGAACGTATTTGTTCGCACCAGATGGGGAATTCCGATCAACGGTAGCTCGCGTTTGGGGGCAGGGTTAATGTTACAGCACAAATACTCGTATAAGCAAGTGTTAACCAACACACGACTGAGTTGCATTGTGCCAACTTCGATTGTCCAAGTGTCGTTGTCTACATGAGCATGTTTTGGCATTATCCATCAATGAAAGCAAAATGCTATTACTGAATGAGCTTCAACTTAAATGTTCGCAAGATTCGACCATCATCTGGTCAGTACAGCGTACTACACCAAAATATCTTCTGGCTCCACAATGAAAGGAAAGGCTGCTGTGTCTTACAAGTGCGTATCTTGGGTGGAGACACTGACATTCAGGTTGTCGGATTGTGATCTGACTGGGTGCCGTCTAACAGTGTGGCATCTCACATGGAGCAGTCGGCAAAGAAGGTGCTTGGCTGACCCCCTGAACGCCCTGTTTCGTCCTGTGTATACGATGACATTGATGAAACAGCTGCTGAACAATGACAACTTGGCTAGTTCAACGAGGAGTTGGTCAACAGCATAAGGAGAAAACATGATGTAAAACATACAAACAACAAACGGTATACTGGAGACTGAATACGAAAGCGTGAGAATGAGAACGGTGACCAGGGCTTTCTTATTGCGCAGGAAACACTTGCAGAGTCCACGACAAACTCCATCACACACCCGTTGGGGTACATTTTTTGGAGCTTGCTTCTGATACACGGTGTGGTTCTTCACGATGTTAAGAATGCGAATTGAAGCGAGAAAAGTGACACAAAGTGGTATAAGGAAATACACAATGATGAAGTCCAAAAACATGAAAAGGGTCACCCCACTTAGTTTGTTGATGACACACAGTGACGATGGCCCGTCAAATGCTACGAATCGACTCTCGTATACCACCGATAGAATAAGGAGGATGGACGCCGTACATAAGCTCATGAGCCAGGAGCAAGCAACCACGATGCACGCCCGACGAGAAGTCAGCATGGAGCGGAACCTCAGCGGCATCTCCACGGCCAGATACCTCTCAATGGTCAGGGCCAGTACCGCCAGGACCGAGGCTCCAATGGCGAAGTCTTCAAGGAAGTTTGACGCCTCACACAGTCGGTCAGACACGGTCCAGATGCTGCCGATTGAGATGCCAATGATCTGCGGTACGACTCGCACTGGGATGACAACAAGACCAAGGAAGAGGTCGGCCACAGTCAATGAGACCAGAAAGATGCGGCTGCTTCTCTTCAGTTCCTTGGCCTTGATGATTACATACAGGAGTAGCCCATTTCCTACGACTATCAGAACCATCAGTGTAGTGTACAGTACGATACAAGTGATCTTCTCTCCAGTAGATAACTCTGAATAAGTCTGTCCGCTGTAATTCCCCGATTCCTCCATTTTCACTTACCATCGGCACCTTTCTGACTGTTAACGACATACGCTCTGTTACGTGCGTTCAAAGAACCTCACACTCGAACATTACGATAGAGTACTGTTCACCTAAAAGAACACTGTACACAATAGTTGGATTTATCTGCACTCGACCGAAGTGTGTTGTTTCTAAAGTACTGCTTTCAAACTTGGATGAAACGTATGCTTCTAGCGGTTGATGTAATGCGTGTTATATCTGTTCGCCGTTGTTAACGTTTTGCTGCCTAACCGTTCACGACTACCGTTCTGTCAACCATTCAAGTCATATTAAAAGACAAAGAAAATGCCTGTCCTAAAAGACAAGATTAATCATTGTCCCTCCTTCACCACATGCGCGTCCCTAATGACTTTTTTTACTTCATTTTGAAATTTTCTTACTTCTCCTACGTTGAGGTAATTAAAAAGCCTACGCCACTGTTCTATCAAACTCGCTCATGCTTAAAACGATCGGTGACAGAAAACGGGCTCAAAACAGTAATTAGTGCTTCGTAGAAGATTAATGTCAACGATAATGAGACTCGTAAGCATCCCTGCCTGGTGCAACGGGTTATTTTGCTAGTAAGCAGTACGAAGCTGAGACCTATATACACATTATGTAAACACAGTGGCCGGCTAACAATACATCCATCATTATATACAGTTGTAGTCGACATTAAATTTTAGACAAATCCGAGCACACAATTACTGCATGCTCACGAATGCCCAAGAAATTGTGGAAGCATTACATCAGCTCTTGATCAAAATAACCGTCACGGATGTGTTGCTTAATGCTGGGTGACAAAGAAATGCTTCCCTGTTGACAGGGGACTCAGTCAGCTTTTAGTGATTAAGTGCCCGGCTTAGACAGAAGTATCAACAAAACTATTCATCTTCCAAAGGGATGTCAAAATACATGACAATTGTCTTTACTGTAAACGTTTTTGAGTTGACGATCTGAGTCCTCTCTTAGACTATGATGAAAAGTGTATTTATACTGTCCTTTTCTTTTCTTAGGCTCTCATTTATTTTTGTGTTAAATGCAAATAAAACACTTTCATACCCTGAAAGACCCGAGCTTTCCTGCACATATCCGAATGTCAACAAAAACGCATTTAAACACAGGAATGTTTCAGGATACTGCCCTATTCCAGTTAGGTAACAGGGGCGCTATACCTCACCTAAAAAAATCATCAAAACGTATGGAAACTTTTGAACTTGGAACAAGATTATCTTTCCCAATTAATTATGTGAGTTCAATATTGCCGCCAGTGACTCCGCTCGTACCCAGCGCCCTTACAGGGGGCTGGGAATGGGCATTTACAAAATGTTGTGAAGAAACCGCAGACATTGCAAAGCCGTGTGGGCAGCTTACTGCCTTCATCAATGGAGGTACATTCAGCATGCTCGTGTCATGGGCACACAGTACTGTTCACCCATTTTATTGTTAAAGGTATAGTTCATCATTTGTAATTTGTGCATTTTGTTTGAAGCAACAAAAGTGATCAAAATCTAATGAACGATACTGAACAACTAACCTGATGAAATTTCAGCTCAGCTTCAGCTGTATATTCCGAGAAAAACAGCATTCTCGGATCTAAATTTCAATTTAAAAGTTGCTGAATCATGTTTTGAATTGGGCCTGAATTCAGCGTCTGAGACACGTTCTCACTGAGCCGGTTGCAGCTGCAGGCTACCCGATGTCGCGCACTGATCCGACGAATTTTAGCAAACCGCACGCGCGTGTGCGTCGTGCCAATGCTTGCGCGCGCTTCGCCAAATATAACAAAACACACTACAAATTTAAATTTTCCTACGGTGCGTCTTAAGACGCATCGTTGGAAAGGCCTTCTTTCATTGATTACTTCAAAATGACAGCTTGCCAGAAAGAATAATTTTACAGGGAGTTTCAGTCCCCTTACTATCTTTCAACCAAGTATGTTTTTCAACAATAATTACGCCAGTCACTTTTCGGATGGCTGCAAAATAATGATGGACTCTGGCTTTAACAAATTCTATCCAATGAGAGGTCGAAGAAATTAGAGTTAAGAGTTAGCTCATCCAAGCTTCCTGTTTTGGGCACGATGGAAGCCAGTTACATGCAAAGAATTAAAATTATACAAAACACTGAAACGCTATGTTGTAGTGACTGCATCGAGTAAACTTTGTTTCAATGAAAATTGACAACAAACTTTGCCCAAAACAAAGCATCTTCATCATCGAAAGGTATCTATACTAGAAAAAAAAAAGATTTGTACATGTACTTCCTTTGTATAATTATTATGACGAATATCCGATAAAATTTTCAGATTTCCATTTTTGTTATTTGTAATGACGACACATTAATGCATACCAAGGTTCAAAGTAGCATCGAAAATTGAAATCCATCGAAATTTTTTTAAAGACGTTTGACAAAAATCAAATAAAACAAATGAATATCAATACATTGGGTAAGTGCGCGTTTCGGTGGAAAACTGTTAGTGGACGGGCTGGACTACAAGTCATCCCGTCCATAGTTTGACGTTCTCCGCATCTCCTCACTGTCAGTCGTTGTCTGCACCATCCTGAGCAGGTGCAGGAACGTCTTCTGTTTCTTTTCCGTCACCCGAGGATCCCGTCAGATGAGCCGCGTGTTGATCGTGTCCCTGATCTCTGCGGACCTGTGAGAAGGGTTGTTCTCAAGCGGGTCCCTTCTGCTCACGGAAGCCGTAGTTTTGGTGCCTGTCGACATTGCAGAGGGGTTCTGTAAGGCCCATTTCATGGGAGGAATTCTCTTCGATGGTGGGTCCTTCATGTCACTCATGACTCTGATCTGTGACTGCTATATTGCCCTGGAGAAGCATCTTCGGTACCCGTCTCTGCTGACCGCGCGTATAGGGCGTAACATCGTCTGGTCCAATCTGAATGGCATTGGTGCCTTACGGGAATCAGTCCTTCCAAAAAGAACCTTCCATCCTGCTGATGTTATTATCAGTGGAGTAGCCACGTTGGGCCTGGAGGAAAGTCCCCCCCCCCACACACACACACATTTTCCGTACCCACCTAGGTGCCCCCTCCCACCAAAATCCTGATAATGCCCCTTTTCGTTCCCAAACCAGAAAGGATTTGTGTAAGTTGTATTTTTTTCAATTAGCCAAACTGTTAGCCGATTTCTTATGTCAATGGATATAGCGAGGCATTATGGGGCTGAAACTGAGAAAAAAAATGCGAGCTACGCCACTGGTTATGTGACGGTTGTTGTGCCTTTGGCAGTATCATTTGTCTTGTATGAAGGACCCGACAGATTGTTCATCGTCGCAAGGCACTTTGTCTGCCCCCCCTCTCAAAATCGCTCCAGCGATACCAAGTCACTCAATACTTTCCTGGTCATGGGTCGACTGCATGGCTGTATTGACTTCTCTGTCCCTGCCCATAGTCCTGCTCCACTGGTGAATTATCCTGGTATGACATCAGCGACGCCACGATATTCAGGTTCTGTAACAACCTTCTGAAAGTATTTGTTCAAACGCAGTGGGGAGTTTCGACCAACGGTAGCTCGCGTTTTGGGGCTAAATTACATGTAATTTCAGAAAATCTCGTAATACAGCAAGTGTAGCCAACACAGACTGAGTTCCATAGCTCCTAGTTTCGAAAATCATTGAGTCAGTGCTCACTACTCCCAAGTGTCTCTTGGCTGTACAATGCAAAGAAATGCTGTTGCGAACTACAAGTACGTATCTTGGGTAAAGGCACTTACATTCAGCTCAGGTTGTCGGCTTGCGATCTGACTGGGTGCCGTCTAACAGTGTTACAACGTAATCTGACAGGGAACAGTCGGAAAAGTAGACGCTTGGCCGACCCCCTGAACGCCCTGTTTCGTACTGTGTAAACGATGACATTGATGAAACAGCTGGTAAACAATGACAACTTGGCTAGTTCAACGAGGAATTGGTCAACACTGTAGGAAAAAAACTCCATGTACAACACACAAATGACAGACGGTACACTGGAGGCTGAATAGGAAAGTGCGACAATAAGAACGGTGACCAAGGCTTTCTTATTGTCAAGGAAACGCTTGCAGAGTCCACGGCAAGCTCCATTACCAGTCCGTTGGGCCTGGGGAAACCGTTTGGCTCCGCTCGCCGATGAGGTCTGTCTGCACGCGGAATTGCAGTCGGACGGGTTGGGAGCCTGTTTCTGAAACCCGGTGTGATTCTTCACGATATGCAGAATGCGAATCGAAGCGAGAAAAGTGACGCAAAACGGTACGAGTAAAAACACAACGATGAGGCTCAGAAACATGAAACGGGTCACCCAATTCAGGCCTTTGATGACACACAGCGACGAAGATCCGTCAAAAACTAAAAAAAATCTATCCTCGTTGACCACCGAGAGGATGACGAAGATGGACGCCGTGCAGAGGCTTGCGAGCCAGGAGCAAGCAACCACGGTGAACGCTCGACAAGAAGTCAGCATGGAGCGGAACCTCAGCGGCATCTCCACGGCCAGATACCTCTCAATGCTCAGGGCCAGTATTGCTAGAACTGAAGCTCCAATGGCGAAGATTTCTAGAAAGAATAACGTCTCGCAGAACCGGTCAGATAGAAACCAGGTGCTGCCGATTGAGATGCCAATGATCTGCGGTACCACCCGCACTGGGATGACAACAAGACCGACGAAAAGGTCGGCCACAGTCAGCGAAACCAGAAAGATGCGGCTGCTTCTCTTCAACTCCTTGGCCTTAATTATTGCAAACAGGAGTAGGCCATTCCCCACGACTATCAGAACCATCAGTATCACATTCAGTCCAATACAAGTGATCTTCTCTCCAGTAGATAACTCTGAATTGCCGCTAGTGTAAGTCTGCCCGCTGAAATTCCCCGATTCCTCCATTTTTACTTTCCCTCTGGCACCTTACTGACTGTTAACGACATTTGCTCACATTCTTCAGAAGAACCGAGACTCGAATAAAACGATCGAGTACTGTTCAACTATAGGAACACCGTCCACAACCGTATAGGCATAATCTGCACTCGACTGTAGTGTATGTGTTGTTTCTTAATCGCGGATTGCACGCTTGGATGACATGAATACTTTTAGAACAATGCCAGTTTTAAAAGACAAGCTTTGATGATAGTCCCTCCATCACCGCGCGCGTCACTGATGACTTTTCTGTCTTCATTTTGATTGAGGACACTCTCTTGTTCCTTCTCCATTCACTTAAAAAAACCTATTCAATTCCACGTCATGGTTCAATTCAACTCACTCTATCGTATACGATCGATTGCAAAAGGTGGGTTCACATTTTTATCGCATCCACATAGTAATCATTACCTAGTAGGAGAGTAATGCTAACGCTAATGAGATTTGTAAGCATCCCTGCCTGACGCATTATCATGGTTAGTTTGCTCTTAAGCTGTACGTACGTCAAGAGCTGAGACCTTTGTAAACACAATGCCCGGTCGTCAATACATCTAAAGAAGGGATGGTTTTAAATATTCACCATCAATGTGTTTTTCCTACGGTCGTATATGATAATACCTGGGTTTTTTTCCCTTCGTGTGCAGTGATAGATAATTTGTACTACCGCTTGCACTGCAGTTTTGGCAATTCATATGGCAATTCATTTGTGTGAATAATTTAGAAAAATGTCTTAACTCAAGTCCTGCTGCCGCTCAAATTCACTACATGAAAACGATTAACACTGACATTCCAGTATCAACGCCATTTGAATTTACTCTGAGTATTTCGCACAGTTTTGCAATAACGGCATAAAGTAAGCTTAATTTCTTCTTACAATTGACAACAGGAGTTTGATCTACGGCTTTGACGTACCGTTCACCAAAATGACGACCGTTCACCATTTTGAATATTTAGGCATGTTATTTCTTAATTTACAAAATAAAAATATTGTTAGTTTATTTTTGTGGATTTCAGTTGTTGGAATGTCATTAAATATAGTGATGGTGTTGTCATGACTACATCCACGTCACATCTGAGAGAAAAAAAATGCTCCTAAAACTGGTCTGTAAAGAATTACACATCGCCGCCAGTTATACAGTATGACCTCTCCCCAAATAGGGTGTGTGTTAGCTACAGCCACAGTCAACATAAAGGCTCAATTAGCGCTTTTAAATATAATGGGGGGGGGGGCAATTTTTATGTTAGTAAATCAAATCGAGGGAGAAATATAATGTAGTTCAAGAATCACAATTCAGGAGCTGGGGGATGGGTCTGCACGTTAATTGAGATGTTACAGATTTTCGTAAAGTTTACTTTGTTTACTCTGCTCTATGGTGTTGAAACACAATTTGCCGATTTACGTTCTTCATTATTTGGGCCTAAAATTGCCCTTTTCTTTTTGCTGGAGAGCACTGGATATCCAAAACTGGTCCAAAGATGTGGACATCATGTGCAGAGTTAAAAAACAATTAGTAAAGATTGTTTATGTAGCCCCCTCCCCCAACCTCTCGCAAGCTTAATTTCCAGCCAACAACGAACAAAATGCAGATCGTACATATGTAGAGAAAGGCCCGCCGGACAGAACATTGGCAAAAATAATTTGCTTCTGCATTCTGACTTTGTGTACGCTACGTAAATGGGGAAATTCAGTTTTCAGGGCGCGTAGGGCCGGGAATTTTATTCGCTGCGCGACAACCCGTGTTCCGAATTTTATGGCTTCGGTATCAAAAGATGCGCAAGACTCGAGGCTAAAAAGTCAGGAAAGCTCGGGTCGCGAAAAAATTTTTTCCAAGGGTATCGCGGAAAAAAGTTGAGGGGCGGATTCCGCCCCGGCCCTAAGTTTTAGGATTAAAACGTAGACGAAAACAGTATCAACCAGGACACCACATTACACCAGGGGGCGCTGTTCATGATGTGCATCATAGCCATAGACATAAAGAACCTATAGACGGACAACAGGGGGCGCAAGACCGTAATTTCAGTGAAGCCGCCATTTTTAAAAATCATGGGCAAACTTGTTCGGCACGTCACACATAAAGCGCACACAATACGCGGCTGTCTGGTGAGGTCCTCCAAGCAGAACGTCACAGTGCGATTTTTGGACCTTAAATTCTAAAACTAGTTACATTTGTACATACCTTTCCAAATGTGTACGCAATAACACAGAGTTTGTACGTAGCAACCAGGCGCAGATCCAGAGGGGGTCAGAAATCCACCCCCCCCCTCCTTCTTTGACTGGGCTCCCTTAGTACAAATTTTAAAAAATACATGTGCCTGACGGGTTAGGCATGTCACAACTGCCCCCAGAAATTAGTGCAGTGGAATTTTCGGGACTGGTTTTCCCACCCACAACTTCGTGCAAACACCAATAATAATCTTCTGAGACGTTCTGTATATTTACAAATTATTTAATATGCACAAACTGTATATTTATAGGCTACGAATAATCTTTACAAATATTATGTACACAAATCCTTACGAATATTATTTATAGAATGAGGCGATAGTAACCCAATAAATAGTGTAGATCAATACCAGAGATGAGTATAAAACTAACCTTAGGTAAAGCAAATGGATCAATGAATTAAATGCAGAAAAGTCAAAGCTTGAAGTATAGAACTTATAATCAACCAAATCTATTTAAATTAACCAAATTATCTCAATAGAAGTTTAACCTACGCTAAGAAGAATCTAATGAAGCAAACATGAACAAATAGTTAAATCACCTAATTAAATGAACTTTAATACTATTATATTAAACCTACTCTAAGCCGGCAATAGTTATTCAATATTTAGGGCCCACCGTATAGTTTACGGCTCAAGTTGCACCCAGCACCTAGCATGCCGCGTTTCGCGGCGGTTGTAGGCCTAATTAATTTATTTTGAAATAACACACACAAATACATAGCTGTACAGCATTATGAAGTGAACGTTTCACAGGGTTTTCAGTCACCATCTATGCGTTTTCAACCGAAATTGTCGATTTGTATCATTCCTTCCGCTGTTATTCCATAGAGTCATGCACATTTATTCAAAACTTCCGCCCATGGTTTCATACCTAATCGGGCGCCGTCAAAATTACGGTACCCTGACGTTGATTTCCATAGGCGCTGTCCGTCTATAGGTTCTTTATGTCTATGATCATAGGGGTGCAGACCAGTAAATCGGTCCGAAATTGCCTGCGCCGGCCAAATCACGATTTGCATGCCCTCAAAATCTTCGGTATTTGAGCATGCTGTGGGCCATGAACTTGAGGGTTTGTTAAAAATATGGGTGGAAACCGTGCACAGGACTTGGAGCTTGCAGTTCTGTGTAATTTTGATGTAATTTGGACCCTAAAAGCGCTCTACTTTGCAATGGAGTGTAGGCATCGTTTTTCAAAATGGCGATGGGCTTCAGGACTATTTTCAGGGGTGATCGTCTTCAGATGGAAATTTCTCCTAAAAGTCATCAGTTGACCCCCCGTAAATTGAACAGAAATTGAAAGATGATGAAATAAGCTTTAATTTGATGTGTGTCTCGAACACCTTGGAGAGTTGTGAGTATTTTTCCCGAATTTTTGAAGTGGGAGCATTTACCATTGGGGTCTATGGAAGTTTATTTACTGGTCTGCTACCTGTAGTTTCAAAATGGCGCCGTCCACCGTTTGTTGTCAAAATGTTTGCGGAGTGGTTTTTTTCAGGGGGCGGAACCTGGGGGGGGCAGCGTTTCAAAAGGGGTCACCAATGGCGGTTCCGCAACAAATGCGCCCAAAATCTGAATAGGGCCGATGGACCGTCCTCCGATCACAGCAATTTCGAGCGAACAAGGGGGGGGGGATAATTAGGGGTCGGAAGGAGCAAAAACGCAATTAACGCCCGTTGGGGGCGCCCTACAGTAAGGTAGCCGCAAAAAGAGGGCTTATTTTCAGGCCAGAAATCGCAGTCAGAGATTTTTTTTCTAGCAATTTTTTGATGAAATGTGAGTCATCCATCCTTCCTCGTGCCGTACAAGTGGTTTGGAGAAATTTTTCAAAACCTCGCTTCTCTGTAGTTTCAAAATGGCGCCGTCCACCGTTTGTTGTCAAAATGTTTGCGGAGTGGTTTTTTTTCAGGGGGCGGAACCTGGGGGGGGGGCAGCGTTTCAAAAGGGGTCACCAATGGCGGTTCCGCAACAAATGCGCCCAAAATCTGAATAGGGCCGATGGACCGTCCTCCGATCACAGCAATTTCGAGCGAACAAGTGTATAAAGGTTACATTAGTGTCGGAAGGATCAAAAAACAAATTAACTCCCATGGGGGCGCCCTACAGTAAGGTAGCCGCAAAAAGAGGGCTTATTTTCAGGCCAGAAATCGCAGTCAGAGATTTTTTTTCTAGCAATTTTTTGATGAAATGTGAGTCATCCATCCTTCCTCGTGCCGTACAAGTGGTTTGGAGAAATTTTTCAAAACCTCGCTTCTCTATAGGGTGCAGACCAGTAAATCGGTCCGAAATTGCCTGCGCCGGCCAAATCACGATTTGCATGCCCTCAAAATCTTCGGTATTTGAGCATGCTGTGGGCCATGAACTTGAGGGTTTGTTAAAAATATGGGTGGAAACCGTGCACAGGACTTGGAGCTTGCAGTTCTGTGTAATTTTGATGTAATTTGGACCCTAAAAGCGCTCTACTTTGCAATGGAGTGTAGGCATCGTTTTTCAAAATGGCGATGGGCTTCAGGACTATTTTCAGGGGTGATCGTCTTCAGATGGAAATTTCTCCTAAAAGTCATCAGTTGACCCCCCGTAAATTGAACAGAAATTGAAAGATGATGAAATAAGCTTTAATTTGATGTGTGTCTCGAACACCTTGGAGAGTTGTGAGTATTTTTCCCGAATTTTTGAAGTGGGAGCATTTACCATTGGGGTCTATGGAAGTTTATTTACTGGTCTGCTACCATAGCGCTTCGCCCGTACCCCCGCCCTAGCCCTGCAAACAGGGCCTAGGGCGGTGGGCCGGGAAGCGGAATTTCTTTTCCAAAACTAGATCGAACAATATCAAAAGAGGGCGCTCTCACTGCGTTATGCATATTCATGATGTCCAGGGAAATTAGAGAATAAGTTATAAAACAAGGAATAATAGTGTTTAAATCATCGACGGTTGACAGCTCATTCGTGGGCTGGTTGGAAGAAGTCCTGACTTCTAATCAGGTGATCCGAGTTCGAATCGCAGTGAGCGTTTTAAAAGATCGCAACCATTGTCTAACAAAAAGACAAAACAGTTCAATGCAAAGTTGGTGCAAGTCAGATTTCAGCCGACCCCTTTAATTGTCACCTGTGCAGTCATGCATGAAAACTAATCCAGTGACGTCACCTGACTGAGAAGCAGGAATTAGAGTCTATTATACACTAAAAAGTACATATATATGAAATTATCTTATCCATACCATACTGCTGCAGAATAAAACTATGGCCAATTTTACATAGTGTTTTTGACTCACACTGTATAGCTGTACAGGTCAAAGGGTTTTGGAATGATGGCTAATTACTTATTCCATGGAGGTAGTTTCCTACCCCATAATGCTTATTCATATGAACGAGTGGTCATTATTCTGTGGATGGAACCACCTGCTTCATGTCATCACACGCAGCGAATGGACACATAAAAGTCTGAGACCCTTCCTCTCTACCAACGCTTTCGAAAGCAGGCGTGCTTGGGTTACCATGCCTTAATTTGTACACGTCCACGTTTGCATTTAGTCACGTGACCGAACCAGCTTATCGTCGCTGGTTGCGAAACAGATACGTGCAGTAAGCAGTGATGCTTGCTATATTACGAGTACCAGCGAATCCTTTCCGTCATCCATTTTCCAGCGGCTACGATATTCCAACCAGATTTTCTACATTTATCTCGGATTTCTTGCTCCGTCACGTTGTCTCTGGCCATCAAACCAGAGGACAGGCAATCAAAATGGGTTAGTTGTTCAGTCTAATGTACAAAACAGGAAAGCAGTGATTATGTTGTTGTTTCTAGTTTAATTTAATAGAGGGGCCACGTCCATTCCAAATGCGCTTGTGCTTGCTTTGCAAGAAATGATTGAACAACAATGTTGAAATGAGGCGTAGGCTCGTACAGCCTACAGCATGCACAGGGGGAACAGTCAGACAGACGTGTCGTGGCTAGGAAGTATGACCATGGAGCTATAGCTCCATGGACTGACCTATGGAAAACCATTCAACATGTTCAATAACTTATGCTTCAAAAAGTAACCATGATTGATCATGTTGATGTTTGGAAGAGAAAACGATGCAGTGTTCGGCCGGTCACCTCATTTGCCTTTGGAAATTAGGACCTACATGACCTGGTGACTGCTCTATGTTCCGACACCCCTACCTATGTTCCGACAACCTAGATTGTGTTACTCCCGGTTAGGGTTAGGGTTAGGAATAGGAATATGTGCAGTCGGAACATAGGGGTGTCGGAACATAGAGGTGTAACCCATGACCTAGGCTAGCCCAGGGTAATCCTTACTTTTAGGACCCCGTTCCTATAGTATATAGGAAGAGTAAGCCTCACCAAAATAGTTGACTATATAAAATGACACTCAAAATTGACATTCTGATACTTCTTGGCACATCTGAACAATTGGCAATGACACCTTCTTGAATATCAGCAGGTTTAATTTTGTGGAAAGAGGGCAGGGCTTTGATTTATGAGGGAAATTCAAGGGTAAAAGACGACGATGACAACCAGAAAACAGACTCAAAAACCAAGATGGCAAACATGAAAGCTCGATGTAATGAAAGCTCGATGCTGATTGGCTGATAAAAAATAAACATCTTATTTATTTTTAGTCTGAGTTTATATGAAGAAAAAAGACTGCTTTAGCCTGCAAAAGTCACTTTGGTACTGGACAGTCATCTGCAAAAGTCAGTTTTGAACAGAACTTGTAAAAAATAGAGGTGTCCTAAAAGTAAGGATTACCTAGCCCAGGTTGGACTCCATTGTGTACATGCAACGGAGTCCAGGGTATGAATCTCTCCTACCATAGCGAAAAAAATTATATCCCACTTCGTAACCGCGTAGCCACCAACACAACAGGGTGGTTGGTTTGGACTTACAATTTTTTCAGCAACTCCCATTCCTTTTGTGTTGCTTCGTTCTCAAGCATATTCAAGGGGACTTGAAATGTGCACGCGCGCAGAATGATCGCAGTCATTTTCGGTTCGATCGCTCGGAGTGCGCCGTGGGGGGTACGTACTTGCACTTATACGCATGCGCATATTATCGTTCCGCTCCTACCATACCCCCCACGGCGCGCTCCGAGCGATGGAACCGAAAATGACTGCGATCATTCTGCGCGTGTGCACGTTTCAAGTGTCAGGTTGGCTCAGTGCGAAAAGGGCATATTTTTCATCATTTTTGCCGAAAAACCGACAGAATCCACCGATGTTTGTTTGGTGCACATAACGTGAGTATGTCATGAGGTATTGTACGGAGTTTAGGGGCAAACTGTGCAGCGGTTCTGTGGGAAATAGCTTGGTTGTGATGGACGTTTTTGTACTTAGTTGGTGTTTTGTAGAGGCAAACAGTTTTGCGGGGTAAGCTGCCTATGCCTAAATTACAAAACTCAAAAATGTTAAAAACTAAAAAAGCCGTGAACTGGTCCCATATTTTTTTCCAGTTAAGCTGGCATATTGTGCCCTTACATTTATGGACGTGTAGGCCTACACTATCATGACCATATTGCCAACCTGGTTCTAGTCCTGAGTCGACTAGTCTTGCTGGTCGAGTCCGAGTCACAAGTCACAATGTTGAGTCCAAGTAGGGGCCTTACGAGTTACCTTAAATATTAGCCCCATAAATTAGGCCAATTTACTGGACTACCTCTGTAAATAAAGGCCACACTTGGAACATGAACCCGAAAATAAAGAACTTTGTCAAGTACATGTATGTATTATTTTCACATTTAGACTTTGTAGTTCAGGTGAAATAAAAGAAAAAAAAAACATGTTTACCATCCCCGCTCGCTTCCTTTTTGGAGGCCGCCTCTTTTTCTTTTTTTTAGCGTAGGAAACCCTAGCCCTCAGGACTGCAACATGGCTATGTCGGGTTCCAACAGATAACGTTCCTGACGCAATGGCAAATGTTTCTGTCATTGCAACTTAAATTCATTTTTACATTTTCACAAAACCAGGCCTTCCGAACGATCGTTATTAATGTTGATATGCAATCTCATTTACCAAACTCACCCTGTCGGTACAAACAATTGTACCTGGAACGTGTGAAACTTTCTCATTTTTCATCGATTTGTCGAACTCTCCATCTCGGATAGCTGCTGTGAGTTTACTGCACATGCGCAAATGGATCCAACTCTACAAACCATGCAATAGAGGTGACTCATTGCACGTTAGCATGATGAATTATATGGCTACCATGCAAGGAGTCACCCTGTATTGCATGGATTGTATAGTTGTGCATGCGAATCTACAACATGACTACTCTGGACTTGATTTCAGGACAGCCCCAATCCTCCTACTTGAACAAAAAACAAACTTGTCTTGCAGTTTACTATGATTGACAAAATGATCCTAACTTTGTACTTGAATATTTTGTCACTGTAGTGAAGTTTCTCGAAGTCTTGAAGCCCTTCTGTGCGGTGCTGCCAGAAATCTCCAAACCAGAGAGAAAGGTGGGCTAAGTTTTAATCACTGTATGCGTTGATACAAGTTGAAAATTGAGAAGGTGCAGAACCAGTGATTTTCAATATTTTGTTCCCATTTGCTTAACCAACCGTTCTGTATTTGTGATGCGATCTAGCTAAATGAGTCGTTTGTCGACGGTGGTCAATTTTAATTTGTGTTTTATTACAGATTTGAAAAGAAAAGTTTGTGTGCACCCCCATGTTAATGTATGTACCTCTGTCATTTCTGTTTTAGCCTCTGAAGAAGAACTTGCTAAGTTCGCAACGTCAGGCCACATTAATTTTTAGATTTGAAAAGAGTACCATCTCAGCATTACTGATATGGTACCATCTTTAGTTCACAAATTATTGAAGTCAGAACACCAAGAGATGTAATGAAATGATGTGATGAAGTGGCCCTATTTTGGCCTGAATCTCCAAATGAAAGTTCCTGACAAACGACTCACTTAGCTTGATCGCATCACATTTGCGTTTCTCAAGTTAGACAAACTATGGAATTCGGAACATCGAGAGATGTGATGAAATGGCCCTATTTTGGCCTGAATCTCCAAATGAAAGTTCCTGACAAACGACTCATTTAGCTTGATCGCATCACATTTGTGTTTCTCAAGTTAGATATAAGATATTATAAATAAGCGTACCAAAATATGTTATCCTTACCTGTTGATCTGAGAACATGAACCACTGAAAATATTGTTAGTGTAAAGAATGTGCTTCACAGTACTGGGGTTAGAGTTTGTGTGGAGTACTTTTTAGAAAATCTTTGAAGGGAGTTAAGTTAAATTAAAATGTGTTAATTGTATGTATTGCTACACAGATCCAGTTCAGGGAGAAGGTATTATGGACTGCCATAACGCTGTTTATCTTCTTGGTGTGCTGCCAGGTAAGTGCTCCTCCCCCTCCCCCTCCCCCCTTCCCCCAAGTTTGGCGTTGAAAAATGAATCCTGTCCTGAGATTGCCAAGTTGTGCATCACCACAGGAAACAACCAGGATAATGTTTCTTTGGCCTTGTGGGCGGCCAAAGCCCTGTCCGCACTGGACTTGTTTTGGTCAAACTAACCGAGACTATGGGTACTTTTCCCATTTTAAGTCCAGTGCGGACAGCCTGGGACGTTTTCCCATTTTAAGTCCAGTGCGGACAGCCTGGGACGTTTTCCTCTCAGTTACTTTTCCTGAGTCCAGCGGTTACTTTTACTGGCCAACTGCTGCCCAGGAAAATTGACCGGGTGCCCAGGAAAACTGACCAGGTCACTTTTCCCGAGACGATAAGTCCAGTGCGGACAGTGCGAGTCGGTAAAAGCGGCTCAGGAAAGCGTACATCTGGCCCGAGTGCCCTGTTATGCATACAGAGACCGCACGAACATGCACGTGCATTGGCCGAAAATTTGGTAGAAACACGCTGCGGTGTATCATAAGTCTGAGCGGTAAAATCTTGTTACAAATATATTTCAACGGAGAAATACATACACAGAAAAGAGAGATCACGTTCTGGGAATTAATTTGCAGAAATTATCTTTCTCCACCGATGTTTGTTAGGTATTTTCTACGATCCAAATTCGTCCTGTTACGCTACTGTAGTCATGTACGATGCATCATGGACTGGTACATACCGTACGCGTACTTAGGCCGTAGTCACTGGTTCCGGTCCTACATCATATATAATAGCTTTGATACTGTTAGCATGCGATGGGAAGCAACGATTACCGATGGCACTGCTGCCGCCCGGAACATTGTACAGTGGCAAGGCTTCGATGTCGTGCATCACAATGCGTCAGAAATATAGGGTTTTTCGTCAAGATTTAGCGTGTCAAGATGAAATAATATCGTATTAACGATTATGTTGTGCATGCAAATGGCGTGTGTAATGAGTATCGGCGGCTGAAAATGTGATCGGTGACAGCTCGGTTAAACTCTCCCACGCTGTCTGGGTAAAAGTTCCCGTGTTGAAAGTCCAAGTACGGACAGTGGTCACATTTGACCATTTCTCATTTTACCATTGTCTCGGTAAAACCTTCCAAAAAAAAAGTCCAGTGCGGACACGGCTTTAGGGTCCATAAGACGAATTATTCTAAGAAACACATCTTGTGCAACTCTTTACTCCTCTTAACCGTTACCCTGCTAAATGTAATAGGATGCAGCAATGGTAAAAAGTTGTTGCAAGTTGTTGCATTCAGCAGTGTCCTGATCTGATGCATTCCACCCCTGCGTTCCGTTGCATTTGGCAGGGTAGGTACCTGGTACCAAGGCTGGCACTGCATTCTGTTGCATTTGGCAGGGTGCCTAGAGAATACCCCGTGGGGTTTAGGATTAAATGTATGAAAACTATTTGACATCCTTTTTTGGGTTAAGTTTATTAACTTCTTATTGCACTTTTGTAAAACATTTAACCTTTAGATTTTCTGGACAGCTGAGGGCGCTGTTGCTGTGATGTCATTTCAGGAAAACACTGTTTGGTTTAGTGGTTGTCTGTTCAAATTGTGAACTCAAACATTTGCTCATTGCAAACATCTGTGAGAAAAGTTTGCTCACTGCCATGTACTGACACAAAAATCCCCAAAGAAAAGAAAATTCACGACAGCCAATTATCTAACATTCTGGCAATTTTTGGGTCAGAAATAGCTTTTGCTCATGAATCTGGAACTTGCATAAGTATAAAAACCAAAAAGGCACCAAAAGAACCTGGAAAATGGCAAAACAAAAATTGAAAGTAAATTAAAATGGGACGCAAAGGTGCATTTTCCGGGATTGCGCTTAAAACATTACATTGCGTATGCCCTTCAATTAAGAGTTTAAATGAAGCAAAATGGGAGCAATGTGTGTTTAGTCATATTCCATTTGACTTGTTTTAGATTCCCCTGTTTGGTATTATGTCTTCGGATTCAGCTGATCCCTTCTACTGGATGCGTGTGATTATGGCGTCAAACAGAGGTAAGGTCCAGCATGCACGCATGGACTACATTTCCCAAATGTTGGTTGGGACTTGGGCTCGTTAGTAAGGATGAGTCTACACCTGTACAGCAGTGATGGGAATCCGTGTAATTAACCCTAACCCCCTAGTAGTTCCTCATGACTACCCTGCTCAATCCAACAGAGTCCAACCGGAGTTTCCTGCTCAATCCACTGTGCCTTATTTTCAGTTGTCTGCCGAATCCAACAGAGTCCAACTTGGCATTATAATGCGGTTCAGTTGCCTGCTGAATCCAACATTTTGCATCAGGAATTAACACAAGGGGTTTTACTGCTCAATCCAACAGGCTCCATTGGGTATATGATACAGTTGGATTTGGTTGGATTCATGGGTTAGGGTTAATTTGGTCAACATCAGGGGTGTGAAATCTCAGCTTTAAAGCTGATTTCAGCTTTTTTTTGTTTTGAATTTCAGCTTTTTTTCCAGCTTTTTCCCTCATTTGCTGTGTACAAAAGTATAGGAGATTTCCAAAGTTCAGCTTTTGTACACTTTCTTCCAGCTGTTTTCAGCTATTTTTATCAGTGGTCACTCACACCCCTGCAACATTGAGCAAAACTTCTCTGCACAATTCAAACAAATACAAAGAATACATCATGTTTGCGTCACCCTTTATGAGAGGCATTGAAGATTGGTCTTTACATATTAAATCCATCATGAACAGTAAATTGCTTACAGTCTAGCTGGTTGACTCTGGAGGTGGTAATACTGATCACTGAAATATGTAAAAAAAAAAAAAATCAGTTTCTTGGTTGTAACCTGGTAGCGAGGCACTTTATATTATGCTTTGTGCACTAAACAGATTTACAGGCATCCTGAATTCTTTCTTAAGTAAAATTTGAAGGCAAAGTGAATAATGACAATGTCCCATGTTTAATGGGCATTCTGATTAAATGTTTCAGGAAAATTAAACACATTTGGAATATTAACCCTAACTCCCGAGGCCTTTTTGCTAGAATGTAGCCTCAATCCTGCAAAATCCTCCAATTGGCCTCCTGGAAAAATAGCATATATAGCCTCAATCCTGCGAATTCCTCCATTATTTCTTGAATGTGGTCCGTGGAGGGGTGACCACTGCCTGAATCCTGCAAAATCCTGCGGCACTGACTGTCAATATGTTGAGGCTTGGCCAGTGACATACTGGAACAGTACCGAGGATTTCAAGCATAATCCAGGCCTATATGTATGCATGGCTCAACACAAGGTCCGGCCCAAGACCTTGACAAAGTGCCACCTATAAAATCAGTAACGCCATTGTGCCATGTAACACCAATCCACCAAATTCCTCCACTTTGTCAAAGAAGATTTTGAAGGATTCAGGGCGGTTAGGGTTAAACTAAATTCACATCCTTACTAGTTAGTTCCTTACTTCAAAAGGGGGGCACTCATTACATAACAGACCTTTTTAAGCAACAAGGCTTTGAACTTTTGTTTTCATTCCTTTGCCCACAGGTACACTCATGGAGCTGGGTATATCACCCATCGTGACGTCAGGCTTGATCATGCAGCTGCTTGCTGGAGCTAAGATCATTGAGGTTGGGGACACCCCTAAGGACCGTGCCCTCTTCAATGGAGCTCAGAAATGTAAGGCAGTAGATACAGAAACACAGAGAAAAAAAAGAGAATTGAAACCATTCATTGTGTTAAAGGTACAGTCCATCATTTGTAATTTGTGCATTTTGTTCGTTTGAAGCAACAAACGTGCTCAAAATCTAAAAAAGGGTGCTGAACAACTAACCTGATGAAGTTTCAGCTCAGCGTAAGCTGTATTTTTCGAGAAAAACAGCATTCGAGGAACTCAATTTCAAATCAAAAGTTGATGATTCATGGTTTGAATTGGGCCTGAATTCAATGTTCTCACTAAGCGGATTGCAGCTACATGATGTCGTGCACCGATCCGATAAATTTTAGCAACCGCGCGCGTGTGTTCGTCTTGCCAATGCTTGCGTGCGCTTCGCCGAATAAAAAAAAACGGACTACTAACGGAAATTTCCCACTCACCAAAAATGGAGCCGTTCAAGCTGTTGTCTTCAATCCTGTTTCTTTTCAAAAGTTGCTTCAAATGCGTGTTTGTAAGGATTGGTTGTTTGTGTAAGTCTGAAATTAGTGGAGGACCTGATATTTGTGGTATTATATGTGTGGTATTTTGTCTGGAAGCCCTGTCCAGTGTCACAACGTGGAATTCAGGTACTTGTCTAAATGAGAAGCCAGCCCTGCTTAACAAAATTCGTCAGATCACAAATCCCCAGGCCAAACAGCCTTAGGACCCATTTCAAGTCGTATCCGGGAAGAGTCCTGGACAAGTTGCGGAAAGAAATCATTCACTTTGTCCGGAAGAAGCTCTGTATTTGTCCCGGACACTCACCAATACTGAGCTTTTCATTACAGGAAGATTACGGGAAGTTGTTCAGAATCCTGCTACTGATATGAATTGAGACGGACCCTTAATTAACCCTAACCCACCTCACTCCTCCAAAATCCTCCTGGCGGTTTTGAAGGATTCTAGAGGATTGAGGATGAATGGTGATTGAATCAAATGAGGATTCTGGAGGATTGAGGATGAATGGTGATTGAAGCACATGAGGATTTTGGAGGATTGAGGATGAATGGTGAATGAAGCACAAGAGGATTTTGGAGGATTGAGGATGAATGCATTTTGAGGCAGGACTGTCTGATGATTTTGAAGGATTTGGCGTTGGTTATCCTTCATTTAAACACGAGTGCAAAGTTTTGGGATGAGGAGGATTTTGGAGGATTGAGGATGAATGCATTTTGAGGCAGGGCTGTCTGACAATTTTGAAAAATTTAGGCGGAGTTGCAAAATTTTGAAAAATTTTGGAGGATTTTGGAGGATTGAGGATGGTTGTAAGCAACAAGGGCCTAGGGGGTTAGGGTTAAAGAGCATGTAGTCGCCAACTGTAAGGAGATGCAATAAGTGGCATTTTTCGATGTGACTACCTCCATTTGTCTCAGAACAGGCGGTTAATGCGCTCATGTTGATGGCTCAAAGCAGCAGGGTTCGGCAGACTTTCACGCCATTTGTACTGTGTTGTGACTTGCATGGCTCGGGCTATTAACCCTAACCCACCTCACTCCTCCAAAATCCTCCTGGCGGTTTTGGAGGATTCTAGAGGATTGAGGATGAATGGTGATTGAATCAAATGAGGATTCTGGAGGATTGAGGATGAATGGTGATTGAAGCACATGAGGATTTTGGAGGATTGAGGATGAATGGTGAATGAAGCACAAGAGGATTTTGGAGGATTGAGGATGAATGCATTTTGAGGCAGGACTGTCTGATGATTTTGAAGGATTTGGCGTTGGTTATCCTTCATTTAAACACGAGTGCAAAGTTTTGGGATGAGGAGGATTTTGGAGGATTGAGGATGAATGCATTTTGAGGCAGGACTGTCTGACAATTTTGAAAAATTTTGGAGGATTTTGGAGGATTGAGGATGGTTGTAAGCAACAAGGGCCTAGGGGGTTAGGGTTAAAGAGCATGTAGTCGCCAACTGTAAGGAGATGCAATAGGTGGCATTGTTCAATGTGACTACCTCCATTTGTCTCAGAACAGGCG
Organism: Patiria pectinifera; assembly: GCA_029964075.1. Taxonomy (NCBI): domain Eukaryota; kingdom Metazoa; phylum Echinodermata; class Asteroidea; order Valvatida; family Asterinidae; genus Patiria; species Patiria pectinifera. The sequence goes on along the minus strand of CM057149.1, from coordinate 23,477,915 downwards.
GTTAATGCGCTCATGTTGATGGCACAAAGCAGCAAGGTTCGGCAGACTTTCACACCATTTGTACTGTGTTGTGACTTGCATGGCTCGGGCTATTAATACTGTAGACAGGACGGCACTTAACTCGTTCGTTGTGCTGATTGCATTTTTGTTTGTCTCCCTTGTTGGTATTTCACAGTGTTTGGTATGATCATAACTGTCGGCCAGGCCATCGTGTACGTCATGACTGGCATGTATGGCGACCCAGCTGAGATTGGTGCCGGCATCTGTCTGCTCATCATCATACAGGTTGGTGCATGTCCTTTATTGTTTTCCCCGCAAAACCTTATCAAAAATGTACAATTCTGCAAAACAGTAGATCGGACGCGCACCCAAAAAGCTTGGTAATCAAATGTGTTAAACATAGTAGTTGTAGTGTGGACTACAAAAAGAAAAAAGAAAATGTGCTCTTAATGAACAGCACAGGCCAATTTGAACATATGACCCAGTATTGACCTATCGCCGTTTGCGTGTGTGCCATGCCCCTTGGTCAACCCTATGGAATTTGTTACGTTCAGTTTTGTTTGTCTCAGATTCTGCGCGTTGCGCGTCCATTTTCGTGTCATGTAATTGGACAATACATTGATATATATCATGTGAGGGCAACACAGTTGTTTTGGTCTTATGTCGGCGAAACTGCGTACAATAGTCACAAGCTCAGATTTGTCTAAAGTACACGCAATTGCCCTGTGATCCCCAAAGTTTATTTTCACGAGAAGGTATGCTACAGGTTTGGTTGCATGAATATTCTATGGAAGCGTCGTTATTGGAAACTAATTGCCAAAGAAAGTTATGTTTTACATACTGTTGAAAGAAACTTGTTTCAGTTTGAAGACTATCATGTATGAACTTGCCATTTGTTGCCTCTGTCCCAATTCCCAGCTGTTTGTTGCTGGACTGATTGTGCTGCTGCTAGATGAACTGCTGCAGAAGGGTTACGGACTCGGGTCTGGTATCTCCCTCTTCATTGCTACCAACGTATGTGAGACCATTGTCTGGCGGGCATTTAGTCCGGCCACTGTCAACACTGGAAGAGGTAAATATTATATAACTATAACATGGTTTGAGGGTGGATAGTCCATATTAGCTTCCACGAGGTATTGGAAGTTAAAGCGGTGAAGCCGAGGGAACTCATTCGTCAAATTCCAATACCGAGGGAAGCTAATATCTACTATTCACCTGTAACAAACCATATTATATTTGTTTTACTATACCTCATACATATTCAGTTACCCAATTTTCCAGTTGTAGTATGCACCTCGGCACAAAATCGTCGGAGAAACTTGTCCAGCTCACCAGAAGAGTATTGTTTAACCTCAGAAAAGTTTAGTTCTTTTGCAATATCGTAACTCCTATCTGTTTGTACCGCATTGTGGACAACATTTTTTTAGTAGAGCCTAGAGGAGGCATCTTTATTGTCCACAATATTATCCAGCTCGGAATCTTATACATTTATGTGTGCATGTTGGCGCATGTGTATTACATGCGACAGTTTCATGATTGCTTCGTAAAGTGCATGCGTAGTGGACTGTCGCACGGGTAACCTGTGCGATGGCTTACTACGCATGCGTATTCACGCTGTGCCTGAATACCCTTGTGCAAGCTTGGTAAACAGCAAAAATAGCACTTGATGGTGAATGGACCAGTGAGAATTCAGCTCTCGATCATGAATATGCATGAGGTATAGTAACAACACACATTAAATGTGATAAAATGTAACTCAACTATATAGCAAGCCATTATGATTTGCTCGTTCGTCTTTTATAAAAGCTGGGAAGCTGTTGAGGTTGAAGGCAACTTGTCTATTCTACAATTAAGTGAGTGCCTACAAAAATTCCCATCTAACTTGCAAACACTTCCTTGTGGAGTCAGCAAGCTAGTGCTAGTTCCTGCAATATCTTCCCATTTAGCTAGCAAATCACTTACTGCCACTAATTTATCTTCACGGTAACCAATGAGTGGCCCGTTCACTTTCACCCTTCCAGATGCCACACTGTGCAACAGGTGAAAACAATCTGGGACACTTGTTAAAAGGCATAAAGGATCATTTGCAAACACTAAAAATCAAAACTGCCAAAATATTATGAAATAACAATAAAGTAAATAATAATATGAAACCATTGAGCCTGGTGGTGATGGCAGTGCTCCAACACAAAAATTCTCTGAAAGGCACTCAGTATTTCTGAATGGTGATAAACTGCATGCTGGTCGTTTATGTGGTGCCTTTACACACCAAGAATGACCTCATACTATCCTATGTATTTCAGGTACCGAGTTTGAGGGTGCTGTGATTGCCCTCTTCCACCTGTTGGCCACCCGTACCGACAAGGTGCGTGCCCTGCGTGAGGCCTTCTACAGGCAGAACCTACCCAACCTGATGAACCTGATGGCTACACTGCTGGTCTTTGCCATCGTCATCTATTTCCAGGTAAGTAGGGCTGTCATTCTAATATTATGTCAGTTTCACGGGCCACATATTTGTAGCGGCTGCAATGTCTACGCCCACCCCACTACAGCCCTGACAAGACTTGTAATGTTACGGTAATGATATTGAATCCAAAATCTGTCGAGGAGTCACGATTATCCACACCAAAAAGCGACTCTAAATTTACATAAAATGTGTTTTTGAAGTGTCTTGAATCAGATCTCATGAGAACGTACCCTTCGTACTTGTCGGCCCAATATTGAGTTCAAAATCTGTCGAGGAGTCACGATTATGCACACCAAAAAGCGACTCTAAATTTACATAAAATTTGTTTTGAAGTGTCTTGAATCAGATCTCATGAGACCGTACCCTTCGTACTTGTCGGCCCAATATTGAATCCAAAATCTGTCGAGGAGTCACGATTATCCACACCAAAAAGCGACTCTAAATTTACATAAAATGTGTTTTTGAAGTGTCTTGAATCAGATCTCATGAGAACGTACCCTTCGTACCTGTCGGCCCAATATTGAGTTCAAAATCTGTCGAGGAGTCACGATTATGCACACCAAAAAGCGACTCTAAATTTACATAAAATTTGTTTTGAAGTGTCTTGAATCAGATCTCATGAGAACGTACCCTTCGTACTTGTCAGCCCAATATTGGTTTTTTTCCCTTCCCCATATTTGATATATTAACACTGTATGCTCAGTGTTGTGCCAAGTGATAGAAATAAATCACTCGGGTGGGACTCGAACCCACGACCTCTTGCTTACCAGTCGACCACTGAGCTTGCCGAGTTCGGCTGGCTGAACCTGTCAATCATGTGGTGCATCTGCATCTGTAAAATACTGTGCAAACTCCTTGATAGGATATCCCTACGCATTGACTGATGAGATCACGTTTTTGTCCAGTGACCACAGGTCAAATTCGGTCACAACCGCTGTGAGAAATGTATCCACACCAAACGCTGTTAGGCTTATGACCAAAGCTGGAATGGTCCACTAGACATGGCTACTGCATGAATTGTACTACTCCAGGCGGGCATGCCCGCACACAAATAAATTGGAAAGTCGCTGTACTGAACACCGCTATACCAAACACTCGGCTATACCGAACATCTTCCTTTGCTTCCGATTTTTGTGTACCAAACATACCGAACATTGTTACTGAAACGTGTCAACAGAAGAGCAATCCCAAGGAGTAAAAGGGAAAAGCCGCTCATGTATGCTCAAAAACTGTAATTTCATGACTCAAAAAAGTTGGCATGTGTATACCAGAGCACTGGCTGATTAAAATCGCTATGCTGAACGATAGCTATTACAATTCTGTGGATCCCGGGATGTTCGTTATAGCAACGTGGGGAACGCCTTTGTTTCCCTTCTTTTGCTCTCCATTGTTCCTATTGAAATCGCAATCTCTGATGAGGAAGATAGATTTCCAAAGGCTCCCTTGTGAGGCTTATTGTTCTATTGTGTTTACTGCCCCATATAGAACCACATGTACACAATATCTTATATTGGTGCCCTTCGGTTTTTTTACTTGTGTTTGGGTGTGTACCTTCATCTTTATCCAATGACAAACGAGCAAGTCTACAGTGTGGTTTTGACATCCTTCCCAAAGTGTTCCGACTATTGATATTCTATAACTGAGACCATTCAGTGCTAGGAGTCAAAGGAGGTCCCACCGTCCGGTGCGTCTGGGCTGGAAATGAGAGGAAATCAGCCCAACCTCCCTCTCTCATTTGTTTTGTAAACCAAAGCAAACTCTTTTGTGTCCCAGCGGTGTTTAAGCTGCACCCTGTTCCACTCAGCTTATTCGTAAATTGAATTATAAGGCAGGTTGTCAACTCCAAATCGGATGGAGGTCTTGCCAAGGGGCCAGAAATTTCCACTTATGTTAGCAAGACTGAGGTTTGCAGAACAGCAAATAAAAAAAATAAAAAAAATAAGGGATGATGATTTACAATGTGTTTGTGGCTCTTCTAACTTGCGGACACGTGTGGTCTAGCAGTAGAGCACAGGTCCCATGATTGTGGGATTGTGGGTTCGAGCCCCGCCATGGCCATGCGTGTTGTGCCCTTAAGTATAAGCTGCTTTACCTAAATTACTCCTCTCAACCCAGGTGTCAAATGGGTACCGGCATTATTCATTGCTGGGAAGGTAACAGACTCGCTGTGGAGGAGGTGTGTCAGTTTCCCCACAGCAGCATATGAGTCGGACCCAATCGCTAAAGAAAGAGAGATGGGCACTCCGTTCCTGTGAACACAGGTTCATTCCCTTTATCCTTACTTTACCTTTTACCTGCAGGGATTCCGTGTGGACCTGCCCATCAAGTCGGCTCGTTACCGTGGCCAGTACAGCTCCTACCCCATCAAGCTCTTCTACACCTCCAACATCCCCATCATCTTGCAGAGCACCTTGGTCTCCAACTTGTATGTCATCTCTCAGGTCCGTACTCTCTCTTGGTCCTGCAAACCTACTAAAATTTACTAGTTTGTGAGCGTTACTATAAAAAAGTGTGCCTTCTGGGAACAATTTCCACCTTGGATTGTTGAATATGCTGGTCTTGATTGTTGTTTTCTCTCCTATTCAGATGATGGCAGTGAAATTCAGCGGCAACTTCTTTGTGAATCTGCTTGGAGTGTGGGCGGTGAGTGTCTTTGAATTTCTAGTCCTTATTTTATTCACAGATACACAGTATGTGGAACACGTATTAAGACTTTCGGAAACTGAAAAGATGCAAACATCCCCGTCTAGACCCGGTAGTTCTGGAGAAAATTCAGATGCAGGACACATTTCCTGCTAGTCTTTGTTCTGTGCAGTATGGAGCATCTCAAAAAGAAGGAACGCAGGGGTGTGAAATCTCCGCTATTTAGCGGATTTCCGCTTTTTTGTTCAGCGTGCCACATTTTGTTTTCCGCTTTTTTTATTCCGATGGTCCAGATTTCCCCCCGCTTTTTCCCCGCGCGTATGCATTGATTATATTTCCGTTTATTTTATTTTCCGCCGCCGCCGCCGAGCGCACGCAATCCGCTCTCTACAACAAACACGTAGCTCTGGGATGGGGTGCGTGCAAGCGAGTATTCAATGTACATGTACATTGTACATGTACATATACGTACGTACGTGTGTACTATACGATGCCATGTGCATGCATTTTTCAGCTCGAACCCGCGTGTGTACACAACGTGTAAACAGCATCCAGGGAACGAACAGTCATTGCGCTGTGATTGGCTGCAGATAAATATGAATATTCACACATGCGCCATGAAGCGCGTTGGGACTCTTTGCGGCCGTTCCTGTGTCTATGCATGTAGTGACACGCGATGATCTCCACAATAACTCGCTGTAAACATCGTCTTGTTGCAAATATAAAGCCTTGAAATAAGACTAGTAAATTGTCGCCGTGCCACGCCGGTAGAGGGCATCATGCGGGGCAAAGTTCATGCGTGCATTTCATTGCATGCACGCATCCTGCTGCGTATTTCGCTGCATGCTGATACGTACGTTAGTGTGTCGTTTCAAATGTTTCGAACGTATTTTGACATTATTAATTCCGCAAGATGTCAGTGCAACACAAATGTGTTATTATCCAAAGAGGTTCGGAGTTTGATACGGACATTGACAAGACCGATCCTCAGGTTACGAATCGGTGGAAATGGATTTGGATGGAACACATGGTTAATGGGCAGAAATTAGGCGACTCGATCAGAAGCCGGAACACGCGATGACGATGTGCAGTACATGCAGTAAGGAGTTAAAATATGGAAAACGTGGTCGAATTTCCCAGTTTTCATATACAAGTTGGCCATTTAGGCAGTTTCAAGCCAATATGAAGGAAAATTTAACTTAAAAACATGCATAAATTGCAAAACATTTCGACCAATAGTTGGCCCAGGCATGCCAGGAGGCTTTAAAATGCACCACAGAGCATCTACATTTCAAAATTTTTCCGGGGCCCTTGGGCGGGCCCCGGACCCCACGCCGTAAGGGCTTCGCGCTTCGCGCTCGCAGGTTCGGTTATTTACAGGTTCAGCTATTTTCAGCTATTTTTTTTTTACTCCACTCACACCCCTGGAACGTTCCTGTTCCGTATTTCCATTCCCATTGGGAACGTTCTGTGCTCCTGACGTGCTCCCAACTGGAACAGGCCGTTCTCGAGTAAGCGTGCACGTGCATAGATAAACCAACGTTCCTACTTGGGAACACCTAGCATTCCCGGGCTGTTCCCAGTGGGAACAACGCATGTTCCCAATCGGAACAGGTGATGTTCCCCGATGGAACGTTGCAAGCTTTCCGACTTTTGAGACGTTCCCTAAATCCCCATAAAACATTTCATAACCAAGTATACACATTCTTGTAGTCTTACCGAATATCGCTGCATTCTGCTGTCATGCTGCTGTCATGACTATTGATACATCAGTGTATAGTTACAGCCAGACTTGAAGGCCGCACCTGCTATCATGACTATTGATCCATCAATGTATAGTTACAGCCAGACTTGTAGGCCGCACCTGCACATTACTGACATGTGCAGCTAACACTGTGCTGACACGTGATCAACAAGCAGGGAGATTAGACCGGGGGTTCTGACTGAATGTAAGCCGGCCATTCAGTGCGGCTGGCTTGAAGGCACTGTTCCCCGTACATTCCCGTACGCACCAAACATATAGCCAAGGAGTTAAGATCCTGATTCCATCAAAGTCCCCCAACTGCTCAATATGGAGTTATCCTGAATCCATCAAAATCCTGCAGTACCACTAGGCTTACTGTCCTGAATCCATCAAAATCCCCAACTTATTCAATATCGAGGTAATCTGAAAACTCTGAATTTCTCCAAAACAGGGGTGTGGATTTTGATGGAATCAGGTACATTAGGGTTAAAGGGAAAACCCAGTCATTAAGTTGTCCTCAAATCGAGAAACTAACACATGGTGAGAGCGCACACACTCGGTGTACTCAATCTGACAGCAGCCACAATTACCCCAGTTGGCTAGGATTGGAGTGAGAACCTTTTATGTGTGACAAAAAGTTGGTGACTTTTTGTAGGATTTTGGGAAAAAGGTTGGCTAAAATGTTATATTTTTAACCAATGCTAATGAAGAGGCACTGTCCAAAATGGTGACATGAATTTTTGTTTGTGCTATGGCTGCCAAGGACTAAAACCTTCTTTTAAAGGAACAGATCTACATTCTTCGCGGAGCAACTTCCTCAAGTTTTAATTTTCCTCCTTGTTCCAACAACAGGAAGCGGGTGACTCTGGCCCCCATCGGTCCTATCCGGTGGGTGGTCTGTGCTACTACATGTCCCCGCCGGAGAACTTCGGCCACATGGCTACCGACCCCATCCACGCCGTCTTCTACATTGTCTTCATGCTCTCCTCCTGCGCCTTCTTCTCCAAGACCTGGATCGATGTCTCCGGCTCATCTGCTAAGGATGTGAGTTTGTTGACATGACCTAGGAAGCCGTCAACCAAAGTTGTAGTTACGACCTCGCAAGTCAGTCAGATGTTGGGTATAAGTCAATCACAAGTCCTTCAATCTCAACTCAAGTCACAATTAAATAATGAAAGGTTTGTGGAAACACCATGTGCGAATAATTTCTCAACTGAAGAGAATGGTTCTGAAAAGAACCAGAGGTATAAACTTGACGTTCCGGTCAGTATGCTCTGACCGTCTTCAGGAGAGGAGAGATATACTGACCAGAACGTCGAGTTTATACCTCTGGTCAGAACCATCTCTTAGGCCAAAAAAAAAAGTCTCCGGTTTCTGGTATGGAGCTTGTCCAAAAAGTGGTGCGGCGACGCGGCTTTTTTTTTTTTTTACCTGACTTTTTTGCTTCAAATGTCGACTGATGACTGCAAATGGTGCCCGACTAAACTTAGTGCAAATATATGGGCGTTCAGAGAGGCTACATTAAGCTACATTATTCTCGATCATAACCCCATCTAAAAACACGTTAAAATTGTGCAGCAACAGAATTCCGGTCAAACCAGTGAGTTTGGCGGTTTTGAGACATCATCTTTCATTAAAAAAAAAACTTTTTCATTTTGCCGACGCGCATGGCTACGGCGACGCGCGCGCATACCAGAAACCGGAGACTTTTTTTTTTGGCCTTAGTTGAGAAATTATTCCCACATGGTGTTTCCGCAAACCTTTCATTATTTAGTATCTCCACCATGCAAAGCCTCAGATCTTACCAAGTCACAATTGGAATGATCTGTAACATAGGCATTCCTTTTGTCATTGTTCATCCCATGTTACTTGTGACCTACATTTGCAAATGACTTGACTTGTGATGGACTGCACTGTGGCTGCTACCCATCTCTAAGTTGTAAAAAAGTGCATTGCTCCAGCCAACATTCACCCAGAATCAGTTCATGTCCTCAAATTGCAGTGTCTTTATGATAAGTGATCCATCTAATGCAACTTGTTCCCACAAAGTCAAATTTTGCTATTGAAATTTGCATATTCTTTAATGATCCAGCTTTCAAATTTTTTGTATTTGTTCACCCGTAATTTTTGACACACTTCACAAAAAAGGGTATTATATTGTATAAAGTGAAATTGAGTGATATACAGTTGAAAAGCCCACATTGTTAGCTTTCATTTGGTATATAATAGAGCTCCATAGCCCCTCCCGTTCTGGAGATACGACGTATTTGCATATTAATTACTTCCTTGGAGTTCGAATTACACAACAGAGAAAACAGGCTTTGAAATAGCTTGCTCTGTTGTAGAGTTGGGCAATTGTCAGGGTTTTTTCCAAATTTATTCATCAAAATCAAGATTTCTGTTAATGAACCCTGTAACTAAATAGCACCCTCTTTTGGCTCTCCCCAACTCATTCCTACTCCGTATCCCGGTATCTGAGTAGCCACTCAGGGGGGCCCACATTGGACTTAGATCTTAACTGATTGGGTACCTGATTGGTTAATCTTTGTGTTCTTCTGTTAGGTTGCCAAGCAACTCAAGGACCAGCAGATGGTGATGAGAGGACACAGAGAGAAATCCATGATCCATGAACTCAACAGGTAGCACTCCTTTGCTGTCTAAACCAATGTAGCTCTCACACTGGCCCGGCCTACATTCGGGTACCAGAAAGTCATTGTAGTAGGCAAAGATTGTATAGCGCTGTGCACATGAGGTAGTAGGCAAGCCTTCAAAGCTGTGATGGGTGACAAAAACTGAGAAAAACGCAGAGCCATCACCCAATGCTGGAACGGTCAGCACAATTATGACGATCGTACACAGCACGGATAGTGACCATTGTTCAAAGGAATTCAGAGTTATTGTACGTGAACATTAGCCCTACTGCCTACTTTACATTGCACGACGTGGTTGCTAACCAAATGCTTGCCTACTGCAATGGCGGCCAATCACGGGGAAACAGGATGGTCACGTGGTACTTTGACGTCATTCGATTGGACCCTATTAATTTGATCTGAATGTTCACCAATGTAAACCGCTTTTACTTTAAACCATGTACATATAACATGTAGTTTAAGCTTCTACCAACCTGAAAATTAGTGGGTAAGCTATAGATTTGCCTAAAATCTTTTGTCTGAAACCTTTTCATGGCCGTCCTTAGTGCTTACTGTTATGAGAAGAATCTCTGCTAACTGGTATTTTGGCTCATGCGCATGTGTACATACTCATAATATATATATAAAGTGCTTATATAGCGCTTTATACTAAAGGTCTCAAAGCGCTTCACATTTATTACACCTGTTCGTCAGGCCATGAGCTCACTTTCTGCAGCAGCTCGAGATCAGCGCAATCTGGTCTCTACCTTCACAGGTTCCCATTTATACTCCTGGGTGGAGAGAAGCAATTGTAGTAAAGTGTTTTGCCCAAGAACACAAGCACCTTGTTCCCCGGCAGGATTCGAACCCATGTACCATGGCACGTGAGTCTAACACCGTAACCATTGGACAACAGTGCCCCGCGATTTAATAATATCAGTGAATTCTGCACACAGGGTTCTCAGGCAGCACTGTAAGCACAGAATGGTGATCATAAGCCCAACATTTGATGGTTACTGAGCCACGAAGTCGGACCCAGATACTAGATATTCACCTTTATTTCCTGCTGACCAACCTTGCTTGTTTGCTCGTTGTAGGTACATCCCGACAGCAGCCGCCTTTGGTGGTCTGTGCATCGGTGCCCTGTCAGTCACAGCCGATCTCCTGGGCGCCATTGGCTCAGGTACTGGTATCCTCCTGGCCGTCACCATCATCTACCAGTACTTTGAGATCTTCGTCAAGGAACAGAGCGAGATGGGTGGCATGGGCAGTCTACTCTTCTAGACCAACCATCGATTAATTCTACTGAACTACAGGACATTTTGCTTTTTTTTTAACACCCCCAAATGGACCGAGAAAGGTCTCTGGAGAAGTAAAAAGCCTTTTTTGGTACACATGCTTGATACATGACTCTAACTGGGTTTTTGAGTTCGGTGGCAGAGGTGGGATCAGGATGAATAAGTATGAGCAAAGGGGTACATGTTAAAATGAACTTTATTCGAGTTTCATTTCCAGAATTAAGACATCAGTCAAACCACTGGTTTCTCTATTGTTTTGCTCACTGCATGATCATTCTAGTGGTTCTTTGGTTTTAGAATTTGATTTTTGGGGGAAAAGTGAAATCTTTGGTGGTGGACATTGCTATGATGTTTTAGTTTTAGTAACTTTCTTCTTTTTTTTCTTCTTTTTTTTCTCAGATAACTACTTCGTTGATTGTTTTATTCCCTCCATAAAATGTTGATTTTGTCTTGTATCTGGGTATTGTTCTTTTAGACATTTCAGTTTAATTCTTTTCTTTAACTTGTTATATTTATAACGTTATGGTCACATGAATGTCCCTTTGTGAACCAGGCACTGTGGCATGTTCAGTTAGTTCTTTTACAGTCCCCTTTTTTTAAACTTTTATCTTCTAGAACCACATAATTTGCAATTGAATCTTTCAGCCTGTTTGGTCTTTGAATTTATTGCTAAAACCCATGGAGTGCGGGGAGTTTTATGACCGTATGCAAGTTGTTTAATAGTGTACCAGGGTTTATCATTTCTTCCGCATAATTGCAGCCGATGGGTTTTGACACAGGTACATGACATTGTATACATTTTGTATGAAAAGCCAGTAAACATTGAATTAGGTTTAAACAAAGTTGTAGAGTTAACTGAACTAGAATTTCCTTGTACAGAAGTGTCTGTAAACTACTCCCATGTAAAATATTTTTCCATAATTGGATTTATTAATTGATTATTACAAGCACATGGAGTTTTTGGTTCCAAGGATTTGTTGTTGGAATGTTACAATGCTTTATTCAATGTGAGATGTCCGAAGTAAGTTTCAAATTTTGTGGGGTAGACTTTGCGTGTGGTCGTGTATGTCCACTGTAATGATTCTTGCTAATGTTAACGATTATATGCATCTAAACAGGGGTTTGAATGAAAAATTCCTCGCATGGGAAACAACACAGTTAACACTTTAAGCACTGGCTTCGTAATTCTGCCACAAACTTACAACATTTCGCCACGAAATTTCAACTTTGCGCCATGAATTTCAGAAATTGTAGAAACTGTATCTACTATTATTGACATTTTGCTTTGCAGTTCCCAAGCAGCATTGTCTCATGCATGTTTTGACCCGGCCAGAAATAAAAATGGAAGGACGGAAAAAACTCAATCTGTAGTTTTGTTTAATTTTTTGGGTACTCCTCACATCTAACTACATGTATTCATTATTTACCGAGTGTGTTAATATTTAAGTTGACCATCGAGAAGTGGAATATTCTATTTTCAAATTCGCACAGTTGCGATTTCGTCACAAAACGGTAACATTTACTTTGAAAACTTGTTGCCGATATTTTGTTCATAATAATCTTTAGATTTCATTTCAAAATCCCCCAAAGGTTGCCAGGCTTCGAGTGGGAAAACATTCCTCGCAGGTACAGCATAGACGTAATACATGCACATGTACACCTTGACACGGGAACACGGAGGATACTCCTCATACCAGCTGTTGCGCCGGGGGTGTGGTCCCCCTTCCCGACCCCAATAAAATATCCAACAGACAGTATTAGCTTTCCAGTGTCAAGTAAGTATTATAGTCATTTTGCTTATTACACATTTTTCATTTTTTTGTGTGAAATAAGAACTGCCTACATCTCTATTATGGAAAGCGCCACCGCGTCTAATGACGTCCAGTACCCAGGCCTCACCCCCCCCCCCCCCCCATCCACCCAAGGGGCCCAACGGGGGCCATCCCCCCCCCCCAAAAAAAAAACAACCCAAAACAACATTTTTTCTCTTTAGTGGCATCGCAAATAAAGCAGGCACTGCTTACACCATCTTTCCTCCAAAAAAAAATGTTTAAAGTGGTCAGAAATAGCCTCAGATCCCACCACTGAGCATCTACAATCCAAAATATTTTCGGGGCCCTTAATAATTAAGCGGTGGATTTACTTCAAAACAAGAACTTTTGGGCACCCACTTTGAAGATGAACGCATGCCTTTGGACGTATTTTTAGCTGTTTCGAAAAGTCAGCCGAAACAGTTCTTGTTTTCGTTAAGATTCGTTTTCCTTTTTCTTTTTTTCAGACTCCTCTCCATAGGTTTTGTACACGTTTTAATTCTACCCATACACTTTGGCACTTTCGTAAATCCGATCGACTTCAGACTTGGCACACATTGACCACCTCCCGCCGAAGATGTATAACAGTCGAAACAGCTGTTTGTCCACAAACACATTTCTAGTTCACTTTAATTTAGACAATGGATAGTTTTCATAACCAATACTTAACGCACGATTCTTTACCAAAGGATATCCACACAGACGCCTGTGCCCTTAAGCTTAAAATCCGCCTAAAAGTCCCCCTCCCGATCACCCTATTTTTGCAAAGGTTACGACCCTCTTGTGTTTCAGCACGCTCGCATCATCCCAGATGTTTGCTTGTCCTGCACAGATAAAGAACAAAATATTCCCTGAAAAGCTGCGAAAGGGAGGGACGAAATGTCAGGGCGGCGCATTTTTTTGAGGTTGAACCCGCCGTGGGCTCGACATTTTCCCTGGGCAATCTTGCCGTCACACTCGCTCTCCGTAAACACAGGCTTAGTGTGCATCTACAGCATCTCGGGTATAGGATGCCCAGTACACGGCCTTTGGGTAATTGAGAATCAACCGATTCCCTGTTCTCTGTTTTCTGATTCCACGTGTTCCCAATCAGCTAAGTTCCCAACCTCGGCCCCAGAGAGAGGGAGAAAGGTAGAGCAAGCACCTTGTGGTCGTTAGTGCGCATTTCCCTGAGCTGCAAAGGGTGTCCCCCGCCGGCCATGGAACGACCACGTCACGGTCTCTCAACAATGGTGTTTGGTCAGGTTGCATTGATTTGCGTTAAGCTTGTCCTCACTGCCTTATCCGAGGATGCTGGACCACTGGCGACCTCTATTCCTTTGTGCTCTCATTGGATACATTTTGTATAGACTCCGTGCGCAAATACCACAACCCCAACGGTTAAAAAGAGAGAGAGAGTCGAACACATTGCCGTTTGCTCCCCCCCCCCTCCCCAACGGCCCTAGCCCATAGTAAGCTACCCAGAATGCATTGCGTTTCCGTACAGATTTTTGAACAAGCGACAAAGAAACCCACGGTCTCATCCCTAGCATGCAACATCACTTATAATCTCACTGACCACAACCAATTAAGGCCAAAAGCACACCAGTGTACTGGGAGATTCATCTATAAGCACGTCTCTGCAAATAAGAACTGTTATCAGAAGTCGTTGTACATGTACACCAAAATACTTCCCGTTGCTACCCTAAGTGGCCCGTTGTGCCACAACGTTACAAAACTCCAAGGATCACCTACTAAAGATCGAGCTGGCTTATCTACATAAATGTACCAACAACCATGGGCGTCGCCAGGATGCCCCGCCCCCCACCCCACCCCCGGAAAAGCAACCCCCCCCCCCAAAAAAAAAAGAAGGAGAAAAAAAGAAGACGAGGTGGGAAGTCATAGTGCTGTTAATTTAATGGACATTAACCGCAGGGGATGTCAATGGGGGTGGGGTAGGCAAATGATCAATTGGGAATATGCAAGAGAAAGTACAGGGATTTTTGGAAAATAATAATGTGCTTTGCCCCCCGGAAAAGAATACTGGCTCATGCCAACAACTAGTTTGCACCGACTTGCATTGCGCTAACTGTACGAGATAGGCAAGCCACACCAGGCGTTTGTATACAGAAGCTAACAGATGCAGATGCAGATGCCCCTAAGAGCGCCAGACTTGTGAGAGCTAGGGTGGGCCAAGGGAAACATTGCCGCCTCATGCCTTGCGCTGACGCGAAGATGCTGCAGATTTGTGAAAATCACAGATATCGGGTCGCAGGTTCAAACTCCGCTCGCGCTCCAGCCAATTTCTTTCTCCACCTTGAAAATTACCTAATTAAGAATTAACAAACTTATTGATTCTTCTGATGTGGTGTGTCAATTTGGAAGAAGTCGTACCGTGCGTACTTCGCGAGCGGCGCCCACTGGGGCTCTCGAAAGTAGTCACAAAGCGCCCTCTCTTTCCTGCATTAGTCCATTATAACCTAGGCCATGCATGGACGACCCACGCGCAAGAATTGCACGTATTTTGTCTTATGGTAATGACTTAACACTTAGCCAAATGCTTTGCAACGCCTGCGCTTCCTGTTTTTGTAAAAGAAAACGGACCCAATACCAAGCCTGTATCAGGAAACTAAATTCATGAAACTAGATCCAAAAGCTAAGGCCGTAGAAATAACCAAGATTTTGAAAGTGAAACACCGAAACACTATTAGGCGTACTCTACTACTGTATACATTTTGTACGCCAACTTCCCTTCTCATTTTACATTATATAATCATATTCATGTATAATGGTAGTATATTGTGCTTATACCAAAGACCCCCTGTGTAATTTCCCTATATCGAATTACTATCACGCTTTACCATCGTAACAAGAGCAATCCTTTGGGGGCAGGGGGGGGGGAAATGCCCCCACACACACACACTTTTTGAAGGATGGGGGACACAATATCAAATCCCCCCCCCAGATTTTTGAACTCGTGTCTCATTTACAGGGCCCTATTATGTGCTACAACGTATCTTTTGCTAAGAAAATATTGGTTAAAGTGGTCAGAAATTGACTCAGATCGCACCACAGAGCATCTAGAATCAATTATTTTTCTTCGGGGCCCTTAAGCGGACCCCGAACCCCACGCCGTAAGGGCTTCGCGCTTCGCATCAATTCTGATCAAGGTATATGTCCCCCCCCCCCCAACGTTTGAAAACGATTGACGCCCCTGGCCGAGAGGGTCGGGTTTGAATGCTGCGCTTTCTTGCGAGTCCGTTGAGATTCAAAGTTTATTATATTGTTTGTCAAGAAATGTCTTTTTTTTTCCGACGCAGGCGTTAGCGCTAGCCGTGAACCCCTCCCCCCCGAGTTTTTCATTGATCGTGCAAAGGAAAAAGTGCTCACTAATGACCTAATTAGTGGCAATACATGTATTACGAACTTGAAGTTTGACCGATTGAGCTAAAACCTTACACAGTACGGATGTCTCTGTAGGCATATCCATTCTAAGTTTCACGACAATCTGTTGTGGAATGGCTGAGAATTAGTAGGGAAGGGTTCGAAACCTCCCCGGCTATGAGTTGGAAAAAAATATGCTTGTTTAGGATTATAAGTCTACCTCAGATGCGATACTTGTTTTGATACACTGTTAAAAATTGCGTTATTTAACAGTTGTTTTTCTGATGAAATTTCTGTAAATTTACAGTAGATGTTACTGTTTTCGGATTTTTCTGTAAATCTACAAATTTGTTCCTGCCTACGTACAGTTTTCTCCATTCCTCTGTTTGGTTACGGAATATTCACTGTTAAACTAAAATTCTGTGCACGCACAAGGAACATCATGTTTTGAACAAGCCCCCCGTTTCGACTCTGTTAGAACACAGTCACATAGCTGTCGGTCAACAGAGAATCATCTTTTTTTGTACAGGGTTCGGCCGTATCGCGTGATTTTTCCCTGGTAGGCGGTAGTAGTGCAACGTTACTGTGGCATAAACGCTGAAGGGTACCAGTAAGTTGTCAAGGAAGGCGCGCGCGGGAGTTGGACTATACGGTACCATACAACTTCCCGTTGCGTCCGTGAGTAAAGCGGCGTACCGTGAGTGTGATGTTGTAGCATCTTGGAGCAAATTTACTAATCCGTTTCTGCTTACATGTTTGTATTTGTATTGTAAATGACTATCATTCTCAAGGAGAAGCGCTATATAGTAGCGGTTTCAGTTTGTAAGCCTGATTGTCAACGACAACATCAGTTGAAAGTTGCCTGGTTGTCATTGCAGCATGACTCGCCGTAAGCCAACGTGCAAGCATCTACATTCGAACCTTCATGAGTTTTATCGATAGCACCGCTATTACATGACGTGTTACAAGTATCTGCATGTGAAGTACGTTCATTATACGAGAATATCTGTGGACTGAAGCTCACACAGGACCTGTCATTCGCAATCCTCGATACAAACATGAACACTTTGTCGTTTATCGGCCCCCATTAATAATCACCGTTTAAACAAAAACAACCTTTTGTTCAGTGACAGAGAGTTGTTAAGGAACAAACAAAAACAGCGAATATGCTGTTAGGTTACAAAACGACAACACTTAATCATCTGTTGCAAAACAGTAGAATCTCCTGTAATTGAACAAAATCAAATAAAGTAGAATCTGCTGTTAATGTACAGAGAAAAAAGAAACAGTAGAATATACTGTGCAAAAACAGTAACTCCTGTAATGCCAATTGACAATAGAATCAACTGTTAATGAACAGAGATTTTTTTAACAGTGTACCAACTCTTTACAACCCTTGTCCAGCCTTTCTGGAAAGGGGGAGACCATGTCCCGATAGAGATGTTGTGATAGGATTTGTGGAGGGGTGTTGCTAAATAAATATATTTATATATAAAAAAAAAATGCATTCGAAGTGCGAAAAGATGAGGGGTTTGAAGCCATTCGACACGTCTCCGTGATGACAGTAAGTATATCAACACCTAAGGGTCACGGCTCGGGTTGATCTGCCCTTGAAAATGGATAGATACGTGGCAGGTTTCATCGCAACGGCAGGTTTCATCCGGTTTGCCCCTCCCTTGTTGCTCGGGGAGGAAAAGGGTGGAGACAGGGGATAGTGCGAGATGATGTGATGGGATTGGGAGGGAATGTGGGAGGGAGGGGTATGTCAGAGGTATGTATTTGTCTTTTCACAAAAAGTTATATATTTTTTCTTCTTAAAAAGCAATCAAACTTGAAACACCAATGACGTATATCTTAAACGAGCATGCATGTTCTTCCACTCATCTAAAAAAAATTACTGAAATTGATCCATACTATCAGAAGTTATGCACGTTTTACCAAAAAGAAGCCATTTTTATAGCTGTCCATGGAATGTCAATGGAAGCTATTGAGCTGCGTTAGAAAATACAGATTGCACAAATCCTTAATACAAATGAGATTTAAATCATTCAAATCAAGACTGAAACATTATATTTACCATCAGATATTGTGTTTTGAACATGAGGAACAATTCGCATGATTTTTCTAAAAGTTTTCTTTTTGGGTAGAGTCCGTTATTTATTTAAAAAAAAAGGGTGTTGTCAACAGTTGCTTTTTATAATTATTATCAATTTGGTTTAACAATCGGACAGACTAATACTGTTTGCAATAGTGGTTATAGGCCCAAGTGATTAGCAATGATCTCTCTTTTTTCCCCGCTATGCAGTTTCCCAAAGGCTTGAAGACACAGAATTCCCTTAAATTCAATGACACTTATATGATAACCTACTAACTGTTGGTATTCCGTGCCTGAAGCCAATTACAATACACATATAATCATTTTACAGCAAAATAAACGCAGCTAAACGACATCTCAGCGGGCCCGCTGTTAACATCGGACGGCAGGTGCGGGCCCGCGCATCCAGACCGCGTCTCCGTCACTCGGTTCGGCCGTAATGCACGGGGACGGGACGCGGCTTGAGCCGCTAAAATAAACTTGCCCGGCTCGCAGTAGGAGAAAAAAAACACAAAAACACAGCGTTCCGTTTGAAAGATCTCGCAAATGCAGGCGAGTTCGACAGCCTGATACATAAGATGCTATTGCCCTACCTCGGGTTTGAAATGCGTAGAATTAATAGTTCATTGCACTGTGCCATCACTCATTTGAAGACCAGACTATAAATCACAAGCAAAAAATAGACAAGATTAAATTGGTAAATTGAATCATCGTGGGCCCCGTCAGAGGAGATTTGCAGTTAAATATGTGATACGGCCCCAGAATCAGATAATGATTTATAAGAAAGTAACTTTGAAGACAACAAACATAGGCTATTTCTTGCTTGAAATTGTGACTTTGGGAGTCTTAAGAACTTGTCTAGACATGCTTAATTACTTAAAACTACATTTGTATCTCCCTAACCTCATTTCCGTTGAATTTAGAGTCTAAATCTGCATCTCATTATAGTGTGATGACAGGCATCTCAATAACGGAAACTCTATTACAGTTGACAAATATTATGATTTCATAATTTGTTTTCTTAATATTTAGATTTCGAGATAAAATTGATAACGAGCTTGAAGCCCATCGAAATGAAGAGAATATTATAAGTGAAGGTGGTCTGGATACTGTGGATGTTAAGAAACTATATGTTCAGTCTTGGCATCTTTCTAAACGGGTATTTTCACGAGCAGAAATCCCATGGAAGGGGGAATAGATTCTGTCTCATAAGGAATAGAGAAGTCAAAAAGAAATTTACCTGAATTAACTATTAAATTTGACACGCCGAAGCGTACATTAAACGAATTAACATGCTCGTCCACTCACTTGAAAAAAAAATACTGATTGGTCCATGCTTTATACCGGAAGGTTTGCATATATGTATTACTAAAGAGTACAGCTATCTATGAAATGTCATTGGAAGCTATTGAGCTAAGTGAGACCCAGAGATTACAAACAGACATTCAGATACAAATGAGATTTTTATAATTTTTGTCAAGACTAAAAGGTTTTGACTGTCAGAGTTTGTGTTTTAAATATGAGGATTTTTTTCCGTCGAAATAATGATGTTGATTTTTGTCTGCTTTCTTGTAAAAAAATTCGTCCATGCATGAAGGCAGGAAAACGCCCTTATTTCATTGTATTTAAACGGAAAATTATCATTGGTGGACAGTTGCATTTTAATATAGACATAAATTGTGAACATATAGTACGCACATTACGTGGAATGTTATTTTTATTAATTGGAGCGAGCTACATATTTTTTTTTTTAATTTGTTGTTTCTTATTAAGTCACTTTCTTTTTGACTCACCCTGTAAAATCGGTTAAACCCTACGCTGCTAAACATTAGTAATCCAAGAAAGTTTTAGATACTTTCATTCAGCACTCTTTCATTATCAAAGCAAATTTAGCTACCCCCCCCTCCCATTTTGCATCCGGGTAACCCTTCCCCTCAATCGTCCAGGAGTCTACAAACACCAAAAACATAACAAATAAAACACGTGTTAAAGAATCAACATCACATAACAATTCCACAATAATAATATAATTTATTTGTCCTCCTTGTGTTCATATCATACTTTGAAAGGAAACTGTTTCCTGGCAGAAGTGCACGCAAACAGTTTGTACACTATTTGATAACATTTTAATAATTCATATTTACAGGTAAATCATATGCCAATTCATCCCTATAGCATCTATTGGCCCAGCGCAACATAATAATGTAACAAACATGTCGTGAATTCACAAAATATGGGACGAGAATTTGCTGATATGACTATTTCAGAATAAGAAGTACTACAGGTGGGACAGTGTGTAACACATGATATCAAGTTTGATGAACAAACATTAATGTTCCTCCTAAATCTGTTCCCATTACACCAATAATGATAATTTTAAATTCAAAACTGTTTCTTAACTTTTGTCTGGACTTTTGAATTCTGAATTTTTAAAGTGCATTTTCCCAATTACGTATTCCTTCTTATAATGTGTTGTAATCCTTGTGTACCCATGTTGCTAATGATGGTCCAATAAAAATCATATCCCAGAGGTGGCATGGCTACCATCAGTAAATAACGTTGCACTTGTTACTGGTACATTAAGGAGACATTTTGTCGTCATAAATTATACCTTAGGGAGACACTGGACATTAGGGAGACATTTCAATGTCGCCCTAATAATCACAGCTCCTATTTAGAGGCAACATTTTAGTGTCGCAAATTGCCTTGATCGATAGCTCGTGGTCCAATTAGTAAAAATACCCAAATTCTTGGAGGTGGGATATGGTCAAATTGAGGTTAGGGGCATTTAAAGTTTGGCCAAATTGCGCACAAGTCTATGGGAATTTCTCCCAAATTACCCATTATTATTTTTATTAGGCCTATAATAATTTACACATTTCACTCTGTAAGAGAGTGGGTGGCCCAAGAAAACGAAATGAATATCACCTCTTGAATGTGCTGCTTTCACATGCAGTGCATGCTTTGCATTTGGGACAGAATACGATATACAAAGAATGAATAGGTAAAAATAAATATGAAAGATGACGCAGCACCGGCTGATGACACAAACATGATTGACTGAATAATCTAAAGAAACAGACGGGACTTTCTTTCCCTTTTAATAAAATTAGGTAAACTGGCAAAAATGCCTGGCCGTATACAGTATAATGATATGTGCACTACTGCTTTGTATAAACCTATTTTTTTTCTCCGTTCCAATAAATTGGCGATTTCGGGAAACTTGTGCAACTTAGTAAATCAACCGTTTTGTCCTTAAATATATATTTTTTTCTTAGTAAATGGGGGATAATATGACGAAAAATGTAAACAATATGCTGGTCAATGCACATTTTAATAAGCGAATATTGGTCCATGCTGTACCTCAAAACAGTATAATGAAACTACGTGATCATTCGTGTAATATATCAGTCACAATTTTAGCCACGAAATCCATGTGCATTTAATAGGCCATACGTCTAATTAAATGCTCAAACTGGGACGGATCGATAGATACCAAGAAAATGTATATAAGTATTGTCGGTATATCATGAACTTTACAAAATACTTCATGTGCTTTCGACATTAAAACGGACTTGACACTAAAATGTAATATCATTATTTACAATAATTAGTTTATACATTTACATTTTTTGTTTAATTAAAATACTTCTTTACATCGTGTTAACTGAAACATCCAAGGTATATGCATGTAATATACAAGATGGGTTCGCCAAAAGAAATCGCGTAGTCTTCCCCGCTAAACTAATACTACTAAATTACTAATTAGCACCACTTCGGTTCGGGGAAGTATTAACATGAAATACGCAAACCTAAGGTCTGTTGGCGACCATATCGGTACGATACATACATAATTATTGATTCGGTACGCTTTTAATCCATTCATCAACTAATTATCTTTGTTATAAAGTACCAGTGCTCAAAAAATAAAAGCATATAGTTACATGTATGACCAGTGCGTCATATGCATCCATTGAGGGAGTGCATTTTTTTTTTATGAACGGACGCAATTTTCATCATCTGCTAATATCGTCACGTGAAAACCATCAAGAGTCTCAAAATGTTTTTGTGTAAAAATCAGAACCTGGAAATCAAATTTGAAAATTGATTGCCGATTTTTTTTTTGATTTTTTTAATTTTTTTTTGCATTTGCTTTTTTCTTATACAGCTTAGCAAATTTTAACCGGAGGAAATCATATTCCCGAATGCGCCTTTTCATAAAGCGAAAAAATAAAAATTCACAAAACAGCTTCAATTTCATAGCCGTGCATGTATTTTTGTTTTGTACCATTTATTAATTAAGGAGTGCTGATTCTGGCAAAGTACCATTAAAGGCTATCAAGCGCAGGTCTAGAGCAGTAGCAGCAGTCCTGGGTGGTGGCTAAGAGGGTTGTTTATTTGTTTGTTTTCTTGTTTCATAAAGGCCTACCAAAAGGAACAAGAATGACACACTATCCTAGTGAAATGACGCGCAGTGAAAAGGCCTGCCCACACAGTCTCATAGCCTGCTCATTTAAGGCCGTCAGCAATCATAAACTAGCAGGACTCTTGAGGCACCTTCGGACAATTCGAGAGAAAATAAAGGCCGAGAGAGCGTCAAGTTGTCAACACTGGTTCCCTTCAACCAGCCCTCCCAATCCAGCCGACGAAATTCTACACTTCCTGTTACAAGTTATGTCCATTTCCTCCCGCTAATGTTCACTGTTCAGCCCGGCTCGAGAACGGTCCCAATGACTCCGTACCATAATGCTGTGTGTCCTGCACTTTTGACCGAGTAGGCCTCAGCGAAACAATTACAACACTCATCCAGAAAAAGACTAAGCAGTAACATGTTTTATTGCGGAAAGTACAAATTCAAAAACAAACACTGGTAACGCGGAGAGATGCAAATTCAATATCCTTTGTCTACTTTCCTGTTTCAGAAACTTCCAAGAAATGTATGCTTGAGTATCCAAGCACATGAAGTTCGGTTGGTTAAGAAATGTCTGAAAGGGCCGAACAACTGATTTGGATGCTTCATGAAATCACTATAAGACTTACAAACACGCTGAAAATAATGCAAATTAAAATATATTTAATTCGAAATTCTATGGCATGCGCGTATGAACCTGCCTCCTTCGGCATACCGCTCTGGCTCTCAGCTTCAGCCGGTTTTCCCTGATGCTTGTTTCAACCGAAATATGGGAATTATACAATTCCACTTTGTTGTTCATTATTCTGATAATTTCATATAGAAACAGATGATTTTAGGTCTGGGTAGATGTGCCAACTCTGCCCCAAGTTTTCATTGTCCATGGTATATTCGATACCTTTGACGGAGCATGGAGGAAAGAACATGGACGGGGGAAAGGCAAAAGAAAGCAGAGCATTTTCCAAATGTTCATTTTCCAGAATTCCCATTTTTTTTATCAGTCCGACAGCGATGAGCCATAAGCAAAGCAGGCCACGCATTGGCCTTGCCACGGACCGCCACTTGTCAGCCTACTCCATAATTAGACGCCGTAATTCCAACTCCCCCCCCCCCTTGGCTGTCACTCCTGCCCAGACTCACCCGGGACACTCACACGCCCTGACGGCACGCTGGAAATCCCCCTTAAGCCGGCGGTAAGCCCCCGGATTATCCTGGCCCGCTCCGATGGTGCCCGGGGGCCTTGTGAAACTCCCCGGGATTTTTTTTTTATACTTCACCCCCTCCTCCTCCGTCTATCGTATGGTCTTTATAACCAACTTGACTGGGTTCTTCCTTCCGGCTCCAGGTCAGTCCAACCCCCAGTGAGCCTCCCCCAACCGTACGCTGCTGATAACGAACTTCTCGATCCGAAGTCACACAACGCTAATATTAGTGAAATGTGATGATGTGCAAAAGTAAACTTTGCGGCAGGAAATTTTTTTGAGGAGAGGCGGAGGAGGAGGCCGGGTGAAACCCACTTTTCAAGATAGGAGGTCAAATGCGCGTGTTGGCCCCCACACCCTAAGGTTTCAACATGTCTGCGGAATGCCAAGGTTAATTGATGACGCAACTTATCTCAAGTTCATCAGAGTGACGAGCGCGTGTAATGAATGATTTGACACTGCATGACTGAGACTGGCCGAGTGGGCGTGGCCCTCGAAAATAAAAGTGCAAGACGGTCTGGGGAGGCAGGTTCATTCTGTGCTGATTTTGTATTTTGTTTTTAATAAATATGACTGATTATTGAAACTTTCTTTGATTTGTCTACTGTAGGTAATTGTATAATGTCATTTCTGAAAGTCCAAATAAAATACAAACCAGTAGGCCTAGGTCTTAAATGACAGCACGCTCTCTTATTTCCAAAAGAATAAACCTAGTGACCATGCAGGTTATTTCGAATGAAAACAAATCTTATGACAGATTTAGAAAAAAAGAAAATGAATTGCTTCATTCGGAACTAGATTGAAAACTCGATCTTATCGATTGAATAAAATCGCCCTCTAAATCGTCTGATCCAAAGTTTCAGAGGGAGTGAATATTCGTGACAGAGAGAGTACTAAAGTTTGAATATATTTCTGAAAAGCGGAAATAGATACAAATTAGTTTATAAATAGCCACATGAATGTATGGCTAATTGTGGTACTTAGTAGTGATGGACAAAGTAGAAGATGGTCAACAACAAAAATTCCATTACATACAGCGCATGTAAAACTAGAACTCTAATAAAAGCTCTCGCAGTCTAACCACTTTACAAAATGTGCAAACTAAGGTAATGATTTGTTCGTTAGCACAGGCAAGGTCTAGGAACACGAAGTAAAATCCATACCATCGCTTACATCGATGAGGCCCCTATCAATGGCGAAAGCATTGTGCTAGCTGTTGTTCATGATCCGTCATGGGGCAGTAGCTTTGCACAATAGCCGACACAATGCTTTCGCCATTGATGGGGGCCTCGTGACGTGAGTGTACAGTGGTCACGTGCCCGGATCCATCTATATAGGAAGTGTATAGTGGTTGATCATTAATGCAACAAAGCATGACATGCAGTTTTGTAAGACTTCTCCCACATACAGATACATTCACACTGGACAACACAGTCTTATTAACGTTTTAAGTAACATACGAATACTGCCTGACATTTCTAGACAATGAAACAGTACAAGTATTGTTTTCCTTTTTTTTTTTTAAATTCTATACAGTGAACAATCAAACAATGTTTTGTACAAGTATTTTTATACTGAATGTACAGCAGTAATGATTTATTCACAAAATGGCGCGAAGAATCACTAAAGACATTATTTGGCTGCGAAACCATGTTACAATGCTGTCTTCGCAACAGCAATGTTGTTCCCATATGCAATGGTTCCAATGTGCTTAAAAATCATGCAACTGATCGTATACACTCAGCACCATGCACCAATTTGTCGCGGCAGTTACTGGCCTACGCCTATATATTCAATTGAGCAATCTTCAAGAACGCCATTGAAGAGAGTGTATCACTAGGCCACACCTGAAAAACTGAAATTCCTCGTGGACTACTTTCTAATGTGCTTTCTTTTTCCTTTCTCTGTTTCGAAAATGAAACTGGAAACAATTACTTGAACATCAGACGAATTATTTGGTGGCGCCGCTCTGCATGAATATTATTGGTCACATCATCTCGTGGGAAGCAGTGTTGCAGTGGAGTCCATCACAAGTCCGCTCACAAGTCTTTCATGAGTCCAGAGAAAGTAACAGCGGATAAAGAACAAAGGAATGGCTTGTCTTTGTCACAGCTCATTTGTAAAGCTTGCGATTCAACTAAGGATTTGATGGCTTGTGATGGACTTTAAGAGGTCTATCGACAACTTGTGATTGACTTTTGAGGACTATCGAGGACTTGTGATGGACGTGACCACAACACTGATTGAAAGTCACTGTGAAAAGTCACTGAATACCTGGAGTTATTTTGGCACCGTTAACATTTATCTTTGCGCCTCATGGGTTGATAGCAAATGTCTATCCGTCGAGGCTATTTCTTCATCAATGGTCCATAGCTTCACGGTCATACCCCCACGGCTCACGCCATAGCTCCGACCATAGATCCAGTAGAGGATGACATGGGCAGACTACAGGGCACCGGAACGTGAGTCGGCCCCGTCTGGTACAGAGAATTGCACAACGAGGACGGACTGTACGCCATGGAGTGGGGCGCCACGTGCGAGTGGTGGTGCGGGTGGTGCAGGGACGTGGTGGTGGGCCCGGCCATGGTGTAGTCCGACATGCCCCCGTGGTAGTGGGCGTGGGAGTGGGCCAGGTTCTGGTGCTGCTCGGCAAACATGGGGAACTTGGGGTAGCCGTCGTCCATGGGCTTCATGGACTCCATGATCAGTTTGCCCTTGTTCTTCTTGGACTTGGTGGAGAGCTTGCGGTTCCGAGTCTGGATGCCGTCTTTCTTCATCGTCAGTGGCCGGTTGACCTGGGGAAAATATAATCAAGAGAAGGCGTCCTTAAACAGTCACATTTCAAAGGTGTACAGAAATTCATGTGGGTCAAAACGTTTAAAGGTTTTTTGCTTGATTCACCTAAGAAACTATAATCTAATAAACTGATTAATGTTCTCCCATCTGCTTAGAACCACAAAGCCCACACTGGGTATTAGACCCATGTAAGATGTAGTCAGGCACCTCAGTAGCCAGTGCATTATATGCAGATGGCTGTTGCAGGTGAGGTTGCAAAATTCGGCAGGAGTTCATAACATGAATACAACAGCATAATGGAGGTCGACATGGGTTTCATGGGCCCTTTGCAGTGTCGGTTAGAGAAAGAGACTGTGCTAACAAGATTCAGTTGATTAATTGGATTCTAGCCTATCAACCAACTAATTCACGACGCGATCGATTCTCTCTCTTTCTTTTGCAAGAGTAGCCTCGATTTCGTTCCAAATTTGGACCTTGGGGACTTCCCCCCCCCCCAAAAAAAAATGAGAATAAGGCGACGTCCGGATCACTTGTCTGTCTCGGTCTTCGACGACTTAAACTCCTTGGGGAAAAGCTGACAATATACGAAGCCATCAAAGACAGGTACATGTAGCTCTGGTGACCTATTTCGGACTCGGCCTTAGGTCACCGTGCACGAAATTAAAACCACGATTAAAGGGGTGTGCCCGCCTTCCCCGAGTTATGAACTTATGAAGTGTGTTTACTACTTTCTGGAGCATGGATTCTCCAGAGTACGTGACTGGGTGTACAGGGGGCTATTCTTAGTTGGTCCCAGGACGACTGTCAATCAAACACTAAACTGACATGGGCCTATCTTTCAGTCACTGTTCGTATATGGTTGTGGATATTCTTACATTGTGCCTGTCAGTAAGTCTGGCTGTCTGTGAGCCTTGGTTGTGTATGTCATCATCTTGGCGTTTTTGTTGTTGTTGGAAGGAGAGGGACTGTGATTGCTTTTTAGATCTCGACGAAGGGTATCTATTGACCCTTATGCCAGCTAATTATTTAGCTTTTAACGACGATATTGATTTCTTCTTCGTGGTAACTTTTGTTCGCGATATCGTAAAATGTACATACAGTCGCCGTGTCGCAACAATGATTGTTGCATTGTCTTGAAACATTCTTTCGTAACTGTGACGTTCCTTCAGAGCCACCATAAAGCACATGGAAGAAATCATGTCTACAGAATTGTCGGTTTCTCTGTGTTGTACTTTGTTTGCCAAACTAAAATTAATGCATTTAATTGCATGCTTGTCTTTAAACGACTGTCACTCCACACCCTACCGCTTTTCGTCGTCGTCTGTTCGTTTGTTTCGTTTCTCTTGGAAGTCTATTTTACACAACTGTATAGCATCAGCAGCGAAATGCTTAGTAAAGACAGCATAAAAACACCCGGGATAGGCCTATAGCATCAGCGTGCATACTACCTGCGCACAAAGCAACGGTAATGCACAATCACTTCCAAAAAAAAAGGACCTCGTGAAGCAGTCTCCAAGATTTTAAGCATAAGCGACATTATCGATGCTAGAATCTGGTTTGATCGGACGGGCCCAGGACCCGTCACTTCTCTCTGTCTGGTCCTGCGAGGGGAAGTATTTTGGCAGCGGCCCGCCCAAATTAGCTGCCGGTTCGAATTAAGGTCTGAGTGAATTTTCTTCAAATGGTCTCTCTCTTTCTCGTTTTCTCAGATTTTGAGGAGGAGGCAATTTTTATCTGCTCTGAATTAAATAAGACGAATATTAGGCCTGATCGATCTTGGAAAATTGATTGGAACTGATTTGCCCTACATTTCAAAACAAGTGAGGCAGTGACTCAACACAATTATTCTACGAGCTTTTAGTGATTATCTTTACTTTAAATATATAGACAAAGGCATATTGCACTCCTGCTCTTGGGTAAACAGTTTTGAACACTTTTGTTTTCTGCTTGCTCATAAGGTCTCTGCAAGATTGCGCTCAGATGCTATTAAATCACAAGTATCGTGGGAGAAACTACGTGAACTGTTGCGATTTGACGGGGTCTACCCGATGTTCCCCAAAATCCTTAGGGTTAAAGGGTTTGGGGTTAGGGTTGGGGAACATTAGGTATTGGGAAACATAGGTATGCACCCGATTTGACATTCGGTGTCTTTTATGACGTCATACCGCGGTTGACGTATACTTTATGTGCAAAAACTCCAGTAACAAGCATACAAGTCAAGTATAAGTCAGATTTCTCTGTGCTATTTCTAGAACTTCCCTGAGGCCATTAGCGCGACCGTGATGTTCTCTGTAATTAAGAGCACCTTTGTTTACTTAACCAACTACCTGCGCGTTAGAAATATCAAAACCTCCAGTCCTTCGCCAGTCATAGCTTATTACTCCGTCCCTCTGTCAACGTCAGAGTTCTCGTTGGGTTTTTAGTACAGCGGCAAGGAGGGAGATTTTTTGTTCAGATTACATCTCACAGAGTTATTACCGACAAATTTCCAACTTTGTGATGCGGGTTTCATAATCGTAAACAGATTAGAGCGCATACGTTCGTCATTAGCGTGTGTACATTGGCTCGACAGGGCTGTCGGCTGCAATTGCCCCGGACGGCGGTTGAGTGACTCTTTAGGGACTTTTGATGCATGTCACTCCAGTGGTCAGGCCGAGATGTCACTAGTATTTTCCCCCAGCTTTCCGCCTTGTGGCCGGGGTTCAAATCCCGCCCAGGTGGCAAGGAAACACGCCATGCGATTAGAATCCCCCGTGCTGATCATCATAGAAGGGAACTTAACAATTCTCTAGCGGTGAAAAGGCGCAAGATCCGTACAAACATAACGTATTGTGGCTTCCGCTATAGCCATTAATCATAAGGAATGTAAATGGCGCATGGGAACCAATAAAATAGTCATCTGTATTGAAACTTCCCTGGTCCCCACCGCCCTATCAAAGGACGCTAGTGACGTCTGGTATTAAATGAACGTTCATTGCCTGGATTGGCTTTAACCGGAAATTCGGGGGGGGTGTGGGGGGGGCTGGTGGTCAAGACCGTAGTGCGCACATAATGTATAGGACAGTTAACTTTTTCCTGGGGGGGGGGTGGGGGTAATCAGCTACAACATGGTTGAGCACCTTGCATGAATGACGCTGATGGAAATTGCCCCCCCCCCCGAAAAAAATATCAGAAATCTAATAGAAACAATCGTTAATTTGAGTTCACACTGAATTCACTTATCTTTTGGCTATTTTATTGAATATGGGTCAAAACCATAAAGCATAAAAACAGCAATTTTCTGCTTATATGTTAATGCTTAATCACAGTCATGCATGCAATTAACCATTTACTCACAAGTGACAACTGATCATGACTATGTTTCCTTTGTCTTAAATCCTAACTATTTGAACGTAAACGTAAAGAAATGATAATGCAATATGATTGAAGTAATTTTTCATTCAGTGCACACTTCAAAATCAATTTCCTGCCACCAAACCCCAGCGTGTGACTCATGCTATATCAGAAACATGGAAACAAACAAATTAAAAACGACAGGTAGAAATAAACACCGCATGTTGAAACAAGTGCGAGTACACAATAAGCTCCGGCCGCCTTTCATGAAACTTTAAGTCTTGCATGAAAGGATTGTGTGTAAACGCCCCGGCCGCCGTCCAATGCGAAATCACGCGCTGAAAATTGACCAAATTAACCACTCTAAGTTTCTCATAAAAATAACGTGCTATATATATATACTACGTGGCTTTAAAATTACTGCATCTTGCCTCCAAATTTCAAAACTTTCATAAACAACTTTACGAATTGTTACAAACATTATTTTGGTTACGTATTTCATTTTTTCTCCTTTCAATTAATAGTTGGTACTTATATATTTTATGGGGAACTTAGGGGGCTCGATTTGGGTCAAATTTCCGGGGACATATGCAAAATAGACGCGCATGCGCATCGATCGAGACAAGGCCCGTTTCCTGATAATTTTCGTCAAAAGTGCATTTACTGACGACGGCATGGCATTAGGTCATTTTTTAAAATTAAATATTTGTGGTCATTTTGGGGGTACCGACAGACCGACCGACCATCAAGTGACATGTAGAAGCTCCTGCCAGAGGTTAAAAAGAATGAAATCTATCGGGCATCATGGTACAAACTCCAAGTCATCACGACGATGAGCTGAGATGGCTACATTGAGTAATTGGTTTCCAAAGTAAATCAACGATTCCCTTCACAAATGTTAATACCTATATACAGTATGCCCAGCAAGTAACAACAATCGAGGCCATTTTGAATAGGAACACCCATCCGGCTGTGCGGTGGGGCACACATGAGGTCACTATTTCCAGCACCGCTCGGTCAAAGACATACTAACCCCATTAAGAATGGCGTTTCCTAGCAATTGGGGTCACCGCACATGCGCAAACATTGGTTACACCTTGACAGATTATGATAATAGGTTTTCAATGTGCAGTATATGCAGAATGAGTAAAAAAAGAAAGTGCCCCAGATTAATTTTGTTTCTTAAAAAGCAATCAAATTTGATACACCAATGAAGTATATCTCAAAAGAGCCTGTTTGTCCACTCATCTGAAAAAAATTAAATATTATTGTACTGAAATGGATCAATGCCATCAGCAGTTATACATGCATGGTTTAATAAAAGAACCCATTTTTATAGCTGTCCGTGGAATGCCATTGGAAGCTATTGAGCTGAGTGAGAATCATTGTACTCAATGGGTATTCATCAGTTCGTTGATAGGTAATTAATCAGTGGTGGACAGCAAAGTTTTATTGAAATAGACACAACTTGGAAATTAATTATGCTAACTAAGTGAAATTTTCAGAGTTACAAGTCAATAAGATGGTCTTTATCCATATTATTCTTTTGTTAAATGGAGCAAGCCAAATATAAAAAATTAAAAAAAATTCTAATTCGGTCACTTTCTTTTTGACTCACCCCGTATATGACAATTATGTTCAACAGAATCATCTATTTGTCAGAGAGGGTAGCTCATCAACTTCATGATGTTCCAGTGAAGTTGTTCGTTTGAAATTAATGTAGGACGTCATTACATTTGAATACAAAAAGCAACAAAATGTTTACCATTATTTTTCTTCGGTAGGATATAGACTATGTCTTTGTTGTAGTTGATAATGTTGTTACATGAACAATGTATCACGATTAGTACTTCCACGAAAAGCTAACGGCACGAGCTGGCAACATGCCAACACATTCCACGTGCCCTTGGATATGAATCATGAAGATCAATGTAGGCTAGTTAGTCTATATACGAGTCTATTATTTGCCACATAACCTTGGAAAATAATAACATTTAAAACAGGTGGTCGGTCAGACCACGGTGGATAGAGCTTCCAGACGTTA
The DNA here is from genome assembly GCA_029964075.1 of Patiria pectinifera. Lineage (NCBI taxonomy): Eukaryota > Metazoa > Echinodermata > Asteroidea > Valvatida > Asterinidae > Patiria > Patiria pectinifera. Next base: position 23,446,078 of record CM057149.1, on the reverse strand, counting down.
CTGTCATATCCATTCATGGCCTTCTTTATTGACATTCCAATGCCAAAGGGAATCCGTATTTGGAACTCGTCAATACGTAAGCACAGAACGTAATACGTAAGCAAAATCTCCAGCCCACAATCCCATGATGCGCAGTACCATGATTATGATTGGTTCCACAGATGATTTTAGCTCGGCACATGAACAGTTTGGTGAATTATTGCACTCGGCAATGAACCAGCAGGAATTCTATTTCTAAACGTTGTATTAAGTCCTGAAGACGTATTTGGAAAGCGGCGCAGACGAAGAAGGGACAAATCAGTTTCAATTTGAACAGTTGTTTTAATTTAACAGCCACGTTAATTTAGGGATCAAGACAAAACACTGAACCTTACCCCAGACGGAGACAGCTATAGATAATGGGGAAAACTTAAATGCAGCTAATGTGACGACATCCAAACAAATGCTTTTAATCTCTCTAGAAGGTTCACTTTGAATATGTAGAGGGTATAGTCATACACAACTTTATGTTTTTAGTATCCAATATAAAAGGTGAGCACGTATCGTTTCGTTCAAAAAACGAACCGAAAGAAGCTGCCGCCAGACTAATTGGACCGGAAGAACTTATAAGCCAGAAGGACATGCCATAAATTGTGATTAAAGTATTTTGAGCCAATTAAACACCGTTATGTTTCTAAGCAAATATCAGTCATCGTATTAAATGGATTTACGTTCCCATTTCTTTACATCCTTCTCGATTGATTTACAACCATGGCTCAATTATCCGGCCAGCCACGCAGCTGCAGATGTGAAAACGAGAGTGCTGGAATTGGACCAAATCTGGGCAGGAGCACTTCCTCTCCGGGCTACACTTTCGTATGACTTGTTACGATCTCAGCAGGTGGTTATGTGATCTGCCTTGACATCACAAGATCCGGGTTACTGCACTGGAGTGTTGGTATTCTCAGCTTTGGTTTATAGCTGCAGCATTATCAGTGTCTGCGCAATGCACTCTTATTGATCTCTTATTTTCACGGGGCACTCCAGTTTGATCTTTGGAAGGGGAAGAAGGCATATTAATCCATACAACAAGGACGAAAAACGAGTAAACTTTTTGGCACATGGGTTGATGAAAACTTATGATGAGTTAACAAGAAACAACCGTTAAACCTGTGCTATATTGGCTAGGTCTTCGAAGTTTGACATTTACAATACGCGGAAACATGCGCACTATAACCTATACCTCCATGCTATAACAAAGCCGTAGCCCGATTCGGACACAGCCTTATTTTACAACTCTTAGTAAAGGCAAAGGTGCTTTTCTCGACTGCTGTTTTATGACCCGAATAATCTCTGTCATCGCCCGCACGATGCTTATCTCTTGCGCCGCGTGTCCCAGGTTGAAATCTTCGCACCTCTCAAAATCAACATTTCCTTGCTACTTGAAGGGGTAACTTATACCGGGCCCCAAAATACAGACACGTGTACCGTGCGCGTCACTTATTCCAGGCCACGCCAGGTTAGTAGGTGCTAACTTAATAGCTCGTCAGCTGAATCAGTTGAGAAAGGGGCGGGGCAGAGTGAGGGGGAGGGAGTCATGACTCATGAGTTTATCTGAAATACAGGTAAAGGAGGATTGGTAATGTTCTAGCGAAGGAAACTGCTTAATGCTTAGGCTAAACTTATCTAAAATTACTGTAATCAAAACAATGGTAGGTTTCGAAGGGTCGTACGATGTCGTTTTGTGCTGAGGTTCAATTTAGATTTGTATATTTCTCTTAATATAGGGACTGCAGTGAACGTGCCACAGTGAAAGGGAAACCGCGATAGGCAACTGCAACAGCATATTAAGCAAAACCACCATCACCAAAGCCGGGCAGGAAAACTTGCCAAATTTAATGGGCCCCTTTAAGATTCTTATCTCTGGCAGCCACGCGCATGCCACACGCCGACCCAAGGCCCCCGTGAGCCGATCGCCTTGGAGGAGGCGGCACGCTGCACTCAGCGTGAGGGCTGTTTACTGCCCGTTTGCCAGTCAATTTCGGTCGTCTCCTTTTACAACAATTTTGTCAAACTTTCACAATTGATGGTGTTTTGGGAATATGCTGATACCTCATTTCCGCGTCTTTCACTTTCATTTGTGATCTCCAAAAGAGTTTTATTAGTGCCTTCACAGAAGTAGGGCGTCATTATTCTGGCATTTCTGGGGTGAATTTTTTAAGTGCGTTGAGAAAACGATTCCAAGACCTGAGCTGAGCTTTCAAGGACGAGAAGAGAGTAATCGCAAGCTCAGCTTTTAATTTAAACAAGTTCTCCCGATGAAAGCCGATATTCCTTAGCGTGCATGGCTACCGAGTGAACTGTTTCCATTGACACTTTCAGCTTGTACGACATGACGATCTATACTCCAATTCTTTATCAGGAATCCCTGAAGCAATGCTGTACATTAGTTATCGGTTTCTTAAAATATTACAATGGGTAATGCCAAAAAAAAAGTCTCCGGTTTCTGGTATGCGCGCGCGTCGCCGTAGCCATGGGCGTCGGCAAAATGAAAAAGGTTTGGTTTTTTTCAATGAAAGATGATGTCTCAAAACCGCCAAACTCACTGGTTTGACTGGAATCCTGCTGCTGCACAATTTTAAGATGTGTTAGATGGGGTTGTGGTCGAGAATGAGCTTTATGTGGCCTCTCTGGACTACCATATATTTGCACTAAGTTTAGTCGGGCACTTTGCAGTCATCAGCCGACATTTGAAGCAAACAAATCAGGTAAAAAAAAAAAGCCGCGTCGCCGCACCACTTTTTGGGCAAGCTCCATACCAGAAACCTGAGACTTTTTTTTTTGGCCTAACGCTAGGTGGCATTTTTTGTCTGGTATAAAATAATATTCTCGTACTTGGTACTTGGTAGAAATTCCTCCTGAATTCTCCGCCACGGAGGTTAACATAACAGCAGGTGTACTCGGCATAAAGATACCAACATGGCAACCAAGTTGCATGAATGGTACAGTTATCGGTTTATACCTGGCGATTCCTTAAAAAAAATGGTACAATGGGTAACGCTAGGTGGCGCTTCTGGTATATAGTACTCTCGTACTTGGTATTTGTTTTACTTGGTAGAAATTCCTCCTGAATTCTCCGCCAGGGAGCTTAACATAACAAACAGGTATATTTGGTATAAAGACACCGACATGACAACCCTTCCATGAATGGCTTAGCTTGTCCACGCACGTGAAAAAAATCAAGGAAACAGATAAGAACAATACTTCCTATTGTATTGTCAATGGCTTTCTATTGGGGGAATATTCATAATAAAAGAAACATCAAGACTGTATTAGCTCAAGTACAACTAAAAACACACACAAAAAGGGACGGATCTGTTTTTACTTAATTGTTGTAGTTTGGAAATTTTCCTGACCAGTGTGCATTTGATGCTCATAAAGTCATATCAATTATCATTGACGGTCAAACAGGTTTTGTTTACGTAAGCTAAGTTCTAGTTTTGACAGCCAACATTTTTTTTTCCCAGACGGTTTTCCCCTGTCTTTCTTGAACCATGATTTCCAAGCAGACAAACACCCAGCTCCGATATCCTGAAAGTCTTGTTTATCAGGCACCCTACACGCATTAGTCTCTCCACTGAGGGTTGACATTAAATAAGCCAGCCTAGTTTCCACGTAACGACCTCAGATTTGACTCTATAAACAGAAAAGTACCCCGGTAGAGCACATGCTGCAATGTAGCGGGGCTTCGGCGATAGTACACGCCGCGTGCAGGCGCACGCGGCCCCCGCAAAGCGGTCCCTCGTGACCCGCTCCCAAGGGTCCATCCATTTACGTCATAGCGCCCGTGCTCTGACGTAGGTTTATGGGAGTTCTAGAGGGAGCCTATACCCAGGCTGCACTAGGGCCAGGATGTGCCCGATAACAAACTTTATTTTGGGAAAGGCGATCCAAACTTGTTTTCCCTTCGCTGTATAGGCTTTACCCCCGCGGGCCACGCTTGTCCCAGATTGATTGCTTTCTCTCTCCGCCTGGGGTGGGGGGGGGGGGAGACTCGTGGGGGAAAAGAGCATTTGGGCAGCTGTAAAAAGTCTTAGATATTCGTTCCTCCTCCGTTAAATCAAATACACGTGGAAAAATAAGAACGAAGTCAATGATCCTGCTTATTAACCTTCCACAAAGGTCATCATTTTTTAGATATATTTTTTTGATGAACTCCAAACAGGAAACGGAACGAAGCGAAAGTTAAACGATTTTAGTTACTTCCTCATTCCGTTAAATCATGGTTAACTACAAAAAAGTGCCAAGTACAGGGAAGTAACGTTTCAAAAGCACGTCCCGAGTAACAATCATCGAAAAATCAGCTGGTTTCGAAACCACAAAAAAACCCTGAAATCATGAGCACAAACAAATTAAATCAAAGATCTTTTATGTTAGATGGAAACCATTTATGCGTTTTCCCAAATGGCGAAACTACGGAAGGGGCAGGTTGTGGGGGGGCACCGCCCCGCTTGAGGCCTGTTCCCCTTTTATGACCCCAAGCCCTCAGAATTTTTGGGAAGGCAAACCTAGGTTTCTATTGTTCAAAGCCAACTGAATGCTTTCGTACAGAAAATCCCCCACCCTTCCCCAAAATGTCCCCATCAGATGGACCCCATAGTTACGGCCACTGATTTCCTACATACATGCGAAGGGGATACTTGTTTGGCTGCCTATAGGGCCTACAAGCTTCCAACAAACTCCACTGCCGAAAAGGCCAAATGATCTTACCCCTATATATATCTTTATCCCAGGCTATATAGCTTGGGGAGCTGTTCTTACATCATGACACCCAGCCCCCTTTATACTCTGTGTCCCCATAGACACCCAGCGCGCACCAGCGTGGAGCCTCCCTGGATCATGCAGGCAGGAAGCCAGCCGTGTAGAGCGGATACAGATAGCCAGTGAGCAGGATGCTCTGATGCGCTCTGATAAGAACTCCCAACCAGGAAAAGGTCCTTCCTCTCTCTCTCGACCCCCCCCCCCCACCAACAACGAACCTAGCACGCTGCAATACTGACGTCACAATGTGAAGTATATACCCATGTACCCTGTTGTGTGTAAGGCTGAGTTTTAAAGGGATTCTCTGGCCTCTGCAGTGTGGATGTTGTGCTTTCAGTTTCAACAAAACCTTCCAAAATCCAATCATACAGACACCAGCTTCCGTTCTAGACATACACGCTGGTGCGGATTTGTGCATATTATGCACAAGATTTTACGTTTCTTGTTTGAATTAGTAAATTTATTGAATTTTAAGGAACTTTCAGTTCTGCCCGAGCAATCCTGAAACCTACCACTTAATTCCACGGACGTGCTCAGCCTCTGAACTAAAAACTGCATTTACTCTGATTTATTCAATTATTGCTCTTACGCCTTTGGGTGCGAATTTTATGCATATTGTGTATGATAAGGGCATCTTTTTTTGTATTCCTTGGTTCTCATTTCAGACCAACCCTATTTTTGACTCCCGATTCAAGAAATCGATTTTTTTTGTTTTTTACTGCCGAGGCACCGACTCTGTCGGGATCCTCAACTAAACAATGATAATTTGATGAAACAAAATACGAATATCAAATCCAGGCAATCAAGCTCTGTGTTGTTTGAAAAGCTATAAAAAATAATATCCGATTTTGGAAAATCAGGAGATGCGATCGGTGTTCCCTGTCATCATATCACGAGTCTATAGTTTAGCTTTATTGTTACGGCATGCCTGCCAATACAGCCAAAGCGTTAGTGAGCTGCACGGTGCAGATAATGTACGTCAACTATACATCTTGCCAAAATTTACTTATTTTGGGGGTTTAGTGATATCAACCAAGTTTTTATTTTAGTCGGCCGATTTTAGAGGCAAACAATCATGAGAACCAGATAAATACAGACAGGACGCCCTAATACAGGAGTGGCAATGAGCTGAAAGTTGACCTAAGCTACCGGTTTACAATTTGATTTCGAATTCTTTGGTTGAACTAAATTTCCGTCCACATTTCCAGGAAGCCAATAGACCGATGGCTAACGAGACAAAGCCCGTAAATCATTCTTTCACGGAAGTGCACATATGTACCTGCAATAACAAATAAACCAAAACGGAAACGGACCATTTTCTTGGAATCACTCGATATATGGACATAACATAGCTTTAAGATTAAACTCAAACACGGTTTTGTGCTTTTCATTAGAATAAAAAAAAATTGACGGAGAAGGGTTAAGGACGTCATATTCACTGCGCATGTGTATCGGTGCACCGTAAACGGAAATATGAAGAGTGCATTTTCAAAACGCGATACATTTGTATATCCATTTGAAAAACTTTCAGCATTATGAAACTTTAAAGAATAAAAACACTATGTGGCAGCTGTGTCTTAGCTTCACTTTTCGCTTTGTTAACTTATTAAGTTGTATTTAACTACATTAAACCTGTCAAACCTCATTTTGGGCATCCAGGGGAGGGCAGCATTCCAAGAGAAACAAATGGCGTTTATTGCGTCTTTGAAATTAGCTCTTCACCTATTACTTTCATGGTGACACTGTTCAATGTTTCTCGAAATAGGCACAAAGAGATAACATTGTTACGTAATTTTAAACCTGCCATAGTTATTCATAACAGGAAAACCTGCCAGAATGGGGGGGGGGGGGAGAGAAATGACTGGTTACGGAATGTGACTGAGAATCCCACTTTGTAAATTATTAATTAAAACAGCAGCAACGGTTGATTATAGTTGGGTTACGTTGTGGATTAGCTGCAGGATGCAGGATTACGTATCGGCATGGGGTTGTACTCTCCTATCCTACAAACCCCAAGACAGTGATAACGCCCCAGCACTATCCCAATTGGTACCCCACGTTCGGTCCCCAATTAACAGACGTGTGCGTTTGTGTGCCCTACCAAATATGCGTCTAAATAAAAACATTCACGCACAGGAGGGGGGGGGGGTAACGCAAAGATGACCCCACCCATGTCGTCTGGCGAGCCGAGTTAATCCCAGTCCCCAAGGGACCCTTCAGAGCGAGGGGGAAAACGGACAACACCCCGATATTTACCGTTGGAAAATCCGTTATCTTCAACAGCATATTGCTTACAAAAAGCCCAAGCTCGTATATACACAAGGTACCCCTCCCTCCTCCGCGGTACGCAGTCATGTTTGGCAGCCGCTAATTTCTGGTACTTCTATCAATAGAAGATCGTCAATTAGAATCAATTAATGCCTGCCTTTGCAAGACGTCACATCTGACCTATTCGTATCAATAGCGGGTATTCTCGTAATACGGCGTGAAGTATGAGTTCGCGTGGACCGGCCCGGGGGAGGGGACTTCATTTGATAGCGATGATGAGGATTCGTTTTTTTCTCTCTGTCTCAGGCCCCCTCGCTCATTCCGTCGTCACATGTTTATGAGGGGGATTAACTTTGATGGAGGGTCGGGAGGGAGTGCCCACGCTCGCTTCTTCATCTGGAAAGAAAATGACTATGTTTTGGAGAGATAAGAGCAATCGTCTGGGAGCGAAACGTCAACTCCTGTTAGCGTACCAATGAGCCAGTCATCAACGGGGCTCCAAGCTACCGGCCGGTATAGGAAAAGAAGGTCGAATTCATCGCTTGACTTGCGTTAAGCGGAATTGGAATTATGACATATACTCGGGACCATATAAGCAATTATGACATGTGAATGGTAACAAATGTAATAAATATTTCCGCTCTGTAGGAGTTGTTAATTCGTAACGATGGCATAAGGATTTTCATCCATTTGTAATTATTAACGACATCAGTAACTGATATATGACATATGACCATTGCAACACGCTGTGCCGTGCTATAGTAGGATCTTATTACTTAAGTTTTTCCATATGGTTCTTGGCAAACTCCTTATGCAAATAGTTTTTTTTTTACTTCTAAAACAATTGCTTTCGTCATTAGTACCTCCGCCAAGGAGGTTATGTTTTCATCGGATTTGGTTAGTTTGTTGGTTGGTATATATAGGTTGGTTTGTCTGTTAACTTGAGATAACTCAACACGTTTTGGATGGATTTGCATGAAAATGTGTTAAGGGACGGTGCTTGGTACAAGTATAGGCCTACAAATCGATTAGATTTTGGAAGTGATCTGGATCTGGGTCTGGATCCAGGATTTTTATTAAAGGATTCTTCACCATTTATGCGAGTATTTCTTTTGGGTGTACGGACAATATGGCGGGGATTATTTTGCCTTGGCGGAGGTTTGCGCTCTCTGAGTGCTTTCTAGTTGACTCTGTGATCCCCGCATCGCCTTAAAGACTCCTCCTGTTCACCCATGCAAGCTGTTCCAAACTGCCCTGGATTACTGACATAGTATAAACTACTGTTTTACACAATACGTTCGAATGCAATAGTATACAAATAATGAATGTTTGTGAGTGCAATGGTAAGAATAATTTCATGAGGTGACAGATGAAATGTTCCATTCCACGAGGCGAAGCGGAGTGGAATGGAACATTTCATCTGTCACCGAAAGAATTTATTCTTTCCATTGCACGAACGTAAAACATTCATTATTTGTTTTATATAACACTTGAATAAATCCTTGTCATCTGATTGGTTGACTTTTAATGGTCAATTTATTCAGGTTAAAAACTGTTTAAAAGTTCGACAAGTTCATCATATTTATATTAATGCAAACTGTTCAACAGGTTGAGAACAATCATATTCAATTTATCTCGAATTAAAACAGCACAACCACCAGCAGCAGTGACACAGTGCAATGGAAGTTCTATTCACAGTGCAATAGAACTTCAATTGCATAATGGATTCCATAAAGGTAACATGCAACTTTGCTTTTGCTGTAATTTCCAGAAATGGATGGATGGGGGGGGGGGGCAGTATTTTATAGCAAGTATTGTTACACTGACCTATTTACAGTTTTGTGTTCGTAGATGCTGGAAAAGCCAAGAAAAATATCATGTTTCCTGACCCCACTTCAGATGAAACAGAGCAATTTATGGACGTCGGGGAATTGTAAGGTCAGGGAACCAATCTAGCTGGCTTGTACCGGTGCACAGATGTGTATTCCGACTGCTAACAAAATGTGAACTTACTTTAGTAAATAAGGGGGCAGTATTTAAAAAAAAAAGCCCGACCATCGTTGAAAATTTTTCACCTTTCTTGAAAATGTCAGCACACCAGGTGCCGTGATTTTACACAGGATGCTTTCTACTGTCATTAACTAACAGTTCAGTAAGGTATTTCATACAAGTTTTGTTTTTTAATGTTTGCGAATGTTGTATACTGCCTTTAAGCTAAAGCTATATTCTCTCATCTAACAAAGCGGTCTACTAGGTGTGGAGGCCCCCCAAAAATGTTATGCGTTGCAGGCGTCTGAGAGGATGTTCTTTGTTATGTTACAGAGATGGACAAATGGTTACTCATGCCTCTAGCGATACAAAACAACAGACTACCCTCGAACTTCACCTCAAGGCTATAGTCTTTTAGAATTTCTCGCATGATGGAATATTTGAGGGTTATAACATGTTAAGATCTCACAATACAACAGTAATTGGGGCTATTTTCTCGATTAACCTTAATCAGCTACAAAATGTGCAGACCTGCATGGGTTTTAAGCGTGAAACACATTTACAATTAAACGATTGGGTATGTGAAATTGTATATGATTTTCACCGCCTGGAAAGGGCCGAGAACTTTAGCATATCCTGGAACGTCAATCAATCAAAATTACATACAGACGGCGGTCTGGGACCGAGACGACATAAGATTGAGCGGTGCGTCTGACTCCCTATTCCCGAGGGACCTGCTGCACTTGGTCTAGGTCCCGTCTAAACTCGTCAACTCCCCACCCATAAACGGGTGGGCATAATAACATTCATCCACGGGACCCAAGATGTAGGACCTTGGAATGGGAGGGGACCACTTCTCGGTAATTGTCCCCATCATTCTTACGAGCTGGCTCCTTGTATTTTCCCCGTGAAATTGCACGATATTTCTATCTTTTATGGCTATGATTCATGTTGCTCAAAATTCATCAAAATGGTCACTGTGTTTATGGCATCATAACATATCTGGCAGGAGTTTCTATGTGTCACTTGGTGGTAGGAAAATTTACCAAAATAAGGCTGCATAAGTTTTCCACAAAATATAACAACCAAATTTAAAATTTCGAAAAAAACTTTTTAACAAAATAAATTAAATACTGACCAAAAATTGTTTGTAACAATTCGGGCGATTCACAATGCAGTGCGCCACCAAGAGTTTGCCACGGAGAGTTCATTTTTCCCGGTGCATTGTGGGAGATGGTCGACAAATTCGCAGCGCGGGACATTTGAAATTGTTAGTTTTTTCAGTCAGTGGTTTCGTAAGCGTATGATTCGAGGATCTGTTTGCCCATTTCTTTTCTTGTTATCAATATGGTGTTTTTTTGTAAGGCGGCAGAACGCTATGCCCCAATCTATGACATATTAGCTCAAGTTGTCTACCGACACTCATTCAAATGGGCCATGTTTTGTCGACCGTAAACTTGAAAAATGGACTCTCCGTGGCAAACTCTTGGTGGCGCACTGCATTGTGAATCGCCCGAATTGGGAAAGATGTTTGTGAAATGTTTGTAAATGGAAGCAAAATATGTGCAGTAATGTTATAGTCACGTGACAAATCGCTATAATTCTAGGTACACATCAATATATAAAGTATTGTGTTCCATATGTGCCATCGGCGTTGCATTTTGGGCGTCGCATGCAAGACTTTCATGCAAGACGGCCAGAGCTTATTTTGCACTCGCACTTTTCGTTGTTTTTTTTTTGCATATTTCTGGCTAGATTGCAAATTACTATTTCTCTTTTTACCAACATCTGAACCCCATCCATATAATATTGGCAGGCGGCGGGAGCTAACCGATTGTGACAACCTGTCATACTCAGTGACACGCGCCTCATTGAGATATAAGCATGCACCGTCCATCACGCGTGGTATTGGCTCCACGGCGGCCAATGTGGATTAAAAAAAAGGCAAACTTCGAATTAAAAGCGTTAATTGAGCAATTAATGGAGATAACCGACTACATGTATCTACACGAGTAATCGAGTTAAACCGCGTTGACATCAACAGTGGTGTATCTATCTATCAGGGTCTGAATTGAAAAAAGGGACTTGGGAAGTTGAGGGGGGGGGGGTTAGACGCTGTTCTGGAGAGGGGAGGATATGAGAGACACAGACCTTGAACTGGGGATTCACTAATGTGCCCCTCTTCCTTGTGACGTTACGCGTTACTAATTGGTTTACACTTTGTTCGAGCATTCATGAAGTTCCTTCCTCCATGGGTACCTAAATCAAGCCTCCCTTATCATTAGAGACCTTTCTCCCATTTACCATAAATGCAAGCCAAACAGATCCTCTCAAGGAGGAGGCCTGCACTGAACCTGTTGCGAAGGTGGAGCCGGTTGTCGAATCGCGCGCGAAAGAGCGAGGCTCAGCGATGACACTCGAAAGCTCCCCCGGAGGGACTTGATGACGGGCTAACGCCGAGGGTAAATCACCCAATAGCCAAACCACTGCAACGCACTCAGCACTGAGGCAGCCTCAGTCAGCTGTATCGTGGTGTGAGGATGAGTGGACCCACAATGGCATGAGGCGTGGAACGGAAAGATTCCTAATCCCCGGGATGATTATCTCTAAATTGGGGAGGAAATCCCCGTCTTCTCTTCAGGAAGACACAAGCTACATCAACGGACCGTTCACCCAGCATACAAAATATTGGTATAAGAAAGACTATCGAGACTATATCGAGTTCTTACATATAATAATTCATTGCGGAAGGTGTACAAACAATTCAGCTTAAATCAGATAAACACATTTTCACATTGAATCTTGCTGTGGTACTCGTCATGAAGTTTGATGCGACTGCAAACTCGACTGACCAGAAAGCTCTTTGGCATCGAACATAACGGGTACGTTTTCAAGAAGCTTGTATCAATTAAAAAGCGCGCCACCACAACGAGAATACGATAGTAGGCCTATACAGCCACCATTATTGCCTGCACCTAGAAATGTCCTTCCAAATCACACCTTTTATTTGTGAGCCACCAGAGAATACTCATATCCCTTTGGTAATCATGCACACCTTCACATGACCTCACACAGGTTAGGTGTACCACGTGTGAAAGTAGAATCTTCCAAACTCATATGTTGCTGTAAAGGGATTATGAATAACCAATTTGTCTGTCGTTATTGCGAGGTTGGTACCCGGTATATGGTTCAAGAAAGCATGTACCCTTCCCTTTAATTTCGTGAATTAGAATAACAGAATACCAGTCTTCCCATATTCTCTCTCATTCTTCAAATCCGCTTAATTTTCCTCTCTTCAATTCCTCAACAACAACAAAAAATGGATAAACATCGATCATCCCCATCTACTAATGGCTCCAGTATGAGTGATCAATGGGATTGTCAGTACATTGAGCCCGTCATAACCGCTTATGGCGTGCCTCGGTTTGTCATATTCATGCCTGGTATCAATTTAACAAACCAGTTGAACTAACCATGGAGGAAGGTCATGCAATAACAGAGTGGACAATTCTTCGCTATAATGACTTTCGAGTTTAAAGGTCTTCTTGATCTTCGTAAGTAAACAGCGATGTACAGTTAAAAGCCTAGCCTGGGTATGCACAGATTGACATTTTCGGTAAGATCATTGAAATAATGTAATCAATTTCTTTCCCGCACACGGATCCCTTTCCACACAAACACAAAGGCTAAAGTCAACTAATCAACCATTACTATAAACCACGGATCTATAAAACACAACCGTTTTATAGCTCCATGTATAAACATGGAGCAAGCTTCACCGACGTATACTTCCTGGCAACCACATTTTAACTTACGATCTAAAACCAGCAATAAAAATGTCATCAACAGGTCTGCGCCGTGACCTCTGGCCTTTGAAGAGTCAAGTCAGTCTTGCTCGCGTGGGCCTCCCTGTCGGGTTTCGTATTACAGATGGTTTATACTTATGTACTTGTTTATTCGTGTTCACGGGTGTGTTAACCACCAAGGCCATTTGTTCAACTACACGCGCCTGGTCCAGCACGAGGCTCGCGTGTGCTCATTTGCATAATGTGGTTGACGTGACAACGGCGTCTGGCATGTGTAGCATACGCGTGTGATAAGTTCGGGGGTCAAACAATACAATGTGACTGTAGTTTTTACAACATGACTCTGAAAGCAATACACCAGAACATCCTCTTGGGATCTGAAACATGGTGTTCGAGGTTATAATATGATCAGCAATGGAACTATAGTGTGCCAGTTACAAATAACAGGGAAACAGAAGCCCCTACATGCGACCGTAGAGTCTTGCCAGTTCGATCCTGTTTCGTCTTTGTTATAGACATCGATTTGCAATTTTTTTTGGCAATTGTATTTTTTTTCACAAAACCTATTCAATACACCTTACCGTTTACGCCCAGCCAGGAAGTGAAATAAATGAATATACAACGACATCGCACACGTTACACCTATACTATGTGACTGGAAGGCACGTAAACTCGCAAAATCTCACCGGGTTATTTAGGACAACCTGCACACTTTACAGAGAACAATCAAATGTTACGAGACTTACCCCATGAAGCTTGTAGTAGAGCCCACAGGCATTGCAGACAGGGTCCCCGTTAGGGTTCCTCCGCCATAGGGTGGTGGTTGTGGCCTGGCAATTGGCGCAAGACGTCCCAGCTCGTCTGGCCGCCGACTGCAGGGCAAAATAGACACACGGGTTTCCAGGTCATAATTATTAACATTCCATGATTTTAAACATCTTGCTTTGTAATATTGTATACAATAGTGTGCGCATTCGTGGCATTGGATGCTTTAATGCTGAGATAGGTTGAGGGATCGAACTGCAATTCGCCAATATCCTCATAAAGATATCTTAGCAACTGTTGTTAATTAATGGTGTGTCTTTCCCCTTTGTACACGTTGCACATGTCGATTAAGTAGGTGTTGAAGACACATTTACATATACTTAAATAATAGATAGTTGTTGTAGTAATAATAACCGAAAAAAATACCATTAGGGAGACATTTTCACAGACTTGTGAACACATTATTTTCCCGACTTTCCTGACCCTAACCCAAATTTTATCTTATCCTACTCCCACGACTTTTGGTAAGTCTACGAATTGGACCACCGGCAATCGATCTAGCCTATTTGCGGCGGTAAAATGTTGCCTCTAGGAGCTGAGGCATTAGGGGGACATTGAAATGTCACCCTAATTCTACACGTCTCTCAAAGGTATACCTTTGACGCTAAAGTGTCTCCCAAATGGTAGTAGGGCCCATCACAAGTCTGCACGAGTCCTCAAAAGTCCGACAGAGGTCCTCAAGTTTTAAATCAAGCATTCCATTGTTTTAGTTCATCGCCTGTTTCACTTGTTACAGGGCTTGAGGAATGATAGTTGATTTACTTTATGACCGGACTTGTGATGGAATTGTGATGGAATCGACTACGATACACTGTTTTGCATGAAAATGTACAGTGAAAACGGCAAATAAAGTTCAGTCACAGTTGCCAACTTTGTAAACCTGCCACGGGGTTTGGTAAGGAACCCTAGGGTCGAGTGTGTGAGTGTGGGGTAATATTCAGGCTTTCACATTTCAACACATCATCGGAAAAGCTGATAGGGGAACAGGCGGTAGCATAACATTGATTTCCGTGTCTGTTTAGTGTAGGTGAGAAGAGCCACTCGGGAGCAACTATCATTTATGCTACGGGAGGTCAAACGACACAGCCTGATCCTGGTCCGGATTAATTGAGCGGTAATTGCTTGATTAGATATCCTCAGAAAATGGAGGTTTGTCAATCATTGCGGACCTGTTGGTGCTCGACATACTGCCCCTCCAGCTTGTTAACATCCCCGTTACACTGGCGGGAAAACGTGTGAACCTAATTACGCTCCAAATAGAGGATGATGGCAATGGCGATATACGCAGGGTAATCAGTAAAAGCCCCGCTTATCAGGAACAGATACTTTGAGCATAATCGGAAAACTTAAAGAATTGATTGACTCCGCACAATAAAATTAAAATGGCGACTGTCTACAAGTTTAAGTAATGGGAAAGTGTGAGGGCTATGAGGTTTTCGCTGCTAAAAATTGGCGACTAAATTGCCGAATGAACAATCATGCAGCGCTGCCATAGAAAGCTACGTGGTGTAGCCCCTTCTCAAGTGCATCCTTCACTTCCAATAATAAATTCGATTTGTTCAACCCTTGAGAAATGACGGCCGGCTTTATTGGCATTCAACTTGTCCAGTAATTTTTGGGCGCGCCGGAATGTAAAAAAGCAATAATTATCTCAATAAAATACGTGAAATCAAACAACTCTTATACGGCGTTGGTCGACGTCTAAGACTACGCAGGAAATGCTGTGATTGAAATGGCGGCTGTGATTGTTATTAACAGGATGAGGGAGCTTTAGCGCCAAGCTTTCAGACAACACAGTTTAAACATTGACAAATTGGGAATTACATCCCGGCTTAAATGCAGCCTCTGCACCATGCTGCACATCTGACTTTGAGTGCCGGAATGGTTCGTTTCAAGACCTGTCATGCAACAGTTAACCGAAGACTTGAGCCGCAGCAACTTAATTTGTCATCAAATTAGGCAATATTGGCTCAACTGCACTCACTAATAGGCCGAGTCGCTGGTCATAAGCCCCGTACTACTGAATCACACCCCAATGAATGCTACTGTGCGATATTTATAAACTGATGAAAGACAGACATTTTTGATAGGGCAGAGGTATACGCTGTCTCAAAAATGTAGAATAATTTCATCAACATATAAAATATTCACAAAGTTTAGATGACGCGTAGTGTATCAAACCTTCGTTCTCGAGAGGGATAGGTTTTCACTCTGAGGTGATTTAATGAATTAGGGCATTTTAACCATCTTTAAATTCAATTTTAAATACCATTTGTTTTTGAACCACAAACTGATTTCTTATTTAATGCCCCACATTTTAAAATTGCCACGAGTTGCCATAATGTTGTTTATTTTCGGATCTTGTTTTGATTATAAAAATAAATTTTTGTCCTGATAAGTTGATCAGTATAGCCTTCAGTAGTGGTGTGCAGCCGTTTCCTAAGGTATTTGCTAATTTTAATTAATGGCGACACCATGGAAGACGTCTACATCGGGGTCAGTGCAAGGTCACCTCTGGACCATGTTAACGGGTCAACATTCTTTTCTTGGATTTTGTAGTAGCTCAGCTTGAAAAGTTAGGCTACATACACGTATCATACGACGGTAAAAGTAAGTTTATACATAAACATTTAGTGCATGCTTTCATGGATCAAAAGAACTGCGTTGTTTTTTTGGTCACTCTCTTTTTGCATGTTGAAAAACTGATTCCTTGATTCCTGTTGGTATATAGTTAGGCATATTGAATTGATATGAAAATAAAGTAAAGTTCAAGTTCAAGCTAAATACATGTAATACGTTTGATTTACAGCACTTATTTTATTTGTGGAATGCTGTAGGGTTTATTCTTCTTTAGAAGTAAGGATGTGGTTATTAGTGTTGGTATTCATTTATAAATTACAACACTAATGGATTATTCAGCACCAAGTACGTCACTCAATTAAAATGGATACACACAAAGAAATCAAGATGGCCGCCGGATGACGACCATAATAGCCTCCTTACCAGTCTTCTCTTGGGCTTGATGAGCGGTCTATTCTGGCCGTTCATTTTGTGGTAGAGGCCGCACGCGTTGCACAGGTAGTGCCCGTTGCCGTCCCGGCGCCACAGGGGTGTAGAGGTGGCTCCGCAGTTGACACACTCTCGCCCCTCTGGAAAAGAAACAGCCAGAAAGGACCATTGCATGAGACCACTAGTACAACTTTAGTTTATGCCCCCCCCCTCAAAAATTTGACCCTATTACGCTACGTGTGCGAGTCACTCAATAGGCAAACCTTAAACAAAAACTCCTCTTCTGAGCTACAATTCAGAGTCTTTTTGTGACGGTTCGAAACTGTTTAGCTAGTTCCAAAATCACAACAGAAACAGAGACGCGTCAATACTTTGGTATACTAGGGATGTTCCATATTTTTCATAATTTTCAAGGCCGTTGTGTGCACAAGATGTTTTTGTTCACATTGTACGAATTTTATGGCAAGGGACACCTTCAAAGGGAAGATAATCAAACTACGCCCCATGAGTTGGGAAATCCAAAATCCCCAATTAAGTCCACTGAGTCGCAAGTGCCAAACCCATGAACTTAATCCAAAAATCATCTGATCGTGGTGGTACACTGTGTCTATAACTGGTGTGCTTGGCAGCCATAACACAGGCCGAGTCTGATAAAACAATACTGAGCTCTCGGAAATCCTGGATCATGACTTTATCAGATGAGACAATAGGATACGGAGTTCAGCTACGCTTGACATTGTGCGTATGCTGTGATTTCACAAGCTGGACCACACTGCCAAAACACACCACTTGTGTGAGGTAAAGGCCTACATTTGAAGTATTGAACACGACATAGCAGATAGGGTATTTCCCATATAGATGCAGCGACTATACCATACAAAAATTAACTTCAAGTCAGGAAGTATCTTGATATGATAAAGTTTTCGCGATACGACTTAAAGACGTAACTATATCTTCGAACAAGACCTCCTGAAATGACCCGTAAATACTATGACCCCTTTCTGATATGAGCCATTTGTACAGTCGGGTCGAAAGGGGGTTTACTGACAAGCTGCTGCTAGTTTTATGGATTCTCATCATACCTTGAGAATCCATAATATTGTAGTTATGATGACGCGAAGACTGCAGCTTCACTCTTTTCCAATATATGTCTTGTGATTCCGGAAGCTAGGAGGACGTAAGTTACACGGTGTTGAAGAGGCTTCATTAAACGGGTTCTCTCGTGCTCGCCTCATAAAATACAACGAAAACGGAGATAAGCACTTTGTAAACTCCTGCGACAGTTTGGCTTGGCTTTGTTGATCGAGACCTTCCAGTATACACGCCTCGCCGATCCATCAGGTAACGGGCTGACGACCCTACCGGGACTCAGCCGAGGCATGCACCGGGAGCATGTTGCAACAAGCACCGGTACTTCATCTCCATTTTGCGGAACGTCAAGACTCGTTTTTTGGGAAAACATGTTCTCCATCTCGTTCTTGAAATATTGGGTTTCATACAATTAATATCCCCGGAAAGTTGATCGCCGCTGTATTATTTTCAAGTACCATTTTGGCGAAACGTGGACGACACGGACTTCGAAGCCCCCCCCCCCCTTCCGAAAAATGGAAAAATGTAATATCACGGTGTGGGCCTAATTAGACATGAATAAATGGGACTGATTTCTGATGACGTGGCGGTGGAAGTGATGAGTTTGGTAGAGAATGACTTAAAGAAGATTCCCCTGGTAGGCACTAATATTGGACTGAAAACATCATTACAGATAAAAGTCGAGAAATACAATATGCACCAAACGAACAGAGGAGTATATAACTATAGCTCCTTTTTTAAGCGGGGGAGGGGGGTGTTCGATGTACAAAGTACAAATAAGGCTGTGAATTCTTAACAACTTAGGTTTAATTGATTCGTAGGCTTGTAGGGGCAATTGGGTCCTCATTTTCTGGAGGGGCACTCACTATGTTCGGGTGCAAAATTGCACTGTTTTCTAGTCAAGGTGGTTTTATAGTTACGCCACTGATAAACCAAAATGATACAGTATATTACACCGACCTGCAGATTACACCGACTTAGCATCGGCTCTGATTATAGCTATGGGTGTTGCTCAAGAGCGGCTGTTTTGGCACAAACAACTGGCTGATCGTGCCGGATCAACTTTCCCCAGCTGTGAAACCTGACACCTTGGTCCACGTGTCTGGACACGCGCGCGCGTGCAGCCAGTATTTAAGTGCCTGACAACAGCAAACTTCCGGGACCAATTCGGAGGAATCGGGCCCAGCAGGGCCAGGCACGAGGACCCAGCCACGGGGAAGGTGGCGAAGGTCAGGCTGCATCTTGTTCGGGGGCACGGTGGGGTGGCATTAAAACAAAACACCAGGACATTTTGGAGTTTCGGTTTTGTAAACCAGGCTGCCGTATTTCCTCGTAACTATATAGCCTCGTGGACAAAGCATGCAGAGTGCAATTCAGGACAAATCAAGCAAGTTTTAAAAAAAAACAAATACTCATAGCCCAAACCAGTGCTGTAGTGCAGTCTATCACAAGTCAATCACAAGCAAGCATAAGTAAATTAACAAGTAACAGGGCATGAACTTTAATAAAGGAATGCCTTTGTCAAAGTTCATTTTGACAGTTTGTGACTTGAATTTGGACTGGATGAATTGTGATGGACTTGTGATGGATTCGGCTACAACACTGGCCCAAACTAAAGTTAAACAATATGCTGAAGTATTTTGTTTTTATGTTAGTTTAAATATTGTTTATCTAAATAATTATTCTCAGCATGTTTATAGACGGAGGGACGAATAGACGCTGTACGACTGTTAAATGTATCACCTGACAGGACACATTTATCCACCATTTTCTTTTAAAATTGCATACACGTATGTTCAAACGAGCCTGATTTAGTTGACATGCAGTGTTAATTTCAATGAAAGTTGTCAAAACAAAACCATTATAGTTACTATTTATATACAATTTCAACAAGACAATAAACTACGAAGATTCACTCAACTCAAAGCAGCATGCATAGTTTAATACCCAAATATCAGATCACTTGTACGTATATTTGCTAAAATGTACTACTTCCTTGTATCGATGTAAAAAAAAAAAAAGGCTTGATGTTGGGACCTTCCGGATCTGATAGCATGTGGTATGGCCATCATATTTAAAGGGGTGGAATCCAAGTGAACTCCCGGGCTTATGCCGTGGGCTGTAGCATGCTCGCACTGGTCACTTCGGCCTGGCTGCCAGTACCGACAACCATTTGAAATTCAGACCAGGCTTGGCAAAGTGGTGAATCCACACAATTGCATGCACAGACAGACAACAACTCACGATCGATCACAAACACATGTAACCCTCTATTCTAACCCTGCACCACGACTCTACTTCCATATCCTCTGCATGTACGACCGGTACATTATCCTTTGAAGTTTGAGTTTATATTTTGTTTTGAAGCATGTCGTCCTGGCGAGTCAAATTGCAGATATGTCAAGTCTTCACAATTCAACAGCAAGTCAACCACAAGGTCATCCAGTCATAAGTCAAGGATCAAGCTATTCAAAAGGGCGTTCCTTTGTCATTGTTTATTAGGAACTGAAAGGCTGAACTGTGATTTGTTGTGATCGACTTGAGAATAACAGTAACTTGAGAGGGGCTTGACTACAAATCTGCTAAGTTTCAGGAATTACAGGCAGCAAAAGCTGTATGAACTCTGACGCGTGCGCAAATACCGTGTCATAATGATGAGAGAGAGACAAATTAATACACTTGCCATCGGAATCTGTTATGGCCCTTAAACAGTAAACGTGGTTTCATTGGGGGAAAATCCAAACAATAAAACGAAACCGATCCTATAGGCATCGCCACGTGGCTGAATCTAGTGAGTGACTGCTAAGCGCTTCAGCTCAGTTGCCAACAGAGTGTGATGAAATGTTTATTTGAGTTGGCGCCAATATCGTTCCTTGACTTTGTTTGGTTCAAACATGCATCTGGAATTGGAGTGTGCTGGCTATTTGTCATGATGTTATTCTTGTGCAGTTCTATGAGTAGAATAGCCTCATTCATGATCATACATGTAGCAGTACAATGAATTGAAAGTCGAACCATGGAGCTAGTATGACATAGTTCGGTTGCTTGCAGTTGAATGGAAGATACGGTGACAAATTCTCAAAAATTGAAAAACAATATCAAATGCATTTTGCTATACGCACGCCAGGAGAAACAGAATCATTTGGACAGAGTATTTTGCATAATTCAATTAATACTAAATTTATAGTAAAGGCCCATACAAGCATGTTGGGCATCACGATAAGAGCTCACAAGTTGTAACAAGTTGCATAGCCTGTAGGCTTTACATCACATAATAGGCCTACCAATATAAAGACCCCAATTCCCCAACAGAATCGTTTTCATTAATGTTGTACAACTTAGCCAGTGGCAAACCTGTGACATCAAACTGATTTCCGATCCAGCTAATGTGAACGCAGGTGCCCCTTTAATAAAAGGAGGAAGGTCAAGAGTTGATAATTGACATAGACACACGGCACCAGCACTGTGTCGCAGTTAAAACAATAGGTCTGGTCCGGACTCTACAAAAGTATTACTGTCGTTGCCATGTTCAGTTGACCTTTGTGTCGATGTCATCGGTGCATGGGTTCATAAAATGGTATTTGAGGTGCTTAACCCTTGAAGTTTTATAATGCGCGTTTTAGATGTGTACAAGAAAAATGTTTTTATTTTAAACCAGTTAAACCACTATTCAAATACAGAATGTTGAGGACACAAGTATTTGTCAAGTAAAGAACTGAATGATCTAAAATGGCAGATAATGATCACCATAATAAACGATATAACCATAATATGTACACTTACCAGAACTGGATCTGCTCTTGGTCCGTGGCCTGGGAGCTGAACCACTAAAGCTTCTGTTCCCCATGACAGCCCCAGTGTGGAACCCAAGCGAGTTGGTCAGGTCAGGTGCCGGGACGTACGTGGTATAAGCCGGCATGTGGTGCTGGGTGCTGTACGGTGTGTCCGTAGCAGTCGAGCTGGCAGCCATAGACATGGCACCGGACGAAGATGCAGAGGAGATAGGAGAGGTGAGATGGTGATCTCGATGCATGGCCTTATCCTCCATATGTGAATACTCGCCTGATGATGACGGGTGGATTCCCAGCCCAGCTGTAGTCAGGTGGTCCGGAGTGCTGTCTTTGGGCGGAGTCGGTGGGAAGTTGAACAGGTGGGGGCTGGACTGCGAGTTGATCCCGCTACCACCACCACCACCACTACCTCCGGGGGCTGAGGAGCCGAGAGCCGGCGGCCCACCGTGGGATGACACCGCTGCAGAAGCCCCGCCGAAGGGGCTGGTACACCAGGCTGAGTGGTTGCTGGACTGGTGCACGGGCCGGAGAGTCTTGCTGCTCTCGAACCACTGGATGGTCGGGGTGTGGAAATGGGGCCTGCAGACTTGGCTTCCAGTCACACGAGCTGTGGAAAGTTGTTCAGAAAAGTTTGGAGACCAAATAAGTTCACTCTTTAGAACCGAGCATTAATAAATGAGCCGCACGTCCACAACACGCTTCTTATCAAGCTGGGTTTGCTTTCAGTGCATGTACACACTCTATACACTGAGCACATGCAGTTCCTGACGCGTGTGCGGGACCCAATTTTAGAACAAGTCGACCGGTCACGGGCACGCAGTGGACGTACAAGTGAGTGAGACCCCGGCGGCAGTGGGGTGTCTATTTATAATCTCTGGTCTCGCGACTGGCAGAGAGACGTGCGCGGACCTGAGGAGAAGGGGAAAAGTCAAAGCAACCCCGGCATACAGGAAGAGAGTTTCAGTTTGGTGGTCCAACTTAAGCTGACATGCGTAGCGCGTGCGCCGTGTGTTATGTGTGCTTCGGTCCCCCGCTGGAGCGCCAACATCCTGTGAAGAACCGCAGTGCGCCCAGAACCAGGCTAATTCCCCCCGGGGACTGTGTTTGTTGGCTCCCAGAAAAAAAAATGACAAAAGTAAAAAGTAAAAAAGGTGGAAATATTTTGTGTCTTGTATGATGCATAGCCCAGCTGGTCCTGTCGTCCGGTAGTTGCCCATTTTCAAGGTGTTCGGGCGTCATATCGCTCCTGATCTATTATTATGGGGCAGGACTTTTTTGCCAGGCGGGATAATTGACCAATTACCGAAGGGGAACCGACCAGAAATGAACGGGTTAGGGACTGGGGTTTAGTGTTGATATGTTGAGCTCGAAACCCGGACTTCATTGAGAAGCAATACTCCACTTTCGGTGAGCGAGACCTGGCATAGGCCTATAGTCTGGATTAAACAATCATGAAATACCATTGCGGTATAGGCCGGGTGCTTTCTTCAAGTCATATATTGTTCAACAGAGTATCCCGTTCCGTATCGTAAATGTCACGAAAATATTTTTTATATGCTGTCTTTGAGGAAAATAATTATGTGGACTCCGTTTTGATGACTTAAACACCCTAATTCTGTTTCTTTTCTTTTTAGAAATAATATTTCGTACAAGTTTTAATTTCTAATAAGTTCTAACGTGGAGTGCCGTAGCCTTTTTGTCTGCATTAAACTTGTGGTCTGCGGGTATAATTCTGCAGGTTGTGGGTTCGATTCCAGCCTGCAGCTATGGTGGGTGTGCCCTTGGGCAAAGCACTTTGTCACTCATTGCTTATTCTACCCAGGAGTGAATTGGGTACCTGTGAGGGTATTGTTGTTGGTTTTAGCTGCTTTGCGCCGAGATGGCTGCATTAGCTTCCCATGGAGCGGAGCAGTGAGATTGTATATGGAATGTTTCATAATCCCAATGATCAGGGGGTAATAATACTGATGTAAAACGCTTTGATCTTAGTTAAAAGTGCTATAAGTACCCATTATTATTGTTATTTAAAAAAAAAAACTATTATAATTTATTAGATAGGCCTAAATATTATTAGAATTTACTTATAGACAGAAGAGGTTTACACGGCCACAAATTCCGTAGAGAAATACGAGAGCAATTTTTCGTTGAGATTTTCTGTTGGCCCAATATAGAGAAGGGGGCGCTTCACCAAAAATTCTGCTTTTTTTGTTACCAAACAGTTAAGTCGAGGGTGAATTTTCCCGCATAATTCCTAACGTGCAGTTCCTTCAAACCGACGTCCAAATAGAAGACACCATAGCGCATGCGCTTCAAACTCATCACAGCGGGAAGATCCAGCACGACGGCGTTCTTGCATGGGGTCATAACCCCAAACCGGGAAGAGTTTACACAAAGAGTGCTGAGAGGCACGCGCCAAGAAGATCAACAGGATGCGAGAGCTTGAGGGGGTAAGCGGGGAAAGCAATGCCAACTGTACGGAGGAAATTGAAAAGGAAAACAATTCACGGAAATGTGGTTTTTGTACCAGGAAGTTTGGCTTCGGCAGCGGATTACTGAAGATAAGACGGACGTACGGGGTGTGAGGAGAGGTCCACAGATAAAGGAAATGAAACAAATGAAGCCGTGGGATTGCAAGGACAAGGTTGAATGTTCTTTTCAAGACGATACTTCGGAGAATAAACTGATGACAGATGTGTTTAACAAAAGAATACTGGACGAGATGAATGTCTAGGCCTATACAGGGTGGTGCGAAAAAATTAAGAAACCCACTATTGACAGGAATTTGAACCTACTAGGCCTATACTTAAGTTATTTGAACTGTTTTTTTTTAATAGCTCTTCAACCACACTGGTGAAAAAAAAATCTTTAAAAAATCCCCAGTGTTCTTTTGCTAATTTGAGTTCAAGTCACCAAAATCGCTGTTGTCCACGTGTAAGTCTATATTGTAGTGGGTTTTTTTTTTGTCTTCAAATCAAGCTCCGGAGCTCAGAACGTCAAGCAGGTGGAATAAAGCCGTCCGTGGACAAACAGGCTTGGCACATGAAGTATTCAAACTACCATATTTCAGATAAAAAAATACAACATGTATGTATTTGCAATCATTTTTTCGTAACTTATGTATAAAGATCAATATTTACATTGATTTTTTTTTTTTAATATGCTTAACAAGTGGGTGAAAATTATTGTCAAGGAGGGTTTCTTTCTTTTTGCACCACTCTGTATATTTCAACTGCGCATACAACGAATATAGGCCTATTATGATAAGAGAGGTTAAAATTACATTTCTTAAGATGCTCTTTCTGCCATGTTCCATTGTAATGTGTGGCTTATTCGGGACCCAGGAAAATGAACTCAACAGACTGAAAGACCAGTGAATGACACAAGAGGCCGCTTTATCTAGGCTCTTTGCTGTTATCCAATCACATATCAGTCGGGCGATCGTAGATTTTAACAAAGTAGACTTTGTCTAACCAATGATCCGAGGTCAACACCCGCATGCGCACGATGCCTGCGCACTGAATACGCTTGTATCGATCATGGAAGTTCTCTGCCCACAATGCTTTGCGGAGCCTTCCATTCCGTCACGAGATTTTGAAAAACATTAGCGGTCACCAGCGCACTTAGACAGGGCACCAGCCAACAATCTGATCTTATTCCGCACATCTTAGAGCTAGGTTCTATACATGTCCAACGGGACCGTAACGCTACACTTTTACGCACAGAATTGTTTTTGCTTGATTTAATCATAGAGCAAGGATTAAAGGAACAACAGCTTTTTACTTTTCCTGACTGACGTTTCCATACCATATGAGCAAGCATCGCGACTTTCCATACGGGAGAGCACTTAAAGTTAACAACTAATTTGACAAATCTGTCCGTTATAGGAAAAATTAACTGTCGATTTTCTCATCACAGAGTTTATATTACTCAAGAAAGAACACTTACCGTGTGACGGTCTGTAGCTGTGCATGGCAGCCGCTCGAGAAGCGGCCGAGTTAGCGTAGTAGCTTGGTGGGTTGACGGCGTTGGAGCCCCCGTCCAGCGCGTGGAAGAACACGTCCACGTCGTCTGGCGGTACGAGCTGCGGTGGCTCCATGAAGTTGAGACTGTGGTGGGGGGCATGGGGCATCCTCTCCGAGTTAGCCGAGGGGGTCATGCCGGTTGGGTGGGGTCCGTGTGGGTGTGCGCCGCTATGTGTGTCTCCGTGTTGATTGTTGACGACCATCCAGCGAGTGTGTTCTGTGAGCTCCATCTCCTAGTACACCACGCCTCGTGTCAAGTAATCGTGATGATGAGCCCTAAACCAAATTGCACCTCTTCACTCAGCCTCAGTTCTAAGAAAGTCCTGATAACAATGACAACAATTAAGAATCAGTCAATAGTTGAAGTATCAGTCGTTGCAGGGGAATACTCTTGGGTGGAATTGTGTGATTTGTTTGGATACTTGAAACAACAGTACGGTTAGCGCTTTCTATTAACAAGAGATTTGTATCACTATATCAATTGCAGTGCACCGACCAAAGACTCAAAATGCCATCGGAGAAGCATCGCCGATTGTGCAGATGAGGCGCACGGAGAACCGCTAATAAAATACGGAACTGTTATCACACGATTTATATAGAACAATATTATCCGATCACATGTGTTATATCCGCTCATACCTTCTGGTGCTGGCCCGATACATCAGCGATATGTTGAAGTGATGCCCAGCGCATCAGCTTTTTTATCAAAATGCCGATGGACCGTTCAGAGGACATCTATGAAATAAAATAACAACTTGGTCCGGAGATGTCATCTAGGTCTTTTTATCTCTTCAATTAATCTCACAACCATCGAAGTGAGTATTAAGGAACTCGGTACCTTTTAGCTGCGAGACGAGCGAAGATGGGGAGCAGTCAGACAGGGGGAAACGAATCGCGCACTTCTCGTTAAATTATGGTTTTCTTGACGATTCCCAAAATGAAGCGAAGTTTTATCAATGGCTCTCTAGTGGCGTCCATGGTTACCAGAAGGATAAGTCGAGTATTTGCGGCTGACAATAAAACACAAATGTTCAGAGAGTGGTTGAGAATTGAGATAAGATCGTGTCAACATGGCTTTCGAGTGCCGGATTTGGTCTTTGGCGCGGGGGGGGGGGGGGCTAACTAACCATAGTCAGAAAGCTGCAGCAAGTGCAAGTAATTGCCTCAAATAATCCCTCACAGAGCACAAACATCACAGTGGAGACTAGCAATAATCAGTCAAAAGTGGGAATAATTTTGGGGGTGTCTAATGTTTGTAGCGTGGATGATTTGTATCCTTCCGTGGAGTACGCGGGCCGAGCCTCGTCCGCACGCACACACGGGCCGGCGGGGCTCGACTTGCCCCGTCACTAGACCCTGCGTTTACACGGCAATCGAGGCGGGCGACACGGGGCTCTCATTTTATTTCCAATTTGGGACGTGCAGATGTTTGCTTTCATCTTGTTCTCGACTCCGGGGAGATATTGAATTTACGCTGGCTGGACACGTTGTTAAAGATGCACCACTTGTTCGTGTCAAATCATAATTAGTGAAGCCCAAGTGGGAATGAGCAAGGGTTGGACTCGAGACATTTATTAATGCCACCAACATTGCAATAAAAGTAAGATGGGACCGTTGCCTCCTTGAATCTTATGATTAATTTGTCGACAGTAAAACTGTAAGCGGTGGGTATGATTTCTGCTGGACCCGCAAAGCCAGTCTATTGTCCATTGACTGACTGAGTCAATGACTGACTATCAGACTGACCGACTGACTCCCCCAGATCGATCTGGCAAGTCTTGTCTTATTTGAAAAACCAGCGGGAAAAATTGTTTTTCACTGCAGAAAAAAACCGGTTGAAAACTAGTGTACGGCACGTTTGGAAAGGATCCATTTAGCCTATCCGATTTTAGTGGGGCAGATAGTGGATACATTTTTTTTGGGATTGTTGACTTTGATGATAGAAGCGTGGCATTTGGCACATAGTCAGAATATGTCTCAAGAAAGATATTTGGCTATAGGGCCATCGCAGATTAGTCCTTTGAAAAAAATATAGGTAGAATAACAAGCAATCATTTCAAAATTCTCAAAATAGCTGCCATTACTTATTTTTTTGAAAGGCCAAATTTGCGATGGCCCTTTAGCCAAATATCTTCTTCATGACAATACTCTGACTGTGTGCCAAATTCCATCATTACTGAACAGTCCCATCACTTCATCTGCCGTACTATTTTCAACCAATAAAAAAAGAAAATTCCATGATCAAGTTTCACCTGCATGATCTGCATCTCACTATCGGATTCTTCGTTGAGATGTACTCAGCATATTTAGGTCATAACGTCACGTAGGTCAACCTGCATGACCTCTTGCCACTAATCGCATAATGATTGCGTCGAGTTATGAATAATTAGCCTGTAAAACCCGAGCATGGGGACGCATGGTGTATATTGAATTAAAACTGCACAACACTGTACTGCAAAATTGATCAATCACTGAAATTAGCTTTTTCGAGACATGGCTGACATAACAAGGGTGCTATTTGGAGCAGGTAAATTTGAGT
Organism: Patiria pectinifera; assembly: GCA_029964075.1. Lineage (NCBI taxonomy): Eukaryota > Metazoa > Echinodermata > Asteroidea > Valvatida > Asterinidae > Patiria > Patiria pectinifera. Next base: position 23,417,940 of record CM057149.1, on the reverse strand, counting down.
AAATACAAAACTGAATATCTACTCGAAATATCGTCCGGCATATCTAAAAAAAAATGCCTAGAATCTACTTAAAAGATAACGTAAGGCTTCATTGCGCCACTCTGTGCACTTGAGCTCTACCTACGGCTTTGAACGGGTGTTGTTCTGTGCTCATTTATATATTTGCTATATATAATTTAATTTCATCAATCATTCATCTATACACATGCACACTCGGCGACCTTTAGAATATGGAGTTTCCAGCCCGAACTGACGTCTCCAGACTTCACCTTTTTTCCCCGTATGTTCGTCCTGGGAAAGTGCGCCTGTCACACTTTTACCAGTGCATGCCAGCCACTGCAGTACCGCGCGATGGGAGTATCTAGGAGCTTGGCATAAAGGCACATGCAGTACTGTTGGGAGAACCTTCCCGAGGGACCCCTCTGACGTACTTCCGGGGGTGGGGTGAGAAAAGGGGGGAAGGTGACGCCATAATACAGCTCAGATGTCACATCCACTCATGTGGCTGTAACATGCATAGTCAGGTGTGGCAAGTAGTAAACAGCAAGACAGAGCAAGGCTGACCCGGATGTTAGTTCTCGTTTCACTTTGCCTTGAACATCTACGCAGTGTATCCTCAATGACACCATTCACCGTGAAACGTGATCAAGCTCTATCAGAAAACCAGAAACTTAAGCAAATGTACCTGAATAATTCCCATTCAATTAGACTGTCATGATGTCGAGGACCCATTTTCCAAAATACCCGATGGAAAAAAAAGAAGATTTTCAAGACCATCAATGAAGACTGGTAAAAAATATACTACATGTTTTATCCATTCGATGGAAAATTTGCAAACAATAATTGAACAATGTTTGTTTTCCATACAGGGAAACGCGTTTCCATAGTTCGCAAGAAATAGGCCAAAATACGTAAAGAAATTTGATGCAATTTGAGTTCTATTTTCCACTACATTAGATAATAAGATCATGATTTAGATCTTTTATCGGAGTACTCTTTTCTCACCAAATGATAACTATACTGTTGTGTTTCAATTAAAAGGAGCAAGCCTTTTTCTACGTATGAATTATAATTAGAACAAAAGGAAGGAAATTATTTGCATTATCATTAGGAAACCTTTAAATATAAAAGAGCACTTGACTACCTCTCAGTCGGTTTACAGAACAGGTCATGTATCGTGATTTATATATGAAATCTGTATCAATGAATACATTTTTAAAATATAGACCTTCCCACTCACTGTGAAATATGCCTAAAATAACGAAACTGTTCAATCCTTCTAGATTCTGAGTTTAGAACGTAAGTGTTCCCAAAGAATCAGTCGACTGCCTGTTGGGAACCTGGTTTAACACCTGCAGGACACTTCATGTGCTGGAACGAGCAGTGCACCGTGCGCGTGCCGCGCCCCACACCGTGAGTCGCGTGCCGGGCCCCCGCCGGTTCACATCAGCACCCCGGTGAGGTGGAAATGCCGGACTTAATCAACCGACTATAGCTCATAGTGGGCTGGCTCACGTATTGTAAGCAACACGGTATGTGAAGACTGCAAGGACCACAAAGGATGCAGAAATCGAAAGAGAAAGGGGAAGGCCCAAGAGCTATTTCGTTCGTTAATGTAATTAAGGATTTATTTCGGAACTGCATGAAGTTCTACGGATCTGTTTTTTGTTTATTTATATTTTAAGGAAAAGAAAGGAATCTATAAAGAAAACAAAAAAAAATATTTTGAAAGTCAAAGAGAGGGTGAGAGGGACTAGAATTACTGCAAAAGGGGACTTCGAGAGATAAGATCTTCAGTCAATTTCAGCTTCAGAATTAGTGAATGCTATGTTGACACTTGCTCCGTCCCTGCATGTCGATAAGCTTGCTGTTTTTTTATCATTATTTAACGAATAAAGGCTCCAGAAAATACACGCACTGGTGACTCTGAACTCAAAGTTCATTCATTATGTTGACAATATTGATTCCACGACGAATCATGGTCTACGTGCGCATAGCCTATCGCCCAAAAGAGATAAGAACACGGGGAAGATTCAAAGTGGGGTCAATTTGCCGCTGAGAAACATTCGGCAGTTGTTACAGAATGACATGTGGATAAATGTGTACTCTTTTAGCTGCAATATAGACTTCTGTTCAATTAAAACGGCATCTTTGTATAGAAAATGCGACGCAAAATTTTTGAATTGTCGCATAAACTTTCAAGGAATCATGTATATAGGCCTACTGTATCCAAGACACAGCAAACTCATTCTTCAGAGATATTTTTGCGTTCAAACTCAAACGTTCAAATAAACGACACAAAGTCCAGTTTTTTTATAATATAATCTCAACCTGATATTTAGCTGACTTTGGGGAAACTGAAAAGGTGATATATTTTATGTTTCTCTGTACTGAATGCAGTGATAATGATGAGTGAAAGTGAGGGATGCAACGGTGAATTTTTGGGTGGGTTGGCTGAACGCCCTTCCCTCTCACCGTGTGACTAAATTATAGTTCCACATCAATGGAAATATGAAAAATTATTTCTTCCGTGGTTTAATATTACACAATACTAAGCAACCTAACGAGACAGAATGACGTTCACCCCCCCCCCCCACCACCACCACAACGACCCTCCTCTGAAAAAAAATATCCCAACCCTCTTTACATCGAAAAATCATAAATAAAGGAAAGTCAAACTTCACAAAAGATGGAATTTTAAGTTTGAAGAAGAAGATGATCTTAAGTGCCTCCCCTTGTTCTGTATACCAAGTTACACCTACATGAAACACCAATATAGCAAGCGCTAAAGATGTACATGTATTCCCCATGCTATTTCAAGCTTCATCCCAAATAATCGATTCCTTGACTAAATTGCTGTTTTTCTAGCAGCACAAAAGTTATGCCTGTTCACATTTTAAAGAGTTATGTCCAAACAAGCTCGATCGGATCTCGGAAGCTGCGGGCCAACGAATTCGTATTCATGCATGAGTCACGTGATTGTGCCATGCATGTATTTTCTGAAAGGAGTAGTGTTTTGAGTTAAAACAAATCAGCTTTGTAACCCCAGTGACCCCAGGGTGACCTTTGACCCCAGTTTGGTCATGTGACATGTCGGGGATGGGGGTTACTGATACTTTTGACAAGTTTGGTTGAAATCGGTCAAAATATGTAGGAGCTATAGACAACGTCAACGTTTGTTACTAACTAACTAACTAACGAGTAACGGACTAATGGAGAGACACGATGATTTGTTGAGCTACTACCATGCACGCAGCTAAAAATCGGCCTTGGTGTAATTATTGAATGAGTAGCCTACTTTACAATTTCGAATTATTGGCTGCTACACAATAATTCCGTTCTCGCGGGTGGGCTGGTTCCCGCCCCACAATCAGAATTGATATCTTAAGGACTGGGAGCCAGTCAGCTCGTAAAGCAGAACACGGAACAAAGGAGGTTCTTTGGTTGGAATGAAACATACCAGTTGTAAATTTATATTATAAAAGAAATTAAATTTTGTGAAGGGCACAGGGACGCAACTTTAAAGAGCCAATGCTATGTATTTTTTTTATGTAATCCTTTGAAACAGGGCCTACGCGTTTTTGTCCTCTTTAACCTTATTTTTCAATATTCTATTTTGCCATTTCCAAGGGTATCTTGGTGCCTTATGCTAATGCGAATTTCCATAGTCATGAGCAAAAGTGTGATATCATTTCAGACAGAAGGCTCAATGTTACAGCTATATTAGCACGAAAAGTTGCCAGAATTTTGGACATTATTTTCACTGTCGTAAATTTTCCTTTCTTTGGTGATGCGTTGTTGTGTCAGTACACTGCAGTAAGCCAATGAGCAAACTTGTCTCACAAATATTTTCAATAAACACATTTTTTGGGGTTCACAATTTAAACAGAAATCCCCTAAACTGAACAGTGTCTTCCTATCCTGAAATAACATCACTTCAACAGCGCCCTCAGTTGTCCGGAAAAGCATGGAAAATTGAAAAATGTTTAAAGAAGTGCACTAAAATAAAGAGGAGAAGAAACTTGCAAAAAAAATGTTCCTAAGAAAAATTCCCTTTCATGAACCCTTTAAACAAATTAAATGAAACACATGCTCAGCATAATGAGTTACACATGAATACAATCTTGACAAACGTCACGTCGCTTATTTGTTTTTACTAGTTGTCGAAATTAGGCGGTTATTTTTAACCAGTTGGCATTCTATAATCTCATGCCTTCGCCTGGTGCAGATCCGAATAGTGCGAGGAAATTGTCACATGTACAGCATTAATGTATGCCCCAAAGCGCCTCCGGTTTGAGTTGAGTTCGTCAGGAACATTGCTATGCATTCTTGGTGGCGTCCTACACAAAAACAGCATGACTGTCAGGGTTGTCGCGGTGTGTTTGGGATTGAGGGCGCCATTTCGCAAACGACATGTCGATCATTACTTCAATACCGGTAAACAACTACAAAGGTGTCTAGAACATTTAAGTAGAGCAAACTGCAAGTGATCGCTGAAAACAAACTAATAATAATAACACATATAAAAATATAATAAAACAGCAAAAACTGACATATACAACACAATGGTTTTATGTATGTGGTCCAATGGTTACGGTGTTCGACTCGTGTACCGTGGTACATGGTTTCAAATCCTGACTGTGGGAGCATGGTGCTTGTGCTCTTGAGCAAGGCGCTTTACCATTATTGCTTCGTCCTTCGGATTGGACGTATGGCCGTAGGTCCCGCGTGCTGTGCATGTAATGCACGTTAAGAGAATCCAGTAACACTTATCGCTAAAAGAAGTTGCCCCGGTGTTTCTTGCAGTGGCTGCAATATGCGCAGCAGTACCTTGTGTAAACCCTAATAAGGTGTTACATAGTGGGTCTCATATTTCTCATATACTTCATTTACCTGTCTTGAATACTAGAAATAATTTCCAGCGCCTTGAGTACCTAATTGTTGGTAGATACGTGGGTTAAAAGAATCCTGTATTATTATTATTTTAATCAAGCAAACAATTTTGTTTTTAATAAATATGTGGCACTGCAGCAAACAAAATGTGTGAACGATTTCTCGTTATAAATTAGGGGTTTTAACTAATTTTGTTACGGGAGAACTCAATCTATATAAGGATTTATAGTCAATGGAGATTATAATCTATTGCTTTATCTTATACGCCGCTTCGTGTCGAGAAATCGAAGAATTAGCCTAATGTCATGGACCTCGTGAGGTGCGATAACCATTTTGCTCCCTTGTATAGAATCCTTGACTCCGAAGGGTTACTTTGTTTTTTCCTGACAGCATTTGGGTCTCTAACTTTTGAATTTCGATGCCACAAACATATTTTGGGCTATGGACATTGTTCTCGGCAATAAAAACGTCCTTTGAAATGTCCTATTTTCTTTATCCGTGGAGTGAACCGCGTTGCGAAGTTCGGCATACGGACAGCACGTACATGTACTGCCAATCATTGGCATTTAAAAGTTACAATTATGATCCGTTCAGCATGCGCATTCCATATAGTCTGAGTATCACCCGTTATCCATTGAGCCAAGTCCTGTATAACGTCTGATATGTCTAGACATGCAGATATATGCAAGCCGGGCGCCAGCCAATCACAGTCGACTTTACTAAATCGTGACGTCATTTCATTCCCAGTATTTCATCGTGATGGAGCATATTAGTTAAACTCTTGTTTATATATGCAGTAAAAATGCCATGGAAATCCGTTCATGCAAACCATGCAGAAATCTAACAGAATATAAAAGGCTATTTTTCACCCTTTCCATTGTAATGGGATTTACACAATTAACTTTATTTACATAAGACAGAGTGAAAAGGCTCGTGACAATCTAATGCACCGAGAGCACTATTAACTGTGTAAATATCATTGGAATGGGTGAAAACCCCATAGTCTTTTACAATCTAGATCTCTGGTTAGCATGAACGGGTTTCCATGGCATTTTCACTGATTATACAAAAGAGCATAATTAATATGCTCCATCAAGATGAAATACTCATGTGGTTTTAAGAAGAAATAAAAGAAGATCTGCTTCCACAACTTTGTTTGGGATGCCCTGTATCTTAAAGATCTTGGTCACAGGTAACGTCTTGAATACCTACGAAAACAAAAACACATGTCCGACGCAGCAGCTATTTTCTCCCCTCGCCTGTACGTAATTCCAGCAGCGGTTAATGCCATCGAATTATGAGCCAAATCGGTCAGTGTCAGACGAGCGGTGCATTTAACGAACGTCAAGCAAGCGGCAATATTCTCCGTGAAAAGTCATGTCCAAATAATGAGAGAGCGTGTGTGTTTGAAGCAATGTTTTCGAAAGGAAACATGCGTAACCTGAATCAAAACTAGTACTCTTACTGTTCGATTTTTCGAGGACCAAAGTTTCATACCCCAAAAATTCTTTCGCGCGACTGTTACAATTAGAAACGCAGATATTCAAGGTATAAATGTGTAGGTTTATGTTCTAAGTGATCTTTCAGGCCATTGTAAAATCGTTAGAGCCAAAAAAGGATGCATTCGGGTCGAAAGTTTACCTTCAACACAGATAGTAGTTCGCATGCATTGTAGTTATAGATTTGGTGGAAAAGTATGCCAGACCAACTGTACTCGTTTGGCAGGCATGTTTACATTTTGGACCTTATTTAAAATGTTATCTTTACCCTAAATTCAATATTTTGGTTTATTCCCGCCGAAAAAATACCATTATTATGATATTTGCATTCAGAAGCATATATGTTTGAGTTTTGTTTTCATTTCAACTCAGTGTTTGTATAGAAGCGGTCTACTATTGCAACAAAAGCGCGCGCCACAACAATGGTTGCAATGCAAGGAATTTATACCACGAGTGTAGAGAAAAGTGCCTTTCGTATCACTGATTGAGGCTTTTTTTACCAGAAGTCCACAGTTTAAATAAACACAACAAAGGAAGCAAAAGCAATATTGGTGGTGGGCTGAAATTGACCAAAGGAAATACAACAAAGAAGGGCGGGCACTAAATATCAATGTGATGAAATAAGTTTCATGTTGCTTGCGGCTTCAAGCCTTCGAAAATTGAATTTACTTTTAATATTTTAGAAGGAAGGCCTTGCACTGCGAAATGCGCCGTTTTATAAACAAAATGTATCCTATGTGCCAAAAAAAATAGCGCTAGGTTATGCATTAAACGTGAGTAGGCCGCATCTGCCTTGAGCCGATGAGCAATTTGACAAGATAGTACTTGACGGGTGCAGTACGGTAGGGGGCCTTAATTGGCCAGCGACTTACCGATTGAACCGGCGAAGGGAGAGTGTAATACAGTGAGAAGGCTGATTGTCTAGTGGGGAATCTTCGCCCTCAGTCCCGGCGTAAAACCAGCTTCAGAAGTGTGGAATCACATGTTTATACATTTATCTTGAAGACTCTTTAGGCCAGGTTTTTTTTCTGTCTTGTACATGTCCGATCCTGGCCCGCCATGTGATCGCGTAAGGTTCTGCGCGGCTTTTTCATCGGAGTGTCTCACCGCACCGGTGCGGCGGTGGCTGGCTGTATCGGCCTCGAGGCGTGGAAGAAGAATAGAAATTGAATTGAACGCAATCATAGTCAACAAAAACCGATTTCAATTTTCCCAATTGTAACGGAGAAAGGAACGCGGGACTAATTTACTCAATAACCGCCACAATGAACGCGCTTTCTGCATGCGCTTTATTCCTTGGTACTCCGTGTACTTTTGCCATGGCGCTCTTAACATGAAACCCATGTAAACATATTTATTTGCTTTCCGTATTTTTTTGGGGCGCCTGCTGTTTTAAGGGAAGGTAGGCCTTATTCAAATAATGGTGTGGATCGGGTTGAAGGAATTATCAGAGCCTGAACTTGTTTCGGTCATGGTTAACTAGGCCGAGAGGTTTCTGCTCATATTCTAACCCTGTCTGGTCAAATAAAACGGTGCGGGATTGATGTAGTTCACCCATGAAATAGGCCTCTATTCGACGTGGAAAGGAGAAAATTGCTCATTGTCCGGGCGGACAAAGGCAGCTAGGTGCCGCGCCGGTCGCTTGGCTGGGTGCAGGTCGGTCGGTGGCTCTCCGTTTGAATCAGTTTGACACCAAGATGGAACACTTCCCTCCCAGTTCATTTTTCCCCTTCATTTTGCTTGTTCTCGGTTGAACTTGTTTCATTTCCTTTTTTTTCTCTCTCGTCTCTGAAAATGACCGTACCTGACCTCCGTTAAGGCCGCGTTCACAGTCAACAACACCAGGGCCAACCAAGCCGAAGGTCCATGAACGACTGGTTGCAAACTCTCAGCACGAGCTAATCATTCAACTCCCGAGTTTTACAAACATTGACATTTCAATTGCTGAACTAGTTCTTGTATAAATGAAAAAATATATCAAACTTTAATTAGTGCTGTTATGGCCGTGTGGCAGCGCGGTGTGGCATGGCCGCCACACCCCATAGGGGATCGACACCACGAACAGATAGACAGTTGAAGACAGGTTTGCAAAACATAACCAACTATCTTTAATTAAAACAATTTAATTCAAACAATTTAACAACTTGTCCGAATACAGCTTCGTGGGCCCGAGCAACCCGACGGCACGTTGAGGGACACAGACACCGCGTGCCCGGAGCCCAGCCCGTTTATAACACACAGAGTAATAAGAGTTACATAACAAAGTATTTTAAGAACTGAGCGAACTCCATTAGGCGAAGCTCGTAGCAAATTAACAAAGGACAAAAATGCGGGCCGGTTCAGATAGCTTCATAACAGTGCTGAATTGCATCGGTTGCAGAAAAAAGGTACAACCATCAATATATTTTCTCCATCTTTCCATGTCACTATACAGGAAGAGTTAGGCCTAATATTTTGTATAAAACCTAGCCACATTTGATACGTTTAAAACAGAAAGTCCCATACCAGCTGGCATTTAATCATGTAACAACAAAATGCCTTTCTTAACAAACAGGTTTTTTTCTCTGGAATGTATTTTGCTTTAACGGAACATCCCGAATTTTGTCCAAATTTCCCACTTAACAGGTTCTTTTCTGAAGTTTCCCACAACACGCACGACTTCAGTGGACTTAATTCTAACATACCTTTATGGGCTACTCATCAATCCCGTATTCAATTAAAACATTCAACTATTAACCGACTCTATCTAAACTAGTCGCCCCTTAAAACAAATCACCTTTTTAGCAGCTTTTTATTTCCACAATACTGTCCACGACTTGGTTTCCTCTATACAGAAAAGGGTGTCTGAATTGTTTTCTCCTACCCACAAATTGTGTGCCACGCCTTGAAGACGTTGAGAAATGGAACCCGTCGGATGGGAATTACAATACCAAATTGTGACCGTCAGATACTTAGTTTACTTCTTATAATCATGATAATAATGTGGCGCTTACGTAGCCCTTTGTACCTAAGGTTTCAAAACGATTTACAATGATTTATCCCTGTTTATCAGGAATGACACCAATGTACTGCAGCAGCTCGAGATCAGCGCATTCTGGTCTCTACCCTCACAGGTGCCCATTTATACTCCTGGGTGGAGAAAGGTAGTTGTAGTAAAGTGCCTTGCCCAAGAACACAAGCACCATGTTCGCGGTCCGGGTTCGAACCCACGGACTACTCATAGTTAATTTCTAACAATACTTGACTAGTGTCAAAGTCAGTGGGGTCACAAACAATTGCACTTGTGATTGCTTAAGTCGAAATGCTAAAAACATGACATTTAAACTTCGACTGCAAATACTGCAAACGAAATTTGAAATGGGAAGGTCATCACAATAAAGTCCGAACAATAATTAGTTTGCATCCAATCACACTTTAAATAAGTGCAATTCTTATTTTTGTTTTCGTTTTTCCCTACATTTTCTTTGCGTCGACGCACGTGGAACTGAACACAAGTCAGGAGAATCTGCAGAAATACGATATTTCGGAAACAGACCGTTTGAAACAATAATGAGATTGGGTTTTTTTGTATTAAGTATTTAATACATTTTGAGTAAATACAAAATTACGTAAATGTATACAGGCCTACTCCAGAGGCAAATGTTACATTAATGTGGTTTTATTTCTAAGGATAACTCACGTTCATAACATTTTCTTCTAATAAATCCTTCACGGATGTGTAATGTTTTGTTATTGTCGGCATCTGTATGAGCGGTATTTTTAGTGTATTTCCACCACTGAAGTCACATCATTAAATTGTCATCTTCCCGATCACTGAATGTTTCATCTCCAAGGTATTTAATATATTTAGCATTGTCAAACAGTAATAACAAACTCCTTGATGATGAGTCGGTCCACTGAAGATCAATACTGTATAACTACATTTCCGTATCCTGCATATTGAACCACCTGAGCCAAGATCTGTTTTGTCTGTTTTGATGCTCTGCTTCCAAATAGCCACATTACATGTCTGACACGCTCAACCACCAATCTCAGGAAAATAATGCACCGTGGGGAGTTGATCATGCAGGCGAGAATTCAACCAAAATATTTTTTCTCTCGACACAATAGTATTTAGGGATAATCCCGCCATGATATGGGGGGGGGGCTTAGGGGCATTAGCCGTTCAAATAAACTCAAAGAAGCCGGCACCACAGAGGGAAAAAATGAATAGATTTTTTTTTGGCTGAAACGTAGAAAATACCAAAAGCGTATAAGCAGGTAATGCTTACGCTCGATTCAGCCCAGTGAAACGGCCGATTGGCTGCAGTCGTATGGCAGCGATTGTAAAACTCTAAACTGGTGTGAAATGGACGCGGCTTTTGGAGTGTTAATTGAGCCGTGCGTTTTCTGGGTCTGCACTTGTTCGAAATCAGTTTCCGTCAAAAAAGGCAGTATAGGTGAATACACTTTTTTTCTTACTTCAGAGGGTAAAGTCAAAATGATTTGTCGAATCTGTGCCTATCAGGCTGCTCTAATTGGAAAGAAAAAAATCATCATGCGTGGGCTGACTTAGCAAGAAAAAAACAAAGGGACCGTACGCTTTGATGAAACTAAGGGAATCGTCTCATGCTCCTTTTCTGGGTCAGGGTTCATGGATGTACATATGTTGCTTCCCAGATCTAGAATAACGTAGTGTAATGATTAAACTCAACTATTGCATTAACCAAATCGTTATTTGTATTTGACATTATTGTCTCAATGTTAAAATTTTGCAAATCAAAAGACACGTTCGACAAAGATAACTTGTCAATGGACTGCAAACAAACACAAAAATAACATCGTAATTTCTTCGTCTTACTGAATATGCTATAGGAACGGTCATTATTTATTATTAGACGGTAAGACATGTTTCCCTTGAAATATAGAATTAAACACGCTTTCGTTTTCCCCAGTGGAGATAAAAGAGCCGCATAATAATTATTTCTGTCACAATAAATATATTGAAAAAAAAACCCCACAACAACAACGACGACAAAAACAGCAACAACCGCAGCAGCAGCAGCAGCAACAACAACAGCAACAATAACAATAGCAATAACAACAACAACAACAACAACGATAACAACAACAACAACAGCTGCCACCCTTTCGTTTTTTCGTTTTTCTTTCAAATCTTAAAACAAAAGTAAATTTACAATGGGAAGACATTATACGTGAACTACATGTACGTGCAATGTCATCATTTGGAAAGATGAATTCGAATCACACATTACCGCAGCCGTGGGTGCAGTACAAACCAAGTTCTACATGATAATTGATTCAATCAAAATTAAAAAAAAAAACACCTTTGAATATATAGGCCTATTGGTGTTAATTTTCCCGCCTTAGTTTATGCACGCACTCCGAGGTTTCACATTAAAATACAAAAGCACATCACACTCATGGCAAATGGATTTCAAATCTAATTCAATCGCACTTAGTTAAACCTCTATTTCGCCATGTCTACTTAACGAGCCGATTTTCGTACATCTCCTGGGTGTTTTGGACCGTGGGCCCATCGACCGAGAATCGCGTCCGCTCCGCCGCGCATCGAGCCGGTGACCACGGTCGATCCGTCACAGAATTGCCGCCGACTCCGCAGACTCGAACCGCGGCGAAAGCGGCTAACGAAATTAAACGCAATCAAAGTACTAATGATGATATATTAATTGAATTCCAATCACAGATGGCACTGTATATCTTTCACTGATGGGATTTTACCACTCCTTCCTTGCAGATCTTGTCCGACTTGATGAAAATATATATGCTTCGTCATTGTGCGGAAAGGAAAAGCGAGAAAAAAAGAAGGAAAATCACATCCCTCATAATTTGCAAGCGTAACAACGTCTCTTTCATTTTGACAGAATCGACGAGATAATCCCGTGTCCCAGTCTAGGCTGGAGACCACGTTCTCATAACATTAATGTTTGCATAAATCGCAGGTAGAAATCATCTCAAACTGGGGAAAAGCAACCCACATTGACGCCTGGATTTCCAACTTGTCCGAGCGGAGCACGTGCCTATGTTTGCCGAGGAATAATGCCTTACTGGCCGGTCGCGGAGGCCGGACGATACGCCACAAGGTCCAATTGTGTGTTCAAGCCCAGATCAGATCGAATTACGGGCTGTCTTTCAGGAATAATTACCGAGGGATAATTCCGGGTTTGTTTAGGAAGATTATCTTCTAATCGGGAAGTCAAATCAATGTTTTCATCGGCCACTTTTTTTTGTAGCGTTGCGTTCGGCAAGCGTTGTTTTTTCCGTGAACGAACAAGCTTCTTGAGCAGTGACGAAAAAGGGAGAACATAAATCGTGTGAAAACAGTCGTCAAGGGTTATAATTTACATTGATTTCTCATAGAAAGCTTTACAAGAAATATGGAAAGTGAAAATATGCAAAGCAACTTACCCAGAAAGAATTCCAAAAAAAATAACGTCCACAAATCACAACGAGACAGAATTGTCGAATTCAAACGTCAACATAACGTGTTTAATATAGTCCAGTTCCGAGTGCAAACACAAAATACGTCTTTTTGTGTATTTTTGGCAACTTTATAGTTTGCAGTGACTCAACGAAGAAGAGAACATCGATGAAAGTCAACAGTCCACAACTTCTTCAGTTCAGTATTGAAGGGTTAGCGAACATTGTTCTTCCCAGCTCGGCCAGTGAGTCGAATCCTCAACAACAACAAAAACCCACACATAGTCTACCGTGGTATTGTTCGTACTAAGCGAGGCCCATTTTTTTTTCTTTCTTTTGCCCACTGCTTTTTCCCAATGCCAATGCGCTAGCAATGAAAGACAGCCACAAGGCGAAAGCGGCTAGACCTATAAGTCAGTGCCTCCCAGGCCCAACTGTGCTCTATTGAGCAAAGGCGTGCGCACATATTTTGTGAGAGGGACCCTATTTATGTACAGAAAATTAAACAACTGAAGAAGGTCCTTGGAGCGGAAGTAATCGCTTTTCGGAGACTTTCATGCGGGGGCAAAAGCCCGAATCACGGCGGCTCTTCTGAAGCTGAGCGCGGGGGCCGCGGGGCCCAAGCCTCCCCGTTCAGTTCCAACCCCTACAGCCGAGGAGATGGAAGGAGTCAAGAAAAGGAGACAAATAGAGGCAAGGTGGGAAGCATTCAGCATAGCGCAGGCGGCTCTGCAAGCGTTGTGGGGGTTGGCTTCACGGTAACCGAGCAGTTTTTTCCCCTTTGATTTTCCCCCCTTTTCTCTCCCTGCGAGCTGTCTCACACTTTCGAATAATCAACGGCAGCGGGAGAGTTAATAATTGTTATTTTTCTTCCCAGATTGAGCAATAACCAAGAACGCCGTTCCCGTAATTTCTTTTTCCCGAGTGATGCCTCGCTTGGCTGGTTCTCCCGTTCGTTCTCCCGTGCGGGATAGCGGATCGACATGACCTATTTACCCAAGTCTATGCCAAGTCCTTCCCCCATCAAGCCCTCCGGTGGTGGCTGCAAGAACCCAAGGCCTCACATCCCTTTGAAAAAAAGAAGAAAATTACCACGCTGGTAATCCTTACTATTAGTCCTTCTTTACTCCATAGCCAATTCCACAATACATACTTGATTGATTTTTATGCCAAACAAGGTAAACCTTTTAAATAAACCATAAACTTTTTTTTCCCGGCTGAGGATCATTTAGGACTCAGCCAGCACAACCAATGCACGCCGGGCCGGCGCGGCCGGCACCCCTTTGAATCCAGGCGCTTGAAAAGCGCCGGCGCGGCACAACTTCAAAACACTTACTCCAGACCCGGCTCAACCCACCGGATTGTTCGGTGCCGGGACGCCCTTTGAAAGTGATATATTATGAAAAATCCGATTTTTATTGTCACCACTGGATTAGCTTGATTTGCTGTGTAGCCGCGATTTTTTTCTTTCTCTCTTTTTTCTTTCTATATCGCTCGCGGACAAAATTCAGCAATGAGTTTTGAACGCGTGGATTAAGGCATGAAGCGCAGGAAAGGGGCGCTATAGTGAGCCATATCAGGCCTGATGCTTTGTGCGGTTAAGGTTTGGTACAAATTTAGGGAAAATGAAAAGCAAGCCATGAGGTGTTGGGTTTTTTTCAATGAAAGTAAATAAAACTATTTAAACGATTGTAAATACCGTCACCTGCCATTTCAGGGTAAAAAAAATATACGGCAATTACAAATCAGCTCAAAAGACATTTCGACTTTTCGACACCAATTGGGGAATTATTTTTTTTTAAAGGCGGAATGCTTTCCCAAAATATGAAATGAAATGTTTAATATTGTGATAACAGAGTTATGAAACTTCAATTAAAACACTCTAAACTGACGTGAAGGAAAATGAAAGATTTTACTTTATATCATTGAGTTTATATTTATCCTCTTTTACAAAATAATGTCACTGAACAAAATGTTTTCAGTGACATCATTTTTGTGTTGTTTCACACATTTTTAGAAATCGCGTGCCGCGCATATCTGTTTTCGTCGATTTTTTGCAAGCACACATCAAATCCGAGTTCACAACACTACGAAGGTGAAGCTGCCGTGTAAAATCAGGTAGGATTTATTTGCAAACCATGAGGCATCTGAATGAGAATGAACCTTTTATAACATTTTTGGCCAAAACACGGACTAGCTCTCAGTAAAACCGCGGGAAATTAAAGGGCGCATGCAATGTAATGCAATCCTTGAATATTTTCAATTTTTCTTTTGCCATTTTTAACGGTATTTTGGTGCTTTTTGGGTTTGTATGGTAATGCGAATTTCAATAGTCATGAGCAAAAGTGTGATTTCATTTCAGGCAGAAAGCTCAATGTTACAGCTATTTCAGCACAAAAAAGTTGCCAGAATTTTGGATAGCCTACATGTATTTCGCTGTGGTGAATTTTCTTTCTTCTGGATTCTGGTGAATCGTTGTTGTGTCGGTACATGGTAGTAAGCCAATAAGCAAACATTTCTCACTAATATTTTCAAAATTCATTTTTTGTTTTGCCATTTTCAAGGGTATTTTGGTGCCTTTTTGGATTTATGCTAATGCGAATTTCAATCTTCATGAGCAAAAGTGTGATGTCATTTCAGGCAGAAACCTCAATGTTACAGCCATTTCAGCACCAACAGTTGCCACAATTTTGGATATTTTGCTTCCGTATATTTTCTTTTCTTTGGTGATTCGTTGTTGTGTCAGTACATGGCAGTATTAAAGCCAATGAGCAATTTTTCTCACAAGCATTTTCAAAAAGCAAATTTTGGGGCTCACAATTTTAACAGAAAACCCCTAAACAGTATCTTCCTGAAATCACAGCAAAAACACCCTCAGTTGTCCGGAAAAGCATGGACAATTTCAAATGATTAAAAGAAGTGCACTTCTCAATAAAATTAACCAAAAAGGGATGTCAACTATTTTTCATACATTTAAAAGGAGTAGAACGTTGCACAAAATATGTTCCTCAGAAAATGTCATCTCATGAGCCCTTTAATGATGGTAATTTTGTTTTGCTTAATCAGCGGACGGCTATTTTCGAAACACGACAAGGTATGTTTATTATAAAACGTATACAATTCAAAAGTATTATGATGTATGTATAGAGAATAGTTCACGGCAGGTTACTTAACCAAGTTAGTTCCAACAGTTTCGGCAACTTTGCCCTTTCCTCCCCTGCTGCCACTTGTGCGATATATAGTTCTACGTCATGTCTACTTCCGTATAAGAGAGTATATTAATACAAACTGACTTACCATACAGGCAGGTCGCGTTTGATGTCGCGGGGCCTAGATTTCTTTTTCCATGCTCTGTTTCCGTTTTTTTTCTTCAAAGAGTCATTCCGCAGATCCAAATCTGCTGATTCGAGGCGATCGGGACATGGAAATTACTGGGTATCACTGAGGCCATCTTGCGCTCTCGCAACCGAGGTGTTAAGCAAATGTGCAACATAATTCAATAATCGACAGCGATTAATTTCATTATTCTCCTGACACAAACGATTCCGTGTCTAGGGCTAAATATTTGGTGATCTAGATCTCTGGAGCGCATCTTTTGGAAGATTTTTTTCCCCCCTCGTATTCTTTCTGCTTCTCTTTTTTGTTCCCCGGTCGTACAGTCAGCTCGCACGGCCAGCCGTATGAAATTAGTGTTACGCGAGCGCGTGTTTATGAGGCTTCAACCCCCTTGGAGAAGTCGCCTCGTATTAGCACCACGCGTGGTGGCCGGTCGTGTTCTTGTTTCCATTCGTTTATTAGAGTTAAGACTGTGAGAAGAGCGGCGACATCAGAGGGCTTGAAATTAAGGAAATTGCGCTGCGACCAAAGAGAAAAACGGTCAAGCCGAAAACATAATATAAAACACCGCACCAGGCCGTCGTGTGAAGCTAGCTGACGGGGGCCCAGGCCCTCGATGCCGGGGCGGCCTAGCCAAAGGCGTCCGCCTTCTCACGCTGTTTGTTGTCTCTCTGCTTATTCGCTTTAAACCAAACTTTTATTAGAGGGGCCGACATATTAGGGCTGGGACCGCATGATTACCTAATTGAGGGTTGCCTGACCCTGCTCGACTCCAATATTCTTATTCACTTAGTTCTTTATTGCCTTTTATCACTTTCGAGGCGAAAGATTTTGTGAACTCTTGGAAATTATGAGAGTTGTTATAGCTCCAAGAAGCACCCTTACAGCACGTGTTTTTTTTTATTTCTTATTTTTTAAAACTGGTTAATGCTGATTAGTCTGTGTGGAATGAAAGTTACTCGAATTCGATATCACTCGAGACACATTACAGTTAAAATTCTGACAGGTTTTTTTTTACTGATATTTAAGAACTGACTGGGTACACGCTCTTAGAATTTTTGAGTCAGATTCGAGCCGAAATACGGGTCAGATTTGGCCCCAACAACTCTTTTGGGCCAAAATGACAATTATTCTTGCAATAATGATACTTTTCTTTGTCAAATTTACATATTTGTTTTGTCTATAAAAGTGTCACTTTTTGGGGTCAAGCGGCGCGGAAAGTGACTAAGAAGAAAAGTGCAAGTGCAAGGTAAACCCTGACCCGGATTCGGCTCGAATATTACCCGAGACCTTTAACAAGTTGCAGTCCAGCAAATAGACTGCCATAGACCTCAGTGATAATTACGCGCACTTCCAAATATTATCAAAAATTACTCACAACTCTCCAAGGTGTTGAGATACCCATCAAATTAAAGCTTATTTCATTGTTTTTTATTTTATGCTAAATTTTGGGTGGTAATTCGATGCATGTTGGGGAAAAATCCATCCAATTCCACCTAGTTCTGTAGCCCATCGCCATTTTGAAAAATATTCATGTGCTCCATTTGCAATATAGAGCAATATTTGGGCCAAATTCATCCAAAATTCACACAGAAATACGAGCTCCAAGTCCTGTGCACGGCTTCCACCCTTCTCTTTTTTTTTAAATCGTACAATTTTGGGCCTATCTGCCCCACTATACTGCTTTGCAATGTCTGGCACGTCTTCCCCACCGAAACACTGTGACTAACTACCACCGATTACTCGTGGATTGTATATTTATAACATTTTGCGTAATGCTTTGCCTTTCGTAGTTCCATTTATAACGGTAGTATACACTCTCCCGGCACTGTGAGGTTTCATTCGGCTGTACGCCAAATGTACGAAGATATCAACAAAAACGAAGAGCAAGAAAATCACAGACTAATCAAGAGCAAACACACACAAGTTCCTCTATACGTTTTCAAAAAGATAACGGTAGCACTAAACCACAAATTCATTCTTCCGATACGTTATTTGCTTTGGGAAACCGAAACCTAAAAAGTAGGCGCGTGTGCAAGATGAGTGTGTGGAGAAGGCCTATACTGCGGACCCATAAAAAAAGGAAGGAAAGCGCGAACAACATAATAGCGAATTATTAAAGGGATTTTCGTTATTCTTCTAAACAAAAAAATAAAAATGTATTCAGATTTGACTTGAAAGCGATCAACAGTGACTCCAATACCGGATTAATTTCAATTGACATTCAGTTAAAATGTCCGGATTTAGGCCTATATAAACTATGGCAACTATACACTCTAAAGGGTGTAGGCCAGTAAATAGGGAAGATATGTTGGGGAATTGTGCCTCAGTGATGACACAAGCATGGCATTTGGCACACAGTCAGCGTTTGTCACGAGAAAGATATTTGGCTATAGGGCCATCGCAGACTTATCCTTTGAAAAATGATAACTAGAATAACAAGCAGTTTTCAAGATTTCAAAATGGCGGCCATTGCTTGCTATTCTACCTATTTTTTTTTATTTCAAAGGACAAATCTGCGATGATCCTATAGCCAAATAACTTTCCAAATCATGACGTACTCAGACTTTGTGCCAAATGCTTGTTTCATCAAAGGAACAATTCCATCACCTACCGGTTGTATAGTAGCTTACCTGAATTTTAGAAGAAGTGTGTTTTAACAAATAGGGAACTGCCAAATACAAAACAAACCAAAATGACACAAGTATACAAAAAATACACTGTCAAATGCTTTTTAGAGTTTAAAACACATGTATGGTCTCAGACACGTTAAGATTATTTTGCACAGTATGAAAGCCTGTTAGTGTTATCAATAATATCTTTCAAATATAATTTTGACATTTTATATGTTTTTTGAGGCAGGTGTTAAAAAAGGGTGATAAAAGCTTTCGGTTTTTATTTAATAAACATAATTCGATTTTATCTAATATGCCTAACTGAAGACAGAGCGAGATGGTTGAAAAACGTGCTTTTGGATTTAAAGGTAAAAAGTCGAGGTTGTGCGACTCGGTGTAGGCTTGAAAAAACTGCAAGTTGAGCGGTGTTAATGTTAAACTTTGACAGCACTCATTTTTAAGAAGGTCAGAAAAATTTGAAATAATATTATGAAATTTCTGTTCTGGAATCAATTGCTTTTGGTTGATACGAATGCAATGGGTTCCCAATGAAAATTCTGGGAGATGGACATAGTGATCGGAAATAAAGTCTGTAATCAGAGAATGTTCAAATGCATAAACAAATGACGGTTATGTAAATTATTTACAATTATTTTTTATACAAGGAGGTCAGTTTTGAGATCGTGTGAAAAGTGTGAAAGGGGATTTGTATTACATAATCTAGAAAGAATTATGGCAACTGAAAGCCGAATTTCCTTTACTGAGCCCTAACGGTTGCACTCACTGCCTTCGTCGTTCAGTATTGAGGTTGCAAAGAACAAGCCGTGCGGCCTTAATGACAGCATGAAGACAAGGGGGAAACAGATCCAAATCAGTGAATGATTGATTGATTTCAGACCGAACATAGAATCATTACACGTTCCCCCAGCCCACCAGGCACGGGTAGCGACCGTGCCTGCCACGCCGCGGCGTACCGCTCTCCCGATTTCTCATGCGGCGTCACACACAGCCGGACATGCCCATTTTCATGCTCCGGCGTGCGAGAAAAAAATATAACCCCGTGACGATCAGAGGACGGGAGCGCGACGAAAAACATGACCGATGACTCCCCCGTGACTACACACGGTTTCTCGCTACATCGCATCGTCTCCTCGTTTGCGATACTTCCCCCTCCCCTCCGTCTTATTTTCCCCTTGCCTCCCGAGAGTCCAAGGATTTTTTTGTCATCTCTCATCTTCAGTTTCCCCGGTTTATTCACGCTCACCGACTGATGATGCATCCACTTGGAAATCGTGGACACGTACAAGCAAACACGGAATCAGGCTACTTACAACATGTAGCAACGGGGATAGTGTTAATGATGCCGCAGGCGGGTGGAGAAGATGGAATAATAGCCAAGCTGGGCTCTCAATAGCAGCGTCAGTATCCATTAGCCTGACCGTCAGAATCCCCCTAGACCGGCAGGATTGACTCTAAATGATCATTATACAAACACCGTCCTTGCCTTAATTTTTAACGCGCTTGATAAATTAGCAGGTTTTACGGTTTGTTTTCGACGCCCCAAATTGGGTTAAAATCCGGGCAAATATTGGAAGAGTGCTCCTTCCAGGGTTGCGTGGGACAAGGGGGCCGGGGTGGGGAGAAAGCCGACGAAAAACACGGATGCATTGATGATCTTGACGTTACAATCAGAGTAGAACGATTAAAACCTTAGAGTCATTTCTCTGAAACAAGTGGGCTAACATTGCACGGTATTTCCAAGATGATGTCTCCCCTCACAATACTGGCATTCTGAAAGACAGGGCTGTACTTTTGTACAGTCAGTAAGTGCGTATCTGTGGGTCGTTTAAGTGTCAGTTTTCTTTAGGTGTTGCGCATGCCAAAGGAGAACATATAAAAATGCCTGATTGTGATTCAAATGCATTTTTGATGACAGCCTGTCGTTGGTGGCATTCAAACCTGAAGTCGCAATATGTGGACAATAAAGATAGTCAAGACTACATAAGTAAAATGGTAAAGGTGAAAGGAGGTGTGAAAAACGAAGCTATAAATACAAAATAATAACATCAGCAGACCTCTCAAGTCCGGTTGCCGAATCTCTGGATACAGCTTGTCCAAACATCTCCTGGCCTAGGGGCCAGGGGAGCCGGTACGCCGGACTAAGGCTACCGTGCGGCCCGGCTGGGCTGGCCGATCGAGTGGTAAGAGGCCAGACTATATATACGGCTTGACATGGCACTTGAGCTTCAAGTGTCGCCCTCGGGATAAATTCAGCGGGCTTCACCCGGCCTGTCACCCCACTCCACAAGAGCTCTTACACCCCAGGCCATCCTCTCTCGTCTCTCCGTGTCGTTTCTCAGTACGCTCGGCATCGCTCGAGGTTCGATTCTCCTTTCTGATGGGTATCTCAAAAAGCTGATATTTTGAAGAACAAACTCGGGAGCAAAAATCCTCTGTCTAAGTATTTTCTTTCTCCGACTGAAAATTTAAAAGTAGAGGTACTGAAACGCAGCCCGGTCCCACTGGGTTTGCAGCTCGCTGCTGCGGCAAAGTATTTTGTCTTTAAGCTGGTGTAGACCTCTTAGCTAGAAACCCTCGTGGGGATTTTCTCAGTAGAGATTTTCCTTAGTGTTTTTCTCTTAACTTTCATTCTTCCTTATTTTTCCCTTTCCAGTGTGTCTCTTTCCAATTGGCTGGCTGCCTTAGTTTTCATTCCAGTCGCCATTCAATGAACGACCCCGCGTCAATGGATATTCTTGGCTGAATTTACGTGAAGCTATCTTTTTTTCTAGATATTGGCTTTGTGTCAAGACTTTCATCGTTTCAGTTGATTTGCCGGTTTGAGTTGTCAATGCTTATACATGTACCTGTTCGACTTTTTTAAGTGTGCTTAATAACTTACCTGGTTGCGTGCTTCATTGCCATGCTTCCTGCATGCTCACCCTAGAGAAGTTGTGATTGCCACAGGACATTTTCGTGTCATATGCCTACTTCTGGCGTAAACAATAATTTAAAAGTTTCATTTGAGAGTTTCCCTTGTCCTTTTTCGGCCCGTTTGTTCTTTGCTATTGTCCTGTTTAACGCCTGTTTGTTCTATTGTCATAAATTCGTAGCTGTGAACGCAAACTTAATTAAAAGCAGCTTCTGATTCAGTGGTTTTGGCTCCAGTGCTTTCTATAGAGGAATTTTAAATTGCCACCGAAGTCGAGGTCACTGTGCTATCTTTTGTAGAGAGGACTATAAAAAGGTCCTCAATTCGTACAATGACTTAGCACTGAGAGCCTCGGTTTCAGTGCTAATTCGGGATTCGTCTAATAATATCTTAATAGTCATCTTTTTACGTCACGTTCCGGTACTTATTACGTCACGATTCGTTTGTTTCTCCGAAGTTAGCGAGAAGTAACGCACGACTGTTGTGTTCATTTTTGGAGGCCACCGTACAAGGAAGCTCACCACCAAACGCGTTTCCTTTGACGTATGATCTGTAATTACCATCAAAAATACCTTAGGCTCAGATACAACAAATAATAATAAGGGCTTAGGCTGAACACGTTCACGTCATCCAGGCATTTTCGAGAATGTGACGAATGTGTGACCATAAAGTAATATTGGGGCGACAGAAGTAAATCTGTCTTGTTCACCTTTCCAACAATTATGTCTATCAGTCATTAACAGACTATTCTGAATGCGACTGAACAATCTGCACTTCCCCTACGACTCTTGATTATATTCACATGGAATTTGAGCTTCTTTCCATGCCCCCTTCTCCCAGCACTTCTCTCCGTCAATCAATCATTTCCTCTCTCTCTCTCTCGTAATAAAACTGTCCCTGCGATGGGCTTGTCAAACAAGACTCCATGCGGAGGAGTTGAAGTTTCTGACTGGCCGGCTCCACGCGAAGCAGATTATTTTCCTCCGTCTCTAGTCCCCACTGCTTTACCCCATGTCTGGTGAGAGTGAAAATCTTGTTTTCGGTCTTGAATTCCAGCCAGTGAAAATTATAGGGTGTACGATCAACAGCGGATCGCAGGACCGATCGTCGGGCTGGCCTCCGGGCGGTGCTATTAATCCCTTTGACGGTCGGAAGGCACCGAGTGGACCCGGTCCCCAAGCGATCCACTGCTTGTCAAAAAATATATTAAAACCCACCGTGCCAACGCGTTCTAGCGTCGGGTTTCCACCCACAAACGGCCCTCCATGTAATAATAGGCCTCCAAAATAATATCTGCCGATTATAATTATCCTACTGACACTCTCAAAACAACGTCATTTCTAAGTTGCTTTGATGCCTTGCCGTGGGTTTATGACATGTGAAACTGAATCTGTGTGCTAACGCCAATTTGTTTTAAATTCTAAAATTTGATCTGAGGCGCGGATCTACTCTTGCAGAAATACCGGTCATATATAAGTCTATCTTTGTCGTGAAAGTTTAATGCATTTTGAGATTAACTCGAAATTTCAAACAACGATAATTTATCTATTAAAATTACTGCAAACAACCATGTTTTATCAGAATGACATTGGTTAATTACTGAGTCCAAGTTGTTGTGAGAAAGTATCGAAATGACGATTGTATAAACACATGCCATCGAAGCCATCGAGGCAAGTTCAATTTCTTTTACATAAATCGACAAACGATCAAATATCAAATATACAAAGTTTTTCACATAACTTATTTCTTTTTCTTAACACCATTTTAAACAATGGTTGATAACAGCTGATTAAAACAGGCAAATTGTAGTGCGCCAAAACTGTTCACAATAGTCATTTAGGTTGTCAAGAATCATTAAAATACTAGAATGCACATTTAAAAAACCCTATAGGTTAAACATACTAGGCAAAACCTGTGCTGTGTCCTTTCAAAGCCAAAGCCAACATTGTGAAGGAAACGCCAGGCTTTATGGGTAGTGTATATAGCGTGCGTTCAATTACTTCCCCAGCTCACTCGCGCCTGGCTCGTCGCTAGTCTGGTTCCCAGACCAAAAGATTCTGACTATTCCTGATGAATCTTAGGTCAGGTAGCCTCCGGTAATACATTGTATTACATTTACGTCACGTGACTAAAACGGGAGGAATTCCTCCTTTTTTTCCGAAAATGTCCGAAGTTTGCCGAGTTAATTTCGTCGACAACCGGATAGCGCCCGAGTATTTCCGAGTATAATATAGGTTTAATTAACTGCTAATTGCTTATTAAAAACTGTTTAAAATGAGTTGATAATTCATATTCATTGCTTTCATAAAAAAAACTTGAAATTCAACGACGACTTTTGTTTGTGCATCAAGTATACTCAAGTATCGTATGGGCAAACTTTTTGCTGCGTCGACGACCGTTACCAAGATTTTCCAAAACTCGGTCTTCATTCGGCTCCGCCTGCTAACAGTGCTATTTGGGTGCCTAGCTTTGAAAATTCCAGATCAACATTAGTCAATGTTATCTTACAGAATTATCATAACTGTATGATATTACGAAGCAAGCGATTTATTTACAAATTTGATCAGAACATTAAAAGCTATAAGTGATAAAGCGAAATCGTCAAAGCCGAGCTTTGAAAAAGGGCCGTCAATGTCGTCATGTTTATTTTTAGCCACGGAGGCTGCCTGACCTACAATTAAGACGTGAGCGTCGGGAATAATTGTCAGGTCTAGGGAACCAGACTACCATGTTTATTGCATGGCCTTATGGGATACTTACCCAAGTAACCGGCTCGGCGAGTCAGTTACTTGGGCCAGCAGGCTCGAGTAAGCGCGAGAAGTCACTTGAGAGGTAAATCGAACTATATCTATGACTTGCACGAGTAAGCGCGGGGGAAGTAATCGAACGCACTCATAGCGTAGAAATGACGCGGAAGTGTTGACCTACATTCATTTGTTAAGACCCATCCAATAAGAGCTCAACTAAGTTAGCCGACACAAGATTGGTTATAGGGCATTGTTACGACCGAAACATACATCGGCGGCACAGACTGGATGGAACTATTATTTTGAAACACCTAATCAAAAAGACAGCTCTGTTATTTTGGTATTTTCGTACTTCTCAATATCAGGGGAACTACTCATGGGTTTATCCAGGATTTTCCCAAGGGCCGCTGGCTGGGGTGCTGAAGGCCGAGATTTAATTTTAAAAAAAGTGGGAAGTGCATTATTGAGCCGTAGCAGTCAACGCACAAAATGTACCAAAATTCTGAAGAATGCAGCAAGATTTGCAAGATTTTCAGAGATCGTAATTCAAGGTCTTACATTTTGAATTTCTGTCCAAGTGAATCATTAACAATGGTAAGTCGGTGGAGGGGGGGGGCGGGGGCAGGCAACCACCCTTTTGGATCAGCCTTGCATTTTTAATCAAAGAGAGTTCAGTTTCCTCAAAGTGCGAGGAAATTATACAAAGGCGGGTTTCAATACTAAACCTTAACAAACAGCAAACCACAATCTGAATGTTTCATTGTAACAGTTTTTAATACGTATTGTATATTATTCTCAAATATAATACACAGTAAAGGTTGTTTACAAAAACTTTTGTAACCACACGCAGCTCATTTTGTTTGTATCATTCTACAGCCGTGTGACCCGTGAAATTTCAGTCTTTTCAAGTTGGGTGCCCATAGTATGCAGAGGTGGGGAAAACCGCTCGTTTCGGGGGTCCTTCGCACGTGTCGAAACGCCATAAACACAATCTTTGGAAAATAAAAGCCAATTGGTTTACACGGCCGAAAATACCCAGTTATTCTTTCCAAAACCAACCAAATCCCTAAAGGCGGTGACTTTGTATCACATATACACGTATCTTTTGTTTGAATGGCCTGGTTTTCTAAAGGAGGGCAAGGGAACTTTTTTCCCTTTGATCCAGGGGTCACATTCCGCGCCGCGTTTATATACACACGGTGCGGATCTCACCCCCAAAACTAACTCATTCCCGGCCGCAAAGCGTTGCCCCCGGGAACACCGTCTCTTTAATTATGGAGCAGATTTCCCCGATATTGCTTTGCACAATATGATCATGTCCAAACGGTCGGGGTGTTATAGAGTCAAGGCCAGTGGTTGGGCTTTGCAAAGTCCGTGATTTAGACTGGAAGGACGGGTTGGTATAACCAAAACCCTTCATGAAATCCAATACGGATAAAGGCGATCGGTCACAATAGTGTACCGTCAAAGATGGACTTTCCTGTTGGTGGGTCACAGGGGACGCTCACATATCACACTTCACAACACACATGGGCAATGTAGGCATTGGTGCAATGGTGACCATTTTCATTACATGGAATTTTATTTTAAAAACAAAAAATGTTGTTGAGCACAGACAAAAAAGTATTGCTCCAGGAAAACACAGAACCAGTCAAAACCTCGTGAAGTTCTTTGCTGTCGGCATGTTTTTGGCTGAAGTTAGCAAATAATTACTCCACTACATAACTCCTTGGAAAAGGTGTCTTCACCCCAGAGAGATTTTTTGTGTGTGGAAAAATAATGTTTTATTTGACAAGAAGAGAAAACAAAGATAAAGCAAAGGCACGGTCGCACTGGAAGAAATGTGTAACAACGAGGACAAAAGAGGAAAAGTTTGAGCTCCCCAAAAAACTAAGAGAACACATTGTAAAGGAATTTGCAAAATATTGTCAAAGAAAGGCCGAATCTTGGCAAATGAGATAGAAACATCCAGTGATGGGCAATCAGATAGTGTACAGATACAATGGGACCAAGCAAGAAATGGATGCCTGCCAAGCGAGAAATCAAAGCTCCTATTTCTTATCTAAAATTAGTCCAATTTCTGGGACTGTTTGACCGTCCAATTCTGTATAATTTCAGTTCAGATGGGCCCGTGTCAGTAAAACTTGTAGCAATGACATCTAAAGTGACTTAATAACAGTCAAACGATTGTGTTAACACCAAAGCCTGGAGGCTCATTAACTAATTACTTCAGTTGATGTTCAAAGATTCAATTTGCATTGATGGTTATATCGCAACTCTTCAATTGAATCAGTCGGTACACCAGCGGCACGCGCCTCGCGACAGTTGCTATTTTGCCCCGTCGACGCGTCGTACGTCCGGTATCTTCCCGTGTTTGCTTCCTGTAAACTGACAAGAGCCGTGACTGAGGGACGGGAGAAGAACGCAGAATAACGGTGCGAAGGATGAATCAATTCAGGCTGACCTTCGCTTTTGTGCGTGCAAATGATTGGCTCTATTTCACACCATCTGGCCGTGGCGCACGTTTATGCGTGGCTTTTGTGTTTGGCAACTTTACAGGCAAGAGGAAAGGGTTGAGTTGGTCTCAGGTGGCTGGTGAGACGATCGAGAATAGCAAGAAATCAAATAGATCACTTCCCGTTTGAAAATCTCAATTTTTTTTTCGTATAGGCTTAAAAGTTAATCTGTAATGTTCTCTTTTTTCTCAAAACATGTCACAGTGGCAAAGGTTTTAAATGAAGGATTGCGCTTTCTCCCAAATATTTCTCTGTCATATAATCTGAAAGCATTTATCCGGAATCTAACGGGAATTTACATTAAAACAAGTCTGCTTTAAACATAAAAATGATATCAATTGAAAAACATAATAGCAGACCAAACTGTTAGAAGAATGTATTCATAGATTGATTATTTAACAGGTATCATTGTAAAGCCATTTCATTATAATGTTTTCGTTAGACTTAAAACACAAACCTGATGTCAAAGCTTTGTTCATCGTTGGCGCATCTTTTAAAACTGTCGCAAAATTTCAGTTTATAAAGCCCGATAAAATGTTTCCCATTTTGATCAGCAAATCGATTTTAGTCATATTTATTGAAGAGATGACTCGACAATATTTTACATTTAATGCAAATCAGATAAAACATCATAATTCCGTTAAATCACAATTTGCAATCCCGACGGTCGCGCTGATTATTTAATCTATGAAATCGATTATCGATCGTAAAATAATATGTAACTGATTTAAATTTCAAAGAAAACCACGGGAAGACCTATTCGAATGGGAATGAGAATAAGTGATGTGCCACTGAAAAGGTTGCTACAGTTTACTATATTTGATCGAGATAATTATGCGACATAGAAATTAAAGAAAAATGAAAATAATAATTATAAAAACTTTAAAATAATTCATACACAATGCCTTTGGGGTATTTTGTTTTGGAATGTCGCAAAGCAAATGGAACAAATGTGATGCGATCAAGCTAACTAAATCGTTTGCCGACCTGGTCAAAAAAAATTATTACAGATTTGAAAAGAGCACTTTCTCAGCATTACTGATGTGAAAACCGCATGCTGATACTATGTTTAGTTCAAAACCTATGGAAGTCGGAATACCAAGAAATGTGATGGCGTGATGTGATGAAGTGGCCCTATTTTGGCCTGAATCTCCAAAAAACAAAATTCCCGACAAACAACTCATTTAGCTTGATCGCATCACAAATATTGCTGTGATGAAATGCTGTTTCATTTGCAAAACGTACAGGTTTGCAAAACTTAATGCAATTGCAATACTTATATGTTTGCAAAACTTAAAACTTAAAAAAAGACGTTTAAAGATTGATATACTACAGAATGCAAAGAAATGCTGCTTCTGTTTTTTTTTTATTACAAATCCTGTTTTTGTTGTAAATGTGTCATCCATTCCTTATTCAAAACCTAGCTTGATGAGGAACAAACAAAAAATACAAACTCGGCCGATTCTGCTGTTGCCAGAGTTTGTCTTTAGAGTCTTATGGAAGATATGTTCAGACAAACCACCAAAAAAAGCAAATAACGCTAAAAAAAGCGACAGTTTCAAAGGAAAACAGAAGAAGTAAACCGATAGAATAAACCGATAAGAGTTAAATTTTGAAATTGCTTATGCGATTCTGAAAACTGTCGCTTAAGTTGTCTAATTTCCGCGTTATTGTCTTCTCCGATAAACAAACTTGTCGTAATTGTCGATACACTTCAATCAAAATTTGTTTTTTAATTTGATTGTATGACCAATTAACCATTAATGAGAGGGACAACCTTTGGGCATTCAGCTGAGGAAGTTTTTAACATGTTAACAACCTATCGGAAAGCACCGGCAATATACCGTACAACAATACGTCGGGGACAAACGAACTGTATTACAATTTCCCCCTTTTTTTCAAATGAAATGTTTAATTCAAATTAAACAAGTTTTGATTTTCATGCGGTGCACTCTTGCACCGTGGGTGTATTAAAATTGTCGTTGGGAAAAAAACACACAGAATCTTCGTCTTTCTCATGTCTAAATGTTATCAAATTAAGTAATCGTACTTTGGCTTTGTTTCATTCATTGTCCTTATAACTCAACAAGAGCGGCTACATTCAAGGACAGGTCCAAAATATGTGACCTCATTTTTTGTTTGCATCATGTTGGATCCGTTTTGCTCTTAAAACGAGATAGGTCAGTTAATTGACCGTGTTAGAGATTTGGAGTACAATGACACTACCGGACCGCAACAAGTAAATTAATCTACTGACGTGCTCTTCGTTGTTATTATTTTCTGGTCAACTTTTCTCTGTTTTTTTTTTCTCTCGAAACACAGAGCCAAATTCAGTGACTTAATCATTTCTTTGCGATCAAGTCAATGAGCAGCATCATGTCATGTCTTACCTTTAAGCTAGAGGGACTAAGATTCAAACATATTCAGCCGGAAAAAAAATAGTTTATTTCCAAACTTCGGTCGAAAATCTGAATATTATCCCTTGTCTTGATTTGATAAATCTCGACGACGTTGTTCCCTACCTCGAAAAATAAATATATGCAGAAAGGGAAAACCAAAGACAATAAAATTCAAGAGATAACGCGACATGGACAAATCTTGATCGCAGCCATCAGATAGCATAGCAAGTTGTATACGGACTTACCGGGGCTGTTGATGTGAGTGGAAGACAAGGCTTCAAGACCGAGTTGGCTGACTGATGGAGGAGAGGGCAGAATCTCGATGAATCTGGAGGTGTTTAAGACGCCAGGCCGAGGCAGTTGGTTGCTCTGTTCAGCAGAGGCAGAGAGAGTGATGGTACGAGCCGAGCACACGCTGACTCCTGGACTATACCTGAGCTAATAGCTTCGCTATAGGCGGGGCGCTCTTACCCCCGTAAGACGCAAGTCACTCCAAAGTGCTGAGGCTTTGCTCCGTGTACGCTGACTTCACCGGTATAACGATCGGACGGGAAGAACTGACTCTATAGCACAGTCACACACGCAGGGAGCCCCCTATACCCCGCAGTTCCATTAGAGAAGGGTGGTGGGGCTACCTTCATTAAAAATCCATCTACGACACTTTGGACCAGCCACCCGTGGAATATGAATTCGCGATTGCGAGCCGTGCCTGGGGACTCTAGGGACTTGGCCGGGGCATGATCGCGCAAGCGAGCCGAATTTGCCCGGTGTTGGTTTGGTTTTTAGTTTTTTTTATTTGGACAAGAGTAGATAGAGTCGCACCGAAAAACTGGAAAGCTGGGGAGAAAAAAACCCTGTCCATCTGGTTGCGAGTGCCCCGTGAATGTCCGTAGGGAATTGTGTTCTCTGGCCAGAGCACGGTGAGTGAAATCTTTCGCCGATGTGTGTAGCTAGATTTGTGTGTATATTCGGAACCCTGGGGGCATCTTTCAGACGAAACTGTAAAATTGTGTGAAATGTGACAATTTGGAAGGGTTGTTGGTTGTTGACCCACTGAAGAAGTCCACTGATTAAAGCTGATGAGGTCGTTACATGCATTGGAATTGTTTCGAAATGAGGAATGTCAGTGGATGTTACTGTGTAAGTCGGGACAATTTCGCAAGGAGGAATGAGAAATGATCGAGTTGGTACTCATGTGTATGACCCTCTATGGGCGTGGCTGCAGACACCATTGTGGGGGGACTATCTCGGACTTTGTTGAAGATTGGCAACGGAACAAACAATCGGCCCACTTATTGATGAACTTCAGTTCATCAAGTTGAATCATTTTACATAGTTGTTGTGTAATAAGTCAATGGTATGGGTCGTCTCGTTTTGATCGAAAGGCCATTTTCACAAACCTTTTTATTCCTTTCAACCAAAAGAGATATTTTTCTTGAGATAGTCTATCAAAGCCACCCGTGAACCATTTTTGTTTTGACGTTAGATCAAACAGTAGGATCAATCGGTAAAGGAAAACCTTCAGAAATGTCAGATTTAAAAAAAAAAAATCATTCGCACTTTTGAGCAAGGGGCTTGATTAAGAATTTGAACTTAAAGAACACGATTTGATGTCTTTGTTTTGAGCTGTGGGAGCTGTTTGGTATCATTGATCGAAAAAGTTCGTTTGGAACATTTTTATCAAAGTCCTAACACTAAGAAACGAACAGAATGCAGACTTTGTGATGTGTGCTGTAATCTATTATAAAGAAGGAAATAAACAATAGACTGACATGAACACGAATCTGAGACATTCTACAGGAGAATTGTTGAACTATACCCAGACCTAAATCACTACTATTGCCCTCCCATGATCTTTAACCAATTCAATTTTCTTTCTCTTGAGCGAATTGTCGGTGTGTTTTAATTAAGGGATGGGGGAAGAGTCTGCGAACCCTTATCTATTTTTATATTTATTCATTTATTTAACAAAAATTATAGGGGGGATGGGTTAATATATAAAATACCAAAAGTTTCCCCTGAGTTATTTTGGAGTTATCCCCCTGAGTACCAAAAATAGCAATTGGCAAAATGTATTTTGGGTGAAACTCGAAAATAGCCCGAACGGAAAACCTTCAAACATTTTTTCTCGTTTATACGATAATTGAAAATTCGGAAAAAGATAATGATCGAATTTTGTTGAAGAGAACGGGGAAAGCCCCTTCAACTTTTTTGTATCTTTTTCATGAGAAAGATTTGTTTGAGTTTGAGAAGCAATGAAGCCATGTGTATTATCTTCTACAGACAATCAAGTTGTCGGCAAAGACGTACGAAAACAGCATTAACCAACACCCAAATATCTTAACCTACATTCGATTCCTTCGAAGATCCTACCACAATAATTTAACTGATAAAAACGGCATATTCAAAGAAACATCAGACAATGTCCACCCTTCCACTCTCGTGTCTTCGGCCCTACTTTCCCTGCAGTGTTGCTTTTTTTTCGCAAGTGTGTTATGCTAAGATTGTCATCTCCTTAAAACGGATCACCCCGTCGAGTCGTCCTAATCTTCACTATCAGCGCGTTTTACCGGCCACAAAAACCCAGAGTTACTCCGGATATTTGAAGTAAACTCCATTTAGATTAGCCGATCTTGACAATATCTCCTGCTCATTTGAAAGAAAAAAAGAAAGATGCCCGCTCACACCTAACACAAAAACCTTTTCGTAGTATTACCCTACGGGGTATTTACGAAGATACACGGTATAATCCGAGCCCCTACGCGCTGGTTGTTTCGCGAAAGTGTCGTTCCCCTCCAACAAGTTGTTTAATTGTTTCCTCCTTCACTTCAAGACTCCTTTGAGGGTTGGTCTACACGCTTCTCCTGGTGCTCATCTTACAAGCCACGGGCGTGGAATCAAAACCTGCTGTCTTTTTTTCCAAAAAAAGAAAGAAGAATTCGATTGTTATCTGTGATACTCTCTGTATACTCTTTCAATTCACTATCTCCCTGTTGAGCTAGATTGCACTATTCAGACTACAGCGCCAACCTCTTTGGTAGTACGGGGATGGTCTTGGACGGACGGCCAGTGAGAAGTTCAAGCAAAGACCAACAAGTCTCTTGGTAGTCGGTCGGTTTGTCTGTCTGCCTGCCTGTCTGTCCCAGAAAAATTGACCACAAATATTTGACCAAAAATTGACCAAATGCCATGCCGTGGTCAAATAAATTTACTCTTGTCGAAACTTTTCGGAAGACCGGCTTGTTTTGATCGATGCGCATGCGCGTCTGTTTTGCATAATTATGAAATGAAACATTCCCGAACCGGGCCAGAGCTTATTTTTTTTACGAGAATCACTGAGCAAGAAGCCCTCCTCTTTCTAGCAATCAGGCAAGGTGGCACCGAAGCAGTCGTTTCTAGCACCTTCCTGTTGACATAATTTGTTTATGTACCGAACGGGATCAACCTTCAAGCAAATATGCACCCAAAAGATGAATGAGCGAAGTTACAAACTAAAATTGGCATAAAAACAAAACACGAAAGGGGTGTTTGTTTGTTTGTTTTTTATTTCATAACCCTTCCTTCAAAAATTAAAACATATAGTTTTGCTAAGGTAATAAATGTGTGTTTTGGAGGTTTTAAACACTATAATTAAGACCTATTGTTAGAGCCTGAGCCGAAGGCGAGGGTAAGTATCAGCATCCAGACTCCAACCGGCGAACTGTCGTCTTTAGAACAACATTGGGAATGGGTAAACTGTCTTAGATATTTATAAAGGCATGTTTAAGATATCAACAATGTTTGCCCTCTGCAAGGGAATTGTTTAGGAAATGCTGCATGAAATAAAACAATGCATAATTCAAGGCTTTTCCCCCTACATTATTCCAAATTATTCAGAAGAAATACATATGAGCTTCGCTTAGACCGCGGCAGTTCTGCATGCTGGGGGTGGACATTATAATGATGCAGGGAAGCATCTTTTGCTGGGAGGACTTTTCATGCATGCGAATATTCCAGTCAGCTCTCTTAGCGTGAAAGACCCGGCCGAAAATCCTCGGGTTTGGGTCTTATCTGCAAGGCCGATCTTATACTTAGCGCGTCCTGCGCTACGCCAGAAAGCAGTCAAACGCCATGCATTTCTTGAGGTCCGTATATTCGGTGTGAAGAAAAAAAAAGGGGGGAAAAATGAATTTTGACTTTTGGTGAATTATTCTTCACTCTATCAACTGGCATGATTTTGAGTATTATAAACAATGGAATCAGTTCATTTTCGATCATTTTTATTCTTAATGTTATCTTTGCTCTCTGATTATCCATGAGGCATCTCCATATGCTTCGGAAGATGCCTCCATAATTGCCAGTTGATTTATTGTTCTTTCTGTCTCATCTATGAGATCTACATGTATAATCTTAATAATATTATCTATTACTCACTTTGTTACAGTGTTTTATAAAAAATGTGGCATTATGGAAATAAATGTTGATTGAATTGCATTGATTGAATCGAATTATCAAATGAGACAATTGCTCCTTCGAATGCTCTGATATTGTACGAACTCTACAATTATATAATCCGATGAAATGTGATTTTAAGTCCTGACGAGAAGACCCTATCAGCAACTTACTCAAATGCTAGAAGGCAAAAAGTAAGCGTGTAAGTGGTAGAGAAACTCTTTCACAATAAGTATTCCATCAACGGCAAATGTTTTTTTTTATAAATATTACAAAGTAATGTTGAATGTATTTGAGATGACCGTCTGTTATTATTTTTTAATTTCTAACCTAATAAACACCAATATGACTACAATTATAATGCAATTTAAACTCTGTCCAGCAAACCCCAGTACTATATGGAATAGGCACTTGAAAACAAGCGTCTATGATATGCCAGCAGATACGGCGATTGATAATATTATGCAAAACAAGGCTGCGTCTTGACCTCGAGATTCTGACCATTCAGCGGGCGCCTTCCATCGGGTCTTCCGTAACCCGTTGTTGTTTTTCAAAAAACATGGCAGCCAAATTGACCAAACAACAGCTTGGTCCACATTTCGGATCAAAATGACGTCATCAAAATGCCGTCAATCGACCCCGATTGGCTGTTGCATAAAATGTGCATGCTCCAAGCCAAAGCTAACATAAGAATTATGTGGATGCTGAAACTTCTTGGTCAAAGTCCAAGTACATGAAGTTTTCTTTTTTGGTCGGATTGAAGCCCTTTCCCCTCTCCCCCTTGGGGGTCCAACGAGGAGCTGAGATTGCCTGGCCTGACATACCCTCCCTATCTGTTGATCCCATCAGATCGGCAGCGGGCCGGTCTAATGCATTTTAGCTTGGCAGAGCAGGTGCTTCGCGGTGCAGGAGTCACTCTCAAGTCAGAGATGCGTACCCGAGATACTACCGCGGCGCGGTACACACGGTCCCTGGCCAGGCCAGGCCGGCTGTGCGCGCCCCGTACTTGGCTTAAACCTTCGCAGTGAACCTGAAAATCTCGACGAGGCCGGGGTAGACTACGTAAGGGCTGGATAATAGCCGAGCGCACTTTGTTTGTTTTATCTTCAAAAAATCATACAGAGCTACGCAGTTACCAATAATAAGAATGCTCTTTGACTTGGAATTTGAGGACAATGACATGACTTAGGCCTAAAGTCTTTTAACATCGAATGACCTTTTTCATGCCATCCCCGAAAACCTATAGTCTCTGTATAATAACGTCTGATGTAACTTTGAGCATTGCAATTTTTATGCGACCCCGCGCGCCAGCCAATCGAAGTCGAGTTTAGAAATTATGTCGTCATTTCGTGCAGAAATGTGAACTAAGCTGTTGCTTGGTCAATCTGCTGCCATGTTTTGTCAATACAACAACGGGTAACCAAATGCCCTATAGAAGACGCCCGTGGAATGGTCAGAATCTTGAGGTCAGGACGCAGTGTTGTTTTGCATAATTAATATCCTGAAACCGGCGTTTCATTGAAAATCTGTGCCATCATACAATTCCACATATTACTTTGCTGCGAAAGTTCATGATATAACAATACTTAATTTTGGTCAGTCTTGACAGTAAAACGATTGTTTTGACAGCTTTCCCCTTTTCGCCGGTTTACGATATCAAAACTTCATCCTTGAGATTGTTCATTTCTAGGCAAATACCAGGCATATATCAAGAGCGATTCACACCTTACTCTACAAGAATTTGACAAGAAATTGAAAAGTAAATAAGAAATATGTGAACGGGAGTGAAGCTTTAGAACAAAATAAAAACATATTGAGAACGATATATCGAGAAGCAATGAATTTTGCAACCATTTAGTCATGCTACATGGCATGGGCAAGTAACACAAGGATATACAAGGTGTTGAAAAATCCAACTTGGTTGAAAACGTGGAAAAAAACATGACAAGAAACAGCATCAAAGAGTTCTTGTGATTGAAAGAAGTGTGACGCGAAAGGGACTTTCGGATAAGCAGGTTTGATTTAAAACTAACTATTTCCACGTCACTTTTTTCAAGCACATTTGCCTCACTAATTAATGTATTTTGTTCACGCTAGTTTTGTTCACTCAAGTATTTTGTTCACGTTGAAAATCAGTTCACATGACATCCTTACAAAAACTAACATTGGGTAAAGCTGTTTTAAAAGAAATATATCGGTTCGAGGTATTTTTTCTCCTTATCTCATCGTACCTTTTAATTTCTATTGAAATTGCTTTTCAGAATTTAGATTTGATCGCAGGGAAAAAAAAGACATACTTGCAGTGCACGTCGACTCGATTATGGGGGAAAAGCCGATAAGCGTGTCCATATCACGGCACAGATAAGGTGCCTTGTGCTATCTCATTCGACATTTTCACTACCTGTGAAAAGAAACAAATCGAATATGAATATGATAGTAACGATGGTTTGATTTTATTTAATATACTCATCAAACTGTTTCCAGCAATATGTTTGAATCTTCAGAAAATGCATTATGTTTGGTTTTAGATAAGGGTGCTATGTTTTTTTTATCTGTATCTAAATTATGTGCTGTATATTCGTATGGCCAGTTTTTCTAAGTATTTCTAAATGTTTAAATTTGGTTGTCGGGCATTTAAAGGAATATTTCCGTTGCTGTACAAACATGCTTTGTGAATGTTTGTTTACATGAGCCAATTTTGTTTGAAACTTTGTTTGAAAGACCATAGCCGAAATCTCAAAATATATTTGCAAGACTCTTTCAGATTGTTGTGTTTCTGTGTAGGCAAGAGTTGTAACGAGTCACTGTGTGTATAGTCGAGTCGAGTCGAGTCGAGTCAAGTATTTAGCTCGAGTCAATTCGAGTCACAAATATTTGAACACTTATAAAATAAAAATAAACACAAGATAGAAAGTCATTGTTGGGCTTTTTTAATTTTACATTCCGGCTACTACCGGGTACAGGTGGTGACATTTACTCGTAATGAAAATAAAAACGGGGTGCCAGGTGATCGCCATTCAACTACTGTATGTATATGTATACATTATTCGATAACATTCTAACGAGACACGAACAAAAACCGGCACCGGCGTAAGCCATTGCCAATATTTTTCGCAAAGTTTTGCTTTTATTTTTGGGACTCGAGTCTTATAAGCCTTCCTCGAGTCGAGTCGAGTCATTCTGATGAGGGACTCGAGTCGAGTCATTGACTCGAGTTATTACAACTCTGGTTAGGCCTATGTGCCATCACATTCATAATGACAACTTATGAGACTGGATAAATGTACTTAATTTAGAGTAACTCAGACAGGTACGCATTACAACCCTATATGGACAGTAATTAATACCTGCAATTGGAATACTTTTCATTTTGTTTCTTGATGAAATAAGATAAACAGGTTAAACAAATAAATTGCTATAGCAACGAGATCCCACCACTGACACCATTTCTTTTATCAGCGTTTGAGACCAGTCAGTTTCTCTTTGTGGTTTATTTTAAGAAGTACAATAAGAATAAGTAATACGATTTTTCAAATCGAATGTCTGCATGTGCGAGCGTCACTGCGTCAAAAAATGTCGGGAAAAAATGCACACCATGGTTTGTATAATATGTTATATAACAACGAAACAAAATCATCACGACTCCATTGTCGAAGATACATCCATGGCTCTTAAGTTCAAGTTACTGCAGAACATAAAATGGTGGGTACTGCGATATATTTCGTGTCTCAGCTTTAATACGACTCGTAACTGCTCCAAGCTCATTCCAATCCGGTATCCCATTTTCGCATTTTTTTTAATGTGTATATCCCCTACCTGTTAAGATTCAATTTGAGATGGTTATTTATTCACTAGAAGTCAATGTCTGTCTTATCTTCCGGAATATCAAATGAACATTACTCTCCGTCAAAAACCTTCGAAACAACACCAACCCTCATGGGTTTTAACGGAAACGTCTGACCACACATAAGGCGAGACCAAAAAAGAAAAGAAAAAACCCAAGATGAAACGTTGAAACCTTTGGGTTTACGGCCAGCGCAGGGGATATAATGAATTCGTTTTTGCGAGAAATGTGGGAGGTCTTATGGTGATGCCAATCGGATTAACTCTTAAGTCTTTGGCGTGCATCCAGGGACAGAAAAGATGTAGAGAGGGGTAGAGTGAGAGACAGTAAATACACAAGAAGAGCAGCGGGTGGCTGAGGCTCAGTCAGGCGGAATGCCAGCGCATTTCTCCCCGCCGTGAAGTGTTGCCTCGCACGCCCAACTCTTCCGGAAAGGAAATTGAACGCGGATGCGCGACAAAATGGAGTGGTGGTCGCGATGATCCGCCGCTGTCAAGCGTTGTAATCGGTCACTTCGGATTTGAGGTTTGTGGGACGGGAGCTGAGTGCTTGTCAAGAAACGGCTATTTATCTTGCAGCCAGTTTTATCAGGAAACCAGAATTTATGGTAATTTGTTTTTATTCTTTATGC
Source organism: Patiria pectinifera (assembly GCA_029964075.1). Lineage (NCBI taxonomy): Eukaryota > Metazoa > Echinodermata > Asteroidea > Valvatida > Asterinidae > Patiria > Patiria pectinifera. The sequence continues at coordinate 23,379,656 of CM057149.1, read as the reverse complement.
GTGGCGTACTGCATGCAATACCAGTGCTATACAGGGAAGTGCAAAATAAAGAAGGAAACCCACTTTTGACATCAAATTTCGCCTAATTATTGATTATTTTACAAATGTTATTTGATGATATTAAAATATTGATCTTTAAACATAAGAGACGAAAGAAAAGTATGGTAGTTCGAAAACTTCATGTGCCAAACCTGTTTGTCCACGGACGGCTTTATTCCATCCGCTTGACTGAGCTCCGGAGCTTGATTTGAAGACAAAAAAGCCCCACTACACCAGACATACACGTGGACAACAGTGGTTTTGGTAACTTGTGACTGGACTACAGATTGCATGACTTGTGAATGACTTGAGATGGAATTGTGTGGAATTTTGATGGACACGACTACCCGGCTGCAAGCCCTTCCCTGTCCCACCCACAAAACTTGTTCAATAGCGGTCAGTGACATCCCTCCGGAATGGGGGCAAGAGTTGCCGAATATACGGCGCGAACCTTTGACTATAAAAGCGAATCAGTTTTGTGTTAATGAATATTATCAATCATCGAAAACGGGCGCTTTTCCCATTGCGACCAAGGGAATAATATTGAGGTTGGGCGGATCTGGTGTGGCAATCGGGTAATGTCACATTGAGAACAACATGGAATTAAAAATTAACAGTTTAAATGAAATTAAATCATAGCCTAAATGCACACAGGGTTTGATAAAATTATAAACATTACTCGCGCTTGATCTGTAACGGGAGTTAAAATATAATATCGTGGTATTGGTATCTGATGTAACTCGGCAAAACTGGAAGGTTTACTAGCGCTCTGAGAGAGTGGTTGGTTGGATCTTGCCCGTCGACGAGGGAACGTGATGGCTAAGCCCCTAGAAGACTGAGCGTTCTTCGCCCCTTCCTGATGCCATCTCGGCATGATGGATCACGGAGGCTTCACTTGATGAGCTCCTAATGACTCGCCGTGTACTCCCAGGAGTCTCAAAGTGTGCCCGGTCGCCGGGGCCGTGTTAGGCAAACACGGAGCGCCGATGATTATGTACTTCTTCGCTTCCTTGCTTCTTTCTTCTTCCTCCTCGTCTTCTTTTTTTTTCTGCGTGAAGAACTCGGCAACATTTTCCGTGTTCGTCTGCTCACCGTGTACGGTCGGTCATTATCTGGTAATGGCCCCGGGGCTGTTGGGGCGATGGGGGACACCGGAGCATGCAGTGGGGGCTATAAACGCCGGTATGTATTATGCATGGATACTGAGTGGCCGTGTTTTGCCCGGACGATCGCCTGGCAGATGCCGTTAAAGATGGCTCTTTGTATGTAGGGCTCCATGCAGAGCGCCTTCGTAGGCCCCCGAGCATGCCCACGGTGGCTTCAATGCGGTTTGAATTGTCGAACGGACGTAGGGAGATCCCCCCCCCCCAAAAAAAAAAAATGTTTAGACAAGATTTCGTATTCGGGAAATATGATGGATTATAGAGAATAAAAAGGATTAGGTAGGGAATGGAGTGGGTCTGTTAGTGGCCATTCCGATGTCCATTGTATGGCGTCATTAACCATGATCTTTGGTGGATAATTTAACGGGAGAAGAACATGTCCTCGTTCATCGATTGAAGCCGATTTTCCATGAAGATCGAAACATCCGAAAAGTAGCATCATCGTTAATCAGCAGCCAATCGCAGACACTCGGAAAATGTCTGCGATGCCTTTAAAACAGACTGGCCGGCCTGTGAATCGTCGGCAGGGCAATTGTAACTCTTCATGATCGGATAACGATATGTGGGCCACACACACCATACTATCGATCCCAGTTCAATATAATTCGTTGCTTCGGTCACGCTCAAGCATTGAGGCAACTCGAGGTTGAATTACCGACATTTTAGTCACATTATGTCTTATCCTGCACGCGATCTTTATCCAAGGGAGCGGGTTGCCGTTAATCCACTTCACAAATGTTGTTAAGGATGCGCAGACGTCGTAAAGCATTGTGGGTAGGTGACCGGCCATGATCAAGTACTTTTCGTATACGCGGAAGTGCTGAACCGGGACACTATAGACCATCGGCGTCAGTAGGATGGGGAAAATCCCCCTCCCCAAGAATAAAGGGGAAGAGGGGGATAAAAAAATAAAAAAGGAAAAGGAGTAGGATAGGTTCGATGTTAATATTTAATGTTTATTTAGCAGTATACATAGAAACTGGTGAACGGACCCTAAAACGCATTTTCATTTTTTTTTTTACATGAATACGTATATAAACGTTTATGAACAGCGCCTACAAGCGTCCCATCACATTTCTCTCCCCCCCCCCCCATTTATTATTTTTTTCACGCCGTTGTCTCTTTCAACGCTTCTGATGAGTGCTTTGCCCCACTATAGAAAAAAATCCTGGCGAAGCGCCCATGCTATAGACCACATGCCCTATGACGTCTTGCAAACAGGTAGCCACCGGGCAACCCAAACATTTAGGCATCCTTTGCATGTCATTTTGCCCACATTAAACAGTGTATGCCAACATTTTTTTAACCATTCATATTTCAAGAGATATACATGCAGCACAGTAGATAACTGTCTTCTGAAAGTTGGCGTCACGTGACCACAACATCAAATTTGTAAACAAATTCCACATCGCCAATAGGTAAACAAACTAGCTCAAATAATATATGCGGTCGCGAGGGGCTTTAGATAGGACAGTGGGATTCTACGCATACAACGATGGCTGAAATTAGCATACTACTCCTTCCCCGTTTTAAGAATTCATCATATTGTTCATCGTTGTGACAAACCTCAAGGAACATGCATTCTAAGAGAGGATGTGCATTCTCTCAACCGTAAAGGGGACCACCAATTCATTATTAGGAAACCCCCCAAGAAATGAGAAATGAAGAAATCCACTTAGTTAAAATAAACTCGTACGAATTTATTTGCGCAAAAAAAATCGTCAGCTTCAAAATCAATTTTGCCATTTCCCTTTGAACTCATGAATATAAAGTATTGATTGAAAACAAATTGTATGCATTTAATAAATGGATATATTCAGTACAGCAGTTCTGGAGAAAGGCTGTGTTGGGAAGTTAAACTCCTGTCACTGGTCGACACAGGAAGTGTCATTCTCAGCTTTCCAGTATCAATGCCTTTTTAAACACGTGTATTGTCGATTTTATTCAGTAATCCCATGTTTTTATTTTAACTCGAAATGTCAGCAAATGTGTTTTTGTTTATCAACGTTTGCTGTGTTCAGAATATCCCAAATTAGAACTTAAGGGATTTTGCGAGGCATAATGAACGAAAAATTACATATCATGTATGCCTAATTTGTTGATTTTACTATTGAAAAAATCCAAAAAACTATAACTCCGACGCCCAACCGCCAAAATATTATAGACCATTTTTTATAAAGACTGATAAAATTACTTGTTTTTATTGTATTTATTTGATATATCCGGCACTGTTGACATGCGCCACTTTCAAACAGCGTACGGTAATTCGCTGTCAAGATGAGATTTTATATTTTAGAGGTAAATTGGCACTGGAGCGACGTACACAGGGGCCCTATAATCCACAGGATCCAAGCGGTTACCGGGTATTTGGTACATCTTCACATTTAGCATTCTATTTTTGATGTTTTGTTTTCATCTCATTAACGTTATTCGGGGTAGGACTCGAGCCCGAGACTTCCTGTAACTAGTGCAGACGTCTTACCACTCGCCCTCCTCTTGCCGGGGGACGACTGGTCGGTTCGAATCTGATGTAACATAGGGTACCGCAATCATGGGCGTCGCAACCCACAAAAGAAAAAGGGGGAAACAAGATTGGGGCTGGGCAAAGGTCCCCCCTCCACCCTAGAAGAAATGATAAATTGAGAAAATGCTAGCGAAAGTACAAGGATTTTGGGGAAATGTGCTTTGCCCCCACCCTCCCTAGAAAAATCCTGGCGACGCCCATGACTGCAATCAGTCATTAAATGCCATTTAAAACTTCACGATTGTAGAACCATAACCCCAGTCGTCGACTCAATACGTCCTTGAACTTTGAGCTATCAGAGGCACTGAATTGAAAAGAAACCCTAGATCTTTAAACGAACAAGTTCAGATAGTGTACCTAATGCCACCTCGCAATTAATCCGACACCACTTGACCTAATTTCGTTGTTTTCTTGACCCCATATCGAGTATTTGAACTCGTTCTCGCAACCTGGATGGAATTCTAGTCAGAAGACAACATTGGAAATGATCCCAAGAGAACGTAAATCAATACCATTTATAACTTACTACTCTGTAATAAATCAATTTACACTTCAACTAAAGACAAATAGCTCAATCCAAAACCTTAATATGTACCAGTTTTTATTAATATCTACAAGTAGCTGTTTTATTTGGACCTTGATATTCTTTTTTTTATGAGGCATTGTGAGTTTGTCACCGTTAAAAAAGTGAAGGGCAGGGTAAGGACTGCTGTTCAACTGTTATGAGAGTTTTTTATATAGAAAGTTAAAAATAAATATTGTCATTTGTCTCTGCGGACTCAATTTCCACAAAATAGAATCGCAAACAAAGTGAATTTTTTGTTATCAATAATTACAAAGTTTCTTCCCCTCAAGTTACATTTGACGTCGCAGATAAAGATAGATAGCATAGATTCGAGTTCATTAATAACTTCACAGTTTTTTTTTCTTATGATATATATTTTTTTTTTTTCTCCTTTACGTTTTCAGATCCTCGGACTTTCTTTCTTTTTTATTTTTTTTTTTTCCTTAAAAGTCTTTAGTGGTAGGAAATATATCAGTTTGGATTAGAGAGTATAGATTCCTACGTCAATAAACAAATGTGATGTCCTCGTAGCCCTGTCCACGGGGCTTTGTGACTCGAGTATGCACTCGGACGAGGGCAGGACTACAAGACGAGTAATAAAACAGGAAGCCCAAAATGGCGCCCATATTTCCAAAGATGTTCTGCATGAAGCGTGTTCCAGATCTAGGATGTGGAACTGCGGAAGCCCAAGTAATAAGCTTTCTTTTTGTACAAGAATTCATTGAAATCACTCATGAACTTTTGGAGCCATGGAATTATGAACACAAACCCAGTTTTAAAATTTTGTCCACGGATCACATTCAAGGTACGTGATATTTCAGTAAAATGAAACCATGTCGTATCATGCAAACGATAGCAGAATAATCCCATAAGTCTCCGGGTAACCAAGTAGAAGGCAGGGCAAGACTATAAACTCTGCACATTATAAGGCTTGATATTTTAACATTGGAAGCAGAAGGAGTTTAAATAAAGGTTAAAGGTTACATGGTTAGTATTCTGATGTACTATGCATAAGTGAATTGTTTTCGTTTTGCTAAATATCACTTACCTTTATTGTGATCCGTGGACAAAATTTAAAAATCTGTGTTTGTGTTTAAATGTTCATAACTTGTACATGAGCTATATGAATCATTCTTTTACCTAAATAAAGCTTATTATTTGGGCTTTCACATCCTAGATCTTGCACGCGCAACATGCAGAACTTCTTTAAAAAGTAGGGGGCATAATTTGCGTTTCCTTTTTTGGACTCACCCTGTAGAGTATTAACACAGAATGTGCATACATGGCAAGTGCGCCACCTACAATGCGTTGCAGCGTCTACATTTCCTTCTCAAAAATGTGTGTAAGTGAGTAGCGGTCGGTGGCGCTCTTTGTGCTAAAGTTCTGGGTAAGGATGCAGGCCAGTAAATAGGCCCGAAATTGCCTACGCCGGCCTAATCATGATTTGCAAGCCCTCAAATTCTCCGGTACTAGAGCTTTTTGTGGGCCATGAACTTGAAGGTTTGTAAAAAAAAATAAAAAAAATTGGAAGCCGTGCACAGCTAGGTTTGGGAGCTCGTATTTCTGTGAAATTCGAATGAAAGTGCACCCTCAATTGCTCTATTTTGCAATGGAGCGCAGGCATCCCCTTTTTTCCAAATTGGCGATGGGCTGTGCAGGACTATACTATTAGGGGTGATTATCTTTGGATGGAATGTTCTCTCAAAGGGAAGGGTGGAACCCGTGCACATTACGGTTAGTTCGTCTTTCTGTGAAATTCAGAAAAACTTGGGTCCTAAAATTGCTCAATTTTGCAATGGAGCGCAGGTATCATTTTTTTTTTCAAAATGGCGATGGGTTACTGGACTACAATAAGGGGTAGTTATCTTTGGATGGAATGTTCTCCCAAAAGCCATTCGTTAACCCACAAAAACTTCACAGAATATAAACGATAATGAAATAAGCTTTAACTTGATGTGTTTTTCAAACACTTTGGAGAACTTCAGTATTTTTCAGATTTTTTTTGAAGTGGGCGTAACTATCACAGAGGTCCATGGCAATACTGGTATGCAACCGTAAGAGCGAATGAGGGATGCAGAGAGCAGACATAGCGCCCTCAACATAGAGGCCCTGAAATAATTATTAGTTTGAGGGCGCTCTACGATGTTCAGCATCAAGGCATCTCCAACCGGTCATTAAATCACTTGCTTGTTTTGCTGTGGAAGCAAGTGGGATTAAGATGGACAAGGCGAGGGGATGATGCGTCAGTTTACAAAACGATTATCCATTAATAAACTGCAGGGGTGAGAGCGATAAAAAGGGTGTGCTGCACTCTTCAATTTTACTGGGGATGGAGTCAATGTACTCAAATGTTGTTGGTATTTTCAAGTCCATAATGTTGATCTAAGTCTTTCCTCGGCTGATGAAGTACCGTTGTATACAGTGACCAGAACGGACGCCTTTATTTTGGGAGATGTTTCACATGAGGATAGTGCCATTAGATACGTGCAGTGGGTCCTTATCCCTCGAAGTACAATCTCCATTTCGTCCATGGTATAGCCGAAGCAGAATGACCAAACAATCCCCCACGTGTCCCAGGGGTAGCGGAACCGGGGGAAGGGTGATGCCCCCCACCTCTGAAAAGATGGTGATTCTGACCCGCCACTTTTTCTAAAGTTGTTTGAACAAAATAAGGGTTAAATATTAACTTCCTTCAAATTTCACAATGTGTTTTTACTCTTTGGTTCTCATTTCCGAGCGACCCTATTTTTGAGCTCCCGAGGTAAGAAAAATTGCAATGTTTCCTTTTCAGATTTTTTTTCTGCAGACTGACCGACCCTACTTCAGAGGCAAACAATATGAGAACCATATAAATGAAAAGGGACGTCCACAGGCCTATACATATAAGCATCCTACAACCTCTTCAAAAACTCCTGTTGCATGCTCTTTTAACAAGGGACCAAAAGGGGACATTATAGATTTGTAATAAATTTGTAATGAAATAACTGCCTTATTTCTCCATACGGTACTCTCTGTCGGGTTCTCTTAGAGCATCCCAGGTTTTCTGTTGCAGCAACCCAGAGGTTCTCTTAGAGCATCCCGGCCCACACTACACTGATTGCATATAGTGGTTCCGTCTATAGTGCATACCGGGGGTCTCTTAGAACATCCAAGCTCACACGGGACCGATTGTATATAGGGGTTCTCTAGAGCATCTAAGGGAGTTCTCCTCAAGTTAGAGCATCCCAGCCCACACTGCATTGATTGCATATGAGTTCTTTTAGATCATCCCAGGGATCTCTTAGAGCATCCAACACACATGCACTGATTGCATAGGGGTTCTTTTAGAGCATCCCCGGGGGTTCTCCAACACAGAGTGCACTGATTGCTTAGGATTTCTTATAGAGCATCTTAGGGGTATCTCTTGGAGCATCTAACACACAGTGCACTGATTGTTATAGGGGTTCTCTTAGAGCATCCGAGGTGGGTTCTCTTAGAGCATCTAACACGCAGTGCACTGATTACATAGGGGTTCTCTTCGAGCATCCCGTCCCATACTTTCGACGAGAGAGCTGTTCAAATCCGACGATCATTAACACTATATTACAGAATTGTGTATACACATACCCCCGTACCGCAGCTGGCTCATTCCGAACGTTGTGGACAGGCGGACACTACTTTTTGGGGGAGGGGCACATCGGGGGGGGGGGGGGGGTGGATCCGCGTCTAAGTGATTCTTTTTCAAAGTATTTCAATCTAAAAGTCGAGTGGGTTCACCCCAAATAGACTGGTCCCTTGTTTTATTCACTTAAATAATGTATTTCTGACGATGAGGCAATAGGTTTTGTCATGGTAGAGTCAAATTTGCCTGTCCGGGATACACCTGTTATGGCCGGTTTAGAGTTGTTTGAGGTCCTGAGCCTACGGACTGTTGGTGGCTCAACGTAACAAACATGACCTTTTCCCGAATCTCATCCGGAACATTGACGCCAAACTAATGCTTTCATCATTTTTATGTCTGGAATTTGATAGGTTTAATGAGTAAAATGGTGTAGCATTCCATGTGATTGCATTGCCATGCGGAATTAGGTAGTCACATTATGATCATCATTGAACTCTGAGCAATTACGTGGTTGTCGCCTTGGTGACAACTCAATGCACGTGTCGTCAATTTGTCCTATCATTGGTTGGCCCGAGGCCAAGTACTCATTAAGGTCCTGGCAAAATGTCATTTCCAGGGCCTACCTTGCAATTGCACATTGCGTTCAGTATTTGATACATGTGATTTATTTCACTTGCCCGATAACCGTGTCATCCGTTTCCTCGCAACTGAACGTATAAACGGAGGCCGCCCGATAGTCCGAAGGTCCGATAGTCCGAAGGTTCTTTAGTCCGAAGGTTCGATAGTCCGAATGCACACAATTTTCATAAGAGGGGGTTCATTAGTCCGAAAATGAAATAAGGTTCGTTAATCCGAATATTTGATGCAATAGTCGAAAGGTTCATTAATCTGAAGGTTCATTTATCCGAAGGTTCGATAGTCCGAATTTAGAATAAGGTTAATCAGTCCGAAGGTTCAATAGTCCGAAACGAAAATAAGGTTCAATAGTCCGAAGGTTCATTATTCCGAATTGACAATAAGGTTCGATAGTCCAAAAAGACTATAAGGTCCGATAGTCGGAATCGACAAGAAGGTCCGATAGTCCGAATCAACAATAAGGTCCGATAGTCCGAAGTGTCATACTGACGAACCGTATTGCCCATTCGGACTATCGAACCTTATTCTCAATTCGGACTATCGAACCTTATTGTCAATTCAGACTATTGAAGCCTACCGTATATTCGGATTATCGAACCTTGTCATCTATTCGGACTATCGAACCTTATTGTTGATTCGGACTATCGAACCCTATCGTCTATTTGGACTATCGAACCTTCGGATTAATTAACCTTATTCTATTTTCGAACTAATGGGCCTTTCGGACTAATGGGCCCTTCGGACTATCGAACCTTCGGACTAAAGAACCTTTGGACTAAAGAACCTTCGGACTATCAAACCTTCGGACTATCGGGCTGTAACCCGTATAAACATGGGGGGCCGCCCGATAGTCCGAAGGTTCATTAATCCGACGGTTCATTAGTCTGAAGGTTCATTTGTCCGGAGGTTCGGTAGTCCGAATTTAGAATAAGGTTAATCAGTCCGAAGGTTCAATAGTCCGAAACGAAAATAAGGTTCAATAGTCCGAAGGTTCATTATTCAGAATTGACAAGGTTTGATAGTCCGAAAAGACTATAAGGTCCGTTAGTCCGAATCGACAATAAGGTCCGATAGTCCGAATCGACAATAAGGTCCGATAGTCCGAATCGACAATAAGGCCCGATAGTCCGAATCAACAGTGAACAGAGAGGTCCGATAGTCCGAAGCGTCAGACTGACGAACAATATTGTCAATTCGGACTATCGAACCTTATTCTCAATTCGGACTATCCAACCTATTGTAAATTCAGACCATCGAACCCTACCGTATATTCGGACTATCGAACCTTATCATCTATTCAGACTACCGATCCTTATTGTCGATTCGGACTATCGAACCCTATTGTCTATTCGGACTATCGAACCCTATTGTCTATTCGGACTACCGAACCCTATGGTCTATTCGGACTACCGAACCTTCGGATTAATTAACCTTATTCTATTTTCGGACTAATGGGCCCTTCGCACTTTCGAACCTTCGGACTATCGAACCATCGGACTAATGACCGAATGGTTTAATGTAACCTAAACATGTGGGGCACAATTCGAGAAAGGTAGCATTTACCACGTACATAATTAATTTCAAACTCGAACCTTGGCCGCAAGGCAAACGTTTTCCCTGCTAAAGATAAAGACGCTTACGAAATGGAGGAAAACATTGTTCGGAAGGATTTATTTCGTATGAAACCGCTTAAAAAACACGATAAAAAGATGTGTCGTAAATAAGTCCTGGAAGTTCATTCCAAGTTATTAGTTGCGTAACTATAAAGGATAGGGACCCCCAGGCCTACGCTGCGCTGGATGGGTAAAACTACCACGGACACTAGCAGGCGCGGATCCAGAGGGTGGTTTGGGCGTCGAAACACCCCCCCCCCCTCCCGCGCTCTGAAATACACAAAATTATAATAACTATTATACTTTAATAATGATTACCTATAATGTCTGCATGTCCGCAATAATCGGACATTAAATAAACGTGAAGGGCCGGGAACCCTCCTCCCCCCGCAAAAAAACCCCGTAAATTAACCATGTGTTTCCCGATCTGACGCCATGACGACTTGCTTCGTCTGTACATCTGGACACCGCATACAAACAATATATACTGACTGGCAGTGCAATGAATGTTGCTGAATATTCCGCACCTAATACAAATATCCAAGATTTTTGGATATGCAAACGATCCAGTACAGAGCGAGAGAGCAACTAGCGATCACAAAGCTCAACAGCGTGGGGAAGAGGTCGCAAGCTACGTTATCGCAAGAGTGCCAGTATAGCTAGTCAATCACAACTTTAATATCCGGTCATGCAAAAGGCTATAAAGGGTATACTTGTGATGGATTGGCTCACAGTTCTCGTTCCATTTTAGCATCCAATGAGGCATTAAATATTCCAATGACTTTCCCAGAACGGAAGGGCATTTCGGAGTGGTACGATCGAAGGCAGATAATGAGAAAATTACGACGAAAATTACCCTATTGGTTTCATTACCTGTCATTACTTCGAACTTTCACCGACAGGATATATTACACCCAGCACGATATGTGACAGAGGGGTTCCCCCATGTCCCTATACCCTATTCACACCCCAGACGATTGCTACGTAACACCCCCTCATATCTCAAAAAAAAATCCTGAGATTCTGGTTACACAATGACCAACACAAAAGAGGTAGGGTGGGGGTTCCCTCTGTCACATATCTTGCTACACATGGGAAATATCTCCTGCTCCATATCGATTACACTAAGTGTTGCCACGCGAATATTTTTTATTTGCACCCAACATTCTTGAGCAGATTATTTGCTTTTCTCTTACCAAAAAACATCGTTTTATTAAGGAATGCTGCTGTCCCATATTTCCTGAAGCTCTCATTTGGCTGATTTTGACTGATGAAGTCAACACCTGTCGCAATCAATGTACAGGGTGAGTAAAAAAGAGGAAACCTAAATGTCGGGACCATTGTTTTAGTGAAGTTCTGCATTTAGCACTTTCTAAATCTAGGATATGAAAGTCCAATTCATAAGCCTTCTTTTAGCGAGAATCATTCAAATCACTCATGTACTTTTCAAGTAACGGAATTTTAAACACAACCACCGTTTTAAAGTTCTGTCCGCGGATCACAAGAAGGTAAGTGTTCTGTTAGCAAAACAAAAACAAATCACATAGGAATGTGTGTAAATTGTTTTTGTTTTGCCTAAAGAACGCACACCTTTTTTTTTAATCTGTGGACAGACCTTTAAAACGGTGGTTGTGTTTAAAATTCCGTAACGTGAAAAGTACGTAAGTGCTTTGAATGATTCTTGTACCCCAAAAAAAGCTTATGAATCTGGCTTTCATATCCTAGATTTTGAAAGTGCTACATGACGAGCTTCACTAAAGCACTAGTCCCGAAATTTGGGTTTCGCTTTTTTTGGTCTCACCCTGTAAGTGCTTCATCAAACCTCGTCGACATCTGCTAAGTTTTACAAAACTAAACCTGACCAAGGGAGGTTACATGCTGTCTCTTACTTGATGTTTGGTACTTGAAGGGAGAACATTGGAGTTTATTTTCTTGTCAGTAATTTATGATGTTGCATTCCGATTTATTAATGTAACGATGAAATGAAAAGATATGATAACTCATATCTCGCAAACAGTTCAAGTAACTCTCAATCGGCCAGACACGTGACTCTTTTTCAACAGGTCACCATTTTGTGCTTCAGATTGTCCCGGTCCCCAGCGCCATGAACGGGTGTTCTTCGTGCACGGGGGCGTTAACGTTATTAACGTCATTTCTGGTTAATGTCCACAGGAAGTACAGTGGGTCGCAGCTTTCACACCTTTATTATAACCATCCTTGGGTCTGAAAAGAAAAACACGTTTCAATCAGAGAATTGATTGAATTGTGTGTCCTCGCACTGCCGAATTACTACTCGGTGAAATAACCGAGAGAACATGTGAAAATTGACAATCTTCCATTGATAAATAGATTTTCAACTTTCCTTGTCAGACAGAAAAGTCATCCATGCACCGCTATTATGTACATATTTATAAACGGTATGGTTACCAACTTACATCCTATATTAAAAGATCCTTCGCTGTCTGTCGGTGTGTCACGTTTTTTTTGTTAAAGGCCTAGGCCTAATGAGTGAGCGGAAGCGCAAAATGCAAGAATTAATGGAGAGGTAGGTATCCAATGTATGCAGGCCCTATGCTCCGATTTTACTCTCCTCTGAAGTCACGGTTGGCACGTGAAAAAAATGATTTATTTGATTGTTTGTTTGTTTGTTTGTTTGGTTGGGGTTTTTTTGGGGGGGGGGCGAAGTTTCTTTGACACTTTGAATAATGAAATAAACAACATTACCTCTTGAAAACACTCCAAAACGTATCGCTATTACGCAAAACAAAACGTTGATGATGAAAAAAAGTGGCAAATTGCTTCACCAAGGTTTGTCACGTTCTCTTGAGGTCAACATGCAAATTGAGGTAAATAAACTACTACATAACCCTTTAACCGTCGATCGCACGAATTCGTAAGATATGAAATGCATTTCGAAACCTGACTGTATAATGAACCCCTCCTCAAAAATACGTTAATTCAGGGAATGTACGACTCGACCCAGCTCGCGGCATCCCGCTAGTAACTACATATATCATAAATAAATAAATAATACATTTAGCTTCACAGTGCAGTCCCCGAAAATGAAGTGCGTTAATCATTATACCGACGTGTCACACACAATGAAAGGAAAGATACAATTCGAAAGTACAAAGAACGCTAATGAAATTATTGATCACCATACAATAAAACTATAATAGGCCTACCGAGAGACAGAACAAAGTGCAATCACGCAAAACACTGAACGTATAACTTAAATAAAGCAAGAAGCAAAAGGAAGCAATTTTGAAAACACTAAAACAGAAATATGGAATAAACAACGAGTAAACTATGCTTGCGCAGAAAGCGTGCAGATGAGTGCAAAATAAGTGAGTTCTGTTTTTTAACGTCTGTCAAGTAGCTGAACATTCCAACTTACGCAACCACCCACCAGCCCCTGTCCTTAGCAACACGTTTTAATATAAGAATCATAATAATACTGTCAGCATGTCGTGCTATGATTCACCCCCACGAAAAGTGCATCCTTGTTACGTATAGCTGTTGTCGTGTGCCCTCTATGGTAAAAGAAGAGAAAATGCTGATCAGTGAAGAACATTACTCGAACGTTCCCATAGGATTGTGCACAAAAATTATCAAACTTTCATGACCCCTTACCCCTAGTTTACCTAATTTGACCCCCACAAATTTTGGTAGATTTATGTTTTGGACCACATCTCCAGCAATCGATCTTGTATATTTGCGACACTATACCTCTAAATAGGAGTTGTGCCGGAGATCGCCCGATAGTCCAAAGGTTCGTTAGTCCGAAGGTTCGATAATCCGAAAGGTTCATTTATCCGAAGGTTCGGTATAGTCCGAAAAGAAAACAAGGTTTAATAGTCCAATGTTCAATGCTGTCAATTCGGACTATCGAACCTTATTGTCGATTCGGACTATCGAACCTTATCGTCTATTCGGACCATCGAGCCTTTGATTCATTTAACCTTATTCTATTTCCAGACTGATTGGCCCTTCGGACTATCAAACCTTTCAATGTTCAATTGAATTCAAATCTCACATTTATTTCCATACCAAAATAAGAAATACCAACATACATTGTACAATACTCGATTAAGTATCCAGACTAATCGATAAAGTACAATAATCAACAATTAGAGTTTGTCAAAAAGGTAAAAAAGTGAAAATATATAAATAGGTATGGAGGCATCTTCTGGACTAACCAACCTTCTGACTAACGAGCCTTCGGACAAGTAGCTGTAAGAGGAATCGTGACAATAGGAAGACATTGAAGTGTCTCCCTTTACGTTTTCTCTCTAAGGTGTAAGATATGACTAAAAATGTCTCCTGAAGGGTACATTTACAGGAATTCCGCTAACAACATAGTAAACCCTTTGCCGATCCCTTCTTACCTGATGAATCTGTGGGTAGACTCACTGGCGAAGAATATTTTACAAAAATCTACAACGAGGGTTCTGCACTTGTGCCTCCAGGTGCAAATTTGATGCGAGCAGAGAAATTCCAAGACACAATGCACCGGTGTCTTAGTATATTTTGACAAAATAACTCATGATGTTTTCCCTTTGAAAGTATTCTTGTATCACATGAACGTCTGATGTCGAGAAATTGATGTGAAGTCATGCACCGGTGCCACGGGCTGAGAATTTAATTACCGATGGTGTTCTTTTGCCTACATGACAATCACATGTTATCACTATAGAACAGTTCATATAGGCCGTATGTCTGATTAACCCAACATTGTGCAGATGTGGCATTTCAACTATCATAAAAAAATCTGGCATTTCAACTATCATCAAAATCCTGAAAGATCATCAAAAAGTGGAAAGAAAGCAACTGGGCTATTCATTCGAATTCTTGTTGTCTAACGTATCACACAAGTAAATGTGGAGGTGAACATTTCTGGTTAAGCATTGAACATCGAGCCGTTACAGTGCTATCTATTCCTGGCTCCAATGACACGTGGTGTCACAACATTTCCATACATTCAAGAAATGGAAATTATCGTGTTCAATTCATGTCATCTGTATAATGCTGAAGTGCTGTGTCCGACATGCAAGTTGAATTAAGACCTATAATTAGTCAACCTATCGTTTCAATTTTTTTTGTTGGTCGTCCTTCCGGTGATCGTGTGGTGATTCTGGTGTTTACAATTATTGCGTCCTCTTTTCGACGAAGTACCGGGTAATTAGTGATTGTGATATATGCACGTGCGTATTTAACTTCTAAGAAAGGTCAATTTAGGTCATGGCTCGTGACTCGCTAAACATTTTTACCGAAATGAAGATTAACAGACTGTTTTTGTGATGCAGGGTGGTGGTTATACTGATTGCGAGAATTGAACTCGCAAATCCTACCCTCTTTAGTACAAAATTGATTCTAATGCATTAATATGAAACTTGAATACATGATGATCTGTACTTGTTGATTTTAACTTTTTTCATATTATGATTTAAACTTAGTTCATCATGTTTTCTAAAACATGCATGGATATTATCATGTTACATGTCACGCGACACCCAACCCCATAAACAAATTGTTTTGGTTTATTTTTGGTAAATTACTGTTCAACAGCCTGTTATTGAATTCACAAAGAGAATGTTTAGGACGACACTGCAGATTGTCCGCTAAGCAACCTGTCATTAAAGTCCATTCAATTTATTTCGGAATAAGCTAAAAGGCTATGCGTGTACCCCATCGAACAACTGTTCTCTGCTCTATGATCGAACAAAATACACCAAAGATGATGCATGCACTCAATGTTTCATCCCTTTGCAGTTAATTCTTTCACCGAGACACCGCATTATTATGACGTGCACTTGGCATTGTTCCTCGATAAATGAGGCTATTAAATATTTGTTTACCGAACCGCTCATGTATTATTCAAGATATTTCACATTAATAATAATAGTAACGAGAAAAATATAACACGCACTTCCGGAACCATTCAAAGGCACCGGTGTTATGTAAAAGACAAAAAGTCATTTGATGATCAGAAACAAAGCCTGCATAAAGAGATTTTTTTGGGTGTGTTTCTGTTTGATAAGTGTGATATTTTCCGTGCCTCTTAAATAATCATACTTATCAAAAGTGGGACATGTTGCATTTTCTTTTTAAATGGATGCCCTGATTTACCCAAATGTATAGCTTCTATAAGTGGATGTACATGGAGTGAAAGTTAGTCCCATTCTGGAAGGAACTAGCGTTCTTCAATGAATAAATATTGCCGTTTGCCTCCTTAATTGGCCTAATAAAGTTATGTATAATATGTTGGCCTTACACTCATGGTAAATATCAATATGGAGTAACTGGCATGAACAACTCAGAACTATAGATTATTTAGGTACATTCAAATCAGAACTACCTAACGCCATCTGTGAGTGATATTTAACTCAAAATGCGCTGATCTACAGATACTTGGTCGCCATGGTATTAATTTGGAGCAAATTGGGTGTTTTTCCCCCAAAAGGTTTTTATGGGGTTTGCGCCCATCCCGTGATCAGTAATTCATGCATTATAGTTGAATGTATGTAATGGGTACAATGTGAGATGTACTTGTACATGTATAGTTGTAAATATTTATGTTTGTCGTATGTTACACCAATGTGCTTTTTCTTTAGGGTTTAACTTTACTTAACCTTGTTAAATATTTTGTAATGTATGCAGGGCTCCAATGGAAACCAGTTTTTTTTAACTGTTTGGGCATACCCTGGGTAAAGAAATGGAAAAATCAATCAATCAAACAACCAAACAATGCGAAAGCAACCTACACGAATTTTCTCCACAGACGTTAGTGAAAACCATTAACGAAAAGCGATGGTATGTAAACCTTTAGATGAGCACAGAGACATGGAGACCGACAACAGCACGTGTAAAGGCTTTAACAAAAAAAAAATCCCCACACAATGTTACCTTTGTGGCCTCACATTTCTGAAATGATATAATTATGACAATGTACATGTAACTGTGACAACCACCGTGACGCATCTCTGCGCCCACGTGACACGACCACACCGTCAACCACATGTTTACGTGTTAGGATTACCTTAGATGACACCAATCATTGGCTACAACAATGGCTAATTACTTAACATGATTTATTGGAAGTCAAGGACGGTAATTTGATTACATGCTAAATTGTGGGATCGGGTTTTATCCGGTTGCCAACAGGCAGGCACTGTGTTAGATTGTCCACTGTAAAGATCGACTGCCCCGTGTTAGATTCTCAACAGTAGACATTGACACAGCAAAATAAGAAGGAACTTGCACAATGTCTTATGATGAATGAAAGGTTTGCGGAAACATCATGTGGGAATAATTTCTCAAACTAAGATTTGAAAAAATAAACTCGAAGCTCCGGTCAGTATGCTTTGCCCGTCTTAAGAACCATTCTCTTAGTTTGAGAAATTATTCCCACATGGTATTTCCGCAAACCTTTCATTCATTAGTATCTCCACAATGCAAAGCCTCAAATCTTACGTGTCTTATTATCTTTTTTGAGAGAACGGAACATAGACTTTTTTCATGAGTCAGCCATATGAAATTGAAAGCGAGGTAAAGTCTTGATTTTTAGAACTTCCGAGTAGAAATGAAAGCAATGAAATACAAGTTCAATACAAATTAATACTAGTCTGCCCTGATTAATGAATTTAAAATGTTTATTCAACATACCTATAGCCACGATAAGAAAAAATTAAAGTGAGACTTGAAACGCAAGCCACCCAATAGTCTGGCACCATCCCATTCAACGGTTAACAATTTATAAAATAGATTCAGGAGCACGATCGAAATTTCATCGTGATGAAGGTATATTGACGATTAAAGGAATCACACTTGGATCTATTTCACACTTGTTTACTCGTTTGCCAAAATGTGCGTGAAAACATAACGTGTCAGAAGGCGTATGTCAGGCTTTTTTGGAAATTTTCTAAAGGTGTCGACATAAAACTGACGCAATTATGTCAACCTTTTACACGTGAACTGGCTCCAATAAGAACACACACGTGTAAACAAACTGCAATGTTGCATTTCTGCTTTAATCGATATTTTTTTTTCAACTGTTGTACACAAACAAATGGGCGGTAGAACTTGTAAATCTGTAATTATGGACTAAACCGAGACAATCAAGCTACCTTAATGAGAATTATGTTCATTTTTAATGACAAGAGAAAGTAAGCCGTCCCAAATAAGACGGACGTCAAGATACGGGTTGAAATTTCAACTTAAGCGAGAGTTGAAAACGAATACTAGAATGAGCTTCAGAGCAATTCTCAATTCATTATCTATTGACGAATTTCCAAACAACATCGACCCATTTTATTGCAGGGATTGCAAAAGAAAACTTCTTCAGTCCCCTACAAAGGTGTTGCACTGTGTGTCTTTACTTTGAAGCTAAGAAGTAGCAAGGGTGGATCCAGGGGGTGGGGGTGGACAACGGGGGCCATGCCCCCCCCCCCCCAAAAAAAAACCCGCACAACGAACCCAATTATTTTTTTTAAGTGACGTCGCAAAAAAGGCAGGCACTGCGTTCACCCCCATCTTTTTCTCAGAAAAATTTGGTTAAAGTGGTCAGAAATTGCCTCAGATCACACCATTTAGTAGCCTGAATCCCAATGTTTTGCCCCCCCCCCCAAAAAAAAAAATTGTTCTGGATCCGCCCTTGACAAGTAGTCATATCTTATCCCTTCAATCAAAGGCACGAACGCTTTTTTATGATATATTATTAGGCATAAGATTATTCTAGAAACCTCAGTTTTAGATTATACACAATTGATTTTTTTTAAATGTGCTTACGCACTTTTAATTAGTTCTGTTGTTGAAGATTGTAAAAAACAACTGCACCTTTTATGACTTTCTCATCTCAAACCAAGTACGAAACAAATAATCATACAAAAGAGAGAAAAGCGTCTTCGCTCATGTAGTGTGACAAAATCGAAGTATCAACAGCTGCACAGCACCAGGGTAAGTATATATATATATTGTTAATCTTTTCCGAGAAGGAATCTTCAATTATGGTTTATGGAGCCATGTGCATCGGCTAGGGCAGCACCGAGTTAGTCTGTGGAATATCTTGACAAATTCCTTCCGGAAAGACTTGTTGACTACCGTATACACAATGGGATTGAGAGCCGCGCTCATGGTAGCGATGCAGGTCGCGAGGATGTCCACCTCGGTCCTGGAGTCAATGTAAGACATGACGAAGAGCGGTAACCAGCACAGGCTGAAGACGCTGATGATATACGAGGCCCGTTTGGCCGTCTTGGCCTCTAGGTTCCTGCGTCCCCGAACGCGCATCTCAGGGTTTAGGACGCACACGGAACCCTGAATGTCGTCGGGTTTGCTACGTCTACTTGCCTCATTCGCCTGCAGGGAAACCCGCCGGCTGACCATGGCAGGTGCGGATAGATTTTCCTCGGCAGACGGGCTAAGGCCTGAAGGTACAGCTAGTGTGATGGCAATTATCAACCCCTTGGGTTGCGCTGTGTTACTTGCCAGTTCCTCCACTGGATCGACGGGAGGCAAACTCCTATTCTGCTCCTTGTCGGTGATCTCCTGAGGTGCCACGAACGATTCAACACCGGTATCAGGCGATATGCTTCGCCCTGCTTGCTCCCCCAGGTCCGCGCATTTACTGGCAGTGCGAAGCCCTCGCGATTCCGAGAGAGGAGACCGGATGGTTGCGGGATTGCCTCGGTTGCTGTCTTCGTTTTCCTTGTTGGTTTGTATGCTTTGTGTCCCACTCACGGACGGTTTGTTGGTCACATCTTGGGCTGCGGATCTTGGCCCAATGGCTGCTGCGAATTGGCCATGTGCTTCGGGCATTGCACCCACTGCATTGGCCCGGCAACAGCAGCAGCAACGCGATCGGAGCGAATTACACCATTCTTTCTTTGTCCTAGTTGACGTACTGGTATCATTTACAGTTGACTTGCGTTTTTTCTTGACATGTTTACGTACCGTTCGGAATATCCTCAAGTAAAAGACCATGACACACACCAAGCACCCAATACCAAGAGGGGCTATGATCACAGTGTGGACGTAGTCAAATGGCCGTTCAGTGAGTTGACAGGTACAAAGCAGGAATAAAGAGGATTTATTGAGAAAGATGGAAGCGGGAACAGCGATGACGATCGCCATAATCCAGGAGATCGAAGTACCGACTATTACCCGACGGCGCTTTTTCTTGGTCTCGAAGGGATGAACGATAGCCTCGTACCTCTCAACGCTGATAGCGACCAACGTGACAAGCTGCACGGAGGAGCTGCTAACGTGGCAAAAGGTCTGCAGATGGCAAATGATGTCACCGTAAGGATTGCAGTCACCGTAATTGTTGATCACCTCAGCCAACATGATCGGTATACTGGTGAAGCATACGACCAAGTCTCCCACAGCTAAGTTGACCAGAAGGGCGTTGTTAGCATTCCGGAGGTTTCGGTTCCTGTACACACTTAAACACACCAGAAAATTGCCGATGACGCCGCTGATGACTGACAACACCAATATCACCGCAGACACAATCAGCAGAACATTCTTGAAATCTATGCCGCTTGGTACAGTCGAAGGCGACAAGCTAGTCCCAATAGTTATCGTGGATGAGTTTGCAGTCACAGGTAGAAAACTCATCGCGATTTTTATACCGTTTCTCCCTCTCGTGACTTACATCCGACCCGATTCAAAGCGTGGATTACACCGGGCATTATTTCCAGCTGTCTGCCTTTGGAAATACGTGTGCAGAAATTGTCAGGA
Source organism: Patiria pectinifera (assembly GCA_029964075.1). Lineage (NCBI taxonomy): Eukaryota > Metazoa > Echinodermata > Asteroidea > Valvatida > Asterinidae > Patiria > Patiria pectinifera. Next base: position 23,358,775 of record CM057149.1, on the reverse strand, counting down.
AGTAATCGCCTTAGTGCCACAGCCAAGATGAGATCGTAAACCCACCTCGGATAGCAAGGGTTTTACGAGCGCGTTACTATCCCGCACTCCAGTCGTAGCTGCCAACGGCAAAGTCGCCGGTCTCGCAATTCCAAGATACGGCGCAAGCTGTTATCCGTTGCCCCGATCACCACATTAAACTGATCTTGATACGAACCAAAATGACAGATCACTCTGATGACATAGGCCCACATGCCTGTGCAAACTCTCACCATCTCCTATATCTCTGCACCATCATGTTTTTGGTCTATTTGAACACCTTATCCACACACGGCCTCACGTTCATTTGCAATTCACGATTCATTGCAGATAATGTTCGAATCACGTCTCCGCAAACTCCGCCATCGCGTGCGCGCGTGACGACGGGTACCTTGCTGGGAACAATTCCTCGCTGAATTTCCCCGCGACTAACTAGCCGTACAGCTGCGTCATCAGCATATTCAAACACCGCCCACTCGATTCACTCCAAGCTTGTCCGCCAGACTGACCTATCAGGAAAGGGGAGAGTACAAATGGGATTGTTAGTGACAGGAAAATTGATGATATAATCTACAATGTTTGGGCAGAGCATAAGTAGAAAGCAAAGAGCTGGGATGCGAGTTAATTTCGGAGTTCAAGAGCGGAGCTTCGCACGAGCTCTCTGTAGCGAAACAAAAACCGAGCAGACTGCATTATTGCATGGCCGCCCGCTTCGGGCGCATGTACGATTATTTGCTATCCGGCATGTATATAGATGAGGGATCTAAGGGTTGAATCCTCCAGGGTAAAACAAAAATGAGATACAACTACTTTAAAGAGCGTCGGCAATTCTAAGCATTTTGTTCATAGCAACGTTTTAAATATTTATTCTTACAGGGGCAGAGGCAAATTTCTAGTATAGGTTTTCCACTTATTTTAAGTCACATTTATATCACACAAAATTCTCTATGACGACCATTTAATTTCGTCCCCGAGCATCGACGAGCTCACTTCTCAATTTCAATTTCAAAAAGCCACCAATGGATATTATTTAAGGTGCAGCATATTTCAAATTTGTAGCACTGTAATTCGTCCTGACTTCGGTATAAATTCGCCTCATATGGAGATCGGCGTTGAATTGAAAAAGCAAATTCGTTGTGTTTCCTTTTGTCGTTTGATTTAACGCTTTGGTCATTTAAATAACTACAGTGCATTATTGTTTTTGCATATCCTATCCCATTGAAGGCCTATACATTTCTGGGTATTGGTACGTATTTTTGTGCGTCTTTGGGACTCGATCCTGGAAAGATGGCTGTCAGTGCTGGAGTTCAGAGACACCGAGACAATAAGGTATGAAACTCGGACAGAAACCGTATCATTCGAAGGAGAACAATTTAATAAACTGGCTGTTACCGACCCCTCGTGTCGTGGGAACAGAAGAAGAGGAGGGAGAAGACATTAAAAAACAGACGATCAAGATAATTGTGTGATGTGATCAAGCTAAATGAGTCGCTTGAAGAGAACTTTCATTTGGAGATTCAGGCCAAAATAGGGCCACTTCATCACATTACATCATCACCTCTATTGGTGTTCCGACTTTCTTAATTTTTAAACTAAAGATGGTATCAGCATACGGTTTTCACAGCAGTAATGCTGAGATTGTGCTCTTTTAAAATCTGTAAAAAGAACAGAAAAAAGACCAGGGTCGACAAACGGCTCATCTAGCTTGATCGCGTCACACATGAACCCCTTGTTAACCTTGCGCCAACTATAAATTGACAGACTTCGGCAGTAGCTCCCGACAATATATTGCCCAAAGTGCACTAGTTCGGAGTATAGATGGTATGTTGATCACACTAGCTGAAGCTTGCCCAGGATCTACCACAAGCCCGCAACGGCATTGCCGAGTGTAGAAATGACAATACGCTGAACACTGCAAAGTAAGTCCGAGAGATCAGAAACATTTCCTAACTGCAACGTTTCCGATCACGGGAAACGAAATGAAATGACAACAACATCGACTTGAATGACAATAAAAACCGAATTGGATTTTTCAATACGACGCCGATCGCCACATGAGACGAATTTACGGAAATGAGGTCGAATCAGAATGTTACAGATTAATCTGAATTATACTGCACCTTAAATGAAATCCATCATGGCTGTTGGACTTTTAATTTGAGAGTAGAAATTGAGAATTGAGTTAAGTTGGGGACGAAATTTAAGCATCGTTACATAGAATTTGTGTGATATAAGTGTTAAAATAACTGGGAAAAGGCAGTTTCAGAACATTGTTATCATAATTCGAATTCTTTGAAATTTACTATCAAAATCACACAAATTCTGAAATAATTTTACCTGCTAACAATAAAGCAATATCAGGGGATAGGGGGTCCTCACGCCTCATAGGTCCGACGCCTCAAAGTCCGAAATTTCGGACTTATGAGGCGTCGAACTTATGAGGCATAAATTCCGCCTCATAGGTCTGACGCCGCATAAGTCCGAAACAGTGTTTGTCCATTGTCGGACTTATGAGGCGTTGGACTTATTAGGCGTCGGGCCTATGAGGCGGAATTTATGCCCCATAAATCCGACGCATCATAAGTCGAGGCGTCGGACCTATGAGGCGTCAGACTTATGATACGCCCCCCCCCCCCGTGAAGCCCCGCCCGATAGGCCTATTATAATACCATTTGGAAACATTCAAAAACAAAATTGCCAAAATACTATAAAATATTTCACTTGATCGTAAGTAGACCTAGATTACAGTGTCAAGCATCCTATGAAACCCTTGCGCCTGGTTTGCTGTAGCTTTCAAGAAAAGAGGAATAACCATTACTTCCCTGCGATGGTTCGGCCCGAACCATCCTTTGGAAATGAGGGAACCTTTTTTTCACATATTACATGCGTTAAAGGGCGCGAGCCAACAGCTATTGATTTCGTGCGCACGCTCGGTTATGCTAGGGGCATGCAGTTTTCTGTGCAAAACAGCCGGCAATCAGACATGCCCTGTGACCTATACGTTTTATACAAGACAGAATTGAAGGAAGCTGTACTTTAATTTGACGGCTGTAACCACTTGTCACAAGACAATGAACTGGCCCAAGGCTGGATCCAGAACACAATTTTCTTGTAGAGGGGAGCAAAATAAAAAATATTCCCGAAAAAAATGGGTTCAAATATTTCCGCCCCAAATGTTACATGAAAACCAAGGGGGAGGGGTGCAAATGTGAGGTATGAATGTTGTGGGTGGTGTACGCAATGGCTGCCTTTTTGCGACGTTATTTAACCCTAAAAGGGCCGGGTTATTTTGACTATCTCTCAGCCCCCCCCCCCCCCGCCAAGATCTCGGCCATCGAGTGAAGAAAAAATGTGAAACTCGGTACATGCACAGCACTACTCATCATAAACATACTCAAGAAATTTCATGACTATAGGTCAAAGGGTCAGAGCGCACGTATACATCATGAAGGCCAATCATCAAACTCTCTTGCAGGGCTGAACTCAAAACCAAAAATTATATAAAATATATGCGAACAAACAACGACCGTTACATGTTCTGATCGGATCCCACAACAGAGTGTACCTACCTTTTCTTTCAGTTTAGGGAAGATACCTTGGTGGGAAGTTTCAGATTATGTGAAAGGAGCATTATGACATTTCTTTCTCCGAATATTGCCAAGCACTTCTCATAATAAGATAAGTATTTGGTTGCAGATTTAAAAACAAGAATTAAGAGTTAGAATTAAAGTACATTGATTTTAAAGTATAGCGAAAGCTAAAACATGAGAATGGATGGAGAGTACAAAAATAGGACCATTATCCTCCAATCGCATTTCCGAAGAAAATCGTTAGTGTACCATTATGGATACAGAAATAATGAAGACTTTTGTATAACACTGCGTTGTCTGGCAAGTTGTGACGTTCAGAAGTTATGCAACATTATAATTTGCTTAGTGCAAGGCGCAAAATGTAGAATCAACGGACTGATTACTCTGCCATGTCATTTGATGCCCTGAAGGAAATTAGAAGAGAATCAGATTTCTTTTTATTCAGTGTTTAGAGCATTAGCAGAAAGTTATTTCACAGCAAATTTGTTGTATGTTATGCTATTGCAGAAACACATTTGTCACAAAACCTGTTTTAGGCATTTCGCATGTTCAGGCACGTCTTTTCTAGCGCAGGAGACAGCCTGAATTTAAAGATGTGTAAATCGAGTCACGATAATCACATGAGAAAACACAGTCAGTACTCTCTTCTTAAAAACATGGGTAGTTACGGTTTTGATATGTTATTATTTGTTTTTAAATTCAATATTCATAAATACCTAAGGCAGTTTCATTTAGACCCATTCCTATTTGTCGTGAGCCCGTCACGTGGCCGGTTTTAAACGGTTGATACAGACCGGCTGGCTGGTATTAAACACTTCCAGTGTCACATAACATTTTGGACTCCTGTGAAATCCGGTGCCAGCACTGTTTTCTTGGTTGAACGTTCACAATCCCCACGTATAGACATGCGCAATACTACCAGTTAGTCAGTATTTCATAGTCCTACTGAGTTCACACTACACCGGCACAGCTGCATTTTACGTCACGTCACGCAGTACGCGCGACGGTGCCAAGCACACATTTACTCCCTTAATATTACTGTAAGACCGTTAAAAAAAAGCAGCATCATTCGTGATCACAATTTTATGATGAAGAGTTCGCCATGCAGACTTGTACACTTTTTTTTGCAGATAAAAGAATATTAATAATATTTTCGCAAGTACATCTTCGATGAGAGAAAGTAAGTAAATTGCCTCTTGGTCGGGATTGGGCGGTGGGTTACATATAATTTGTGATTTTGTTTTATTACGTAATTTAGGATATTTGCAATTTCTCATCAGCTAATAACTTGACAAATCAAAATTCGATTACGGACATTTTGCGTGCATTTATATTTTAGAAAGAAGGTGTTATTGCCTCAGTGGGCGTAATCGTGAGGGAATAATGTTGCAGTCCCAGCTGTTGACAATAGTTTATTACCATACAAATTAGTTCAGGAATGACGAGTAGGCCATGACAAATAAGATTGGACAACACACATGCGCTTTGGGGCAAACACTCAACAAAACACCCCTCTACTCGAACGTGCACGGGAGCGAATACACGTTTTGAAAGGGACGCTGGAAGTTAATACTATCGAAGGTATGCATCGTGACTTTGAATAAATGTTCCTCTGATTATTAATTTTAAAAAACGTTCTTTAAATGTCATCTCTTCACTGAAGTAGATATCATACTTCACGTGCACCAAGAGTAGAAAAATGTAATAAAAGGTGAGTAGCTGAAATGTGCCGACTACTGCGGCACGCCAGCGATTAGGTTTAGTATGATTTCCATCATGATAAACGTTAAGTAGTTACATGGCCATCCTGATTGATTCCTTTATTGAAAAAATAAACTGGGGTGAAGTAATTGCTATTTTTGCACGGACTATTTTCAGTTTGGCTTCGGAAATGACCATTCGCCTTCTGGAAATGACTTTCATCAGCCGATGATGAGGAAATAAATCATAGTTGTAAACATCACCGATGTCAGCTGTTTACAACACACCTTTTTTTTCTCAGCTAGCCGAAAAGCCGAAAAGCAAATTCATTAAATTCGGCCGGGTCTTTTAGCTCAAGACTAATGACTCGGAAATCAATAATCCCAGCGAAGTGATCGCTCACAGATGATGACATCAAACTGGTTTGGGTGACCGGCACGATTCAGAGCAAATATTGCTTTTGGTGACGCGAGAGAACCATTAGTGCTTAGCCTGGTCAGTGAAAACACACAACTCGTGGCTTACAATTTCCGGGGCAAATTGCTCATAGGCTCTTGTTGCAAGTTCTATTACATTGGCTATGCAGAAGACTAAGTGTTTCATAATAACGACACCGCCAATATTATCTCTCTCGACATTAGCATGACCACAAGATAAAGTACAAGCTCAGAAATAACTTTGATGGAAGATGTCTTTGCTTGGAAGTGTCACCAGATGAGGCTTGATTGCCGAGAAAACAAACTGGCTTCGAGTAACATCATTTCTAGCATAAACAATTGTTATAGGTCATCTAGGCATCTTTCATACGTATTAATCCATGACATTGACAACAACAAATTATTTTTTTAAGAAGCTGTACATGAAAAAGAGACCAGTAGACAGGGGTAGAAACAAACGAACGATGAAAATGATGCGACTATAGAAGAACAGAGAATAAAAAAGAAGAACATTGAATCCTAATGGATTGCGTCGGACAATTAACAATTGTTGACTGCTGCGATGTGGGAGATGACGATTTTAATGGGTGCATACCTGTGTTCCCCAATACCTATGTTCCAAAATAGCTATGTTCCCCAACCCTAACCCTAACCCTTAGGATTTTGGGGAACATAGGTATAAGGGAACATAGGTATTGGGGAACATTGGGTAGTCCCCATTTTAACACCCAAGGGGCGTATAGCACCCGAGGCGAAGCGAAGGGTGATGCGCCCCGAGGGGTTAAAACGGCATATATCACATCACGGCAGTCAACAATTGTTTTTTTTTTTTATATCGTGCCAATAACTCAATAAGAAGAATGGTTGTAACTTACTGTATGTGAAGTTAATTAAACAATTACGATGTAACCTTTGATAACTGCAATTTTCAAAGGTTCTCGTTGCGCAAAGCTATGGCGCGCCGGCATGTGTAACGCGCGCAATGAAGGCAGTGCGATATCACACTCAGTGTGTGCCATGCATTTTTATTGTCCAGACACGTGGCCGTCCTAGACCTATGAAATAACAGTATTCAAGTACACGATATCGCAATAATGTGTATAAGGTTGGATCATAAAACGCACATGTTAAAACTTTGTGGAATGGTTCATTATTAAACTACAATGTAGTACATACAGGTTGAACGGGTTGTATAGCAATGAATCAATTTGAAATGTGAAATCGAAACAGTGAGTTTTGAACACATTTTTAAAAAAATGAAATCACGTGAAAGGTGATTCTAAAATTGTGCACCCAGACAAAAGCAGACGCTTCTGGGCAGAGGTTAAAATTGAGATGGGGCCAAAAAAAAACGCTGTGGGGTGATTTTTTTTTTCGTTTTCCTAATTTTTGCATATCCGTAAATCCTGAACATCTCTAAAATATACTATAAAAGTTTGAAGCCCTAATTAAATCTCTAAATATAGTATTGTTGATGATTTGTTAAGATATATCAGTTAAAGAAATGTCACTTGAAACAGGTCTTAAAATAGACCCCAAACTTTAACTGCCATTTCCACAGTGTTCTACTTTTCAACACAATAAACTTCAAAATAGCATAACTTTGCCCAAGAATGACCGGTTTTAAATATTAAACCACCTATTAAAAGGAATATGTACACATTTTAACAATATGCACAAATCTCATTTGTGACCTTATGCCGAGAAAAGTCTGATTTTGACAGAATAGGTCACATAATATGTGCGATATGGCAACTCAATAAGCCACTCAATATTTGTTTTAAACTCACATATAGATCTTGTCATGTGAGAACTTTTATTTCAATACAAATTTGGTGGGAATTTATGGGGAACGTATTTCTCTCTTCAAACCACCCCTTCGCGAAAACGTTTGAACCAAACTCTGAAATGCTGGCTCTTTGGAACAACACGCGCTACGCGCAACGCTGAACGCGCACACCAGCATGAATGAGTGACAAGGATCTGTATGTCAGTTATATCATCTTAAATATAGTTATGCAATAAATGTATAGCTGTGCCATCAACGTAATGAATTTTATTGTTAATCTGTCGCGTGGGCGAGTCACCTTTGCCAATGACCAAAAAGTCCACTCACTGCATGCGAGCATTATTTGCAGATCAAAACATATTGAATCAATAAATTCCTAGACAGCTACACAGCATTCCTCTTACGGAGCGCCTTTGATCAAGATTGTCTTTGTTATGGGTCTGCATGAATTATCAAATTACATGTATTGGCATGAAACCCAATATTGAAATCAGAATTATCAAAATAATAAACCGTTAGGAATAGAAGCTATAGAAGGTCTGATATGCTTCGGGGCCTTCGCGTAAACAGCCTGGCCATGAAACCTTGCGTGACATCTTTCGGTCCATCAAAACCGTTCTGCACTTTTTATTTATTTTGTTTTGTTATCAAAGTCGAGAATTTATCACACCTCCCAATATCATATCCTGTTAGTCCGTAACGTAATTCAATGTCATGTAAAGTAGTTGATTGTGTTGTACATGTAATCTGACGTTGGTCAAGCCACATTGAACGTCTATTGAATGCGCGTATCAGGCCTATTCGAACTCAAACTTTAATTGAACTTAATTATTGAATTTCAAAACAGCCAATACACAGAATTCATTTAACAAGGCGCCTTTGGATCAACATATTCTCTCGGGTTCGTCTGCAGAATTATCCCAATGAATAAATCGCTAGAAGGTATAAGCCCTTTTATTCTTCGGGGCTTTAAATACGTAGACGGAAAAAAATGTCTCGCGTGACATATTATGGTTCATCAAAAACCTTTCCGCACTTTTTTTTTCTCCTTCTTCCGGACGATCCAAAATGTCAAACAACGATGAATAGCCAGCCAAACTCAACGATTTCTAAAGAACACATAACCTGGAATCTGCCTGAAATTGAATGGCTGATTGAGTTACGGGAGAACACTACCGTCCGCTATTCAAATCAAAAGGCCGCGGATAGGAAAGAAGAAAAGCGAGGGGGGGGGGTTAAGTTATTGCATCTCCATCTCGCCTTACATTGTCTTTGGTGAGCTTTGTTCCCTCTTTTTCACTCTCGTTTGGCGCGGTTTGCTGGGTGTCGAATTTACAAGCAGAGAACTTGTTTTCTGCAAACCTCCAAAGCACGATATAAAATTACCAGCGACGCTCATTTCCCTTTCAAAAGTCCTGGGTCTTTGTAGCGTGCTGGGCGCGTGCCAAAGAAAATGGGAAAAGACAAGGAAAGAGAACAAGCAGCTTATTTCGTTGCGATTTTAAATGAATGCGTGATATCAGTTGGCTCTATTCGGTACCATGGCTTGTAGAAGACCAATTGCAAATAAACCTTCGAATAAAGAGTGAAACGAACTAAATAAAGAAGCTGTTGATTTTTTTTGTCTTTGAGAATTGGAAACTTATATGCCAAGGGCCACTCAATATAGGCTTCAAATGTTAAATCAAGTTTGAGGGAGAAGGAATGTGTTGATGTTTCGCTTGAAGAGTGATATCTTACGAAACGGTGGATGGCGAGATCTTGCCAAGGAGTTCAAGAAACTCAAGAAACACGAACAGAATGGTGACTGCTCTATGTTCCGACGCCCCTTTGTTCCGACAACTCAACCTATGTTCCGACATGTTCCAACACCCCTATGTTCCGACTACTCAACCTACGTTCCGACACCCGTATGTTCCGACACCCGTATGTTCCGACAACCTGCACATAAGATTGTGTTACTCCCGGTGAGGGTTAGGGTTAGGGATAGGGATAGGGATAGGGATAATAATATGTGCAGTCGGAACATAGGGGTGTCGGAACATAGGGGTGTCGGAACATAGGTTGAGTAGTCGTAACATAGGGGTGTCGGAACATAGGAATACCGGAACATAGGTGGAGTTGTCGGAATAGAGGGGTGTCGGAAAAAAGTGGTGTCGGAACGTAGAGGTGTAACCACCAGAATATGGATAACAGGAGTTTCTAAGAATCATTGGCATTTGAAACAACACGAAATCTCAGGCTACTTGTGCAAGAAGAAGACAGATGATGGATGTGACGAGAATGCCCGAGCCTTATAAGGGATGGTTCGTTAGTATGTGAATGCTCTCTAAAAACTCCACCTCCATCGAGTACTTAGTGTACACACAAAAACTATGATGGCTAGGCGTCAGCCTTTGTGAAATGGGTAAACATGTTAACGTTTAAAGGGAATATACATCATTTGCTTTTCCTGTAATTTTCAGAAATGGATGGAATGGATGGGGGGTTGTAAATATATAGCAAATATAGTTACACTGACTTTTTTTGAGCTTTTGGGTTCGAAAATGCTATAAAAACCAAGAAAAACAATAATTTTCCTGTAGTCTGGTTCCCTGACTCCATTTAAGAAGAAACAGAGCAGTTTACATACATTGAGGAATTGTAAGGTCAGGGAACCAGTCTAGCTGGCTTGTACCCGTTCATAGGTGTGTAATCGATTGCAAACAAGTGCGGTGGTCAACTGGGGCCAGTATTTGAAAAAAGCCAGTTTTTTTCCAACGCTGGTCGGCCGATCAGCGTTTGAAATTGATACAAAAATACCACTTTTCTTGAGAATGACAGTATACCAAGTGCCATGATTTTACAGGATGCTTTATACTGTCATTCACTAACAGTACAGCAAGGTATTTCAAAATGATTTGGTAGTTTTATTTTTTGATGTTTGCAAATGTTGTATTTTCCCTTTAAACGGTTCTTTAAATTTGTTTGCTAAACATGTACACAATTAAACGTAGGTCACATCCTTCAGATCGACCGACTTTTGATACCCTTTCTTTTGGTCTTTGTTTTGTGTGAATTTTATTATTTCGAAGATATTTCCCACTGGACAAGGGCAAATCAATCTAACGGGACACAATAGCAATTGCTTTTCATGTAAAACGTCGAATGCAACTTACAATATCTTTTTTTTACTATTCCCTCGGGAAATACACAATGATTTTATCCCCACTGTGTCAGTTGTCTGCGTGCACGACCGCACAAGACGAATTATATTTGTCTGGCCGTTTTTTCCGATAAAAATGAAATTGCTCCACAAAGCAATCTGCGTATCTGCATAACCAGTAGAACTATTCCTTTCTTTCAATCCGCATCACTTTATGTATGTATATTTTATACAAGCTATACTGTTTTTTTTTAATGTTTTTAAATAATAATCCCTTCGTGTTCATACATAGAAACGGGGATCATAATTATTTTACATCTTTTGACATTAAACAATATAATAAAATGAAGAGGAGGTGTCAAGGACAGCAAAACCATAAAACTGTCATCTAAAATGATGTGTTCATCCAGACCCCAGTTCTGTGATGATGAATGGAATTCATTTAAAATCTCACAGTCCGCATTTATATTTCATCAAATCAATCAAAATAATGAACAGTCCCGGTTTTTCTTAATCACAGGAAATGTTGGTTTTCGATACTGAAAATATCCATGAAAAGAAGGAATGGAGGATCAAGGAAGGTATAATACTTTCTTGGTTAAAACATTTTTTTTTTTTAAATCACCATAGAAAAAAGCGTTCAAAAGAAAATGCTACTCTTTCAATTTAGCGTTTGGCCACAACATGGCTACTATATTTGGGCAAGCTTGTCATATTACATTTTGTACAACACAAAAAACACACCCAAAATTAAACAATTTTTCGAGACATACATTTTCGGCTACAATGAGGTGATATTATTCAGTGATAATGGGACTTGATCCCAACTCGGACTCAGAGTCGGGCTCGAGGCTTTTTTTAAACTCGTGACTCGGCTGGGAGTCGAGGCTGGACGGCTTGGCTAGGATCGCGGACTGGGCTAATGACTGACTCGGACTACCTGTCGGACATATTAAAACTTGATTAAAAAAATGTCGAATTGTTTTTAAAAACAATACCGCGCCTGTTGATCACTTTTAACTCTTGCCTGGGAAAATCTCTTAATATATCGTTCTGGTTCTGGTTCTGGTGGAATACTGCATAATCTCCTCACCAGGGTTGTAATATGCAGGCGAGATGCCTATAGACTTTGGAATAATCGCAAGAGACCGATTCGACAGTCACTGCATTCTCAATGTACTCGTGCGCGCAAGTGTTCTGCTATTAAAAAAAAATCGCGAATGGACTCGGACTTGGTTATGGCTGAACAATTTGGTAACGGACTTGAGCCGGACTCGGACAAAAATGAACTCGGACTTGCTTCGGGCTGGAGCCTTTGTGGACTCGGCTCGGACTCGGATGAGATGGACTCGACCATATCACTGTTTTAATTCATAATGTTCATAATGTAACCTTTAAATTCTCGCCGAAGGCTTTTACGGGCTAAAGTGGAGAACTGAAGTGATGGTTCTTTTTGAAACTTTCAGATTTATTTTTAGAACGCTTACGACGAGCGCAGAAAACAGAATAAATCTGGATTAAATCAAATTATGAATTCAGTAGCGGTATTCCTCGGCATGGCTGATGCAGTCGTGCCCGCATTTCCCTGCGGTAAATCTTGACAAAACTTGACAGTTTATAATCGCCGCGGGCCGAAGAAGCTTTATGTGAATATTCATTGTCTCTCGCGAGGTTTTTTTCTCTCTCTCGAATACAATCTCCGTCCGGAAACCGAGGAGTCTAAAGACATGGGTCGCGTCTCTGTGCCAAGGTCGAACACATTAAACGGGCGCGCCTGTAAGTGGCGAATTCATTTAGATTCAATTAGATTGGAAAACGACAGTGCTTGTGGGAAACTTGTAACTTCCTCATACAACAGTGTGTATTCTTAAGTGCAGGATATTATGTACTGAGGACAGGTGTATTTCAAATGAACAACTGTTTTCGTTAGTATACATAGAAGATATTGTATCCGGCACTTAATTTGTTTCGCTTTGTGGATCTCCCAACGCGAAATAATATTTTAACGTAAACTTCATGCTGCTTAACCACTTTGTGACTATATACAAAGGTAGAAGGATTTTCATACAAATGACACAATTGGCAGTACGAATTTCAATACAATAACCTTACGGAAATGCAGAATATCCTGATAACTTGCCATGGGCACTAAAATGACAATGAGAAGGAAGGTAATTTCCCATCACATCGAGCAAGCAAACGAGAGGGAAGCAATACTTCAGTGTCAACTTCGCGGTTACAAACCAACACGGAAAAGCACTGCTTCAGTCAGAGCCACGATGGCCGCTAACAAAGAGATAAATTACTTCCGAATCAATCTAGTACTTAAATGATATGATTGAACAAAAATGCATTGCGTTATTGCTTAGTGCAACGACGGTATCAAGAACGAATAATCCAATCTATCGATAATAATTTGATCTTAGGTTTAATGTGAAAATAATTTGTTCAGTTAAAAGGAAAACGATATTCAAAATGGACATTAACAATTATACGTTCGCCAACAAGAAGACCTTAAAGATTTGTTTGAGAGTGCACTCTATCTTTCACATGAAAGAGCTTTTTAACAAGTGCCAGTGCACAATAAGCACTGGCGACAAAATGCGACGCCGATGGCAAATAGAACACCATACTTTTGTGGTCAATTTTCATTTCCTCCTTCTGCATGGATACCGTCCAACCACTACAAAAAAATACAACGTGATTATAACATTACCGCACATATTTTGCCTCCTTTAAAAATATGTTCATAAACAACTTTACGAATTTTCACCAACAATTTTAGAGTGCATTTACTGACAACGGCATTGCATTTGCTCAATTTTGGGTCAACTAGTTTTGGTCAATTTTCCGGGGAAAGACATATACAAAATACACGCGCATGTGCATCGATCATGACAAAGCGCGTTTCCCGATAACGTTTGACAAGAGTGCATTTAATGACGACGGCATGGCAGTTGCTCAATTTTTGATCAAATATCTTTTGTCAATTTTCGGTGACAGACAGACCGATCGACCGACCGACCGACCACCAAGTGACGTGTAGAAGCTCCTGCGGCTAATACTGTATTTTTGTTTGGACTAAATTCACTGAGATTCTCTATTTTCGCAGTCAACCTCGGGTTGCAACCTTTTTTTCCAATTTGCGCACTCTATACGAATTTAATTAGAGAGTACATGTCGACCTCCTTTATTTCAGCTTGTTAACGGAAGCACTCATGCAGTCTTTGAGGCCAGATTGAAAAATGTAGCATGTGTCTTCATTTCAGACGGAAATTCTGTTTCTGTCTTTCGCCAGAATTTATAAGTATTTTTTTAACCTTTTTGTTTAGGTTTGTATAATTCTTGTAAAAAGAGGGATCACTTCAGAGTTTCGGAGTACCACACTCTTATAATAGACTAATTAACGAGAAAGCAGTCAATTTTGACATAATCCAGAATTATACATTTCTTATGGATTATTGAGCGAAAATCGATACTATAGTGAAATCTCGATAAGCCAAATCTCAAAGGAATGTACAAACATTCCGTGATACAAGGGCAGATCCAGAACACTTAAAGGTGGCGGCCAAAAAAAGTTAGTCCCCCAAAGAGTGGGTCAAAATAATTATGGCGTGGGGTTCGGGGCCCGCTAGGGCCCGAAAAATATTTAGATTCTAAATGTTCCTTGGTGCAATCTGAGGCAATTTCTGACGACTTTTATCAGGTTTCTATTTAGAGGAAAAGATGGTGTACGCAGCCTGTCTTTTAAGCGACGTCACCAAAACAAAAACAAACAAAACCAACAAAAAACAAGGGGGGCATGGCCCCCGTTGTCCCCCCCCCCCCCATCCGCCCTTGTCGAGATATCGGAAGTTGGAGCTACGCAGAGTTCCCAATTTGTCTACTATAACGTACAAATTATGCTTGTGCGTTTCTTCCAATTTCTCGGCATTTTAAAGAATGACGGACTCGTATTACTATAGGCCTACATTGATTTTTAGATTGGTTGGTGAATTAAGATTTTGGAATCTTACGGCTTCACCAAATTCATTTGATGAAGACTGAGTTTCTGACCTCCTTGTCCGCGAATAAACGACGGACCACATCAGATGACAAAACATATAGTTTTTCCCCCAACACGCGCAACAGCACAGCACTTACGGTGCGTCCATTAAAACGTCCCTAATTTAATTTGCTAATCATTGCTTGACCGGAACCGTATGGAATCAAGTCAGACACACAATGGAGCAGGGTTTTTCAATCCCACGTGTCAACAACGCCACGAAGGCAAATGCGGCACGCATAAGTGACATGTATTCAAGTTAGTCACTGCACTATAGCTCCCGAATGTAGTACAGTTGCTAATATGTTAAAACGGTAGCTTTTGATTATGTCAAAATATTTTCCCAAGATACGTTCAATTATTTCAAGATATCTCTCAACATTTTGTCTATTTAAAGGGAAAATACAACATTTGCAAACATCAAAAAATAAAAGGACCAAATTATTTTGAAATACCTTGCTGGACTGTTAGTGAATGACAGTCTAAAGCATCCTGTAAAATCATGGCACGTGGTAAACTGTCATACTGTCAAGTGATATTTTCGTATCAATTTACAACACTGGTCGGCCGACCAGCGTTGGAAAGAAACTGGCTTTTGTCTCCAAAATCCAAATACTGGCCCCAATTGACCATAATTAGTCAGTCCGCATTTTGTTTGCAAACGATTACACACATTATGAACGAGTACAAGCCAGGAAGACTGGTTCCATGACCTTACAATCCCAACGTCTATAAATTGCTCCATTTCATCTTAAATGGAGTCAAGGAACCCGACTACATGGAAATTATTGTGTTTTTGGTTTTTATAGCATCTACGAACCAAAAAACGTCCAAAAATGTAGTGTAACAAAATGTGTTAACATTACCAACCCCCCAAATCCATCCGTTTCTGAAAATTACAGCAAAAGCAAATGATGTATATTCCCTTTAAAATTCCCTCCATGATTATTTCCAGATATTGTAAAATCGTTTTCGAGATTACTCGAATACTTTTAAAGATATCTCAAAATCAATTCCAAGGTATCTCTAAAATCAATTCCAAGATATCTCTATATCAATTTCAAGATATCTATAAACCCATTTGAAGGCATCTGGAAATCGATTTCAATTCATTTAGAAATACATTTTAAGACTTGTCGAAATCGATTTCAAGATATCTTGAATTCGATTTCAAGATATATCGAAAGTTATTTTAAGATGTCTTGAAATGATTTAAAGATATCTCTATAATGATTTAAAGATATCATTGACTGCATTTCAAAATATCTCAAAACACTCTTAGAGATATCTTGAAATGCATTTGCAGATCTCTCGAAATGAGATGGCCGATATCTCTAAATGCATTAAACGACATCGTTAATGGGAAAAAATATCACAAATGCACGCCACTGGGAAGAAGCTCATGGTCATCACGCGGTCAAATCACAATTTTATACAGTGTGGATCAGGGGGTCGAAGTCTTGATTAAATGAGAAAGGTGTCCCTCTGTTGGGATGCATACGACCAAATCCTACAGTGCATCCCTATAAATCCAGGTCACTTCCGTCTTCAACAGAAGTGGAATGCATTTACCTTGAGCATCCATTTCTTGAAAAATCTTATTGGTTTGTCAGTACTTATAGAACAAGCAACGGAGGAAATTGGGGCACAATAAAAACGCAGCCCTAATTCTCTCTCGTTATCACATCAAAGGAAACTAGACTTAATTGAAGCGGGTGAAGAACTCAGAGTGTTGGGTTGATGGCGTCATAAGCTTGAGACCGGGCGCCTATCGTTCCATGAACGGAACTCCAGAAGAAAAGGTGAACGAGGATGGGGATATACGCCTACCACCTCCCCTTTGTTTTGAAAATGATGTTTTACAACATGATCCAGCTTGCGAAAACATGTTAAAAATAGGGGGGACGAACCTGTGGTCCATCTCTCTACTGTCCATGAAATGCTACTGTGGGGATCGCCAAACCTCCTCCTCGCCAAACCTTCCTAGCATTGAATACTTCCGTTATCCATTTAACACCTGGGTTGAGAGGAGTAATTGAGGTAAAGCGCCTTACTCAAGGGCACAACACGCATGGCCACGGCGGGGCTCGAACCCACAACCTCAACGATCATGAATCATGTGCCCTACCGCTAGACCTTGCACTCCGTCCTCACACATACCGGTTCAGATTGTCTTTTTTTTTTAACCTAGTGCCATTCATCCCGATTCTGATTGTATCAAATAAATACTGTTTGTATTTTTTTTTATATAAAACATTTGAATTGGTTTTTGTAATAAGAGCTTTATTATAATTATGATTTTTTTTCCTTATAGATTCTTACCTATTTTTTTTTACACTTCATTTTTCCAAAGTAGGGCCTAGTACTGGTGTATTTTTTTTTAGTCTTTTCGCCTTATTCTTTTGTGTTTCCATTACCTGTATGTATACTGTTTTAATGTGCACATTCGGAAAATGAATTTCGCTTGTATTTGTTTTATTGTAATGAAATAAAATGTTGATTGATTGTTTGATTGATTTATTGATGAGACGTTTCCAATCATTCCCCTGTCCTTTTAGTGGTCGCAATTATCACGTTCAGCATATTAAGTGTCAATTATATCCGACATCAGTATAGCAGGCCAGGTTCTGCATACCCCTTGTTTAGTTGTTCCAATGTATACAGCGTGAGGTCAAAATGTGGTCATACTAGCTAATCAAATTTTATATTATTTTAAAGTTGTCTTGTTTATAATTAGTGAAAATATCAACAAAATCTCATCACTCACTGCAAACAAGAGATATCGTTGATTTTGTAAGGCTATATTATTTTCCTCCTGCACAATTTTAGAAAATCCTGTAGTTAAGCCTAGGCCAATACATTCAAGCTGTCAAAGAAGATTGCATGTTCATTGTCCTTTCAAAATCTTTGTCAAAGACTAAACACCTGATATTAGGCATTCCAAGTTGTATTAAATGTGATTATAATAATGTTATACCCAAAATGTTGTCTTTGAACACCCTTATCCAAATGCAACATAAGGGCCATGCAATATACTGCGTAACACATATACCAATAACCGTAAAATTGGTATTTACAAGAAATAATAAGCGTGGAAATTACATTTTGCAGGTCGAAAAATACACAGCCAATACCAAACCAAAGATATCTCTGGTTTGCATCGTTGGATTTTCTTGATTTATTCACAAATCATAAACAAGACCATAGGCTTGAAAATGTTATAAATTTTGATTAGCTAGTCTGACCAACTTTTGAGAAAATCAGAGATTTCTTCGTGCACAATGTTTATTGGGACACGCTGTATAGAATGGAAAATAGGTGATGGGATTGTGCCTTTAATGATACAAGCATGGAATTTGGCAAACAGTCAGAGTATGTCTTTGCTATAGGGCCATCTCAAATTTGTTCTTTGAAAAAATACAGTACAGAATAACAAGCAAATGACAGCCATTTTGAAAATTGCTTATTATTCTACCTTAATTTTGTCAAAGGACAAATCTGCGCTGGCCCTATAGCCTGTCTTGAAACATACTCTGACTGTGTGCCAAATACCATGCTTGTATCATCAAAGGCACAATTCGCTATATAGGGCATCGCAAATTTGTCCTTTGGAAAAATACAGGTAAAAACAGGCATTGGCAGCCATTTTGAAAATTTTGAAAATTGCTTGTTACTCTACCATTTTTTTTTCAAACTACAAATCTGCGATGGCCCTATAGCCAAATATCGTTCTTCAGACACTGTGTGCCAAATTCCATGCTTCTATCATAAAAGGCACAAATAAATCTGCCCCACTGTAAGTATGCCTAACTCTCTCCAGCATTATTCCTATCACAGCCTTAAACCCATTTAAAATATAAGACCAAGGCAAGGCATGCCCTGTAAAGCTGGGCCCAATTTCACGGCGCTGCTAAGCACACAATTTTGCTTAGCACAAAAAAGTCTGGCTTATAAAAGCAAGTTGCTAGCAAAAACTCCACGTGATTTTTGTGCTAAGCAAACAACAGTTGAATACTAATCACGAGCAATATACATCACTTTGAGTTTTGGCTGGTAACCTGCTTTTATAAGCTATACTTGTTTTTTTGTGCATAGCAAATTTGTGTGCTTAGCAGCGCCGTGAAATTGGCCTCTGGTCCCAGAATGCACAGACAAAAAATACTTTACACGTTGGTTTGAAACCATGGGCGTCAGTAAATAAGAAATAGGATTAATTCGCCGTGTTCTCTTTAAAGGCACGAAGGATCGTTTGCTTTGGGGGAATTTGTTTTCGTTTGAGGTAACAAAATTGCTAAACACAACAACTAATGGGCCTTATTCACCAGTTGGCCATTTTTGTCGAGTTCCCTGAATGTATTTCATTAACTATTAACTGTTGAATGGGATGGCGCCAGACTATTTATGCAGGCACAATGCAGACTTATTTTAATGTCATTTGTTTTGAATATGGCTTTCAACATAGGGAATGTTTAAGTACAAATTTAAAAGTATTTATTGAGGCGGACTGGAATTGATTATAAATTAAGTTGCTCTCAATTCTCTTCGAAAGTTCAAAAAATTAAGATTTTACCTAACTTTCAATTCAATATGGCCGACTCGTGAATAAGGCCCATAACTTTTGGAAGATTTAACTCAGTAGCAACTATACATTTGAATGAAACAGAGTCAACATGTGCATACTTTTTGGGGTCTCGTACTGTGTTTTATTGGGAAGGGGTATAATCATACTTGCAGCCTATCTATTACCTGATTTCTTTGCTAAAGCACGTGAAAAACTGTGCCCCCGGGCACGTTTAAAAAAAAAACAGCCTTCAATGATTGTTTTCTTCCGAACGATACAATTTCAGGCGGAATAATTTCACACAGTATTTGATACCATGCATCCCTATTTTTACATCACATCGGCGGGCCCGTTTCCGGGTTATTAACAATTAATGTTCCTATACGTGCCTTTAATCTTACTGTTGACAACAACACGGCAAATGGAAAGGAACTCCAAGTTTCACTTTTTGGCAGTAAGTGGTCATTATGCAGAAAAAAAAAACAATTCCACTGGGAACGAGTGCGCAACAACAAGAGGACTAATGGGTTTTTTCGAGAAACCTTTTTATCATCAAGTGTATGGCATGAACCAGATTAAGGCCCGTCACGCTGTCATATTAATTAGGCCTATCAATCTTGGCAATGAAATCAAGCACATGTATAGGGTATAATGCATGGCATTTTACCAGCAGCCTGTTTAAGAAATAATTATGTTAATGGTTGCAAGCGTCTCCAGGGGCAACCATAATATTTGGCAAGATTATGTGGCTATCGGCTCTCTATGGAATTCTCAAGCACCACATTCAAAAGATGAACAGGATTTTCTCAATAGGAATCGTATGTTCAAAAGACATTGCTTTTTGGTTTGGGTAACATTTCGTCCCGACATTTGTTTACAGTCGTATGACTATAGACAGACACAACCGCACGGCCACTTATTTACGCCTACACTTTGGTTCATATTTCATCCCGATCGAAATATATTATTTCATCTTCATGCCGTGGTATTTATTTCAAATGCCTTCCTATTTTTTTTTCAAGAAACGAAATGACCTTTCGTTAATATCATATGCCGTCGTACTATCGCTCCATAATTTGAAAATATTGTATCCAACCTGCCTGTATCAAAAATATTTACTGCAAATAAACCTTAGTCTCATATTTTACTTATTTTGGCCCAAGTTCTGTCCCTAATTTGGGGGTTCAAGTATGGATAAATCCTTGCACATATATTGTCATGTTGATTTTCAAATTATTATTTTTTTGGGTAATGAATTTGCGAATGGGGTGCAGTCTGCCACCCTATCATACCCCATAGAAAATATATATTCGTATGGTAAGTCTTCAATACATTTTCTTCCCCCCCCCCCCCCCAACTTGTTTTTCTTGTTCCTAAACTTGTCCACACTTAAAAGAAAACACAGACAGAACAGAACAGAAAATAAAAGAAACCAAAATGAGGAATAACCCTGGGATTTGAGTTACCGATCGAAATGTTGTGGAATTTATTATTTCGTTGAGGGTTTGGTATTGCCAGCAATCAGTAGAAGAAATTGAGTTTGCGTCCGTTATCATATTGCTGCAACGTGTGCGTTCAAACAATTTGCCTCCAAATATTAAACGTAAAACGGATGGAGTAGAAGGCAGTCTGCATCCTCGTACTACCAATCTACCGCTTTTTCCATATTCGGATCGGCTCTTGAATTAAACTTAAGTATTGGTTAGTTTCTTATACTTTCTGTCTTCCGATATATGTTAATTCTCAGGTTTTTGTACAGAATGCAAATATTCATGTATCCAAAATGGCGTCATTTTGCAAATGTTCCAAGGATGAGGGAGCAGCTAATTACATGGCGTACCTCTCGGATACCATAGAAACGAGGCCGTCTAGCAAGTACGGCCAATTAAGTGGTGACGTCAAGCATGCATCATCACATGCCAGTCGCTACTTGTCAACACACAACTACTGCGCCATTCTGTGAACATATATGTATTATTGCGTTGGGAGTTTAAGGCAATTAAATATGACGTCTTGGCAGTAAGCCAATTAGTTATTCAATCTACACAGTACGGAATAGATTAGGCGCTTTTTTTATTCGGAATTTAAAAACAGCAATATGCCCTAAGCCATGGGATATATTTTTGTGTAATACTGAAAGTTTATACAACATATACAAAACTACCAAATTGTTTTGAATTACCTTACTTGGCCGTATAAGTGAATAATAGTCTCAAACAGCATGTGAAATCATGGCACCTGGTGTACCGTTATTTTGAATAAAAGTGGAAATTTGTGTGATATCAATTTCTAACGACGGTCGGCCGACAATCGTAGGAAAACAGTGACTTTTTCAAATAATGCCATCAATTTACCAGATTTAGCTAGCAACATTTTTGTTTGCAACCGGTTACACGAAGGGCTCGGGTTGGCGCAGTGGTTGTACTGTCCTCGCCTTCCACCGCTGTGGCCCGGGTTCGATTCCTGTCCTGGTCCACATCTGGATTGGTATTTTCAGTCCCTACATGATTCCGTGGGTTTACCCCAGGAATTTCCTACTGGTTTTTCTCCCACCTCTAAAACTGTAATTTCTTCCCACTGTCTTCTCTACACGGCTTTCTTGAGGCTTTCGAGCTAAAGTGCCTAGGACACTTTTGGGGAATCATGGGTTTCATAACCAGAAAAAAAAAGTGCGATTTGTTTTTAACTGTTAAGCAAATGCATCTTCAGGATCTGCAGGGGATCGTCTAAGTTGCATGCCTCTCACAAGATTCGAATCATACGATGTAGAGATTTCTCAGGACGAGACACGGAAGGTCGAAGAATATGTCTCGAAGAGGTTTGACATCATCCACGAACATGAAGCACGGGTGAGACAAACACGTACAATCGTATCGTATCAACACTAGACGCGCTGCAATTCTGCACCGGGTGTGACTCCCGCCGATCAATGTGAATGTTCCGATGATAAGCGCGCTTCTTTGAGCATCCATTTTGAAGTGAAATCGATCTAAAGGTAGCGAAATTCTAGCCGGCAGGCTCCCCAGGATTGAATGTTTTTGGAAAGCTGATAGGGACAAAACAAGTTAAAGCTATACTCCCGTTGTATATTGTCATTAAAAAATATCTAATTCAATTGAATTGCTTATTATATTTCGTAAAGACGACCAAGTATAGTCAGTTGGCTTTTAGTGATGCTACATTAATTAAATGACGATAATTCAAGTAGTCTCTCTGGCTCACTGTGCCGAAAAGTAAGGATTTTGTAGCCAACCTTGTCGACAATAATATTTAATTTAATAAAATAACTTGGGCAATATTTTTGCCGGAAAATATTAACTAATGAGTGTATTTATCTACAAGGAACAAAGAAGAGAAATAGGAACCACCTGGGTTTGATATAAAAAATGGTAATTAAATGTTACGTCACCGTAGCTCACCTATAAGTTTACACTACTGGCTATTTCAAAATGAATGAAATCCACTTTCAAAAACAATTTTCACCAATTATTGAAATAATTTGAAACTTTTGATTCGTAGCTATTTAGGTATTGGTCTTTAAGCATAAGTAGCGAAAAAAACCGTTGCAATTGCATCTCAGCTTACGGTAATCTGAACATTTCATGTGCCAAACCAACGCATGCTTGAAACATGGAGCTACATAGCTCCATGCTTGAACATTACCACTGGAAAAGACCGCGCAAACACTGAAGCTCGTTTTAACCGCATTTGCCAGGGTAAGAAGCGTGACATTTGATTATGTTTATAATGCAACAATGAGCTTAAGCCTTCAGCTTCTTGAGTAGAAGATTTTAATTTTGGTGAACTACAAAAACGTCCGATTTACAAACAATAACACGTGGATAAGACTGATTTTGGTGAGTTGTATTCAAATCACCATAATATCACTCTTCCGACTTTTACTAAGCTTTTCTTATTTGTTACCATGCACGGTTAAAGGAGAAAGATACTTTACTAATATGTGGGGAAAAAACAAACAATCGAAATGGGTTAACTAAGTAGGTGAAAATTGCCGTCAAAAGTGGATTTTTTGTTTGTTTAAACAACCCTGCACTGCCAAGTCCAGTTTACTACGCGGACGAAAGTAATGGACGCATGGATGTAATTTAGGACACGCTTGGCTACTCACGCTGCGTAAGTGCACTTTCCAATAAATAATAAAAGGATTCCAGACTGCTACTTAGTCTTCCCCTAAACTGCTGGGTGCAGAGGATGATGTTATCCTTTTATAAACATTATACATATTAACATTAATTTCTAATGGCTTGGACTTATCGTTTAGGCCTGAACGAGTCGTGCGGGTTGCTTTCTCATTTGATGCTTTGTTCTCGAGTGATTTTGTTTCTTGGACACCAGTAAGCCAATTTAGCTATGGCACTGTTGTTTAATCATTGGTGAAGTCTCGCTCCAGGTACGCCACTTTAGGTCTGTCAATGTTTTACCGAGTCTCGCTTACCATTAACATCTAGAATGAAATGTTTTTCCTCACGCTCCAGAACTTTGAAAGTGGGGAGGCTGATGTTGTAGCCTAGAATTCATTTTATTATTTATTGGCTGCTGCACTAACGCTATACGCAAGTAGCAAGCGTGTCCTTTCCTATTACATGTAAAGAGCACCGGATCCGTACACCAGGCACTCAGTACTTCTCTGGCAGCAAGATGGGCCTACATCCATATACTTCGCGACTCCAGTCTTCTTCTTTTCATTTATACATCAGTGAGTCCACTGCTTCGACAAAAATCATTTTCTATATGCGATATTGAGTATATTCTTTGAAAATGTCAGGGATTATTAAAGAAACATTATAAAACATCAATGTACTTGATTTCTTTCTACCCCTATAAGAGTGTTTTCGGGGTGTTTTTTTTTTTGCCAAAATGAAGAATGCACAACCGAATACCCATTTTACTCTTACTTTTCTGTGGACTGGGTGTTCATTTGAATGAAATGGCGAAATAAGTCCAAAAGGAGAGTCATTTATCAATTCTTTTGGCAGGGGAAAACAGAAATTACAAGATACGACAACATGAATCTAAGCTTATGCCAATATTTTTCTGAATTTGGCCTGAGAAATGTATATGGATTAAATAAAAAAGAATGCCAGGTGAATACATCGCAGCGTTCGATTAGCCTCATTTCGTGTATTCACGTGGAAGCTAATCGAACGCATCCTAAGACTAGGTAGGCGCCGATATCTAGTGGCCGAATCGGCCATGGTTTGTTGTTTTACAATCGGATATTTTGGCGAGGGCTCGGCGTCTTCAACAGTAAAATGTTTGTGTTTCACACAAGAATGCCTGCCATGGCTGATATCAATCCTTTAAAAAAAAATTGAACTCGTCAAATCTAAGCTCACATTTCGGGATTCGATGACAAGCGTAATCCCCAGAATCTGTAACAGCAACCAATGTAAGCGTTGTGCCTCACTTGGAACTCGGATGAAGCCGCTAGGAGTTTGCTGAGTCATGGTCTACTGACTTTTGAAAGTCATTAACCTGACTTGCGATTAAGAGACGTCAGGGTATCAACAGGGCGAGGAACCAGACTTGTCGTCAGAGTCGGGGCGCTACTATGTCCCAACGACTTTTTTTCCTGATTGGTTGCTTGATTTTGTACACGACCATTGGTCGCTCTTGATTGGTCGATCCTGGTTGTGTGTGATGCTGTAAGGTATGTCCCTCAGACAGTGGCACACCGAGGATAAAGTGGACTTGTTTTGAAAAAAATGTTGCCCAAAATTTGTTGCCGCAGAAAAAAATGGGTGTTTTTTTTTTTTGGGGGGGACGGCCTATTTTGATGTTGGTTACGCCATTTACACCCCTATTATAGGTCTACTACTCGAAAATAGGCCACATACATATCATATGATCAAATCTTGGGACTAACATTTTTTTGACACCCCCCCCCCAAATGCCAACCTGGGAGGGGGGGGGGGCTCAAGCCGACGAGGGTCCCCTCCCCTTGGGTGCGCCGCTGCCCTCAGAAACGCAAGGTTGAGCAAAGCAACCCGGTTTTGAGATGCTGTTGTACTTTTTCATACAACAAAACACCTGCTCAAGAGAGGGCGCAAGCCTCCTCAAAATTGACACAAAGGCAGAGTTGACCACGCGGAAACTTGCTATTGGAGCTATTCTGTTGTGTAGCAATGTCATTTTTATTGGGAGCGTTTGTTTATGGTGTAAGTCGAGGACACACACGTGCAACATCCTCGGTGAATCGAGGACAGGAACCAAAGCGAGGACGACCACGATTAGAAAACATAACGAAACCAATGAGAGCTGTTGCGAAAAGAGTACAAACAAAGGAAAATGGAAGAGGAACAAAAGAAAATCCTCGCTTTTCACCGTAAACAAACGTCGGCGTGTGCGTGCGTTTGTTTATGGTGTAAATCGAGGACACACACGTGCAACATCATCGATGAATAATTGATGACAGGAACCAAATCGAGGAAGAACTCGATACGAAAACGTGTAAAAAACTAATGAGAGCTGTTGCAAAACAATTAGAGTACAAACAAAGGAAAAGGGAAGAGGGACAAAAGAAAATCCTCCATTTACAAACACTAACCACCATTATTTTTTATACCATTTTAAAGTTTGGAACCTTAACCTTATCCCTGCCGAGTATTGGTTTGATATTTAAACGAGTTTTAAAATCACTCGTGCTCAAATAAGGCTTGTCGAAAGGCGTGTTCAAAGGCGTGCCGAAAACAAACTCAAACGATTTCAGTAAACATCGATAATGCGGCACATCAGAGGTAAATTCGAGTCACACTTTGAGCGCGCTTTTTGAATAGGTACATACTTGCATGTGAATTTCAAAAGAGACCCAGAATGACAAAAACGAAGAACAATATTGGGAATTTATTGAAGGTGTATATTTGGACCACCACCGAGCATCACTTCCTGTATGCGTGCATAACATACAGTCCGTGTACGCGTAGGCTATGAGTGAAACCACACGAGGAGAATTATTGTAGTGGTCGCGTTGGGAACACCGTCGAAAATTACCTTTTGTGAACTGTTTCATATAAACGGCAACTTTAATTTCCGGGATGTTTTATCAACGTTAAACAAAGCACTTTCAATGGTCATTCACAGCGCAGAAGCTTCTAAACACACGCAGCACCTTTGAAACATCCACTGGCCAATGACAATATGCACGGTTCATTTCCGGCGACCGTTGTCTATCCACTTGGAAATTGAACTTGGTTTTTTTCGCTGCTTACACGCGAGGATCCCCCGAATTCAAACTCACTGAAATGTGGAGGACACAATTTGCAAGCCGTTCGAGCCGACGACTTTTTTGTGTTTTTTTGTTATGTCACCCACTTCGGTTTCAGTGAATGATATATCCAGTGTCTGTCCTGACACTGTGAATTCCCCTCAAAAATGAATGTACATCAATTTAATTAAAAGGGAAATTACCACACAATCTTCTTTGAAAAGCATTTTCGTTTCTGTTTGTCTCAGGGCGGTATGTAGGGACTTCAAGGGACACTAGGCCTACATTCAGAAAGATCGGATTCTAAAAATTGTAAAGAAAGGCAAAACAGCAGCGACTTAGTTTAAATGTATTAGTGATATTAAGGCAACTTTGGGGATAAAGTAACGTATTATAAAAATAGTGAGGGATTTTAACTACAATCAATTAAAATTTCAATTTCAGGTTCAATTTTTGGGGGCGTTAATTGATGACTTTTGGGAGAAAATTCCATCCAAAGATGATCACCCCTAAAAAGTCAACCTCGTCCCCAGGGTGTCGAGCAGTACGCGCCCACCACTGCCTGCTCTCTCACCCTGGTATTTGATCATTTGCATGTGCAAGATTTTTGAACAGGTATGCAAATAAGGAATAGTCTGGTGCCTGCATGTGCGTTAAATATGCGTTTGTTTTTGTATGCGGTGTCTGGGGTAAAAACAGAATCAATTTGTCGCAGCGCGAACATGGCGTGAGTTACGAAAACACGATTTTATTTTAATTGAACTGTTACGATCTTAACGAGACAACATGCAGTATCACATTTCATATTAATATTAACAAATTGGAAGGGAAATGAATATTTTCGAGAAGGCGTGGAGATGATGATCGCGAAAACACGTACTGCTCGTTGTGAGTAACAACACCAAGTACACGATATAATTCTCCCAATGCGGTATCGAATCAGGATAAAGGAAGAAAGTTTCCTATCCAGGGCTTACTATTAGAAACGAGGTTGGAAATAAAGTAAGCACTGGGGACGAGGTTGCCCTAATAAGTCTTGAAGCTCATCGCCATTTTGAAACACTTTCTTTGGTCATTCACAGCAAAAGCTTCTAAACACACAAAGACCTTTAAAACATCCTCTAGTCAATGATGCGTGGTTAATTTCCGGCAACCTTCGTCTATACACTTGGAAATTGAACTTGAGCTTTGTTCCGCTGCTTACACACACGGGGATGCCGCCAAATTCAATCTCACTGAAATGCGGAGGACAGAATCTGCATGCCGTTCGAGCCGACGACCTTTCTTTTGTTTTGTTTATGGCGAAAGGGTCGTAACGTTTAGTAGGCCTATCGTGTGTTCGGTGTGTATATCCAGTATGATTTATATCTGGTTCTCATCATGTACTTGCCGTGGTTTGGGTACGAATGTGTGAGTAACACGATCAAAAGATATCAGTCACTCATTTTATGGACAGGAGCAATTTCCAGAAATTATGGAATTTGGCGTCTTGCTGCTTTGCGTCTCGCTGAAAGCTGGCGCGCTATTAAGTCACTCTGCTGTGAAATCAAATCCTTCCGTTGACAAAACCTTCTCACTGGTGAAACATTAATGGCCACAACCCTCCACAAAACTTGATTATAATCCTCGGTCCTCAGGCAAAACAACATGTTATGTCACCCACTTCGGTTTAAGTGAATGACGTATATCCAGTGTCTGTCCTGACAATGCGACTGCCCCTCCAAAAAATGTGAATGTGCACAGCAATTAAATTCAAAAGAAAAACTGCTCCGACACAATCTTCCTTGAAAAGCTTTTTTCTTGGGTTTTTTTTTTTCTCAGGCCGGTACGTACATAACTGATCAAGAGACACTATACATTCAGAACCCAAGATTGGATTCTGAAAATTTTTAAGAAAGGCAAAACTTAGTTTCTATGCATTAGTGATATTAAGTAAACCGCTTCAACTTTGGGGATTAAGTGACGTATTGGGAAAAAAAATATTTATGGATTTTAACTGATTACTTAAAAAAAAAATCTTTCGAATACCACGAAGGCAAACGATTCATGTCCCTTTTTAATCGATCGATTTTTTAATCGATCATGATCGTGTATCTTGCTGTTTGATTGCTGCTCGAAGGGAATATAATATTCCCCCTATCTAAAAGGATATCGCACAGTATCAACACGTAATAAAACATATATATTTGGAAGTTAACGGGATTCGGGGCTGCAACATGTCCGGGGTAATCACGTTTTAGGAACATTGTAACCGAATAAATTCACATAGTTTCCAAAGGGAAACTAGGTTTCGAACATGTTGTCTTAATGATACTGGGGAAAACTTCATTTTACAGGCTCGGTTTTGCCGAACTGAATCGCCGTAAGTGTGCGGTAATACTATATATTTACTCACATCTGAGGCTTTGCGGAGAAAGTGCCCCCGCTATAAAGGTGAACAGTTATCTCTGTATCTTCCTGAAGATGAGTTGTTGTTTTCCCGCACTCTTAGAGCGTGACAGCCCTTCAAACGTCAAACAGCCTTAGATACGTAAAAGCATGGCCTGACATAATCCCTTCCTAAATTGCAGTGAAGCGAAAAATGGCGCATTCTACTCTGAAAATATCTTCTTTTTTTAATTTTGTGATACATGCAAGGCCACATATTTATCAATTACACAGTCACTATCAAGTGGCTAATTTATTAAAAGAAAAAAAAGAGACACGTCTAAAAAATGTCAGGAAACTCGTCAGTTCTCAAGCGAAAAAACATCGCAAACGTTTTCCCTCCGCGGGCTAAATTTCAAAATCACATACAGTTGATTAGACTGATTGTCAGACTAAAAGGGAAAGGGGGAGGGGGGGTTATAACATAGAACTGTGTACTTGAATGATTACGCGATTGTTTTCAATGAGAAGCATTTGTCACAAAAGCTATGAAGAGTAAATAGGTTTCGAACATGTTGTCTTAATGATACTAGGGAAAACTTCATTTTACAGGCTCGGTTTTGCCGAACTGAAAAGCCGTAAGTGTGCGGTAATATTATATATTAGGGAGGTTTCGCAAGCGCACGGATACGCTTACAAATACGTTTAGCTATCCGTATCCGTTTTTTACTTACGTGTAGCGAGCGAGATATGCGTGTCGTCTGCACGTATGACGTCATACGCCACTCACTATCCGCTAAACGTGCAGACGACACGCATATCTCGCTCGCTACACGTAAGTTAAAAACGGATACGGATAGCTAAACGTAAGTGTAAGCGTATCCGTTCGCTTGCGAAACCTCCCTAATTACTCACATCTGAGGCTTTGCGGAGAAAGTGCCCCCGCTATAAAGGTGAACAGTTACCTCTGTATCTTCCTGAAGATGAGTTGTTGTTTTTTCTCGCCCTCTTAGAGCGTGACAGCCCTTCAAACGTCAAACAGCCTTAGATACGTAAAAACATGGCCTGACATAATCCCTTCCGAAATTGCAGTGAAGCGGAAAATGGCGCATTCCACTCTAAAAATATTTTTTTAATTTTGTAATACATGCAAGGCCACATATTTATGAATTCCACAGTCACTATCAAGTGGGTAATTTATTAAAAGAAAAAAAAAGAGACACGTCTCAAAAATGTCAGGAAACTCGTCAGTTCTCAAGCGAAAATTACATCGCAAACATTTTCCCTCCGCGGGCTAAATTCCAAAATCACATAAACTTGATTAGACTGATTGTCAGACTAAAAGGGAAAGGGGGAGGGGGTTATAACATAGGCGCACTGTGTACTTGAATGATTAAGCGATTGTTTTCCATGAGAAGCATTTGTCACCGAAGCTATGAAGAGTAACCCCCACACATAGGTGCAATGACATTCTCATACATATAGGGGCATTCCCGACACACGAACCGAGTACAGACATTATGCGCAGCGGCCATCTTGGAGGGAATCTTTTGCTATTTTAATTCGGAAATAATGAATGCACAAGAGGTTCACTTTGCAAAACAAAGGTATGCCCTCTAAGATGGCTGCTACGCAGAGGGTCCATTTTTTTTTTTTACCGTTGTTCATATTTTAAGGATCTCACGATAAAAGTAAAATGCCATCATATTTAATACATCATATTGGTGGGGTTTTTTTGGTTGACTGCTCTATGTTCCGACACCCTTATGTGCCGCCACCCCTATATATTCCGACAACCCCAATATAAGTTTGTGTTATTCCCGGTTGTAGGATTAGGGTAAGGGTTAGTGTTAGGGTTAGGGATAGGAATATGAGCAGTCGGAGCATAGGCGTGTCGAAACATAGGTGTGTCGGAACATAGGTGTGTCGAAACATAGGTGTGTCAGAACATAAGTGCGTTGATACATAGGTGTGTCGGAGCATAAGTGTGTCAGAACATAGGTGTTTTGGTATACATAGGTGTGTCGGAACATTGGGGTGTGTTGGTTCATAGGTGTGTTGGAACATAGGTGTGTCGGAACATAGGTGTGTCGGAACATAGGTGTGTTGGTTCATAGGTGTGTCGGAACATAGGTGTGTCGGAACATAGGGGTGTGTTGGTTCATAGGTGTGTTGGAACATAGGTGTGTCGGAACATAGGTGTGTCGGAACATAGGTGTGTCGGAACATAAGTGTGTCGGAACATAGGTGTGTTACCGTTTTTATGAGTCAGCTGTAAGTATGACTATATTTTCTGTTTAATAATAATAATTATAAAATCAGGCATTTATATAGCGCTTTTAAACGGGGTATCAAAGCTCTTTACAATTATTATTACCCCTGTTCAACGGGCAAACACTCCTGAAACCTTCTCTGGGAGGGGAACATACATACCCGATAGGCATGCCCATTTCGGCGCTCATGGTTATACCTGGGTGGAAGAAAGAGTGAATGACAAGCGCGCACGCTGCTCAAGGGCGCCAACCCCCCAGCTGGACTCGAACCCACAACCTGTTCTGTGACATTAGACTTTTATTTATATTATTTAGTTTGTTATTTATACATGAAAATGAAATCATTCCAAATGAATCATTGTTCTGAAAGTCTGATTACCATATGCATGGGTGTTTACGGTCAAAGAAAAAGGTAAATACAAAGTTTGGTGTCGTCGTTTGGTGGAGGACCATGGTCAAGACAACACAACATCAAACACAACTTTCATGTCAGTTTTTCTCCTTTAACACATATAGGCTCATCCGTTGACCTTTTGATTGGAGGTTTACAGAAATGAGTTAACGATTTCGAGACCGTCATGAAAAATTCATCAAAGCCAAATTTGACCCTTTCAATTTATCATCGGTTATTGGTATTTGGCAGGTCGTACACGGTTCCTAAGAAACGCTTGTTTCCGAAAGGAACCACGTTTGATATTTTAAACAGGCATCCGCGATCACAATGCATGGTCAGTATGCCATTATCGCCCTGTGAGTGCGGTGTTGGTTAAGTGCGTTGATTACCAAAACAAATATTCTTGATTTCAAGAGCGAGCTCCGAGTAATGAGCGGCCGTTATATCAGTCATTTATCTTGATAAAACTCAGTTTCGTGTTGGCATAACGTAAGGGACGGCCTTTAGTTTCCTCACTGACAGATATTATACGGCGTGCTAGCTATAGTCAAGGGTCCTTAATATTTCCATCAACTGAAGAGACTCAGATTGGCGCGTGTGTTCTATTATTCCGAGGAAAATTACACGACCGCGATATGGTTGTCAGAGCCCCAATTACCATCACGGTCCCTGCTGAATAGCATCATCGACGAATGTATAATTTCTAGAATCAGGCAAGGCGAACATGTTTCCAATGCCATGAGTGGTTGTTAGACACTATGCCACGCTCAGGCCTACATATCTATTGTTCATTATAATACATTTCATCCAAACACGTAGGCCTACGTTTTCCCCCCCCCCAAAAAAAATCAGAATTAAAAGCTGTTTTAGTTAACTTGAACACGGCCATTTTCATGATAACCATGGTTTATCAGCTTTCCGATAGTGAGCGAAATTTTGCGATACATGTTTGACCTTTTTTTCGCCTGGAGTAAAGAATTCTACGGAGACTAACGAAAACATTTGTTTTATCACATTCACTCAGTTCTTTCTTAAACCTTCATTTTAGACACGGTCTATACCCAAATACAAACCAATGAATAACTATTGAGAAAAATACTGGGGAATTATATTTAATAGATTCTACAAACGCCGCCATACATTTTCAACCAACTCTTCCACAGCTTATATCACAACGTGTTCCTCCAGAGATATAATCAATTAAGAGTTTGTTAATGTCATTTGTAATGCTGAAATTAAGCCTGAAACAGGCTGCAATTCTGGCTCCGGTTAAGCTTCCTTGCCCCAATGGAACCGCTTTTTTATCCTTGGCATATATATCCTTTCCACTGCGGCTACCTCTGAGGTGTGTGCTTTTGTTCCACCACTTGCAGTTGTCCGAAGGTTCGATGGTCCAAAGGTTCGTTAATCCGAAGATTCGCGATAGTTAGTCCGAGGTTTCGTTAGTCCAAAGGTTGCAGTCTAGTAAATATGGACTGTCGTAGACTTCAGTGATTAATACGCGCACTTCCAAAAATTATGTTTAAAAAAATACTCACATCAGTTTCTCTCCAAGGTATTTGAGACACACATCAAAATAATGTCGTCATCTTTCATTTTCTGTTCAATAGTTTCGGGGGGGGGGTCACTAATTACTTTTGGGAGAAAATTCCATCCAATGATGATAAAATTACATCTAATATTGTCGTAGATTTATATCTTTAATAAAGGAAAACTGCCTTGTCGAAAAACACGTCATGTGGGTTACAACAGTGCGACCGAACCGCCGACTTAAAAGTATCGGTGGCTCAATATTATGCCTATTATCACAGGCGTCGGGGTACCTATCCCCAAGCTTATACATGGAGCTATCCAAAGTCCTTTTCTGTATATAATAATGGTCTAAACAAATTGATAATCCACCCGCTTGTAATCTGATTGTCTACAGTATTTATAACCTCCAAATTCATATTCTATCCCAGGAGTAAACACTAGATTGTGTTCGCGCTCAGGAACGTATGCAGTCTTCAAGTGGCTCCAAGCACATTATTTCCAAACTAATGCCTCAAGAAACAAGTGGCCATACATACTGAAAACGGACAGCCGGCTCCCTCGAGGGGTTCATCGGAGGCCTGATGAACATGACAAGCCATGGATTCAAACTGATTTTTTTTTGTTTTATCCGAAAATCCGTATAGATTTTTTTGTTTTATCCGAAAATCCGTATAGATTGCGTTCAGCGCACTGCAGAAAGTACATCTGAACTTGGAATTCTCGCTTTGTTTTTTTTTTTTTCGAAGCGGGCACTCCAGCATTAGCTTCGCTTTAAAGGTTGTTTTGCATCCTCTGAGCTATGAGCTTTCGATTTGACGCAGAGACAAACATAAAAAAAAACCCTCCCCCAAAAAAAAACAAATCCCTGTCAACGTCAGTCTGACATTCGTCCAACTTGTGAATTGTCAATGCATGTATCGGATATGTATCGGTTTAGTATTTTGGAGGACGGAGGTTCAACCCCGTCTTCCAGTCAGTCAATTTCGCTTGGGCTGAAAATTGACATACAAGGGCGCCTGGCGAGGTTCATTATGAATGAGTAACTCTGATGGTTCGAATGGTCAGTACTACTTTTCCCAGGGGCGTAGCAAGGTCATTTTTATTGGGGGTAAACATTTCTTGAAAAGGGCACTCGCACATCCGTGCTGAATTGTAGACACGTTTGTTTTTTTCTCCGGACACTTGACCTCCGTAATATCAAATTGTTGGGGAACAATATGGCGCACAATGTATGGCTTTTCAGGGGACACATGTACAGCACATGCGCGAAATTTAAAAAAGAAAATCGTAACGGCCGCAGCCACAAAAGGGGCCCGATTTTTGTTTGCAAAAAAGGGCACTTGTTCGGAAAAAAAGCACTCATTAAAATAAAGGGACACTCGTTATTTTCTTAATATTTTTTTTGGGGGTGGGGGTGGGGTAGGGGGTTAAACGCTGGTGACTGAAAAAAGAGCACTTGAATAGAAAAGGGCAGTCTTTACAAAATATGGGGGGGGGGGGTATTCCACTTATCCACTTAACCCCCGCTGGCTACGCCACTGATGATTCGTGCAGCAGGCAGCGAGTTGGAAACTTAAGTAACATCTCAAATCAATCACAAGAAGCAGGGGAGATGATCAGTGAGGAAGGCATGCCTTAATTTGGTCACTTGTCCACTTGATTAGCTTGTGACTTCAGCATCCAGGCACTTGTGATGGAACGGGTTAACACTTAACTGCATTATAGCGTTACGTTTGTCACTGAACAGTTGCAGGTTGAAACAACATGCATTGGCTTTTGTTGTTTAGACTTGCACCTGACTAAATAGTGTTCAGTACTGTTGGTTGAGCGTCCGTTTCGCATCCCGTGCGCCGCAGGCTGCCTCTGCTCAGATTTCCTGCCCCAAAGTCAACGTGTTTTTTTTAATCCTTTGCATATATATCCTTTCCACTGCAGCTACCTTTGAGATGTGTTTGTTTAGTTCCACCGCTCGCAGTTGTCCGAAGGATCGATAGTCCAAAGGTTCGTTATTCCGATGGTTCGCGATCGTTAGTCCGAAGGTTCGTCAGTCCGAAGGTTCGCAGTCCGAAGTGTTCGTCCGAAAATCGAGTAAGGTTAAATAATCCGAAGGTTGGACAGTCCAAATAGAGGATAAAATTCGATAGTCCGCATCGACAATAAGGTTCAACACGCGCCGAATTAACAGCATGTTTTGAACAGTATTGTCAATTCGGACTATTGAGCCTAGCGTGATTTCGGATTAATTAAGCAAGTCAAAGTGGCAGTCAATCAGTAAGTCAGTCAGGCAACCTTTGTTTTCATTTCGGACTAGGCCTAACGAACCTTCGGACTAATTTAACCTTATTTTAAGTTCGGATCATCGAACGTACCTTCGGACTATCGAACCTTCAGACGAATGTACCTTGGGACATCGAACCTTCGGACTATCGAACCTTCGGACAAATGAACCTTCGGATCATCGAACCTTCTGACAAATGAACCTTGTTTCCATTTCGGACTATTGAACCTTCGGACTAATTAACCGTATTCAAAAAATTCCGTCTATCGAACTTTAGGACTAATGAAACTTCGGACTATCGCATGAATTACTCGGATTAACGAGCCATATTTCATTTTCGGACTAATGAACCACGGTTATAGAAAATGTGTGCGTTCGGACTATCGAACTTTCGGATCAATAAACATTCGGACTATCGAACATTTGGACTATCGAGCAAATCCCGAGTAGACAACCAAAGCATTTATTTTGACGTAATAAATAAAACCAAAAACAACTCAAATGTGGCTACTGAGTGCAAGGGCCTATGCATTTACTGGTCGTCATAACAGCCAAAGAAAAACAAACTACTCGAGGATTGTTTTTGTCACGTCAACGTTCACAGATCAATATCGGAAAGATATCGGATCAGCATTCTCAACGAGTCTCGGAAGCTCTCGGGGTCATCTTGCAGCCAAGTTTACGTAAAATACTTAAGCGTGTAATTTTCACACTTCATAATTGTCAAATGACGACTGCTGACTCATCGAGAAAACCTCAAGTGTGTATACTTATTATCACGACTACTTCATCATGTCCCTTTAGACTGACCTTTCTATAAACCCTAAAGTGGATATGGATGCGCGTGTCAGTGGAGGATCTCAAACACATTCACGATTTTCGGATGATATTTCATTTCCGAAAAAAGTGCTGAACTCCTAAATCCACTATTTCGTCTCGATTCAATACTCATTCGTTACGGTAACCAATCAGACGTAAAGATGCGTTACACCAACACAAGACGAGTTGCAAAACTATATTATGATTGATAAATTAAAGGGCACATGTCTTGTCATGTAATTTTGTTTAATACAATCCCTGAAAATGCACCTTTTAACCTTATTTTCAATTTTTATTTCGCCATTGTTATGGACATTTTGGTGGCTTTCTGGTTTTTATGCTAAAGCGAATTTCCATTGCAGCTATTTCAGCACCAATATTTGCCAAAATGTTGCTGTCGGAAATGTTCTTTTCTTTGGGGAGTCGTTGTTGTTTCGGTACATGACAGAAGAGCCAATGAGCAATGTTTCCTCACAACTGTTTTCAATGAGCAAATGTTGGGTTCACAATTTGACCAGAAAACCCTTAAGTGAACAGTGCCTTCCTGAAATGACATCACAACAGCAGCGCCCTCTTTGTTACGAAAAGCATGGAACATTTTTAATGTTAAAAACAAAGTGCATAAAATTAACCAAAAAGGGATGTCAAGTAGACTTCACACGTTTAAGAGGAGTAGAAAGTTGTACAAAATATGTTCCCAAGTAAGATTCACGACAAGGCCTTTTAAACAACATTCAAACAAGTCAAAGTAATTTCGTGCATCCAATAATTGTCGTGACTATACTTACCTTTGAAACTGAAGAATGGAAAACTACAGTACAGTCGATCTGGAAGAGATTTCTGGATTTCAAAGTTCAATTCGCAAATATCTCGAAGACCCTTTCAAAATCAGCCGAATCGAATATCTCGTGCCTCAATACACTGTCATGTCGAAAATACTACTTCAGTTAGAAAGGTCTTCTATGAGTAGTGCTGTAATTCTGTTAAGTCGGCAGGTTACATGTCATGTCGATGACACTTAGTATTTTTCTTCGTTTCTTGAGTTCTCCTTGAGAGTCTTGGTGACATTTTAGTTGCCATGGAAATTCGTACTTGAGCTTCCACTAAATTAACATTACCTTTTTGGCTATGTAAGCAAAGCCCAGTCGATGTATTCATAGTAAGATCTCCGAAGGCAATAATATCATGGTCCCTGTATACACGTATAATATTACAGAATATGTTTATAAAAGTAGACATAAAGGAAATTTCATAATCGTGTAATCGAGGTCACACGTAGCCAAAAGACACAGATTTATGAAGAAAAAAAACACTTCTACCGAGAGAAAGAAGCATAAGCAATCATTGTACACACCTTTGGAGGCGCTCTAACTTATATGGACTTTGGAGACGTTTATTCGCAACAACAATAATCTATTTCGGAACACAGAAAGGAAACCCATGCTCTGTGCACTGAGGCGCGAAGCTTTCATGAAACATTTTGATTCGGACCAGTAAATTAGGTTTAAAACAAATCCTATACAGACGAATTTCAAATTGCCACGAAAACCGAGGGCCCCATGCAGTGCTCTCTTTTGTTGATAGGACTAAAAAAAAATTACGGGAAAAGGTCCTCATTTATTACAATGGCTTAATTAGCACTGGTAGCATCGGTTTCAATGCTAATTTGAAATTCGTCTATGCGTGGCCTGGTTCCGTGTCTGGTTCCCATTGTCCTTCGGACTTCAAATATGGGGAAAGGTAGCTAGCAGTGTACCTGAATACATTAGAAGGCTTTCCTCCTGATGTATTCTCAAGTTATATGATGGCCGTGCATCATCTGAATCCCGCCTCCTGAATTCAAAATCACATCAGTAATGTTTGCGCTCTACCAGTCTATTGCAAAATGGCAATAGGCCACGAATGTGCAGTTTCGAAGGTGATGAGCTTCGATTTTTCTGAATTCGAAAGCGTTTCTGGCAAATATCAATAAAGAGAGGGGCTTTATTGTTCAGTTATTTAAAACCTGTGCATTTGAAATGCTTAAAGGTTGCCTTCATGGAGACACTGATGATTTTGCGTGCTTTTTTGTGGGTAAGACAAGAGTCAGTTTTTTGATAACCATGCGTTCCATACCGGTTCAATTATCGTCCATCCACAAAACTAACTAGTTATTCAAAAATAAACAATCGTGCTGCACGCGAGTAAAGGTCATCCAATCAATGGCTTGGAATGAGAGCTGGCTACCGGTCCCCTATTTATAGGGGGGAATAGCCTAGTCTATACGCCGACCAAACAATTATCCAGTGTTATGGTTATACCCTCGAGGATTTGTGAAAATAAATGAATCTATAACTCGGAACAGGACCAAGCTTGTGTTTCTGACCGAGAACTTTAGGTCCATGAAGAATCCGAGGACCCGAATCCGCCATTCTTTTTTTTTTCCAATACAGTTGGAGGATCTCTTTGCTGGTGCCATATTTGCCAGCCTACTGTCTTCACTGT
This sequence comes from Patiria pectinifera, assembly GCA_029964075.1. Lineage (NCBI taxonomy): Eukaryota > Metazoa > Echinodermata > Asteroidea > Valvatida > Asterinidae > Patiria > Patiria pectinifera. The sequence goes on along the minus strand of CM057149.1, from coordinate 23,320,116 downwards.
ACCTATTTGACTGACTGACTCACAGACGGACTCTGAGTCCGACTCAATGACTGACTGACTGTCACTTGACAGCCAGTGTGACAAGATTTGTCACCCCCCGTATATTTACAAAATATACGGGGGGGGGGGGGACCTTGAGTGAAATACGTACACAGATGTATTGCATTTTTGGGGGGAATCCTAACCCATTAGTTCGCAAAAGTATTACGTAACTTCGCAATACTATATTGCATTATTTCACAATACTAATGCGTTATTTCGCAATACTGTTGCGTTATTTCGCAATACTATTGCGTTATTTCGCTAAAACATTGCGTTACTTCGCAATGCTATTGCGTTAAGCCCGGTTCATACTCGGCGCGAAAGCGAAAGCGAACGCGAATTTTTGACGTGATGGCAAGTTTTCGCGCTGCGAATTCGTAAAAGTTAAAAACATATTTCGACTCGGGCGAATTTCGCAGCGAATGTTCATGACGTCAAATTCGCTTCGCATTTGCATTCGTGTGGAGAATGAACCGGGCTTTACTCCGCAATAAATTTATTGTGTTTTTCCCCGAAATATTATTGCGTTAAGTTGCAAAAAAAAAAGCATTGCGTTAGATCGAAAAGTATACTGCGTTCTTTTTGAACACTCGTGACATATTTCGCAATATTATTGCGTTATTTTGAAATAGAAACATTTTTAACCTGGCATGAGAGGGCTTCGTGTGAAGCCATGTCGCTACCTTGGGTAATTGCTCTCTTCACAACTATAGCAGTGAAAGTACTCCTCCTGTTCCCAACCTTTCTAAACAGCCCTAGTGCACTGAATGCCCGTTGATCAAATCAAAAGGTGGACAAAATTAGGGCCTGAGAATTACAACCCCGCGGCTAAGCTAGCCATTTTCTGAACGGAAAAATAATATGAACCGACAATAGGAGATTATTTGCGTGAAACAAACATGAACGATATTCGCTGCGATTGATCTTTTCTTCCTTGACAGGGCGTAACGGAAGGTCGTTATTGCAGCATTGATGTGAAGGATATCACGATCCGATCGTTATCCGAGAGGATCAACGCCTTTGCATTACCGACAAAATGATCAGGAAGGGGAAGGTTGCTGAATCTGAAAGAGGGAATCACCTTGGCACACTGGTGCCAGTCACGGTCTCAATCGAGACTGGTTTAGTCTAAGACTGAGTTTAGATTTCATTCACCTATAGTGTAGCCGGTCCATATCCCTGGCAGCCGCGGTCAAGCTGCCGCAGGTAGATGGTACTATACAGATAAATCAACTCTAGACTTGGGCACTTTGGAACTCTGACCCTTACTCGTACCAACGCCCTGCAAACAGGACGCTGGGAAAGGGCTGATCTCTTCGGGCTCTCATTGGATAGATTTTGCGTGACCTGTGACGTAGCCAGTGTAGCGCTGCTGCTGTTTTATCATACGTAGCGCGCTAGCTGAATGCATGCGAAGTTCATGATAAGTTACCCATGATGCCATCCGTACTTCCTTCGTAACATTATGTGAAGCAGCATCAGCTCTTCCCAGCGGCATCAGCCCTTCCCGGCGCCTGTTTTGCAGGGCGGGAGGTACTAGCGAACACTGACCCTAGAGCTTCCGTACCTACCACCGAACGCGCGCGCGGGTGAGGTATGCTCCGAAGGTCAGGCTCGGGTCCGAGTGCCATAGTTCCTGAGATCGGACTTGATCCGGCATGGTGAAACGCCCTCTACTGACCGACTCTATTAGAAGAATTTTGACTTTGGCGTGGGAGAATTGTGTTGAAACTCAGACTTGAACATTTACACTCGACTGTGTACATTGTACAGCATTTTTGTAAATCATATCCCTTCTATCGAACATAAATTATATCCAAGATGCACAATTGTAGTGGTCACACTTTGAAAAATAGAACACATAAATAAGGGAATGAATGTGTGCTTTGCCGGTCTTAAACATGGAATTTAATGCCGGCCAAGCACATATTTATTCCCATTTATAGGTACCTTTTGGGTAAAAAAAACCTTAGAGCTTTTAGGTCCAAACGTCAAAACAAATCAAAAATCCTAAATATCCAACGATTTTGTTTAACATGTTTTTCGAAAGCCCCTCTAGCTATGCTTTGGTATGCCCCTCTTGCGAGTAGTCGTAAATAACTCATATGGAGATTGGCGTGCGCGTCGCGCTTACTGCGTGAGTGGCGCAGAACGCAGCTGTGCCGATGTAGTGTGAATTTTGGACTATGACATACTGAATCACTGGTAGTATTGCGCATGCCTACGTGAGGATTGTGAAGGTTTAGCCAATAAAACGGTACCGGCACCGGATTTCATAGGAGTCCACGTTTCCGTGACACTGGAGTAATGTTTAAGACCAGCTAGCCGGTCTTTGCCAACCGGATAAAAGCGTTCACGTGACAGGCTCTCGACCAATAGGCAGGGGTAAACTGTCTTAGGTATTTATGAATAACTGATATGAGTCAAAAACTCGACCCTATTCATGACCCTGTGATGTGACAGGAAACTTGTCACCATATGCATTTTTTTTTTTTAAAGAAAAACAATATACAGTTTCGAAATCAAGTTAGAAAGGGTTTAAAAATCACACTTACCTTTTAAAAAGCTTGGACGAAGATTGTTTTTACAACTCCGGAGAAACACATTGCACTCGTAATAACAAAATGCTAAAGTCGCTCATCCAAACATCATTACAAGCGAGCCAGAGCTAATGCAGGAGCAGCGGACTCAGACAGGTGTAAACACAGGTGCGCACATACACACATCTGACCATTCCTGCCTCATCGTCAAGTTGTTTTGACTGGACGAGAGACGGGCAGCGAGCTTTATGACCGACGTGCCTGAGATACATGCCAATCAATAAGAATAGTCAACTGAAAACGCGAAGTATCCGCCCACAACTCCCTCCATATCCCCAGGCGCAGTGTCGCAAATTAACGAGATTGAAGAAAAGACTGGTAGTATTTTGCGACTTGACATTATAGTTGCATGTTTGCGTATTCGTTTTGCCGTACGTGCATGCACTTAGCTTTCGATCACCAAGCACCACTTACTAGTGCTTATCATAAGATAGCAAGGGTTATGCATCGGCACCGCGTCATTTCGCATGGTTTAGGCCTGGGCTTCTGACCACATAATTAGGGTAGAGTTTGTTTCCCGTCACGGATAAGATTTGATAGGTCTTTGGAATGGTTGATTGACCCAAGATTTTGAAAACCCTTATATCCTCTGGCAAGTGCACAATTCGTATAGTAGGAACAACAGGGGTAAAATCATGAAGCGAATGAAGTAGGCCTAAAATTAAATGTGAATATGAAGGATGGCCGCCTTTTGTAGGCCTAATCAGGGTTGATCTGTTTATAGTGTAACGTACGAAGTTCTTTAAAAACATATGTGGCGATGTTATTCAATCGACAGTCAGCTTTTGGGATAGTGTGGTAACAGAGGGCTTGAACGGGGGGGGGGGGAGGGGCACTTAATTTCTCCCACCCCACCCCACTTGAGGCCTGAACCCCGCCCCCCAGTGGCGCACCCAGGATTTGGCTTGGGGGCTCACAATTTTTTGTTCCAATTTTTGTTAGAAGTTTGAATTTTCTTTCAAAAAATGTTGCCCAAACTTTGGTCGCAGATCTTTTGGGGGGGGGGGCGGACGGACTATCTTGACGTTGGTGGCGCCATTTACACCCCTATTACTTCTCGAAAATCATGGGCCCCATACATATCACCACGGTCAAATCGTGGGACTAAAACAAAAAGGACAACCTATTTGGCCCTTGGGTGCATGCACCACTGCCCCCCCCCCCCCCTGTTTAGAAGTCGGGAAAGGTATAGAGCTTCTCAATGTTGAATGAAAATCTCCTGGAAATGAGGACACCCCCTCCCCCACCCTCAGTGCCCCCTACGAACTGAACACCAGTTACATTGTTGGAGAATAAAGGATTTGTCCACAGTATGGACATAATTTAACCAAAAGAACAGGTAGATGATATGTTGATCAATGTTTGACAACACGTTCAGCATACATTTCATTTCGGGTGTGATAACGTTGTAGGTCTATCAATGCATTCAGGTACCAAGATGAACATGTCTCACCTGCTCAGTTCCTTAATTCATGTCCTTCCAATCCCCGGGTTTTTTTCACCTTCCAAATTTGATAAAGATTGATAAAAAAAAAACCTAAGGGGCTCGATTTTACTTGTTTCCCCTCCAAAAATAAAAACCCGTCCCCGATCCCCGACCGTTATTGTATACAGTGTGTGAAACGTGCACGTAGAATGCGTGACCAACTCGACTTTCCGCAGGCAACGTGGTTCACGGTATAATGTTTTTCCCATGAGGAATGCGTGCAAAATTTCATTTCCTGCAGAATTAGTTCATGCGTGCATGTATAGTGGTTGCCTCCATAATGTGCACGTACATCTGACCAAGGTATTGTATAAATGTACTGAGCTATTAGGCAAATTGTTGTAATTGATCAAGAGAGTGTGCTTGCCGTTGAAGCCGATTGCTGCCACAATCGCGTGGGAAAATAACGATACTAATAATTTATCCCCGCAAGTCAACAATGGTTGTTGGGGGGTCGCCAATGTTGGCCTCGAATTCCAATTCTTTTATATTCGATTGCGGCACACTTCTGAGCTTACAAACCTACTTGTTCAAACCTAGTCTTTGTCGACCCATTTCCGCATTATTTTCCTTGAATTTTACTATTTGAAAAAAAAACAAATTGCTTAACAAAATGTCGACCTTGTTGTTGGGTGTATATAAAGCCCGGTTCATACTTCACGCGAAAGCGAAGCGAAATTCGTGATGTCAACAATACATTCGAAGCGCGTCCACCATTGTTGACGACATGAATTTCGCTTCGCACAAGCTTTCGCGTGAAGTATGAACCGGGCTTTATAACACGGATATTTCAATATCGATACCCTAATTATATAAAACAATGATATTTCAATATCAATTTGAACCCAGACAGCGTCATCTAGTGTTAGAGGTCACCCCACTAGGCCTTATTCCTGAATTAAATTTACCGATTTCGTTTTACATTTTATGCATATATTTCCCTAAGACAGTTTACCTATTCCTATTGATCGAGAACCCATCACGTGGCCGGTTTTAAACTGTTGATAAAGACAGGCTGGCTGGCACTTTTCCAGTGTCACATGACATTTTTGGACACCTATGAAATCCGGTGCACCGTGCCAGTACCGTTGTATTGGTTGATCGTTTATTTACGTAGGCATGCAGAATACTACCAGTGATCAGTAGTTCACAGTCCTAAATTCGCACTACACCGGCACAGCTGCGTTCTGCGCCAGAACGCAGTACGTGCGACGTGCGCGCCAATCTCAATATAAGGAGATGTTTTCGGCTACTCGTGAGAGGGCCATTTCATAGCATAGCTAGAGGGGTGTTTTGAAAAACATGAAGTGAAATTGTTGAACTTTTGGACAGACAATTTTTTTTTAACTTCGGCTAGAGTCATTAAATAAAGTGTTTAAAATCGTCCAAGCACACATTTATTCCCTTAGTATCACCCGACTGCACATTATATTACCCTTATGGTAACTGATATATACCCATTATATACCTACGTTTATGAAGAAACTACTCGGTGCATTGTAGATGATGCTTTTCAGGTTATGTAAAATTTATCAAATAGGAACATTATAATATATAATCCAGTTTAAGCTTTAAATAAGGGTTTTTTGCTAATAATTACCGCGAATTACGTACCTCACAATGCCTGAAAATCCCTGTGGATATTCTGCCGTGTTCCCCGTGGACAATACACTTGTGACGTTAACTTTCCCTTGACTTCTACGGTGATCAGATTAAAATCAATTCACTCCACGCTGAATGACCGGACCCCTTTAGATCCGAATGGAGGATATATTCGCAATGTCGCTATGCCTCGGCTTTAATATTGGTTTTGCGGGAGAAAACCAAATCAGTCTCAGGTACTGAGGGAAAGTGATAGCAATAGTCATCGTTATGGGAACTGTCAATATTAGGGAGTCCACCGAGGCCGGGTCAGCTGGGCTACTTCGAAGTATCTATAACGGGACCTTGGGAGCGTTATATAGGGCGGTGTTTTTCCCGTCAACATACTTTTTAGTGGATGGACGCGTCGTCTATTAAATTAAACGGCCGGAGTAAAAACAAATGGTGTACAGATAAAAGCTTCGATATCAAATAAGCAGGAGCATATAGTTTCATGCAATAAGCAAACAGTGGAATTTACGCTGGATTTTTTTTTATACCCGCCTGAGAGTTGGACTGTAGCTCGCTTGGCAGATTCACCGGAAAGATTGCAAGGTTATACCCCCCCAGGAACATAGGGACCAGCGTCTGCAATTCCACGCTAACGGAAACGTAACCCTCATTCTCGAGTATATGAACTTCATTATTACTTTTTGGACCACGCATGTTACATGTGACGTCATACCGAGGGACAATGTACTGACAGGCAACCCAAACATTACTGTAAGCATCTTTTGCATGTTATTTTGCTCAAATTAGACACTTTATGTCACCATTTCTACACCAATAACATTTCAAGGGGCACAATTGCAGAGCGGTTTGCCGAAATTAGGCAAAATGTAACCACAACATCGATCCCTTTCATCAAAATGTAATATTGTCTACTGACTATCTCTTTTCTTGTTTCATCAATATTATGTATTTTTCAGTCCATACTATTTGAAGGACATATTTACACATTAAGGACATAATTAAGGAAATTAAACAAAATAAGGAGATTCTAAGGAATATCCAAGATCTGAAGGACATTACAAAGAACTCTAACATATATAATAAGGAAAGCAAGAAACCAATTAACAAGATGATAAATTTGTCAGTGTTGAAACGAAAACAGGTGATGTTGGAAGAACAGGCCATGTTGGGAGCCGCTACGCGAAAAGGGGTCGAGGCTATGGCTCGATGGACGTTTCAATGTGGCTATGACCGTATGAGCCGAAGCCGCAGTCTGCAGAAAAATATGAAAGTGAGTGTAGATGATGAGAAGTTAAGAAAGATGACGCAGTTAAGAAAGACTTTCTTCAAAATACTAAAAAATGCAACGGGAAAGAAATATCCATTATACGTTTATTACTATGGTGATTTCAAGTAAACTTGTATAAGAAAATAACCAGAACCCCCCCCCCCCCCCAACAAAAAAGGTAAGGACATTCAGGAAATCTCTCGGGAAAATATGTCAATCTAAGGAAATTTAATTTTTGAAAGTGGAGGCATTGAATCTACTTCTTCCGAAGTTGCCGATCCACCAACTTGCTTGGTGCGACCAGATACGCCTCGTAAACAGAACATCTTGCGCGGGCGCATAATTATTATTAAGCTTCTTTGGCGAACAACCTGGATACATCGAAGCAGAATCCGCGGTGAAATACTCCCTTGGTAGGCTATTATTTTCCTTTGGCGAAAATCCTTCCATCGATGTTGTTTAAGATAGCAATAAAACAAATACGATACGATCGCCCGAGCCTACATGATAAAACAGGTTCCGCTAGTCCGTCATGTCAGTTTTCTTTTCGCTCGATAGTCCCCGTTGGGATGTCATTTTGATTTGAGGTGAATTTTCCCGTGCCGTAATGAATATTTATACAAGGCCTGCCGATCAAATAATACGCCAACCAAATGATCGCTATGTACACATCCGCCGAGGGAGGTTTGTGATGAAGGTGTACATTAAGACCACCCTGGTTAAATCATTGTTTCTCCTGCAACCCGTGGGACTTGAGTTTAAAGGGGTCTTCTCATGAGTGTCGTCTTATAGGAGTGTGTCAATCGATACTGACCCCATCCCTTCGTCCCCACTTCCCCATATTGTGGGTTTTTTTTTTCAGAAGGTGGGGGCGGACATTTATTTGACGCAAGGGTGCACGCCTGTAAATAGGCCAAAATTTGTCCGCCTAGCTCATGAATAAAAGTTATACCTTCAAAATATTCTATATCATTCTGAGAGCCATACAAGTGGGAAATTGAAGAGATATGGCAATGAACCTCTGGCCCGAACTTGGGGCTTCCAATCCTGAGCATTTTGGATGCAACCTTTGGGCTCGAAAGTGGCACTATTCGGCCATGTTGTGGAGGGATCGTTTTTTAAGATGACTTCTTTTCCGCTTTGGGAAAAATAAGGGTCGTCTTCTTTGGGTGAAAATTCCTCGAAAGGTCAATGGTCAACAGACCAAAACATGCAAAGAAAATGAAAGATGACATGTTGATCATCATTTTTCTGAGCAGCTTATAAATACCTGTGGGAGTTCTGAGTATTTTTAAAAGAATGTTGAAGTACGTGCATTTAGCACTAGTGTCTATGGGAATTTTAATGCAGGAGTGCACCCGCAGGGTGCGCTGTCAATGATACAATGTACATTATGTACCTATAATACATGACGGCCTCGTGTATCATACATGGTATAATATCATACAACGTGAGCAATCGTGTTGGTTTGAGGTGACTTCATAACCTCTCCTCGGACCAATATTACAATTCACACCTGTACAGAAGACAAATCCCAAGTTTTCTTCTGAAATCACACCATACAATACTTCAATTCTCAGACCACAGCTCAAGACCTTTGGTCCTTTAATTTGCCTTTGGCGACTTAATTTAAATACACTGGATTTCAAAACCCCCGCAACCGCCTAAAATTGATGAATCTGCCTCTGGATAAATGTACTTCACAAAGGCCACGTTTCAGACCTTTTCTTCAGTTTCTTCTGCAAAATGTACGTTTGATATCTTGGATTGTCACGGATGTATAAAGTCATATAAATTATCTTGAAAGAAATGTTACATATTATAGATAATGAAAACAGGTCTCTCTCAAATGACGTCACTGACTGCAGATTGTCACGTGCATCGGCATTTTTGTCACTCGCATCGTATTTCGAAGAAAAAAATATCGAGCAACATGCGCACATTCCATATGGCTTATTGCGTTGCATACGCAGTTGTAATTTTTCTAGGAAGATGACGTCGTATGAGAGGGGTCTATACTGAAGTTGCAGGTTTTGCACCTTCTCTCTGTTTTTTTTCGTTGGCAGGTCCTAGATGCTCCGGCCTATAGTCTCTTTGTAAGCTACCTGACTGACTGAATAACTGACTGTTTAATTGTGACTTAGCCTGATTGTTTGCTGGTGCGCGAACCGGGCAGTGCTATCGTATATGATTCATCCGTCATATAGGTTAAATCCGGCCCGAGTGTACACCCGATCCGACTCCACTGAATAGCCATTCTGCATGCATCAACTGAATTAAATCGTGTGTGCTCTTGGATTAGTGTTACTTATAGGGCCTTTAAAAAGCTCTGGCAGGAGCTTCTACGTGGTGGTCGGTCTGTCCGTCGGTCGGTTGGTCTGTATGTCTGTCGTTCCCCAAAAATTGACCAAAAAGTATGGTGTTCCTTAATGTGCCATCGGCGTCGCATTCTTCGGCGTCGCATTTTTCAGCTCTGGCGGGGATCATTATGAACGATTCCATGCAAGACTTTCGTGCTAGAGCTCTTTCAACACGGCCAGAGCTTATTGTGAACTCACAATTGTTTTGAGAGCGAGCATGCATCAGACGTATAATTATGTGTCTTCTGTGAATGATGTCCCTCTTGCCGTTCGTTCGGGCTCTTATTGTTTTATTCGGCGGCTGCCGAAGGAGGATAGGGCTTGAATTGGAGTTTTTTTCTCTGTACAAGTTTACCTTATGTTCTGCCAAAGTCGTTGATATGCAATGGGTACTTTTACTTATGTCTTGGGGGAGGTTAGGGGCGCTCGTATTTTTAATCAATTTCATGTACATGTGCAATTGTATCGCTATTAATTATTACTCCATTTTTGGTCTCGCTTTTTATCATGCTTGTAAATAACATATGATCAGCTGGGAGGGGATTGTCAGTTTCAGTGCAATTTTGTAATTCTAGATGTATTTCTTGACTAATTGTCCTTAAAATTACTTGTTTAATAACTTATTGTTGTTCTTTTTTGTCAATTAAGGTCTTGTCTTTGTTTATATCTTTGTCTTGACATATTTTTGTAATGTGAGGGCCCCAAATGATCAGCTTCTGCTGGATGGGTTACCCTCATTAAAGATGGTTTTAAACAAATGCATAAATAAATAATTAAATAAATATCCATCTAGCACTTCTTGACCTCCACCTAGTCCGTTTGACTATCTCGGGGCTACGCATATAGGCCTACATCAACTGACGTCTAGCAAAACTAATAATTCAATAGTCCTCAAATCACGCTCCAAACTCAATTTTTCACGACCTTTAATAAGGTTAGGTATAGATGGCGCAAATTGTACACCGACAAGGCCATAATCGAATTTCAAATTGAAACTATAGGCTTCCATCTTTGACGGGATGGCTGATTAAAAAAGGCAAAGCAAGCTGAGACCAGGATCACACAATACTCTATTCAATTATTGATTCAGGATGGCCACATCATTTGTAAACTAAAATTTGGTGGCAGCGTGGTGAGAAATCTACTATCGCCATCCTCATGGAGACTTGACTGAGTCCTACACACATGTATCATGAAAGTACGTGAAAAAAAGCGGCGCCAGACTAATACGCAAGTGGTTTAGTATTTACATGAATGGGCAAGCCTTTAATTGTAAAGCTGGTATCATGTACTAGTGTAAGTGGCTAGTGCCAGTCAGTCAGTTATTGAGATAGGCAACCAGTCAATCTGTTGGGGGGGGGGGGGGAGTCAGTCAGTCAGTCAGTAAGGAGCAATCGAGGACACTAGGCTAGCCCTGCTGGGAAATAAAAAGAAATCCACAGACTCCCACAGGCAGAATGCGCTCATTTTGTTGCAAACCCGTGTGGTGAAAACGTAATTTAAACCAGCCCATGCCCACATCACGTGCAACTGATGAAGACACTAAGCTTTATATCCTGTTCATATCATAGGCCTATCTACTGCTGAATTCAAAGAAAGAATCTTTGTGAAAGTATCTTCGTAACTCAATATGTCCATAATTAATTCACATAAAGCACAACTCTTGGCCGACAAAATGCCGAGAAATCAGCAAAATCATAAAAAACAGCCACACTAACGGGTCTTTTCATGCATCAACGTTGGCATGTTTAGCCTACCATTTTAAGAAGTGAATTAGGTAAATACACTGTTATTTCGGTTGTGTAAAAATCAAACGGTTGTGTACTATATGAACCTAGCAACTGGCCGTTGTGTAAACTGTTGTTTACACAACTTGTGTAAAATATTACACAACTTGTTCAATTTTTTTACACAACTGGTTGCTAGGTTCATATAGTACACAATTAACCGACATAACAGTGTAGGAAAAAACAGATGCAAAACTCGAAAGGCATCAGGTGTTCAGAAATTTAAGTTAATTTTGGCCGCTAATCCAAAAGCCCTCCCTCAAAGACCGCGGGGGGCGACAGTGCCCCCCCATGAAACCTTGGCCCCCCCCCCCCAACTGAGATTTTGAGTTTCTAAAAAAATTATCATTGATCTACATGACGCCCCCCCCCCCCCCCCCATGAAATGTTCCAGCCAGGGATGGGATATTTTGGTGGGGTGTTTTTTTTGGGGGGGAGGGGGGGGGTTATGCTGATGTGCATTTCCGTCATTCATGAGCAAAAGCGTGATGTCATTTCAAGCAGAAACCTTTATAATAAAGCTCTTTGATTACCAGAGGTTGCCAGAATTGTGGGGAGTTCGCTGTCCGCGTTGATTTCCTTTTCTTTTGTGATTCGTTGTGGTGTCAGTACATGCAAGGCAGTAAGTCAATGAGCAAACTTTTCTCACAAATGTTCTCAATAAGCAAATGTTTGATTGACAATTTGAACAGAAAACCGCTTAACTGAACAGTGTCTTCCTCGAATGACATCACAGCAACAGCGCCATCAGTTGTCCGGAAAAGCATGGACACTTTTTAAATGTTTAAACATTAGTGCACTTTGAAATAAAATTGAATAAAAAGGGATGTCAAATAGTTTTCATACGATTACGCGGAGTAGAAAGTATGTTCCTAAGAAAGTTTCACTTCATGAACCCTTTACAGTTGGTTGCTGCAAGGGTAAAACACTTTCTGTGACCATACGCGCATTTCGTGCCTACAATAGACTCGGTCACTGGCTATATACAATGTATGCCTTTCCAATAGGAACTCAAAGTAATTAGAGGACACCATACCGGCACCTTTGGGGACGAAGTCTGACCCGTGTATTGGTGAGTCGGGGCCACCAAAAAAAGCCCAATTAAACTAGCCACACCCAAAGAAATTATAAATTTCAGTTACTCCCATTTCAATAACAATGTTTTGAAGTACTATAGTAACTCCAACATTGTAATCATATCACAATGTTTTTTTTATTTTATTTCTTGAAATACATTTCTTACAATTTGAATACTGTGGCGTCAGTATTTACATTTTGCAAAAATGAACTAAAACAATCCTCTGATTTCTCATCAAAAGATGCCTTTGCGCCGCGTATGCATAATTATTATACAAATGCATCAAATTAAAAGCAAAAAAAGTACAAATTACACGTTATACTCATTATAAAATAATGTGAAACTGAATAAGTCAATAATAACATGGGAAGACCCGACATAAAATAATTACAAAATTTGATACTGTTGACATTACTGTAACTCATTCCCTTTGGAGATTGGCACTATGGAAGACGACCAACACCACCATTTTTGGAATTCAGTAACCAATTAGTGAAAAAACAGTATTTTAAAAACATAAAAAGACCAGTGGGTTATCTTGATTCCACTCTAGCAGGTGTGAATTTCAAGAAATGTTACACTGCAGTTCGCGGCATAAAAAAAAACAAAAACAAGAAATGGCGTGCTTACCAAAACAAGTCCCCCGCCACCGTACAACTATTCCCATTATATGGCACCGCCATTGGAATGTCAAGTTTCTGGGAGGACACAGAGACCAAGACCCATCCCCATACCAAGTTTGAAGTTGATATGTCGCATCCTTCTCATCAAGTTACCGTGTGACAACCAGTTCGATTGTTTTAACCTTAGTGACCTTGATCTTTGATATATGGGGTCCAAAATCAGAAGGGCTCTACGTGACACTGACACAAAGACCAACCAACATACCAAGTTTGAAGTTGATATGTCAAGTCCTCAAGTTATCAGGGGTGTGAGTGATGAAAATAGCTGAAAACAGTTGAAAAAAGGTGTACAAAAGCTGAACTTTGGAAATCTCCTATACCTTTGTACACAGTAAGTGAGGGGAAAAAAAGCTGAAATCCAAAACCAAAAAAATCCTGAAATCAGCTTTAAAGCTGAGATTTCACACCCCTGAGTTATGGTGGGAACACTGATGGCTTGCACGCAAACACATGCACACACAGCCAGTCGTGTTATCCTATACTTATGAGGACCTCCTTTTGTTCCCTTCTTTTGTTCCAATTTACTTTTTCTCAACACATCCACTAATGTTTGTACATAAAAACTTCCCAAGGATTTGGCTCAGGTCCTTGGTTTTTTGTTATCCTCAGTCATAAAGGATAACAAGATCACGTTTAAAATACATACCTAATAAATTGGAGAGCAAAACTCCTTTTAACTTATTCACAAAGTGAACACACTGTCAACCCAATTTCATCATGATTTCCTTTCCTTTCGTCTTCATTTTGCGACGGAGAATCTAACCCCCAAAACGCCTTTCAAACTGTTTTCAATGGACCTGGGAAGGTACACACAATGTCGTCTCACCTCCACTATATATGTGGACTGTTTTGTTCAGAGGTCCACAGTGACTGCACTACCTGTCCGCCAACACAAACACGGAAGGAAAGGTAAGCGGGACATAAAAAGTGTTGGTATGACACAAGGAAAGGCCACAGGCTTATGGAATGTACGTGGTTTTCTATTCCAAGTGGGAAGTGTATACAAAGCTTTAAAAAAAACCAACTAAACTTTAAGTCACAATGGAGACTTAATTAGATCAAGTTTGCAACTGATTGTTTGCTTTGAATTTTGATACTACAGATCTAGACAGAGCTAAAGTCATCATTTAGGAATCTTCATTTCAAATACAAAATATATTACTAAAAAAAAGGATAATTAAGGCCACACTTTATACCTGTAGGCATATTTGTGCAGTAAACAATCCAACTGGAATTGCAGTACCTGTACGCCTGATCTAGTGGAGAAGTTTCTATGAAAGATCAGCTTTCACTTTATTTGTGATCTGTTATTGACAAACAAGAAGGGCCATCCAAAACATATTGCTTCCCTCTATTTCCATGGGACTAGTTCAAGGAGTAGGTATATTAGATGCCATAAATCTTATCAACCTCTTCAAAGCCAAGTGTACGTCGGAGATGTAATCAAATCACCCACTCGAATAGTGAAGTCCATTGGAGTCAATATTTTTGGTAACTCAACTTGACAGGCGCCATAAACATGCACACATGTAAATGTCTTGACTTAGGCAAAGGACTTGATCTGACTCAAGCCAAATCTTCACCAACACTCAGTCCTTAACAAAATGTGAAAAAAAAAAATCATTGACTTCTCATTACCACTTCATGTCAAACTGAAAGCTGGTTTGCACTTGCAAGGCCAATGGCAGTTCGGCAGATTGACAGCACTACACAAGAAGTGCTGCAAAATTATACACTCAAGATTGTGATACTACAGATGGTGTGAAAATATCTTCGCAGTGACTTGAATTGACTTGACAACGAATGTGGGTCCCGACTTGACTTGCCTCGAGCACACATTGTGGCTCAACTAGCCTTAACTGGACCTTGCTGATCTCACGACTCAACTTAATTTGAGTCACTGCCTTTAGAGCGACTTGACTTGACTCACAAATGCAGTGCTTAATCCTTTCATTCAAATCCATATTAGCCCATGAAAATGTGAGAGCAGCATATATTACTGAGATGTTGATGATGACGGATGGATCTTCCCTTGCAGGCCAACCAAAAATGGTGTAGTGTAGTTGAGTCTTGATCAAGGCTGTAACTATCCAATGAGAGTTGACTGCTTTATCATTCTTATCGGTATACTGGTTAATCATACACCAGTTGCATCAAGAGTCTAACCTTCATCAAGGCTAGCCATAGCTCTAGTCCAACAGTGGACTTGGATTTAGTTCCCTAAGTATTGCATTTGGTCCCCAACAAGTGCAGCCAAGCTGCCGGAGAGGTAGAAGGCACTTTATTGAAGCTTTTTGCGCATGTTAGTTACATGTATGCTTGGAACTTCTTTGGTCCCAGTCCCAAAACTGGATTTGATTCATATTGTCGACTGCACTCTCTACCGCTGCAGTGACTTGACCGCACCTGTCAGGGATCAGGACTGGCTGCATTATGACAAAAAAAAATCCAAATCCACGCTTGGACAGGGAAAAGGCTAGCCACGGTGTGTGGCATCCAGGACATACTGCTTACTATCTACAGTTGTCCGTTCATTATCATTTCTTGTAGAGTCCCTTCTGCTGCTCTAGATCCATGTCTTCTCCTTTGTGCTGGCACTGATGGAGTGTGGCAGCGTAGGTGTAAACCCTTGAATCGACCAAATCCCCTGCTTCACTGTATGCTGTTGTGAACGAAACAGGAAGCATATTGTACTTATTTTGAGATGAATCCACAAAGTTACTTATATAGTGCTACTTGTAGGAAGGTTTCAGGCAGTTCAGGGAGTAACTGGCAGAGTTATTTTGTGTGGCACTGGTTCATCTTCTTTGTCATGTTGAGTCTATGGGTTTTATTATGCATTCCCACCCAAGACTCAGATATGAAATTTTGGAGATAAAAACAAAAGGAAAATTTGTACTGTACGCAAATAGTATTGGAAAAGTTTTGCCCTTAATTAAATTACTTCCAATTACAGGTAGTTCTCATAACTGTCCATGGGAGAGTAATATAACTTAGCTGACAGGAACTCCTATCATTTGAAAATTTGGCAATCTGCCAATGTTACATTCATTACATTACATTTTTGTTTGGGGGTTAGGGCAGGACAAGAGAAGACCGTTACTGGACCTTACCATCAAGTTTTTGCTTGAGTTCATGCAAAGGTGCATGGATAACTTCTATGAATTCCCCTTCATCTGAAACAAAACGGCAAACATCAAGTTCATCACATATTCATCATACCCATAATCTTTTCTATTTTGAATAATGATTCCAACTCATGAGATGGGCCAACATTAAACACACTCTGGACTGAAGTAGTCATGGTAGTGGTTCATATACCATACAAGATTTGAAGATTTGCATGGTAAAGATAGCAATAAGATAGACTTATACAAGGTAATGTAACAAATCTCTGTTGTGAGTTTGGAAGGTTCTAAAAAGAATTTAGGGAAACTCAACATTTCAGACAGTGTACTCTGCCCGTCAGTATCTACAGCCTTTAAAAAGGCCACTCAACATTGGAAAATCAATTGATGCTTAGGACATCTGCACAAAAAGAACAAAATACAGGTTGGAATCCTACAGGAACAAACCCTTCTGATATCCAAATGCACTTACGAACACACAGCAAAAAGAGCTAATTCAATACTCCGAAGAGCATATTTTTTTTCTGACACAAGTCCCGAAATACCTAATCTCATTCCTGTCTACAGGTACTGAAAATGTAAACAATCTAGGGCGGAGAACAGTAGTTAATTGATCAGAAAGAAGAGTAGTAAATCTAGGTTAATGCATACTCATCCACTTGATGGTTCATGCATAATTCCATCCACTGTAATCATCCATCACCATTTGGTAACTCATTAGCTGTTCGAAGGACAACATTAATGAATTTTCCCTTTCAATCCCACAGCGATACTGTTTGCTAAAAGCTGCCTAATCACTATCCCTGTACCGACGTTTGTGCTTCCAACGACTCTTCAAAATATATAAGCTTAAATTTTGTTCAAATACAAATGGAATATAGGTGTGGTGTCTGACATGAGCAGACAAATACATGTGCATACAAATACATGTGCATACATGTACATACTGAGTGCCAACATAATGCACTCGTTCAGTACAGTGCAGCTAGTGAAAAAAAATTTAACCCCCAAAAAGTCACTTACTGGCTAATTGGCTGAACTTGTCAAGCAAGGTTATCTCTGCTCAGAAAGTCATGGTGGGGTTATGTATAGAACTACCTCAACACACACTTGTCCAAGAATGTTGCCATAATTTAATAAGGGAATGCATTTGTGCTTGGCTGGTTTTAAACACTCTATTTAAGACTGGTTGGAGTCTGGATGTTGATAATAACCGGAGTCGAATGCGAGGATAATTATCAGCATCCAGACTCCAACCGATCTTAAACAGAGTGTTTAATACCAGCCAAGCACATCCATATATTCCCATTCATAAATATATTTTCGGTCAAAAAAAATCAAAACTGTTTGGTCCAAAAGTCAAAACAAGTCAAACTTTATAAATTTCCAATGAGTTTGCTTAACATTTTTGCTTCAGGTTTTTCGGGACACCCTCTAGCCAGCTACATTATGGTATGTCTGTCTTGCAAAGTAGACGTAAACAACTCCCTATATGGAGATTGATGGGCGATGTTGCGCAGAACGCAGCTGTGCAGGTGTATTGTGAATTTAGGACTATGAGATACTAACGCACTGTAGTATTTCGCATGCTTACGTGAGGATTGTGAACATTCAACCAATCAAACTGTGAAAGGCACTGCATTTCACAGGAGTCCAACTTCCATGCGACACTGGAAAAGTGTTTAAGACCAGCCAGCCGGTCTTTATCAACCGTTTAAAACCAGCCACATGACTGGCACTTGACGAATAGGAATGGGTAAACTGTCTTAGGTATTTATGAATACTAATTAATGCATACATATCGGTATGAACTTGTACTATTTAATGTATGTATATGTGTCTACCCATGTAAATGTATGTGCACACCATGCATTACAGGGCCTGCAACAGATGTAAATCACAGGTAGAAACTACAATTTTGCAAAAATGACCCATACAGAATTTTTCTGACCACCCAATATGCCAACTTTTTTCGTCGGAAATTCAAATCTGTGCTCGAAACACTTGCCACTGACATAAACTTTCCAAGATAATAAACTACTAAATGACTAACTTCCATTACGAGTCACTTTTGCAGCTTTTGAGGTGTGAGCATATGCAAAAGTATATCAGACACATTTGGCTGATGTGGATAGGGTTATGGAGTAACGTCAATTGAATTCCCAAAGCACACATCATATTCTCAAATGACAAAAAAACCTGATATTATAATTGACACAGCGGCTGTGAAACCACTTCCACTGCCAAGTATTAAAGTATCAAATTTTGAGTTAATGATGATTGAATGATGTTATGGTAAACTTCAACATTAAAGTTAATTTCAATATCTCCAGCAGATGATGGATATATCGTTAGGGCAATCAATTATTACCATGCTTGTTTTTTTGGCCATATAATGTACGGCTGAGCGTATGTAATTCTTTTGCTGAAAATGATTAATGAGCAAACAGCGCTTCATGAATCTGATTAGATTGCGTGTAATGATGATACAGCTGCAAACACACTGTAATGTACTTTGTATAATCCCCTTAAAGCTTCCATTACAAATATTGAAATCTGCAAATTAGTGGGGAAAATAGGCCATGGGCCAAAGCCTGTAACGTGCGGTTTCGTCTTAACTTTTTAGTGGCAACCTAATTTCTCAGTTATAAGTAGTTGGGAACATGTAAATTGATATTTTACAATGCGCACATCACATCGTTTGCACAAGTTAGAAATAAAGGGCACTGTTTCCCCAATGTAACTGTACCACATGAGTGCGATCGCGATGCATCGCTGTCATTGCGTACCAGCCTCGCCTCCATTGGCGCATGCGCGTTCCTTTATCAACCACTGGCCGTGGGGAATATGTAAACGGCGACGCGGACTGGCTAAAACAGAGCGTACTGCAAGTGTACTTCAAAGTCTGCGCACACCATATCCTAAGCGTCAAGTAATGTACACATTTTTATTCAAGACTGCGCGATGCCTTTTCGATTTGGATTCTGGAAGCCCAGTTTTACGCCACCAGAAACATGTATTCTGGGTAAAGAAATGGAGAAAAAAATAGTGTGTCACTTATTTACTTGAAACTGAATGACTTGTGACTGATTTGTGCTGTAAAGGGACGACAGAGGTATGTAAATTTAATATAAATGCTTATAACGCCACGTCCAAATCTCATCATGCTCATGTTTGAAAGATCAATTCTAAAAAAAATGTTAAGCACCGTGTCGAGCGTTAAATAATGACTTATTCATGCAGACTTCCTTTTTATCTGTTGTGTCAAATTTGAAAGCATTTGAACTGAAAACATAGAACTTATGGCAAAAGTACTATTTTTAGCCAAAAATGGGCAACATTATGAGGAAAAAAAGTTGTCATAACTTTAGTGTGCAATTTGGGCCAATGTGAACAGCCAGATTCAGATTCAGCACTATCGAATTAGTAAAGTTGATTTTATTGCAAGCCGACACCAAACAGTTAAGACGAAACTCAACACGATACAGATTTTGGCCCATGGCCTAAAAAAAGGAGAAAAGGATTTACAATAATAGTAAAATAACACATACCTAAATTGGGTACTGGTCTCTGATTAACTGTGTCATCACCATCTACCTGTTTAAAAAAACAAACAATAGATTTGTTTTATATTGTAGAATATTAAAACCTACGTCACACAAGGCAATATTGTTCACGGCAATCTCAAAGAAGAAAACGACCATCAAATGGTTTTACCTCTGTCTGTTTTGAACTTAGTTTGTGATGATGTGGGGCACATGTAAGTTTCTTGTCTTTCACTTCACAACTCACATGCATGTCAAGTGGAAGATCCAGCCTTTTTCAAAGAGGGTGGTTCAGTTAGGCGTTCATCAGGTCAACATTTTCAAAATGGGGGTAGGGAGGGTGCTGAGGCCAGATGCAACACAGTGCATCAGGTGTATATTAAAGTCTGTTGGACCTTGCGGCATTGGGCCATCAACACCAGTGAGCTAGTCCCATTGAACAATATACATGTGTATGCCTCAGTTGTATCCCACTGCATTCAGTGACCACAGACTATGAGGCGTTTTGGCCTTGCGAATTTTGATCTGTTGGATCTTGCTACACTTGGCAGGCTGGTCAGTTTGAAAAGTGGTGCATGTTGCTGTGCTCAGCATGGTTTCTAGCCAAAATACCCTGGAGGGTTAGGGGTTGAAGTCCACACAGAAACCAAAGGCAACTAACCCTAACAGAACTCAAACCCCAACAGCATGTTTTGTTGGAATCTGTCAGGTACAGTACCCCTAAACTGACAGTCTTTTACATTGGGTTTGCACATCTGCAGAATCAAAGACAGAAATATGTGTGGGCAGTTGGAATTTGCCAGGATGGGTATAGTTTCCAGTAAATCATGCTAGCGAGTTAGGGTTAAGTAATGAACTGGTTCACATGTAATACATATGTCTTTATAGAAAAAGAAATATTGAATTTGTGTTCCCATAATATATACATTATGGCAAACACAACTAGATGAGGAGGGGTATAGTCTAGGGGCTAGACGTTATGGTTTGGTACGTGATATTAACCTGCGGCCGCGAGAGGGCGCTTTCACGACCAACCAATATCCCAAGGACTTGTCAGGAACAACGTCTAGGGAAATTTGCATTGGTTGTGTAATGCCCGCGCAACTGTTAGGCCTAATAATATATGCAGCGCACAATTCAAAAAAAATTATTGTAGTTCTGAAGCAAACTCTCAAATTTTATCCAGTGCAATAAAAGATGCAGCAAGACCTTTGTGCAACCTCACTGGTCGGCTCTTTTGTTGTGAGTAGTATGTGTGGGACTGAAAATGGACCGTAATTGCCTACAGAAGTCACGCATGCGCACTAGTTTCCCCCATTTTTCGGGGGGGGGGGGTTAGATTTCAGCAGATTCCTACACGTTGTTCTGACAAGTTCCGTGGGCGATATTGGTTAGTCGTGATAGTGCCCTTTTGCGGCAGCGGGTTATCGTGTATCAGATCATAACAATGTCTAACCCCTACACTAGACTGTAGATGTACACGTTTTTGTTAAAGTAAGTTCCTTATTTCCTCATGCTCCCTCCGTAGTCAGCGATTATGTGGAAAAATTGGTTACAATGGTTTCAATGTAATAGATACATGAACGGAACAAACCTGCACGAAAACAAGATTAAGAGTTGAAGCTGACATACCGGAATCCATAGCAGTCACTGTAAAGAAAAACATTGATTCCATGATGAAGTATTTATTAGTAGAGACAAAAAATGGATTACAGCAAAACAATATTAGAAAAAACAAATATTAGGCCCCAAAAAAAAAAATATTCGGTCTCTGGTCAGACCAAAGTTCCGGAATTGACGCGGCCACGCGGCTTTTTTTTTTTTTTGCTTTTTTTTTCTTTTTTCTTCAAGCTTGGATTGTACAGACAAGGTGGGTACTATTTTGCTTTTTTGGTTTCCTCATGTACATTGGTGTCCTCCATAATTTGCCTTGGTGCTTTCGATCATTTGCCTTGGTGCAATTTCCCATTCCTTGGTGTTCTTTGGTAAACAAAATTGAGGAGGTGCGGAAATAGAGGGCGCTGTTGGAGCTACCGCGGAACATTTTGGAAAAAAAAAAGATCGACGCGCATGCTTAAAATCGACGCGCGCGCTGACCAGAGACCGACTTATTTTTTTTTTTGGCCTTAACATTACTTTTTCTTGAGATTAAACATATTAATACTGTTTACAAACAATAATAATCTCAATTCTCCCCATTGATCCACATTAATTGTATGCTTGATGCTTGTCAAATTTAGCTTAATGGATCAGCAGTTTATTGTAGTAATTGAACAATGAGGTTTTTTTTAATAAATTGACGGATTTGTAGAACCTTTAAGTTTTACATCCACCAGTTGCTGCTGGTATCACTGGCGATTTGGCGCTGATGCCAGGAGATGTGTGTTGCCCTCCATCTTCAAATTTGGGAAACAACAGGGAAACTCCGACGCCAGCGACTATTAGTCGCTGGCGTCGGTGACATGTCTCCCTGGTGACAAGTCTCCCTGGCACCAACACCAATAGTCACTTATTCTTCATCATTGATAGCAAGACAGGTGCCCGGTTCCTGGTGGATACAAGAGCTGAAGTGAGCCTTTTGCCTCCATTGACTGCGGGAAAACGCTGGCCTCGGTCTTCATCTGTCAATCTTCAGGTGGTTAATAAATCTCACTTACACTGGATGTCAAGTTGCGTAAAGTCTTTCGTTGGGTCTTCGTCACTGTTGGTCTACCGAACCCAATAATTGGAACACTTTTAGACTGCTAGTCAACATTCAGCGTCGTAAACTCATCAACTCAACTACAGGCCTCACCCATGGGAGGGGGGGGGGGCCCTGGCGAGCAACTGGCCCCCACAAGCGTACAAAATGCCCGGTACTGGCCTCACCATAGGCAGAATCGGTTTCGACTCCATTCTCATCGGTCCAACCACAGCCAAGCAGAGTGCCTAGCCCTATGAAGTGCTTCTCGGACACTTTCCAGAAGTGACACGTCCGATTTACACTGGCAAGGACGTCAAACACTCTGCAACATATCTCACTGTTACTAAGGGCCCACCAGTGTTGGCACGCCCAAGACACCTACCACCAAACAAGCTGTGTGATATGAACTCAACAACTCTGAATCCAACCTGTATTATGTGACTGTATGGCAAAGTTGTAGTCAAGTTCTCAAAGTCCCTCAGTCAAAAGACAAACTGTCAAAATGAACCCCGACAAAGTATTTCCTTTGTCATTGGTCAGCCCCTGCTACTCGACGTAACTTGTAAAACACCTTGTGATTTGACTTGTGATATGGATTTGACAAAAAGTCTGAATCCAAGCAAATGCAGTGATTGTATAGCAAAGTTGCAGTCCACATAAGTCACTTACAAGTTGTTGAGCTTCAAGTCAAACATGTGTCAAATGACAAGCTATTCAAATGAACTCAGATATTCCTTTTTCATTGGTCATACCCAGCTACTTGACCCGACTTGTAAAATGAATTATGAATAGATTTCAACTCTGGATCCTTTACCTGGAGAGATGCTGGTTATTGTTCCTACATAACCAGTTTCTTCTTTCAGTTCTCGTATCGCTGCTTCGGCCACTGTTTCCTCACTATCTACCAAACCTGAGAGGCAATAAACAGCACCATTAAAGTAAAGACAACAATATTTGTTCCTTCTCCATCCATGTTCTCAAGCGAAACCACTCACCGCTCGTTTATCAAAAAACAAATTCTGTAAAGTCTAAATACAGGATGCCCCCCTAAAAAGGTAACCCACAAACAAAGGGATGATATCTATACAGGGTGAGTAAAAAAAACGGAACCCAAACCCCCAAAATTATATTTCATATTTAAAAAAATATGTAGCACCAAATATAATAATGACTGGAAAGCCAATGTCATAAGCTACTTTTCGATGAGAAAAATACTGAAATTGCTCAATCCGTTCAAAGTATATCACCATTTAAACACAATGACCCTAAAACCTCTTTCGTCCAAAAATGCGATTTCAAGAATCGTCATCACAATTGTCTTCAAACTTCACCAGCGATAAAACCTCTGTTTATACAAGTTAAAAATATTCAACAAAGTCCTTTTGAAGGACTGTCTTTTAAAAAAAGTGGATTTTATAAATCATATTGTTTGCCGAACCACGATTGTTAATAAAGATATTGTGTACTACAGTTGTTGACAGTTGTTCAGACGAGCATTCTGTGTCATTTTCTTTGTTGTCAGACAGTCAGAATACACAATAAACTGGTTTTTGTTTTGGACGAAACAGGTTTTAGGGTCATTGTGTTTAAATGGTGATATTCTAGTAAAACACTCAAGGGGGTTAGGGTTAAAGAACATGGTTCTCAGCAGTCCACTTCCCAAGCTTCAGGCCTGGCCTGCATTTGGCATGAGGTGGACAATTTATGCGATCAACCTGCAATGATGTGATGGGCCATGGAAGATTATGTGACGAAGACTCGGTGATGCATCCAAGATATCAATGGAAAGCTTCAGTTGTAAAAACCCAGTGTTTATGATAAAACAATTTTGGTCATTCAAGTTCATGTGTTTTTTTTATATTATTCCTTAGTTTGTGGGTACAATTTTTGGGGACACCCTATATTTTTCTTTTCTACCAACCATGGCCAACACTACCATTTTTTATTAATTTTGGAAATAAAAGATCATGGACTAGAATGTCAGGGATGCCACTGGAAAGCAATTTAAACAAAGAGAAAATTGCTTTAACAGACTTAATACATTTGGTGTTTCATTTCATTTGTAATGGCATTAAGCGTGAAATGAAAAAAAGAAAAAAGAAGAGAAAACCAGCTGAGTTGCATGCTTGAAATGGACTGCATGTGTAAATGCATATATGCCCCCTCTCTGTAACAAAGACAGACTTAAGTAAAACTCTAGAAAACATTACAGCTGGATACCTGGCCCCAACGCAGAGATGCCATAGGGTTCAGCACATCTATGCAAAATTATAAGGGGTCATCCATACAGTACGTACACACAAAAAGGGGATGGGGGTTGATGCCAGTCATACACTGTACGCAATGGGGAGTCAGGTTGGCGTAGTGGTACTTTCCTCGCCTTCCACTGCTGTGACCCGGGTTCGAATCCCGCCTGGGCCAATATGTGGATTGGGTTTTCAGTCCCTGCCTGATTCTGTGGGTTTTCCCCAGAATATTCTTCTAGGTTTTTCCTCCCACCTCTAAAACTGTAACTTCTTCTCACTGTCTTCTCTCCACAGGCTTCTTCAGGCTTGGGAGCTACAGTGCCTAGGGCGCTTTTGAGGAATCCTTGGTTTCATTACCAGAAATGATTAATAATAATAATAATAATAAAAATAATAACACCATGCGTACAATGGGGAGGGGGATCCAAGCCAATGCGTACGTACTCAGAGCGATAATTTGCTTTCATTAAATTGTCGTAAAATGTATTTACTCATATTGAAGACCTACCAGGACCAGCTTTTACATGTACATGTATGCATGGGAAAGCGTTGTACTGTTTGCTACTCTCCACTCCACTATTTAGATTTATCTTCTCAGTGCTACTCGCCAGCAAACGCCTTTAAAGGCCATCAAACTTCAGAGACAGCAAAATGATAAAAAGTTGATTGTGATTCGGCCCCTAAGTTTTAGTCAAGTAGATACAGCACGTCCATGCCAGGAAATAGTGCTTAAGCAGTGGTATGATTTTTTACTGTAGCAAGCACAACTTTCTACCAACTGTTAACCCCTTAAGCACGGGTTATAATGGGGACATTCCTCCACACATAAAGCAAGTGGCCCGCATGACTGCACAGCCTTTGTGTGGTAGCTGGACTGCACAAAAGCAGCAGCTGTGGAACTACCCACTAGCCTTGTGCCACGGCATACCACAGCTGGCAACTGCATTCCAATGAGGATTAGCGGCCGCGGCCATGACCGCTTCCCGTGCTCATGGGGTTAAGCGGCACTATGAAATTGGGCCCAATGAATTCATTTTTTTTTCTCATAAGAGTCACTCATCCTGTAGCAGCCACCAGGTGAAGGAACAAGGAAAGCAAGCTTCAATGTGAACTCATGCGCTAGTCCTGCAATGAATGACAGTTATTGAAAGCAATCCTACCTGAGGGGAATTCTATTGTGCATGACCTTACAGGTGGTCTGAACTGTCGGACCAGAACCAAACAGTCGTAGTGCAGTAACCGTTTGAGAATTGTGACCATTCCAACCGCTATTAGGAATAAAACAAAATACAGAGCCATACATTACATCTGGACATGTGGATTACATCTGCCCACTATACTGACAGCCTCACCTGCAGGGAACTCTATTGTGTAACACTTGACCGGGGGCCTGAACTGTCTGACCAGTAAAATGGAGTCGTAGTGCAGTAACCTCTTGACAATGGTTGCCATGGCAACAGCTGTTCAAATTAACAAACATTAGTGGGCTTTAGTTCAAAACGTGTCAAATGGAAACTTGTGGATTTAAATGGCACCAAAAATTAGGAAAGTGGAGAGTGAAAAAAAAATAGCTTCAAGTTTGTCATATACCTATGTAGGTGATCTGCAGATTGCACGTGTCATCTTTTTTTCGCAGTAGATCCCTACCGGTGCATGTTTTGTGTGCTTAAAAAGTCATATTTTGTGCATTTTTAAACAATTACCTCCATTGACCCCTAGGTGACTTTTGACCTCCGACTGGAGGGTGTGCTAGTGGTTAAGTAAGGGTTAACCCTCCTGCTATTTAAACAGTCACAGACAGACAAAATTCATTTCCACTTCCCTTGCTATACTTTTAACAAAGGCTAGTCACCAGCAATTAGATCATATGTCAAGCAAGCACTGTGACTAGTCAAACTGAGTCAACAGACAATGCAGGCAAGTTGTGGTCACTGCTGTTTTATCACTCATAAGGAGTCAAACCAAGCTGTATCAAGTCACTTTAATTAATCAAATTAGGTTTTGCCCTTCACCGACGTTTTAAACACTGTATACTCAGTGTGTATTACCTCCCGAGTGAAAGTTGGAAAAAATCACTCGGGTGGGACTCGAACCCACGACCTCCTGCTTTCTAGTGCAGATGTCTTACCACTCGACCACCGAGCAAACGGAATTGGTTGGCCGGTTCAAATCTGATGCACATAGCAGCGGGTACCGCATCAACTATTATAAGATGGAATTTTTTTTTGCGCCGGGTGATATAAATCAAATTAGGTTTTGCCCTTCGGTGGTCGAGTGGTAAGACATCTGCACTAGAAAGCAGGAGGTCGTGGATTCGAGTCCCACCCGAGTGATTTTTTCCAACTTTCACTCGGGAGATAACACACTGAGTATAGGCCTACAGTGTTTAAAACGTCGGTGAAGGGCAAAACCTAATTTGATTTATATCACCCCGGCACAAAAATTCCATCTTATAAAAGTTACTTTAAGCTACTCAATCCTGCTTTATGTATGCTGGGAAGTCTTAACTGTTGAAAACAGTCAATGGGTTTGATTTTGACTGCAAGGACAACTTGGCAAAGAATGTAAGTTTGAATAGGAGTGTTAAAGAAGGAAAATTAAAACTTGACCAAGCAAGGGTCCTCTGGGCCTACCGTCAGCTACCCCTGGCCTCTGGGGCTTGGTGGTTCTCTCCACCGTCTCCCATGTCCGTATCTTCCCCCTGGGGTCCTTGTAGGTTATCTTCTCCAGAGACAGCCACTTCTCTCGATGAATAGTCTAGTGAAATTTCAAAACAAAATTATAACCAGCAGATGAATGGTTGGTCATATCTGATGGAATTCCTGGATTGATCTGAAACTCTGAAAATTAAATATTTATGGATTGACAGGTTGATTTTAATTAGGGAATAAGCATGTGCTTGGCTGGTTTTAAACAAGTCCATTTAAGACCGGTTGGGTGAATGGATGCCATTAATAGCCCTCGCCAAAGGCGAGGGATATTAATAGTGACCAGGCTTCTGGCCGGTCTTAAACAGACCTGTTTAATACCAGCCAAGCATATATTTATTCCCATTCATAAATACCTTTTTGGTCAAAGAGTCAAACAAGTCGAAAAATGTAAATTTCCAACCATTTTGTTCTATCACAATGTAATCCTATCCTTGCCAATTAAAAAGAATCTATGAAAACCCACAACCAGCTTTTGGAGTGTTTCAATACAAAATGTACATTCAATCCTTTAGATTGATAACTGAAGCTTAACTATAAAAAAAACCTTCCCAAATCCTCTTTGCAAAACAGAGGATTTTGCAGGATTGAGGCTATATGGCAAAAAAAATGTGTGGCTGATTTTGAAGGCTGCACTGTTTCAAGATCTTGTGCTGGACATTGTGTTGTTTTTGCTCAGCCGTGCATAAAGTTAGGCCCAAATTGTACCTACTTGAAATCCTCTTCACTTCTCCATGATGTCACTGGCTCTGCCTCAGCATATACAGTGATTGCTGGAGGAGCTCGCAGGATTGAGGCAATGGCACCCCTCCAAGGACCACATTCAAGAAATAATGGAGGATTTTGCAGGACTGAGGCTGTATGCAAGTTTTATATGGACACAGTAGGAGAATTTGACAGGATTGAGGTTGCATCCTAGCAAAAAATGCCTCGGGAGTTAGGGTTAATGTCTTGACCAAAAGTCTGATATATGCCAATAAACTGTAACAAGAATCTATGAAAACCCACAACTAGCTTGCAAAGTTTCAATAGATTAAATCCTTTATTAGTCTGATAGTTTTGCTTTTACACGAAGCTTAACCCTTACTCCCTACTGGGTTTTACTATGAACAGTACCAAGTCCGCCAAAATCCGTCACTGACTATGCTTCAAATAATGTTTCAGGTCCAAATCCATCAAAATCCACCACAAAATCCACCACTGCTATACATGTAGGTGGATTTTGATGGACTTGGTGCTCATGGCTGCCTACTAAAAAAAAAATAATAATAATAATACAAAATAAAAAAATGAGTTTGATGTAAAATCACCTCTTGTTTGATAAACTCTGATTTCGGTTTGTGGGCGTTATTGGTGGGTGAGGAACTGGTGCCTTCGCTTGACATCTCTAATGAAGCTTCACAGTGTGCAGATGAACAGGACACTAGACGAGCAACACCCTTGAACTGTTGGGAAGACAGTGGCGACAACTGGCCCAACAATCTGCAGTTGTAGGATTATTATAAAATAATGAATGAAAAATATTGCAATGATATTGAAATACATTGTACATGTATAACACTCAATGATCAGGGAGTTAAATTAGACACAAATCTTTGTGGTTGTACAAAAGTGATGTACAGTGTGTATATGTAGCACTCCAAGTGTTCAGCTGATAAGCTGAACATGCACACATGTACACACACTCTTGTTTTACATACTCCCGAAGACAATGCTTTGTGTTCCCCTTTGTCCCTGTAATATACATGTAACACTCTCCCATAGACTAAGCACACAAACCTACTACAGAGGACCACTTTGAACAAAAGACCCACCGCCCGAGGACTGAAAGGATCTGTTGCTCTCCCTTTGTGTGTCTGTCCTCGGGGGTTATGTATAACACGTACCGGTATCTCCAATAGATGGAAGATGGTCAGTATGAAAATGTCTAATGTCCGACTATAAAAAGCCATCTTTGTCTAGGAAGTGTGCACACATGTTTTCTGCACACAAATATTGACCTCACCAGGTGCACAGGAACAATATTTACTGAAGGTGTGATGCAACGATTGGTGCGTTCTTCGCCAGATCCCCGAATGCAATTTTTTTTGTTCCCGCATATGATGCGGCCATAGCACAGGTGTGGTGCCCTTCACGTGTGTACGTCAAAGGAATGAGATTCTATTTTTGGTTGGGAAACCAGACTACATGTAAATTACTCCGTGCAGCTAGGTTTGTATCAAGTGAGTCCAATCTCTTGATTGGACTCTACGACACTGCTTTCAGGCGCCACTAGTGGGTTCAATTTTCGTCTGGTGCGTTGTTGTTGAAAGCAGTCGTGGAAAGCAAGACTGCTTTCCGCAACAACGCACCAGATGAAAATTGAACCCACTAGCGGTGCCTGAAAGCGGTGCGGGACCCACATACTTTTACATCGCGCACAGATTTTTTGATAACCATCACATATGCATTTGCATAATTAAGCAAACAAAATGGACGACAGCCGTTGCAACTGGACGTGTTGCCTGCCGACAAGCCACCGAAATTGTCAACATTTTTCTTTCTGTTTCAAGTCGATTATAGCTTCGTGAATGACTGTACCCTTAGAACTATGACCAATCACATTGACCTGTCTGATGCCGCCTGCGATATGGACTGTAAAGACAGTGTCTGTGGTCGGTTCCCAGACTAATAGACTCTGACATCACGTCAACAATGCTTGGCGTGCACGTTAAAACGTTAACGTGTAAGACCCATAGTTCTAGGGGTAGAATGACTGCTGAAGGGTATAAGGTATGTTAGTCCCACCAACTGGGGCGCTAGAACTCCTTTTTTGACATTTAGGATGTTGGTCTGTCGTACTAGTGTCCCACTAAAGAAGTATTCTCAATGTTGCAATTTCTAAAGTTCACCAAAAAAATCACGCAAAATACTTGACAAAAATACCTTTGAAAGCACCTACTGGCATGACTGGCTTTCTCCACATGTCAAAGATAGTACGACAGACCAACATCCCAAATGTCAAAAAATGAGTTCTAGCGCCCCAGTTAGTGGGACTAGAGAAGAGGTATGTAAATGGAATCTGAGGCGGGATAACATAGGTGAAAAAGGACAATTTTGGGGAGGCCATTTTTAAAGGGTCTCTTATTCTTAAGATCTCACTTTAACGCCGTAGTTATACCTCCAGTAGCCCGACTGTATCTGGCCGTACAGTACTATCGCAAGCTCTGTAGTACAGCCAGACAGCCAATGCTCCCCTAAATGCTAAACTCTGATGTAGCGATTTTGCTACCGATTTTGATCGGAATTATCTTTTCATCCAGGACAGAAATTTCCAAAGTTAAGGTTCCTAGTCGTAGAGGAACTCATAGGCCTACCTATTTCGAAAAAAACATTCTTTTATCTATAAAAGTTCATCCATGTGGCCAAAAGACGACTTTCAGTCATCATCTCCCACGAATATTGTCCCGAAAATGTTCCTCCATGCGATTTCAAAATGGCGGCCGCGTTGTAATGTATGTGTGGCAGAGCCAAGTTTTCCTTGTGTATTTTCATAGTGTATTAAATAGGAGTAGCTCCCCTTAGAAAAGAAAATCATTTTAGTTGAAGTTTAGATGTCCCCCCCCCCCCTTTTTCCTGGTAGTGTGACCCCCCGTTTGTTTATTTTAGCCCACAAGTCCCCCATATAAAAGCTGCCACATTGTCATGCCCGAGTGATTATTACCCAGCAGACCAGCAGTGAGACAACTTAACATCATATAGTCATATATTTCCTCCTACCTGGAGAGTGTCTTCCTAGCTGTTTCTTTTGTCTGCTAGTCCAGTCATTGGTTTTTAGTTTATTCCTGTGCTTTAAGAGTCATTTCCTTTAGTGCTGTGTGGGTTTCATAAACTTTCATTTCATTTATATATTTTCATTTTGATTTCAATTTTGGTTTTTTTTCCTTTTGGTTTTTAACTCTTTTTGTTCTTGGATTTTGATCCAGATTGAGTTTTTTAAGTATTTGAGAAAAAGTGTTTTTTTTTTCTTATTTAAGGATAGAAGTGGTTTTGTTTTGTTTGAAGATTGTTACGAGACTAAATTAAATTTTGGAGAAGTCTATTTTTGTTTCCTTGATTCCTTTTCTTTCTTTTTTTTGTGTCCCAGTTTAAAAAGCTAAATCGCGACATAATCATTGGAACCAGGTTTTTTCTCTAGTGATCCATTTTTCTACGTTACATATGCATTATGCGGGCGCGCTTGGGCAAGATAATGAATATGCATTTAGTTCATGACGTTTGTCATGTTTGTCATGCGTGCGGGGGGGGGGGGTGGCTGGCCATACAAAACACAAGGTCATGAACTGACTAATGCATATTCATAATCTGTCGTCTTTTACCCTTTAAATTCCGCTTAATTTCCCTCATAAATCAAAGCCCTGCCCTCTTTCCACAAAATTAAACCTGTTGATATTCAAGAAGGTGTCACTGCCAATTGTTCAGATGTGTCAAGAAATATCAGAATGTCAATTTTAAGTGTCATTTAGTCAACTGTTTTGGTGAGTCTTTCCCTTCCTAGTCCTACCTAGGAACAGGGTCCTAAAAGTAAGGATTTAGTCGGGCTATGCCTGAGGCCGAGTACTACTCCTAGAACTATGAGGCTCCACGTAGTGGAGCCTCGTAGGCAGATTACCCCGCTAAACTGTTTGCTATACAAAACACCAACTAAGTACAAAAACGTCCATCCCAACCACAGAACTGCTCAGAACCCACAGAACCGCTGCACAGTTTGCCCCTAAACTCCGTACAATACCTCATGACATACTCACGTTATATGCACCAAACAAACATCGGTGGATTCCGTCGGTTTTCCAGACACTTGAAATGTGCACGCGCGCAGAATGATCGCAGTCATTTTCGGTTCGATCGCTCGGAGCGCGCCGCGGGGGGTACGTACTTGCACGTACTACCCTGTTGGCGGCTACGCGGTTACGAAATGGGAGTGCAATGGAGCATGACGCATAGTACATACAAGTACTAGCGCTGAGAATGTTTATTGAAGTCAACCAACCGTGACCTCGTAGCCGGCTACGAAAGTACGAGGTGGATAGATCGAGTGGCGGGGTATTCTGCAATTGTGCCGTACTTAGGCCTATTCCAATTGAACGAGGACGACTCAGAAGATGAATGTGAAACAGACCAAAATTGCAGACCTGCACTATAATGGTATTCTTATTCCAATCATGAGGGTATTACTAGTACTAGTAGCAAATAATACTACGCGGTTACGCGGAGCCTCATCATAGTTCTAGGAGTAGCTTAGCCCTGCGTCTGGCCGTACAGTAGCAAGCTCTGTAGTACGGCCAGATGCCCAATGCTTCCACAGAGACTGAATTTTTTGGCCGCTGATGTAGCGATTTTGCTACAGATTTCGATCGAGATTATCTTTCCATCCAGGACAAAAATTTCCAAAGTTAAGGTTCTTAGTCGTAGAGCAACTCATACCTTTTCGAAAAAAACGTTCTTTGGTTTCAATATTTTCATCCATCTGGCCAAAAGACGACTTTCAGTCATCATCTTCCACAAATATCGTCCCGAAAATGCTCCCCCATGCGATTTCAAAATGGCGGCCGCGCTGTAATGTGTGCATTATGCGAGCGCGCTTGGGCAAGATAAATAATATGCAGTATTTAGTTCATGACCTCGTGTTTCTATGGCCAGCCGTGCCGAGTGTCCGACAATCGTCATAAACTATGATGCATATTCATTATCTTGCCCAAGCGCGCTCGCATAATGCATACATTACAGCGCGGCCGCCATTTTGAAATGGCAGTGGATATTTTGCCGGAGACGGCAAACCTTCAGTAAACGTTAGTTTGCCGGATATGCACTGAACATGCGCAGTTACTGTTTTTTGTACTCGAACATTTTCCGGTGACAAATTTTAGTCTGGCTCCATGCCAATATTATCGTTGTATTTTTGTATTAACAAGATGGGAATCGGACCATTTTATAATTTCAGAATATTATCGTTGTATTTTTGTATTAACAAGATGGGAATCGGACCATTTTATAATTTCGGACTTTATTTCCCTTTAAAAAAAAATCCTCCAGAGCCACAAATCTGAAAAAGAAAAAGTAATACTCTGCAATAAAATGTTTGAGACATATTAAAATAATAAAAGAAGAATATTCTTATTTATTTGGGGATTGGAAAAAAAAACCTTAAAATTGTGGCAGGGTCAGGTTTTGAACTCGGGACATCCCACTTACTACATCTATTGCTTAACCACTGCACCGACTGTGCTACACAACTTTGGTGGGAATTTAATACATGTTATAATTCAGCCCTATCTTAAAGAGTACAGCGCCCTCTGTTGATATGGACTGCCGCCGGCAAACCTTTAGTAAACGTTAGTTTGCCGGCGTTACCTCCGGCAAAATATACACTACCTTTTGAAATCGCATGGGGGAACATTTTCGGGACGATATTTGTGGAAGATGATGACTGAAAGTCGTCTTTTGGCCAGATGGATGAAAATATTGAAACCAAAGAACGTTTTTTCGAAAAGGTATGAGTTGCTCTACGACCGACGACTAAGAACCTTAACTTTGGAAATTTTTGTCCTGGATGGAAAGATAATCTCGAACGAAATCTGTAGCAAAATCGCTACATCAGCGGCCAAAAAATTCAGTCTCTGTGGAAGCATTGGGCATCTGGCCGTACTACAGAGCCAGACTGAGACCGTGAGTGCATAAAAACGTGCAAAATTACTACTGACGTTTTTTTACTCACCATTAGGCTAATTAATGCCCACACAACACATACATCAAAATGATATAGTTGCAAGCATGTCACCTGCGAAATTTGAGACCTTAAATCCAATTTTAATGCAAGTTTTTGGCAGTTCAAAAACCATCCACGTCAATCTCCATGCTCTGGAAATGGGTGTGTGATTCCCAATGTATTCTGGGTAGGTGTAGGAAGAGCCTTGCAGCTTACTTGTTTTTTAATCGATAGCCAAATGAACATTAGCGCCCTCTGTTAAAAAATGAAACATTCTACATTCACTCAGATCAACAAGAGGGCGCTGTTTTATCTACAAGATGAAAATGTTCTAGCTAGGGATTTTTTTTGCACAATGCATTGCAGTACACATCAACGTGATGTCTCACGTTTGGATTTCGATAACTCTCTGCAAAATTAGAAATAAAAGCTGAATTTTTGGTGATGCAATGCTCAAAACAGTAACTTTGCGAGGCAGAAGTTTTGGGGATTATTGAGGAAACTGTAGTGAGTAAGAAGCTTGCAAATTTGATTCACACTGGTTTTATTATGCAGCACAAACTTTTGCACGATATGGATACCTTAAGTTTTGGGACTCTCATACACAGTATTGAGAGTCCCGAATTTTCGGACTACTACAGAGCTTGCGGCCAGACGCAGTCGGGCTAGGAGTGAGTAGCTGAGTACTTCTGACTAGTGCAGCGTTACAATGTGAATTTCCGATGAGCATGTCTTGACATTGTCAGCTGGAGTTATGTCACGCTAGCACTCCCATTTACACTAGGCAGTCAGTACCAGTTTTCCTTATGTGGTCGAATCAGATTACTGACAATGTGACATGAAAACCATATCGTGACTTTACCTTGAAACCCTTCCAGCCAGATTGAACTTCACTTTCCAGAGCAGAAGTGACCGGAGCCGTTCGTTAGCCTACAGCGCGTGTGGCCGTACATGTACGTGCAATTCGTGCAACACGTACGCAAAGATATGCTAGGAATGAACCCCGTACTTGTTGTATGCATTCCGCGCGCAATAGGTGACACGAATCTTGGGCACCCGACTATTCAGTGTCCTTGTTTACAGCATCGGCCACTACCCACAATAGATTTGCATATAACTGTATTATTTACGCCGCTGACCAGTGTTTGTGTAGCGCGCCCTCTTTTATGAGAATTGATGGCAGCGAAAAGTACGGAGTGTCCTTCCTTACACCGTAGTTTTTATTGTCATTGCATTATTTTTTTTCTTCCATGGTTCCCGTCGCTCATCCATTTTTATAATGTTATAATATCACAACCAATTACTGAACGAAATTTCAATTTAATGCAATGTGTTTTTTTTTAAGTTAATATCGTCTGCACAAAGAGTGTTTTATTTTTGTTCAATTAAAAGTGACTTAATTTCGGAGTTTTCTTAGCGGATAAATCCATGGTATATTCTTTAAATGATATTAAATTTATCCTTCAATAGTTCCCATTATTTTTGTTAAACCAGTCATGTAAATATATATCGACCAATCTTTAGACGATTTTATTTATGCAACGCAATATGCTTTTATTAAGCTATCGTCTCCACAAAGAGTGTTTTACTTTTGATCAATTGAAAGTGACTCGAATTCGGATTGAATTATTTGCGATTAATACACTGTATTTTCTTTAAATCGTATGAAATGTATTCTTCCACGGTTCCCGTCAGTTTTCACAACACTTGTGTGAAATACCACGGCCAATTATTGGACGAAATTTCAATTCAATTCAAATTGTTTTTCTCGAGATATTGTCTCAACAGAGAGTGTTTTACCTTTGTTCAGTTAAAAGTAACTTGAATTCGGATTAAATTTTCCGCGATTAATACACTTTATTTGCCTTAAATCATATTAAATGTATTCTTACACGGCGGTTCCCGTAATTTTTCAAAAGTCTTGTGTAAAATATCATATCACTGCCAATTATTGGACGAAATTTCAATTCAATGCACTGCGTTATTCTTGAGTTATTGTCTCCACAATGTGTGTTTTATTTGTGTATAATGGCAGATCATGATCCGCATTGAAGACGGTGTTTACCAGTGTTTGTGTAACGCACCCTCTTTTTGGAAGAAATTGATGGCAGAAAAAAATATTTAGGGTGTTTCCTCACACACCGTATTTTTTTTAATGTCGTTGCATATATTTTTTTTCTTCCATGGTTCCTGTCCCTTGCAATTTGTTTATGTCATTATATCCCCCACAATTAGTTAGCGAAATTTCAGTTCAATGCAATGTGTTTATTCTTGAGTTATTGTCTGCACAAAGAGTGTTTTATTTGTTTGAATTAAAAATGACGAATCTGTGTACCGAGTCTCATAAGTTTTGTCACTCGATGGCCGAGATCTTGCCCCCCCCCCCCCGGCTGTGAGATGGTCAAAATAACCCGGTACTTTTATAAAGGGTTATTTTTGTATCAAGTTTTTTTTTATATAGAATTGAGGATGAAGACGTACTATTCACATTATTTTTTAGGAAAATAATGTTTGATTACAGACTAATGAAAGACTGTTGGAAACAGCGAACGGAACAGAGGCCTGATTTACAGTATTAACAAACAAATCCGTTGAACAAATTATTTCCTTTTTCAAAGACGTCCTTATAATGTTAAATAGTAATGGCGGAGTTCAGAATCTGTATCTGACCACAGAATACAAAGAGTAGAAGTCAGGCGCGGATCCAGACGGGGTCGAAACACCCCCCCCCCCGCCCCCCGTCTGACTCACACACAAAATGCCTGCCCGCCTGTCGGTAACAATCGGATATAAACATCTGACGGGCCTGGACACCCCCCCCCCTCACCTCCCCCACAAAAATTCCTCTTCCGCTCCAGAACACACATGATGCATTTTTTTAAAAGCCAACGTAACATTGTACAATAGTGTTCATATGCATTGTTGCGTAACGATAAGTAGGTTTAGCACACGTATTATAGGCCTAAGACTAACGACGCTGCCGTATACAATTTTCCAAACAAATAAAGACTGTTGGCTCATTGTTGCCCGAAATATCGACTTCTGTTCGTCCCCCCCCGTGGATTCTGGTATTTGTATTCCTGTGGAGACATTTCTTTGTGCTGGAATTTACTACCTTACGGAGACATGAACACAATAGGGAACAAAAGATTGTATACGTCTCCAGAAGAACATTTCTATAGATGAATACGTCTCCACAAGAATTTCACGAAATAGATATATGGATTTTACTCAAAAACTAGGAATTTCCAAGGTAGGTTGATTTGTCGCAAATGGAAGAGTTTTAGAAAAGGGATATTTAGTCCAAATTTCAGCCCAGGAAATTAATTCTGGTTAAAATAAGAGCATTTTCAAACTTCAATTTCACACTCGAAAACTTTACTACACGAGAACCCCCCCCCCCACACACACACACACACTTACGGTATTCAAATTTCTGCAATATAGTTCTTTTATTTCATGTAAAGTAGGTAAAACATTCTATATGTGAATCATTTAAAACACATGCATTTAAACTTAAAGAACTGAGAAAAACGGTTCTTTGCAGCACTTCCTGACAAATCAATACGACTATCTAACAACCTTTTGTTTACAAATAATAATGCCCCATTGTTATTCCCTTATTTTTCCTATAACAGCATACTGTACATATACAAAGCAATATTTGAAAAACTAAATGATCTATATTATGTTAATTAAAATAAAATATCTCAGGTTTATTGCCACAAACTGTACAGTACGTTTTTTTTTTTTTAAATATACTTTGAGTTTAAAGGACCCATGCAATGTAATTTTTCTGAATGCAATCCTAGGAAATAAACCTTTGTGTCCTCCTTAACCGTAGTTTAAATTTTCATTTTGTCATTTTCAAGGGTGTTTTGGTGCCCGTTTTTGTTTTTATGATCATTTAAATTTACATTAATCATGAGCAAAAGTATGTCATTTCAGGCAGAAACCTCCATGTTACATTTATCAGCACCAGAAGTTGTTAGATTTTTGGATAGATTGCTGTCATACATTTTCTTTTCTTAGGTGATGCTTTGTTGTGTCAAAACATGGCGGCTATTCAATGAGCAAACTTTTCTCACAAATGTTTTCAATGAGTAAAAGTTTGGGTTCACAATTTGAAACCCCCAAAACCCTAATCTGAACGGTAACTTCCTGAAATGACATGACAGAAACAGCGACCTCCGTTGTTCGGGAAACATGGACAGTTTTAAATGTTACAAGAAATGTACTTTTGAATAAAATTACCCAGAAAGGGATGTCAAGTGGTTTTCATACATTTTAGGGGAGAAGAAAGTTCCTAAGAAAAATGTTCCTAAGTGCATATAATAATATCAATACAAGACGATACAATACAATAAAACAGTAAATATACTATTATTCTAATAGTATATTTACTACACCAGAAATAACACAAAGCCATATGACCGCACATGTACATACAAATAGCTGTATCAACAAAGGCAACGGCTGTATTACTTTTCTATAAGCACTGGTATAGGAACTGGCCATCCCGCAGTCAATTATAAAAAAACTGTTTATTCTGAGTTATGCTTCTTTACGCTTCTTTTCAATTTTCGCATTAACTCCTTTTTGGAGAAATGTATGTGCGCCCGTGTCACTTCCTGTTTCGTGATTAAGATACTTCGACACGTTTTAAGATGAAAATCGCATGAAAGAGGCCACGAACTCTAAAAAAAAAAAAAAAAAAAAAATTGCATTGACTGCAATGCCGAAGGTGAGGGCCATTATCCACGACCAATCCCCTAACCGGTTTTAAACGTACTTGTTTAATACCGGTCAAGTGCATAATTTATTCCAATTCATGAGTACCTTTCTGTCAAAAAGTTGAAACATGTAAATACTTCACACATATTTTCAGACGATTTTCTTCAACAATTTTCGTCAAGTCTTGTGAAACACTCATCCGGCCGTGTCTATACGGTATCTGCCTCGCGGGCGTAGTGTAAAACGAGCTTCTTTTATGGAAATTGGCACGCGCGCGGTGCGTACTGCACAATGTGGCGCAGAACGGTTTAAAACCACCCAATTGGCGAGCTCTTGACCAAAAGAAATGGGTAAACTGTCTAAGATATGACTAGTTCTGCATGTGCAGACTTTGCAAGAATGTATTGAATGGGACTGCTCAGTGCATGGAGCAAGACAAGCTCAAAACAGGTTACTTTTATTTCAAAAGAGTGAAACTTCAGTTTGCTCTCTCTGACTGAAGGTAAGACAGAAAGATACATCTTTCACTCAAGTTTCAACTTAAGTGATACATTTTCAAAGTATTTCAATCTGTATGATATTGATCTTCACTTCCGGTTTTGCAGTGCCAAATTTCATTCTTTGAAAATTAAAGTGAATTTCTAACTGAGGAACAGTTTTGGGAAAAGAAAAGTATTAAGGTGAGAAGACTTAACCAGAGTAAAATCTCGACGCTTGTTTCAGTGTGCTTTGCCATATGAAAAGATTATTAACCGCAATCAGTTATCCAATCTTCTCAGAGCCACCTTTTGTGGAAAAGGGTGAGTAACTTCACATGGAGTATCCGTAATTTTATCCATAGTTGTCCTTTGGCCATGCAATCATCAGACCATGTAAGCCTAATCTATTCGACAGGTGTGATATTAAAGATTCCTTTCCTAGGAGGGAGTGTATTATTGCTTGTCTGCAGTCCGCAGCCAACTTCTACATCCTTGTCTAGGTCTTGGTCACTTTGCGGGAACTTCTGTGACACCTCTGGGTACGGGACATCCCCACAAAAGTTCTGTGGTCCAGCCACTGTGCACAGAGACTGAAAAAAGAACGTACCGTTAACCCAACTAACAACCATCACAAGCATCAAAAACAGGCCAATCTGGTAGTAAGCGAGGACCCTAGCGGGCAGAACCAGAGCCCCTGCCAGGAACGTTGACAGAGCAGCTATCGAGATGGCAGATGTCATGGTAGT
Source organism: Patiria pectinifera (assembly GCA_029964075.1). Lineage (NCBI taxonomy): Eukaryota > Metazoa > Echinodermata > Asteroidea > Valvatida > Asterinidae > Patiria > Patiria pectinifera. Next base: position 23,280,185 of record CM057149.1, on the reverse strand, counting down.
CAGAGAGTAGCGCGCCCGCTGCCTTCGGGTTTTCAACGGCGAGAGTTTGTACGCAACTCCGTAGTGAATGGTAAAGTCTATGGACAGACCCACAGCCAATGTAATGATGGTTGCCTCTACAACATTCAACTCCCAACCAAGAAGAACAAGGATTGCCACAACGACAAAGACAGTGCTGGTTATGGTTAACATAGCCCAGAGCGTCAGCAAGACATTCCGTGTAGCCAGAAAAAGTATCAGGGATGCTGTTGCCAAAGTTAACAGCAGAGCGACTGGGACACCTTTCCGAAGACTCTCTTGGAGATCATAGAAGCGAATTGCGATAGAATCAGATACGAACCAGCCTCTCTGCAAAGACACAGGTGCTGAGTTGACTTTCTCTCGGACCCAAGCATCAAGAGTTGTCCAAAATTCGTTGTTTGTCTCATAGTGAAAACTACTTGGATACGTTGTTTGGAAGGGTACAGTCACGACAGCAATCTCTGAATCTTTGTTCCGGAGGAACACAGTCGGAAGGAAGCCCGCATTAGTATACTTTGCGACACAAGAAGTGAACAGAGCCGGTTCATAAGGGAACCCCGTCTGGTTACAACAAGGAGACAAATTGTGGCCAATGAGTGGATTCGCGCAGTCTGGGGATTTCATGAAGCTAATGAAATCCTCGATAAAACAACCCGTTGCCTGACCCGCCCTGTAAAACGGTTGGCTTTGTAAGTCGCGACAGAAATCAAGAAGCCAGGTTTGATCTTCGGGATCAGATAACTGGAAACTCTCGTCTAGCGAGAGTGTTCCCAAGTCGTCCGGATTCCAAGTATTGCCATTATCGGCAGCTTGAACACCCCATACGATACTGCCCACGTGATCTGGGAGTTTGCTCTTCAAATACGACATCTGATCCCGGTAAATAAAATCAAACTGCTCGAAAGGGTGAGAACTTGCGAAGATCTGAAATAAGGGAGTTGCGGGTAGACTAAGAGTTGGATACAAGAAAACTACAACCACACTCCCTGCCATTAAAGAAAGAAACAGGATTATCCACATCCAACGCAACTTCAGTACTAGAAAAGGAACCAGGTCTTGGTGAAACACATTCAGGCGTTCGGAGATCATCTCCTTGATGTCTCGTTTCGGTTTCCAAGTGAGCGAAGAGCAACACCAAATGGTCAATTTGTGTTGCATGACAATTACAGCTGGAAGAAGAGTCATTGTTAGTACCAGATTCATCACAATAGCTGTGCCTGCAAACACAGCGAAGCATTTGACGAAGGGGATATCGCTGACGGCCGTTATGTAAAGAGCTGAGGCTGTTGTCAAACTGGTCACAGACATAGTCACAGCGGTGTGACGTAGAGTTTCATGAACAAGTCTTGGTAGATCTTGATCACCCAACTCCGATTTGAACTTCTTCCACAAGTCCATGAACACAAACGTGTCGTCCGCGCCAATCCCAATAATCAGGACTGCAGTAACAACATTACCGAAGGGGAAAAATGGTCTTTGGAAGATAGAAGTGTAGAGAAAGTAGGCCAAGACGAGTGACAGAACGGCGTTTACCACGGCTGCTAAAGTTACCAAAATGGATCCGCAGTAAACCCAAATGAGAAGAAAAATTGCGGCACCAGCAATGCCGAGGTATAAGCTATCAGAGTACAAGAGACGAGGAAATACTTCAAACTTTATGAAAAATTCAACGGCTTTGAGTTTTGTTACCCCATCAGAGTCTGGCTTGTTTTCTATGTTCTCTACATAAATGGTTTCCAGTGCAACTCTCTCACTGCGTCCCGATATCGGGAAAAACACAAGGGTGAAAGGGGAAATCAAAGGATTTGTATTTCTGATAATATTCAGACTGAATTCTGTGGGAAGCAGGTAATACAGCACAGTGTGAATTGCAAAGTTGTGTTCGGCGCATTCGCAAGGGAAATCGTCAGAAATGCTAGATTTTAACAAATCCGCCCCAGACACGTTATACAGAAATGGCGCGCAAAGCTTACACAAGTCGACAGTGCGGCTTATATCTTCCTCTTCGATATCTGCGCAGGATGATTTGTTGGACAGCAGGGCTATATAGTTGCCTATTGACCAGACACTAGGACAGCCCCCGTCGGTGTAGTTACCGAGGCAGAGGCAGTGGTCTTGGTAAGCCGGGTGGGATGTTACATAGCGCTCCTCTGCTTTGCAACTTGACTTGAGAGCTTCTGGCGTTAGTATGTTACCGTCCACGCTCTCCAAGACTAATGTAGCAACCGTGTCATCCCAGTCCCCTGCAGAAATGAAAATATTTCAAATGAACTAAAGCACTGAGGGAAAAACAAGTTAACTGTTGCTTTGTAATGTTAATTGAAAGAAGGCAAGCAGTGTTTGACACTACGTTTTGGGGTCTGATTTTGTTAGTACAACCGGGTTTGGTGTAAAAAAAATAACTTGTTTCAGTTTACTACAAATTCCTGCTTTCTTGAAGTAAAGCCTGTAACAGAAACAAGTTGTGTCTATGGTGAGAAACAATAGCAATAACCTACGATTATGTCTGAGACCACACATTACTAAGGCCTTTCAAATTAAACTCTTCGTGAGGTTTTGGTTCTCAGAGGAATGGAAAATCACCACATTAAATTCGATTGAGCGAGTCCGTAAATCGTGAAAATTCAAACAATAAACAAAAATGAAAGACGAGATGAACTGAAAGTTTATTAGAAGACATCACAAAGTTTTTCAACAAAATAAACGGAAGTAAAAGTGATTTGAGGCCTTGCCGTGTAGTTTGCGGAGATACCATAATATATCTCCACAGACGTAGTTCTGACAGCAAACAACGAAAGAAAAAAAATCGAAACTTTGACGAGATAAAGAAAATATAGAAATGGGATAGCTCTGTGCTGGGAAAACACAACAGCCTGGAAGCAGCATGCGGGCATTTGCCACGGAAAATATTTGACTCCTAGTGGTTATACAGGGTGTAAATAACCCACAAACAAATTGATTATATAAATGTAGCAGCATCGTTTGCCCGCCGGCCGAGGCCTCCGTAGGGTGGAGAATGAACTCCTGGTAGCGATTTTTTTTCCCCCCCAAACAACATCCGTATCGGGTATACGATAATATGATGTTTTGGACAGTTCTGGATAAAACATAGTGGACACAACCAGACATAAGACAGTAGCTTGACGGCCAGGATGTTCAAGAAAACATGAACAAAACACAGGATTTCCATCATTATCTTGTTCCACACCGCGAGTTGCATTTCAACCATCATGGAATAGTTACATGTACCTTCCAACATAATTGGCGGTGGGGGAGGGGATCCAAAACAGTTTACCCAGGCCAACAGACTCATTGCTGTCAGGAATCGTTTTCAGAAACTTTTGGAAACAAAGTAATCGTACTGAATCATGCTGTGGAAAACCTCTGTAGGTCACTGGATTTAACTCCTTATGACCTTTTTCTTGGGGGTGGCTATTTAAAGAACAAGGTTCCAGCCTGCAGGCTATTCAGCCTTTAAGATTTGTAGGTCTGCATTTGGCACGAGGTGGACAATTTACGTGACCAACCTGCAATAATGGTGAGATGGAAAATGGAAGATATGCGCCAATGCTGAGGGCTTTGTATTGAAAGGGTTGGTGGACATGTGTAAGGTGATCCATGTACATGCAAGGTGTTGATCCTGAATGAGTAAGCCTATCAATTAGCAGTAAGTCTGCTTTGTTTAACTTTTCACAAATTACTGTCCTTGAACTTGTCTTATATCTGATTGTGCTCTTACCAGTTTACCCGAAACTGTCCAAAGACGGTTTTGCGTACCATTTTTAAAACAATGAAACTCAGTGTACATGATCAGAGGAATGCATCCAAGAAAGATCACTGCCCTAGTTTAAGATAAACCATTACTGTGGTCATTTTAGTCACAGCTGGATCATAATTCCATTTTTTTTGTGGTACCTTTTTTTTTGGGGGGGGGGGGGAATACCCTGTGCTACCTTATTTTTTTTGGGGGGGGGGGCGGGGGAATACCCTGTATAATACATGTATAGCAATTTGTTTTATACAAGCCGTACATATGGAATTGCAGAACTGAATGCCCGGGGCAAGTTCCAGATTCGTCTTGTCTTCTTCTGTCTCCTCGGTCAGCCAACAACCACCAACAGGTGTTTGGGTCATATTAGAGGATTGGGAATTCACCACACGAGATGGATGGTCGACCAGGACATCCTCGGAATCATGCAGAAGGTTTTGGAAGCTGAATACACGTGATGCTATATCCGTGCCACGAGGTTGGTAGCCCTGCAGATGGAGCAAATGACCAAAATAAAAATACAGAACACTTACAGGGTTATGTTGAATTTTGTCACTCGCAGGTTACTCCCCAGCCGGTACCCATATATACTCCTGGGCGGAGAGAGGCAAGTGGGGGTGAAGTGGCTTGCCCAAGGGCACAAGATTTGATCAGCAGCTGGATTCGAACCTGACCCTCTGATCATGAGTCACGAACCCTAACCACTAGGCCACACTCCCCACATAATTCAACAAGGTAAGGATAATCCACAACATCTTATTCAATTGTCAATTATTCCAGTTGGTAGAAGATTATACAAATCCAGTCTATAAACTCACAAGGCCACAATATATTTTACTTGTACACCTGCTGTAATTTCTGACAGTCGCTGCTGGACGTACCTTACTGGGATCTGAGAAGTCTGGCAGATCGTACAAGGTGAACACTACGGCAGCAAAGGCACCAGAGGCCAGAAACACCAGCAAACAAATCACGTACCAGAAACGGCTCAAGATCCTGGCGTACCTATAAACATTAATGTGGGAATACACGATGAGCTTTTGCCCCGGTTTGAGCAAGTACTTGCACGTTTAAAACCAGCTAGCGCTAGAGCGCTAGAGCCCGCGGGAGTACCTTCGGCCAACAAGTCAAAACAAGTGAAAAATTCACCAATTTTCAACGATTTTATTCAACAATTTTACCTCATCTTTTGGGAAACACCCCTCTTGCCATGTGGTATGTGCCTCGCGCGTTTTGCCAAACAAGTTTGAATGCACGATAAGCTCTGCCGGTCTTGCATGAAAGTCTTGCATGAAAATATACAATTACTCAATTAGTCGTGATTGTCAATTGAAATAAGAATTCCCCCATTTTGTTGAAAGTCATAATGCAAAAGAATAGTGACCTTCATAATGCAATAGTATCCTCACTCGTACGCCCTGAGACTCGTAAAAATGACACAGGGTCAGAGGCAGGGGTGATGTATAGTGACAGGTGTATAGCTTCTTAAGTTCCTAGCACACACGAACAATTTTTATCAAATATGTAATGTACTTTGTTTTCTTTTTTGGACAGTTACAATTTGGTACTTACAGTTTTATGGGTGAGTTAGGGGGTTCGTTTTTGTTTTTTGTTTTCTGGGGGAGCGGGGGGGGGGGGCCGACTGACCGACCGACCGACGAACACCCGAGTGACTTGTAGAAGCTGTGTTGCCAGAGCTTAAAAATCTCCTTTTTAGTGACGGGCTCTTTACAAATAGGAATGGGTAAACTGTCTTAGGTAATTACGAAGAAGGAATTTAAACACGGGCGGGGGTACTGAGATTTCAGCTGAAACGGCGGAAAACATCATATAACTTATAGAATTACTGAGCAGTGACATTTGGACTTTTTCTGCAAATTTTAGGAACACTAATATGTTGCAAAGAACTGATCATTAACATAAGTGGCCAACTGACAGAGGGCTCGGATTCTTGAGAAAGTATTGCATAGAGCACTTCCTGTATGCAATTTATTCCACTTTGCGATCCATCGATCTCGATTTATCTTTGTGGATGGCGAATACATTAATGGTAGCGAGACTTTTTTACCATTCTCTTTCGAGAAAAAAATGTCTCATTGGAAAATATATAATATCTGGTAAGCCGAAAGGACAGGCACATCTGCTATATACTCGTGATAAAAAGGTTATAAAGAGGTTATGAGAACACTAGGTATGAGAAAGAAGTCAATATCAAGTTATACCACAATTAAGTAAGAGGGGACGAACATAGTACAGGGTGAAAAAAAAGGAAACCCAAATGTCGGGACTATTGTTTTAGTGAAGTTTTGCATGTATAGCACTTTCAAAATCTAGGATATGAAAGCCCAATTCATAAGCTTTTTGTAGAACAAGAATCATTCCAATCACTCATGTTCTTTTCAAGTTACGGAATTTTAAACACAATCACCGTTATAGGCCAAAAAAAAGTCTCCGGTTTCTGGTATGGAGCTCGCCCAAAAAGTGGTGCGGCGACGCGGCTTTTTTTTTTTTACCTGTTTTTGTTGCTTCAAATGTCGGCTGAGGACTGCAATTGGTGCCCGACTAAACTTAGTGAAATATATGGGAGTCCAGAGAGACCACATAAAGCTTATTCTCGATCATAACCCATTGTACAGCAGCAGGATTCCAGTCAAACCAGTGAGTTTGGCAGTTTTTGAGACATCATCTTTTATTGAAAAAAAAACTTTTTCATTTTGCCGACGCGCATGGCTACGGCGACGCGCGCGCATACCAGAAACCGGAGACTTATTTTTTTGGCCTTAAAGTTCCGTCCACGGATCAGCAAAACGAAAACAATTCACACACATCCCTATATGTGATTTGTTTTCGTTTCGCTGAAATAACACTTAATTTTTTTGTGATCCGTGGATAGAATTCTAAAATGGTGGTTGTGTTTAAAATTTCGTAACTTGAAAAGACATGCGTGATTTGAATGATTTTTGTACTAAAAGCAAGCTTATACGTTAGGCTTTCCCATTTCGAAAGTGCTACATGCAGAACTCACTAAATTGTCCTGACATTTGGGTTTCGTTTTTTTTACTCACCCTGTAGAGTGCCTTTGCCACAATTCATCTGAATAGTTTGGGACATGAATCCTGGAGGATTTAAATTTGATAGAATTAATATAATAGGATTCATAACTAATTGTTAGGATTCATTGGATGAACTGGTTCCACACTCACATGAAGCACGGCCCTCCACTCCGATCATCAGACTCGCTCTGGCCACGGTTTATCTGTCCGTTATGCGGCTGGATTTGATTAGATCGAACGGATTGTTCGGTTGGATGCCGATTTGTTGCATCCAAAACGAAGGCAGACTGTCCTTGCATGGCCGACATGACGATGGCAGTTATTAAAAACTTGAACCTGCGTTTCAGGTAATGCGTAGTTAAGTTCCGTACTGTTATTTATTCCTGCAGGTGCTATAAACTACAAGGAAGCTCTCAATGGTGGCTTTCCCCCAACAGGCACTCTCAACAATGAAGACCCAAACAATCATAATACGCAAATAAAGCATATGACGTTCTCATGACGGTGGCAGGCACAGTCCATTCATACAAAGTGCTGATCACCAACACGAACCGAAGGGAACAAATACCAAACAATACAAAAACTTGACCCTGACCAGGTTTTTTTTTTGGTTGCAAAGGTACCATGCATGTTATTTATTTGCATGACAATAAATGCGTGGGCATATAGGCCTATACGCCTTATATAGGCGAAGATTGTGTAGAGGTCAAAACGAGAGAGTTCTCAGAACCACACATACACTCATAGCCTACATCAAATGGTACGTGTTACCACAAACCTCCCATTCATTCATTGAAATCAAATTGACTTCAAGCGAATCGTCATACTTTAAGTGAAACTGCATTACCATGACATGTAAATTATACCACTGAGGTCTGCGACAGTAATACTGGTCTGCAATTAACCTGGAATGGCTTGGAGAGGACAGATTGAGCTTTGGCTCAAGACAAGGAGACGGGGGAAGCTTTCGGGGTTGGAGCTGGGTCGAAGGCACTTTTGTATGCATGATTTTGCTATTTCTTGTGGCCCAAAAGAGGGGAGGGTGTTAACAATCCCCCCACCCCAAAGATCTGCCACTGCCTGGACTCTTTCTTTATTCCTCTCTCGCATGTAGTATACATGTAGCCTAAACGTTTCTCATCAGTACGTTGGTAGACTGGAACTGGTAACCGAATGGAATAGAAGAAAGGGTATACAGAACTATCTGTCCTCCCACCAACCCAAAAGTCCCAGACCGACCGAATCTCATGATATTTTTGCATGCACAGCAAAAAGTGTGTCCAAAAAATTACGGCGTGTGCCTAGATGCTCTGTGGTGCGATCTGAGGCAATTTCTGATCACTTTAACCAAATTTTGTTGAAGAAAACTGCCTGCCTTAATTGCGACGTCACCTAAAAAATGGGGTGTTTTTGGGGGGAGGGGCTGGCCCCCGCCCCCCCCCCTCCCGCATTCCGCCCTTGTGTTTCCATCACGTGGCAGGCACGATACATTCACAATGTGCTATTCACAAACACTTACGAACCAAAGGACAACAATTTATACAAAAACGTGGTCATGACCCCGCCAACCTCAACAAGGCCAAAACAAAGTCAACCGACCCACCCTATGAAAGCGATAAGATGCGAGCCCACAAAAATGTATTGGTTATTAGTGCAATAAAAAAACCCAAATATTACGATATCGACTTCCAATTCAAATTGGTCAAAATCGCCGACCGCCAAAAACATTTATCAGCATTTTTTTTTCCTGGTAATATCCGAAAGAGAACATCGATCAGAGGGTTTTACGTTAGTTCCCGTGTGCCGACCATAAATCACATTGGTCCTTTCAGAATATCACCCCACTTGTGAAACCTATAGAGAAACATCACCCCGGATATGAACCCTTTGAAAAAGGGATGAAAGCAACACAATGCCATCAGTCAATAGATCGTTGCGTCAGTGCAACAAGGTCGTTATTAACTTGCGTGTCACGACGTCCAGTGTGTGTACATCCCGCCTAGTTTAAGCGAGATACGACTTTTGACATTGAAAACTCGCGTTTCATGGAAATGAGTCACACACCATTCACACAAAATTCGCCACGGGCGAGTCTCGAGTGGGGGGGGGGGGGGCTATAACCGCTTTGGGGGCAAAAATCTGTTTTCCTGATTTTTGTCACAAAGTTGAACTTTTTTCAACCGAAAGTGGCACTTATGCAGAACAAATGATGATTTTATGAAAGTTTTGCTTATTTTTTTCATGAGGAAACTGTCAAAAACGAACCCCCAAAAACGAAGAAAATTGTGCATTAAAGGTTAAAGTGCAGCCTTTCTTCACTGTGGCGGAAATATTGGATTCCTAGCCTGCAATGTAGTTGGATAAACGTGATCATGAATTTGTGTCTAATGTTGATACTTTTCATGATAGATAAGGCCACGAAAAAGCATGCGTTTGACTGCAAATGCAAATGTCCACGTTTTAAACAAAATTGATAAATGCTAGATTATTAGTTGTTTTAAATCAGTTGCCATGGTAAACATGGACATCCAACGTAATTATAAATTAGTACCACATTAAAACGATAAAGGAAAGGAAATATCACTTAATTTCAAGCCGATCGGCAAAAGCATTCCAAAGCTATTGTAAGACTTTTCATTAATTTTGCCCCTGGTTCCAATTGGGTTAAACTCACACTAGTATGAATCTTATCGAAATAAATAAATAATAGCCTATGTTAGTTGTTACTCTTTTTACTGCACTGTGTGTAATAATTGATCGTCTTTAACTGAACATTAGTATTTTAACTGAAATAATTATGCGAATTTTTATTGTTAACATTGTGATCTTGCATTATTTGTGTTCGTGTATAGCCTGTCTATTTTTGGCAGTTTTCTTTTTATTGAGATATCTTTTTATCTTTTATCCTTTTATCACTTTTTATCTGAAGTTTTAACACAGAACAAGGAGTCGAATTTTATGTTTCACATGATGAAAATAATTGAAGATAATTGGAGAAAAAACTTAGAGAGAAATTGCTCTCTTAAAAAAAAACACCCTAGAATTAAAAAGAGGTTATTTGTGAAACGAAATGAGACGTCCAATTTATCTTTAATATCGTAACGGTTGAATGTTGTAAACGTTAGGTTTAATATAGCCTTTTAATTCTATATTTGTCTGTCCCGAAAAATAAAAAACAAAATCTGAAATTTTTGGGACATCCTTGGTTTTAAGATCAACATTATATAAACATATTTCTTCATATCAATTGCTAATAATTAATTTGATTACATAAGTAAACTCGGTTTGTTCTTGCTCGATTTGTTACATGGCTTATAGTCACCATTCTGTGTATTTATTAATTTAACTAACAATATATTTGTCTTCCGTTCCAATGTCCGTCGACCCTCCGAAAAATGATAATAAATACATAAATAAAATACAAATAACAATATCCATATATCTGTTTGGCCCTTTTGGCTCATAAGGTTACTTAATGTTGTTATTTGGTGGATGCTATCAGACGCCAGACACTTTTGGTTCCTTCAACAAATTAGTTGTGGCCCGCCCTCTGCTGGTCGTGACAGCAGATACATTGTGTAAAGCTCGTTTTTCGTTTGCGTCTCTGCTCAGTATAGCGCCACCATGACCCGGAGGATGTACTTGTAGCTTTCTCTTTTTCCCCTATATACTCGTAGGCCCTAATTCTATAATTCATTGAGGCCTATTTATTCTTAAAGATTCTTTACCGAGCTATTTTCGAAGTTCACCCCCCCCCCCAAATGGATTCCTTTTCTAAATTGCAATTTTTTTTCTAGCAATACGAGACATCGACGAGAGAGATCATTAGAGTGACAAGATAAATAAAAAGCAAAGCAATAAGTTTAAAGCAGGCAGATTAAACTGAGAGAAACGAAAAAGCGAAGAAGAAGCTTTGTAATATATTGGGTGAGAAGATGCGGCTGATAATGACTTTAATATGATATGACGCAATACATCAAAGGTAAGTGCAAAGAAATATGCCTATACGTCGTTATCAAATATTGCAGAAAGCGCGTTCAAAAGTTGATTCTACTTATGATAAATCTTTATCCTAACCTCAATAGGAATGGATAGCTTGCAACGATTGCGTGAGAAAATGCACGGTTTGGGGGGGGGGGGCTTGCACCATCTGTCGATGGGGGCGCTGTTCAAAACCGACGATTATGCATACTAACGGAAAATATATGCTGCTTTTCAGAGCGATGCATGCACGAAATTTAAACAAAAGGCGCCCGTAACGGCCGATTGCATAAAAAGGCACGTTTTTTTTTAAAGGACACTTGTTCTGAAAAAAACACTTCTTAACAAAAAAGGGCAGTCTCTACAAAATATTGGAGATATACGCCCCTTACAGCCCCGCTGTATACGCCTATGTTTCAAAGAACAAACTCGGCTAATTCTTAGTTAAATTTAAAGGGGTGGTCATATAGATGGAGTGTTTTCCCAGCTCCACGGTTTACTCTACGTATAGTAATGTGAAATATTGCAAAATCTTTGTTCTTTAATCAGCTCAAAAACTTCGCTGTCAATCATATTAAGCTTCTTTAAGGGCATGTTTTAACTCCGCTCAAAATATTTTGAATTGTTCCTTAAAAACCCGAACATTTCGTATAAAGGGTACACAATCGCATTCGTTAACCGAAATGGTTTTTTTTAATACTCCCGACTTCATTTTTGAGGCACAACAGACAGACATTTATTCTTCGATGTATTCTCGCATATATCTCTATTAATAATAAATGTATGAAATGACTAATTTAGTCCGCGATAAAAACATCACTCGCCTACCGCAGCCAAACGCATGCACAGCGGCCGTATTAATGAATCTGCTCTCCCGTTCCATCGTACAGTGAGAATACCGCGCCGCGCAACCAACGCACGCTCATTGCATCGCTGATTATCATAAAGGAATCATTAATCACAGTTTGCGAGTCAGCATCAGATTCGCTCACCTTTTACCGGGAGCGGGGGAGGGGGAGGGGCTGTTATTAAATGAAAAATCGTATTCATTTTGTGTGGATCTAATTTTGAGGACCCTTAATCTCCATTTACTCGGATATTAATATGGCTTATAAAATGCGAATTACTAATGTAATTACAGTTGCATAATGGTTGTTATCGTTGACTGTACGAACATATTTTCCGATATAATTTGAACTTACATATAGTAGTGAATTTGTCAAGGTTCCATCTGAACATGCCCATTTTTATCTGTAGATCTCATTTGTACATGTACCATTGTGTAATCTGGTGAAGGGTGAACAAATTCTGACCCTATTTGAAATTAGCCATTGACGGTTCCCCACTAATATTCGAAAGAGGTTTTTTTATGGCGAGTGTAAACGTTTTACGAGGACATTATACAGCAAACTTGTTTGCATTATGTTGTTACCTGTAAATGTTATATGTTATGCATTGGATCAATTTTTCGCAGTGTTTATACCATTATGTCATGTTGGTAGACCTATAAGCACAGGTATATGTGAGATAACACAGAGGCACACGAAGAAATTGAAAAAAATATAACTGTGCATTAAATTATTCCTTTAAGAAGACCACACTTAATGTTCATTCATTAACAATCGTGGGTACAGTTTTTACCCATCATTATAACACGCCGCACTGAAATACTATACGCATCACTTAGCGCAACAAATCATAATTGCCCGTGGATTTCACAAGTGGTTGGGCCTGCTGAGCCCCCTCGATTCCATAATGGACTGTTCCAATCCCTGACCTTAATGTTTCACTCCCAGAAGAGAACAGGGGAGGAAAGAGACAGAGCGAGATAGAAAGAGCACGGGCAATCGAACACGGTGAGCAGTAAGCATCAACACTAAGCAGCTCTGCACGGAGCACATATCCAACTGCCTTCCTGCATAATGCACAGCGACTATACTCTGCCTCATCATCATGCATGATCGTGACACGCTACGTATTTTCCGTGGATGCCCTTGATGCATTACGGCACCGTGGCCGACTGATGAGCGCATCCTGAATTTCTCAAGAAAAGATGGCCGCACCGATGACTTGCACCGGAGAAGGTAAAGAGGGGAGGACATTTCCTTCTTAGCTTAGCTTTCAAGGCGCCATCGGGAGATCGCAGTGAGATGCCCCGTCTTGCATACCAAGGAAGCGGATTTATTTTGTTCATGACTTGTATCATCGACGAACTCGGAGGTGTGTGTTCACGTGCTACGATGGTCCGTGGTTGATTTTGGATATATAACGCAGGTGGTTGTCGGCGCGAATGTAGCTTCTTTTCTCTGTATTCAATCATAGGAAAATTAACCTTCGTCTCATCATCTTAAAGAATGATTGTTAACGATGATGACATTCTGACCGATGTCGTTGAAAGATCGTCTTCAAGTCTCAAATTTATCTACCGTTTGTCGGACTGTGTGTGATGCTTAACTGCTACTGAGAATACCAAGAAGCTTGTGATCTTATCAAATAGTCAGTCTTGATGTAATTTCTTTCAAGTTTACCTCTGTGATTTGTCGTTACAAACTTCGCGTGTTTTTTTGTTTTTTTGGTCGTATGACTTCGTGGTATCACCGTCCGCCATGGGCATTGCGCTTGAAACACGCAATGGTCGCCGGGCCTAACTTGACAGCATGGGCAACCTGAGCAGTCAGGAAGAAGACAGCTATTACACCGACGACTCTTTGAGTTTGATGTCTGAACAGTCCGCCAGGATGCAACGGCCCACCCGAAGGGGCCCCAATGTTCCGATTGAACCCCCGGAGGCCGATCTGAGCCACCTAACAGAACAGGAAAGGGCACATATCTTGTCTGTTCTGGCAAGGGCTAGAGACTTACAGTCGAGGGATGAAAGACGTGTGAGGTTAGTAAAAAAATACCTCTACTAAAATAAATAATTAGTGTATTGCCTTTAATCACTAATCTTACAGTTATATCTCAGAGAGCACAGATCTGTACATGGAGTTATGATATCAAAAAAGGCCATAACTCATGCACCCACTTGCTCTAATGTTGTTAGTGTGAAGATGATGTCACTGTTATGTATCATGCTCAAGGACATCGGAACCAAGACTTTTCATCATACCTGAATACAGCACGGGGCATAGTGTCAGTTCATATAGCATAATGTTATGAGCTCACACTGCATATTATATAGGCCAACGTATTGAACCATGGTGTTATGCATCGGTAACTGGGAATCTGACATGCTGCTGTCTGCATTAAGGCACATTAAAATGTTATTATGTCAATAGTAATACATAAATAGGTAGTTTGAAGTATCATCATGCTTTTTGCTTCGCATGCTGGTTATTACTTCAGCTAATAACCGACACTTCAGTTGTAAATCCAAACCAAGTGTCAAACTCGCCAAGAATAATAACTACCATGAACATGGGCGTCGCCAGGTTTTTTTTTTAGAGGGGGGCAAAGTACATTATTTTCCCAAATCTTTGTACTTTTTCTAGTAGTATATTCTCAGTTTATCATTTTTTTGGAGTGCGGGCAGGGGACATTTGCCCACCCCACCCCATTGACACCCCTGCAGACGCCCATGTTGTTTAGTATTGTGCATTACAATAACAGCAATATGACTCCGCACCTCGCCTTCCTTTCTTTTCCCCCCTTTTTTTCTCCTTTGTTTTTCTTTTTCTTTTTGCTTTTCCAGGAGGGGGAAGGGGACTCTTACCCCATTTTAGACCTTATGAAAAATATTTCCTTTCGACTTGTGCAAAAACAAAAACCAACAAAAACCTCATTAGAAAATAGGCCTACTCCCCACACAAACTTTTCTACGCTCTCGACCTAAGCATTTTGCGACATTAAAATTCGTTTTTAGAAATGGTAGTTATATACCAAGGGCGGATCAAAGGGGGGAGGGGCCATGCCCCCCCTGCCCCCCCCCCCCCCCAACGAATCAAATTTACTTCGCAATAAAGGTAGGCAATGAGTACACCACCATCTTTGACTAAAAAACTTTGGTTAAGTCAGAAATTGCCTCAGATCATCTAGAATCCCCCAAACCCCACGCCGTATTTTTTTGGGACACACTTTTTGGGGACCAACTTTTTTTTTGGCCCCCGAAAAAGTTGTGGTCTGGATCCACCCTGGTTATAGACATAGGGAGACACTTAAATGGATCCATAATGACCAGTTTTCTCCGATTAAATGTAAAACAATTTTGTTGAAAATGCTCCCAATTTACTTTTTAATTTTGTAACCCAAACGTTAACTAACTTTTAAACCCAAGAGGTCCAAGCAATAAATGTTATCCCACTTCCCCACCAATAAAAGGAAATGTGAACAGATTCCAAAGAAGATGATCAAAAACAAAAAAGAGCGACACTGAAGTTAATGTGAAACTTCCAAAAGTGTTAGGACAGACCTGGTTTCGTGGTAAGGCATAGTGTTACCATTTTACAACTTGGCACATTTATGCTTGATTATGCCTAAATATAGAAAGAAAAGCACCCCCTTTCCTTATCCCAGTCAACCTTATCCGGCTAAGTTAAACGTATAACCTCAAAATCATTGCCATAGTTTCACTGCCACATAGTTGTAAGTTCTATTAAAAGGTTCATGAAAATGAACATGCAGTCGAATTGCAGTACGCAAGATAAACCGAGCTCCGTTTATGAAACCGATAAAAGACTGCTGTAGTGAGAAAGAAAGGGTCTTTCCAAAATACTAGAGCATTTAAGAATTAGGTATAGGCCAAGTAACAAAATTAACCCGTCCCCCTCCACGCTTCCTTTTTTTCCTGGCCAATTCCTTCTTTTTTATAAATCTTTTTTTTTTCAATCAAATGTTTTGGTTTTTGTTTGTTTCTTCCAGCAAAATTGAAGCTACAGGGTGAGTCAGAATGATCTGGACCAAAATTATAGAAAATTTCAAAAATATGTAGCAATTATAAAAACAAGTGCAAATGACATTATGTTAAAGGCTGGTATTTTGGAAATAATTGGTGAAAGTTTCATGTATATCCATTGTGCCATATTGAAGAAAAGCGCTAGCAAAGAACACACGCTAACAAACCTCTGACCACGGTTCAAATTTTCAACAAATTTATTGAAATTGCGTACTGATGTGAAGCAGTGTGATAACAAATAAAAACCTAGTCGTGGTGACTGACTCACTTGAAAATATTGACACATTTAAAAAAGGCAAACCCAATTCCGTGTGCAGACTGGAAAATGAGCCACTTCGGTGAAAATAGCATAACATCTCACCACAACCACTAATTTGAAAAATTCAAAAGGCCGCCTCCTCCCTTTTTTTCAAAAATTCCGGACGATAAACTAGTTTTTGTACTTGGCCTTATGAATAGCAAGAGAGAATTCAAACGGAAATATTCGAAGCCATAAATAATCTTCACCTTTACTTCATTATAAAGAAAATATTTTTGTTTACAATCGTAATTAACATTCAAACCACTGTTGAGGAACCAGTTGAAATTGGCGTTTCAATGATTTTAGATAACTTGCTCATCAACTTAAGACAACTTGACCCGAAATGTCAATATTTTCACAGCAGTTGCATTTGTTCCTCCAAGTCCCAAATGTCAAATCCTGTATACGCAGATACGAAACAGTCGTCACCAATGTGAGTTGCAAATGATACGGCGCACTCCTGTAATAAAATGGCTAACAGAAAAAAAAATTCATAGTGCAATATTGGATTTTGCCCTTCACCGACTATTTTTACAAACACCGTGTGCTCAGTGTTGTCCCAAGTGATGGTAAAAAAAATCACTCAGGTAGGACTGCCTAATTTTATACTTCCCAATTTCAGGCCAAATAGAAGGGGAAAAAAAACAATTTTAGCGTCCCCCCCCCTTCCATTTTTGGAGGCTGCCTGTTTTTATTATTTTTTTAAACCGAAAAAATGATAGATTTTAAACAGTGACATCATTTTGGCCTGTTTGTCTGTTGCATCTAGCCCATATAAAGCTGGTATGTCATTTCCTGAGTCCAATGGCGGCCATTAAAAAAAAAAACAAGTGACATCTTTATGGCCTCTTTGTCTGTTGCATGTAGCCCATATAAAGCTGATATGTCATTTCCTGAGTCCAATGTTGGCCATTTAAAAAAAAAAAAATGCCAGCCATCTTGAAAAATAGCCCGGTCGGGCGGCCATTTTGGAGGGGACAAAACAGGCCTCCCGCTTCCTTTTTTTTTCAAAAAGGCAGGACGCTAAACATGTTTTTTTTTTATGTGGCCTTACACTGTTTTTTCCTCCCAAGGAATATTGAGAAAAAAAATCCGCAATCAATATTTAGGAATCTTTCAGAACATGTCCAATGAATTCAGTACATGACAATAAGTTCAATATGACCCAGCCTGCCCACTCACTGAAAATGTATACATTGCAGCTGCATTATGATGGTCGACTGAGGCGCACTGATGTTTGTATATCATTGTTATAACCAACAACCTGAACAAGGCGCATTAGGGTTGATGATTGACAAGTATAGTCCGACGATAAACTTGCACTCGAAGATCTCATTTTGGTCGAAATACAGTATGTACCTACATTGGCTCGTGTGCAATATGGTGTAGCCTGTTCAAATATGCCTCCCCTACAAAATCTTGTCTGTATATATTACCTGCTGCCTTATTGCAAAAATAAAGAACTGTTTGATAGTTTTCCTTTTATTGCAAGTTGGACAGTATACATTTTGATTAAGTTCAAGTTAAAATCACAGAACACGTTAATTTGCATTATATTGTTCTTGTTTCTATTTTGTGTTAGTACGTCCATGGCATCTAGCCACAAGCCCAGGCTTCCAGAAGATGATTCCATATAATACCTATAAATATTTTAGCCTCATACAAGTTTTTGGCAATTCCATTTATTTATTCCTTTACTTATTTGTGTGTACTCTGCTTATATTTCTCATTTAGTATGGAAATAAATGTTAGTTTGAATTGACTTGAAATAAAAACACTTGTTAATGTGTTAAGTTTAAAAAACGTAATTATTCTTACTGCTTGTTATTGACGTTTTTCCCTCTTTCGAAGTCCTCTCCGAATCATGTTTGCCCTCTGCCTGGTTTTTGTTAGAATCAAAAAGAAATGTGAACATATATCTTAGGCCTATGTCACTGAATTCTGTCGTTCTATTCTCCTCTATTTAGCTTGTAGCCCACACTCGGAGTGGCCGTTGGCCGTGCGTTTGGGCAATACCTATTAAAGAAATATAGGCATGACAAATTTAGACGTAAACAGCCACGATCCGGTTTTACCTTTTTTCTTGTGTTTTCATATTTGCGGCGCAAAATGCGTATTATATGTCAAACAATTCACTTTCCGGTTACAACTGAATAAAATACTACATGCACCAGATGATCCGTCTATAAATATGAAACGATCACGGCGACTCCGTGTTGTCGTGCAGCGAAGCGGAGCCTTCACTACTAACTGTCAAATTTCATCAGCCTTCATTATGCACGGTGTAAATCGTCTCCCTGGTGACGGTTTCATGGCTTGGTCGTGAGCGAAGAGTTGCCCGTAATAATTATGTAGAACGCCAGCAGCCAAATACACATCACGCGAATTGTTGACGTTCATGTGCTTATAAATAAAAACGCCTGTACGGCCAAATACATGATAGAAAACTCTAAAAACAAATTACGCGGAACACTAGCAGTCGTGTACTACACAGCCATTACACACATAATGATGTTAATTTCGCATTCATGGCTGCAATGGATGTGCAACAAAGTCTGATAGTGCCCTAGCACTATTTTAAATATCAAAAATATTTTTGATCCTAAATCATATCGTGTCAAAATATTGTTCGTTTTTTTTTCTTAAAATGAAAATGCACTGTGGTTGTAATGCTTGAAAACAGTATATGAAAGCTCCATCTGAAAGTACATCATTATAGACTACCCCTCTCATCTGTGTCGGTTCTATTCATCGGGTAACAAAGCTATACTTCCCGGACCGCGGAACAGCTTTTAAGAAAGGATGAATGATGGACATGAATTGAGATCCGACATCAACCCACTCACATTGTTTCTACCCCCATTCCGATATTTTGCTCGGGCAGCCTTCAGTCTCCCCCCCCCCACCCCAACTCCTCGCTGCATTGGCACTTGCATCTTCATTATTTTGATGGTGAAATTGTTTGGATAGTTTGCCTCATACCCCATTCCCCCTACGCAAACCAAATCAATGGACTTTACGGACGCTAGACCGCACTCTTCGGGCTCACGCCAACAGATGCACCTGTCTGTGACGTCACATCTCTGCCAAACTCGTTGGGGGATCCGGCCACAACGCCACAGCAATTCCCATAATTGAAAGAGAGGCTCCTTCTGTGGAGGGGACACGGGAGAGGAACACTATCCATGCAGGCAAGACACATGGAAGGTGAGGAGGAAGGCGTCAAGCAACGGACATTGAACCTTTCTGCACGTATACACGCATGAATGGTAATACTCTTACCGTCAATTGCCGGACATGACGGACTTTTTTATTTATTACTGACGCCATCTAGTTAACATAAAAAAAGGTATGCAGCAGCGGCAGTGTTTTCACAATACTCATATCAAATCACCATTGTAATACATTTTGTCCTGAAGACAAATAGAGTTCTTGGAAATGTTCTCGAACAGTTATGTACAATACTAATTCGGCTGACTCGATGGCAGTTGACAAGCATTCTCCCGACAATTTCTGATGTGCAAACTGTTTTGGCAGTCTTATATGTAACATTTCACTTTTACTGCACCCTGGTAATAAATTTGATGTTACTATTCAGTTTCAGCCAATGCCCGTCTTCGCGTGCAATTCGCTTCACTGTAGCGTTTAGTATTGACGCACACACCCATTTTAATTTTATCGTGAGAATTTGCGTTTGTGTCGTACCTAATGTATACAGTGGTACGATCCAAATGAGTGGTCCAAAGAAGCTGGATATAATTGGTGAAAATTGGTGAAGTAATTCCTTTTTCCGATAAAAGTGAGTAGGCCTAACCAATGAGAACAAGTTTTACATCTAATGAAAGTTTGAGTATAGACCATTCATAATCCGTTTGGCCTAAGGCCGCCCGACCACAGGGTAAACATGAGGGCTCGTGAAAGAGGCAGAGGGACGGTGAATCGGGCTATTTTCAGCTAAACTCCACACAAAAAGTCGAATATTTACCGGGTTTTTTTAAACTCTTTTTTCTGACGAATGTATGCATTTATTTTCTGGTTTTGGTTTCGATGACTAGTTTCTTAAGTGAAACCCGCTCGGCCAAGCACTTGCTTTGTGCGAACTTTTGAGAAATATGGCAGATTTGGTCTATGTACAGGGTGCGTATTGAGCCAGTGAGACCAACATTTCCATTTGTGGATCACTTGTGCACGGCCCACGAGCAATTATTATCTTCAGCCCGAGCATTGCGTAAATGGACCGATTTGTCGTGGGAGTAAGCTATAGGCATATACTTTTTTATCAAGAAGATTACCGCGAGTAAACCCAAGCCGACTTAAGATGTTCAAGTCTGAGCAGCCCCGAGAGAAATTTTAAGTGGTTGCTGCTGGGAGGTCAATGAACACATACATGCTGATTGAGCGGGCCGGGTGAGGATTAAGATTGAAAACTGACCACCCTCGTACAAATTTACGACATCATGCAGTAGATTCGTGTGTCATCCAAAATGCACGATAATACTCGAGTTTCAGTAGCTTTTAATTGAAGGCCTAGCTACCGCTAGAGAAGCTCTAAAAGGTTTCAAAATACATTTCTGTTCAGCGTCGCGCAGGGCCTCTTGTCACTGGTTTGTCTGCTTATATCCATTACGAAAAGTTAATAGAATGGAGGCAGGGTTCAGAATACGCGTGTACCTTTACGAGTTGAATCAACGAGGTTTCCGAACTCAGATGCTCTAAAAGCGTGTAAGCATATAGAGGGAATCGTGGATAGTTTCGGATCAGGCGGCATTAAGGTTCGGCGTACGAAAAGCTTCAACTTAAACATTAGCTGGTACACAAGATAAAAGACTTCGGCAGGTGTTGAAATATCTCTTGAACGGGTTAGAGCAAGACAACTGGAACGGTACTCCAACCTGAGAACTAGAAAACTGGAACCGTACTCACACCTGCAAAGTGACATCACGTCTAACAACTTCAATTGTCAACTCATCCGCCTGGAAGTGGGAAGCCGTGGCCGTTTTCACACACACACACACACACACCCAGACCAATTTTTTTCTATGATTCCCTATAGTGTTTCTCTTGTTCTTCTACATGATAAAAACCCAAAAAAATGCCTCTAAACCTGTTATGTGGAAACACAAACTCACCCATGCAAGTGTGTATTTGCCTGCAATTGGGGACCCCCTATTGTTTGTACTTTAACTTTTTAGGATATATTATATGTTTTGTACACGATCGCCAAATAGGGGACCTTCGAGAATTGAGGACCCTATTGTCCTTTATTGCTCAACGTTCCCTATTGAATGCAGAAACAAACTCACACACATGTATAGTGTACACTGAGGATTTTCTAATGTTCCTCTTCCCTTTTCCTTTGTTTATACTAAATATTTTTGTAACAGCTCTCATTGGTTTTGTACACGTGTTCTAATCATGGTGGTCGTCCTCGATTTGGTTAATCCTGTCCTCACTTCATCGATGATGTTGCACGTGTGTGTCCTCGTTTCACACCCCGTAAATACGCACACATACAAACTACCGTGTAAAAGGCTTCGGAAGCACTTTTGGGGAAGAGCTGCACAAAAGTACTAAAAATATTACCAAATTGGCTTCAGCAGCTTTGTATTTTATCACTAATTTATGCCAGATCCAAGCCGCAGTAGGTTGATAATGTTGCTTCTACATTAAGCCCTAATTTTATTGATTTTCTGTTAAAGTAAATCTTTAAACTGGTTGTAATTGTCGATTATATCAGTGTGCCCTTTAAAGTTTCAGAGATTTTATTTCTTGTTTCAGATTATTTTTGAGCGAGGATTATTTTCGGTCTGGCCATCATTTAAATTCTCTCACCTCATTTTTCAGTCCTTTTCTAACTGCAGTTCCAATTGAGATGTATCTTTTAAACGTTTCTTTTGTATTGGTAATTTTGTTTGTGCGCACTTTTCTCTTTTCGTCTTTTTGCAGTGTGTGTAGTTTATCTGTTTTTGCCCTGTTGTTTGTGTTTCTAACGTACCCTCTGTGTGGTCTGTAATAATAGGATCAATAATCTGGGCTTTGTGTATAACCTTTTTCCATAAAAAAGAAAGAAATATGTATGACTTGAAGAATTACGTGAAAAAGATTGCGGCTCGTAATGACTGCAAATATCAGATGCACGTATACCATTGTACATCTGCACAGTACTGGCACTCAGTCGTGTCTTGCATGAATTAACAGGGATCCGAACGCTTAACGAGTACAGCTCTTTAAAGTGCCATCAATCTTCCGTTGTTTCCGGCGAAATGATCTTCAGATGTGCATTCATCAAAACGCCGAATCAATACCAAGGATTCGGGCGTCTACTGCACGACGGTACGCTGCGGATACGCAGCACACAGCACGCCGTCATTTCCTCATGGAACCTGATATGTTACCAGAGGATAAGAAGTTCTGTGCGAGGACTTGTAGTTGGACTGAAGGGATATACCCGTTGAATGGGAAACAGATGTCCCCTTACCGAAGATTTAGAAGCTCAAGTTACATTGTGTATTTTTATTTTTTTTGGAAAAAAAAAGGTCAGACGAAGATGACATAAATCGTCAAGTACCTTTGGCTGGACAAAGAAAGTGCCTTTAGCTCACCCAACAATTTTGAATGGAAAGAAATTGTATTTTTGCATAGGCCTATACGCTTGCAATGATAATTTTGTCTGCACTCATGTTGAGAGGTTTTTCTAACTGTTTGGGGCTTCCAAAAATCTCAATAAAAATGATATGATATGGACACAAACACTGTACTAAGTGATTTGTATCGATATTCTAGGGTAAAATACCAAGGGGTGGGGTGTAAACAAACAGGTAATCCAAAATAATGGATTCATAATTTGTTAAAAATTGGAACTTGAGCCGTCAGTGTGACTGCACGCGAAAGTGTGGTATATATAGTGTTTACCTTAATCGTATCCCCGGTAGTCAACTTTTACTGAATACCGTTGATTTCAAAATAGAATGTATATGCATCATGGATTAATGAGATAGCGCAGATTATTGTGGTCCTCACAAAAAAAATGTTTGATGTCAGAGATATGGTTCAATTGTTACCAGGACATTCCTTTCTTATTTTTAATTGTCTCCTATTTGTGACAAATCTTAATTTGGACCTGCCACTGACTGGACTAATTGTGTTTTGACATCTTATTTTTACTGCTTCACCTGTACCTTTGAAGGGACCTGGAAGATGATTTCTCCAACTACGCCGCCTCGGTCCTCCAACGAGCGTCGAACGCCGCAGCCTCGGAGCCCGAGGCCAGCACCGGAAGCCGACAGGGAGACCTCTGCCCCATATGTCACGTGACCGAGCTGGTACCCGACCCCCAGCCTGGTACCGCCTCTGAGGGGCAACCGTGCGGGGACTGTGACCGGATAGTCTGCCTCCAGTGCGGTTTTTACACACCGGCGATGACGTCAGATGTAAGTCACGCCCACATTTACCCCTCCATTTTGTTTTGAAGCTATTCAAAAGCATGTTTGTATTGCATTGTTACATTCAATTCATATACCTTACCCCTTTCTTTTAACGAAATTAAAAAGCACTAAGAGAGTGCAAACCTCCGCCAAGGCTGAACAATTCCCGGCCATATTTTCAGTAAACCCAAAAGAAATATTCGCATATCCACTGAACTTGGATATTTAATTGCACATTTAAAATGTCAAAAGGATTGCTCATATTCTGAATTTATCAAAAAATAGCAACGTTGGCCGCTTTATATCGTTATTTATTCCATACAACAAATACTTAAACTCAAACATTTTGTAATTTACATGTGTCTGCCTGTGTCGGCCTACCTCTCCAATCCCCCATTGCATAAAATGGTCTAGTCCATTGACCCGTGTGGTTAGATTAGGTGGGTAATAATGCATACAGCGTCATCTGGTCAGTTCACGCACACGGAGCTGCTCAGTTGTACACAGAGGTCATGGTCTCTACACGAGACATATTTTCACATTCAAAATGGTGAAGAATCCTCAGAAGAAAAAAAAATCCTGCATCCAGTACCTGATCCGGATCACTTGCAAATTCTTATTGATTTGTACTTGCACCAAGCCGGGACCAACCCTTACCAAATTTTCATGAAAATCCGTCCGTAGCTTTGTGAGTTATAATTGTTAACAGACAACAACAAACAAACCAACGCCAATGAAAACATAACCTCCTTGGCGGAGGGAATAGCACATTCCGGCGAAGACCCATAAAGCAATTGCCAAACAAACCGTTATAAAAGCCTTAAAGTAACATTTATGGTAATCGCATTCATGGATCTACTGCAGTACCTTCCAACATTATTTTGTTTCCTGCTAAGGCAGTTACTGGAGTTCTTTTAAAGTCATGTATTTCTCGGAAACTAAGGATGTACACTGTAAAAATTGCGTTTAGAGTATAAACATATTTCTAAACACGTTCTAATACCCACTTTTTTCACATGTTTAGCCCACGACATGTTTATATTTTACATTTAAATGTTTAAATGTTTAAATTTTTACGACTTCTGTTGTGTTCGTTTAGTTCCAGAAAGTAACTGCATATATACAGAATCATTTACAGAAGTGGGAACCAGAATGGGAACCAGAATGGGAACCAGAATGGGAACCAGACTTTTATATTAATGGATTTAAATTATTTCACATTACTTATGGTAGAATGTACCAATGCTGCGATAGGCCTAACCTACTACGCACTACACACTAGCGTGTGTCGTGGTTAAGCTTTACATGAAGCTATTCCCGCCGTGATGAAGTCACGGCTTCAGCATGAATGATTTCAATTAAATATTTAAATACGAAAAGAGATGTAATGCGTTTTTCCACTTATGTTTGCAAATATCGAAATTCTATCATGGATTCGTTTGAATAAAACATGTGTAGCTTTGAGGCATTTCCCTTCCTTAACGCGTTCAATGCAAATTTGTTAACATTGTGTTGAAAAGCCAAGCACGTGTAGTTTCGTGACGTTTGCGTTAAATGGAATAAGCGTTTAGTATTTAAACACATCCCTAAACGCTTTTACCTGTAAACACGTTTTAAACGTGTTTAAAACCTAAACATCGGTTTTACAGTGTACATTCTATCGTTCTGATGTACTAGCACTTGGAAAGTATCGGAAAATAGGTTAAAAGAAAAATATCACCTAAAAAAAAAACCATGTCAAATAAATATGACTATTCAATCATATTGAATGAGGATGCAATAATCGTACTTGCTGTCAAACCACCACACCAGTGCAAACTGCCACACGTTGTACTATCCGCCTAAAACCTTTTCAGGTTCGGAACCTGTCAGGGATGTCTGCTTCGGTTATTAAATGACCCGCCGTTGTGTGTCAGGTATCCATGGCAACCGCACTTCACCTGAGGCAATTGTCCTTTCGGAGAGCAAACTTGGCAACCGCGTGAAGCCCCTCTTACGAACCGTGTCATGTTACAAGACTAGGCAATCGAAAAGTACAAGAAGAGAACATTTCACATAAAACAAATTTTTCGCCGAATTATTGTAGGCCTAGTCGACCGAATTTCTGATGTCTGAACTTTTCTAATTGGATTTGTGATCTCCTTAAAATAGTTAGATAAATCTCTTTAAAAGAGTTCATAATAAAAGTGAAATAATTTTCTTCGCTTAATTTGTGGTTGTAACTTTTGTAAATAAAAAAGAAAAACAGTTCGAAAACCTGTCTTGTGACTTCAGAGGCATCCTGAATTGCATTTTACGCTTGAGTCTTGTTGAGCATTTGGCAAGAAAATTGGAAACCTAATTGTTTTTGTGAGAATCGTTTTAAAAACCTACAGCCGTTAACAATGTTATTGTATGGCTGGGAATGGGTAACAAGGGTTTACCGACCCGACCCACCCAACCTACTCTGCCCCATGAAACCCGCTGGATGCTACTGTATGCGAACATACGCTTGAGTTGGCGCCGTACATGATTTCACACCGCCTTAATTAACTTTGATCTGTCCAGCGATCTATCTATACCCGGGCTAATTTGCATCAGGGGCGCGTCTGAGTTCAGACCTAATGTGTGTTTATAGAGCGATTGCATGGCGCATGGCTGTCCTATACCATTAATATTGTTTGGCACACTGGCGCTATAAAATATGGCAGCATGTCGGCGCTTTAATTTCGTGCCCGATCGCTGTAGTGTGACTTGGCCATATGTTTCCTCATACTGTAGTGCTATAACAGTAACACCTTATTTTTGATTGATATTTGTTATATATTAATCAGGTTGATGTCTTCTGACTTATTCAGATCTGCGAAACTGACCCTTCACCCAATGTTTTAGTCGGTAAAACTGTCTTCCTGGAATGCTTCAGATATTTCGATCAATTCATGACGATAACAAATTATCGGTTGGTGTTTGCTGGTATTGTGTCTGATATCTCATATTTCACTGATTGCTCTTCCATCCATCGGACATTTGATCTGTTTTAGGTCCTCGCAATAATTGCGAGCGGAGTGGAAGATACAGGTGCTGAAGTTTGCAGTGCAAGCTATTTTCGAATACAATTACACCGTATTTTTTCTAAGAAG
Source organism: Patiria pectinifera (assembly GCA_029964075.1). Lineage (NCBI taxonomy): Eukaryota > Metazoa > Echinodermata > Asteroidea > Valvatida > Asterinidae > Patiria > Patiria pectinifera. The sequence continues at coordinate 23,253,626 of CM057149.1, read as the reverse complement.
CAAATAATCCATTAGGCACGAGGAAAAAAATATAATGATGAAAGGATGGTAAACAGAAAGGGCAAAAGCAAAATAAGTGATTCGTATAAAAGGCCACAGTTCCACTGTACAGGGCGAGTAAAAAACAAGGAAATCCAAATAGAGCCCCTTTCTTTTGGAAAGAAGTTCTGCATGTGGCGCTTTCTAAATCTTGGATATGAAAGCCAAATTATAACCTTTCTTTCAGTGAAATCAAATCGCTCATGTACTTTTTTTCAGTTATGGAATTTTGAAAAACAAACACCGTTTTTTATTCTTGTCCACGGATCACAAAATGAAACATGCATGTCGTAAACTGAAAATAATATCGGAATAATCCCATAAGTCTCCGGGGTAGAGGCAGGGCAAAACTATACACTCTTGGCATAATAAAGCATGTTATTTTAACATCGGAAGCAGCAGACTTTGAAATAAACTTTATGATAAGTGCCAGTTATCGTGGTTATGAGAGTGTTCTGATGTGTCTTTTAAATAGTGAAAAGTTTTCGTTTTGCTGAAATATCACTAACCTTTATTGTGATCCGTGGACAAGGTTAAAAAACGGTGTTTGTGTTAACATTCCATAGGCCTAACTGGAAAAGTACATAAGCGATTTGAATGATTCTCTCACTAAAAGAAAGCTTATTAATAGAGCTTTCCTATCCTAAATCTGGACAGCGCTACATGCAAAACCTCTTGAAAAAAATAGGGGGCACCATTCGGTTTTCCTTCTTTTTGACTCACCCTCTAGTCAGCTATCACTCAAACAGGCCCCCAAGATGAACACACCCCCAAAAAATGCATCGTGTGATATGAAAACCGTCGATGTCCGTGACGTATGCAGGCCTATAGGGATGCGCATTCGGCCTGGGGCGACTCCACTTGAATTACAAATTTGTCTTCGCATAAATTTTGACGGGTTTTATTACGTGGACTTGTACCGCGACGTCACTCGGCACATGGGCAATAGTAGATCAGTCTGGACTGTCTTTCAGAACTGTATGTGACGATGAGTCCCTAAAAAAAAAGAATAGGAAGAAATATAACGTGTTACTACTACTATCTAACACGATTTGCATTCATTTTGATGTAGGCCTATGCGTTTCAGATGCTACACTTCACAGAGTGTAAGTACAGTCCCTTGATGCTAGGAATGGTTGTTATGTTTGTGACATATCCCCAAATTTCTAATCAGTTCATATTTCGTTTTCTTGTCTGTTCAAGCGTTCAAGAAAAGGAGATAACTTACAAGATAATTTGAAGATGATTTTTGGGCGTGTGTAATATCAACACCAAATGCAATATATGGTGTTTTTTTTCCACCGGTAACATCATTATCAAGCCTTACAGAGACACACTCGTCCCTCCCAATTTTGGGGGTTATATTGTGCTATTTTTTCTTGTTTGAAACACGGGAAGCATTTAGTTGGGCTAAAGTTAAGTGTGTCGCGATTCATGCTATATTTGATGTTCGGTGGTTGGCGCAGCCGTCATACTGGGCCTATACCTTTAAAAGTGGTAATCGTGCATTACACGCAAGCCACAAACCACCGTAAACGCCAATTGTGATTAATTGTTTTATTTCATCCAAATAAACACTTTTATTTTTTTGTTTTGGGAGTCTGTAAACGTCTAAACATGCTTCAATATTGCCCCCCCCCAAAAAAAAAGATCCGCCATGCGAGTAGACTGGCTCCCGGTCCATAAGCGTTATCATTTCTGATATTGGCGGGCGCCATGCAATCTGTTATTGACGGGCAACAAATAATTCGAAATTGTCCAGTAATCATTCTACGACAATCTTTTGTCAAGTAATTATTTCAAAGGCTAAACAAAATCTAATCGATTTGCACTTGTACCAAAAAGGACCACCCTTCTGTCTGTGTTGGTCTACCTTTTTACTCCCTCGTTGTAGTATAAAATGCTGTAGTCCAATGACCTGTGCGGTAAGATTAGGTGGATAATGAGGCATATGGTCACCGGGTCAATGCCACACACACGATGCTGGTCACACAGAGCGATCCTGTGAAAGTTTTCCATATGATGGGTGAAAAATCCTTTAAAAAAATCCTGCATCCAGATCCAGATCAGGATTACTTCTAAAATCGAATTGATTTGTACTCATACCAAGTGCCACCCCTAAAAAAAAAAAATGAAAATCCATCCAGAACTTTTAGAGTTATCCTGTTCACAGAGAAACACACTTACCAACCAACCAACACACTCATGTTTGTTTTACATACCTAGAGTGGACATTCCATTGTTTTCGTGTAGTTAAGAAAAACCAGTGAAAAAAAATCATTTTACTCAAACTGTGAAAAATCTTTCATCACAGCTTTATTTCTATGATTCTCTTTAGTGTTTTTCTTCATTTTGCCACGGATAAACCTAACCCAACCACAAATGCCTCTAAACCTGTTTTCCAGAGAGGGGGAAACCTTGTGTGGATGTGGCCAAGTCCACACAACGTCGCTACCTGGTTTATGTGATCTGATACACCATGCCCTCTGGAGACATACACACAATAGGGAACAAAAGATTGTAAACGTCTCCACAGGGCAAATTCTATAGATGAATACGTCTCCACAAGGTTTTGCGAAATAGATATATGGATTTTACTCAAAAACTGGGAATTTCCAAGGTGGGTTGATCCGTCGCAAATGGAAGAGTTTTAGAAAAGGGATATTTAGTCCGAATTTCAGCCAAGGAAATTAATTCTGGTTAAAATAAGAGCATTTTGAAACTACACTTTCAAACTCGAAAACTTTACTACACGAGAACAAAGAAATGTCTCCACAAGGATACAAATTTCAGTACTATTGGACACTCTGTTGTTCGGAAGTCCACACAGTGAATGTAATGATTGTACACAAGCCAACGCCGTTGAAAATACAACCTACTTGGTTGAGGTAAACACACGAACGTTACATCTTTGACCAGGACTACCCTATGCGGTGTACTACAGTCATTATTTTTGCCATGAACGATGCCAAAATATTTAACACTATTTGTTTACTTTCAGTAAGATTTCTTTTTCGCACATCACTATTCTTGGTGTGTGTGTATTTTCTAAATCTAGTGACGGCCTTCTCCCCAATTGCAAGAGCAATGCGTAAAGTGTTCTAGTTCACTTCTTTTGCGTGCGTTGAATGTATACACAAGCCGAAAGAAATGTGTCTTTAATTAGGACACTAGAATTAAACACGGACAGATGAAGTCGATGTCATTATTTCAGCCCATCGCGGCGGCGGGCTACCGATCTTCTTTACGCAGGCCTATTTTGTTGTTGACACCGGCGACCGGTTCTAATCGATTGGAAGCAGACTCATGCAGTAGACTACCGACGTACCCGGCCCCATCAGCGCCACCAACTGAAGCAACCTAATTAGGACGGCTGGCTGATGTAGCCGTGTGCGCAAATCGATTGTTATCGATAATCATGCTCTAACCACCTCGGTGCACAGGCGGCTGTTTTGTGTTCTGGAAAGTAATAATATTGTGACTAATTAATGCAATGCAAGACCCCTTTAACGCTTACGTACATTATGGAATACTGTAATGTATGTATAGTATTGAATGGGGTCTGACAAGGCGAACATGAATTTCTTTATTTGGAATATCTAATTAACTTTTTCCCTTTCTATAACAACTTGTTCCTTACAATCAAACTGTAATTTAGGGAGGTCATTCCTTCGTTGTTTAGCGTTTAAAGGAAAACTTTCAGTGACATGCATTTTCATTTATTTTATAAAACTGTGGGCTTTTGTGGAAGGATAGGTACCGGTTCACATTTATTTCCCAATGTTCGATCGTATTAAAATCTTTTGACATTGACACATTTTGCAGCACTGTCAGACTGTTTCCTCGAAATGAAGGTCTTTTGAACCAGAAGGACTCCATCTTGTAAAACGATCGGTGTATGTATTAACACAATTGTGGATTGAAAGACGATTTGTCTCCCGGCACAAGTTGATCTCAGCGACTATATTGTTTTATTACTTTATGATAATGATAAGGATTCTGCAAAAGTGCCCCCTAGGCAATGTAGCTCGAAAGCCTGAAGGAACATATAGAGATAAGACAGTGAGAAGAAACTACAGTTTTAGAGGTGCGAGTAAAACCCAAGAAGGATATTCTTGGCAAAAAAAACACGGAATGAGGTGGGGATTGAAAGCCCAATCCACATGTGGCTTGGGTAGGAATCGACCCCGGGACGTGGCGGTGGAAGGTGAGGCCAAGTACCCACTGCGCCAACCTGACTCCTATATCATTAGCAAAAACAGAGAAAACAATCTTCCCTCCGTTCTTTTGGATTATGTATTTGAAGTACGAATACCACTTGACATACACTGCTCGCGATGACAGTCGACGTTCCCAGATTAATGTAAAACAATATTGACATCAATTTTGCGCATTTTAATCCTAACACGAAACAACTAAACCCTAATATTAGTTCAAATTTGTCAACACGAAATATGTTTTTTTTTTAATCCTCTCTCACCTCCACCTCCACACATAGAAATAATGGTAGAATAATAATGTAAATAATTTTAAAATAATATAAGATTGATAAAAACATAACAAAATAATGGTATAATAATAATGTTGATAATTTAAAAATAATATCAGATTGATGAAAACATTTATAGTGTCGTTAGGAATAGGTCCTATATTCCCGTCAACAATAACATGTTTGCACATCCTGATGACACAAGGCGCGCTGTTTAAATAGATTTTGAAATGTCATTTCGCTCGTTTTGAAAGAACAAAAATATGGTATAGCTAATCTGAACTATAGATGGGAATACGCACATTGTTAACATAACATTGTCCAGAATACATTCCCGCAGGCACGAATGTGTGCCATCCGCAGTAAACCACTGGATGCCATCACGATGACTTTCTATTCAACTTGTGAAACTTTACCATATCTTTGTCATCCTTAGGACCCGTTTATAAGTTCACAGAAATGCCATGACATTTGCTGTGTTTCCCACACGGGAATAATTGTGCATTTGGCTGTAACTCGGCACAACCACTGTCCTTTTCTGTAACCCCAGGCTGTGTCTTCGTGCAGGCTGCGTCCTTGTTCCTTCTTCCAGCCAAATCTTCGATCTGACCGTTAAACGGCCGAGGGCGGACTCCACGCCCCTGTACATTTTACTTTGATATCACTTTCGAATTTGCCCGTTCCGAAGCTAACAGGTATTTGGGGATATTTGTTGTTTTTTTTTTTTAATAGAACTCGGACTTGTCTTTCGCCCAAACCTTGTCAGATATTTGAAGGCTTTTCATATTCACCTTTCCATTGATAACACTCATGATATAGATAAGTATCGTGGTCATCAAAATGACCCACAATGTTAATGTCCTACTGAGCCACATTTATATACAAATAGGTCATGCTTATGGGTGCAATGGTAAGAATAATTTCACGAGGTGATGACAGATAGAACATTCAATCTGTCACCGATTGAAGTTATTATTTTCATTGCAAAATGTGAAGCATTCATTATTTGTTCTATACAACACCTATATAAACCCTCATCATCTGATTGGTCGGAGCCATTAAACGCATGATCGTGCAATGGAACTTCTATTTACCATGAAAATAACTTCTATTTTCGCTGTGCGGCCGCGCGAGCTGTACGGTGGGTTGAGACGAATTATTCAATGACATATGATCAACGACCCACCAGGCAGATGACGGGGACTTATTCTGACGTTGTATAATACAGAATGTACTTAGCATCGCTGTTTTTACGAATATACCAAAGCTATGTCATATCCGAGAGGGTCAATGCATGGGGTCAACGCGCTCCAATGGCTACGAGAAGGACCATTTAAAAGCCGTGTTTAGGTTTTTAGAAATTCGGGCATTAGTATAGTAATGAAGCTTGTACTGGACAGTAGTATTTGAGTGTCCATTTGCACAATGTTTTGGCGCCACACCTCCCTAGAGGACCCAGTAAAAATAACTGGAAGCCATGTATTTAATACTGGATATCACTCTGATCAGAAGCGATAATTGACGTGCAATAATTACAAACACTTTAAGTTTCACTTCTAACACATATGATCGTATTCATTGTATTTCCACTACAATTTCCAAAGTTGATATGAAGATAATTTTCAGTATAGCGAGACCACATCAATGCTGTTTGTGGATGTTGAGACGGCGTGATATTTGATTGCAAGTAACACGACTTACAGTACATGTATATGCTTGAAATATCCAGGCCGGTATGATATTATACGCGCGCGAAACACTATAGTGTCAATTTTCCGGGCAAGGCAAACATTATACAGAGCTCGTCAAATAACGCTGCGACGATCTTGATTAGGTTTGCATTTACAAATTCGTGACACAACAATGTTTTTTTTTTTCAACCTTCAAATGTAGGGCCACTAGTCGTACAACTACTATTGCGACTTGCTTTACAATGCAAATTATTTTGACAGTTTCAGACAATTAAAAGAAATCTCTTTGTAAAAGCGATTCGCTGTTATCGCCGTTATGAGAGCACGTCCGATTGTTAAAAAGGGCATAACGGCCTGAAATCCCCCAAAATGTCATGTATGGGATCGTTTACTTATCATAATTATGTTAAAGGTTGGTTTGAAAGGAAACAAACCTAAAATGTCTTACTTTTTACGGCCGAGAATAACACGGACAAAACGGTTGTTTACATCGGACGCGGCAGACATTTTGTGGCATAAGTATTTCAGGTCGTGTCTATTTAATCCAACATAAACGCTCTGTGTGTGGTACATAATGCACACATTACCAATACACAAATGTTGTTTCTTACACGTCCGCAAAATGCGAAAAAACACTGTGCGGCTGGATTCACAACTAGCATTCACAGCACAAAATTGTGGGACAAAATTGTGACCCTCGAAATTCGTTCTCGCAAGAATAACACAAAACGCCCACTTTGTAAAGGATGGTTGTGTTGACGTTTATGTTCTACTGTTAAATGCGCTTTCTGTTTAATGTCATTTCGTTTTAAACGCTTTTTGTAGGCCAATTGGGCGCATTCCAGGCCGTATAATTATTTGCCTTTAATGTGTGCGACCTCCCGAACAATTAATTAAGCATGATGCTTTAAAAATGCACGCGGCTGATAAATATTCCGACGGTGTAAAATGTTCCATGAAAACAAGGCAGCAGTAAAGATTACGACTGAATAATAAAATATGGTCACACTATACAATTCAAGTCTCGGTAGCTTTTGTGCGAGCTGGGGTCTTGCCCGTTTTGGGCATTACGAATCCAACATCTTCTTAAAACCCAATATGCAGACATATAGTACATTGCAAAAATAAATGTAGGATGACTGGCTTTCAATAAATGCCCACAGAAACAGCAATTCTTGCAGCGTTGGCGCTGAAACAGTTGTAATAACAAAAAGCTTTCTAAAATGACATTGCTGTTTTCTTATGAATAAGGATTTTCTTATCAGTAAAAGAAGCAAGAAAAAGAACGTCAATTACTGGGATATATAATTCTGTCAGAGGATTCCACTTAAAAGTGCTGATACATGACCCCTTTAACTCCGTACGAGCGGCGTTAAGTCGGCCAGCTAAGCGTGCTCCCGGGAAGACCGGACAGGTTGCTCCCGCACCGGTGATCCTTTTAGCTCAGGCCATATATCTGGGTTGAGTTTCTGAGATGTTGGAAGTGGAGATGAAAAAAATCCATAACCCGACCAGCATTATGCAAATTAAAAATGGGTACGGCAACGTGTCCCGTGTGAATGATATTAAAGGCACGCAAGAAGTCATGGAGCCGGTACAGTCGATGCGATGCACGCTATTTATCAATGCCGTAATGTCAGCTCGGGTAGGCCGGCTGCGAACACTGAGTAAGGGAAGTAATGGTATCGCGCCAATATGTGCGGAGAGAGTGCGCCATTTTATTGATATGGATTTAGTGGTGGCATTTGTGCGTGACAGTCACGAGCGAACTGGTATTTTCGGAATCATGAAACGTGTTTCTGTCATGTTTTTAGATAATACTTCCAAGGAAAGCTTTGGTTGTGCAGAGGCCACTGAGTGACACTACTAAATATATTTTGTACATCAAGGTTGTTGGTAAATCTAACTTAGACTTTGATGGCTCATTTTAGCAATTAAATGAGAAAACTCTGACGAAAATTTCTGACCATTTTGTTTAAGCCCCTGTCACACTGCCACAATGTAGCCTCCCGATCATGATACGACAGTGCTGAGACGCAAGACTCGACGACATCGTGAAACTCGGAACGACATCTGAACTTTATCGGAGCGACTTCTTGATCGCCGTTTCGGCATCAGTTGAAACATATCGCGATAGTTGGCAAAAATCCAAAACGGATCAGAGTCTGCACTCTGTCTGTACTCAAACGGTTGTGTCGTAATGAAGTCATAACGACATCGCAATAGTATTTGCGAGATCGGCAGTGGTCGTACATGGTTAGCCATTTTTTTAGCCGACTATGAAACGACCATTACGACGTGAAATTCCGAAGATGACGTCACCACGTCGTTTCGGAGTCGTTAATGCATCGGTTCTCTGTCTTTTGTGTCGGTACTCAATCGGTTGTGTCGGTACTCTGTCGGTACTCTGTCGGTTATGTCGTAACGAGATCGAGACTCAGTCGTGAAAAAATCAATTGAACGGATCCCAGTCGTAGCGAAGTCGTTATATTCGGTTCGAGGTCGTTTCGGAGTCGTAGTATTCGGGACGACATCGCGGCACATTTGTCTAATCATGGTCTGCAGACTGGAGCTCGAAATACGAAATTTAAATTTGGCGCCACATTTCCTACGTTTAAGTACGATTGTCAAGATATTTTTAAATATCATGGTCTTGGCGGGGTCATGGTCTTTGGTCTTGGCTGTGTGACAGGGGCTTAAGGGATCAGTGCGCCTCAGTCCAGCGCATGGAACGCGATAGGGTCGTGTCATTAAGATTTGACTGTAATATTATAATCATCAGTGCTTATTACAAAAGCTCACAACATTTCTGCATCAGTCTCTATGAGTATGAGAAAACAAGTTAGCTCTGAAAAGAAAGTCGACGTTTAAGTCAGTATGCTCTGTTGGTCACCATGGAAAAGAAGTCGAGTTTGCACTTTTCTTTTCAAAGTTGTATATCAAGAAACCTTTCAATTTGAAAGTTGTTCCCTTATCTTTGTTAACCACAAAATTGTGCAAAAGGTATAGCTTCTTAAGCATTTCTAGTTGGCTGGACAAGCATTACATTCACTGCGTGGACTTCCGAACAAAAGATGTCCACATAAACCAGGTAGCAGCGACGTTGTGCGGACTTGCTCACGTCCACACAAGGTTTTCCCCTCTGTGGAAAACAGGTTTAGAGGTATTTTGGGGTTAGCTTTATCTGTGGCAAAATGAAGATAAACACTGAAGGATAGAACAAATTGGGTTGAAAGAGTTTTCACAGTTTGAGAAAAATGCTTTTTTTTCACTGGTTTTTCTTAACAAATGAATGTCCATACTAGGTATGTAAAACAAACATGCGTGCGCAGGTGGGTGTTAAACATTACGTGATACTCGCATTTTAACAATTGCTACCTGTTCTGCGTGAGGATTGACCTCTTCCCCAGGTCTCAAATACACCGTTGGCAAACCAGCACTGGAACAGGTGTCGTACTCTATAAGGACCCCCGAGAAACCGGTTTCTTTTACTTTATATTATGAGCCATGCGCAATATGGTCAGTGATTCCGAATTTCATAAGAGTCCGAAACGGGGTGATTTCGCCCCGTTCGTAAAATTAACGCAATGAATTTGCTACGCAGCTGCGCAATGTACTTACGATCGATTCTGCCAAACTTGGCGCAACTGCAAAACGGTTGATACATTATGTAAAATGTTGGACAGTGGTGATCACAGTATTCTCGACGAAAGTTTGCGTATGATAACAAATCGGTCACTAAACATCCGTTGGATCAGCTCTCTCTGCATTTTTTTATTTTTTTTTATTTTATTTTTTTATTTGATCTTTATTAACGACAACTTTCATCTTTTGTTGTCAATATAGCATTCATTAACCAAAATTGAGAACATGTAATTTGTGCGTCGATCAAGTCGGGCTATGCAATAAGCTCTACGACAATCATGGGTATCGAAGTCAGCAAGATCTCCTGTTTTCATTTTGAACTGCTGAAGTCAAGCACAAAAGTGTGCAAAAGGTATAGCTTATTAAGCCACCTAAACTGACTCAGAATTTACGCCACAATATTATTATTACTTCATATTAACCCTGTGGTGTGCGACAGTACTGACAATTTAAGTACATTTCTAAATGATGTTTAATTACTTGGTAATTTTTTCGTCCAAAAATGTCATACTCAACAAGTTCCTTAGACATAGCTAATAAGCATTGCGAGTGCCCCTTTAGCTCTGGTTGATATTTTTACCCAGAATTTCTGAGGCAAAGATCAGACCCAGGCCAACTCCCATAGGATTGGTATGATCACGTATATTATTGTAACTGTGTTGTATTGTACGTATAGCTGCTGTTATCACAAGGCCATCAATCATCCTGTCACTAGACCCAGTCTTAAAGCCGGGAAACAGGTGCTCCTCATTCTTCTTAGGTATATTCGTATAGCCTCAGGTTGCTTTTTGGGGGGGGGATAGCCAAGCAAAAAGCAGGGAGATAAAACTCGAACTTTTAAGTTTTTGCACGGGTACTGACCAAATACAGAGTAATCATGTATACACTATTTTTCGCTTAAATTGCTTTCTTGAGAAAGCGGGGCCTCTATCCATCTATTAAGACACTGCGATAAGAAATTATGTTCACCAAAACGCCTACTGAAGGTATTGTGTTAGACCGTAACACCCATGCACCATCATATTGAACAGTTCAGTTATAGTGGTGATTGCAACTTAAACTGATGGCGCCCGCAGGGTTAAAGTACTTTAGCACTGCATGACAGCCTTGAAATGTATTCAAACGTAACTGTCACTATACTTATGCAACTAATGTTACAAGGTTCAACATTCAGCGAAAAGTTCCTTGAAATTGGCTGCCACTCTCGGAAGGCAAATGTTGACATAATGTAGGCTGACCGAGTGTGTCTTTATCAAGACATCTATTCCCGTTCTTTTCTCTTTAGTCAAAGGATGCGACGCCTCTGCGTCTGAAAGGCAGGAAATGAATTGCTTGTACAAGCATCTGTTGTAAGCTTTGGTGGGGAAGTAATCCAATGATGTGACAAAAACAGGGGAAAAAACCGCGTGATGACAGTTAAAATATTCATACCGCATTAGCGGATGTAGTTTTCCCAATCATATGGTTGATATGTAAATTATATATGAAGCATGTGAATGTAGTGCTTCATTGCTTTTTACAAACGAGGTTTTAAAATGCAGTGTACTCCCTAACATCTCAAAATTTGACAACATAATGTTATGAAGAAAATTGTTGGTGTGTTCTTGGTTATCCCTTTCATTCTGCTCTTCACCATTTGTTTTTAAGTACAAGTAAGTAATTATTTGCATTAACAATTTTGTTAACCGTTGTTCAGGATGATATTTATTATTATTTTTTTTAAATGTCATTAAAAAGAGTGTACATGTGTTTTGATAAGAGTTCAATTGGTACTGGCAGATTTCAGCAAAATGTTACTTAAAAACTGAAAGAAAAATTCTAAACCAGAAAAGGGTTGTAATGGAAGGAATTGTTTGTTTGCCATTGTAAATGGTAGGTCTGGTAGGTCTTGGTTTTTTTTTAAGTGTAAAGGACACTGGCATTGGTCGTAGACTACTTTTTTCCCATACCATTCCCCATACCAAACTGTAACAGTATAAAGATACTAAACCGCCGATGAAACACCGCTGGTGCGCCACACCGCATATTAAAATTGGAGGATTCAGGATTAAGGTGAATGAGTTGTGAAAATGACCCGGATCATAAAGAATTCGTACTTTATGTATTAGACTTTTCAAATTGTAAATTGATGAGAAATTCTCTCGTGCGAAAATGCTGCGAATTAGGCTACGGCTCGAGGGGGAGACTAGGCAAAGAGCCGCTCACTATTAATGCGGGAGAAGGTGGAAGACTACACCGGTTGAATTATCGCGCCCCGAGGATCCGAGTTGAAATTGATCCCGTATATTACACAGGCTCCGGGGGATCGACACTTTATAATGCCTGGTCCAGTATCATACCTGATCAGTTCTTCTTATTTTTTTGGTCCTTGATCCTGTTGAGGGGTATCATTACGGAGGCATTAGGTGGGAATTTATTGGCCAGTTCTCGTAATCAAGACCAATCATCGGAGGGGTCCATATTGGGGGGGGGGATTCTCATTACAGCCAAATAGGGAATTGTGTCTAAATATAAGCCTAAACCATGAATTAAACATTACTAAATTTCAGTTTAAATTCATTTTTTGCAGAAAATGCAAAATTTTTAGTCACAATCACTCATCATGTACAGCCCTGGAAGGTTTGTAAAAGCGTTTAATTAATCACATATTAACTTTTTAAACACAAATTGATTTTGTTTGCCCACTGTGAAATTATTTTAATTAGTAAACCACCGCTTTCAGAGTGTGGTCAATTGAAAACGTTTCCAGGTTTCTAAACCGACATTATTCCACAGGATTTCAAAAACCAAAACATACTCTTCTCAGTCGGTGTTTCGTAACGTCTGCACAGTCTTGCCTGTCATTACACTGCAGCAAGGAGGTTTCAAAATCCAAAGGCTGTACCATTAAGGAAGAAAGACCAAGGGAGAGTTTGGGTCATCGAGTCACCGGCTCGTTAATACTTTATGATGAAGTGATAGGTTTTTCATATTACATGAGCAATGAGATGAACTCTGGGAATTCCGTATAGCCGAAGTACATGTACCCTGTCTCGGAATATGTGTCATGTGCAATTTTTACCACTTTACTTGTACTTGCGGTGCATTTACGGCAGGTGTAATGGCTTATATATTAAGGAACATTAGATCCATAAACACACAAAGCAAACCGTTTAATACTTTATCCATGCGCCTTTTAGAAACTGCATTGTTATTAACCTATTACCAAAGGTCCTAATGTAAATTAATACACACATTAGGAAATATAAAAGCTGGTTAGGTAGGGTAGCATTGGCCGCCTTGAACCCACGGCTTACGATATCTTTGCTACCGACTTCAACAGACAGCATTTCAAATATCAAAATTCATTCCATCACTGATGGTGACTACTGCTCTTAATGTGCGTACGATTGTGAACTGCATACGCTGACTTTACGCTCATTTTGTAATGAGGGCACATGCGAATAATAAATGAATTTAGAGGTACACTGGTAGAACATGAGCACACCCAACATCAGCGGGTAGTCTAATGCTTTCATTTCCATTGTTCAAAACCAGGCAGAATATACTTTAAAAGTCACAACCGTAGAGGTCGATGTGTTTGTATAAAATAGAGGCATGGGGTGTTAATAAGTGATTTTGTGAATAGGTATGATTTAAAAATAATGCCCATTTTACCTGTGAATGCTGCGACATCAATGTTTCACCAATCAATGTCTTGTTAATCTCTTATAAAAAAAGTTAGCAGCCGACTATATTCTTTAATCAAAAGCCAACAGCCAAGGAACGAACTAAAGGACACTAAACGGAGGGAGACATAATAATCCAATAATGAGACGGCGATCGATTCCTTGCGGATGGAACATGTGGATAACTAATGCCTTCTTCCGCAGCCTAGACCATACGGCTTAATGTGATTTGGAATCCGTGCTGAAGTAATGTAAGGTCTCCCGTGGCAGGTGTGGGCTCGTAACTGACTATGTTTTCCCCTGAAGACCAACCTGCGTCAGACTGTGTTTAAAAATTAATGACCGACAAAAATAAGTAGACTTGAGATCTACACTGCTAGAGTTCTTACTTTTTTCTCAGGTAATGCGGTCTTCACTCGTTCCACAAACCTGTCCGCACAGAACGGACAATTGGAATTCAGATTCATTGTAAATACACTTTTGATCTCAAAGAGCGCCATGACGTTTCTTCGCCGCCTTCAGTTCAGGCCTAGCGTGGTTGTAACGACCAATGCATTTTAGCAAGTCGTGTGATTGTCGCATGAAGATGTACGCGAAGTGTGTACGCAATGCTGATCTATCAAGTATTGTTTGAAATGATGCATTGTGGAATGAATACAAAGTGGAGGTTTGCGGATACCGTTATTGTAAATGAACATGTCAATATTGATATTTCAATGTATCGACATCTCATGTACATGTATTATCCATGAATATGTAGTAAATGCAGCATTGCCCAGCACGACTACATCGTGCGGTATACCTTAAGGATAAATATTGTCCTCATCTTGCGTCTCACACCTCCTTGTGCATCTTCCGTCTCCACTCCTCTTGACTCATCCAGGGGAGGCTTCAACGCACATTCATCTATTTCACAAATCGGGTGCCCCCAAGGGAAACGGTAGAAAGCAGGTCTTGACGCGGAGGTACATGTTTGGAATGGGTAAAGAGACTTCGAAACCTCGCCGGGATGTTAGGTGGATGTGTCGGCTTTGTACAAGCGCTACTGTATTTACTGGCATGCATGTAGATACGGTTCTTGACCATACGTAGGGGTGTACAAAGTATATTACACAGCGCACCACAAAATGGCCTCGGATCATAGTGGTTGTCATTCATTGAAAAATAATACAACGTCAATGCAACTAAAATGTACAGGTGTTCAAGTTATTTACGCCTTAGCACTTGGAACAATTAAAGGGTGACCTACGACAACAGTAACGCAGATGACCTGAGCCCAAGCTTTCGGTTGCACTCGTGTACAACCCTTTTGCGATATGTCGCGAGGTGGCTAAACGAAGAGAGAAGTACGAGCGCTTGGTTGAGTAGAAAAGCAGACTTATTGTGTTTGTGTTGAAATATCCAAGGAAATGGATTTGTTCAGTTGACAGAACTCAGTATTAGACTTTCTTTCTTTTTCTTTCTTCTCTGTGGAACAGCCTTCCACTAGAAAAAGTCAACAACAACAAAATAATTAACGGATATTTTGGGTTTTTTTTGTATTTGTTTGGGTGATTTTTCTATTTCCATTTGAGCGCCTGCAATGTTCAAAGACTAGATATCTAGATGATTTTACAGAATGGCGAGTTTTCTAAGTTTGAGCCTCGATACATTTCAAAAATTGTCGTTTTCAAGGAGGAAAAAAGAGGACAATTTTAATAATTGAAAAGGATATTTTGTGGTTTTCGACATGCTTTCATCTGTTTATGTGTGTGCCTCGGGCTGTCTCTTGGCAGTTCCCCTGCACAGACAAGTGCAGCAGTAATTTGTAGCTTGACACTTTGAGTTTGAATGATGATGGAGCCCCCTCGCATGTGCTTGAAAGCACTGTGCATATAGCGCTGATACAACAACGCCGGAGAGCGCCAAACCTCTTAATAATTCCAGATTGCTTCCATAATTTCCAGGTGCACTACTGCCACCAAATTTATAACGACGAATTTTCTTTTGAAATTAGGTATTTCTTTTGCAATGCACAACAATGGGCATAAAACCGTAGTGGTTTTGAAAATTGCGACTTTTTATTCTACATTTTAGGAAGAGCAAAGCTTGAAGAAGTCTTGAAGTCTTTGAGACACATTTCGAATATATGGTCTCATGATTGATTTCTTTTACTGTGTTGATTTAGTTTGAATAGTTTGTAAATAACACTTAACACACAACAGTCGTTTGGCCTTAAATACAAATGAAGGAACACCAGAAAAATTGGCATCGTTTTTTTTATTAACGTTTTGTAATGGGTATCGGCCTTTATAATTGTGGGGATCTGGTGATATTCCAGTCAGACAACCTTTGCGCTTTATTTGCATATGACATTTTGACCCACACGTGCTGAACTACAAAGCGTTTTCTCGGCGACACTCCCGTCGGCCGAAAGTGGGTACATTGTATAAATACATGACGTCCATTGTATACATTGTATACGTTGCACTTGCAAAGTCGTGCACGGTTTTTGGAGACAGTTCCTACGCTTGACCCCTGCAGTTAGGAAGCAAGGCATATTTGCTGTGATGGTTCTTCGTGGAATGACCTAGCTATCTGATCTTTCTGATACATTTTGGGCAAAATTTAAGACGTCAGAGTGAGAAACTAGAGGTTAATTCATATGTTTATTATACATTTTGTAGAACGTCATGTTTTCTGTGGTATAAATTATAGACATTCAACGTGTGAAATATATAGGCCTACATTGAAACTCAAAATAGTATTTTCTGGTTCTTTTTAGCTTTGTTTTTAGGTATCATTTTCATGTGATCCGACTGGACTTGATCGCCTAATAAATCATCATTCAAGAGCAAATAAAGGAAAAGTGTCCCTTTCAATGATTGCCGTATTCAGTGAGTCTCCCATCCTCCTGAACTGTTGGACGGGTCTCCCCCTCTGACTAATACAGCGGGGCCGACCACTACATAATTATCTCACTGGTTGATTTTAAATCTACTATAACACACCCCATTATACCTTGACACATGCTGCTTGTCAGGAGAGGTCACATTGTATACAGACGCCGTATAACGACATCCGTATAACGTTCGTTTAGCTCACCCGGGTCGTCACGGGTCAGCCCCGTGCCGTTCTATAAGCTCTGACGTCATTCTCAGGGGTCACCGTGTCAGCCACCACAGACCCAACCTCGTCCCGAGGGTGTCGAGCAGTACGCGCCCACCACTACCTGCTCTCTCACCCTGGTATTGGATCATTTGCATGTGCAAGATTTTTGAACACGTATGCAAATGAGGAACAGTCTGATGCCTGGATATGCGTTACACATTAGCTTTTGTTTTTGTATGCGGTGTCTGGGGTAAAAACAGAGTCGATTCGTAGCAGCGCGAGCACGGCGTGAGTTACAAAAACAAACACGATTTTTGAAATCAAACTGTTACGATCTTTATCGAGACAACATGCAGTATCATATTTCATATTAATATGAACAAATTGGAAAGGAAATAGTATTTTCGAGAAGGTGTGGACGAATGATCGCGAAAACACGTACTGCACGTTGTGAATAAAGCACCAAGTACACGATAAAAATCCATTACTAGCCAATTGCGGTATCCAATCAGGATACAGGAAGAAAGTTTCCTATCCAGGGTTTACTATTGGAAACGCGGTTGGAAATAAAGTAAGCACTGGGGACGAGGTTGCCACAGACCCTGCTTGAGGAGCAGAGTTACTGGTGGAAGTACGTGACGCATGCGTTGTTCATTCCCTAGAAACGGACAAAATAATATGGCGGCCGGACAGCGGAAATCTCAAGTGGACTTAACAGTTGACTTTATTTTAAGTCTAAAGGTTATCATTTTATTGAGTTCATTGCGACTTTTGAGGCTATAATTTCAGCCCATTTTCTTTTTTAGTTTTGCAATCAGTGACTCGAAAGCATTTAATCTCAAACTAAGACCCAATCGGAAATGGGCGATTTGTCAGTGGCTACGGCCACTGCTAATGTTGTCACGTGAGGTTCGTGCTGGCCAGCGATTGAGCGTTCGATTAGCCCGGCTATCGTGGCTGACCCATCTCTCTTTACCCGTGTCGACCCGGTCGAGCTAAACGAACGCACCCTTTATATGCCGCCATCCATTAATAAGCACACCCTTAAGGCCATCAGGCATTAATGAGAGTCTCCAAGTGTAACTTATAAATGACATGTTATGAATTATATATGACATAATGCAATCCTTCAGACCTCTGTGCAGACAGTTTCGGCTCTTTGTATATCCACGTCGGGCATGCGGCCAGAAAGTCTTATACATGCATGCGAGAACTTTACGTATGCTCTTGAGATTGTGGCGTCCTCAGTTGAACAGCGTATATTTTATGTCATGCAAGGGCATTTGAGGACACGCCTGTACTTCAACAAATAGTAGCGCTTAAATGTATATTCACTCGGGGATCAAATGCAGTCTCGTGTTTCTTTTTGTGATACCTTGCATATGGGAATTTCAGAAGCTCAAATTTCGCTGTGTCCGTTAATGTGCCATGATGTAGATTTCTTCATTTTTAGGTCATGGATAACTGATAACCAAGGAGTTAAAGCTTTATTGCAGAAATTCAGGTTCACTGTGGAGTCGGTCACATCCTGTGCATGACTACCATCAATAGAACTTTGTACGATTTGGGTGGGTTTTTTTTTGTAATATATATCTTTCTGGTAATGAAACCGAGGATTCCTCCATAGTGCCCTAGGCACTGCATCTCGAAAGCCAGAACAAAAACGTGCAAGAAGAAGACAGTGAGAGAAATTACAGTTTTAGATTTTGGAGGAAAAACCCAGAGAAAAATATTCTGGGGAACCCACGGAATCAGGTAGGGACTAAAAACACAGTCCACGTGTGGTCCAAGCAGGAATCAAACCCCGGCCACAGCTCGCGGTGAAAGCCGAGGAAAGTAACCACTGCGCCAACCTGACCCCCTTTAGATCTACCGCCCTAGTGTGCCGGTAAGTCAACGAATGAGGACGCTAAAAACTCGTAAGTTTGTCGGCTAAGTTTGACCCTCCTTTTTTTGACAGGTCATCTTGTGAAACGTGTCAGCGTTTGACTTGACCTGTCACAACCTTTTTTTTCATGAACCGTGCAGCATTTTAATTCACTGTTGCATGTCATCAACTAAAACATAAATTACCTGCCCACTTATATTTTGATTTGGACTCTTTAAGAACTCCATATCCCTTTTGACTTCTAGGGCAATTACTTGTCCCATCTTCGAACACTTTAGAAATCTTAGGAGGATTCTCAAATGCCGTGAGTTTGGGGTCATATTTCAACATTTCAAGTGTTCTTTTTTATTACCGACGCGTCTTAACACCTCACTGCCACTAAAGCAGAATGTCTTAACTGCGTAAATATTACAACTATATTAATTGTGCGGCCCAATTCACGGACCATAACGCGCATGCGCCAGTCGACGGAATGCTTATCGGACTTTACTTGATGGGGAATAAAAGGACTTTACGCAGTCATTGTAACTTACTGGGATATTTTGCTCCATTCACGTGATATGTTGTGCACCTGCGTATTATATTAACTGACTCTACTCGACTGTAAAAAGAAAAAAGTGCGTGCCGCGGGCGGTAGAAATGCGCACCGTCCGTTTTCGCGGGTAACTTTTTCCCAGTGTCTTTCGATCCTCGTATAGTCAACATGTAAATGCGCAGATGCATGCCAGGATTATGGTCTCGAATATTCGAATAAACTGTTGGCATTACTTAAAGCCTGCATATTAGTGAAAGCTACTCAACAGTACCTAAGCTGCACAACCGCCCTGGGCATGCATGGCACCTAACACATGGCTACGTACCCGCCGGCACGGCTGTAAACTGGAGTGCGCGGTTAACACCTAACATCACGTACAGTACCGGTATGTAAATACAGTGGCTTCAGCGCCATTCCAGTATACTTATTCCCTTGGAACCTTCTTCGCACGTATGTTACTGCCTGGTAAAACCGAGCATAGAAAGCCCCGAGGCAAGATGACAGCGCATGTGGATCCAGGAATTGTATAGCTCGCGAGACTGTACAATTCCTCAATCATTGGCTGTTATGCATATTCTATTATAAAAAAAAAATCGCAAGATAGCGATTGTTTCGTATATGAGCATAGTATACAAATATTGAATGCTTCGAGTGGTGTAGTAAAAATAGCCTCCCGAGTTGATCCATGGAGCATTCTATCTTCCCGAGGCGAAGCCGAGAGGAAATAGAATGCTCCATGGATCACCGAGGAAGGCTAGTTTTACTTCACCACGAGATAAAGCATTCATATTTGTTTTATAACATTTTAGTCACATATTCTGCTTTGTTTTAATATTTTAACTTATTTAAATCTGAACACGGTTAAAATACACTTCAATTTCAATACAAAATTGGTTGGAAAAGTATTTCTCTCTTCCAAACCACCCTTTCACGAAATGTTTAAACCAACTCTGTTGCGTGCCGTCTTAGAAACAATACGCGCTACGCGCAACGCTCAACGCGCACACCAGCATGCATTAATTAATAGCAAAAATAGAAAGTACCACGTGACTCGTTCTCGGCCAATCAAGACACAGAATCTATGGGTGAGGTGTTATAATTTGTGTTATACCTAAGACGCAATTGCAATCGATTAATCCTATTTGAAGTCCACCGAGACAAAAAAGTGAATGTATTGGGAAAAGTACTGGTTTATAATTCGGCAGAAATATTAATGGATGATTTAACTTCCCTCCGTGGTGAGAAGCGATGATAAACACTTCTGTAATTATAATGCTAGCGCCTTCGTTTTTTATACCAATTTGGAAATCCACCAAGTTAAATGACAAAGCCATTGGTCTAATTACATGGCTTTGCTTACCACTAGCCAGCAATCCCTTCTTATTCTAGCAGAAAATTGGGCCCTGATGTGTCGATCGGTAGAGCTAGAGTAAGAATACACATTTGTGCACATAAAAACATTGGAAAGTCAACACCATCATTCATATAGGATTTCATCTGACACTGACAATTTTATTTTTACTGTAAATATTATGGATTATGGATTGCCCACAATAAGCCTACGAAACAGAGGCCAACGTTCAGTTACCCATCATTAGATACATTTTGTAACCACTATGGAACGTATGTTTTCTCCATCTTTTACATACGCACATAAACTGTGTTGCAACAGCCACAATTTGCAACGACGAAACTGTGAGTTATTTTGTCCTAAACACGTCATGGTCAATTGATCCTGTTAACGTTAACGATCCATAAACCTGAAAATGGCAGGTATATACAATAACATATGCATGGCTATTGTGCTCAGTTATGTTATGATCTTACATAGTTATTATGCACAGTGACGAAGCGAAAAGTTAATTGGGTAATTGCATTTTGAAGGACTTTCCACGGGCATCGTCATTTATTAATTTAATACTTTTTTTCAAACGGATTACAAAAGAGGCGTGCATATTTCCATCCATATGGTCTATATGATGGGTATCGATGTATTCGTGGATATATGAACCCATGAATAAATTTACCACAGACTGATGTGAATGTACGTGGATGTAGGTTTCGTCACGTATAGGATATTACAAAACTGGAGCAATTGCTCCATCAATGTTCGCATGTGAACCACACTCCGATTAGGGTATAGGAAAACAGTATATTGCCCTGAAATACAAGAAAGCAATATGTGTAGCTATACAATCTCTTCTTTTTTTTCGAATAAGAATTTCGTTTGTCTGACTTGGGCCCGATTCGGTACGCATTAAAAAAATATTGAGCAACTGATTCGTTTGGTAAAATATCTATCACGCAATATGTAGGCCTATAGGTATTTTTTTGCGTGATAATAATTGAACGTGTTAACTATTCGCCCATCGTTGGGTATTTATTTGCCAAATTATGTTTACAGCGTACGTGAGGCTACTAAACTGCAGAAAATACTGCTTATGAATGTGTATTGCCTGAGTCTCATGCAATACATGCATAAATTTGCTATAAAAGTGTTGTTTTTTGTACCAAGCAAACTTGCTATGCTTAAGACCTCCATGAAATCGGCCTCTAATGTTTGCCAATGATGATTTCGCTATTTATTATAATTCGCTGGATACGCTGAATTATATATATAATGCATGCCTTCTGCACGCATGAAATAGCTTAATCACCACGCTATCAATTCTATCACGAAGTCCCCTTCAGTGGCTAGCACTATAAGATCCTACTTTGTCTGTATGTCTGTCTGTCTAATGTCTGCCTCACGTCTGTGTCACATTTTTTTTTAAATACCTAAATAGTGTGCGCTAGCACAAAATGCAATGGTTAATGGAGAGGCTTGGTTAATGTATGGAGGTCTTTAAATACTATCAAAATATGCCCCGATTTCATTGTCCTCTGAAGTCACGGTTGGCATTTGAAAAAAAAAATATTTATTTTGTTTTGTTTTGCTTTTTGGCATATTTGTTTCTTTCAGACGTTGAATACTTAAATATGACAACATTATCTCTTTGAAAACACCCCAAAACGTATCGCTATTACGCAAAACATAACGTTCGTGATGAAAATTGTGGCAACATTGCTTCACCAAGGTTGACCACGCCCATGGTCTTGGGTCAACATGCAAATTGGGATCAAAGTAAACATAAGTATATGACGCCACCCAGCTATAGTTCCAATAATCCGTCATGGGGCAGTCGCTTTGTACAATAGCTTGCACAATACTGTTCTTATCAGAACAAAAAACTACTTAGCAAAGTTGATAATAAGCAGGACAAGTTCTTTTCAGAACTAATATCTTCTAAGCAGTAGTTATTACCACATGGTGTTACCGCAAACCGAAACGATAGCTTGCACAATAGCTGTTCTCCATTGAAGGGGGCCCTGTGCGTGACAGTGATCACGTGCCTGTATTCATCATTATTTAATTCAACGTGAGCAACGCTATCGTTCCGTCCACCATGTCCCAGTCACCCTCCCACTTTTCTCAGCAAACACTCTTGAAAAAAAAATAAACGTGTCCCTGCTTCTTTCCAGGTAAGTCGCCCGGGTGTTAATGCTTTATTCAGACTCCCCGAGGGGGCGGCAGAATATAAATTGAAAACAGCAAAGTGACACATCGGTACGAGGGGTGATCTGATGCAAGAGCACACCGATGCAAATCGCACTGGGACACACTGTCTGTGAAAGCATCTCCCGGCAAAAGATGGGGATGAGATTTCACGCCAGGTCTTGAGCCTCTACAGAAGGCCATTTTGTATTTTTGAGATGTTTTAGCATTACATGTATATCCTCTCTCCGACCGCAGGCACCAGGGGCTGTATTTTGTGCAACAACGATGGGAAATATAGTGGCGTTTCCCTGCCACAGTACTGACAGGCTGTTAAAGATGTGAATGTCTCTGACTGTGCCGAGCAGAGTAAATATACGTATTGGATAATTATTCTTGCACGCGACCTAAGTGTTGCAAGACGCTGAGTATGTCCATTTTGAATCAATAAGCAAGGCTAGAAGTAATTGAGAAATCGATACAACAAACTTCACTCTATGTGAGTGATTTTGTGGGTAATTCGTTTAGTCTAAAAATAGAGAATTGCAATTTTGAAAAAAAATGCAACATTGACGTAAAACCTAGGTTAACTCGAAATGTCTCTCTGCGTTCAACGCTTTACATTGCAATTGTTTCTGTAGTATCATGGACGCAATGATTATGTTTTGTTTTTTAATAATTGCTCACAAAGTCAACATTTGCTCAACGTTTTTTAACGTTTTTTTAAGGCATCCATGTGGCAATAATATACACTGTCAATCCATTGCAAAGCATTCTGGGTATCCAGTATGGCTGCCATCGTCGAGAGAAGCCTTTGAATTGCAGCGTTTCCACGTAACTTTCTTTACAGTTTTGCAGTTTTTGCATAGAAAACTCAACAATAGAGTTACATATAATCTTACAATAATGTCGCCTCACCTCGGCAGTAGGTTTGGAAAAAAAAATCTATTTTTAACGACAAAATAGTTATCCACTAAAAAGGAAAACAAAATACCAATAAGGCTACAACATATCCACCTGGTAGCTTGTACTGGCGATGGATCGATAGTAACCTCATACACCAACAGCTGAAATGTATGAACTTCCTAGCGACTATATTCGTAAGGGTTCCCCCCACACACTCCTATTTTCAAAATCATCATTTGCGAGGAACGCGTACCGTCTTCTGACCTTTAAGAAATGCATGTCCCTCCCTTTGCGCCCGAATTTCGTGAAGAGCATAAAGCGAGGAGGTAGAGAAAAATCAATTTCTTCTTCTTTTTTTACCCCTTGGAGCATTTTGCTGTTTTTGATTCGCGTAAACATCTTCGAAGCCCAAAGCCGAAGGGACACAGTTGTGAAATATTCGTGGTTAAAAATTCGACATAAAAAGTACTAGCCGGTCAGATTGTTTCCATCATTAATACAAGAAAACAACGTCAGAATAGCGTAGGAAATTTAAGCACACATTATTACATTATTCAGTGTACTGCCCGAAATGCATCTATCGAGGACACGCAGTAATTTGCAGTCATCGTTCGTGGGCTCTTAAAAATGAGATGACAAACATCGTACGCAGAAAGCTAATTAAAAAACACTGACTCATGCGTTCCGACTGACGCACCTGACTAACAAGATAAAAATAAACGAAAATCCTCAGACGCTATTGACTCGTCACGTTGTGATCAACAAACAGATAAACACAACAGTATTCATAACTGTAGCGGTATACATCCCAACCCACATTGCATTGCTGTTTCAAAAACTCTTCCTCTCTCATAATTTGTGAAACCTTTTTGCACACGCACCAGGTTTTGAGGAACAGTGGACACAATTGAAACAGGGTGGCGTTTTTTGTTGTTGTTGGTTCGAGGAAAGCTATTTTGTATTTACCTTTACCCAAAACCAAATCGCCCTTCTAATCCGTGTGCCGTATCTCAAGAAGGCCAATGCCTCTCATACTCATGAAGCAGATGAGATGTCTCTCCCCCGTCTTTTTACCGGGTGCTGCTAACATATAAGCTGACCAATTAATATCCCATGGTGGCATTTTAGTTAAGGTTAAAATCCTGTTCCTAGCACAGCCCTTCATCGGGAGTTAACAGGGTGGAAGTTGTATCGGCCACGTTTGGCTTGAGCCGTTGATTGCCTGTCACTTCTGCAAGGTTCCAAACACATCAACGGAGATGAAATGTTCGCTGTATTAAAAGCAAATTGTGTAGAACTAGTAATATCTTACATGCGGGTTGCTTCTTGTGTACTTTTCGAATGAAGTCCAGCTAACGGTAGAGGGCCAGCCTATAGTAAAGCTGGTCCTGAGTACACAGAATTGTATTCGTTTTGTTCAGAATGGCTATTCACTAATAGTCTTTCCATGGGGGTCTACCCGATGTTCCCCAAAACCTATGTTCCCCAAAATCCTTAGGGTTTATAGGGTTAGATGGTTATAGGTTAGGGTTGGGAATATAGGTATTGGGGAACGTAGGTATTGGGGAACATACGTGTGCACCCTTTTCATGCAACTTGTGTATATGCACAGTGGGCCCGATTATGGGCCTCATTTTGTCCAATACGTGGTAATCATATACGTTAGACCTGCCCGGCCCTCTTCACAAGCCAAGTCACACGGACAGTCATTGAGTTAATTAGTCAGGTACAAGGAAAACACAAACTGGACCTCTCGGACCAACAACTGGGACTATATTTTGTCCAAATTGTATATTCTTCATGTAGTTGCACAAGGATTTCGCAATTTGTATGCGGATTTATGCGCATTTTGCAATGGTTCAAGTGACTTAAATTAACTCGTAATTAATCTGATTAAGTCAGAAGCAGTTCGTTATTATTGGGATATTATGCATTTTTGATGAAATCTCAATTCGTGAATAAGTGAAAAAAAAAAAAATTGTATTATTTTCTTCATCATTTGGGAGGTCGGGTTCTAATCTTCGCAATTGTACGTAAGATATATATTTTTTTAAACCCTTTAGATCAGCAGCATGCATTTTTAAAAGGAATAAAAGAAGGAACATAGCTTTACGGAGGAGACCATGTTGCCATGCGTCTATCCTTTGGTTAAATTATAGTGTAGGCCTGTGGGCTATCCACGGGATCAGTTTGTATGTGTCCGTCAATGTTCATCTCGCTCGCTTAATTTACGTGGTGCCTCACGTAAAGGGAAATGTGATGGAAAACCGGAAGGGCTGCACTCAAATTGCTCGTTGCTGATTGTGATGTTTCTATATATTCATTCACAGTGCGTCATCAAAGCGTATTGTATAATAGTGGTTGATTGATTCCCAAATTTCCTGCGAAGAAAAGCAGTCCTCTCTGAAAAATGTAAAGAAGAACGAAACAAGACAGAAACACGAGTCCACCATTGCATGAACATGACTTGTAAATGAATAATTTGTAATTGACTTTATAAGGACTTCATACCCCTGAATGTTGTGTCTGTATGAAGTGACGTACGGTTTTATGTCGTGTTGATATGTTTGTCGCTCCAGACAAAAGCCATCATTGCAACATTCACCAGCAATTGACGAGGTTGCAGACAGAGCCTGTATTTCTGTATCTCCATCGACAGCTTAGACAGGCTGTGTATATAAATAGGTCTATGCCTTACGGATAAGGCTAATGAAAGAAGACACTTTCGCAGGCATGCTAGTAAGACGTAACGGAAACATAATAACTCATATTCTTTGCTTTCGAAATACAAATCACATGCGTGTATACGCCGTTAATACTCGGCAAGTAATTACTTTTTTGTACTATACCAGGGCTGATGATGTATAGGCACGGTCGCTGCACTTTTTGGCGCCGTACAATGATTACGTGAGGCCGTGGAAAAGTCCGAGTCCCGTCTTTTAAAAACACTTCAGAGTGCAAGTATCGCCGTGTCGCCGTCGGGAGGAAACCCCTCCCGCCCCGTGGCTACACCCTCCTCTCTCTCCCGCTTGAGGTTGAATACCTTGAGTTTGCACAAACAACGAAGAAAGGAGATGCCTGCGATCTTCAACAAAAATGCCTGTGGAAATTTAGAATGTATACACAATCGATAAAAGACGTAATTCCAGCGAAGGATCGGAATTTTACCATAAATTAAAGCAGGGTTACCGTAAGGTTTTGCAGATTTATCCGGCGTCAAAACCGTTGATAACTCCAAAATGCCATCGCCAGCAGCACAATCTACTAGAAAAAAAATAGCGCACAAAAAGACTGACTTGGTTTTTTTCTCCTTCATGATCAAGATGGATATTTCTGACGCAAACGCGTTGAAAATAATCCTTGGCTTAAATAATTTGATACATTAGAATTCTGTCACATCTGGTTTGACGTAAACCTAGTTCAAAACTAATACGGGCAGACAGCATGTCTCGCATTTAGACTAAGGAATAGCCACTGAAACAATTAAGGGCGTTTGTTAGGGGTAAATGATCCAATAATCAACATGTAGTTGGCCTCCCGACGTTAAAATTGCTTCACGATCACCAACATGCAATTATCCTGTGGACAATAACAAATACAAAATCATTGTGTAATTTTTTGTATTTCCCGATATTATTATATACAAACTTGAAAACGTTTTCTCCAAGTCGGTTATAATTTTATCAGAAATAGTCAGCATGAATTGGTCTGGGAACCAGGCAACGCGCATTGCAGACACAGCGATATTTGCGTACGTGGAGCCAGTAAGCGGTTACCGTACGCAAAACAATAACCGACTTGGCACCAAGTCTACTTGAGTACTGGTTTGGTAAAGGCCCATGTATTTGCTTTAAAAAAAAATGGCCGACCGAAAAACCCATCACCTGGCCGTGCTTGTAAAAGTTCAAAGCATTTTGTTGTCGTATAGATCGTTTGCATTACAGCCATCTTTGAGGTGTGTACTTTTGTTCAGTAGGGATACGCGTGAGTTGCCCTCTTGTGCAATCATTGTTAATGAATTAACAGTGCAAAAGATGGCAGCCGAATGCAATCGATCTATACAATGCATGTTGAGGAAAACAAGTCAGCATCCTTAAACCATTATAATTACCACTGTGCACCTTTTGCTTAACTTTCTCCCACTTTACTAATCCTCTTGAGTGCCACTGCCGCAGACAGGTAATGATGTGTGTTTTTTTTACACAGAAAGAGCAACTGCTCTTGATTACGTATTTATCACTTTTTTTCGCCAGACAAGTGTAGTTGTGTGTCTGTCGTAACATTTATTTATAGTTATCATTATCCTTTTGAGAAATGTGATTAAACATTGTAATTGATAATCCATGGGCTAAAGAAGATGGTATGGGCGGCTTTGGACAATGGCACGGGAGGCACACCTGATATTTTAAAGGCGAGTTAAGCAAAAAAGAGACCATACCCAAAAAAAGACAGTACACTTGTTTTGCCCGCAGACAGAGACGTGGCTGTGCAACATGTGCCAGCGGCGGCGGCGATTCCTGGCCACCTCGGGCCTGTGGCATGTGGGCCGCCGCAACAAGCGATTCTCGGGCTCCAAGCTGCAGCGCCGCAGTAGTTTGGACGAGACAGAAAGCGCGCTCAAACGAGTAAGTCACCGAGACCGAGAGCTTTTGCCGCGTCCGCAGTGGGGGATTTCATCAGCCGAACGAGTGCCGCTTGAATTGTCAATTTCACAGCGTTTTGCCGTGGCTGTCGGCGATGGAGAGAATAAAAACATGCGTCGGCCTACAGGCCATATTTTTTAAGCCAGTTGGGGCACTGTAATGGCGGAGTTTTCGGGTTGCAAACAGACGTCAATTCACGGTTAATGCCGTAAGTTTATACAGGATGAGTAAAAAAACAAGGAAACCCAAATAGCGCCCCCTCTTTTGTAAAGAAGTTCTGCATGGAGCGCTTTTCAGATCTAGGATGTGAAAGCCTAAACAATAAGCTTTCTTTTAGTACAAGAATCATTCAAATCACTCATATACTTTTTGAGTTATAGAATTATGAACACAAACACAGTGTTAAAATTTAAAATCCATTGATCACATTTAAGGTAAGTGATATTTCAGTAAAATGAAACCATGTCGTATCATGAAAATGATATCAGAATAATCCCATAAGTCTCCGAAGTAGCCAAGTAGAAGGCAGGTCAAGAATATAAACTCCTGACATAATAGAGCATGTTGTTTTAACATTGGAAAAAAGAAGGTGTTTAAATAAAGGTTTTGACAAGTGCCAGTTATTATGGTTATGAGAATGTTCTGATTTTTTTTACGTAAATTATTTTCGTTTTGATGACATATCACTTGATACCGATTGAGATCCGTTGTCAAATTATATAAATGTGTTTGTGTTTAAAAGGCCATAACTTGAAATTTGGCTTTTTCCATCCTAGATCTTGAACGCGCAGATGCAGAACTGCTGTAAACACAAAAAAATGGGGGGGGGGCGCCATTTTGGTTTCTTTTTTTTTTCTTTCTTTTTTTTAATCACCCTGTGTTTTGGTGCAACTTTGCAACTCAAATGGTACCTTTTGGCAAGCTTTAATTTTGAGATTAGAGTTACTACACATGTCTTCAATAAACGTGACATTTTGACTGTTTGCTCCCAGTGAACGGCGTCTATACCGCGCCCCCATTCGCCCAGAAATACAGCCTATTAATCGTAATGAGATTTAGACACAACTTCATTTCCTTATCCACTGGCTAACGCTGATGACAAACAGAATGGTGTTTTGCAATGGCAATCCATCATGGCCGCCAATCCAACTTCCCGTTCGATGAAAACCCTCACAGGGCATGAAAGCGGCGGTCATCGGAACTATATCCGTTTTCCAATTAATGCATGGCATTGATGTAGTGCTGTTCTTGCCAATGCTTTGCTTGCACGTTCCGCTCGAGATGCTTATGATAATATAAAGAGCTTGATGTACATATACATGCTTTGGTGGGGCCGGAACTCGCGAACATTAAATGAACCGCCGATACATGCGCGGTTTATGTGGTAGTTTCATGTGCTTGAGTCTGCTAGAGCAAACAGTGTTTGGTGTGTAGAGTTTCATTCGAGAGCTTTTTTTATGAATATCAACTCGGCGATAACTATTATTTTTTCTTATTTATTTCACATCATTACCTGTCTGTGGTTTTGCACTCTTGATCACCAACCATTATGTATGCACATTTTTTCTTAGACTTTGCTCTTTTGTTTAGTTTATAGTCTCTGAATCGGTATGTCTTCGTAGCCGTGGCAATCTTTCTACGGAAGATGAATGAGTTGACTTAAAAGACAAAGTTCATGTTTTCTCCCAGCGTATAATAAGTCGGAGACGAATTTCCGCTGTTGTAAATTTGAAAGCTTGCCGACAGGATTAAAACAAGACATACTGATTCCTGGGAATGCATAGTGTTGCATATTGTTTTCAGCATGGCTTTCGTTAACATATTTATCCCTATAATATCTAATGATCTTTATTTTAAAGACGGTTGTTTGCTCACCACATCTGGACAAGTATTGATTTTCCCCCAATTTGCATTTCGTATTCATTGTTTCGTCTAACTGCATTTGTAAATATAGTCACAAAGACCTTGGCGCCCGAAGACAATTTAGTCTTGATGTGTATCTACGATGTTTGCTTACACATAGAGATACAAGCATTGCAGTGCTCGACAAAGTACTCTCACTAATTACTCGTGGCCGCCAATTTTATCTTATTGTTTTCACCGACGACCGCAGTGCTGACATCGTGACATATTCTTACTAATGGAAGTATCTTCCACAGAAGCGTCGTGTCTAATGGACGCCAACATTCAGAAACGATGATATGATATGGGCTCTGGTTAATTGCAACAAGGACTGGTATCCCAGCAACCAGGCTACGGATGGAGAACTCTGCGCTGCGTTTAGTTAAAATCCGTTTGATAAACGTAACTAACTATCACAATCTCTAGGAATTTACAGTTGGAAACAAAATGATTCAGATTCTGAACGCATGTATATTGAGCAGTGCAAAGCTGAATTATACGCAGTGCTCATACGGGTTTGAAGATTTTACTTGAATCAAGGCGTCCTCCGTCAAGCCGTCAGCCCATTATGTTAGGTTGACTTATACGCTATTTGTATTCTCCTTACCCCAGTCATTCAACTTGATCACAAATCTTGATCAAATTTCATTAATTTCCCTACATCCTTGTAAACGCCTTATTATAGTCAACCCACCATGTTGAGCCATCCGTTGCCTTAACCACCTATTTTATTGTTCTTTTTGAATGGTGGAATCGACGCCCAGGAAATAAAGTTGTGGAAATAATAAGCCAAAGTGAATTTACAACTACATCGGCCCTATCTATTTGGATTGGACAATTTTTACTTGGGGATCATTAACCGTAGAGGCGATCAACACAGATGCGTGGTGAGAACTTGCATTGTCCGTGTAAATCAAAGGAGAAGCTGCATACATGCATTTGATACTGCTGCGCTTTAGCGTAACATTGTCTCTAAACACAGTAGGGCCTACAGGGTGAGTAAAAAAGAAAGTGACCACATTTGAAAAATAATTTTAAAATATTTGGCTTGCTCCATTTCATAAAAACAAATTGGATCTTATAAAACTACATCTTATTGACTTGTAACTGTGAACATTTCACGTAACTTGCATACTCTATTCCCGAGTTATGTCTATTTCAGTAAAAGAATCACAAAACACGGCTGTCCACAACCGATCAATAACCTTTCTACGAACTTTCTACTCATTGACTACAATGAAACATGGACTCTTCCCACCTCTATGAATGAACAAAAACTTGTAAAGGAAAAACATACAAAAATCGCCTTGTTCGTCATATCCAAAACACGAACTGTGACAGTAAAATAATGTTTCAGTCTTGATTTCAATTATTAACATCTCATTTGTGTTAGAAGCGTGTATGTAATATGTAATTCTCGCTCAGCTCATTAGATTCCAATGGCATTCCATGGACAGCTATATTATAAAATGGCTTCTTTTGATTAAAACATGCAGAACTTCTGATGGCATGGATCAATATCAGTATTTTGTTCAGATGAGTGGAAGAACATGCTCTTTCGACATACATGTACTTCATTGGTGCATCAAATATAATTGCTTTTTAAGAAAAGAATAATGTTTAATTCGGGTTACTTTCTTTTTGGTATCTTGTATTCTTTAAACACACGTGTGTTTTTTGGCTACCACATCACACACGCCGTACAGATTTGTGCACACGTACAGTTGTCGTATACTCGTAATTCCAGTTTGGCTTATTCACCCGGTTATGTTTTAATACACAGTTAAACCGACCTGGGCATACGCGCTTAATAGGCAGTCCCATTGGGGCGGAAGGACCTACTTATAGCTAGGAGTAATTAGTTATAGTGCCAATCGCGAAATGAATAGACTTCATTAGCCAAATGGGACCAGTTCGTGGCTGTAGCTCTCGTTTTTCAGAGGTGAAAGCCAACGGGGGATGACATTTATTAAGGAATGCAATTAGGCCTGCGGGTAAAATGTCTTTCAATTCGCAAAGGAACCCTACGTAGAAATGAACATTAAGCATGAGCGAGGTAGGCTGTGCCATAGGATTATGTAGAGTACGGGGCTTTTCAAAGTTATACAATGTTTTCCTCTGCTGGACTGGGGAAACGTTGCCTATTGAATCTGGAGCTATTTTGATAAGAGGACATTGGGCTAAAGCCAGTCAAACGGATTATAGAGATTTTTAACTAAAGAAACTCTACACTGAATGAGGGTACAGAGCTGTCAACTGAGTGTACCGTGAACACCGAGCTCCGTTGTTGAATCGTAATTATTATGTAGGGAATTCAAAAACATTTGAATTTTGTAAATAAAAGATGTTGAGCTTTCAAGTGAAATTGCTTTTAAGATCTCAAAGTATGTGCAAGCTTACTTTTTTAAACACAGTTCGTTGCCAGAGACCGAACCCTTCTATGTTTCGCCGCATCCGGTACACTGTGGAAGATCTCATTTTTGACACCAATTCCAGTCCTCTTAAAAATTCCATCTTGTGAACAATACCTGTTCTGAATATTTGTTGAATCAATTCACTAGACTATCCAAGGCTGGACGTATTGTGAAATCTTCGTTATTCCTAAAATTAATCATGCAAGTGAACAAAAGGAATCAATTCGCTGCTTAATTTATATATTTCTATAAACCATTCACAGTGTTCAATTTTCATGTGTTTCAATGTTCTGTTCGAAGCGAATATGCAATATATATTAAAACGAGTTTGCAATTTGTGTCTGTCTTGTATTTACGATCCTGACACTTTGTAATCGACTGTACAACCGCACTTTCTAATGTTAATGATCCTGTGATTCGTGTTGCACAGTTGTCTCACGGCCCGTTCGTTTCGCCAAGAAAATGTGTTGGCTCTTTCAAATTTGCCTGGTTCTGACTTTATATTGTTTTCCTAATATGCGAATGACAAAATGGTTATTTATCCGGCACGTTGTTTTGGTCAAAATTCTTGACGCATGTTAATTTTTGGATTGTCCTTTTGCTTCATTTGTTTCAGCTACTTTTCATTTGTTATTAAATATCAGCCTTGTGTCTGTGTGCGTACGTCTGACGCTCTATATTTTCCCCTGATTTCCAAAGCATTTTTGTAACAGCCTTCACTGATGGTGTTTTGTTAAAAGAAACCTAAGGTCAAATAAAGATGTACATTTTTTCCTAACTTGGTAAAACGTTTCAGTTATGAGACGATATCTACACCGTTTCTTTGTTCTGCATGTGATTGGTGTACTATTATTCAAAAGCTCTATTAAATCTTGAAAAAAGAAAATGTTGATCAACCATCCTACTCAAATTTTGCGTGCGGTCAAGTTTTCATTAAATATCCCAGCCAAATACAAAATGTACACCCTGATGCCAAAATTCAATCTAATGTTTTTGTTCTAAGCTATCCAACAAATTTATTTAAAAATGTACAAATTTAGTTGCACTTTCTATTTTTACAAGTTTGTTGCTCACAATTGTAAATGGTTTACACAGGGAATTTCTTTCTCATGGAAAGCATAACCTTTTTTATTTTAATTGTTGAAGAGAAATACCAGCAATGACTTTATCATGGGATCGTTGTCAATGAAGAGTGTTTTGAATACAATGGGTAATTCTTTGCAATTGTGCACATTACAGGCATCACGGAAAGCACCCAAACTAGAGCGCATGGCATCCTACTCCCAGTACGAGGATATGAGATCACAGCCTGGCCAGCAAGAGGGCGCCTCTCCACTTTCACCGCTGGAGGCCGGCTCAGCCGCGTCGTCTTCAACAAATTCTGCCAGTGCATTCGCAGAGGAGCCGAGAAGAGTTGGGGATGGGCGAGAAAGTGTGTCCGGAAGAGTGGATTCTCGTAAGTATTCAAGCTACAACTCAACTCGCATAATCATTGTGAAGAAGGAATTGTCTTACTCTTCAAAGTAGTTCACTCTGTACAGTATTAGATTCCGCCAATTTCCTGAAAACTAACCATACAATCTCAGCAGGCATGAATCGCCGACATATATTATCATAACTCCCAGTTGCCTTCAACGTTTGTGATAATCATCAAATCGTTATCCCATGATCGGCAGTTTTAGCTTCGTTTAACACAATGAGGTACTTTTAGCGAAATATAGGTGTTGAAGTTTAATCTCAAAGAAATGAAGATCAACTTAATTATTCTTCCGATATTTGACATTCTGTTGCAGAACCTTTACCTCCATCGAAACCGCCCCGATCAATCTCCCGAGAGGATGAAATGTCAGAGGCTTATCCCAAACCCGAGCCTCACGCTTCATTTGGAGAGGGGGACCCTGGAGCAACGCTCCCTACACCACCAATGAACCACCGAGACAACGGTCCAACCGATGTGGAAGCTGTTGCGTCAGCGAGCACGGCAGATACGATTCAAGCAACTCCCTCGGACGAATGCGAGGTGGACGTTGATGAGGAGGAAATGATGCGGCAGTTGATGGAGATGGCAGAGGGGGCGGATGGAGGAGATGCTGGGGATGGACACAGAAGAATTCCCAGTAAAGACAGCGATCGAGAGTTTGATATGTCACAAGCAGAATTCGAGGACGATGCCGAGCCAGTGTCAATTGAAACAGACCAGGCGGACGGGAAACAGAGTTATCTCCAGAGACGGTTCGGCGATTTGGACGTTCTTTACGAAGGGGATGAAAGAGATGCACCTAGCGACCGAGGGGATTCCCGAGAAACCTCAAGTGGTGCCAAGGGTGCATCGGTTACGGCGCTGCTGACTGAACGTGAGCAAGAACTAATACGTGAGTCTTGTGGGGATGCTCGGTCGAAAACACGAGGCTTCGTCAGTCAAAGATCTTCATCAGTAGATAGGGCGAGTAGTGACGAACCGAGGCAGGCAAGCAGACGGAAGATTCTAAGTACCTCTTTCGATTCGTATGAATGTCATAGTGATAGCGAACTCAAATTGACCAAGTCGAAGCAAAGCAGAGATGTTAAGGAGATAATAGCCTTGTCCGGGAGTGACCCAAAGCTGTCGTTATCTGTGGATTCCTCAGAGAGGGAATCGCTTACCTTAGGCAAAGACTCTCTGCAGAAGTTATATGTGCCTCTTTCCCCTGACGAATTCGCCACTGACGAAAAATACAGGTCAGTGGAGGACCTCACCAAAGTTGGGACAGATGAAGCAGAATCAACTGACGACTCGGAGAACGGCTCCACTAGAATTGCAACCCCAGCAGTCGGCCAACCCCAGTTCCAATACGTCAAGCAAAAACCAAACAGTTTACCGAGAAGGCGCAGAAGCAGACCAGTCATGGAACTGCCTCTGTCACCGATATTTGACGAGGAGGCAGGATCGCCTGATCCAGAGCACCCGGCAGGAGACTTCTCATCTCCGGAGTACGCTGATCCTTCGTTGGCTGAAGATTCGCCGTTTGAATACGAGTACGATGATGATGCGGATGCATCACAAGAGGGATTCTCCTCGCAGGATGAGTTGCCAAGAACTGAAATGGTTGAAGACCTGAAGGCGATGGAAGAGGAGGTGTCTGATCAGCGTGACTACGATAATGACTATACTTTAATTGCTAGAGACGAGGGCTTAGCTACACTAGTAGAGGAGCAAGAAGAAACACCAGATAATGAAATTCAAAGGGGGGAATCGGAAATGGTTCAAACAGAGACGAGTTTTACTCATTCGGTCGATGACTCCATTGTGCACACTGTCCCTTCTGCAAGGATCACCGAAGCGCAACAAACACAGGAATTGCCAATACTGAAAAGTCCCGAGAGTAAAAAAGAAAAGACAAAACTTGTAGAAACAGCTGATGAGGTACAGGTGGAATGTCAAGCTCAACCAACCGTCAGGGAACACATAAAGCATCTGCCACGTCATTCACAAGATGACGGAACTTCCTCTTCTAGTCTTACAAGCAGTCAGTCCTCAGAAGAAGCGCCCGATACCGTGTGTTCTAATAAAGACGAAAAGGCTAGTCACTCGCCAAGACCAAAACCACCACCTCTTGGCATGATGCCACCAAGATATAGCATGGAAGCCTACTCCAGCCTTGAGTCTGAGGAAGGTAACAGTTTGCTCAGTTCGCCCCGGACTCCTAGCTACGACACTGACAGTTTTGATAAGCCGAAGGTCACCAGCCCGGGTAAGAAACACATGGACTTGGACTCACCTCTCAGTCCTAGCTTTCGTTTCTCTCCACCGGCGACTCCTAAGCATCTTCTAGAAGCCAGTAAACACTTCAGTGACACAAGTAGCTACACGTACGATAATTCACCCAGTGAATTTTCTGATGAAATTCAAATGTCGCCGGTAACACTGACAGTGTGCAAGTCAGTTGTATCAAATGTGGGATCCCATTTTGATGACTTTGAAGATGCTTCCAAGACCAAAGCAACAGTAAGTTCTGAGGCAGTTGGTCCGGATGTGCCTTTGGACGAGGTTCAACAGAAGGAACAATCACAGATCGAAGAAGAAAAAGTGGAATTGGCTGAAGTAAGGACAACTGAAGTAAACACCGACATGATTAAGAAACCATCACGGACGGCAGATGCTTGCACTGGAACCCAGACAGAGCACATCTTGAGTGTATTGATCCCAAAGCCGTCTCCCTCTCATCGTCATCCCGAGGAGGGTAAAACAAAATCTATCAAGATGCAGTCCACCTCGTCACAGACAACATCCCCGGTATCTGATGTAGAACCGACCGCGGACATCTCACCCGTTAAACAAACCAGGGCGAAAGTTCTCATTGATGCTGCCGTAGACGCAACCATTGACAGTCCGTCCTTCTCGCCTTTGTCTCCGATGCACACCACCCACGCGAAGACCGCAAGCATAGCAGTTGGTACGAGCCCTGAGTACTCACCACCCTCGTCGGCCCCTTCCACTGACACCGAGTCGGTCGCCAGCCGGTCATCTCGCGTGAAATATATCCACGGCGGATTCGGCAGCGATGGTGACACGACGGATTGGGGTGCTAGTATGCCATTTTCATCCATTGCATCCTCCAGTGGCACTTCGAGTCCAGAGAGGAGCTCTTCCTTGCGATCAACCCCGCTGAAATACCTCCCCCTGGAAACCAGTAGTCTGTCCAACACGTCTCCACCTACTACGAGGAGGAGTCGTATAGACAGGGAAACATCTACTCAGAGGGGTTCCTCGGCCCCAGCTAGAACCCGTGTGATGCGAGATAGTGTCAGCTCAGAACGAAGGGTGAGCAAATTCACAAGCAAGTCAACTAAAATATATCATTGCCACTCTGCTCCATTCGGGGCGCTACATTCATTAAACAGCCAGAACCCACAAGTTGTGCTAGCACCGTTTCAAATTTTGGACGTAACAGATGCTGTGTGCAATGGTGCTTGCAACCTTTATATTGTTCTTTTGATGTGTGCACCGGTGCATAGTTCCTCTGGACCGTTTTGGCAATTTATAGTTTGGAAAAATGTATAATGTTTGTCCTTTAAGGCTATGCAAAGAACTGTTGAGAGTACCTTTCCTCATCCTTCTTCCCCTCCTGTGGGTTTCTTCCCCCCCCCACCCCCACCCCCACCCTACATGAAGTCACAACATAAACTACTGTAGATTAAAGTTTCAATGAAATTAAAGTAGAAGGAAATACTCGGCCAATAATAAAACAGTTGTATACAGTACTGGAAGGCTTTTCCTGAAACAACTACCATATGAATTGTGCCAAGCATGATTATTCATTGAGTTATCGAAACTACAGATGCCGTGTACTTTGGATGCACGGTATTCATATACCGATCAAGGTCCATTTGTAACAATGACCGTTTTTGTTTTACATGAATATATTCACTTCCTCCATCATGTACCTGGAACAATTCGGTTGTAAATTCGCAGTATGATTATAACTTTATTTGAAAACTGTGTAAACGCTAATGTTTCTCTCTTGTTTTGAAGACTTCCTCGAGCGACATCGACAGCTGTGACAGCGACGGAGGAACACCGTCCAGCACACCCCGGAAGGTCCGGCGTCGTCTTCCCTCTATCCCGTCTGATCAGGTTCCCGTCTCCGCCCCACGCAGCTCCAACACCCACAAGGTGTTCTTAGAGAAAGACCAGAATGTATCCGATCCCAGCAAGCAGCTGGAGTTGCAACGAGTCAAGGAGATGCTCAGTCGGAAAGCTGCTTCCATAGAGAAGCAACGACGTGAAGAGGAACTCCGCAATCTACGTATCGAGGCGGACCGACAGCGAGTTGGTGCTGCTAGCGAGAGGATTGCCCGACGTCGGCAGCCCAAACCACGGGGAAGGTTCTACAGTGACGGTTCCGTGTCGGACTCGGAGGTAGGACCGACTGGCAGCGGCAGGACGAGCAGAGACAGAGATAGAGACATTCTTGATACCGACTGGAGACTCGGTGCACCTGCTCTGTCTATGCAAACCCTGAGCACTATCGACACCCAGCAGTCACCGACCCACGGTGCACGCTACGGCTTAGAGCCCCCGGGAGCACCGAGGAGCACGCTATTCCTTTCCAAGTCAGAGGAAGATATCATCAGGGAAATCGAGAAGCAGATTTCTGAGACGACGGGGAAAGCATATCAGGCGTACGACCGGACAGAAATCGAGAGAGATGTCCGTAGGCGATACGGCGCTCTGCATGACTCCGATCGAAGTAGCAGCCAGTATTCAACCTCTTCCTCTGGCTCACGGGGAAGCCTGAGCGACAGCTGGAGTTCTGTCACCTTTGAACTCCCGGACTATCGCTTGAGGGCCGTGCGCCAGAAACTGAAAGAGGAACTTAAACTGGTCACTGCCGATAAACGGGCGCAACTTGACCGAGAGGCGGTCACAAACGAACCGAAACATCGTCCACCAAAAGGCAAGGCAACAGCTTTGGACTTGGATTCATCGGTGGGGTTCTTGCAAAGTAGCAGAGCCAACGGCAAGCCACAGTTGCTCGTAGTACCTGGTATGGATAAGCTGGACAGAAACGGCAAATCTTCCAACCGCTTGTCACCACAGGCGTCTCCTCAACGGCGGCGGAACCGAAGACAAGCGGCCGACTCCATCCCACCGATGTTCTCACCGATCAAAGAGGATGTTGATATTGAGGGCGACGTGATTCTCTCGCAGGCCAAACTCTCCAAACACCATTCGGACGAATCGGATTCCATTCTGTCGCCGGAGGGACAATTGAGTGTTGATGTGCGTAGTTACAAACACAGAAAAGACGGCACGAAAGAGTCGTCGAGAGACAGATTGTCCTCCCACGAGTTACTAACTGGTCTACCTTCACCGGACGGAAATTCGTCCGGCAATCGTAGGCGGCGCAAAGATACACCAGTGTCAGCTCATGTAGGGGTGAGTACACGTGTAGTGTCCATTATAGACGTATTTTGATCGCATATTTTGATGGCACTTTGTATACGTATTGTCAGAGCTAGCTTTCAAACATCGTTTGTGATAATTTTATTTCATATGTTTGTGGCCATTATGTCTGGAAAGTGAGGGTCCAATAGAAAGAAGGCAGAAATGTCGATATTTGTATGAGAATAACACATAGACAAATCTTTATCAAGCGGTATAATACAAATCTTGCAGACCAAAAAAAAGAAGCTGTTGAACAAAGAGGATGTAAAGCGAGAGGGAAAAACATTAACATCAAATAAAACTTAGACACCGCAAACGGCAATTATTATCAACAGTGTCAACCACGACAATGTCATTGTGACAAGATATAGGCCTATTTCAGTTGACCTAGGAAGGTACAATGAGCCAGCAGCTCTTATATCTAAGTACATCCGTTAACATGGGAGCTCAAAGCTACTTTTAAAAAAAATCCCAGTGAAAATCAAAGTTTCTCATTTTTGTGAACTTAGATATGTTATAGTTTAATGGTTAGACACCGGGAACATGTTCTAAGATTCTAAACCATCACAGAGGATCAATTATTGAATTGTAAATGGTTCGTGTGGTCACTCTAGTAGCAACCAGGGAGCATTCAATTGGTTAATCAGGGCAATTATCACTCATTTCAAATTGGCGTGAAAAGGAGTGAAACATGATCAACGCTACCTTCCTATCAGAGGGGTTCTGAGCTCATCTGTTTGACATATATCTTGATTTGAATGTTTATATCAATCTCATTTTGGTTTTATTAGCCCGAGGAGGTAGATCGTCTCAGTCGCGAAGGCGAAATGATTGAGAAACGCATCAGAGAGCAGCAGGAGAAAGAGTTTCGACGAGAGATCGAACGCCGCAAGAAACAGATGGAAGACTCTGCCAAGCGACTGGACGAGCTGAAGATCAGACGGGGCGTGGAGTGGTCCGCGGCCAGCGGCGGTGACGGTAAGAGTACTGGTACCGGCTCGGTGACAAAACCCTTGCAGGGTCCGGTGAAGCTGAGCCAGAGCCTGGACGAGATCGCTCGCCGGCGAGACAGAGACAGCTCCCCGCTCAGTGCCGAGCGCCGGCGGTACGGATCGCTGGAGACGGTTGCGCGGGACAAGGGCCGCGGCGCCCGGGAGACGGTATCTATGTCCACGCCGCAGCTGACCGAGAGAGAAAGGGCGGTCATCAAGAGGGATCAGCAAGGATTGATATTACCGCTTGATGAGGAGACTAGGTTGCAGAAAGGTGGAACGGAGCATGGGAAACGGCAGACGAGGGCTGGTAGGGGAGACAGGTGAGTTCAATAACAACATAGAGTCCCTTGAGAGTCCTTGATGGCATGTGCATTAGATTATAATTTTTGCAATTGCGAGTGTACTTTCTTATATTATATCGTATCTGGGGAATTGAAATTAAATCAAATATTCTACACATGGAAAAAATATCCAATAGGTAATATCGTTCAGTGCACATGCCAATTAAACGTGCGTTCGTTGCTACATGTCTTAAAGAATGAACTCTTTATGCATTCAATGGCTGAACTGTACGTATTCAGTGCCGTTTTGTGATAGCTGATGTCACATAATGTAATGCACGGGTGTACGTGCACGTTGACAAAGAATGGTTGGGCATCAGTGGGGAAAAAAAAAGAGATTACGCAAATTAATAAAACAGATTCCCTTTGCCAAGGTCGCCTAATATTATCAGAATTTCTATCTATCATCTTTTATTAAAGCTAAAATTCCATATTTTGTCAAGTTTAGGCATGCATTCCATTTTTTTTCCCTATTAAGTTAAAAGCTAAACCATGAAAAAGGAAATAAGAACATTTTAAAAATTACTACATTGTTTTCAACAATGTTTGAAAAATCCATATAAAATCACAACTGGTAGGTAAGTGTTATTGAACCTCTTTGTTTTTTCCCCCGTACTCTTACACGTCTTAACAGACTCGAGCGGTCCTCCTCGCGTGAAAAGCGCCCCCATCGGCAAGACAGTGTCGAGAGCGTGGGCTCCAACAGAGCGCTGTCTGAAGACGACGAGGCCGGCTACTCCGACAGCAGCAAGGTGAGAGAATTGGACACACAGTCAAACAGTCACTGATACCAAACAAAAGAACTTCAGGTTTAATTATAAGACCAATCTGGGCACCAAAGTACTACAGTCAGCACAATAACTGCAGAGGCCCCAGTAGTGGCAAAACGATTGAACCAGCCAGCCTATATTTAAAAGATCCAATGCTGTCTGATGTCGGTCTGCCGGAATGTCGGTCTCTCGTATATCTGTCCGATGTGTCCGTGTGTCCTCTTTTGTAAAATGTATAAAGAGTGCGCAAGCACAAAATGCAACAGTTGTTATATACGGGGTGGGTAAACAAAAAAGAAACCCAAAAGTGCTGCATGTAACACTTTTAAAATCTAGGATATAAAAGCCCAACTTGTCAGCTTTTTTTTAGTACAAGAATCATTCAAAGAACTCAATTCATTTCCAAGTTACGGAATTTCGAAAGTGCTACATGCAGAACTTCACTAAAACATTGGTCCCGGCTTTTCGGTTTCGTTTGTTGTTTTTTACTAAACCTGTACAGGTCCTGAAGTGCTATGTATGCCCCGATTTCACTGTCCTCTTAAATCACGGTTGCCACGTAAAACAAATATTTTGCTTTTTGGGCAAATTTGTTTATTTCCGAATTTCAGTGGTTAAATATTACAGCATTATCTGCATGAAAACACCCCAGATGTGTCTGTCGAAACATGTAACACAGCGTCCAGACGTAAATACAAGCTTGATAGTGTTCGGTACCTGGATATCCTTTCCAGACACCGGTGCCTTGCCTTGTTTGACACGTTATTCATGTAGTTCTAGTTCAATTACAGAAAAGCTGTGAAAACATGGAAACATTTACACTGTGAGGTTTTAACAGTACCTCAAAAATGAATTTCCAATATACATGTCTATTAAAGGTGAATCGTGACTCAGACTATCGCACTCGACCTTTGCGACTCAATCGAACTAGGACTCGACCTGCATGACTTTGTATTTATGGAAAATAAAACTAGATTTGGTTGCGCGGGGGTGGGGTGTGTGAGTTATGAATTATCACTCCCCCCCCCCCCGTAGTTTTTGGGTCAAGTTTTAAAGGATTTTGTCATGTGTCTCTTTAGTGCCAATCTGCATTAAAAATGGGCCCCCAAAAATAGTCTCTGAGTGCTTGACACTCAAACCAAAATTGTTCCAAAGACCCTTACCTTCAAACTAGTACATGTAGTGAAAACGAAACTTTGCATCAATTTTAATTGACTTAGTGTCCAGGCACCCTGATATTTCACTCGGACTCAGGAAAGGTAACTCGAACTCGGACCCGATGTGACTCGAATACAAGTCTGCAATGTAATGTGTGGTGTTTTTTTTCCAATGCACGTGTACATCCCGCTCACTGCTTCTGTGTCTCGCGATCAGTGTCATCGCGAGCAAAGGAATTATGTAGTATCTGTTCATATTAGCATCGTGTCTTGTCTTTCAATGCAAATGGTTTTCAGGATCTAGAGAATATAAATTTGAAACATAACGGTTTGCAATGATTTGGGGATAGTAATCACAAGGAATGTATTATATTGGTTAAAGTAACGATTAATTCCAAGCCACGTACCTGAACAAGAATGGTGGAAATAAATTGAAATTGATTTGTGAATTGTGTGAATTGAAATAGTTCAGTGGCGTCCCCACCGCAAATGGTTGGAATCGGAGAGCAAAATATATTAGATACTCAACGTGGAAAGTCTCTGACAGATTGACGAGTATAATACGTTTCGCACGGTATAATAAACATGTATCATTAACGGTGTTATTTTCAAGGTAGTGAAAGATCAACATTGGCTTTGAATTGGTTTCCTCTTTCGTATATGCGAAAATTGTTTCTGAGTTGTATATTGTATCGATGAGTGTTGTATGCCGTGTGGACACTCGTCGAACGTGGTTTCTGTTTACAATACAGTGGGACCTACAATAACAGTTTGACTGGGAGTTATAGCGCGTACATGTCGTCGGCTCGACTAATGCTTTGTCAGTGACAAATGCCCATCTGTTGTTTTTGGAAGCCTTCTTTTTGTACAGGTTTTCCAGTCAAATCGGGCATGCTTTCAGAAAAGTTTGAGTAGTATTCAAAATCTTGTCTAATGTATTGCTGAGTTGAATAATTGGTCTTCTAAATGCTTTTTAGTTGGTTTCGTTTGGACAAAAGATACAGCAATCACAATAAGGAACTTGAAAAAGCAATTGGGCAATTTTTTAGTTTTCAAGTTTACAGATCGAAGCCGGTAGATTAAAACACACGTTACTATAAACGGAAATCAATCCGTTGTGTGTTTCTCTTACTGCGCTTTCTCACTTTCAAGGAAAGTGGCCCAAGACGATTTTCAACCCTTGAGTTCGATGAAGCATACAGCGTTTGTTCCAATGCATCGATTTGAGTAAAATAACGTTTGCATGGTAGATTGGGTATCTGACTATAAGAGGTAATTTGAAAATATTCCAAAACTCACATGTAATATAACTTTATTAATTAGTTTTCGACTGTTATGTATTTTGTGGAACAACATGTATCACTTTGCTTGTACATGTACATAGAGAGACGGATTGAAAGGTTCAAAGTCGCTTTTTAAATACTAAAACAGCTTCCTTTGAGGCACACAGAATTATGTTTTAACAGCACCAACATGAAGAATAACATCCCAGTATGTTTTTTTAGCAATCTCGTATACACTTCATGAGCCGGCAGTCTTCTTTTTAAGCGACCGTATGATTCAAAAACAACCAGTACTTTGTACTTCATGTTATATTTTTATTGTCAATGGTTTTTAAATAAGAGGTACAAATGTGGTGCTGGATTATATTTCGTAATGCGCAATGGAATTACTG
Source organism: Patiria pectinifera (assembly GCA_029964075.1). Taxonomy (NCBI): domain Eukaryota; kingdom Metazoa; phylum Echinodermata; class Asteroidea; order Valvatida; family Asterinidae; genus Patiria; species Patiria pectinifera. The sequence goes on along the minus strand of CM057149.1, from coordinate 23,209,315 downwards.
AATACGATGCCTTTCCATCATTTCTTTCTGGTGGATATATTTAGAAAAACTGTTTGCTTAATCACAACAATATGCAGGCTACTACTTTTTACTTTCTAAATGGCATTTCCACTTAACTCGACATGGAAATAAGCATTAACTTGGACCAATCTCAAAAGATAAAAGGGTGTGTAAATTTCAAACAAACAATGAATACTGTTATGCTTTTGAACAAGCCCACATATTTCATTTACTGTGGATTGACTTATATAGAATATATACAGTTTATATTTGAAAGACACTTATGTCTGCAAGTTATGTTTATATCTGCATACCGCACATAACATACGTTTGCAGATATGCAAAAAAGTGCACAATGTCAAGCCGCATATTCATTGATCACTCTTGTCGGTTTGGAATTCCTCTTTGTAAAACAAACCTAGCTGCGCGGTAATAAACATTCCTCTTTGACATTATGATTATATTCACAGGGTAGCACGAGACGACGTCGCAGCGCAGACGAGCGGAGAATCGCCGAGGAATCAACTCGCCATCACCGTGACCAACGCCATCACCAACAGGAGCGTGATCACGGTCGCACATCTCCTGCCGCACAACGTGATCACGGTCGCTCGTCTCCTGCCGCACAACGTGATCACGGTCGCGCGTCGCCTGCCACACAGCGGGATCGTGATCACGGTCGCACGTCGCCTGCCACGCAGCGGGACCGTAATCACGGTCGCACGTCCCCTGCCACGCGGCGGGACCGTGATCAAGGACGCGCGTCCCCTGGGTCCCATGGTCGGATTTCCCCTGCTGCACACTACCGGGACGGTGACTACCATGACTACTCTCACCGTCGTCCACACAATCGGTCGAGGGAGGATGTGACTTCGCCTGAAGAACGTGACCGTGATCGTGACACGTACGCTGACCGTGGACGTGACTACCATCACCGCCAGCACAGCAGATCACGAGAAGACATCCCATCGTCTTCAAGCCGTGAGCGCGCCCGCACAATCAGTCCTAGTCCAATCCGGGAGCGTGATCGTGACTCTCACCGTGACCGAGACACGCACCGTGATCACAGACGCCGTCAGCATCACCATTCAGGAGAGGATCTGTCAAAGACCTCCAAGAACAGTGACCGATCTTCAGCAGGACCCCGGTCTAGAAGTCTTCCCAGAGTCTTGCAGTCAGAGAGAAGACAGGCCTCCCCTGAAGGTAGATTCATTGAAATTCTTTCTCCTCACGAAAACTTTTAATCAACAAGGTTTTCCAAATTCATTTCCGAAATGCCTACTATAACTTCATGTTTCAACATCAAAAGAAGCATTGATCAAGTATGTATCACAGCAGCATTCAGTGCTTATGAAACTGCGTTATAACAGTATTTTCCCAGCAAAATTTACTTTTTTTAAGATCCGATTATTTTAAGAGCTTATAAATGGTAAGTCTATCAGTCTACCAAATTTTCCATAGCTGTTCATTTCGTTCATAGGATTCAAACGTGTGATTTTGGTTGTACGTTTGTAGGCCCTACGTTGTAACGGAAACCGTACGGAAACTTCAACTGTTAATGATTACATTGTGGAAAATGCTTTGTTGATCATTTGCTGGATTTTCACATTCTGATATATTGCCAACTCCAGACTACTATTACGGGGACCAGGTCTACAGAATGCAGGCCAGCGAGTGGACACGTCGCGCCGACGACAGTGGCGATGACGAAGACGAAAGACGACGACAAGCCATCTACCAAAGTGTGCCAGGGGGATCTCGCCATATGCAGGTATGGGTGGAGACTTATTAAAGTTATTCACCTAATATGAAACAACATAGTTGACATTATAACATCATTCATTCATAGCAATCATTCTTTGCGGTTAGGCCTATTTTGGTAGAATTGTGTGAGTGAACGATATTCGTATATTATATTGCATTGCCTGAAAAGAAAGGCTCAAGGTATGCGCTCCAACAATGCAGAAAGTGAGGGCAGTACCCCCCCCCCGGAAGTTTGTTAGTCCTATATTAAGGGACTATGTTCAATATAAATTGAGCCCCTTGTACCACCCAGCGCCCCCTCCCCCACCCAAATCCCAACACTCTCCCCCTATGATCAGAACCCTGGCTACATACGTATACACTGCTTGGCTACCGTCAGGTGTTTCATATACTTACGCACGTTTTTTTTTAGCCTGTCTGTGTCCGTTGCGTTTGGTTTGGTTTGGCGTGGCGTTTGGTTTGGCCCGAAGTTTGCATGAAAATAACCACGTACCAAAACCAACTGAAGACGGGCATATGTCGTTTTTAAGCCGTTGCTTGTCCTGCATCATAATTGCAACTTCATCGACAATAACACATTGTTATCATAAATTAAGACGCATAATCGGACGCTCCTGTGTCTCTCCTTGATACAGCAACGCCACATATCACGTGCCGACTACCAGTTCCCCACCAGACGATTCCGTCTCCCGCGGGATCCCAACGATAAGAAGTGCAGGAACCACGGCATCGGTATGCGCATTATCGGCGGCAAACGGATACCAGGTTCGGAGCAGCTGGTGGCCTACATTGCCGAGATACGGCGAGGTGGGGTTGCAGATAGAGAAGGTTGGTTTGAATCATCGTCAGAATGTGGGCAGTCATGCCTTAGTTAACAAGGGCCCCGGGACACGGTCTAGTTACTGGTTTCTCTACCAGTGACACATCTTTCCTACCTGATACTTTCCCGGTTTGGAACGAGATCATGGGACATGTGTACCGGATGACACCCAAAACAAGATTTGCTTTTAACCGTTATTCAATATTTGAAGTATTAAAAACCCATGATTTGTCAATAGGGGTGCTGAGATGTTGAAGTCCAGGATTTTTGAAGAGGGTTGAGGCGGGCAACCGAGACCTTATTCACAAGGAAGTCATTTTTGATCGTGCTCCCTGAATGCATTTCATCAATTGTAGACTGTTGAATGGGATAGTGCCAGACTAAGTTCCAAGCCTCACTTTCAATTTTTGTTTGAATGTGGCTTGAAACATAAGGGTATGTTTGATCACTCATTTAAATTATTCATCAGAGCAGACCGGTATCAATTTGTAATTAAACTAATGTCATTACTTTCATTTCTATTCGCAAGTTCCAAATAAGAAGACCTTACCTCGCTTTCAATGTAATATGGCCGACTCGTGGAAAAAGTCTCAATGATGCTATATATTTAACCATATTCAATATTATTTCATGAAAGAAATGTGTCATTTTCCAGTAGAAGTGTAAAACAATTAGCATTTGTCACGCAAAAAGGGGATGTTCAGCCACCACCCACCCCTCCCCACCCTATAGTAGATAAAGAAAAAAAATCCCCAGGAAAATGCATAGCTATAGATAACACTTCCTGTTCGAGCTAAAATAAGTTTTTTCTGTATTAACTCAAAGACGATACTTTTAAATGCCGAATATTACAAATTGCTCAAAATATTGACGATTAGGTTTACGGGAAGGTGATCAAGTGTTAGAGTGGTGTGGAATGCCGCTGACCGGCCGGACGTACGAGGAAGTACAGCGAATCACTCGGACAGCCGACGGCGATGTAGAAGTAGTTGTCAAATGGTAAGCCTCCGCACTTGCACTGTTCGTATTATTTTCAAATTGTTGTAGTTGTTCTGTAGCCACCTTGGTATTTGTCTGTAGGACAAACGCCTGATGGGGCACTATACTAGTGATCAATCGTATCGGGACACTTTGTATGTCTTTGAGACAGTGTTGTAGTCGAGTACCCCACATCCGAGTCCGAGTCAGAGTCCTTCCGTCCGAGGCCGAGTCCGAGTCCGAGTCCGACAAATCCGAGAACGAATCTGAGTCCGAGTCCAAAATATCCGAGTCCAATTGCGAGTCAAAGTCCCAAAAAATCGGGTCCGTGTCCTCCTTGTCCTATTAATGCAGTATTAATACAAAATGCAACAAGTTTCATTGAAATCGTCATTTTGCGGGGAAAAAAATGGAAATAGGCCTATTAGAGATCAGCGAATTCTTACAATTCAACAATTCGTAGGCTACATGATAAAACTGCGTATGTTTAATCCGATGCGATTGCATTCACTAAGACTCCATAGTCTCCATATGTTTCTTCAACCGTTGTGAAATATTTACGAGGACGTCTCCGGTATCGGAAGCTCTTAGTTCTATAACAAGTCTCCAACAATATTAAACCTGGTCCGTCACCCCAGCAGTTCCAATATATTTGCAGCCTTTGTAGCCCTAACCATTATTACTATTAAGGGGTTGGGTTATTAAAGGGAATATACAACATTTGCTTTTGCTGCAAGTTTAAAAAATAATGGATTTGGAGGATTAGTATGCTATATAAAATATTGTTAAACTTATTTCCCTTCTGGGTTCGGAGATGCTGGACAATCTAAGAAAACCAACCATGTTCTTGTAGTCTGGTTCCCTGACCCCATTTAAGATGAGACGCCACAATTTATAGACTTTGGGGGATTGTGAGGTCAGAGAATCACAACACTGCTCTGAGAATTACATACCCTTATTACTCGCCAGTGCTGTGGTTTGGTGCCAGAAATGTCTCTTGGATCGAGTGCCTATAGAGTTGGCTGGAAGGGTTTTACAATTACTAAAAATAAATTATTCTTTGACGCTTTTGGTGAGCGGTGTCCTTTAAAAAAACTAGGGCTTTCAGATAAATAATGACTTTAACGCAATTGTTCATCTATTTTTCAGTGGCACAAATTTATTAGAATCCCCGAGGCAACAAAGCAGGCCGCCAGACGACAGCGCGCCCCGGTCACGGTCCACCAGCAACCCGGCGCACTACATCGAAGAAGGTGAATGATTTACTTAGGTTGCTTCTTGCCCGTGTTGGCCCACACACAAATGTTCTCTTGGCTTGCGCATCTACTTTGACATTTTCTGTGTTCAGTGCCTGTCATTTCTGTGCCTGTTTTGCTTTTGCAAGGGCCTCCATGCATTCGACTTCAGTTTTGCTTGATCTGAGCATCTTTAATGCATCCTTTGTCGACGGATAATTATTTCATAACATCAGTTTCAGACCAGGGGCGGATCCAGGGGCGGTTTTGATATTCGATCGTTCATTATTCTATTTTGCGGATGTTATCGTTCCGCCGCTTGAAAAGCTATTTTAAATATTGCCTTGCGTCAGTAACTGAGTTATTCTTTTGTGTAACAAAAACTGCAGAGTCACTCGAAGAAGAGGCAATTCGCAATGGCGTGGATCCCCGGATGCTGTCTGAACGTCTTGAAGGGATCTCCAAGGCTCAATATGTGTATAGTTCTCCCACTACCTCTGCTAATACCGATAACTCATCGCCCAAGGTAGGCATTTATTGAGCTCCCCTGGCAAAGAACAATTGCCATCAAAGGACGGTGAAGGTTTCTGTTTACTGATTGAGAAGATGTTTTTGTCCATAATTATTATGTGTAAGGCTGAAAGTTCCTTAAAAGGTGCACGAGACGGAGCTGTATCAAATCTGTCTGTCTTAACTTCATTTTATTTTTTGGAAGGTAATGGAAGTCATTGTTGTGATGAAATACTTGCGTCGTTATGGCTGATGGTTTTAGCACATTGTGATATTAGTTTATTTTGAAATGCGCAGAGGTTTTGAGATTTGGTGTAACGACATGTTGTTTCATGGGAGCTGTATACTCCCCAGGGAGCTGAGATGATATTTGGAAAGTTTCATGGGTACCAGTCCTGGGGGATACGTGCGCTTTAAAAAATTCCACTGTTATTCATGGTGTTGTGATTTCATAATAATGTAAATTGTCAGGATTGCAACCTTTGCAGTTTTGAGGGAATTTCAGGGGGAAACAGATGAAAACTGATTGTATAATGAAATATCATGTTTGATTTTTCACAGAGAAAGGGGCGAGATAGGAATAAGAAGATAAGTGGTGAAATTCAGGTGAGTGGAAATACAATAATAAACCTTGACTAGCGAAAAAGGGAGACAATAGGTCTAACGCATAGCCCTCCATAGATGACCTTATCCACAAGGAAGCCTTTTCCGATCGTGCTCCCTGAATCCTATTTATAAACTGTAAACTGTTGAATGGGATGGTGCCAGACTATTTTATGATTGGAGTGCGTTCAAAGCCTGACTTCATTTTTTTTTTAACTGTTGCTTAAACATTAGGATGTGTTTAACCAAAAAAATTATATTATCGTATTTATCAGAGCAGACTGGTATTAATGGGTAATTAACTTGGAGAAACATTGCTTTCATTTCTACTCGCAATTTCAAAAATGGAAAAATTACCTCGCTTTCAATTCAGTATGGCTGACCCCTTGAATAAAGTCCATTAGTCGGCTTTACCAGTCCAGCCGTTTGATCATTTCATGTAGCAGCTTTGATATTTTGCATTTCTGATCTTTAGCAAGGATGGCCCTCTGAAAAGCATTGTCTCGTTGTGACCCCGTACAGATCCAGTTAGACTACGACGAGCGAACGGGCGACTTGAGCGTGGGCATACTGCGGGGCCGCGGCCTGGCCCCCAAGGATATCAACGGTCTGGCCGACCCGTTCGTTAAGACGTGCCTTCTACCTGGAAGAGGGCAAGTTTACATCATATTTCTTTCTTTTTTTTCTTTTTCTTTTTATTCAATATGGTTTACTAAAGTACGTTTTAAGTATCAAAGTTCGCTACCTTTGTAATAAACCTTCATTAACAACCTTCAACTGGTAACGACCAGTTTTTTTTTTAAAAAAGAAGAAACAACAGTGCTGGCTATACTGTATAGCAGCACTTTCCCGACAGTGCTCATTAACGCCCTGCATGCAGTATTCAATTGACGATAGACAAATTTCATTTAGAGTTTTGTGGTGTCCTTGATTACGAGGTGTTTTGTAATTGAACAATGTTTTATTACAACGTAAGCTAATGTTTTGGTTTTGAAATGTTGGAACCATAGTTTGCCTCCCATCGGTTGGGGGAAAAGTACGTACACCTGTAAAAAAAAATATAAAAAAAAATCTAGTGTCTAGATCATATGAAATTGATTGAGAAGTATATAAAACTCGTCAAAAAAGCGGGTCTTCATCGGTTTTCGTTTCAAAGGTGATCCATTCTAAATTCTTAAATTACCCAAACCTATAGACGATGTTTCTAGATTGCAAGGGTGGTAAACGTGAATCAAATCTACAATTTTAGAACTTTGACAAACCCCTCAGTCTCCTTTGGATAACGTGTCACAGAAATTTACTTCATTACGCACTGAAGCCTGTTAGATAACAAGACATATACTTACTATTTCATCCCAAGTAGACCAGACAACAAGAGGAAGACGAGGTACGTGCCGAAGACACTGACACCGGAGTGGAATCAGACGGTGCTGTACCGGGCCGTCAGACCGCAGGAGCTCGCGACCAGGATTCTGGAGATCAGCGTCTGGGACTTCGACAGGTTCACCTTCAATGATTTCATGGGGCAGGTGAGCTATACGCGGAGCATCACGAAGCTGTGGGCTTCAGAGGACAAACCTTATAAGCAAATTGGGCAGCTCAATAAAAAATGCTAGTCAAAAGACTATATCTTTTGGGGGTAGGCCCAGTGTTGTAGTCGAGTCTATCACTAGTCCATTACAAGTCACTCAGTCCTCAGTCAAGTTCATTATGCACTTTGACAATGACATTATATTGTTCATCCGCTTCAATTTGTGACTAGACACTGGTTTTAACAGATTGACTTGAAAGACACAATGATCGAAATTGCATGTTTAGCTATTAAAGAAATCCCACGGAGAACAATTCCTTTCTCCTCTTTGCTCTAAAAGGCTGTTAACAACTAAGCTGTTTTATCATTGGCTCCCCCGACAGATTCTGATAGACCTGTCCGACCAGCACATCCTAGACAACCGGCCTCGCTGGTTCTCCCTCCAAGACCAACCAGCAAGTACCGGCCAACAAGAGGCCTTCTCACCCCGTGCCCTCTCCCCAATCACCACACTCCCCTCAGCGCACCCAGCCCACCCCCTTAGCCTCTTGGTGGGCAGGGGACGTGGAGGAACAACCACCGCCTCCGGAGACCACGGTTCGCCGGAGAGGCGCCGTGCCTTGTCCCGCTCCATGGAGCGGGTGCAAGCGTCCAGTGCTGCCCAGCAGCTGATGGAGTCGGACTCGCAAAGTTCCCGGTCCTCGGGTTACGAGTACGACACGGACAGGTCTACCCAGAGTGACAAGTCTGGCTGGAGCCAGGGTAAGACAAAAACCTGAGGAATATTGCAAGAACCTTAGATGTGAATACTTTTGAAACAAAGTCCTGAGGGCATGGCGCAGAAAGGGGAGTTTGATGAATTGAATATCCGACATAAATATAAAAAAAAACAAGTAGATGGCTATGTGACAAAATACTTCTCTGTGGTTTAAATGAAAAAGGCACAATATCTAGCGTTTTGAACAACACCACAGATTGAGATTGTTTTTGTCGGAAGCAAAGTGTATTTCGTTTTATTCATTTGCACACTCTGCACTCTCTTCGTTTCAAAACAGTGAGGGGCAGGTCACTTGTGTACTTCACTTCACGATATCAAAAAAGGGGATATTCTTTTTCAAATCCAAGAAATCCAGTTTACTTTTGCGGAATTTAAAGTTTCACCTTTATTTGGGCACGGAGTCTTTTTCAGTTTGTCGTTGTGTATATATTTACAGTTGAAGTGATATGAGGAGTGCCAACATTGTCGAGTCGCATTTCCAGTCGCTTTTCCTAGTGCATGTTTTGTTGATTTCTGTGGCCATGGTCGTTCGTGTATGTCAGCCACGATACGCTCTCACTCTGTTGTCTTCTCCATGCAGGCTGATAATTGACAAAGTGGCCCTGATTCTTCTCACAGTAATCCTTCAGACCAGCTGACATGTTATGCCCTATTTTCCCGCCCACATTCCTGACCAGATGAAACAGTTTCTCCCATTCACCCATCCAAACAAGGCTAACCCCTTACTTGGCGTAAAACTCATTTTGGGGGTAGCGTTTGAGACAAACGTACTTCGGAGTTGTATTGGGTTTTTCTTTTCTTTTTTCATTAGTGCAATTCTGATAAAATAGTCTTTTACTTTTCAGGTTTCAGTTGTTCATATTATTTGTTTTTCACAGACGCAAAATGCAAATAGCGATCATCACTTAATCGAATCAGGTGTTTTACTAAGCTTTGGTTTATATTCACCGGGCTGTACATGCAATACTGACCGGGGGATTGTGAATATTGCCTGGTTGAACAGTTGATATTTTATGCCCTTAGACATTAGGTGTAGAAATAGCATCATCTATGCTTAAAATATTAAAACTTCGTCTAGTAGGATTAATTATCTCATGGGTTTTCCATTCATAACTAAGACACGTATCGTCTCCTATACGAGATGTGTTGTCGTGTCCCGCATTTTAAGAGAAATTTACGTGAAATAACATGACCAATTTTATGTGCACAATTGCCAGCTTGACAAAGGGCCCCTCACAACGAAAGCAAGAACATGTACAAAGGTATGGACCAGCGAGCTATAGTTACTCATTGCCTTGGCGGTATTATAGTGTGAAAATTTTGTGACTGTGTAATGTGGTGTGGATCTAACCCAATTGCGAGCCCGTGTATATTTTTTTCTGTTGCCCATACTCAAGCTCTTCCTCTTATTCCCCTCACGCCCCCTGATATATAAAATAACTTATATTGATATAACACCATTATGCATCTTCGGCATATTGAATTTTTAAAAATATCCTCTAAACTTTTTTAGTTTTACTGACACCATTAACTTTTTTTTGATTTCTTTATGTTATTCATTTTTATTTGATCTACCATTACATTAACAAAGACAATTTGTTGGACTAATATTACCTGTCAAACTAATGGTTTAACAATACCGCTATAATAGATAATACAAGTTATAATAAAACTTACTGATAAAAGCACGTGAACTGTGTTGTTCAACTCATAATTTCAGGCTCTTTTCCTTGTTATTTGTCCTGAAGGAAACAATCACAAATCATGGGACTCCATAGTTAACTGTTCTCCGTAATCATTATCCGTGATGTCTATCGCAGAAACTGTGCGACTCTTAACATTAATGAATATATCCTGGTGGGGAATCGCTGTCGAAAACCAGCAGTCAACCTTTCCAGAGTTTGTGTTATCTAATTAAGGCTCAAACGGGATTCACTAAGTCGTCAAGAAGCTCCGCCCTTGATCAAATGCACGTCCTCCTGAGCATTATGTAACAAATTGGGAGTTCAATCATCAGCTGGTATAACGTCTAGGCCTCCATGTTTATGTTACACTCCTCTATCAAACATGATTTGAAGGAATCCCTTGCTGTTGCTTTTCAGTAGTTTAACTAGCAGCAGAGCCGATCCAGTGTATGGGACAGGAAGGTGGTTGGGAAATTGTCTCATAAATCAGGAAGAATAATATTCCCCGATTTACACAGGTTGTAACAGATGAACAGATCATCAAATCAAAAGCTCTTCCCTGCATCCTGAACGTTTGTTCACTGGATAACTGGATCTCACTCCCACCCGAGAAATGCCACAGAGAAGGATGGGCCACTGCTTTAGCTTCTCCCCGCCGCCTCCAAGCTTTTTCACCTGCATGCTTTACTAACGCGCATGCACCAAGTCAAACCTACAATAAAAGGGCCTGGGACTGCCTTCGGGCCGGTTTATATGGACAAATCCTACGGCAGCCATTTTCTGCGGTTGCACCGGGGCGAAGCGCGCTCGGTATGCACCCACTCTGGGCTCCTTACACCAATAGGAACACCAAAATGCGCGCGCCTCGTCTTAAAGAACGCGTTCGCATGCGCGAGAGTGTAAGGCCATGTCGAAACAGGCTTCCAGAGCTAGTTACGTCTACGTATGTTGTCAGTGTGTCCCCGCGTAATTTCAATGGGCGCAGACTTAGACCTAGCCGACCTAGCTCTAGACAGCTGATTCGGATGCAGCCTAAGTCAAAGCTTCTAATTCTGGTCGCCGGATTCCACGTTACTTCTTTTTGACACAAGTGCAGTGGGTGCGTTCGAGCGTGTTACACCTGTTATTAACACGAGTATACTCCTGAGCGCACGAACGGCAGGAGTACGAGCCGCGGGTTCCTGAAGTAGCAAGAGTAACACGCTCGAACGCACCCAGTACGTTCACGGCAAATGCACAACGCGAGTGCTTGCCGTGACGTCACAAATTTTGTAAATGCGTGGGGAATATGAGCCGGCCTTTTGGACGTTTACCCCCTTCCTGGCCGCGCTGTATTAAAGATGGACTGTCCGTGACCTCCAAAACAAAAATCCTTTATTTTTTTAGTTAATCTTGTTTTGACGAAAACTACTTTCGAGCGTCTTTATATATGGCAGCCTCTATCGATGCCGATAGGGAGGGTACCAGTCTACCTTCCGAGTAGGCCTAATTGGATTAGTGTCGGGCTTCAAATAACTTGAAATTTGTAATACAATTATTCCATAACCAAACGTGGGCCGACGCTTCCGTTCGGCGTCTCTATCAAAAGTGAATAACTTTGGTATTGCTATAGAAATCAGCAGTTGACAAATATATAATCTATTATTTATATCTATTAAAAACACGGACAGTGCCTCTTTAATGTTGCGTTTACGACTGGTCTAATGCCTATCCCCCGCTAATGCACCGTGTTGCGATGTTACCGCCCCCTATACCTCGCGCTTCCGTCCCAAGTCTTGCATGTGATGAACAGTGTCATTATGTTCACAATTTGTTTGTGTTGTTCTTTTTTCTTTTTCTTTTTTAATCCTAAACTCGTAATGATTTTCAGAAAGAGACGTAAATGCGTAAAGCCGTTGGATATGTAGTTTTGGCTTCATATTGGTTTGATATTTTTAATTTCTATGCACGGTGCATTCAGCATGGTTTTGAACATTATTTTTTCAAAAATTCGTTTACTTGATTTTATTTTTTCAATCAGAAAAGCAGTAAAGTAATTGCTTAAGTGCGGTTTCATTTCGAGTTAACTGTATCTTCATGAGGTGTTTAAAGCAACGATTGGCCATTGCAAGGCAGGACTCAATATTCAAAAAGGAGAGTGATCACCTTGTTTTGACTGCGAAACGAAATACATCCAAATATTTGGACCATGCCAGATCCAGATTGAATGAAAAAAATAATCATACATAATTATAAAATGATGCACTTCTCAAAGTCAGTGAACCATTTTAATACGAAAAGTTGTATTATATCATTATAATTATCGATAGGCAAGGGGTTTAGGTGCATGATATTTAAAAGAGAACGGTGTACATTGACTTAAAGAGTAAAGCTGTCGTCCCTGAAATAAGAGGTGGAGCTTTCTTGAATTGTAAAAAGTATTCAACTGGCTTCTAATAATATTATGAATACTGAAGTATCGTATCTGAGTAACTTCCATACGTTATTAATATCGTATTGCTTTCATCGCGTTTCTAATGATATTATTATCAACAACACAAAGCTGATGTCTTTGTCTTTATAGATCACCATCGCGATAGACCCTCCAAACCCCCTCCCGCATCTTCAACGCAATATAGACACGCCCACAACGGACAGCACAATTGCAAGGCATACCAAAACAACGGAGCAGGGAGGACACACACCAGTGACAAAGGTACGGCGAGGATAATGTGTATATACCAATATACCCTCAGTTTTAAAGGGGGAATGGTTTGAAGGAAAAATGCTGTAAAATTGCTTGTCCTGTGTGTCACAGAAATGTATCGAATTGCATGCAGGTGGTATATCGATGTTGAATTGTTTGGTTATAAACGTAAATTGACTTTGATATTAGGGAGGTTTCGCAAGAGAACGGATACGCTTACACTTACGTTTAGCTATCCGTATCCGTTTTTTACTTACGTGTAGCGAGCGAGATATGCGTGTCGTCTGCACGTTTATCGGATAGTGAGTGGCGTATGACGCCATAACTCATGACGTATCCGTCCCACTAAACGTATCCATTTGCATGCGAAATCTCTCTATTGGTAAAGATCGACATCGGAAACGTTCACTTAATGATTCAAGCCTGTGGGCTCCGTGCCGCAACAAAAGAGGGTGCGTTTTTACCTCTTTTGAAAGCTCCTTGGACCGTAGACAATCCCCGCCTCCAATAACTTTGGATACATTCGAAATACGCAGCGGATGGATCGGGAACCAGTCTAGGTCACCCTAATTATTTTTTCTGGCCGTGGAGTGTGGAACTTGTGTACGTAGCCCATAGCCTTTTTTTCCGATTCATGAAATGTAACATGTCGCCATAACTAGCTTGCAATTCATAAAGCGTAATTCAAAAATACCTGAGACAGTCATGACCAGAGGGGTGTTTCACCAAACATGAAGCAAAACTGTAAAGCTGAAAAAAATTGAAATTAATAGAATTTTTGCTTTCAGTTCGGGCCATTATCTGCGTCTACACCCCCAGGCCCCGGTTTTAAACGTACTTGTGTAAAACTGGCCCAAGTAAACAATCCCCTTAACATTGTAGCGATCACTGCTGTAATGATTGATTTCCTTGTTTGTAAAAATAACAAATCGTGCCTTTCGTGAAAATTAAACAAACAAACAAACAAGCACCCTATAAAAAACAGACAAACAAGCAAGTTGTCGATCGGCTAATGCTTGCAGGGTGCCCGATTACCTATCAGTCCAACACCCACCTTATTATCATTTTCCTGATTTATGATATTAAGTAACTTGGTGTGTCTTTCGTTATTAATTCGCGGGCCTTTCACCCATAACAAAAATGAGAACTTAATGCACGTATTTTCCAATAATATTTCTCTTGTAGTTGATCATAATGCAAATCACACAGCAAAAGACGGGAGTCCTCCGAAAGGTCAGCCACCCAAACCCTCACCAACTACAAGTGCCAATGGAAAGCCCTCGAGTATCAGTACCTCAGTTAAAGTCACAGTCACCACCAAGCACCCGTCCAACAAGCAAGGAAGCAAAGAGACCAAGAACAACACACAAGAGAAAAGAACAAAACAGGATACTAAGAAACAGGTGAGATATCTAAGGATCCTCCCAGATCCTTATAACATACAGAGTGAGTCAAAAAGAAGGTGATGACCGAGTATTTAATGAAATATTTGGCTCGCTTCATTTAATAGAAATAACAAAGGATAAAGAACATGTTATCGACTATAAGTGTGAAATTTCACGTGCATATAGTTCGCACGCTAATCACAAGTAATCTCTATTTTAATAGAAATACCACAAAACTCGGCCGTTCACCACTGATTAATTACCGATTCCCATTGTCGAACACCTTTTGTACACAATGAATAAACGAAAAGTTGCAAAGGAAAGCAGACAAAAATCGCAATCATCATTTCAGAAAGACTTGATTTGTTCCTCGTATACAAAACACAAAATCCGACAGTAGAAATAATCGTTCAGTCTTGACTAAAACTATTAAATTGTCATTTGTATTAACGTCTAAAGATTTAAAAAATGAAATACATAAATAGAATAACCGCGACCACGAGAATTCCAAATCACTGGCTACACAAAACACCTCCAGTGGATAAGCGCTCTTGTTTTTCTTATTACCGTTGGAGTGTTTTCTGATAGGTAGCCTCGTAAGCCACATTTGCTTCTAGCAATAATTATTGAGGCATTGATTGATATACTAATTTCCCCAAGCCAGCATTATACATCTTTCAGTCTTTGGAGATAAATAAACTGAATTCTAATGAGTGACTATGGCACTCTTTTTACTCATCAATTCAGGCGTTGATTGGTCTATTCATTTCCAAAACCCTACAGCAACACTTATATTCTTTGAGATAATCATTCAATTCTTTCTAGTGTGTGACTTCGAAAATCTCTATTGAGTTACTTCGAAAGTCTCTATTTTTTCTCGTTAATTAGCCATCGATTGATTTGCTTATATCTCAAACCTTCACCAACTAATATGCCTACAATCCCAGCCAAAATAGTTAGGACAATTGGAAATAAGCTAGCCTCCCACAGTCACCCACTCCTCCGCTCCCCCGGTATACGTTGTTCTCTCCATACAGCTGATGGATCACATACCGTGCAATGAGAGACAACATTGAGCGGGGGCCGGGGGGTTGGGGCCCAGCGAGATTTGGCCAGGATTGTAGATTATTTGAAATAATCACTTCAAACAAGTCGTTGAAATGCCTGAGGTCTTCGTATCATTATATACACAATAATCTTCTCCTTTCTGTTTTAGTCAAAGCCAGAACCAAAGCAACAAGCCAAGAAGGAGCCCAGCCGTGCCCTATCTCCGGACAGGACCACGGATAGAGTTAAGCTGTCACCGAGCAACGTCCGGGCCTCCAAGCCCAGGAACGAACCGAGTATATTCCACTATACCAGCACTAACCCCAGCAACAGGCGAGCAGGTACGTGCGCCATCAACACTTGCCGTCCAGTCTTTCACCAACTCTGAAGGCACTCTAAATGTGTCATGCGAAAGGCTATTGAATTCTTTCTAAATGACCAAATTTAGTGATCACAAGAACTCAGGTGGCATCACGCCCACGCGCATGCCGCGTTCTTTCGTTAACGCGTGTGTTTCATTTGAGTATCCCATTGGTCGAAGGAATGATGAGTGCGCACTATATAAGCAATCGAGAACTTACCTTACTACTTTTTTGTTGATATTATCCGACCTAATTCCAGATAAAACTTTAATGTAACCACTGTACTGTGAAGGTATCCATCTGATATGTTTATTATTTTAATTACCGTGATATGATTGTAGAATCTTGATTATTTCTTGGTAGAAAAGGCATCGAAGAAGGCTTATGATAAGGGAGCAAGTACATCCAAGTCGGCCCAGAATCTGAGTTTATATCATGATAAGCCTTCCACGTCCTCAGTAATAAGGCGGTCGTCAGCTGAGCTCTATGAAGGCCAAGCTCTGGAGAGATTAAACGGATCGGAAAACCTCGATGATGAAAGGTAGCTCGTCAAAGTTTATTTTTTTGAATTAAACATTTCTGGCAATGAGAGACCGAGAGTTCTTAAAACGTACACACACACGTACTGTAGCTCAGAGGCCCAAGCAACCTACGTCAGAAGAATGGGAAGAAAATAATGCTCAGGTTGAGAACGTAGGGAAAGAAAACCCAGAATAATTTATCACGGAGAAGCCCACGGAATCGGTTTGGGACTGACATACCAGCCGGGATTCGAACCCGGTTCACGGAGGAAGAAGGCGAAGAAAGTTTCACTTCTAACTCCGCAGGACTATCCAGCTAACCAAAGATATTGAATACCTGTGAGTTTCGTTCCTATTTTGCACGATCTTTTTGCAGGTACGAATGAAAATCACGGAAAGAATTAACAGATTGGCTGGTTGTACAATGTAGCTGGGTTGTTTTATTAGCTGAGTAGTTATTTGCACACTCGTTGACTGGTTAGTCGACTTGTATACATTGGTTTTTACTTGCTGATAAGTAGGATAATTGGTGTGCTGAATTGATTATTGCCCGAATACGTGGCTAATTTGATATGTAATTTCAGTGAGCTTCAGAAAGATTGCTAATACATTCTTGTACTAACCTTGATGTTACAGAAAGGAAGAAGAGTGGATCGAGGCCTCAAAAAGCTCAGCCGACACCCATACGAGGCAACCAATTGAGGTTGAAGTGATTGAAGCAGGTAGGGCATATGTAGAAAGTTACCTTTGCAGTACACGTACTTTATTTCAGCCAAAAATGTGAGTAAAAGAAGCTGTTGTTGAAGGCTAGCCAGTGCTGAGCATTTCAAAAAGTGATTACGGAAAAGCCACGAAAACTGGCAAATGTTGATGATGAAACATCAACTGTAGGCCATGACTTTTGTCTAAGGTAACATCAATGGAAATTCAAATTACCGGTACATGTACACAAAAGGCCCCATGTACACTGAGAATAAAGGTTTATGCGGTACAAAGAACCAAACGTTGAAGGCATTCAAGTAAATAACATTTAAAAGCGAATTTAACGAGCGAGAGTAACTACCGAAAGAAATACCAATTAAGGTTTACAGTAACCCCAAAAAGTAATGTTATTCCACCACGCTATGTTTTAATCAAGGTGGTTTTTTTTTAAACCCTTATGCCTGACATCTGGCAAATTGTCCGTGCATGAACAGACATTCTATAGTCGATAAGATCGTTAGTGCTTATATCTATCTTTTTCAATCGATATTGTTGTGCAGTTCTGTACAGAAAAGCACTGCATACCAGTCAGTAAAAAAATAGTTCCTCTATTGAAATGCAAATTATACAAATCGAAATGATACATATGAAATGACCTTGATTTTTATAACATGAATAAAGTATTGGACCGGGTATTATCAATACTTTATGTTATGCTTAAAGCATAGGGGTGTTTGTTTGTTTGTTTATTGGGGTGTTTGTTTGTTTGTTTTTTTAATTCTGGAAAATTCTGGGCACATTCTGAATAGAAACTGTTCTGAATACGGGGTGAGTCAAAAAAGCGAAGCGAAACCCAAATGTCGGGACATCTTTTTGAGTGAAGTTCTGCATGTAGCACTTCAAAAATCTAGGATATGAAAGCCCAATTCATAGCTTTCTTTTAGAAAAAGAATCATTTGAATCACTCATGTACTTTTGAAGTTATGGAATTTTAAACACAACCACCGTTTTAAAGTTCTCTCCACGGATCACCAAAAGGTGTGTGTTCTTTCAGCAAAACGAAAACAATTCACACACATCCCCTTTTGTGATTTGTTTTCGTTTTGCTGAAAGAACACTGAACTTCTGTTGTGATTTGTTTTCGTTTTGCTGAAAGAACACTGAACTTCTGCTGTTCCGTGGAGAGAAATATAAAACGGTGGTTGTGTTTAAAATTCCGTTACTTCAAAAGTACATGAGTGATTTGAATGATTCTTGTACTAAAGAAAGCTTAATGATTCGGCTTTCATATCCTGGATTTTGGAAGTGCTACATGCAGAACTTTACTTAAACAATGGTCCTGATATTTGGTGGTTGTTTTTTTTTCTCAGCCTGTAGAACTAAAATCAGCGTTAACTTTGGGCTCGCTGTATAGATATGCTTCACGCATTCATTTGTATATATATTTTCCATCCTTATCCTTGAGTATCGTGTCGACATTTGTTCTGTAGTGGTCGGCCCTCTGTATTACAGGGGGCGATCCGTCCACCACTTCAGGAGGATGGGAGGCTCACTCCCTATGGCAATCATTGGACGGGACACTTCTTCTTGATTTGTTGTCATATAACAATCGGTGGATGATTTATTACAGTGGCATTCAATATGGGGCGAACCTTAAAATCACAGAGAAACAAAAACCAAAAAAACCTACAGAGAATCAGATATATACTATTTTGAGTTCTCTGCAGGACACCCACGACACGGTAATAAACTAGCAACTGCTCACGCAGACTGTAAAATAAACAAGCGGGTATATGATGGCCTTGTCAATTTTTTTATTTTTTTATTTATTTATTTATTTTTTATATACATTGCTTTTAGCATTTATAATGTAGTAGCAGTACGTGACCATAAGGTGTTTAAAGTGTTAGTTGGTGGCTGCTGGCTTAATTGCTTTTGCTGACTGGCAGGCGGTTAATTGGCTGGTTAACTGGCTGAGTGGCTGCCTTGCTAGCTGGCTAGCTGGCTGGATGGATGGATAGTTGGCTGAGTGGCTGGCTTGCAAGCTGGCTAGCTGGCTGGATGGATGGTGTAGTGGCTGAGTGGCTGGATTGCAAGCTGGCTAGCTGCTGGTATGGTTGGATGGATTGACTTGCGTCTGAGTGTCAGGCTTGCAAGCTGGCTAGCTGGTTGGATGGATGGATTGGTGGCTGAGTGGCTGCCTTGCTAGCTGGCTAGCTGGTTGGACGGATGGTGTGGTGGCTAAGTGTCTGGCTTGCGTGCTCGCTAGCTGGCTGGATGGATTGATGGCTGATGAGTGAGTGGCTGGCCCGCAAACTGGCTACTGGTTGGATGGATGGACGGGTGGATGAGTGTATGGCTTGCAAGCTGATGGCTATAGCTGGCAGGATGGATTGATGGCTGATGAGTGGCTGGCTTGCAAGCTGGCTACTGGTTGGATGGATGGACGGGTGACTGAGTGTCTGGCTTGCAAGCTAATGGCTATAGCTGGCAGGATGGATTGATGGCTTATGAGTGTCTGGCTTGCAAGCTGGCTACTGGTTGGATGGATGGACGGGTGGATGAGTGTCTGGCTTGCCCGCTGGCTAGCTGGTTGGATGGATGGTGTGGTGGCTAAGTGTCTGGCTTGCATGCACGCTAGCTGGCTGGATGGATTGATGGCTGATGAGTGGCTGGCTTGCAAGCTGGCTAGCTGGTTGGATGGATCGACTGGTGGCTGATAGTAAGCTGGCTAGTTGGCTCGACGGATTGATAGCTGTCTGCATGGCAAAAAAGAAAAGGAAGTAGTATGAATGGGACTGTTGGGAGATTGGCTTTTGGGGTAGCCAGTCAGTTGGAGTTTTTCTAATTCACATATGTATGTTGTGCTGTTAAAACACCATTAGCGGACCAGGGCTTAAAACATCATCATTGTAGTATCCCAATCATACGTGCCGATAACACAATAGCTTACAAAAATCCTGCACAATTTCAGAAGTACGTGCCCGTATATGCATAATTAGATTCATGTCCCCGGCAAGTGCAATGCACTTTGCATTCGTTTGTATGCCCGTATTTACGGGCATTATTTAAAACTGACACCGTCGAATATCCAAATACGTCGGTAATAATCGTATATTTCTGCAATGATGGAAGTGAACAATACGCAGCTCCGATCGCAGTTACTCCATTACGGAAAGCTGCAGTGGGCCGGCCAGTGGACAATGCGGCGTAACCTCAGTGTGACTGCTTAACAGAGGGGATCTCAACAGCTGTTTGAGTAGGCCTAGCTATTTTTAAGATAGAGAGCGTGCGTTCCATGAAGGTCATTCAACTCGGCCCACTTTGAATGAACCAAAACTTTCCCCTTGAATCCAACCTTACACGTCAGAAAGATTTGTAGCGTTTATTGGTGCATTGATACTATGGCTATGATTATATAAACGAGGTGTGTTGAGGCACAACTGTGTGGACCAGACTTTTAAATTGGTGTATTCGTTTTGATATTATGTCCGTGCATGTTTTTAAAACATGTTGGTTTTTGTTTTCACTGATTGTTGTCGTAGGCATAACCTGTTCAATTATCCGATGTCTATGCCATGACGTTGCATTTTCTGCGATGTCTACGTCTGTCCCTTCTTACATTCTTTGTTGATAACAGTTGATTTAAATTAATGATTTCACAAATTCCGAAGCGTCGATTTTTACATATAAAAGACAAATATTGGATTATCTGCACATTTTCGTTACTGTGGTAGTGATTTTAGTTTAAAAATGCACTTAAGACTTTGTTATTGTTGAAAAGTAATAATAATGAGCTCTCATCGAAAATGTTTTCCAATACTGGACAACAAAGTGAAATTGAATTGAAATGAGATTGACGTTAACGAGATTTTTTCTTTAGGCCTTTGTATAAGTTAAATTTATCATCTCATGGTATCAAACGATATCGGCTTGTTTAACTGTGTGCAACCATAGGGGTACAAAAAAATAACGTCATCTCTTGTTTACTTTCCTAAACCGCAATTGGCTCCGATTCCATGCCCCATGCTTTGTAAAAATAAAATCAAAAACTTACCCACAGTATTAGTTAATTAACTTTACAGAGGGATGCAAATATGGTACCCCGAAAAGACTCATTAAAAAGAAAAATCACATTCCGAGGGTTAAATTAACAACATTGGGATTTTTGGTTTTCGTCAGTCATGGTCGACTTGGCTCCTTCATCGGCCTGATGCCTTCTTCTACATAATCCAATTTAGGTATTTTGATTGTAGGGCGTTACTATTCTGATGCATGACTGCGTCTTTAAGCTGTCTAATTTTCACCTTTTTGGATGCATTTTTCAAGATCATTGAATAATTGCACTTAAATAATATATCGCGGTGAGTGGCAACCTCTTCCCTCGCGCACTTAAGACCTATAAATGATAAACGTAAGGCTGTCCACTGTGGTAGCCTGTCGGGCGTATAATTCCCGTAGTAATTGGAGGTGTTTGAGTTGCAGTAGAACAACACGATTATGCCAGCAAAGCTGGTCCCACGGTGCACATGGGGTTAAATGAAGGCCCACGTTTGGTGAATTCAAAATACCGAAATAAGTGTCGATATTAGAAGAAACTTGATTTTATCCAAATGGCGCAAGGCAATATAAGATGATATCTCGCACAAATATGAACCAATGATTATTGGAAATAATCTGTGACGTCATCATGACGTCATCACATATCAAATTACAAGCGGTTTAAAGTCAATCCTTTACAGAATACTTGAATTATAAACTCTTCAACTGAAGTTCATTTTTT
Source organism: Patiria pectinifera (assembly GCA_029964075.1). Lineage (NCBI taxonomy): Eukaryota > Metazoa > Echinodermata > Asteroidea > Valvatida > Asterinidae > Patiria > Patiria pectinifera. The sequence goes on along the minus strand of CM057149.1, from coordinate 23,187,925 downwards.
GTGATGTGTCACATGTCGCCTGCGCAGGCAACATGTGCCAAACAAACAAACCAAGCTAATGCAGACGCGGTGCCATAGATTGAACATCATGCAGGGTGAGTCAGAGTGATCCGGACCCAAGTTCACCATTTGTTTTGGGCAAATAGAGTATATTGAGTGTTTCATATAAATGGACCAACAAAACATACCCCCTTCCATAAGAATCGATTGGGATGTCCGTGGCAAATACCACGTGAAGTCCATCACTTGGAGTGAATGATGTCATAAAAGTAACTGTACAAGATTAGTCATCCCTTAGGAGTACATGTGTCTTCTATTCCACCCGTTGCTTTATAATATGAAGTTAACTGATTGAAGGTTGTTTATTATATAACTGCAATTGAGGTGAATAGATTACAATGGTATCATCTATAGTCGATAGTGATCCGCTGCAATCCCCATTTCCTACCGATGGAAGCTCCCAGATATAAAGCTGCGCGCGACTCGGTCTGTTATACCATATACGGTACGTGGACCGCTCCCTGCCGTGGGGATACCACGGTAGTGTGTCTCACATTATTACTCCGCGCGCTTGGCATGGTATGCAGCGGGATTCAGCTAGCTGCTCGAAGTATAGTGCAAAAGGGCGCTGGCGCGGCGTGTGAGCTGCCGTACGTACGTGCACGATTATTAGCATCAGTGGGGACTAATATATTAACCTGTGTTCATCCTTGGTCTTAATTCTCATCCCAACTCTTGCGTAGGCAAGGACGACGTTGCCGAGGACAGCAAGCGGAGCCAGTCAAAGGAGAAGGCCGGGGATAGCGCGCTTCTGAACGGCGGCCACGACACTGAAAGGTAAGGCAAAACCCTCCGATTTCTCGCAGTCTTTTTTAATCTCCACCGTGGATCTAATGGGTCGGTATGCATGTCCCCTGTGAAATAATTCATCCTGGAATTCCTAGCTCACATCATACCGGCCGAAGCTGAAACCGATATGCCGCTCATGTTGGTGAATGGATACAGGAGGCATGATGGTTAAGGTCAAGGGTCACTTACAAAATATGATTAATCACCAGGCGTAATTATTCATGACATACCCTGCGGACTCGCAATTAACCGGGGTATTCTGTTCGTGTTAACCATCACCAGCTAATCGCTCCTGTTTGTTGCACTTTAACGGCATCCATCATAGACATCGATTTCATGAACGAAAAGCAAATACGATAACTCTGCACCTCATCTCAGTGCATTAATATATAACCAAAGGTAGGCCTACCTGCATTTTTCATATTAGTTGGGCAACATTATAAACACTGCATCTAAGGCCAATATGCAATGTTGCTCCTCCTTCGTAATTAACTGGAAGTATTTCTACTACAAGGTGACATGCAGAATAGTGAGTGTTGTTTACTTTGGCGCGGCGTAACATGGGCAGTTCCATAGTGTATATATTTTGGACTATTCAACAGTGAGCCCTGAGTAAACGTTACAATCATAAGGTAAATTTAAATTCTGATAAAATATATCAGTTATAGCTGCTACAATGAATTTATAATTAAAAAAAATCAAACATTTTTTTGGCGGTAGAAATCGGCTTGAAACACAGTGATGTCGGACGAACTCAGAAAAATGCAGTTTAATGTGTACTAATTTGTATCAGTTAAAAGTAACAGCTGAACTGTGGAACATTCTCAGCATTTCCAATAAATTTATCTCCAAAGTTAAACAATGTATACACTTTTCGTTTGTGACATTTGGAAATATGTTTTACTATGTTTTGGCATTGAGGTGTGTATATTTGTGGAATTGCCCAGAAGGAAAATGTGCATTTTAGTGACCAAGCCTATACCCAAACGTTATCAAAAAAATCTTACGTGTGATTATCTACCGAGCCAATAGTTATTATTTTTTTTCGTGAAAGGCTGTTGAAGTTGGGCGTTGCAACTAATCCTTGGCATTCATCATAGGTCTAGGCCTACTCCCTGCATGTGCATTGCGTGTATATTAATATTCTATGCATTGTTTTTGCATCACGACCTTGGGTTGTTTTGAGGGCGCAATGGAAATCGATCTCTGGTATGTAAAAAAAAAAGAGAGAGACAAAAGTAGAAAGCTTGTGTTTTTGAAGTTGATAATGAAATGTGTAACTGAGCATGATGGTGAACAAAAGATTGCCCTCATTTGCATCCACGGTGCAAGGCTGCCAAATACACTACGGTACACAAAGTAATTAGGGCTGTTTACAAAACGTTAATGGCGTGAATAATTTGTAATATGGATTTTTTTTTCAGGGCTGAAAATTGGTGTATTATTTGTATTTTAGTAATTAGGCGTATAATTAGGGATTGGAAAAAAATATTATTCTTTGCTTTCGGTAGCAAATATATCTGGATGCAAATTTACCCTATGCCTACGAATTCAGAAACGATACGCATACAAAATGTAAATAATCACTTTTAGTGGTAGGTTGGTATTTATAAGCTATCTTGTTATATATCTCATTTAAATCCTTCAAACTGGCATATATGTGTCATTACATTTTATGCAAAACCTCAACAAATCCCCGTCATCTGATTGGTAGATCGTTGATCCCATGTCATTGAATTATTCGTCCCACCCAACGGTCCGGCTGTACCACAAAAAGTAGAAGTTCTATTTCACGGTAACACGATTGGTGTGGCTCTGACCAATCAGATGACGAGGATTTATTCAGGTGTTGTATAAAACAAATAATGACTGTTTCACAGTCGTGCAATGGAAAAAAAAATTTCATTCGGTAACAGATGGAATGTCACCTTAAGAACTGATTCCTACCATTGTACTCATAAACATTCATTATTTGTATACTACAGGGTGAGTAAAAAAAACGAAACCCAAATGGCAGGACCAATTTTTGAATGAAGTTTTGCCTGTAGCACTTTCAAAATCTAGGATATGAAAGCCAAGTCTAAGCTTTCTTTCAGTACAAGAATCATTCAAATTACTCATGTTCTTTTCAAGTTACGGAATTTGAAACACAAACACCATTTTAAAGTTCTGTTCACGGATCACAAAAAGGGAAATGTTCTTTCAGCAAAACAAAAACAATTCCCATCAGATGAATGTGAATTGGTTTCGTTTTGCTGAAAGAACATTTATCTTTTTGTGATCCGTGGACAAAATTTTAAAACGGTGTTTGTGTTCGAAATTCCGTAACTTGAAAAGAATATAAGTGATTTGACTGATTCTTGTACTAACAGAAAGCTCATCGATTGGGCTTTCATATCCTAGATTTTGAAAGTGCTATTGGCAAATTTGGAACCTCATTCAAAATTGGTCCTGACATTTAGGTTTCGTTATTTTTTTACTCACCCAGTAGGTCTATAAACGTGAAATAACAATGCTTCGTGACCGGGGGAAAAAGACCCGAGGGATTGGACCAAAAACCAGAACAATTTACTTTGTAGTATATGTGTATGAACAAGAGTGGTGATTTGATTTTTCTCTGGTCAAAATAATGAACCCATTATTCATGAATTTGACATTGACACTAAATCAGCGCCAACAAAGCAGCACAGACGTGCTAACACTTTAAAATAGATAATGCATTCAGTGCATATTAAATGCAGTGCCATTTTTTTTTAGTTTAACTTAAATGCAAATTTGATACTGTGCTTGTCTTTCGTGCTCTCTGTCTCTCTCAATCTGACGAATTATACTTTTTAATTTAAGGGGATGGGATATTCTTGAGCAATCAACTTGTCAACGCAATATTCAGAGTCGTTAGTTTGCATATTTTTAGGTTCTCCAATTTCACTGTTGCCATTACTGTCGCAGATTATTGCATGCATCAATCATTTACCAGCATGGTCGATGAATGATAATTGAGAAGATTGAAAGGCGTGATGAGTATACATTGATATATGCACCGTATTGCATTTCTTACAAGGCTTTCATCGCCTTTGAAATCCTTTTTATGGGGAGTTACCTTTTACTTCATATCACCAGCCTTGATGAATGGATAATTAAGTCTTGGCTAACGAATGTTTGTTAACAATTTCCAAAGCGAAATATGCTACAACTATTGTAAAGGTAAGATTAATTTAGGTCAAAGGTCACTTTTTAAAAGCGAATGTTATATTCGAACTGCTGCAGTATGGGTCTCACGCTCTCATGCTAAGAAGCTAAGTTTAGTTCAAGCTCCTGGGGAAAAAAAATGAATTTCAACCGACAAACATTGGTTTCGCATCCAGATCGCTGCAGCCGACTGGCCTCTGGCAAATGCTGCCTCCTCTGATATTATCGGTATGTGCGCTTCTCTCATTCAGTCAATCATCTTACGGCACTGCTCTGCACATCTGGTGGTGGGTTCGCCAAGAGTGGCATAAATGTAAATCCGTCTCTGGGCTGGATAATTGACGCACATATCGTCTGCAGCAATTTATCCAAGGGAGATGGGTTTCACCTTCTGCAGTATAAATCACGTACACAGTCGCGGGCTAATTTGACGGGGAGTATGCCAAAAATATTGCATGAACTGCACGTAGTGAAGGTGTTTGTTTTTACTTGTGTTAACGGTCTTCGGTGTTTATCCAAAGTACTTGAGAGTGTTGAAATGTCTTGAGAGGGCAACTGAACCGGCACAAGTCAAACACGGATCTCACTTTGGCGAATTAAGGGGTTGTGTTATTTGAAAGGTAGAGTCCATCATTTTCAGCTATCCAAAAAGTAACTGACGAAATTATTGTTGAAAAACACATTTGGTTTAAAGTTTGTAATGGTACTAAACTCCCTGTGAAATTATTCGTTCTGGCATGCTGTCATTTTGAAGAAAACAATAAAAGCCTTTTCCAACGATGCGTCTAAAGACGCATTTTTGCAATGATGTCCGTTAGGTTGCTCATTTTTAATTCGCCGAAGCGGTTGTTATTATTCGTCAGTTAATAGCTGCAATCGACTGAATGAGAACGTGTCCCAGACTCTGATTTCGGGTACAATTCGAGGCAACTTTTGAATCGAAATCGTGATATTAGAATGTTGTTTTCTCGAAATAAACAGCATTCACTGAGCTGAAACTTCATCAGGTTAGTTGTTCAGCACTCTTCTTCAGATTTTGAGCACTTTTTAGTTGCTCCAAGCGGGAAAAGTGCACAAAATGGCAAATGATGAACTCTACCTTTAAGTGGATTTTGTTTGGTGGTTCTATTTTGATATTTCTGATCACTTAAACAACATTTTTATGTCAAAATGAGATTGCCTTAAACAAAGGTTCACGCCCTAAAGGCAGAACGATAATAACATTAATGTTTAAAAAAGAAATAGGCAAACAGAGGATTACTTACTACTGACATACATGTAAATGTATACTCAGGATGTCAACCAACAAAGCTATTTGCAACTAACAATCTGTTTTATGTTTACTCATGCCATTAATAACCCGTTACGAACGCAAAAAATATTAGCAAGAATGACATAGACCTCAAATTTACAATCACCAGTTTATCGTAAAATTGCTGTTGCAAGGGTAGTCTGGTAGTTGGTACCAATCTACCAATGTTAATGAAGATAATGCATGCATGGACAACATGCGTTAAGGGCATATTATTTTAGTGAATTCATGCAAAGTCAAGGCCTACATGTAAAGTGCATCTATACTTTCCTGTTGCCAGTCGGCGCATTTACGGGAAAAAACGTGCTTGAAAGCCTTTACAAAAATGGGCATTTTGGTATGGGCACAGATATATTACTGTTTGCTTTAACAAATAAAACTGTTTGCTTTAACAAATAACTCTCGACATATTTACAAATAATCTTTTATTTTGATATGAATAGCGTCCAACTCCCATGGTTGAGTTCACACCTTTTTCCCACGGCGGTGTGAAACACGCCGTGGGCTTGAGCTGCGTGTGATGGTGGGTTGTTGGGTTGGTTGGTGGGTGGGTTGGTTGGCTGGTGGACAGTTAAGTTAGCTCGGGTTGTATTTTACTGTACCATGCCACTCGTGTATCACAGCTTGGCCAGTGAGTTTCTATGGAATACCTACAGCTTTGTGACACTGATGTGCATGCGTCTAATTTGATCACGCCCCATTGCATTGCAAAATTCGCGATAGTACTGTTCGTGGAACCGCCGTGGGTTGTACCACTTGGTACTCAGTGTTAAACTTCTAAAGGGGAAGTATTCAGTTCAAAATTGTCCTTTCAGTAAAATACAAACTAAAAATACAACCTTTAAATGACGCGTTTCTGCTTCGTGGTACTCCTCTTTGAAAGAGACTGTCGCCCATCAATTATAGATTCCGTTTGGAGGGAGTTTCCATGGTAATATAGCGGCAGGGACGTCACGGTACGCGCAAACAACCGTGCCTGGTTATTTATGAAGGTAATCAAGAAAACAACCCCGCGAGCCAGGTGGGACAACACATGAGCCTGCGGCTGTACAGGATGCTGCCGTTATTAATATCAGCTGTAAAGTGAAATTATAAGGAAATGGTATACTGAAAAATTAAAACGAAGAATTTCTGCCGCTCCTCCGAACCGTATTAACGACAAGAATTTGAGGGGGGACATACATTATACTTTTAGGCACTCTTTTCTGTGTATTTCATTTTTTGGTATGGAAATCAAGCGAATAGATATGGCATTTTAAAATTTCACACGGGGTTAACAGCAGTTGAATATTATTGCAATTGAACATGACACTAGCTAGAAACGAGAGTTTATCATAGTTCTGAATTGTCTACCATACTTGAGAATGAATTGCTGCAAAGCACTATGGTCGACTGCGCTACAATGTGACTGCCCTTTCAGACTGTGAACAATATGGAAACGTTCAGCTATACCTTGCGCTTGTCTAATATTTGTAAAAACGAGGAAAAAATGTGTATACAAAAGACCACGTGGTGAGATGTTTACATGCACATGGTCAAATCAAAGGGCTAAAACATTTTTCCCGTAACTCAGATAAGACAAGCTTTAAAAGCTGTTCCAAAAGCGCACACATTTTTATATTAAATTGATCCAGAATGGCTTTTCTCTTAAGTTTCGTCATGCATTGTGGTCTACGCAATCAAATCGATTATACCCCTGGTTTTCGCCATCGCACTTTGAGATACAGGAGCATTTTGCAAAAAAACAAACCCTGTCATATGCGTGGCTCATCCAACTACTTATATGGGTCCCACTTTTGGGCAAAGGTGCGACTTATGCAAGTGTACGTCACAAGTAATAGTCAGTCAGTCAGTCAGATACCAAGAAGACAGTAGGCTTGCACCTCTGGGACCAGACATTTCAAAAAATAAAGTTGTTGATGTTTTTACTGCTTTATTGACCCGATGAAAGCGTCGAATGAATCCATGTCACTTATGTAGCAGCTGATTCCACGAAACGCGTTTCATTTCCTTTTTAGACCAGAGTGAATCACGATCAGCATGCTAAGTCGCGGACCCTCATCCATTTTGATTATACTGACCTGATACGAGCCAACAAAACCAATTAGCCTACCCTTCCAGTTAGATTTCCAGCCTTATTTATTGGACGAATTATCCATGATTTGTAAAAGTCGGTCAACGTATTTGACCTTTATTTCGTCGAGAGGGCTTGAGTTCTGCCTGCGCCGAGTGTGCGGTGCGCATGTTGCAGTTCAGACTGAGCATCGTTCTCAGTTTTAGCAGCTCGTTAAATTCCGAAGCGATTCGTATATCTTCTAACAATGCTATATACTACACACCTTTTTGTAGTCAGGTTGGCGCAGTGGTACTTTCCTCACACCTTCAACCGGAATGTTCTTCCAGTGTTTTCTTCCCACCTCTAAAACTGAACATATTTTTATTGTCTTCTCCCTTTAAGTTTCTGTATAGGCTTCGCAGCTTACAGTGCTTTGCCTCCTTGCAAAAAAGCCAGAACCCTTTCATTTACCAGAAAGAATAACAACAAACAAATGTTTATAATAATAATCATTTAATGATTCCCTCGATTTTTCTTTACTTGTTAGGGTTGGTGGCGTGCCGAGTCTGTGGGTGCGCAAGCCGCAGTTGGATCTGGGCACCAGCTCTGGTTTAGAGAGCAACTCTTTGATGCAAGTTAACTTAAAGGCAGCTATGTACACAAGGATGTTTGCCGGAGACTTAGGACCAGGGCAGATCATTGATCCAGAGACGCCAAGTATGTCAAAGTAACATGCCCCAGACCTCAATGACACTGTGTTTCGATTATGAATGAATGAATATTTAACTTTTGGTGTTAACCGAGGACTTCACTTTTGTTCTTTTGTTCGTTCTTAAACCTTTTTACTGTACCTCTGTTGTTGTTTGTATACTTTTACCACTGAGGACTGTCCTCATTTGTATTGGATACATGTCCTCATACCAATCAGAAAAAAAAATTATTCACTCATGTGTGTCCTCGATTTACACAATTTTGGCATAACTGGGGTCCATTTTATGGGGCTAATATATTTTCTTTAGGGAACGCTCGATTTTTGTTTGCCATAATTCCAATACTTACAAGCTCTTTTTCTAGTCTCCAAAATCTGGGTAGAGTCGTGGCAAAAAGGGTAACCAGGATCAGAGTGGGACCTGATGTGCCCAACATACCCCTCCCTAATTTTGAAGCAAGATAACTTGTCTAGAATTTCTCTGCGCAACCAGATTTTTGTCTTCCTTTGAAAACTGTTGGAAGCACTCTGCAGTTGATTATGCTACTTGTCCTGTGCTCAGTTTTGTTGAGCTCTATTTATGTGGTTTTCAACCTTATCTTAATTTATTCAGAACTTCTTACTCAGAAGTATGGTTTGTGTCTTATTCAGAACTTCTTACTCAGAAGTATGGTTTGTGTTTAATTGACCAACCTATTTCTGACATATTTGCGAAAACAGCGCTGTGAAATATTTGGGTTCGAGGTGGCAGCAAGATTCTGGGTCCTTTCTTGATTGTTTTAAAGGCAGTCTTTCGTTTGGTCATGCGCACAAAGGAGTGGTTAGCATACGGAGCAAGGAATGATTCGTATTTCATACTTAAATTATGAAACACGAACATATACCATAGACATGTCAAAGTGACTCCAGACTTTTTATCTTTGCCACCAGATTTTTACATATACGACTCTTACTGGACCATTGCGAGCTCTCGTAACACAGTCCGTATGCACATGGTCCCTTAAATTTCATACTTGGAGTAAACATATATACCAGTTTGTTTGCTGCCAGCTAGAGTTCCCAAAGTGTCTCAGTGTTGTTTGCAATGCTCCTTCTTCCAATTCAATGCTCACTTCTTTCCTTCATCTGTTTCTGTACCTGCTGTCTTTATATGTCATCGTTCAGGGCAATCTGATGTGCTTCTTCACAGAGGTAGGGGCGTCCATCCATAATAGAGTCACACATAGTCATCCACCATAGGTGCATCCAGGCTCGGATCCAAGACATTTTGTTGAAACTTGAGAGGAACATGTGCAAACAAGGAAACAAGGATTGATTCCCGTTTCGAAATTATAACAACATAACAAGTACCTTTTTATGTAGTTTTGAATTCCAAATGCAAAGGGGAGAAGATGGAATACATTTTAACAATGGGCTCCCAAGATGGAATCCAAAGGCAACCATACCAACTAGCGAGGATCAAACTTCTTTGTCAAAATGTATTCCTTGCCTATGTGTGCATGACCATCGATTGACCGGATGTGGTTTTCAGGAATCAAAGTGAATGTGAAATACTGAAATGACCTTTTTTTCCCCTCGTTCTTATGTGCGTAGTTTTCACTGCAGCTCTGTTTAAGAAGCACAAGCAGGCATATTCTATGGGGCCACATGGTCTTCAATACACCTTCCATTTTATAAAGGGGGTATCACAATACAAATTATGCGAGAGCAAATCTAATACCTGCATGCACAACATACAACATGTCCTTTGCCGTGTGTCGTCGGAGTTTAGCCTCATAATTATGAACCAAGCTCTTCACTAGTTGGGGCCTTGCCTGGATGCTAAGACTATACACCATTGCCATAAACACTTTCATGTTGCAATCAGAATATTACCACTCATAAATTCACATCCCCACAATACAAGTACTTGTACCTCAAATGCACAGGTAACTTCGCATCGTTCTCCGAAGTAATCAAACAAACATTTCACTCCATCTGTCATCTTATTACAGCTGAAGTGAATCATTTTCCTTCACTTCTTTCCATTCCACAGTAAAATAGCATTAACCATTGCATAATTTCACTAATTATTGTTAAACTACATTAGATCGTAACTTCAAATTATACCTTCTGTCAATCACATTGTTGATGGTAAATCACACTGATGTTAATTGGCAATCCACAACCACTCGATCACTGTCACACCATCAGCTCTATTCATGACTCCATGATGCATTTCAACCATCTGTCATTCTTCATTTTAATTAAAAGGAGAATTCAAAATTGGAACCAGTCTATGTTAAAACGTGAAGTGGGCAGTTGAGGTAGATAAAATACTCACTTCTGAAACGATTATAATAAAATATTGCCTTTGCCCTTCTCATGTCTGGCATGTCTATTAATTTCTTATTGGATTATGGTTAGTAATCGGCTGGTAAGCCAGACTCTCCACTGCAGCCGCATGTAGACTTTGCGGCTTCCTTCGTAATCTGTAAAGTATTCGTTGCGCATCTTACAACGGCGCGCGAACTCATTATCAAGGCTAATACATGGGAACACAATGTTAAAGGAGCATTTGCTTTTTTGTTGTTTATTTTTTTGTTTGGGGGAGGGGTTGGCGCAACAAAATTGCTACAAATTTTAAGAATGTTGCATGACATCTAACTTGTGGAAGTTCCACCTCACTGGATACTAGAACAAGTGGGGGTCTCATAACAGGATTCCGTTGCTAACGCAGTAAACCACCATCATCAGTGATTGTTTTCTTCCCAATATTACTATTTAATGCGGAACAATTCACAGCTTATTTGGTACTAGACTTATCTCCACTTTGAGCAAGGTTTTCTCATTAGGAACGTCTCCGGGTTATTGCAAATGTTCCTAAGTAGTGCCTTTAAACGCGCATCATCACATCATCAGTTTCGCTCGTACCCCCGCCCCTTTTGTTAATTTTGCACCCTTCCTAAAGTGTTGAGCAATTTTGGTGCTTCAAAGGACAAAGTTCCCAGTACCTGTAAGTTACATACCAATAGTGCTTTGCGATTCAATTGGATTGGCGAATCACCGGAGCTGATCGGGATTCAATATTTCGGTGACCCCTTTTCTGGAGTATAATTTTAGCAACTTGTAATCTCAAATCCAAACTTTTCCGACTATGCAGCGTGAATACTCTCCGTGACGTCACAAATTCGCGTTTGCCTTCGCTTTCCCGCGAATTAGGAACCGGTGTCACAATGGAATTGGACTCCTATGAAATCTGCTTTCGTTTACCCTGTTGTGGACTCTAATCCTCTCACGTGACTTGTTCCCGTTCTAATTCTGTCCACTAAGGCATGCGCAATACATCAAATGAACCTGTATTTTATAGAGTCCAAATTTCACACTGCACCGGCTTTCAAACAAAACCTAGCCATACCAGCGTTTAAGCTGTTGCAAACCAATGTTTACATTAATTTTACAAGTGGAAGTGTTTTTCGTTTTATTCACTGCATGCGCACATACTTTGTTTTCTGCCAGGAGACTATGATACAACTGGCGAGATTCGCTTGGGACTCAAGAAAGAGAGCAAAGCAGATGGGGACCAGTTATACGTAGAGGTCATCCAGTGTCGGAAGATCAGCTACAAATTCAAGACGGAAAATCCGCCAGGTAAGACCTGGACGTGTTGATCAGTCGTCGACTGGAGGGAAACTTATTATGACATCATTGTATTTAATGCTAAGTCCTTACAAGTCAATCACAAGTTCCTCGGTCTTACGTTAGTTCAGACGTTTGAAATTAACTTTGACTAAGTTAAACTTGTGTACTTGACTTATGTAGTTGTAAATCGGCGTTTCATTTCACTTGGGATGCACTCGACAGTAACTCTGATGTCTTATCGGCGTGTGTGTTAGTCCCTCTTCCTGGCAATACATGCGGTTTTCTGTATTTTATTTTAAAGAGGATCCGACTTGTAAAACTTGTATTTCCTTAAAAATCAAATGCCAGAGTAATTCAGTGTTGGATTCTAAAGGTCGCTTGTGTATGAAGGCTATTGTTAGGCCAGGTAAACTACTATGGAGACATTCTTGAGGTAAGATCAAGATAAGAAAGCCGACTAGAGTGGAACTGGAATGTGGAATCTCCGATTTATACATGTCGGTATTCTATCTTCAGTACCACCAGCCTGCATAATCCCGAAGTCCATTTCAGCACCAAAGCACATCGATGCCACATCGATGAAATGAACACATCTTTTCTTTTCTCAGCAGTAGCGTATACCCTTTGATCTATTTTTCTCCATCAGATCTGTACGTGAAGGGCTACTTGGTAGTGGGTGACCGGAAGGTCTCCAAGAAGAAAACCCACATCGCAAAATTTACCAAGGAGCCCAAATTCAACGAGGTCTTCATGTACAACACGAGTGTAACAGGCCTGGCGTTACAAGTAGGTAGTCATGCATCCTCACGACCACTGTCCCCGCATTAAAAATGCAATTTTTTTTGTTATTCTGCCATCTTGACGTTTCACCTGTGCATGCAATGAGTAAGTTCAGGGATGTAAGTCCCCCCCCCTTTTTTTTTTTACATTTTGGCACCATATATATATGTATTTTAAATAGGCTACATTTTTGTATAACTCAATTTCCTGCGAAAATGGTAATGCCCACTTACATCCCTCCAACTCCAAGTTCGAGAGCGAACCATGATAATTAACTATTGTCAAACTGACCCCGAACCCACGCCGGTCTACCTCGGTAATTGGATTAGTCTAGTCGACTACTAGTTTAGTGGACTACTAGTTTAGACCGAAGTCGGTTCCATGCTTGTTACCAATATGCGCGCGCATCATACATTTGTACTGCAGCGAGCCAGAATCTTTTTGCGCCGCTAAACAAAACCAATGGTCCTCGATCGCACTTGCCCCATTTTGAGGCTTTGCACTTATAAAGAACAACTTAAAAGACATAGTCACGGTACACGCATGATCAAATATTATTATTACTTATGTTGGTAGGCCGTTGCTTTACTGAAAAGTAACCACTTCTTGAGAACAAGTTAAACATTCATGACGCACTCCGATGTCACGTCGGTCGTTCTCGAACAGGGCCTTCCAATTTTGAGTCAAGCCGAAACATAAATAACAGACTTTTCCAATTCTTTTCAATTGGTTTAATCATCGCCCTTTGCAAAATTAAATTGAAACTATTTTTCAACCTGTTGTTTTTTTCATCAGGTCTCGCTCTGGGCAGACGGTGGTCGCTTCGGTAGAAATACGCTGCTGGGAGATGCCATGATATGGCTGGATAATGTCAACTTCATCCCGAATGCTGATTCCGAAGCTTGGTACAAACTTTTACTCGCCTCCAGCAAATCACCCTCGAGCCCCTAGCGACGGCGCCACGTATGGGAAGGAGGTCATCTTTTGTGACTCTAATCATTTGTTTCAGGAGCTTGTAATCGATAGCTTCAACCACGTCCGCACTGTGGGACGTCTATAAGAAAATGCCGTGAACTATCATTGGTCATGTGAAAGGCATGTTCTGGCGAAATACTTCTTGCTATATGCATATTGGTCGTGTACTCTATGACGTTCCTGAACGATCACTGGGTTTATTCACCAGCAGCCAACATACCTTCAACGTTGGAGCGGGAAAGGTCTTTGATCGCATCCGAATTACTTGGTGCGCCGTTAGTAGCACAAGTGTTTTTGGGTAGTGGCTTCACCTGCTTCCAGAGGTACGAGTAATGGCGTAGTCAAGTAATTGGGACCCGGCCTAATGTCAGTCCGCGACATCACAAGCTCCCAAAACACGCCTGTTTTAACTCAAGTCGGAGAGGAAATTCTCAATCAAACACGTACTGAAAATAACTGGTCAGTTGCTGGCTCATACACTCGCTCACGATACGTCATAAAAACCCCAAGGCGCAATCGAAATTTTAATATACAAAACTTGCACAACTCCAGTCCAAATATGCTTCAAAACTAGGGCCTACCTCCCAGTTCTCATGATTGCAATGTTTTGGTTGCATTGGTATTCGTAAATGATGATGATGATAATAGTAGATATAGATTATGGTAGTGCACACGGCCGTCAAAGTCATCAACATACCTCCACCAATTGCACACGGGGATCACGCCCTTGATTACCATGTCATTCCAAGGCTGTGGACTGCCGAGGCAACCGTGACCGAGTTTCCATCCTTCATGATGCATCTTACTGCAGAAAGCTGGAAGGACAGGAATGTGCATTCTACAAGCTGGAGGGAATATATGTTGTCTGAGAATTAGTCCGTTGACCTTTATTCTTAATGCTCCTTTAATCCCAGTGCCCAGCAGGACCTCATCTATTACTCTAAATCCCGGTTTCCAGGCGGACAGCTGTTCATACCCAGAACCTCTTGTTTCTTTATGTTAAAATAAGACTCTAACCTGCATATCCCTTGAGGTGTTGATTTACCGATTTGGTTAAATTTCTTAAAACATAATTTGTATTCACTGAAAGTTTGATATAACATTACACATTTTCCATTCAACTATAAAAACACGTGTTCTCTAAATTGGCTGTGTACTTGAAATGCAATCAGTAGTCCCCCTAGAAACGTTAGGGTTTCTTAAATCTATTCTTATGAATCGGTATCGAAATAATATTAGCGAGAACTGTTTAACCATCAACGGAAACATAACTCGTAAAATGGTTCCAAATTCGGGAACGTAAATCCTATGTAATATTCAATTCGTTTTTAATGATATTCTTGGGTTTTTTCTACAAACGGTGTTAAAACACCTCCTTGTTAAATGCGTCTGACGAAAAGAAAGAACTTGACAAGGCTTTTTATTATTGTATGCTTAACATACAAAATACGATAACAGGCGACAGAGCTGGTGAGGCAATTATAATAACTATCGCAACCACTGTATAACAGTTGAAAGTATGATGCAGTCAGATAGTCGGACAATATAGAGATGGTGTTACACCCTCCTTGGAAGGAACACGCCTTACACATTCAGGCATCGTCCATATTTCCAATTAGCCTATGACTGAGAACTAAGCGGTGCAATAACGGTAATTGATGGATTTTTAATGAGCCAACTGTGGTATTATATGCCGGAATGCTACCATATTTAACCTGGGTTCATGCATGATTAAGAAATCCTTGGTGGCTATATACGATGCTCGTCACCATTGCTATGACAACACACGCATCGTTGCGCAAAACTAAGAGGCATCGTTGCCGGTTTGGGCCGCTGTCACATGAAAATCCGACTCCTATGAAAATCGGACCCTTTTTTTTTTATTATTGTCCTCTCCCGTGACCGGTCACTCACTTTCCTAATTATCTATGCGCACGCATGCGCATGTCCAGTCCGATCCGATTTCAAAAAAACGTTCACGCTACACCTGTCACTACAAAAACACAATGGCGCTGCTGAAGACAGAAATAGGCGGTTTATAGACCTTTCTACGCTTGGTTGGCAAACTGCATTTTTGCCAACCACGGGTTGCAAAACTATAGGTCCAACACTGCAAAAATAAAGAAGAGTAATTACAGATAACCAAAATATTATTTGATTGTTGGAAATACAACATTGTCAACAAAGCTACAACATAATTTCTAAACATGCCTTTTTACTTTGTATGAGGGCGTTGGGGGAATTGTTTGGGTAAAACATGTTGCCAACCACGGCTTCAATATATGCGCTTGCGGCAGCCCATATAAAATGGCGCCAATGTTTACAAACAAAAGAAAGGTCTATAGGCCATGGTTTTGAACGAATGAGGGCGCTGTAACAACGCCATTGTCTTGGTAATAACAACGTTTCCATGGATACGATATCTTGCTGCGCCATGTTGGTCTCCATCATGCCCTGCGTTAGTGAAATACTAATACTAGAAAAATCCCACTTATTGAAGCCGCTTCGTAACCTTACTTAAATCTAAAACCTAAACATAGAAAAATGTAGTGTTTGAGCAGTAGGATTGTGCAAACTGACGCACACCCAAAATGCCGTAGTTACAGCGCCCTCTTCGTTCAAGAATAAGCACAGCAAATGCTTGCTTGACCAAAAAAAACCCAGGTTACCAGTTAAAATGCCTCGGTTTAATGAATGATATCTCTGCTTAGTTTTGGTAAGCACGTATATTTGATCATCGGTAATTCTCTGCCAAGTGCTTCACGAAAGTGGGCAAAGGTATTGCCTCTTTTCATGTCTGTGAGTGAGCAGATTTTATTCACACAAACTGCTTCGTGCACTGATTATATAGTCTTCATGCGTTATATTACGGCATAGGTGGTGGGGTGTTCCTCTGATGATATATACAAACATGGCATTTGGCACTCAGAGTATGGCATGAGAAAGATGTGGCTATAGGGCCATCGAATATTTGTCTTTTAAAAAAGATAGGTAGAATAACAAGCAATGGCAACCATGATTTAGAACATTTTGAAAACGGCTTGATATTCTACCTATATTTTTCAAAGGGCAAACCTGCGAGGGACCTATAGCAAAATATCTTTCTCATGCCATGTTTTAATAATCATGTTTTAAGGCACCATTCTCCAAATATTCCCCCTATCTGCCCCGCTATTAAGTCGGAGTCAGAGGGCAATGATGTTGTATCGCTGGGATAGGCTTGAGCAAACCTTTTGTCCTGTCATTGAAAAAAAAAAGGCCTCTGAGATAATTTATATGCAACGCATAAGGTCTATTGAATAGGCAGGTAAATATTGAAGTGATGAGCAACATGTTGCTAACTTGACGATTTATGATCATGAGGCCCTGACAAATCCGGTCTTTTGGGGTGTACGGTCAAAATGGTACCCCAAAAATAATGTTCGGTTCAATTGGAGATGGCCTTGACATTGCGTTGGTTCCCATGGTGAAAATGGCGCTGATCTGCAACGGGCAAAACCGAAAAAAAAAAATCGGTGGCGTTTTCACTACAAGAGAGCCAGATTGCAGAGAAGCGGAGAAGACTTGCCTCTTGTTTTTGTTATCTAAAGGGCTGGCACCCAAAGTAATTTTTTTAATCTAAACCATTCGGTCTTTTTTTTTTCAATTGAAACTTAAAATGGAATCATTTTTATTAATCCATTATCCTTGTATAGCTGTTTGTACAAAAGACACTGAAAGTGAAATTTTACACCCGATTATCTGATGTAATAATCTCTATTATGCACTTGTATATCAAACATTATTGTATCAAATTCTGTAAATTTCCTCCGTCGTCGTGTTACCCACTCAAAACTGATGGTATATGGGGAAAATGTACAGGGAACTGCATATTAGTTGTGAAAGAAATATTTAAGCGAAGTTGTATCGTGAACTTTTTTGTATACTAAGAATCATTGTGTTTGCGCAATTGTGCAAGATTTTTTTTATTGAGAGTCGCCTTTCGAGAGGCCTTTAAGAGCCACCCAAGGTGAGGGCTACACAAAGAAGGGATAGAAAAGGAAATCTAAGAAAACAGTAGTTCAATAGAAATATACCTATGGCATGTACTGTTTGTTTATAACTGTTTATAAGTTACTGCCTTGCAGAAGATACCAATAGCTTGTTTTTTCCTTGAAGGGCAAATCGATTCCTTTGGGGGGGGGGGACAAAGTAATCCACGGTGTTAATTCTGTAAATGATTTACTTTTTCTTTTCTTTTTAAGAAGTACGTTTGTGTAGTTTTAAATTTCTTCTGTCTGTTCCGAGATGGCTGGTAAATTGATTTGGCACGCATTTTGTTCTGTTGAGAGTGAGCAAAATATTGATGTTGTTTGCCGATTTTCATTCTGGAAATTGGATGAAACAAAGCTAACGCATTGAAAGAAATACATGTATTTAGTTTAAAAACTAGACATCTGTTGTGACCCAATGTAAAACACGAATGTTGAATTGGGAGCGTTTCTCAAATTAAAATGATTTAATCCAAACGTAAACCGATACACTTTTTTACGCCATGTTTTGGAAATGAAATGCTCAAATCCAAAATGATTGCAGAACTAATAGTTCTACCTCCTCAAATCGGGATCTGTTTTGATGGGACTTTGCTTCAATTGTGGGCCACTCTTTTACGTGACGTGCAATGTTAATCGTTAAATGTAAGCAAGTATGGTTTAGACATTTCCTTTAAATTTGTCAAGCTCACGTAATGCAACAATGTTCTTCTATTGTGCTCGTATATAACTGCAACATTGTTTGTCGAGGATAGATAAGACGTTTTCATATTATACACATACATGTATGAGCCATTTTGAATTTAAAATGTAGCAAAATGGTGGGACTTTCGAGTGACATATTAAATTCATGAATGCCTTAAAATGAGAAAGATTATTTAATATAAGACTAAAATTGATCAGTTTTATTTTATAACTTAATCGATCTCATTAAGAAACGAGAGAAACAATCTCCAAACTAAATGGTTCAGTTACAGTTGGAAGCACCCTCTTTCCAAGTGCGCTCTTGACGCCAATTGCAATCTCTCCAGAACAATTTATATCCACTCTTTTGAAACTCTTGTCATGTGCGAATACAGAGTTGAGTTGATTGGTGTTTGTGAGTGTCTGTTTTTGTTTGTTTGTATTTTTAAATTATACAGCAGGACTGTGTGCTGACGCTCAGTAAGTTATGATCAGTTTTATCCGGTGATTTAAAAGTTACCATGAAACAAATGTGGTTTCCCAGATATGAAAAATATCACATTTGTTTTGATGTTCCAAACTCTATTGGCAACGTGGCCACGCAGGCCCTACCCTACGCCTTCTTAACATATGGATAGTATATGTATTTAGTGATCTGCTAAACAACTGATGTGATTGGTTGCCTTTTCATAGTTAATCGTAAACAAATGCGATATGATACCTTTGTAACTTGCTTTTTTTTTTGTAATAATGGGTCCAATTTATATACTTGCTACGAAATAGGTCAGTTTACTTATGGCTTGTAATTAGCGCTGTGGAAATTTAAATTTGGAAAGATTTGGTGTGAAATTTAGCTAGACAACGTAAAGTAATATTTTTACTTTTTTTCGCACAGATCGTGTCTCTGTGCAGAATAACACTAGATAGGATTGAAGAGAGGGATTCCACCTGTCGCACGTACGTGTACATGACAGAGCTTTATACCACTCTCGTCTGATGCTTACACGCGCAGAGTTGCATAAAACGGGAATAGTTTTACAAACCATATTGGAATTTTGTTTCACTTTCCCGCTGTAACCCAATATTGAAAGGCAGCAAGCGAAACCGATTAATTAGCAACACGTTACTGCTGAAGCACCGACCCTATCCAGGGTATGTGATGATTTTCAATTTGCATGGTTCTGAAATGTGATAAATTTAATGATGAATTTTCAGCAAGTTCTATTTACAGTATGTAAGCTATTTTCATATCATCGTACAAGTAATCTACCCTTCCCAAATTCGTAACCAAACGCATTTTGGATGATTTCGCCTAAACCTATCTCTTCACTTTGAAAGGTGATGATAACGGTGATTCTATGCATGTTTGATGGAAATTATTATCAAGACCAATTTGCTTTAATTTTCAATGTGGTGCTTTTAAAGGTGCAAAGATTTTCCTATTTCCGACTTGAAATGAAAACTGTTTTGTGCAGGATTAATTTGAAGTCATCTTAAGTACCTCTCCCTTGCCGTTAATCGGTTTTTGTACAAAACAAGTACATTAGTTTGCCCGGTACTTGTGGTTATGATACTAGCAATGCGTGTTCACCATAAAGGAGTGTTCTTACCATAGATGACTGTATGCATAACTTTGTAATAAATTTCCTTTACACTTGTACATGTATGATTCTTGATCAAGTAGCCACATTAGCAATATAGCCGTTACTATACATGTACCTTATAATTGGTACAATACAATCGTACAAGAGTCCACTTAAGAACGAAATGTTTTTATCACTGAACGTGCAATAAACTTCTTGTGCCATTGTGTAAACTGTCTCCCAAGAAGTATTATTTGGGGTTTTTTTTGGGGGGGGGGTTGGGTGATTTTGGTCTTTTTTGGAAGAATATTTTGTGTTTAAAAAGGTCTCCGACTGAGAGAAATTTAAAAATCTGTCAACTGAATGCAAACTTTGATATTACATGTCTAATCTACAAGGCAGTTGGCATAGATTGACATAAATGCAAAGCTGACCAAAGCGTTCAGGGGATAAGATGCCGCGTACTGTACTACTGTTCTACTGAGGCGTGCCGTGGCCTCGTGGTCTGGAGCATTTGAATTCGTGGTCTGCGAGTATTTCACGTACGTTACACAATGTAAGTTGTGGGTTCCAGTCCGCCAGGGGTACGGTGCGTGTGCCCTTGGGCAAGGCACTTTGTCACTCATTGCTTCTCTTTGTCACTCATTACTGCGAGATCTTTTCATATGTTACACAATGGAGGTTGTGGGTTCGAGTCCAGCCTGGGGTTATGGTGCGTGTGCCCTTGGACAAGGCACTTTGTCACTCACTGCTTCTCTCTACCCATGAGTAAAATGGGTACCCGAGAAGGCAGAGATGGTTATTGTGGTTGATTTCCCGATTTGCGCCGAAATGGTAGCATCGAGCGGTATACTCCCCAGGGAGTTGTATCTAAATTTGAAATGTTTCATTGGCCCAATGGGTAATAATGATGTAGCGCCGTGAAAACCAAATACTGTTGGATAGTCTGAATACGTGCGCTTTATAAATATACATTATTCACTGCTATTTCGAGGTGATGGATCAGGAGCAGGTTGATTTGTCGACAGTAGCAATGCGTATCGTTATCTCTTCAAGGTCAAGATTTGGATAAGGATCAGTTGGGGCGGTTTGGGGTAAAACATGCACTATCAAAACCACGAAGGAGTCGAAAGAGAGGTGAGGTCATTGTTCAATATTTATTATGTACATTAAAATGCAGCAATTCCATTACTAAAAACATGTACTTATCTCTCAACAAAATTGTTATCGGGTAAATCACAAGTCGAATCACAAGTAACACGTGATGAACAATGATAAGGAATAAGATGTAATTTGCGTTTGGGTGATGTCGGTAAAGGGCCAAATTCTATCTTACGAATGTAATTTAAATTTCATTGCGGTACCCACTGTATGCTCTATCCGATTCAAACCAGCCAACCGATCCCGCAAGCTCGGTGGTCGAGTGGTAAGACGGCTGCACAACATGTGGAAAGCAGGAGGTCGGAGGCTCGAGTCCCACCAGAGTGATTTTTTTCCAACTTTCACACGGTGATAACACACTGAGTATACAGTGGTTATACGTCGGTTAAGGGCAACACCAAATATTAAATAAGGAATGTTTTGCCACATTCGATATTAACTCTGCCCCCAACTAATGAGCTCAAACTTTCACAGCGTTATTTGTTCAAAAAATTATTTGTTCACCTCTCTATTTGGCTGCAACCTCCTGATAAAGTGCAAGCAATTTATGTTTTGGTTTTTAGCAGATCAACTAATTCAAAACAACACACTAAAACGTTTCTGCTCACATCATCCTCTTGCGTCGATACAAGAAACATAATTGCGGTATGTGAGACTCCAAAATGGCAAGGCAAGACTGGCATTTTGGAGCTTCTTTCAGACCGTCACAAGAGAGAGGTTTGAGGAGTTTCTGGCGGCAACAGCACGCGAGTGCGAGAATACGTTTCTCTGGGATGAGCCGATCTTTCTGATCTATAATTACACTCGCCCACAACTGATCGCATGGCGTGCCTGCTTCATCCGCATCGACTATTCACCTCTAGCTGATTTATCACGGCCTTCAACCCCTGTTCTCCCAGAGGAAGAACGCGTCAAATGTAACTCTAACGAAACTGTCCTTCCCGAATCCCGTGTCCTTCCAGAGGAACACATCACTGACTCAAGTATCATGTTATCACCAAGGAAACCCCAGCAGAGTTGTCCCAGGCATCACGTTAGGTACCGGTATGTACTCCATCCATTACTATATAACTTCATTGTCTGTAAGCTGCTGCTAAGTCAGACAATTCTTTTTAAGCATATTATGAAACATTTCATTACAGCCACTTGTAAAGTTTGTGAAGATATGTCCGGAAACAGAGAATCTGATGGTAACACGTGTTAAATTAACAGACGTGACACAGGTAATATTAATTTTACCCATAGCTGTGTCAAACTATACTCATGTGTATGTATTGTGTATTTGCAAAGCTATTTTTCCATGTGAAGGTTATATTGTAACTTTGCTATATTTGCAACAATACTTGGTGCCCTGCTTGTGTTTTTCCAATATATGGAATTAATGGACAGTTCACGCAAGAATTGTGCTCATAATCATTGATATCAATGATACAATGATGATGATACAATGTACATGTGTACTGCCTCATGATGAAAATGCCATATTATGTTACCCTCTTTTGATGATGTGCATAATTATATCATTTTTCTTAAAAAACAACTGTAGCCCAACTTCAGCCAGTGACGACGAAGTCAGACCTCACTGTTGAAAAGCTAAAAGCAGAAAACAGAGACCTGAAAAGAAAGGTCACAGCCTTGCAAACTGCAATAGATAAATGCACATGTAAGAAACGCAAGGAAGAAAAATGATATTTTAGAAGGAAAAAATGGCTTCAAGTGTCCAGAGATGGTTAATGATCATGTACAAACAAACGATAGTGGTGGCAGCTATACAGATAAAATGAAGGAGTGTGTGCAAGCTGTTAAACCAGAATGTATCAAGCAGACAAGAGCCATCTGTCATTGAAACTATCCTAAAGCTGGAAAAGATGTTACAGATCTACCAAGTAAATCAACTGTAATTCAGTGGAACATACATGAACATGTATATGAAATTGTCACTTGCAGAAAGGCAACCTGCAGAGGAAATTCCAGGGACTTCACACCTGGCTGAAGCAGAGGAGATCAAGATCAAACGTGTACAGAGACTTCAACAGTACACACTGGGGACTCTGGCAGAAATGTGCGTGAAGTTTGTGAATATGTGGTATCTCTTGAAGGTAAAGCTGAAGTCTCTAAAGGCTCACTGTGACGCACTGTGATTGGAGGCCAGCACTGCCTCCTGGCTATGAAGGCGCTTTCAAAGGAGCAACCCGAAAACGGACAACTCCTGGCCAGGAGGTGCGTAGTCTCTGCAGGACTGAATACAGAGCAAATGCTTTGGTTGTCCAACGAACACAACCGCACAGGACAACTGAGACACGAGATTTCGTTTAAGGACAAGGTGGGTATTTGTTTAATTGATGAGAAATATCCAATTCAAAAAATGAACTTGTATCACACAGAGTTAAGTTCTGCAACTTGTACTGATGCAACGTTATTGCGAACTGATCTAAACTGTACTGACGTTCAAAACTATATGAACTGAACCACACATCGTCATATCGTATTGACACGCATTTTGAAGTTTTAGATCTTGGCTTTATACATGCCAAATGGACCTGTTATCCCTGACAAGAATACAAATTGTTACAATTATATTTCGTGAGTTGCATTTTACTTTATTGTAAATACCAAAACCGATATATCGGTTATGTTTATGTTCAGGTGGCAATTTGCAGGAAACGACTGCACAACATGCCGCAATCGTCATATAAAGTGGCAGAGTGGAAGAAATCATGCTGTGTCATATTAGATGAGGTACGATACAAATGTATACTTCGTAGCAATTGTCATAAACAATACGAACATGTAAAAATGATTAAGAGCTCAATTTATTGAAATCATTATTTGACAATAACGTCATCGGGATCCAAAAATAAAGCTGACAAACATCAGTAATGAAAACATTGTTTTTAGCAGTAATGCAAAAGCTAATGTCCCCTCCCAAGAAAGGCATTGAAATGGCTACATTGAAGAACTTACGATTTTGCACAGTAGCGGTGATGGTGTAATAAAATTCGTAATTTGTGCTAATATAAAAAAAAGGATATATATGAACATGCATTATGTGGTTTTTTTTTCAGCAAGAAAATGATCTCCGCACGATCTTCTTTCTTGCACTCTTGGACGATCAAGCCTACGCAATCTTCTTGCAAATTGTTGAGCTGTACGAGCTGGGAGATCTAAAGGGCCAGAAGCTCAAAAGAGGGGAATTCGTGGCCACTCCTGATATTGCCAAGGTGGCTTACACCCTTCTCCCACTGGCGGGTCTGCATGCAGATACCGTCAGGGAGCTGTTGCAGCAAGTTGCTGACAGATTATTAAGCACAGCGGAGCTGAAGAAGGAGGCTTCAGAAGTCAAGAACTTACGCAAGTAATATGTGCTTTCTTTCAATCCAAACTGCCCAAAATATTATTAGAAGAATAAGTGAGGAATCACAAACTTCTTCCGAAATTTCGTTCTGGAAATACAAGCACATGCAATCGAATTCCTGTCAAGAATCCAGTTGGCTACTATGATTATTATAGCAGTTTCAGCCGCCAATATATAATCAGTCGTAGTCCAGTTTTTCTGTACATTGCGTATACTTTATATAAATCCAAGATGTGCTTTGGTGAGATTGTAAACCCTAATCTAATTTGAAACATTAAAAATATCACTTTACTCCAACATTTTCACTAAAAAAGTGGTGCATCGATGTACATAATTTTTTTTTTTTTTGTGAACCTCGTCACAACATATTTGCGTGCTCAAAAGTATATTGTTCTTATTTCTAACCAATTTATGCGTGTGATGTTTTTCATCAGATTCAGAAGGCCTTTTGTGATAACATGGACTGCAAAACGTGGGAGGAGGCAAGCATGACCTACCCAGAGACAGCCAACCGCGAGGTCCTGTCGCGTTTTGCACCCAACTTTAAGGCAGATGATCCTGTATTCAAGAGCTTCTGCCTTAGAGTCAACCACCAACACAACTTTGGGGTGGCAAGCGACCTGTTCTCGTCCAACAATGCGGTTGGCTGTGTGCTTACGACAGATGCACTGAGCATAACTCCGGAGGAAATCAAAGCAAAATGGCCAGGATTTATTGGAGCGGACCTTACCATCATTGACCTGCCTGAGGTATATACTTGACAGTAATGTATTTTGACTAACTAGGTATTATAGGTAAGTAGTATAGCTGTGTAAGTTACTTAGTTATTTTACCGTGGGCAATCTTCGGTCATTCAGTGAGCACGAAGGTGTAATCGCTGCCCAGCTATGTATAAACATGGTTACGGGTGCGGTTCCCGGCATTTCAAATCGAAATGCTGGAATGTTAGCGTTATCTTTGAATTCTAGACAATACTTTCAGCGTGGGCAACGGTCAGCGGTCAGATCACCGGGTTACTGATTACTTTGATTTAATATGCAATGTTATCAAGGAAGGCTATCAATGAAATAAAAGTAACCCTTGTCTGATTTACAGGAGTGGAATGAGGAAGAGATGACCACGTTTTGCGGCACAGTGAAAAATCTCAACGGCTCCAAAAGTTCATTCCGGTTGGTGGTTGTATGTCCAACACACAAACTGAGCATAGTTCACGACGTCCTCAAGAAGACAAAGTTCTTTCTTCAAATTGAAGATGCGTTTTACCATGTTGTTAATGCCACAATCAGCAAAGGTTGGTTCTATTTGCAGTCCATATCAAAACAACATATTCTGAAAATCATTATTATACTGAAAACCGCGGTGGTATGTGATCAAATGAAAATGTAGCTAATCCTCTTCCAAATAATCTATGGACATAGTTGCTGCTGGTGTTGCCATGCAAATCAAACAATAGTAATTTAACGACCCGTTTGAAGTTCGAATCGATCGTGCAACGTTGGTTTGCATAGTGCAAACCAACCAAATAAAACAGAAATGATTTTGGTCGTGTTTAATTGTTACATTCACAGAAGACACATCCTTGCTCTTCCATCCTGCCGTCGGAGGACTCGTCATCGCGTTCTTTCTTTGAACATTCTGGACATATCCACCCTGCCCGATTTAACATCAAAGAGAGCCAAGAGAACATGTTCAGTGTGTTAAGAGATCCTCTGAAAAAGGACGACCAAGGATCCATCATCAACAACCCTGGTCAAGCTCCTCGCGCACAAAGGGGATGTAGTCTTCGATGCCTGTTGCGGGACAGGTAAGTGGTTACGTTATGGAATACAAAGTATTACAGACTCTGCACATGTAGTGTTAGGGAAAAGTGTATTTGGGAAAGTTATTATGTTATCATCAATGTTTGCTAACAAATTCCAAAAATCAATTTCACTATCACTAAAGTGGCATATAGCCACGAGAATCACTATCAGCGCCCTTTTATACCAAAGTATCAAAGAACATGAAATCTAAGCTGAGCAAAACACCATGGGAAGTGAAAAACTTAAACCAGACAATTAAAGAAGAGAGGCAAGCACTTCAGGATAGCTTTTTGGCAAAGCAGCTTGCAGAAGCAAAAAAGGAAGTAATGGGAAAACGTCATCCAAAAATGAAGATGCTCAACATGGTAAAACATGCTAAGCCTCGTCCTGCTGATGATGACATGGCTATTTTTTTCGCTAACAAAATGAAAGATGAGGATGAAAAAATAAGAAATCCAGAAAGTGACAAGGTCATCTTACAGGAAGAAAATGGGCACTTTGAGTGGAGAAAACAGCCAAGAGACATGGACAAACATACTCACTCTATACACGCATGCATGGTGCTCTGTGATGGCCCTTGTCAAGGGCCAGCAAAAAAAAAACATTCCAACCCTAATGGAAAAGTTTTCTGAGCGCCTGCTCCTTCCAAGGAGACACCATCTACAACCGACTGGTCCAAATGCATCCTCTGTCAAATAGTAACACCTGAACTATTGCAGTGTCCAGGTCAATTAAATTCGACATGACGTTGGTGTTGGTCAAAGGTATTCTACATTAACACCGCATACATTGCGTAAGGGATACAGTGAGCATTCAGTATGTCAACAAGAGGGCCCGTGTAAAGGATGAATGCCAAGGGACCCACCACGGAGCCTTGAGGGACTCCATAGTAGAGAGGAAAATGTCTGGATGCAATCCCGTTGATCACAGTCCTCTGGCAGCGACCACGAAGGTAGGACTCCATCCAATGAAGAACAGTTCCCTTTATCCCGTAGCGTGTCTCAAACCGGCAAAGTAGAGTCTCGTGGTCCACGGTGTCAAACGCAGATGAAAAGTCCAGTAGGACAAGTAAAGCCTCCTGTCCCATGTCAACAGCTATTAACAAATCATTGGCAACAGATAATAAGGCGGTTTCTGTAGAATGGAACCGTCGGTAGGCAGACTGATGTATTGGCAAAAGAGAGTGCTCATTTAGGTAGTTAAGCAGTTGAGCAGAGACTATTTTCTCGATGACCTTACTGATAAATGGGATATTGGCAATCGGACGATAGTTTCTCAGATCATTTCTGTCCAAGGAAAGTTTCTTGATGAGTGGAATGATGTTCGCCGTCTTAAGAGAATCAGGAACAGTTCCAGACAGCAAGGATAGGTTGATGATCTGTGTGATAGGCGTAAGTAGCTCTTCGAGACAAGACTTGACCATCAAGGTTGGAAGTGGGTCGAGGCTACTCGATTTGGGAGCAAGAGAATTGATGAGTTTTTCAACCTGGCCGCAAGTAACCGGAGTAAAGATAGAAAACTCCAGTCCATGGGCTACGGCAGAGGGAATTCTACCAGTAGGGCTACCGTCAGAGCAGGATTCCTTAATGTTAGTAACGATCCCGTTTATCTTTTCACAGAAATATTCACCGAAGTTGTTGGTGAGCTCCAGCTTAGACTGGTGATCAGGAAGAACTGCTTCCGTGTTAGGGTTAGTCAGTTTCTTCAAGATTTCAAAGAGTTGTTTGTCATCAGCCGATGAGATCTCTGCATTCATATACTCTGACTTTGCTCTGGATAGGGATTCAGAGTAGGCAAAACATTGTTCTCGGTACAACTGCTTGTCAACAGTGAGTCCAGATTTAATCATTCGCCTCTCTGCCCGACGTCGGCGCCGCTTGGCCTCCTGCAGATCCTCTGTATACCAAGGTGCTCTGGGCCGCACAGTCACCAATTACACAATTCTAGTAAAATACAACAGGACCGCTATTTTATGCATTCATTTGAGGCAAATAGTTCTAAAGACCAGTATTGATAATATGACTCATTGTTCAACCAGAATTTTACAAGACTAAGCCTCCCAAGTCACAATAATAGTTGCATGTAGAAAAAGGTTCATTATTGACATTAGTTTTTAACAGAAGTTTTTATTTTTTCCTACTTAAAGTTATCTGGTAAATATCTCTCTAATCCACATAACAAGTGATGAAAGTCATTTTAAAGTAAGCTCAACTTTTTCAAACATTATTGATTGACTCAACTTTTTATTAAAGTTTATAAATGCTTGAAAAAAATTGTAGTGCTTTGGGGTTTTTGTTATTTTTTCATTTATGAACCAATAATACTTTTGGCCTAGTTGTTAATTTATGGACAATTTTTCTTATTTCATGTTCCTTTATATAACAGATGACGTACCATTGCTACCAGCAGTGCAACGCCCCCGTGCCCTTGTTTCGAACAAGAGGGGCAAACCTGCCCCTGACAAGCAGCAGAGTCAAACTCTCTGGGTATATGCTTGCTGGAAGCATAAGGAAAGGAAAAGCAATATCATGAAACAAGTTATTGCAAACAGGGGAGGAGGTGTCCATAAACTCGATCTCCCCCGGAATGCATCTTTTGAGTTTGCGATGGATAGCTTTTGCCAGTCCTTTTTCCCAAAAGGGAAAAATCAAGGCAAACAGTAAGCGCTGACGGACTTGAAAGTGGATCTTTGTACCTTTAGTGGTGAAAGTGTTTGCTCTGCAATGCATGGGAAGGATGTGTTCAATCTGGGCAACTTCTTCAAACACATCCGTACCCATCCTGTACGCATGTACTTGGAAACTTGCTTTCTTGGTGATGAGGTAACAGTCTTATTTCATTATAGTTTCTCAGAAATACTTTACACATGCGCCTTGTACTCCTGGAGTCCTACATGTAGTGTCTTTAAATTATAGAACTATTTTACAATTCATGAATACCTGGTTAATTTAGTTATTTGCAAGTAATACAATTTTCCTCCTTTAATTAATTAATAGTTAGAGTAAAGGACCTTCCTTATGCCCTGAATGACTTTGTGATCACACTGGTTGATTGTAATGTCCTTTTAGCCACTTCAGTATAGGTTATCAAGATACACAGGTAATTTATAGCAACAACATAGAACAAATTGTGTTCTCTATTTATTCATTTATTTTTATTTTTTTTATAGAACACTATACTTCACACATAAGGACACAATCGATGATGAGGCACTACCCTTCGTGAGTGAAATGGCATAAAAGTTAACATGCTGGAGCACAAGGCAATGTGGCATATACATGTAGTCCTGCCATTCAAAGTTTATCACTTCAAAGTGACAACGAGCAGAAAAGAGGAAGTCTGGCCTGCCATGACAGAAAATAATATGGGATCTGCCCCTCCAAGAATTACACTGGCAAAAGTGTCAAAAAGAAGCTGTAACAGCAGATATCTGCTTATATTTGGTGACAATGTGTCAACATCAGAACTCTACACGAGGTGTCAACTTTTCACATGGACTCCCGTATTAGACAGTATGCATTAGTTGCAAGATCAGGGCTTACTAGCCAAACTAAGTGCTGGAGACATGGTTGCACAGGATAACACCAGCCTCGTTGTCTGGTTGGTTTATACAACAAAGCTACCTTAACTGTATGACAAACAAAAACAAAACTCCACTGACCACGTCTGGCATGGAATTGCTCTAGCAGAGAACATGTACATGTAGCTGACATACATGCACATTGATGAGTCAAGAATGGATACAGATGTTGCTCCAGTCTTCAAGCTTACAGATCTTGGTTGGACGTTGGAAGTTGGATGATTAGGAGTAGAACAACATGGCCGTTTGCGCAGTACTACACCAAAAAAATTGTATGCTTGCCCAATATTCAGACCTTACAGCATTGCAGATTAAACAAAGTGAAATTTTTGGAAGGCCTTGAAATCTAAGCTGAACAAAACACCACGGAAAATAAAACAAAACGGAAAATAAACAGGAAAGAGGCTGCCATAAGAAACTTGCGGCAAACATTTCGGGATAGCACTTGGCAGAGCAATTGCTGAAGCAAAACAAAGGAATAATGGGATTGAAAAAA
This sequence comes from Patiria pectinifera, assembly GCA_029964075.1. NCBI lineage: Eukaryota > Metazoa > Echinodermata > Asteroidea > Valvatida > Asterinidae > Patiria > Patiria pectinifera. Next base: position 23,157,742 of record CM057149.1, on the reverse strand, counting down.
AACATGAGTCAGCTAAAGCTGAAGAAGCTTAACAAGGTACATGTAAAATGTGCTTAGACACGTCCTGCTGATGAAAACTTGACTTGGTTAGCCAACAAAATTAAAGATAAGGATGAAAAAAATTAAGGAAATCCAGAAAATGACAAGATCATCTTACAGGAAACAGAATGTTTTGTTTATACATATATATACTGTTTTCTGTCTGAATTGTTACCGAGGATGTCAATGTGAAAATAAATGTCGAATTGATTTGATTTGAATCAGGATTGCCAAAAAGCTGAGGTATTTATGAAAAATGTTGAAACTTTGTGTTATGTACAAATGTGCTGAACAATCAATGTGGACTGTCTAACCATCGAGATACATATAGGCTGCAAAGTGGGCACTTTGCTGGAAAAAAAAAATTGTCGCTTATATTGTTTCACATTATTTCCTTTTAAGAGTCAGTCCGAAAGAACTATGATATGTCTTCCTCATCAACGAAAGACATTGACAACGCCATCAAGGACTGGCTGAAGTATGCCACGGACAGATGCAAGGGGCGCCAGAGACAACCAGCCGATGCAGGGGCACTTGCTGAGGAAGTTGCTCAGCCTGTTGCTCAGCCGGATCCATTGTCCGATGGCGACATGGGGGATAATTCAGAAGAATGCAACTAGAGTTGGATTGATCTCTCTTCCCTAGGTCTTGCTTATGGGAACTGGCTTTGTTATGTAATGTTATTTGTTATGTAATGTTGCCTTTAAGAGAGACCACTGTTCAACAATCCCAGTTATCTCAGGTAGGTTTGTAGTTGAGTTGGTCATAAGTCCATCACTGGCCTATTCCACAATCCCAGCTCCATTCACTTCACGGGCCGTACTGATTTGTAACAGTATGTGCACTTTCATTTCTGACAATTCGTGACAATCTCTAGGACCTGTGATTGACTCAACTACTAGCCAGTTTTCGGGTATTTAACACTTGCTTTGCCTAGCTTGCATAAATGCATTTATTATAAGTGATTGATCAACTGTTCATTTTCTTTGCCTTCAATAACGATCGGAATACTGAAAATTGACCTGTCACTGAATTTTTTTTCAGGAGATGATCTTAAACAAATTGTGATACATGTAAGTGCTCCCTCAAAATGATATGTAAGATGCCTCACTAGAACAGTTTTTGGCAAATTGCAATAATGCAAACTAGTTGTGCAAGCGACAGACGCATGTGAAAGAGCAAGGCGAAGAAAGATTTAAAAGGCCCCTGGTGCATGAGATTTGTCCTGTCGCATATTGATTAAACACATAGCTCGTTCCATACGGCGAAAGAGAGTAAGAATAGAATGCATTTCTGATAGTGATATGTGTTGGTTTTGTTGTGGTTTTGCACAGTTGTTCTGAGGGTGCCATGTGCACTTGAATGTGCACAAAACACACGGGCCCCAGTGATGACTGGCTTAAGTTGTTTTGCTATATCATTGTAATAGAATGCAAGCTTGAAATTTGCCGGTTCCCTCCAACTGCTATAAAGTATTCGTGAAGTATTGAAGAAAATCTAAATTTACTGCAATGTGAACATTTGCATGAAAAGTTTTTTTCTTGAAATTGATGTACTTTGTTTGTGAATAGACTATTCCATTAATCCCCGACCATCAATCAGCCCCTTGTCTTAGTGTGTCTACCCAACACTGGCATGTATGTTTGGTCGTGTAAGTGTGTCAGGGCTGGGTAACATCCTTGATACAATAAAGTAAATAAATGTGGTGTTTGTATACATGTGTATTGTTTTGAGGAGTTTGAAATTGTTTTTGTGGTTTCGTTTCTTGACAGTAATTTAGTGATTAGGGCAATTCCACACCAAAGTGGACATGACACCCAAAAATTCAAATGTGTGTGATTTAAACAAATTTGGCATCAAATGAAAGCTAAAAGTCTATATTTTCAAGATTTGAGGTCGGAATTTTATTTTTTATACATTTCGGTACCAAAAAATAGGATTACGTAACAATCCTGTTTTAATCCTAACAATGTGATAAATAGTGATATGAAAGTATTCTTCCAATACACACACAAAAATATGTACTAATGCCATCAATTTCTATCAAGAGAAAGTATAGGTCATAAAAAACTAATTAAATTTTTTTTTTTGCAATTTGCATAATTTGTTTCGCTTCAGTGACTTCTAATATTTCAGCCTTCGAAAATGTCCTTCCGTTACCGAAAAAATACATATTGTTTATCTATTTTAAAAATTTGCAGTATGAATGTAATGAAAGTTTATGTCTAAAGCAAGTTTAGGTAGGCCTCCAATATGGCATAAAAACTGACACTTACCTGCTTTTTGTTTTTTAATTACAATCAATTAAAACCTGTCCTTCCGTTACCGTATTGGTAACGGAAGGACGGTAACAGAAGGACAAATGTTATTTTCATCAAATGTCATGACATTTGTGTGCTCATGTTTGGAAAATGAATACATTGCATATTCATACATGTACAATTAGCATTGTTTGGGTGCTGCTAGGTTAACATGGTTAAGTTTATAAACTTCTGACAGGGTTTGATTGTTATGCTAATGAACCTCTTAATTATGAACTGGTCTTCTAGTTTATTGAAAAGAGTCCTTTTGTTAGGCCAGTGCTGAGCCCATTGATTGTAATTAATATCTAGGCCAATTGAATTAAGATCTCATGAGCCCATTGATTGTAATATCTAAGCCAATTGAATTGAGATCTCATGAGCCCATTGATTGTAACATCTCAGCCAATTGGATTAAGATCTCAGTGAAGGATATGTACAGGAGACAGTTACTGAATATTGGGTATTGTCCTTCAAGGAGTCATATAACAATGGGTGCTCAGTGGACTGAGGGAGGTGGTCTAATGTAGCCTGATGAGGTCTGATGTCTGACAATACTTTTGGCAGGACAGGGTCACACATGTGCACTTCTTCATAAAAGTGATGAGCACAAGTCACAGTGGGTGTCTATGCACTAATATTAAGTCTTGATCATTATCTGACGAGGACAACAACTTTGAAGTTGTACTTGTCAATCAATATTAGTATTGTGCAGATATCTGTTCATTGGATACGTAAGGTGCTGTGCAGTTAGAAGATCAATCCTATCCTGTGAGTATTGAGATTTCTTTTCTTAAACCAAATTGACCAATTGATTGCATAATTGGAAAATGCATTGTATTTTTGGAAATGTAATACCAGTCATGTAAATGTGAGCTCCCGATTGGGCGTAATTTAATACATGTAATAGGCCTATACCGGTAGGTCATTCTATCGATCAGTTTAATGCGTTTTCGTTTTATGCCTTTCTTCAAGTTCAAGATTAATAATTAATTAATGATTGAGGTTAATGGGATTCATTTATGTCATATTGGTAAACTGTATATTTCAACACTGGATAACATTCCATGTTTGTTGCTAAATTACATTTCGTGGCCCAATATAGTTGTATATTACCATTACAAACTAATGTGAACAATGAAAGGACGTACAAATTATATGTATGCAAACCAATTAGTTTTGTGAAATTTCTGTTGTCTTTGTCATTAACAGGATGGCACTATCTAAAGCAGAAAAGCAACGGAGGTACAGAGAAAGGAAGAAAGCAAAGGGCCAACATGAAGAAATGAAGAGAAAAGACAGCCTGCGCAAGAAAGAGAAGAGAAAAAGCCTATCACGAAAGGATTTGAAGATCTTGAGAAAAGCTGAAAGAGACAACAAGAGAAAGTATAGGGCCGCACTCAAACCAGAGACGCCACCAGCATCAAGTAGCCCTCATCAGACTTTCACATCTGCACAAGCTTTGGGGAAGGCTGTTAAGCGGGCTGCCGACAATCTTCCAAAGAGTCCCCGGAAACGAAGCAAAGTTATCAGAACCTTAGTAAAGAGGTTTAGCATTGGCCAGGCTGACATTGACATGGAATCCAAGAAGAGGGGAAGTAGGAAGATCTCAGATGACACATGTAATGCTGTGATTGCCTTCTACTGTCGGGATGACATTTCATGGCAAAGTCCGAACCGAAAGGATGTAGTCATTCTCAGGAGAGATGGAACTAAAGAATACATACAGAAACGTTTCCTGGTTATGACACTTAGAGAATGCCATGCTTTGTACCTTCTGGACAACCCCGATCACCCAGTAGGTCTATCCAAGTTCTGTTCCCTCAGACCAAACCATGTTTGTCTTTCACAAGATTTCCCCCACAATGTTTGCATCTGCAAATACCATGAGAATGTCAGACTTCTTCTGGAATGTATTAGAAAGACTGTGTCAGTAGAAATCCCAACCCACTTCCGCGATTTCATAGATACAGTAGTATGCGACCAGGAACGCGAGGAATGCATGTTTGGAAAGTGTGTGGAATGCAGTTCCAAGTTTGAGGAAACATACTGCTTTCCTGAAAAGGCTGATCTTGAAGTTGAATGGATTCAATGGATTTCTGTGGAGGGAAGAGCGACAAAGAAGGCAGAGCGTACATCTCTACGGGAATGTATCAGCAATCTTCAGGAACAACTCCCAGGATTCCTGGTGCACACCTACATAAAGAGAAAGCAAAGTGCTCATTTTGAAGCAGAGAAAGCAAAAGCTGATGGTCAGCATGTTGTTGTACAGGTGGATTTCGCAGAAAATTATGCCCTCATCCAACAAAATGAAATCCAAAGTGGTCATTGGAATCATGAACAGGTGACAATATTCACTGGATGTGCGTATATTGGCAATGGAGATGTTAAGTCATATGCGATAGTCAGCAATGACTTGGTTCATGGGAAATATGCAGTGGCTACTTTCCTTGACCACATCATCAGAGACCTGAAAGAAACCTGTCCTGAAATGGAGACTATATCTTTCTTTTCTGATGGTGCAGCCAGCCAGTTTAAACAGCGGTTCCTGTTTGAAAACTTGACCTACTTCAAAGAGGATTACGACATCACAGCAAAATGGAACTTCTTTGCAACCAGCCACGGGAAAGGTACAGTTGATGGCATCGGGGGCCAAGTTAAACGTATGGTCTTTTCAGCAAGCAAAACTGGATCTTTCATCAATGATGCACAGTCTTTTGCTACAGAGGCATCCAGACGGGCAACTGCCATACATGTAATGTTCGTACCTGCTCGAGAAGTTGAAGATCGCAAGAAGACCCTTAATGCAAGATGGGCAGATGTCAATCCTTTGCCCAATACACACATCACGCATACAGTTGAAGCTGTGAGAAAACATGTTGTGTGCCATGCAACATATGCTACCTCGGACACATATAAGCAGTTTGCACTGACACAGGATGCAACCTTGGACTTGGATATTCCTTCAGGCTCCGCCCCATCTGACACATCAGCGTCCTCCGGACCATCTACTGCATCCTCTGATAATCCACGTCCTACGCAATGTGGAGACTTTGTTCTCATAGAATACTTAGGAGGAAAAAAAGTCAGTAAATCACACAAATTTGTTGCACTAGTAACAGAAGTACACGAAAAGGACATTTTTGTGACCCATCTACACAAAAGTGATCAGCAAGGCAAGGTGTTTATTGCCAAGGACCTCACAGACAAGTACGGAGTGGTTGCAGAAAAACAAATTGTAAAGCTTCTACCTTCACCATTTATGGACAATAGGGACAGATATAATTTCTTGGAAGGCATTCCCGAAGCAACTTAAGCCCAGATCAAGTCATGGCAGAAACTACAATCGGACACTTATTGAAAAAATTAAGACGTGATCCTTTGTACATGCATGTAGTACAGTAAACCAGTATCGTTAAAAAACCTTGAACTAAATGAAAGTGTTTACAAGTTATCATTATTATTACTATGATTTACATTTAAATTGTCAGTGAACATGTAACCTACATGTATATTTCTTAAGAAAAATAAAGTCCTCCATTGTAACTTTGAAGATTTGAGGTGTTGGGTAAAGTCTACATGTATTTTTGTAGTAGACTAGTGTTCGTCAAATATTTTTTTTTTTGTTTTTTTTTTTTTGTTTTCCATTATTATCACTTTACAGGTACCAATTTATAACCTAATATTTTCTAGGGTTTAATTATTTGTGCCAGGCCTGCATATTGTTGATTTCACATTGAAAAACACATTTCAGCAATTTTTATTCTTGGATCATTATTGTAAAATCATAAACCTTTTGTCCTTCCGTTACCGTCCTTCCGTTACCAAATTACAATTTACTTAACACGTTGTAATTATATTACCGAAACACTTAAATTCAAATAAAAGGTGGTAAAGTATAGTTAAAGCTTCAGAGATTCCATTTTTTACCTTTAAAATGTAATTGCTCCATAAAACTCACAGAGTTTACGCAAAACATGTGAAAGCTGGAAAACCCTTGTCCGTTTTACCGTCCTTCCGTTACCGACCTCATTAATATTCATAATTCACGAACGAGAGTTATTCATGCCAAAACTAGGTGTGGAAATTGAAGGTAGCATAACAGTAATACCATTGTGAATTTTCTTTGATGTAACTAATGAAAGTGTCTGTGATACACACATTTGAAATTTTGATTAATGAGTGAAAACGTCCTTCCGTTACCGTGGAATTGCCCATTATCAGCTGTGCTGGAGAGTCTTTGTACAATTGTCCGAAGTCGCTGTGGGTCACTGTATTTGAAGAGCCAAGTAAAATGGTGGAGAAGCTGCCCATTGCGGTCAACATCAGGTTGGAGAGGGGGAAATTTGCTCCAAAAAAACCCGAGTGGAACAAGAGGAGTGTTAGGAGTTTGGGCAGAAGTTACATCTTAGTTTGCTGTTGGGCAGTTTCATGGGAAAGGTTTGAAAAATAAGTCTGACATGGTGTTAACAAATGGAAGTCCTTGTACAGAGAAAACATTAGTAGTTTATTGGAAATCACACTTAAAGATAATTAAAATGTAAATTTGTGAAGGCTTTAAGTTTTTTTTTGGTTGTAATTGTAAAACACTGGTGTTTTTTTTATAGTTCATACCAGTATGGAACGTGTACACTGAACCACTTCGGAAACGCACACCAAGGCCAAAATAGTTGGAAGTATTTGTGTATGTGGAAGGTTTTGGTGTATCATTCTTTTTCACTGTGAATTTTTCAATTTATACGTGTTGTACATCTAACAATGTATACATTTGAATTGCTCATTGTTGTAAAATGTGCCATGAGTGCCTTACTCACAGTGATCAGGTACATGTAATTTACAGGTTCATATTACGTTTTGAAGTTGTATTGCACATTATTTGTTGTAGCTGTGCAACGAATCATACGCGAATATGCACATGTATACAAAAGCTACACAGACAGAACTAGACATCAATGATGATACTGAGTTGCAGGCACTGAGAAAGCTGAAGGACATTGGGTTAAGCTTGGGTGGGTTGAGAAGAAGACAAATCTGAATTGTTAAGTTCTAATTTGTTGCCGGTATACTAATCACTTAATTTTCACAACATAATAGCCCATGATCATGTTGCGACCATCTTACCAAAGCGAGGCTGGAAGGAAAAACATAGTCTGGTTCCTTTTTATACAAAAAAAAACATGATAATTCAGTACCGTTGGATACAGGGAACATGACTGAAATGGTGGCAGCATGATAAAAGTCTATGGCATGTGAAGATGAAGGTGTTATTATGAAGCTGTTATTCAGATGCGCCATAATCCAATAGCATATCAGTTGCAACCCAGTGTCAGCACGCTAAATCATCACTACGGCATCTCTGCGTGAGAAGAGAGCAATAGTCCTGGAAAAAGCCATAAAGAGGAAATTTGTAATTTTTTGAAAATTATGTACTCTCCACATCGGTAGAAATGCCAGGCCCCTCCCATGCTACATGTACTAGGGGAAGGACATCCATAAAAAAAAGGAACTTGAACGGATGAGATCTCTAAATGTACAACAGCAAGTAATTTCTACAGCAGCATCTACCTTAGAGAAAGAAGTGAGAACACAAGAACATGAGCTGAGAGAGCAGCAGGCCATGATAACGATAATAGCGTTGGAAAAAAGCTTGTCCGAAAAAAAAGAGACAGAAGTGAGTCAAAACATCTTTTAAAAGAAAGACGTGAAAAGAAGAGCTCAGACTTAAAACGAGTACGAACCAGTGAAGAGCGCTACAGACAGAAAACGGAACAGCTTAAACATCAGTTGTCAGAATGAAAGATTAACTCAAGCAAGAGCGAGAAAGACATGACAGTGCACCAGGCAGCCACCAGGAGAAGCAAACAGAGACGACACTTGGCAAATTAACGAAGGAAATAATAAAAACGAGTCATGAGATAGAAGAACTAAAAGAAAAGGTACATACATAGCATCGTCTGAAATTCATTGTTATAATACTGAAGGATAGGTATACACCACGTCTGCAAAAATAAGGTACTAGAAAACACTCCCGTTCCTTTCATTAAAGCTGTCTTGGAGGTGGCAAATGCATCCGCTAACCACCTACCGAGTGCCACAACCATACGTAACATATTGTAATGTGGGAGTCCCGCTATTATAGGACACCGCCGTTGTGTGGACACCGCCTGGGCGATGAGAAATCCGGACACATGCATGCGAAGAGGCCTACAATGTACATGTATGTCAGGAACTCGGGAGTGAATTAAAACCGTGCATCCTAATGGGACGAAATTGTACAATTTTGGGGAATTAAAGTTCCAGGAAGCGAGTATTCATTACGCCAAGATTATATAGATCCACCTTACAGCTTCCTTTGATCGCTTTATTTGTGTAAAGTTTGGAGAAACGTGATATATACAAAATGAAACTTTCTGTGTACATGTACATTGTACCGGTACATGCGTGTAACCATGTGGTTCTATGTATTTTTCACAGTGCAGACGAGTGTACAGTCACCTCACTCCATGTATGCATGAGACATCATAACTTTTATAGGCTTGACTGACCCTGGGGTAAGGCTTTATATATACATGTATTTATTATTCCTCAAGACAATTTACACTTTCTTAATGTCTAGAACCATTATGAGTATCAAGCCTTGTGTATTATTTATATGGTAAATAGGCACTACCCTGACTACCTATTTTCCATTCCAGGGTTTTGTTTTTGGGGTTATTTTATGACCTAGCATCGTAATAAATAAAAGAGAAGTGATTGGTGTCAGACTCCAGCGTCATCTATGTTTGAGTACATGGACTAACCCCAACCCTAGAATGATAGTAGGGCTGACCACCACAGTACAGTAACGCAATGTACAGTTTCGATATTCAGCGCAGTGTAAACAGATTTGACCTTCTACATGGTCTGTACACGTGTACATGTACATACATGCATTATTGAATAGGGCCCACAAGCACAGTGGAATTCAAAGGACTGTAGTTACACTGTGTGTGCCTGAGCATACATGTATAAGCACAGAAAAGTTGTGGTTAGTGCAAGACATTTTCCAAGTAGTGGGGAGAACAATGGGAGTAGTGTAGATGAAGGGGAGGTAGTTTAAGGGTACATGTATGAGTCATGCAGTGTAGGCAGTGGGTCAGTCTTGAAGTTGGCATCGGCGAGTGCAGAGCTATAGAAGAAGAAAGTGCTTAGTACAGAGAGGAGCGGGTTGTAGGAAAGAGCAGCAATCGGTGAGTGTTCATTATTTTTAAGTGGAAATGTTTCAAGAACCAAGTGGATACAAAGGTGTTTAGGAAACCAAGAGTTTAGAGAAGAATTAAGATGACACTCAGAAGTTAACCGATTCTGTTATCCGCTCAGATCTAAGAAATTGCATTGCATGATTGGTAGTTATCTCAGAAAGTTCAGGGTCACCTGCTACAGTGGTTGCACCTGATGCAGGAGCACCTGATGCAGGCACACCTGATGCAGGAGCACCTGATGAAGGAGCACCTGGTGAAGGAATAGGTGCACCTGACAAAGGGGACACCTGTTAAATGGGTTTTATGAATTCTTCTTATGTAATATAATAGTTATTGCATCGTATTGATAGGCGAAGTTGAATTCATGATTAAAGTGACATTCATTGGTAATTTATTTACGCCTCCAATTCATTAGACTTGAGGGCTCGCATGTTTCTGTGTCATTTAAACTGATTCTATTCCCCCTTATGTGATTGTGCCTATTGCCTGGCGGTAGATTTCCCCGAAACGGAGCTGCTCTCTTGGCCTAAGCTAGACCGCTCACTGCCAAGGCCAGGAACTTTCATAGCGCCGGGTCAGGGTCGCCACAAATGGTGTCAGGAGTGGGATAGGCAGTGGTTCACTAGAAAGGATGGGAATCAGGTTGACACTGTAAATTTTGCACGAGCAGCAGGTGCAGTCTATCACATGTGAATTGGTAGATTTAATGTATTTTTTTGTGTAAATGTGGCACTTGAGGGTGACCATAAGGCAGTAGCAGAGAAAAGAGTTGAATGTGGCACTTGAGGGTGGCCATACGGCAGTAGCAGAGAAAAGAGTTGAATGTGGCACTTGAGGGTGGCCATACGGCAGTAGCAGAGAAAAGAGTTGAATGTGGCACTTGAGGGTGGCCATACGGCAGTAGCGGAGAAAAGAGTTGAATGTGGCACTTGAGGGTGACCATACAGCAGAAGCAGAGAAAAGAGTTGAATGTGGCACTTGAGGGTGACCATACGGCAGTAGCAGAGAAAAGAGTTGAATGTGGCACTTGAGGGTGACCATACGGCAGTAGCAGAGAAAAGAGTTGAATGTGGCACTTGAGGGTGACCATGCGGCAGTAGCAGAGAAAAGAGTTGAATGTGGCACTTGAGGGTGACCATGCGGCAGTAGCTAAGAAAAGAGTTGAATGTGGCACCTGTGGTTGACCATGCGGCAGTAGCTAAAAAAAGAGTTGAATGTGGCACTTGAGGGTAGCCATATGGCAGTAGCAGAGAAAAGAGGTGAATGTGGCACTTGAGGGTGACCATGCGGCAGTAGCAGAGAAAAGAGTTGAATGTGGCACTTGAGGGTGACCATACGGCAGTAGCAGAGAAAAGAGTTGAATGTGGCACTTGAGGGTGACCATACAGCAAGCATTGTATAAATACATGAGTAAGTGGGAGTTCTAATTGGCTGATTGAAAAATTGAGAAATAGCACACTCGAGTGGTGGGCTGAGCAGACGTGCAACTGTTGATTGTTGCCAAATGGAAGCAAATACTTCAGCCATGGACTATGAAGAAGAGCTAGCGCAATTGAGAATAGATGCGCAGCATGGTGAGGATGAGTTAGAACAGTCAAGAATAGAATTTGAGCATTTGAAATTAGAGAAACAACACAAAGAAGAAAAAGCAGACATGTTGGAGAGAGAGCTCCAACTGTTTCGGCAGAGAGAAGAGAGAAAAAATACACGTGCATGGCAGACACCTGATGCAGGTGATGCAGAAGTAAAGTTTCGCATGGCACCTGTGGCATCCAAGCTCACATTAGGTTATGTGAGTATGGGTTCTGATCACAAAGAAAGTGTGAAGCTGAGACGGACACTAGAAAAGTCGTCCTACGAAACACCAGCAAGAGTGACTTATCCATTTGTGTTCAATGGTGCTGTGGGCTGGGACCCCCAGAAACAGTCAACAGTCGTTAAGGACAGTGACATTAAGAAAAATGTGGCTAAGAAAAAGGCGGCAGAGGAGGCTGAGACGCCATCCCCGATCACGCCATGGCCGTTAAAAAGAGATGAACGAATAATTGGAGCTGAGGCACTCAAGGCTAGGTTGGGAGGGGTTTCAAGGAGACCCAATATAACCTCAGACCGCTTCAATGGAAGTGTGAAGGACTACAAGGAACATTTTGAGGCCTGCCGGTTGGTCAATGAATGGACCGATGAACAGGCTGCCATGTTTTTGGCTGCTAGTTTGCAAGGAACTGCACTGAAAGTCCTTGGCAATAAGGATGGAGAAGGGAAGATATATTCCTACAAGGAGTTGATCGGCTTGTTGAAGCGGAGATTTGGGCCAGGTCATAAGGCAGAGAATCACCTAATGGAGCTCCGTCACCGAAAGCAGGGACCAAAAGAAAGCCTGCAAGAATTGGGACAAGCTGTGAGGGAGCTTACAGCCTTGTCGTACGCAGAATTTGATGATGAAGGCTGGGAACAGTTGGCCAAGGGCCATTTCTTGGATGCAGTAGAAGATCAAGCAACAAGGGAGGGCATATTTAGGGCAAGGCCCAAGACGCTTGATGAAGCAATACAGGCTGCAATAGCCACTGGGAATTTTTGAAGATTGAGGAGCAAAGAGGGGGCAGTTCCTCAAGGGGAAAATTTGCAACCTTCTCTAACAAAATGAAATCCACTGTCTAAGAGAAACAAGATATCTGAAAGTGAAACTTACAGTTACAGCCTTTAAAGGTTCCATGAAATGAAGTTATTTAGGAACAGATTTTGTGCAGTTTTCTACACTCAAATGTATGAAACGTACCGGTATTTTGGCAACTGTTTTTGGGGTTAACTGTTTTTTAACACTGAGAATTGTCCATACTTCTCCGGACAATTGACAATGATTGAGGGAGGTTTTGCTGTGATAATATTAAAACTGTGTAATGCAACACAAAGGTGCTTTTTCCAAGGATTTCATAAAAAAAGGAGACACTAATAACGCCCTCTAAAAACGACTTCACTTTTCCTGTTTATTTTTTCACTCTCTGACAGTGTTTGTGAACATTATACGTCTCCATTGCAGGAACTCGATTTTGCAGAGGGAAATGTTGGACCAGCAATTAGCCATGTGATTACAACACTGACTAACATGGAGTTTGATGGGCCGCTCCCATCAAAGAGCAGTCAGCAGTGAGTTGCCTCAGAGATGAAAGCAGTAACAAAGAGAGGAATTGAAAGGTCAAGAAAACCTGATGTTAAAATATGACGGCACAACAAAGAGTAGCCACCATCCATGTAGCGATGCAAGTTGCAAGTAGCGATGCAAGTAAGAGACATACACATTAGGAGTACAGAGACAGCAGATTCTGACCCCTGCACTGACTGTGGGCTGCTTGTGGACCATGATGCAAGTGTCAGCAGTGGTAATTACTTCCTAATTTTAGATATTGACAAGCAAACTAAATATCTCTTGCAAGATCCAAACGTCCAAAAGTACACAACAAGAGAGAATTGTGATCAGGGGAAGTCCCATAGGCAGTTGCCAATGGGTGCAGACGATAGTGTTACAAGGTGATCTGATGGGGAAGCGACGTTTTCATCTTCATATTTTTCGATTTGACCTGTCCTTATGATCAATGAACTGCCTTATCCATTAAGGAGGAAGCATATGGGCAGTTTGCGGTTTGGTAGTGGGAAGCCTCAATTTCCCTCTTTCCTTAAACCCATTGTAGAAGGGATGAATATTCTCAGTAGTGAGGGAATTTCATGGGAAGATCAAACTAAAACGACTAGAAAAACAAGATTTTTTCCCTGGTCCGTTGGCTTGTGACAGCCTGGCTAGATGCCAGCTGCAAAACATCATGCAATTCAATGGCAAGTACGGTTGTTTGTGGTGCCTCCCATCCTGGTGAAACTGTACAAACAGGTAGTGAGCACACACGCCTGTACCCAATTCAGCAGATGGGCAAGTTGCCTAATAAACGAGATGAACGTTCTTTCAAAGAGGATGCTCAATAAGCGGTACAGTCCAATAAACCAACTCATGGCGTTAAAGAGCCTTCAGTGATTTTGCTCCTGTTGCATTTTAAAACAAATTCGGGATTTGTTCAAGTTGTCGATTATATGCATACCCTATGTCTTGGCATTGGAAGAACTTTGACACATGCATGTCGCTTGAGGGCACAAGCATGTCGTATATTACACTGGCAATCAATTAAGAACTTTGAACAAAAGATTAAGTGCATGTAAACCAAGTTCTAAAATCACAAGTCTTACAAGATCACTCATACAGCAAAAACATTGGAAGTCCCATGATGAGTGGCGATCCAGGCTTTTTCATTATTCCCCTATTGTCACAGAGAAACTTCTTCAATTGCCATACTTCAAACACTGGATGCATTTTGTCACAGCTACGTTTAACCTCTCTGCATCAACTGATCAAGCAGAAATTCTTCTGACGCAATTTGTATTAGATTTAAATACTTTATATGGCATTGAGTATGTAACATACAATGTCTATCAACTCATCCACATGGCAGATTATGTTAGAAATGGGGGTCTGCCGTCGTCCATCTCTTGCTTTACTTTTGAAAATATGAACCATGGATTAAATAGAATGATACGTGGGACTCAATTTTCACAAATTCATCAGTCAACTGAAAGAAGCAGAGTGCAACACTTTTCATCCATGGATTTGACACAACATCATTCACAAACGAGGTGAAGAGGGATACCACATACATGTATGCAAAGTTAACAGACCCAAACGACACATGAGCAGACTTCCTCAATATTCAGAAGCTTATGTGGCAGTCAAGGTCATGGAACGCCAGTTACAGGATTATTTGCCGGGGGAGGGGGGGGGGGTACGCCATCACCAGAATGTTGTTATAACAACATTTCTGAGGAGCCTTCTAGATACATGTTTGATGGTCACTACAATTACTAGTGATAACCATGATAAGCATTCAATGGTGCAGGGCATACAATTGAGGAGTGTACCCGAGTATTTCTGTTTTTCCAGCTTCTGTCAGAAAATGGCACTGCTATACCATACACAGGCTTCTTCGAAACTGACATCAGTGTTTTGAAACAACATTCCATCCAAGATGGTACTCGTCATTGAGGACTCTCGGACACTGTCTCAACACGAGGTATTATTTATGTACTGCTCACTGGCTTAGAAAATAGTTCTGAGAGCTACAGAAATAACCCGTTGCAATAACTGCAGACACCCAACAAAGATGTGCCACAGCTTCATAATAAGGTATGACCTCAAGAGACAGTGAAATGACAGAAGATGCCATCGAGTGCAAAATGAAGGTTCATATGTCTTTGAAGAGTGTACACTGCCATCAGTGGCAACACAAAGTCTAGTATATATATCATTTTTAAGTGGGAAACAGAAGGAAAGAAAGGTTTCCGGGTTTACTATGGACAGGTAGTCTTTGGATCAGAGAGTCTTTTAAATGCAAGTAGTTGTTTAAACACAAGCACAGGCTCAATGCGTTTCGATGCAGCTCTAAAGTTTCAATGCAGCTCTAAAAAGGAAGAATGTTGTTACTACATGCACATACATACATTAGCAACTGGCAGGGATGCCTTCACAAGGAGAGCGACTCCAGCAGGATTCCCAACACACAAGCAAGGCATAGAAGCAACTGGCAGGGATGCCTTCGCAAGGAGAGCGACTCCAGTAGAAGCCCCAACACACAAGCAAGGCATAGGAGCAACTGGCAGGGATGCCTTCGCAAGGAGCCCAACACACATGACACACAAGCAAGGCACAGGAGCAACCGGCGGGGATGCCTTTGCAAGAAGAGCGACTCCGGCAGAAGCCCCAACAAGCAAGGCACAGGAGCAACCGACAGGGATGCCTTTAAAAGGAGCCCAAACACACAAGCAAGGCACAGGAGCAACGGGCAGTGATGCCTTCGCAAGAGGAGCGACTCCAGCAGAAGTCCTAATACAAGAGCAAGGCACAGGAGCAACCGGCAGGGATGCCTTCACAAGGAGAGCAACTCCAGCAGAAGCCCCAATACAAGAGCATGGCGCAGGAGCAAACAGCAGGGATGCCCCGCAATTAGTAGCCATTGCAAGAATTGCACTTACCATCTTCACAAGCCTCACATAACCAGCACAATGCATCTTAGTCCATGGGTGATATCATTTCAAATTTGAACCCTGTACCAGTAGATACTAGAGTAGACCATCTGTAACACTTTTAAACAGCCTAAACGGATGTACAGTTAGTTGGATTTACAATATATGTATGTAAATTTAACTAATCGTGATCGTAACCATACGGTACATGTAAGTAACCGTAATGGTATGCAAACCAAATATTCATGTATTGTGGAGCAACATTTGGGCCTATTTCCATGGTTACTGACCACAAACAGGCACAGATCTGGCCAAATACTGAATATTGGCTTCATTACTGAATACGAATATTGACTGCATTATTGCTAGTCAACGCCCCATTATGTACATGTACAAAGATTCAATGATTTTGTGATTATCTCAGAAGAGAATCATAAATAATATTGCACTTTACTTCAAACCAGTATTGTAGTCAAGTCCATCACAACAATTCTAAAGTTCATCGGAAGTCCTCAAGTCCTAAGTTGAGTCACAGGCTATTCAAATGTAAAAAGACGTTTTTTTTTCTTACTGTGAATCCCATGTTATGTTAATCCCAGGTTTTGCAAATGGACTCTTATTCACTTGTGACCACACTTGTTATGGATTTGACTACAACACTACTTCAAACATCTTATTGAATATTATAAGTTATCCCGCAAGCGCGAGTGGAACACGGAAAAATGTAGTACGTCTGTGTCTCACATACCACGAGGCCGAAGGCCGAGTGGTACATGTATGTGGGACACAGACGCACTACATTTTCCGTGTTCCACGAGCGCGAGCATGAAAACGAATTTATCTTCAAGCAAACTTGACGCACTTGATGGAACACGCACACATGCGTAATACACGGAGTGCGGTATGGACTGAGGCCGTGCTACATGGTTATATATAGCACGGCTTGTTGCCATGGATCCACCAATCAGGATCGAGGATTCAAGTTTACTTGAAGCATAATACTTTTTGACAATACTCTCTAATGGCAAACATAGTTCCATGAGCTATATGCAGCATTTGGCTTCTTTTTTCTAAAAAGAAATTTTCCTGTGCCGTGCAGGCTAAAGGACAAACTTCTTACTAGAGTGTGTTTGGATCTTGTGGTTTAGACCTTGCTCTCTGAACTTATATTTTTTTGTTTGCCAGTCTGCCAGAAATGCATGTACTGATACCCTAGCACAACATTAACTTTTTGCATGCAGGAAGGCACTCAAACATGACACCATGGAAGATGGCAAGCCAATTTACTGAACATCAAGCTGATCAGCAAAGACTCCCAATGCAACAAGTTTGATGATGAGGGGATTCAGCATATCGCAGAATTGCTAAATTTTGGTATTGGCATTTCTTGGTCCATGCAATAAATATGTAACATTTTCATATGGCAAAAAATAGAGTGTCTTTGAAGGTCTAGAGGAGCAAGGGTTAAATGTAAAGAAATGGTTTTGCATTTGATTACATTCCTCACTCAGGCCATGCGTACAACATGAATGAAAGTTTGAGCTCATTGGTTGCTTATCCCGAAACAAGCTGACAATTGCTTGTTGTCATTGTCGTCAATAGAATGTACTACGTATCTTGTGGATGGGTACATGTTGCATGTCCCGCCAGTGGTCCTTGGAGTAGTCCCATAGGTAGAAGTCAATGATGATGCTGTTCAAAGTCAGTCCAGAGAGGGACGAGTCCTCAGCCATTAGACTTTTCAGTTCCTGTCGTATCAGCTGCGAATGAGAGCCAAATAATAATGATACCAGCATTGTCTCCAATAAAACTTGAGAGCATATAACTTAAGGGTGACTTTAGGAGCAATCCATTTGGAACGTGGGACATATCATTAGGCAAGGTTTCCTCAGACATCATGGAACACTTGATGGTTTGGATTCATTCAAGCAAAAGGAATGCCTCTGTCATAATGGACTCCACAACAGCCAGGAAAAGGAAAGTTGAGGGAGACCAAACTAGACTCAGACCTGCCAACCTTGAAAATCAAAAATGTGTATTTGGGGGCATCAAAATGTGTATTTTTTACTGAAAATGTGTATTTTTCAAAAGAACATGAAAATTTTTCAAAGAACATGAAATGTTGTATGCTATGATTTGCGTTCTTCACGTTCGCCATGCTGCGGTGTTTACTGCTTTCGACATGGCGAGACACATCGTAACTACCGCTGTGCGCGATGCTGAAGTCGACGCTGCACAAGGTACATCGTGCAAAATGTTCGCCTTTTTGCGAAGGTACGATGAATTTAAATGTCTCCGTGTATTCTCTTTTGAAGGACTGCTTCCGCTTGGTACTCGAAGTTGATGCCATCTTTACCGCGAAGTCAAAGTTTTTACGTTCAATCGATCGTTCGCATGAGATGGTAAAACCCTCGCTGTCAGTATCACACACGTTAGCGCTTCAAAATGGCCTTCAGCAAAGGTTATCCCGATCGTTTTCTATGCGAGATTCCGATTGGTTATTATGTACGCTCCACAAGGCTTTATGTACATCAAGTGCGCCAATCACGATCGCCCTACTTTACGCATTAGGGTTGTTGAACCTCGTGTCACACGGCGTAGTCTTGCTCGCAGCCGCTCTGTGCGACTAATATTATTAGACTCCACACAGTCGTTTCTTATTTTTTTTCCGTGCGTATTTTATGGGGACAAAAGCGTACTGGCGTATTTTTATCAAAATTGCGTACTAAATACGCCAAATGCGTACTGGTTGGCAGGTCTGTAGACTGGTTCCCGGTCCATCCACTGCATATTTCGAATGATCCAAAGTTATC
Source organism: Patiria pectinifera (assembly GCA_029964075.1). NCBI lineage: Eukaryota > Metazoa > Echinodermata > Asteroidea > Valvatida > Asterinidae > Patiria > Patiria pectinifera. Next base: position 23,139,292 of record CM057149.1, on the reverse strand, counting down.
GTGGGGGGGGGGGGGGAAATTCGCTCTTTCCACACTTCCGCAATGGGCATGCAGAGCCTCAATCTGGCAACTTCACACAATAAATATAGCCGGTTCAGTGATTCCTGTGTCGGGGTTCAGATCTCTGAACCGGCTATTTTTATTGTGTAAAGTTGCCAGATCGAGGCTCTGTATGCCCATGGCGGAGTGTGAAAAGAGCGAATTAGTCTGGGAGACCATCGCAAATTAAATTCGAATGTATTCGCGTGGACGATGCCTGATGCTCACGCGAAGACGCTATGGCTGATAGCTTTTGCACATTCAGAAAGTCGTGCGTACTTCGCGCAGGAACCAGTACAGTATGCTAATGCTGTGGGACAAATCCACGGAGCTCTCCAAAGTGGTAAAAACGTGCCCTCTTTTTTTTGGCCCACGGAGCCCTTAGATGTACAACAGAATTGTTTTTCCTGTCCTTTAACAACAGCAATGTTAAACTGCTACAGATATGATGGATACATGTAGCATAAAATAAGTGCGTTATTCAATGAGCATTATAGAAATATTAGCACAATTTGTGTAAGGAATGCAGTTACCTTTCTTCATTTGTGAGTGTGTGTGCTCTTATATGTATGTCACTATTAAGGAGCCTTTACTATACCACGAGGGGTATCAGTCAATATCTTACTTTTAACAGGGAATCAAGTAGAAAGATGGACAGTCTGTAAGTAGGTCTTACCTCTACTGCCCAGATGGAGCAGCCTCTGATTTCCACCTCCAACCTCTCACCTGGCGTGAAGAGTCTCCCCGACTGGAGAATCTCATGAAGATGAGGGGAATACTTGATAACTTCAAAATAGTTCAACACCTGGGGTACTCTGAATGGTAAAACAGGTAAAAGATAACTGCTACATTACAAAATCCCAACCACTTCTGTGACAACTATTTCAAAGGACACAAAAACAAACATTATTTTTGGTCATTAGATATATACAATGGTAGTTTTTGATGTAAAATTGACACTATCCCACATTACTTTCACTACATTTCAGTGAGTCTATACTATATATTTGGAGTTCAGTCATGTAAAAACAAAAACCACAAATGCAGATTTTTGATCTAAATATTCTTACTGAATCAGGTTCAATATGCAGTATCATAGATGCAGGCAACGCACTTATGGCATTATACATGTTCATGTACATGTATACAAGTAACTATACTGAACAAATGTATCTTCCTAATTATGCAGTGAAGCATGACACTGAGTGGACAGAATTCATCTAATGCAACAGCTCACACAAAATCAAATGTACTGTGCATCACTCTTCCAACAGTCAAACTAAATAATACATCCTGTGAAACCCAATACCTGTGAACAATCATGTTTTTCAGCACATGATATGGTATCCAACACTTTTCATATTATGTAGCAGATAATTGATCCATGTATTGTGAAAATCTGCACAAGAGTGAGTATGTTACGCGGCGGCCGGGCAAGGTGGGGTAGAGGGCGCTATTCACGACTTTCTGCCGTCACCTTACCAGATGTAATGATGCCAAGTCACAATAAATTTATATTTCCTGGATTCGTTTGGTTGAAATATACAACCAGGCATTGGTTGAAATATACAACCAGGCAACCTTATATCCTACGGAACAGGATAGGACTAATAAGGACACAAGACACTTCTTCTTTTAGTTGAACAAATAATGGATTCTTAAAAACTGCCAGGACACTCTCCCTCAGCCTCAGGACATCTGGTTGAACCAGCTGTATTTATTAAAATCGAGGCGTCAGCTCAAAGACTCAAATTACTCCGGCTCCCTATCATTAATCGTCTTTAACTCCTAGCTGTAAATGCCCCCACTAGCACCAAACTGAACCGCAACCGAACCGAACCAAACGTTGAGGATCAGTTACAGCACTAGATCGTATAACAGGAATCTAAGTTGGTTAATGACAGAAATCTCAGCTTGTTCGGCACCTCACGTCACAAGTGTACAGATATATGTACATGTTTAGAAAACACCCATCTTACCTATAATCTGCAAACATGGTCAGAACATCAATATCAATGAACTCTCCGTAGCTTTTGCCTTCAAAACACGCCCAGATGTCAGCAATCAGGATCTGTGCCCTTTTGTATAAAGAAACTGGAGAAAAGAATGCAAGAGCGGTGAATAAGATATGAATCTGCTTTAAGGCCCCCTCCAAAAAAAAAAAAAACCATTCTGTAAAATACAAGTGACATCTGTCATCAGTTTTTGCTGTATACAACTTTGAAAGATGATCTTGACATGAAGAACTAACAAGTGGTCTGCAGAACGCATGTCTGGACTTTTTCCGCAGCCGATCCTATGTTTTGTGTTCTTTAAAGTCAAATTATGTACCTCAAACGACCCCTAGGTGACCTTTGACCTCCAATTTTGAAAGACTTGTGATGAACTCCTACCAAAACTCCATCCAAGTTACATTAAAATCCATCAAATTCTTTCGACAAAAAACATTTGAAGCATATTTGAACAATGACTGCTAAAGACCCCTACATGACCTCAGTAATCCGATGAGGAATTGTGTCTTCCCACCCAAGGGTCACTGCATCCAAGTTTCATCAAAATCCATGGAAGCATGTAGAAGTTATACATTTTTTCAAAACTTTAACATTCGGGTCGACAGTCAAACAGAATATACGACTGGTTTGGGTCTCCCAAAAAAGCACATGCAACAACAGTCAATTCAATCTAGAAAGAAAAATATACACACCAGCTGCTCCTTCAAACATAGCCACATCTCGGTAAGATGGAAAGTTCTCGGTGATCAGATGCAGAAGCTTGGATGCTTTACGGTCACACTGGGAGATGCAGTTGACAAAGGAACCTTCAAATTTCTGAACAAAGTAAACAGAAAACATAAAGATGAATGTATGCTGAGCTACAGCATCAAAATTAGAGGGTTTTTTTTGCCAAAAAAAATCGGGTTTTTTTTCTAATTCAAGGAACAAGCATATTAAAGGATTGTAAACAGAAAAACAAACTTCGTACTGGGGTACATGTACCTACAGCCCGTATATTTAAACAATTATATGAGTTTGAGCGTTATTTATGTTACTCATTGGATTCTGGTTATCAGGGTTATAGATCTTATTTTTCTCGATTTAGAATAGATGTTCATCTCACAAGTTGATGATTGAAGTTGGTAGATACACTGGTTTAGCACTACATGAAAGGTTATGTCCACATTGTCTACTTGATGTTGAAACTGATACACTATGCTTTAGTAAACGCTTTAGTAATGTTTACAGTAGCACTGTTATGAAAATTATTCAATGAGATTTCATTTTTCGGAGTTTTGGGACAACTCGGTCCTAATTTCCCTAACAATAGAAAACTTCCCCACAACGCAGTGCCAGCTGGGACATGCGTATATTTACAATGTATGGATAGAAAGAAAGAATATTTGAAGAAAATAAGCTTTAGTCCATCATTTGCAGCTATCCGAAAAGTAACTGGCATAATTATTGTTGAAAAACATACTTGGTTTTACTTGGTTGAAAGATAGTAAGGGGACTAAACTCCCTGTGAAATTATTCTTTCTGGCAAGCTGTCATTTTGAAGTAATCAACAAAAGAAGGCCTTTCGAACGGTGCTTCTTAAGACGTACCAAAGGAAATTTAAATTAGTAGTTTGTTTAGTTATTCGGCGAAGCGCGCAAGCATTGGCACGATGCTATAATTGGTCGGATCAGTGCGCGACATCGCGTAGCTGCAATCGGCTCAGTGAGAACGTGTCTCGGACGCTGAATTCAGGCCCAATTCAAGACAAGATTCAGCAACTTTTGATTTGAAATTGAGCTCCTAGAATGCTGTTTTTCTCGGAATATACAGCTGAAGCTGAGCTGAAACTTGTTGCTTCAAACGAACAAAATGCACAAATTACAAATGATGGACTATATCTTTAAGTACATTAAAGTTGAAATGCAAGCTCATTCATGCTCTTCTCAATGACTCACTTCTAGGAGTACCGTGCCGGCTTCATGCAGATGCTCTAGTCTCTTGTCCAGTAGTGGTATATCAGTGTCTGTCGCTGACCGGAATATATGCCTGAGCTGGTCCATGGTGATCCGGGAATAATAGGACGGTGACGTGATTGGAATGTTTTCCTGTGTACCAAAACAAAACCATCAACAAAACAAAATCAAAAAATGTAATTAGTTGTTTATACAGTCCAACTAAAATAAACAAAACAAATTAAGTTTTTCAACTGCAACCATATTTCTCATAGTTTACCATCGTCATCATTCTTACTTGTATGCTTTAAAAGTTTTGCATTGAAACGGATACATGTACGGCTGTATGCATATGTATAGCAACCTGTAATAGTATCTGTAATCTGTAATATGTAGCAATCTAGTAAATCGTGATCGTCACGGAGCCTGTAATTGCACAACTTATCGAGGTTGATACAAGACGCTTACAGCTTTCTGTTCGAGGTACATGAATTGCCATTTTACTTGTGACAGAATTTTTAGAGTTGCGGCATGATTCCCAAGAAAGTCGGACAAAACTGTTTTCAAAATGGCAGGCGGAGGTGATTCAAATCATTGTGTCCTTATTCGTGACCAAATGAAATGATACACAAACAGCCATAGAAAATGCTGTTATTATCCCCGTCCAAGATTATTTAAAATGTTTCACAGCTACGCCAAGTTTCGTGAACCCGATCTGAAATTTATTGCGCAGCTGGTCAACAACAATTTGTAGCGCAAGTCCTACGCATGACGTACAATGTAATCTGGGCACTGTTTCGTGAAATCAGCTGCTGTTCATAAATACATGTACATGTATGTGCTACAAGTACATGTACGTGGATAAAAAAAGGCCACCATCACAAGATGCCTATGCCAGTATGCATGCAAATGTTTGTACACTCATCTATTCAACTGCTGTCTATGGTTTGAAAGTATTCCCCGAAAGGTTTGCTTACATCTAACGCTCTGTTGATAGCTGCACACAGGGCCCAGTAGCCGCTGTGCAAACTGCCCCGGTAGTCCACAAGGAATCGTTTGTCATTCGCCTCACTCCAGAAAGAGAAGTTCAGTGTGTCCAACACAAAGATCCTGCAAAACACACCCCAAAAATACTGCAAGCTTTGATATGTAACCGCCTGAGTTCAAGGTTTTGTAAGATGGAGCAAATGAACAGTAACAGCAAGTAGTGTACATGTACCAATGGTCTTTTTTTATGCAACCATCCCTAATGTGGCAATTCCACTTATGCACTGATTTTTAACACACATGTATGCGTTCTAACCTCTAAGTTGGTTCAAACCCTCTCCATTTGAAGTACGAATACGAATCCTCTTTGACTAATTCCTACTTAAGCAGCATCAGTTTCACAGGACTGGGCCCATTTTCTTAGCATTGCATAAAAGTTAACAGAAAAGTTTTGCTTACTACATGTATATAGCAGAACATCATGCTACTGATAAGCACTATTTCATGGTATGGATGTGATTTAGCTCACATGGGGATTTCTACTGTTACATGTAGGTCGCTGATTTAAGCAACTTTTTCCTCTGGGGTAAGCGTGCTGAATACTGAAATATCAGAGACTCTGTTAGCAGAAAATTTGGCTGTTATAAGCAACGCTACATGTATGAAATTGGGCCCTAGTACATGTTTATATTGTGTACTTGTAACCACTGATCCTCTACACAAGGATAAACGACTCATCTGAGCTTGTGTACAAAATGCACGGAACGGATTGTCTACATGCGTGATTTGCAGCGTCTGTGCATAGAACAACGCATAAAACATGCAGAACAATCCGCGCGCCATGATTGCCGACAGCTGGCTTTCTGACAAAAATTTGACAACTGAAAGACTGCAGTCGCGCGCCAAGTCTCACACACGCGCGCACGCACGAAGCGCAAATGGCGAATCACGCATCTAACCAGAGTTTGAAAAGTTGTTTATCTTTGTGTAGATCCGTGGTGTAACTATCAGGGTTCCCACTAGTTACTGTGCATGTAAGTCAATCATAATTCAGCCAATCAATCTCAAACAATGTCACTTTCAAAACCATCTGTTACAATTTGTTGCTGTTGCTCCATTGTTTCTTGTAGTGTAACCTAAATACACGCATGCTATCTGGTAAGTGCACTTTTCAAAATAACTTGACTGAACTTTGGCTGTTGCTATATCATCAAACTTTGGAAGGAAAAGCATTTGTCAATCAAATCACTGTGTGAAAATCTGTTCAACACATTTGAATGCGCAGGATATATGTACCTGTACATTGTACCTACCAATCAACAGTCTCCTTTGTCATCAGCTTTGGGTGAAGATCATGTTGTTTCCACACCTCCACGCTGTATTCATTTTTCTTTAAACTTTTGAAAATCTGTAAGACAAGTTCAACACTCAATGTAAGTTACATGGCAACCCAAAATTACACAATTCAAGTTGTGCATCATTCTGATGCATACAGTGCATGGGTATATGTGTAAGTTGCAGGATATGTTGGGGTTTTTCTTTTCTCAAAAGAATTTAATTTAACTTGCACAACAAATTAACTTATGTACACATTCATGATTTATATGCACGCATGAAAAACACGTCACTTCAGGTAGTGTAAACTGTAGTTTGTTTTGTTAGGACAGAATTCTGAGAGTTATCAAGGTTTGACAAAACTATGCATTGTTAAAATGGTGGGCAGAGTGTATAGCCTACTACATGTACATGTATCTGTTCAAAAGTAATTCACCAACTATTTTGTGATGGATAAAAAACGTATACAAACAGCCATCTCTAAGATAATGTTTATTGCTGTAATCATCTTTAAACCAAGTAAGCTTTTCAACTAAATGCTTTACATTGTGCATGTTGTGTACATGTGGCTATTTGTCATGACATTAGCAGAGTTTTCTCACCATGTTGGCTACATCAGTGGCCCCATCTTCCGAGATGGTGACATCTTGACTCTTTGAGGCGACTAGTCTCCCTGACTCTCTCGGCAGCAAGGGTTTGGTCAGCATGATCACACACTTATCTAGTCACTGTACACGTGTATGTACTTGAGAGTGCTCCTCACTGCAATAGATGACAAAACAGAGACACATGGGGGTACAAGTGTAAGGCCCCCCAAAAAAAAGAACTTGCGCTTAACAAGTCACGCTTAATCAATGACTGTTTCGTGTACTGATATATGTTCCCTGCACCAAAAGCCCAGTGTCATACGGCGCGGGGCACATTACAGTACATTAAACAGTCATTGATTAAAGCTACAGTCCATAATTTGCGTTTATCCAAAAAGTGACTGACGTACATGTAATTATCATGATTATTGTTAAAAAACATAAAGATAGTTAGGGAACTAAACTCCCTGTAAAATTATTCTTTCTTAAAATTGTTGGTGAACTGTTTTTAAATTTGACAAAAAAGGGATGAAAAGATCCATCAGTAAACAGTCCACCAAAACTGACAACTTGTAACGACACAGCGCAGCGTATTCAAAGCGCCAAAATGATGTACCTAATGCACTGTTGCGCGATGCAAAGCATACAATCCCCCTCCATCCCAAATCAGTCCTGATGATTTGGAAATCACAGGCGTGTGGAAAAAGGCACACCTGGATTTTTCTAGGCATGTGATTTTTCTACGTGTGCTGATTTTCTGCACGTGCGATTCTGTGGTCCAAGGAGGACTGAGCAATCAGGTTTTTTTTTTTTAATATTCTTCTTGGTTTACAGCAAAGACATTTTATCTTCATGAACCTATTTTTTGTCACAAATTACAATTATGTATAATTATGCTGTTAATGTACAAAAAAAATGTATGCCGAGGTGTATGGTATAGAGGGATTCAGGGGTGTGATTATTCACACTTCTCAGGAAGCTTTTAGGCGTGTGATGGCATGGGGGTGCGATCGCACGCCTCAAATCAGAAGGACTGCAAATGGTCGAGCTGAATGTAGAGTTGACCTGCTGAGGTCACGCGAAGATCAGTGCACGCGCAACGTACGTAAACACACACTTGAACATAACCGTGCATTCGTCAGATCGGAGACGCGAGGCTGGTGAGTAAAAACTCAGATTTTCCACCCCAAAAAATTGTCCCATGATCCAAATGTCAATCATTCTAAAACATTTCAGAGTTATAGATCAACCAGCTCAACTTTTTTGGTGGATTTGTGTTTCAGAGAGTGGAATTTCAGACAAAGGTATTTCGTCTATCAAAGGGCATTTCCAAAAGCCATAGAGTGCTGACCCCCGAAAAAAGAGCATTCCAGAAGGCTGACGGAGAGAAGCCTTCTGATTCCAGAAGTAGGAGTACACGTACTGTACTTTTTATTTTGTATGGTACGGCATTTGTACGAGTCGTCTTAACTGAAGGAACGAGTTGACCAAGGTACGAGTTGTCCTAGTCCGAGGTAACTAGGACTCAATGGATCGCTTTTTTAACATTTGGACATGGTCGGGCGATCCGTAGAGTCCTAGTTACTCGGACTAGAGTTGTCCAAGGTACGTATTACCAAGGTATGAGTTGTGCAAGGTATGAGTTGTGCAAGGTATGAGTTGTCCCGGGTACGAGTTGTCCAAGGTACGAGTTGCCCAAGGGACTACGACTAGTAGTAGTACGAGTACGAGTACGAGTTGACTCAAAAACCTATTCCTCCATATCATGATGCGAAAACTAACGTTAGATCCTCGATCCTGGCTTAGGCCTACTTTGGTACTTACTCAGATGTTCCCCCTTTTTAAAAACGCCTAAACGGGGACCTTTTAACACATTAGTAAACAGTAACACTCGGTTAACTGTTTATTTACAAATGCACGCAATCAATTACAAAATTATACGATACGGTTATTGCATATGTATTGCATTTATACTACCCACGTGGCCGTGAACACATTCCGCGGCAGCCATCCTGAAAAAAAAGGCGCCACCATGTGACTTACTAAGCCAGTCTCCGGATCGGGCCCCCACAAGAAACGCGCTGGGGTAGAGATAGAGCCAAATTTTTCAAACATCATTTTGAAGGATTTCCAATAGTTATACAAGAAACTAGCGATCACCTATGAAAAGTTTGTGCTGAAAATATCTTAAGAGTACACATACTATTCTTTTTATTTCGTATGGTACGACATTTGTACGAGTCGTCTTAACTGAAGGTACGAGTTGACCAAGGTACGAGTTGTCCTACATGTAGTCCGAGATAACTAGGACTCAACGGATCGCTTTTTTAACATTTGGACATGGTCGGGCGATCCGTAGAGTCCTAGTTACTCGGACTAGAGTTGTCCCAAGGTACGAGATTACCAAGGTACGAGTTGTCCCGGGTACGAGTTGTCCAAGGTACGAGTTGCCCAAGGTACGAGTTGCCCAAGGTACGAGTTGCCCAAGGGACTACGACCTATAGTACGAGTACTACTACGATTAGTATGAGTATGAGTTGACTCGAAAACCTATTCCTCCATATCAATTATCATGATGCGAAAACTAATGTTAGATCTTCGATCCTGGCTCAGGCCTACTTTGGTACTTACTCAGAATGTTCCCCTTTTTTTTAAACGCTTAAACAGGGACCTTTTAACACATCAGTAAACAGTAACACTCGGTTAACTGTTTATTTACAAACGCACGCAATCAATTACAAATACGATACGGTTATTGCATACGTATTGCATGTGCGCACGTGGCCGTGTACACATTCCGCGGCAGCCATCCTGAAAAAAAGGCGCCACCATGTGACTTACTCAAGCCAGTCTCGGGATTGCGGTCCCAACAAGAAATGCACTAGGTCTAGGAGTAGAGCCAAATTTTTCAAACGACGTTTTGAAGGATTTCCAGTACAAATACAAGAAACTAGCGATCACTTACATGACTTATGAAAAGTTTGGGCTGAAAATATCTTAAGAGTACACTTACTTACTGTACTTTTTATTTTGTATGGTACGACATTTGTACGAGTCGTCTTAACTGAAGGTACGAGTTGACCAAGGTACGAGTTGTCCTAGTCCGAGTAACTAGGACTCAACGGATTGCTTTTTTAACATTTGGACATGGTCGGGCATGCATGTCGGGCGATCCGTAGAGTCCTAGTTACTCGGACTAGAGTTGTCATGGTTGTCCAAGGTACAAGATTACCAAGGTACGAGTTGTGCAAGGTACAAGCTGTCCCGGGTACGAGTTGTCCAAGGTACGAGTTGCCCAGCCCCAAGGGACTAGTACTAGTACGAGTACGAGCAATGACGAGTACGAGTTGACAAATGGTTGACTCGAAAACCTGGCCATTCCTCCATTATCAATGATCCGAAAACTAACGTTTAGATCCTCGATCCTGGCTTAGGCCCACTTTAGTACTTACTCAGATGTTCCCCCTTTTTAATAACGCCTAAACAGGGGCCTATTAACACATCAGTAAACAGTAAAACTCGGTTAACTGTTTATTTACAAACGCACGCAATCAAATACGATACGGTTATTGCATACGTATTGCATGTGTACTACTACTTACTAGAACTATGTGGAGCCTAGCCGGCCTCATATAGTTCTAGGAGTATACATAGTACATGTGCGCACGTGGCCGTGTACACATTCCGCGGCAGCCATCCTTAAAAAAGGGCGCCATCATGTGACTTACTAAAGCCAGTCTCGGGATTGCGGTCTCAACATGAAACGCGCTTGAGTAGAGCATTGAGGAAGGAATAGTTTTCAAACGACGTTTTGAAGGATTTTCAGTACAAATACAAGAAACTAGCGATCAGTTACTGAAAAGTTTGGGCTGAAAATATCTTTAAAAACTAGGTAAAGGTTGATAGTTTGAGCACATTTTCGGCGCAGACCGATATAGCGCAGCATGTTTGTTTTTTTGCGGAATGCCTGTGGGGCGGTCCGAAGTTGCGCGGTCCCGGTGCACGGCCGGTGCTTACTATGCTTGTACAGCTCCAGGTACGTCCTCGACATGACAGATCGGACTTTTAACAAAATTGCTCTCCTTTTTGAAAATTAATTTTTAATCGATAAATATCTTATTAATTATTTATTCAATTAAAAAATTATTAAAAAAAATCACTCCATCCGCTGCCATGCATTGTGCATTGAAAAAAAGAAAACATTTTCTCGTATGATTAATTAGCGGCTGGGGAATTTAAACGTGCTCTGCTGGAAGGTGCATATCGTTTTGCCTTAGTAACCATGGCAAGTGACTTTTTGAGACATAGTTGATTAATATTTCTTAAAAAAAAAAAAGTTATTCTTTCAAAACGAAAAAAAATATCAAATTTGTAGCATCTTCCAATCTTTGGATACATGTGTGTCCCTTTCAATTTGTTTACGGTTTGTCCATACTTCGGTGGTAATTATGTTTACAAAAAAAACAATTCATTAAAATAACTAATCGCTGGGAAAAAAGTATGTGTTCAAAAATTTAGGGCTGCAGGGCAATCTGAATTCCCCTTTATGTCCATTGAACTTGAAGTGTTTGACACGACGCACGATGGATCGGGCATTTTTACGCTCTTTCGCCCGTTTGGTTAACCCTCTAGACCTCCAGCTACTGAAACAAATATTCGCGACAAATCGTTCGCGACTATAGTCGTGAATTTATTCCCGACTGGTCGTCAAAAATATTCACGGACGTCGCAAAAATATTCACGATCGGTCGTGAATAAATTCGCGACGTCGCAAAAATATTCACAAAGGCCGATCGCCACGACTAGTCGCAAAATATTCACGACCGCGATCGTGAATAATTCACGACCGCGATCGTGAATAAATTCAACACGTCGCAAAAATATTCATGACCAGTCGTGAATTAATTCACGACGTCGGGAAAATTTGAATAAATTAACGACCTTGCCAAAAAAAAACCACAAATTGGACCCTATAGAATTTTGTTTAACGGGGACATTAGCTTTTTAGCATATACCTCTGCCATGTTTAATATTATGTGTTTTACTATTAATACATTTTTATAGATTGATATATATCTTTTTTTTTGTAGCCAGAGGTATTGGAATTGAAGGCCTTCGGGCCACAATTTTTACGTAAACTTTTTTAATTCCGCGCATATGCCCCGGCTTTCGTTTTATTTTTTTCGTTTTGTTTTGATATTTTGTGAATGTTTGTTGTTTGTATGTGTTTTTTTAATGCCGAATAAATACTACTACTACTACTACTACTACTACTACTACTACTACTACTACTACGGCCCAAAAAAAGTCTCCGGTTTCTGGTATGGAGCTTGCCCAAAAAGTAGTGCGGCGACGCGGCTTTTTTTTTTTTTTACCTGATTTTTTGCTTCGAATGTCGGCTGATGACTGCAAATGGTGCCCGACTAAACTTAGTGCAAATAATGGGAGTCCAGAGAGGCCACATAAAGCTTATTCTCGACCATAACCCAATCTAAAAACACGTTGAAATTTTTGCAGCAGCAGGATCCCAGTCAAACCAGTGAGTTGGCGGTTTTGAGACATCATCTTTCATTAAATAAAAACTTTTTCATTTTGCCGACGTGCATGGCTACGGCAACGCGCGCGCATACCAGAAACCGGAGATTTTTTTTTTGGCCTAATAATTATACTTGATACTTAATTGTTATCCTTATAGTTATACAGCTCATCTTCAGAGCTGCCTAAACTAGTACTTGTAGTAGTGGATCAATTGGATCGGACGGCAAAACCGGTGGCTAGTGAAGTTTTCTCAGTAAATATGGTGAATACTACCAACGAAGTCACAACCGGATGTATGCACATTCAAGTGATTTCAATGCCACGGTCCTTCCTCCATGGGTTCAGACAAAACTTTCCGTGATGTCATAATAATTGTATTGTGCACCTGCTTGGGGTCGCACTAAAAAGCGTCAACACAGCGTCAACACATGACAGAAGCGTCAACACACCGTCAACACATCCAAAACACATTCTGAATTAACAGAAAAGGTATATAATTGTAAAGCATAGAATAAAAGAGAATTTTCATTGGATTGAGTTTCCATTTTGTTGTTAGAAATATAGTATTTTCACGCGAAAAAATGACCCTTCACTTGCACGGCCGTTGTCCACCATTTTGACTTCGCACAAAGCTTGGACTACACAATTTCAAGTAGGGGTGTGCAAGTAATCTTGTCATAAACAAAAGAGGGCGTCTTGCTGCAGAGAGGGACACCAGCGCACTCTGATCTGTGAGGGACTGAGGTTTATTGTACAACGCTATCACCCTTTAGCATAATGGTATGGTCCGCGCTGCCACTGAGGCAACATGGCAGCCGATCTCAGAGCGGCACGGAGAGCCAATTTTCTTGAACTGAAAATCGCAATTTTCAGACGTTTAACCTATTGATTTTGAGTCAAAATCTTGTTTCTGTCCATACCGTATGGGTTACATACTGCTTTTGTCACTTTTAAAGCATTTTGGATGTGTTGACGCTGTGTTGACGCCGTGTTGACGCAAGGAGTGTGTTGACGCTGTGTTGACGCTTTTTAGTATGACCGCCTGCTTGTACCATGCACTGTGCATTGTGCACCTGCAGCGCGCTTTCTTTTACTGCAGTGTGAACTTCACAGGTAAACTACTGTCTAGTTATGGACTTTATGCGGAAACACAAGGGAACCAGCGATGCAATGCTGTACGTGTGCTGCGCTTGCGCTAGCGCCAGCGCCAGCGCTAGCGCAATAGATTTGACATTTGACACGTAAATAACATAACAACATACACACTGTAACGCACACCCATGTAGGTTAGGACTTGGCTACATATGTTCGATTTTACTTGATGATTTGTCTTCGTTGTATATCTGTAGTAGGCCTACACCTTCGAGTATTGAGTACGAAGTAAGTATTGTGTGATTATGGAGCTATTTGTGATAGTTGGTCAGTATTTTACTATGTTCAGATGTTGAAGGTTACAATTTTTGTACTCTGATTTTTTTCGATGCCCTTCTGGCTTCAGCACGATACAGTGCGTATTGTATAGCCTAATCGCACGGTAAAAATACGGGTGATCGTGTACAGTCACGACAGTGTAGTTTTTAGGCCCCCCAAAAAAGTCTCCGGTTTCTGGTATGCGCGCGCGTCGCCGTAGCCATGCGCGTCGGCAAAATGAAAAAGGTTTTTGTTTCAATGAAAGATGATGTCTCACACCGCCAAACTCACTGGTTTGACTGGAATCCTGCTGCTGCACAATTTTTACGTGTTTTTAGATTGGGTTATGATCGAGAATAAGCTTTATGTGGCCTGTCTGGACTCCCATATATTTGCACGAAGTTTAGTCAGGCACCATTTGCAGTCATCAGCCGACATTTGAAGCAAAAAAAACAGGTAAAAAAAAAAAAAGCTGCATCGCCGCACCACTTTTTGGGCAAGCTCCATACCAGAAACCGGAGACTTATTTTTTTTTGGCCTTAGGACACACGTCTCCATTTTTTAAACGCATTGGCTGTTAATTACGGCAGCCGTAACGCACTTTCGTTAGCATCTGATAGTGAAAGTACATGTAGTACTCCTATATTTTATGTCAGGATCTTCGGGTGTCATTCTACCAAATGGCTCTCGGACTTTATTTCCCTTTAAAAAAAAAATGCTCCAAAAGCCATGGATTAAAAAAAGGAAAATAAATTCATGAAATTTACATAGGCCTAAATTATAAGAACAATTTGATTAAACACAAGAAAGTAAAGAAAACTATAAAAAAAAAAAGCGGCGCGCCATTGGGGCAGCGAATTGAACCGGGATCCCCGGCATAGTAGTCGAATTAGCTCTCTTGAGTGGAGTGCCAAAATTCACTTGCCCTCCGTACTAACGCTCCACTGATTTGGCATACTTTGGTGACAGGTACATCTACATAGATCTACACAGGTACTCAGCAAAGTCCACTTCTGGATGTTAACGCTGAGGTGACACAGTCTACACGCTGGTAGGCCCATTCATGCCATTTGTGCATTACCTTGTGAGGGCAAAAGGCCCCCCCCCCCCCAAAAAAAATGGTAAACTAAAGAGAATACAAATGAGAAGACAGTTACCCTGGATAGATCCACACATTCATGACATTCCATAAGACCCCTTAAATTGTTCAAAAAAACAGGTTATTTTGAAAAATGAACAAAATATTCTGAAACTTAATAGGCCCTACTGCTCAAAATTAAATGTGTCTGCCGAGTTGTGCAGTCCATTTCATTTATCGAACAATCTAGCCCGTGTGTGACGTCACTATATGAAGAAAAACAATTCGCGCTCAATCAACGACTGTTTCGTGTACTGATATGTGCCCCGTGCCAAAAAACCATAATGCACGGAAGAACCCAGCAACACTTGGCGCTAAGAGATGGGGTTTGCCCCGGCGTTTCTGGGGGTTATCCTCATACGCTGCAAGGGTAAAGGTCTGAAGTTGGATGAAAGGCTAAAGTTGGTGTGATATTCTTAAGTGAATTTTACCGACTCAACTAGAACCAGTTTTTGGGGAGCCTTTAGTCCTCGTGAGGGTATGCAAAGCAATATATACCATGTACCTGTCACCAAAGTATGCCAAATCGGTGGAGCGTTAGTACGGAGGGTACCGAAGTTCTAGGGGAGACACATACATTTCGCTGGTTGGTGCGCGCGCACCGTTCCTTGTGTGTGACGCATGTACATGTACACCAGGTGATTTCTACCATGTTAGTATGTACACGCAGTGGCTGTGCTTCGTGGCAAAATATTGCAGTCAGGCAAGATGGCGTCGTTCTGTCACCACCAACTGTTAGCTCGTACCCCCTTCCCTGCAAACAGGACGCTGGGATACGCTTCACAGAATCTTGTGAAGGAAGTGGCCTATGGCCTATGTATAAAGCATCTGGCTGCAGCTGTTCAGGACCGCAGGTAGACAATGTGCGCAAATGCTATCCGAAAACTTCCCATAGAAATGCACACGTTCCATACCGGATGTGATTTCTGTTTCATTGCGGACCATGCCGACAAAATTTGGAGCGTCGCATAATGCAATCCGACCGTTCCTGATTCAAAACTGAGCCTGAGCAAGTGACGGGAATTGTAAATTTACAACACAGATAAGTTTTACAGAATTTCCTACATTATTACGCTTTTCAACGAAAATATAAACATCTCTAACCTGGAATAAAAAAGTAATGAATCAGTCTTAACGGCCATTTCAAACCTTGCAGAGTCATGACCGTGATGACGCGCATGTCACCGGTCACGCAAAATCCAACCAATCAGAGCGTGAATTAATCAGAGTATCCCAGCGTCCTGTTTGCAGGGTGGGGGGTACAAACGAACCCTAACTGTACTTTCTTTGCCGGTGTGAGGGGGTACTTGTGAACGGAGTGGATAGTGTGGACTGAACAGACAAACTGACTAGCCTCTTTTTCTCAAGTTATACCATGGAAGTGGTTATACATGTAATATACACATGTGGATTATCAATCATGAAAGGGAAATGACCTACATGTAATGTACTCAGGAAATCCCATGATGATTTGCGAAAGCTGTATCCTTTGTGCGTGATCCCCTTTGCTACTACCGGTACATGTACAAACAAATTTGTGCATTGTATAAGGTTTGCCACATTTTACTAATGTTGTCAGCATTTATGACTGAGCATGATCCCTGGTATGGTACACGAAATTCCTATAGGTACATGTACATGTATGCACAAACGTATGATACACATACTGTCACGTACATGTACATATTTGCGTTTACACATTTTTGTCCTGCCTAAAGCCTGTTGAAATCAACACAGGCCCATCGTAAGCAGAACTGGATCAAATTGAACACAAGTTGGCAACTCTCAATCATGTCAATACTGTGTATGAGAGTCCCAAAACTAAAGGTATTGAAAACATGCAATACAAGAAAACAGACTGGCACATGAAACAACCAGTCCAACACCGCTTCAGTACTGCTTCGATCAACTGTGCCAATTAAATCAAACATGTGGCATGAACCAGGAACTAGTCTCCATGCACATGATGTACTACAAACTTTTCCAAGTCAGCCACCAGACTAATGACACTGAATGAAGAGGTCAGTCTTTAGGACCATGGTTGGACATGTACCAGTCTAGTCTTTAGTCTCATTTTGAAATCCATTGACTTCCCTCTCATGTGCGAAACATTGAAGAAATGTCTCCTTTAAAAATTGAATTGAGTCTGTAAACTTGGATGGTGAAATACTGAGGACCTTTTCTTTGCCCAATGGAATTTTTGGAGAGATTTGCTGGCTAAAGAGTGAATAAAGTTGGCCTGATTTAGTTTTGCACGTTTGAGAGCACTCTAGGTCCCGGCCAGTCTGGGTTTAACCTGGTATTGAAACGTCACAAGTTGTGTTCCCATTGGACTTGTAGTCATCAGCACAAACAAGAAGAGGATGTAACGGTATGCACCGTCTCAAAATTGCCGGTACAGATAACAAAGTCATTTTCCCCATCCTACACAATTTGCAGCGTGTGGCATTGCTTCGGTTAAGTAGCTGACTATTTTAGTGTGCGCAAATAACCCACTTACAGGTAGGTCAAAGGTTTTTAATAATAATAATCAAAAATACATTTATATTGCGCAAATTTCATATGAATGTAATCAAATGTGCTTTACAATTATTATCCCTGTTCATCAAGAATGATAGCATCTTTTCTGCAGCAGCTTGAGATCAGTGCAACTTGGTCTCTACCAGTGTTGGAGTACCGGGGTACTCGTACTCGAGGAGCACAAGTCAAGTACTAAAGTATGCAAGTACTCGGCCGTACTCGACTATCAGTAATGTCAGTACTCAAAAATTATTTGGACTCGGCCTGTACTGGACTCCTTGTAATTGAATTTTGGCACGGACTCGTTGGTTTGGACTCGGTACTGGACTCCAGTACTCGGGAGTACAAATCGAGTACATTTTTAAAAAAATGATTCGTAGCTCATCCTGGAGCACAACACGAGTGCAGTCTGTATTACAGCCATAGATATACAATAAAAAGACAAGATCTGTGGCGCGTGCATAAGCCCCCATTCACTGTGCGATAAATGTGCGCCATTTTTGTGGTCTCTTGTGGACGCGCAAAAAATTTACATAAAGTCATACAGCTCGATGTATCTGTCCTCCAGCACGTAACCTAGCTCTAACATGTGCAAAGCTAGAAATTTATGCGCACCGAGTATACATACATGTACGCGCTGTGCACACATGTGGCGCTTTCTGTTTTGGCTACGATAATTTTATTTTCTGCAAACTTACAAACAAAATGTATTTATACCAGTGTAAACCTTTACATTGTGCAGGCCATTTACTCAAGAGCAAATGCTTTTTGAGTCAAAGCCTTTGTTAAATGTTATCCATACAGATGCGATAAATGCTAAAAAATTTGTAGTAAATGCACATATGAGCTGGTTTTTATTCATACAAACTATGGTATTATTTGTACTTAATGAACTTTGTTAATATTAATTTTTCGCGATGAACATTAAAAAATGCAGATTTTTTTTGCGCAGAATGTCCTTTAATATTTTCAAGGTTGCCCCAACCCAGCCTTGAAGACAAGTAAATATTTGAAATCTGAAGCATTAATTTACTCCTTTTTTATACGAAATGAACGAAGTAAACGCTTAGGCCTATAGTGTGGCAAAAGGTAAAAAGTAATTCTTTTCAGATTTGAGCAAATGGTTTTTAGTAAACGCGTTTGCTTAATTTTCATTCATATGCGAGTAAATGCTCAAAAATTGGTAGTACACGTAAAAGCAAATGCCATGTTTTATTCATACGAACATGCCACATGGTATCATTTGTACTTTATGAACTTTGTTAATTTTTTTTCCCCATTAACATTAAGAAATGCAGTAGGCCTAATATGTGCACAGAATTATTCACTTTATAATTTCAAGGTTGCCCCAACTCAGCCTTGAAAATGACTAGTGCATATATTTGAAATCTGAAGCATTTACTCCTTTTTATTCATACAAAACGATTCATTGTTTAATTATTTATTTATTTCTGGTAATGAAACCAAGGATTCCTCAAAAGTGCATACCCAGGCACTTTAGCTCGCAAACTTGTAAAGAGAAACATGTAGAGAGAAGACAATGAGAAGAAATTGTAGTTTTAGAGGTTGGAGGAAAACCCCAGAAGAATAGTCTGGCGAAAACCCACAGAATCAGGTAGGGACTGAAAACCCAATCCACCTACCAGTAGGGTGCTGATGCACAGCGCATTTTGCGCGTAAACGGCATTGCGTTTGTCAAGTTTGGGACGCATTTTTTTTGTATCTGTCCTCCAGCACGTGACCCTCCATGTAAGGCCGCCGATATTGATATTCCCAATACCCCTCTTCCCAGCGTTGATGTACATGTATGTACATGCACATGTGGTGTGGTCCAAAAACTTGCCCTTGGCTGCAAAACAATTGATATAAAATTCCCGTGGTCAATTCATCATCCTGGCCTTATGTGGGCAGTTTATATTCAAGGTGAAAAAGCTAGTCTTTGTTCACTTACTGAGGCCAGAAAAATATGAATAGTTTATCATCCGGGCTTTTTGAAAGAGGGGTGCAGTTGTTTTGTTTGTTTTTGCGTGTGTTTTTTTTTTTTACCAAGATGGCAGATTCAATTGGATTCTTCAATTTCTCGACTCTTTTTGTCAATTGATACAAAATTATGTCCAATAGAGCAGGAACCTTTTTACAAAGCTACAATGTACAATGTTGTTGCAAACAAATAAAAAGACAATACATTTGTACATGTGGGCACTTCCACACTAATGGGCCCAAAAGTGTGACATTTGAGAAGACCTTTTGAGTTTTGATAATGTAACTAGGATCTTGGTCTCTCAATTTTTGTTGTCAACATTGCAAGCTTCAAATATCCTCACCTGCAAAGGAACTGGTTTTGTAGTTTAGAAAATATGATGGATATTGTTTTTAAAAGTGTTACGTATGTAACGAAGGACAGGCATTATGGATAAAGTCACAAAGCATAACATTTAATGATCCCGTAATGTTGTCCTCGTAATTATTCAGTCACTTATGCTTTACAAAATGTTATTGGATTAAGGATGTGTAAGAAGTATCACCAAAATGAACTTTTCAAAGTATAAAAAAGTAAAAATACATGGCGTTTATAGCCAAATATATAATAGGAATATAATGTATATAATATATTACATGGCAGGTATTAACGATTTATGCAAATTAGGCAAATTTCCACCACTTAGATCTTTTAAGACTTTTAGTCATTCTAGGAACCTTATGGAAATGCATTGTGGTGAAAAAAAATTCTGTTGCAAATTGTGTGAGGTCAAACCTTATTTTGCCTGGACGAATACATGTATGTCAATAATGTCAATGAAAGTGTCTACACGTAGATTAGGAACTGAATTTGTCCTAAGCACCCTTTTCCTTGCAGTGTCTCTGTTCATGTTACCTACCGTACCGGTACGTACATAACAAAGAAAAAAGACCTGTTATTTTCTCAAGTAAAAAGATATCATCTATTGTATGAATACGAATACCATTGAAGTACAAGTCTTTGTGATGGTACATGTAAAGTCCATTAAATCATACTGAGGACACTGTGACCCTGGCCTTCCTGTCACGCCTGTGGACTACAGTGTATGGTCACGCTTCCTGAGTGCTTATAAATAAGTGTAGGTCAAATTTAGGGATCCAGTAGTGCATGAACAATGGATACACACTGTGTGGATTAAACTTGTAAACTCCATTGTTGCCATTTTCCAAATCACCTCGTGGAATAATCTCCTGTTAAAATCAGGCATTAATTGTTTTACACATGTACCGTACAATGTATTTTAAGTTTACCTTACGGTAAGGTCTTTACCCAGAGAGTGAACATGGACACTGTGTGGTGATCGGTAATGGTTGAGTTTCAAGTTTGAAGAATCTTCCTGTTTAAACAGGAATTCCTGTTTGTTTGGGGGGTTTTTCCCCAAATTTGTGCGTTTTTATTTATTTTGAGCCTGTTTTGGGGCTTTTCTTTGGCCTAATTTCACATCTTTGTTTCTGGTTTTTAACAAGTTTCCTGTTTTTATCATTAAAATTCATTCTCATGCCTGTACTAAACATGTAGATGACTGACAATTCACTCTTTTCACGTTTCCGTCATAAGCATGCAGAGCCTCGATCGGGCAACTTTACACAATACCGGTAGATAGCAGGCTCAGTGATTCCCGTGTCGGGGTTCAGTGATACCCGTGTATACCCGGGAATCACTGAACCGGCTATTCATTGTCATGATTGTGTTAATTAGTTGCCAGATCGAGGCTCTGTATATGTATGGCGGAGCGTGCAAAGAGCGAATAGGTCCCCTACTGCATTCATTAATAAAAAAAAGATGAATATTAATTTCCATCCATCATGTCCATGCTGACGGTATGGTGTGTACATACCAGTAGTATGGATCGAGGGAAGCTTAAATTCACTCGGGTGTGGAAAATAAGCAAAATCAACCAACATTGCTGCAACTGGAAGCAATTTTTTTTAATGATTTCATTTAGAATTGCTGAACTTGTTGAAGTGCATCCCATTTCTACTCTGGGTCCAACTCCTGTTATTAAGTACAGCAATTTGCTGTGCACAAAAAAAATTATGTCGCGTAAATGTACACGTGTACATTTGTATGTGTACATTGTACATGTACTTTGCTTTCAAATTGCAACTGGGCCCGATTTCATGGCTCTGCCTTATACTGAACAAGCTGATTCACCCGATCATAGATCGGGAAGGGCGTATTTGTGTTGGGGTTGAAAATGTGGGGGAGTTAAATGTAAATGGGGGATTTAGTTGAGAAGACATATGCATTGCAGAAAAGCAATTTGGTGCGATCTGAGGCAATTTCTGACTACTATAGTAAAACCAATTGTTTTGATCAGCAAAAGATCATCTTTTAAACATCATTTTCGAGTTTGGAGTCATTGAATCAGCTACATGTATTCTGAGCAATAGAATATATCATTATAGTACATACATGTAGGCTACAATTTTTATTCGGAGAAAAAAAAGTGTGTGGGGCGGGGGGGTGCAAGCGATATATGGTATCCCCCGCTTTAAAATGTGGGGGTGGAGGTCCCCCGTCCCCCACCGATATATAGATAGAATAAAATCCTTTTTTACTACAGCATAGAAATCCTGTGCTAGTAAGCATATTTCACGGGTTAGCGAGGAATTTTGGATTGTGTGCATGCTTGCACATGTACATCCCGGTGTTTGTTTTTTTGGCTTTATTGTGTTTCCAAAGAATTTTTCTGCTTGCACTTTAAGCACTTAATGATGATCATTGGGGCACAATTCTGTTGTTAGCAGTGCCATGAAATTGGGCCCAAGCTTTAACTGATTTTTGGCTACTCATTACCTAGCAAGATTTTGTTTTTACTAGCTCCAATCATAAAACAAGCTATAGGGGGCCTATAGGATTCTATTAAATCAACCATGCTCCAACTACTTGTAATTGCGAGCCCTAAGCTGGCTGACTGTAACAACATTTTATGTAATTGGGTCATAGATTCACTTGAGAATATTTGTATAGTGATGAAGAGTCGACAATTATTTGTTCAAATACATTTTTGTATTTAAACATGTACTGGTAAATGTACGGTACACGCATACGTGTACAATTACCGGTACTTGTACATGTGCAATTGTGCGTATTGACTGCAGTCATTGACCGAACAGTGTATAGGTCCACGCACTTATTGTTCATGTTAACCTTTGTATTTTGTAATCAGCCAAACCCAGTCATTATCAATATTACAAGTGCTGTATACAGGATGGGTTATATTGATATTACACGTAAGTGTTTTTCCACTGAATTATATCTACAGACATCATGTGATGGCAAACATGACGTATGTTTTGGTTTGTGCAAAATACAACATGCAGTATACACGCATATTTCGTACATGTATGTACCAGTATGCAGAGTTGTTTACCATGCAGTATACATGGACATGTACATTTGTATGTAGGTCATGGCAGTATTGTTTTTGTCTCGCCTGAACTTTGTTCAGGAAAGAGACTATGCAAATATCACTATATCTGTCTGTATACATGTACATGTACATTGAACATGTACATGTAGTATACATTTGTCTGCACGGTATTAAAGTTTCGTAAAATTGGCCTAATTAGTTGAAGTCCAATAGGAACCAAACTTGAACCATAAATATGCAAATTGGGAACCTTCATATGATAATGATGTCAATGATCACATATGAAGGTCAAAGATCATCTGGGGTCAAGTTGTAAAATAGGCTGAACATGTGAGCTTGGTCTCATTTCACAAGTTCATGTCCAATTGGAACCAAACTTGGGTCATACCGGTAGATGCAGCATGGCAACCTTCATATGTAAGCCTGTTTCGTTGTTCAGCTCCATGCATGATTACAATGTACATGTTTGACAGTTTGAGTTAAGACATCTTGTCTATTTGTATTCTTTGTTGCAGAAGATGATGCTTATTGGAAGACAACTAAGGCTGGGGTGCCTTGCTGTACTTACTGTGTGTTTGTACTTCTGCCAAGATGTCTTCAGTCTTGGTATGTACCAATGCATGTATGCTCTAGCCTTGGTGCGAAGACGTCCTTAGCAGTGCAATGTTCAAGCATGGTTAAAGAGTGCACGGTCTATTGGATTCACCGAAGCAGGCGCTACACATTAATTGCTACCACGCCGCAAAGGACGTCTTGGGAATTTTACATTTCTGCTCGGGAAATTCCGAGCTGAACTGTGTGGCATTAGCATGTCTGGTTTCTGTACGCACTGCTGAATTGAATTTGAATTGAATTGAACTGCTGCAGTTTTCCTAGCGCTATCCATCAAATACAAGTATCCTGCTTTAGACTACCGAAGTATTACTGCGTATTCTGGTTCAGGGGCACAGCTTAGGTGTGTTGACAGCAACGCACTAACCAGCGTGTGAACCAGAACAAAGACAGATGACCTACCGGTACCTGTACCACTTTGGTACCTCTATTGCAGTGCAAGATTCTTAAGACATACTTTCAGAGCGGTTCGGCGACCAATCGAGTCAGGTTCGTTGATGGGAACATGCATGCTGCTGTGAGATACATGGCTGTACAGTCTATCATTAACTACCCCGCTATTAGGGGGACCTACACGTCTTGCACCAATATTAACTACCGGTATGTATGGGCGAATGTAGTGTGCGTATACTCTGAAATACCGGTAGTTCTTTATTGATTCAGAACCATCAGCTTGGAATTTGGAAATTTCTATTTAGAGGTGGTCGTCAGTCCTGAACATTATTACTGTAGTCATTGATATTAGGTATATTATATCTCATACTAATAAGGGCGCACTGTCATGTGATGGAAATAAGCCCGCCCAGCTTGCTGTCATGTTGGCTGGTAACTAAGGACCAAATTTAGTTTGCGAACTTCGCTGACCTCGCGAACGGTCATGTTTGAAGGCATCGCTAAAGTCAAAGTATTTAAATGTACCGTACTCACAAAAGATTCCTTTAAAACAAAGTGATATTAATAAACTACAAAAGAGGTCAACCAAATGAATTTTGTAAACAAAAAAGTGGGTCTTTCAATTTGATAAGACTTTTGATATGTTATACAACAGTTATCTAACCGGCCTAGTACATGTGCTCATAATCTCGTTTTGGTTAGTTAAAAAATAAACAAGTAATGCTCATTCAGTACAGATTGAACAAACCTACATGTATGTAATCTAAATACCATTCTCCTTGTGTACGTGTGGGTAACAACTGTGCAGGTTTACATCCCCCCATCAAAAAGAATAAATAAATGAGTGGATTAAATTAGATTATATAGGATTTCCCGGCTATTTTAAAACGTTTATCATTCAAATTCACCATTTCTAATATTTATATTCGCCCATCACCGTCGATTTAGTGCACTTCCAACGTTTAATTTCGTCTTTTGTGTGACAGTATAAAATTCAGTTCAAGCAATTCAAACAAGTACACGTTTTCGTACTGGAGTATCGTCTAGTCTACATGTACACCAAACCTATTTAGTCAAGATATTACATTCGTCTAACTGATTTATTTTCAACGAATTCGATTTCTGAATGCTGCCATTCGGCAACAGCTTAGACGAATTTGATCTGTAATGATCTTCAAAGGGAACTTGAAAGAAGTATTATCTGGCAAGCGCTGCATTGCGTGCGAAAATGTTTTTGACTGTATCAATAGAGGGCGCTGTTTCTAATTTTTTTCCTCATGCAGAATTTTCGGCGTTTTTATCCAACATTTTTTCATTCCCAAACAAACTGTGGATCGGGGAACAATGTTTTTTCGATATGGTACATCATAATCTACATGTCTGGAAAGTTTTATAAAATTCGGCGGACCAGATCGCGTATCTCGAAAACTAAAGCGTTTTCGGCCTCTCGTCCCACGGACTAACTGTGCACCGACGGAAAACATACTTTAAGTGCCCTTACATCATTAGGTTGTACATTACAATGTAAATCACATGCTACTGTTACAGTTATTAAAAAATAATCATAAAATCTGGAGAGGGATATACAATTTGGGTTACTCAGGTTCCGGTAACTCACTAGTCTCTATACAGCTTGTCCGCCCATCTTTGGTACAAATAAAAACATATCAGAAACAAATAATCAAACAAAAAAAATCTTTTCACAGAAAATATTTATAACATTTCTCACTGCCTAATAAAAACAAAAGCTCAGGATAATTCTTGCAATTTTTGGTATACGTACAAAGTAAAAACAAGGTGCCAAAGACTACCTAAAATCATACCTAAAATCATTAACTTTAGCCATTTTTCATTACATCATTTATAGGGTGCACATAAGTCATATGCTATAAATGTACTGTTAGTTATTAAAAATTAATCATAAAATCTGGAGAGGGATATACAGGTATTTTGGTTACTCACGTTGCGGAACTGACTTTGCAGTTTGTCCGTCCATATTTGGTACAAATAAAATGTCAGAAACTAATAATCAAACAACAAAAATCTTTTCACAGAAAATATTAACATTTCTCTCTGCCTAATAAAAACAAAAGCTCACGTTAATTCTTGCATTTTTTTGCATGTACAAATGTACAATGTAAAAACAAGGTTTCAAAAGAACTAGAATAGTTAATTTTAGCCAATTTCTTTTTAACCATATATGTATCAATTGGACTGCCACATCACTCATACTGCAAGCTCTTGTCCCCAATAATATGATACCGGTGTGGTTGTGGTGCTTGCAGCTTTGAAGATTTTATAAATTTTCCATTTTTTAGACATGTCTGCTTTTTCTTGGAATTGATACTAAAGCTGTTTCGAAGGAATACTGCAAAGCAGATCACTGAGAGAATAAACAATTCTAAGAATGTGGCTAGGCCCTACCTTAGGCTATGTCTTTATTTGTTTATAAGAAGAGATAAAAGTTTGCAAACACACAGATTTGCAAATGACATAACACATTAACTATGTTTGTTGTCAGTCACCAGGTCATCTTGTTATACACATATATACCGGTACCTGTATGCAATTGACCCTCAAACCTTTTTGAAGGAATACTGGCAAAGCAGATTACTGACAGAATAAACATTTCTAAGAACATGAAGAGTGTGGCTATGTTTTTATTTGTTACAAGTCGATAAAAGTTTGCAAACAAACACACAGATTTGCAAATTACATTTCACATTATCTCTGTTGTCAGCCACCAGGTCATCCCCATACATGTACCGTACATGTACTGTATACACGATGCAGTTTAATGGAGTTAATCTTTGTTCTTATAATGTAAGCCAAGTTTGTCCAAAAGACTTATGATAACTACCGGTACTTACAAAGTATCAACCACCTTGTAAAACCCAGCCCCCCTAAAATGAGGACAATATTTGAAATAGTTTGATTGGATTTGGTTACCGGTATTAACCCTAATACCGGTAACTCCCCAGGGTGATTTACTGGGAACCTTCCTCATCTTTGCAAATTTATCCCAACACATATGGTAAACTGCACATTGCATTATGCCTTATCCCATCACAGTCAGTACTATAGTGCAGTAATCATCCTAAGACCAAAAAACAAAAGTCTCCGGTTTCTGGTATGCGCGCGCGTCGCCGTAGCCATGCGCGTCGGCAAAATGAAAAAGGTTCTTTTTTTCAATGAAAGATGATGTCTCAAAACCGCCAAACTCACTGGTTTGACTGGAATCCTGCTGCTGCACAATTTTAACGTGCTTTTAGATTGGGTTATGGTCGAGAATAAGCTTTATGTGGCCTCTCTGGACTCCCATATTTTTGCACTAAGTTTAGTCGGGCACCATTTGCAATCAACAGCCGACATTTGAAGCAAAAAAAATCAGGTGTAAAAAAAAAAAGCCGCGCCGCCGCACCACTTTTTGGGCAAGCTCCATACCAGAAACCGGAGATTTTTTTTTTGGCCTAAGGTTCCAACAAACCCTGGTGTTGGACTTTGGCTGGTTGGGGATCGTTAAGTTAAAGGCTTTCAAATGATTTCTAAGGCCAGAGTGAAGCCAAAGCTGATATTTTGACAACCCCACATATTGACTGGTCATTTCCTCCTTTGTTCTTTCCCTAGATTGCAACATGACCATAACAATCAACTCCTCCAATAGTGAGGGTGTGTTCTCCTCGCCTTCGTTCCCTTCCTCCTACCCCAAGCTGCCTGAAGCCTACTCCTGCTGGCTGACACTGATCCCAGACGACCCTGACAAGGACTTGTGGCTCACCTTTGACGATTTCCACCTCAGCAGCGAGTACGTTCACCATGACATGTGTGACGCCGAGGAATTTGATTATCTGGCTGTAAGTACCCATGGCAAATTTGGGTGGTTTTTTTTTGGTCATACACATACAATGACATACACTATGAACCCCAGAATTGTCAGGAAGAATTTGAGCAACATACACGTATACATGTACATTTATGAATTACAAATATTCATGTACACAGGTACATGTACATGAACCGATGTGCCGAGTACTTCCATTTTGTCTCGGGGAGATTCAGCCAATTTGGGGTCCATATGGCATTTATAGAGATGGCCAGTACTTGCTAGATTTTTGTGTTTTAAGATGTAATCCCCATTTCAAAACAAGCCAAAAAACTACATGTAGATAGAATGTTTCATTTTGATAATTCAGAGTAGCATTGAAACTTCAAATGACACTGCCGTGTGCTTATGTGAAGATTTATTGCATGATAATAAAAGTCATAAAATTTAAAGGGCCTGACGTTTGGAAGCTAGATGGATCATTTTCTGACATTTATAGGTACTGCTTACCGGTACTTGTGGTTTATCTGCAATCCGCCAAAAAACATATCCATACAAATTATATCCATTATTACAAATCAACATACGTAAATTATTGTAGGAATAAAACATGGTTTGAGGGTTGACAGTCAATATTATCTCCCCGAGGTATAGGAAGTTGACTTTTTCATATTCAGAAAAAAATCATAAAGTTACGCATACCGTATGTTTTCTCGCAAAAAAAGTTGTTGTGCATGTGCCACATGCATCTTTTCATGTAGCTGCATAGTGCATGCTGTTCCGCTAGGGCGATGTTTGCGTGTGCGCACTACCCCCGTGCGCTAGTTCAACGATTGCTTCGTAAATGTAGCAGCTCACTGGTAACCTCTCCGATACTATACTGTTCAACCTGTGCGTGAAACTTCGCATGCGCACTCTGTAAACAGCAAAACTAGCGGCTGACACTATACGGTGAATGGACCAGTGAGAACTCGGGTCTCGATCATGAATATGTGTACTGTATGAGGTACATGTTGTATGGATGACCTGATATGACCACCAACTTCTTCTAAATATTTATCCGAATGAAATGTTATTTGTTTTTTAAGATTAATGTGTGAATAAACTCTCACCCTTTACTCATAGATATAGTTGAAAGGCTCAAGTTACATGCCAAACGTACAAATGTATACATATAAACCCTTATCTGATGGCACCCTGGGCAATGCCGCAGGGCAAGGCAAGGGTTGATATGTGTGTATTTCATTCCGTTCCCCAGATATACTCGGGGTCTACAGTGACTAAGTACTGCGGATGCCGAAGACCAGATATGTTGATTCATGACGGAGGGGAGGTCAGGCTGGAGCTGCACGTCAGACCCGCTCGCATCGATGAGTCAGCGTTCAGGGCATTCCAGGCCCGATACCAGTACCTCGCCGCCGCAGAGCGCATGAACCTCAATGATATCTACTTGTGTGAGTGTGGGTTTCTAGGCCAGTGGGCGGCGTTTTGCCATCAAAACGTTTCCTGCAATAAAAGTCACTTCTAATGTCCGGCCGTTGAGAGTCGATAGAAGCCTGTGCATGGATATCAGTGGGGGCACACAAACAAGCATAGACAGGCTGTAAAAGAGATATGAAGTGAAAATTGTGAGAGCTGGAATTGCTTCTGACAGAACCAGGGGCTTATCTCATGAAGCTGTTAAGCACAGGAAATCGCTGTGCTCAGAAAGTATTTGCACACAAAAAAGATCACCACTCCAGCCACAATTTCTTGTTACACACATACATATGGCTGCATGGTGCTCAATATCTGAGCACCATACCACATGTAAGTGCAGAAAGGTACTTACCGGTACATGTGGCAGGCCCCACAGCAAAACCTATAAAACCTATGAAAACCTATATCAATTAACTTAGAACCTATTTCATTTTTAAAAGTAACTATACAAAAGCCCATATTTTTTTAGTCTGCCATATACATTTCAACAATTTTTCAAGAAAATTTTAAGATTCAATTTTACCCACAGTTAATTGACGTTATTCCAAAATTACGGCATTGTCAGTGTTCATGTAGACCTACCTCTCTAAGATTTGTGTGCAAGTATTTCAGAATTGGGCAGTAAAAAATGTACATGTTGGTAACTTTATTTTGTGTGGAGAAGTTGAGGTGGTACCTCATGCTAAACAACTGCACAGTTTTACATCCTAAAAAACATATAAATGCCCATTTTGGCGCTTGGAAAACCTTTATAACCTAAATTTTGATTCTCAAAACCTACCGGTATTAAAAATCTTATCATGTATTGATAAAGAGGCCGTGTGGAGATGGTTTGCGCATCCTCGACCCCAATATGTGTGTGCATCAACTCCAAGTACCAACCTGAATAACTTGCTCTTGGCTTTGTACACAACCCATGGGACTTGCTACCAGATTTAGACGGAGCAGTTTGATTGGTTCATAATCAAGGGGATATGAATATATTCATCCTACATATTACAGTGTGGCTGTCTAGATGTAGTTACTTGTCCTCATGCAATTCTACCCTAAGGCACACCTGAGTAGTGGGTAGAGGTACCGGTACACATGGTACATACCCATAATAGAGTACTGCTTCATGTACCAGTACATGTACATGTACATTGTACATATATGCTGTTGTTGACCTTATCTGAAAGTTTCAAAGGGACTCATAATAGACCCTATAGACATGGTAGAGTGAAGAACCACTGGGTCAAGGACAGGCTGGTCAGCACAGATGTTGTAGGTGTGGTTTTAATTAGACCAATACACAGGCATGCAACTTTTCCTTGAATCTGCTGATTTCCTTGGTTTTTATACTTCTCATGAATGTCGTTACAAATTTGAAAAATACTGTACAGAGTCTTGTGTGATTTATAGTTTACTTTTTTTTTCTAAATTCCCAGTTGCATGCCTGTATACAACTTAACAAGCCCATTGGAAGATTTTTATTAAAGGTTCAGTTCATATGTAATTTGTGCATTTTGTTCATTTGAAGCAACAAAAAGTTCTCAAAATCTAAAGAAGGGTGCTGAACAACTAACCTTATGACATGTATGAAGTTTCAGATCAGCTTCAGCTTTATATTTCGAGAAAAACAACATTCTAGGATATCGATTTCAAACCAAAAGTTGCTGAATCATGTTTTGAATTGGGCCTGAATTCAGCGTCTGAGACACGTTCTCGCTGAGCCTATTGCAGCTACGCGATATCGTTGGAATTAAAAGCCTTCTTCGTTGATTTTTTTAAAATGACAGCATGCTAGAAAGAATAATTTCACAGGGAGTTTAGATCCCTTACTATCTTTCAACCAAGTATGTTCCTCAATAATAATTACGTCAGTTACTTTTTGGATAGCTGCAAATGATGGACTGTATAGCTTTAAAATTAGTCCGGGTTTTAGATAGACAGACCATCTGCCAGTCAATTCTTTGTTCTGCCCCAGCAGTTTTTGTAATATTAATACATGTACCCGTACATGTGTTCAAGTACATGTATCATATTGGACAGATCACAAATTGAGATTTCTCATTAAAACAAACCACAGGTGGTTTCATGCTTTTGTATTAGCCCTAACCATAGAGCTATATTAAATTACTAGAGCGCTAACTTCATGTACAAAGTAATGCCAGCTGGGCGCATCCATGTTTGTGCACAAACCTATGGAGACCTACAAATTTTGTACGGCTTTTGTACGGCTATTTGCATATCTGTGTTTGTATTCCATACCGGTGCGTCATCGAAGCCGATACGCCCCAAACCCGAAACGCACGATCAGCAAATGAGTGTGTCATTTTGCTCTACGCAAACAGCACAACGCATGCGCGTATTCGCTGAAGATGCTTTTTGCCGTCACATTTTTTTAAACCGTCAATGATGCGCTTAAGTTGTTTGCGTATGTTCTAGCATGTAGAGTACACTTTCAAAATTCAATCCATCTAATTTCCTTATGTTCTACAAACACGCACATGAATTCAAAATGTCTGCGCCCAGGACGGCTTCAAAGCGTCTCCGCGCGCAGAATGAGGAGTTAGCGCTGTAGTAATTTAATATAGCTCTATGACCCTAACCCGCTTAGTCCCCTAATTCCTGCAAATCCTGTAACTGCCACCAAAAAACCACCATGAACAAATTGGATACAACTCCAATCCTCCAAAATTCACCGTAATTTCTTGTATTTGTTGTCCACTGCCTCAATCCTGCAAAATTCTCTAACAATCACTGTTAATACGTTAAGGCAATGCTGATAATACATGTACATGTACATTTATCCTGGAGCAGTGTGGATGATTTCAAGTATCATCTCAGCCTACATTTATACATGGATGTCTAAGCATGAATAAACACAGGGTGTAGCCTAGACCTTGACAAGTTTTCCAAAATCAAGTGACACAATTCTGCCGTACATTTTGTGCAACCTCAATCTCTCAATCACTTGCATAATATAAATGCAAGGAGGATTTGGGAAGGTTAGGGTTAAGGCTAAAGGAGCAATCATGCAGTTTTGAAAATATTGACAGAAATCTAGAATATCTTTTATTTTTGTTTTTTACAACCAGCAACTGTTTTCTTTTTTTTTGCTCACAGATTCAGCCAAGCCAGATATAAGCAGCGGTTACCATATGGTGGAGGTTCCTATTTCACCTTTGCCTGCCGCTGTAAATGCCAGAGTCATAGATGGATTGTATTACATAGAGGCAGCACCGGAGATGAAGATTAGCCTCACTGCCTATAGTGAGTATTGAGCTGCAATTAACCTTCTTGAGATACATGTATGATGTCAGTATTCCCACGGACAGTTCCTGAAAAATACTGGAATTTAAAGCTGCTATGGAAAGTCATGAAAGTCATGGAATTTTGTTACTCTGCAAGGAGTCATGGAAAGTTGATATTTCAAGGAAAAAAGTCATGGAATACTGCACAACCCATATGTAATGATGAGCTATATTTGGCTATGGCAGTCTTCCAGTTTGCAAGTTTACATGTAACAATTGTTAACTGATATGATGTGTTTAACACCCGAGGGGCGCATAGCACCCGGAGGGGGTTCAAAACGGCATATCCCACATCACAGCAGTCAATATCGTACCAATCATTCAAAGTAATAATTGGTTGGAACTTAACATATCCCTTTTTCCCCTTTCTATTGCGCGACTGAAAAAAGTCCTTAATGCGGATTCAAACAGCGGCCCAATTGAGATCAGAGATGGGCTCACATCACAGGCGCCCCTCTTGTATGACGGCACTCTAGAGCAACGGACTGAAGTCATCTCTACACAGTCATCTATGTACATCCGCTGGCGTGGAGTTATACGAGACGCCACGCTCACACTAAGCATGGACATCATTGCCTTTAAAGAACCCAGTAAGTCAAGATGCAGTGTGACAGGCCGATACCTGGGGTAGACAAAAATGACGGGAGGGTATCAAATTAAACAAAAGAATATGTATCAAAAGATAATATCAATTAAACAAAGAATTCTGCTTCGTTCAATTACAATGTACTGGTGTTTAGATGATTACAGCTCTTGAACTTTCTTTTGCTACAACCATGATAGCGGATTCCCATAGTGATCATGGTGTGTTAATGAAACGATTGCACAATGAACGGTTCACTTAGTTTTTCACTTCAAACAATTGAGGATTTTCAAATTTTACAATTTTGACATTTTTGGAGAATAGGGAAAACAGGCACATGTGCTTTGGAATATATTAAGAGGTTTTCCCTTCTTTTTTTCTTTCTTTCTCACCGATTTTCAAGGTTCCCGTGGTGAATGTGCTGACGGCAACTCATATTTCTATTGTAAGAACCACCGTTGTATCAAAAGCACATTGACTTGTAACTCCATAGACAACTGTGGTGATGGTTCCGATGAGGCACGAGATAGCCTGACTGACATATGCCATGGTATGTACAAATCGTGAGTGTTGTGCAGCCTGTCATTGCTCAAGGTCATGAAGGTTGAAACGAGAAACTCACGGCCTTGTGTTTTAAGTAATGAATTGCTATTTTACCCGTGACAGGATTTTTAGAGTTGCCACACAATCCCGAGTAAGTCGGACAAATGTATTTTCGAAACCAAAGGGGAAGGTACATGCAATTCAACTCCTGTTTTCAGACTGAAATGTATCTGAAATCCTTCATATACACTGTAATTATACCTATTCAAATTAAATTGTTCAATTAAGTTAGGCAAGCTGCGCAACAACCTTACAAGAAACTTGCATAAATCCTACGCTTGAAGTGGGTTATGCCGTGTTTCATGAAATTGGCTACAAGTCTTATTTACGCTGGCTGTCATGGTGATACATGTAGCCTGCTACCGGTATGCAAATCATCAATATCATTTTCTTGTGGACAGCATAAAATTCAATTGTCAGGAATTCTTGTGAAGATTGTGTCCAATCACAACCTTTGTATATTAACCCTAATGTACCTGAATCCATCCAAATCCCTGTTTTGGAGGATTTTGGCTGATTCAGGATACCTCCATATTGAAAAAGTTGGGGGATTTTGATGGATTCAGGACAGTAAGCCTAGCGGTACTGCAGGATTTTGATGGATTCAGGATACCGCCATATTGAGCAGTTGGGGGACTTTGATGGATTCAGGATCTCAACAGTAAACTCCTTGGCTATATGTTTGGTGTGTACAAGGTATATGTATGTTCTACACTGGGGGATTCTGATGGACTCATTGGTGGATTCTGATGGACTCAGGACACCAAAAAAATGTTTTGCATGACAAAATTGGTGGATTTTGGCAGATTCAGGATACTTTTAGTATGAGTGCTGAAGGGGTTAGGGTTAAAGGTACATACGTTATACAACATTTGCTTTTGCTGTAATTTTCAGAAACAGATAGCTGGGGGTCAGTATTATATAGCAAATAAATTTTGTGTTCATAGATGCTGGAAAATCCTGTTCAGGGATGTGTAACCGATTGCAAACAAAATGTGGACTAACTAAATTTAGTAAATTGCGGGCAGTGCTTGAAAAAAAAGTCACTTTTTCCCCCAACAAAGGTCAGCTGACCTTTGTTGGAAATTGATACAAAAAATTAACTTTTCTTGAAAGTGACGGCACACCAGGTGCCATGATTTCATACATGTAGGATGCTTGAGACTATTATTCACTTACAGTCAAGTAAGGTACTTCATAACAATTTGGTAGTTTTGTTTTTGGATGTTTGCAAATGCAATTGTATACTACCCCAAAATATAGTATTTTTTTTTTTATAAAACTTCTAAAACTCAAACAATTTTTCTGCACATAGCGTCAGGGTCAGATAAGGACAGTAATTTATTTCAATGTGTGATTTGGTTATCTGACTTCCCCTCTTCATAATCAGAAGACATCTGCGATCCCTCTCCTTGCCTCAACGGAGGAACCTGTAGCACCCCTGGACCTTCATGCAGGTGCCGCTATGGATACTACGGAGAGTTCTGCCAGTCTGGTAAATTAAATTATCTGAAATTACATACATTTTCAGTTTGATCACTCTCATTTCCAAAGCATCCCAAGTCCCAAGATAAATGGCTTTGATTTCCTTAGGAAAGGTTTCCTTTGTTTTTTGGGTTTTTTTTCACAAATTCCAAAGAAGAAATATCATAGTCAAACTTCGGGTCTTAGGTTACCCTTCTTCATAGGCATCTATAAAACAAAGCCTAAACACAACATAGTTTATGCGTTTACGTTGTGCCACGCGGCTTCCAATGATCATCACAACATTTTTTAAATATCGGCATAATGCGAAGACCCTCTTGCGTGGCACGCTCAGCATTTTGCTAACAGTTTTGAAAGCCAATGTCGTGTCTAGGTTTTATTTAATAGATATCTATGCCCGTGTCTAGGTTTTATTAGATATCTATGCCCGTTGTATTACAAAAACATGGCATCATTGACCAATCAACAGCTTACATGTAGTCCAGATTTCGAAATGACATGACGTCATGATTTTAGGAAAGTGGACACGAATTGGCTGGTGCACGGGGTCGCATAAATTTGCATGTTTAGATATTATCGGATGTTGGACCAAAGACGAAGAGGGATACGTTAAGACAACAGGTTATACTCAGACTAGTGCTCAATGCCTCCCTGATAGGAGAGGTTATGTACACATGTTCATTGTACCAGCCAAGAAGTAAAAGCTTTTATTTACACTTTTTTGGGTATGTTGTTCTATTATCGCACTTTAAAGAGAACCACTGCATACCAAGCAAGTTTTCCAAATTGACAGAAATATTTCACATGTATTGCTGATGGTGTATTGTGTATGGAATCCATATTTAATATTTATATCATGTGTATCAGGCTTCCAAGTACTAAAAATAAATCAGCGTATTGCTCAGTTACTCGCTGGATCCTACTCAATAAGAGCGTACATGTACGGTACATGTGCAAACTCATGTTTCAACCAGTCAAGAGACCATAGCACGCAGTTCCGGTGCACGCACATCCAGGGTACTTTACTGGTTTGCCAACAACTACAAATGTATAGCCAGCTAAAATCCAAAAAAATCCAACAAAATTTGAGAACTAAATACGCTAAAATACCTTGGAAGCAACAGGGATGACAGCAACTTCTGCGAACATCAAATACAAGCTGCGAAGAATCTACCCATGGGTTTTGAGATGCTGGAGAAGTGTTAATGTGGAAGTGAGGAAAGCAGACCCCAATCTTCATGAAATGTAGTTTTTTCAGATAAAGTCAACCTGATATAAATATTTATAATGGATGTTTTTTGTGTGTGTGGAGGATATACATGTAAGAATACAATGCACTTGCTATTGTTATAGCTCTAGCAATAATTATATTCTTACATTCCCCCTCAAACCATCTAATATTACGTAATTCATGTAATTACTGACATCTGCTATATGGAAAGTTTGTCTCTTTTTTTCTGAAACAGTAAACAATGACTGTTTTTCAATGCCGTGCCAGAACGGAGGAACTTGTGAGCCCATGTCAAATGGGCCAGGCTTCATTTGTTTCTGCAAGGGCAACTTCCTCCAACCACTCTGCCAAGAAAGTGAGTGTATCAGTCTTTCCCATAGATTAAACTCCTTTGAGGGTAAATAAAAGTGACATCTCATTCAAGAAGAAAAGATTAATTGCTTTCATACAATTAGCCAGAATGGAAGAGCAATTGTCAACACTAACTAACATCTCACAGTACTTGGAGGGGCAATTTTCCCTTTATTTTAGTTAACCCTAACCCCCAGGCCCTTTTGGCTAGGAACCATCCTTAATCCTGCCTCAATTCTCAAAAACTATCCATTATTTCTTGAAATTGTGCATAAGAGGGGTAACCATTGCCTAAATCATTCGAAATCTCCTTCAAAATCCTCCAGCAATCACTGTTAATGGGTTGAGGCAGTGCTGATGCCTTTCAGAAGCAGTACGGAGGATATCAAGCATACATGTAATGCAGGGCTAAATTATGCAAGGCTGAACATGCAATGTAAGCAGTGCCTTGTAAAGCCTACGAAATGCATCAACACACTGCATCCACCAAAATCCTCTAAAACTGCCCGGAGGATTGAGGAGGGTTACGGTTAAGCAACACTGACTGGCAGCAGTACTTGGATGTGAAAACTATACCACATATTGCTCCTTAGATTCACACCGGCATTTTGCCAAGATTGGTGCACATGTTTGGTCGTGAAAGAGCCTTATCTGAAAGAGTTATGTCCTTCAAATGAATCATTCAACCATACAGTACAACATACAGTAAACTGGCTTCACATATTAAAAGAACACACGAATGACCGATGATAAAGTGGGTAATTTACCTTGGGTCTTTTAGGTGCTTCATCATGCTCCGATGTGCGTTTGGCATGTTTGATTCGTTTGGGAATTAGCACACTCAAATACTGAAATCCATACCACAGTAGTTACCTGTCAGGTGGTTCAATCAAAAGGTTCAACCCACAAGAATAAGAAAAAGGTGGAGCAGAGAGTTGCTCAGAGTTTGGTAGAGGGGTCTCTTTGCAAAGGTCCGTGCCCTCATACCCCGTTGATGGTGACAGCAAGAGAGAGATGTGACAAGACATTTGAACGCCATTGGTATCCAATGCAGCTCTTTGAAGATGCAAGGGGTTTGTGAATGTTGAGATGAAGATCAGTTGTTTGTTATTTGTGCAACAGGCGTGCAAGCTAGTGCATACAGTTTGTCCCATCACACTGGACAGTTCCTGAATTGCCAACTGTATATTCCTGTATGGAATCCATAATGCATGTGGACTCAGGTCAATAGTAAACTATTGCACCTTAAACACCTGGTTGGTGGTAAACTATTTCACTTTGACCACCTGGTGTTGTTTTCCGTCAGCACTTTGAAAAAATTCACATTGCGGACCTTTTATTCACAAAATCTGTACCAATGTGTTAGCACTGGGACCAGCATTCACTGGTACTCATTTCTTTGTACAATATCAAAATGCAGGCACGCCATGCCGGCTGGGTGACTGTAATGAGGGGAATTGTATCGATGGAGTGTGCATCTGCAAAGACAAATATTATGGGAACCGTTGCGAATTTGTTGGTGAGTGGTCACATCTTGACTGTAAACGCTGATCTTTCCCGAGTGAAATGGTAACAAGGTGGTACAGTGCGCAAATGCGAGCATTCAAGAAAATGCACTTTCGACGTTGGGTCCAGGGCACATTTTGAAATCCTAGAATTTTTTTTTTGGAATCCCTGTGTTATCTACATGTAAACTTATCTTTGGTACTGTCTAAACTTTCCCGAACTCTTCCCCCTTTTTTTCATTGGGTAGGCCATATCTGACATGTCAGACATCTGGCATGTCGGTGTGTGAAGATAATCACTTTTTATGAAAACAATGACATCAGTGTATTAAATATAACATGTCTTGAGCTTGAAGAATTTTCTTGACTTTTATTGGGTCTATTTTGGCAGAAAGCCTAATGCCACTTTGCTTTATAATTTTTACCTTAGTAAGAGCGATTCATAGAGCATTTTGTTTACAATTTCTTGCAGTCTCGGATTGCACATGATACGTGTACATTGTATATAAGGGTTATACCAGTATGTGAGAAAGGTGTAAGAGACCTAAATGGCATGAATACCGGTACATGTAATGTTGACTTTCCAAGGATTGTCAATCAGGACCTAATTAGTAGAATACATGTAGATGTCAACCTGAAATGTAATACATGTAAGAGCTACATTGTACATGTACAAACATACTAAAAGATTTTCATATCAATGCCTGAACAAACATCCTGTCTTCATCTAGTTTTCACAAGATAATTCACACACGCACATTTGTAGTCATGTTTAGCTCGTACTACACGTCAGGGTTGTTCACATGGACTTCTTCATGCACAGTTTCAAAAAAAATGTACACGTACATGTATACATACACATTGTCCACCAACATCGTTAACTTCATTCATGAAACAGATTTCGGGCATTCATTTCAATAAGCCAAGCCTGCTTTCATTTACATTGAAACTTCTTTTTGACATTTCACTTTTGAACTTCAGATTGTAGCAATGATGCCCATGAAATTATCCATAGCATGCAACCATGAGCCAAAAAATAACAGCTTCAACTTCAGCTAGAAAGCATGATCTACCTGTATCACTGTGTTGGTTATATGATAGTGGCTTCTGAAGTGATATAAATATGTTGCAGTATGTTAGTTAGCACTTTAGACTAATCCAGCGACAGCCATTTTCTGAGGTGGCACCAGGCTTGCACTCACAAGTCGCGCTCGGGTAATACGCGCACACTCCGGGCTCCTTTGACCAAAATGTGGGTTACCAGAATGCGCACGCCTCGTCTTCAAGAAGGCGTACCTTATTCGCATGAGTATGCAGGCATGCAACTTTTCCTCGGATCAGCTGATTTCCTCTTTTTTCACCTCCAATGTGTGCCATTGAAATAGAAAAACACTGTACAAAGTCTTGGAAAGATTTGAATTTCCTCCTTTTTTGTGACTTCCCAGTTGCATGCCTGAGTACGGTACCACCGCTGTAATTGCTTCTTATTCTAGTCGCCTGATTCTGCTATTAGGCTACCCAGCATGCCCAGGGAAGTGATTCATCACCCCTTGCCAACTTGGTGCAGTGCCACCACGATTATCCGTTGTAAGAGCTGTTGTCTAATGTCATGCACCCACATCAAGGGTAACTGCTTGCAAATAATGCAGTTTTCTCAGCATTAAGATGTTGGCACTGCCACAGCCCTTTCAAATTGTTCAGTATTTGAGTGCATGTTTGTGTATTTCCGCCTGTGAAATTGGTACACATTCAGATTGACAGAAGGCTGAAGCAAACTGTTGGTCGAAGTTTGCCCACAGTAGCATATTGGTGCATGTACCGGTTATTTTGGTGTACATGTATATCAACATGTCCAGTGAATGTACGTGTACATGTTCGTATGTTGTGCTTTTGAAACTCTGAAAACCACCTGGGCTGACATTGTGCAGACTGTTGGAAGGCATCAAAATGAAAGTTAAATATTGACGGTTCATCAACATGTCAAGTTTCCTTAGCTTTTACCTTATTACCCAATAGTTGTGCACAGAATCTGAAAATGTATTACATGTATAGCTGTACTTATCGGCACCTTGCCTATATTGCAGACAACTCCACAAACACGGACTACACAGACCTCCAGCACACCAGCATCATGATAGGTGCCTTTGTTGGGGCCGTCTGCCTCTTGTCCATCTGCTGGCTCATTGCCATGGCTCGCAAGCGGCAATCGGACGAACCTGTGGGAAGAGTCACGCGGATAGTTAGTGTGCACAGTAGAGGTAAGGTCTAGCTGATTTTGGAGAGCATACAGGTAATGTACGACTACCATTGGCAGCAACTTATGTAGTGAAAATAGATAGAGCGCACCTTATACAATGTATATGATATATGCTACAAATTTGTTGTGTAGCTGAGCAACAATTGATAGATTTCATGAAACTTACTTACACAACATGTCATTGAATATTAAATAAATGTTTTGAACAAAGATGTTCACAGCTTGAACCATTCTTTCTCTTTTTCAGTCTCAAAACAGTTGTTGAATCAGCTCAGCCAACCGTTTTGAAAGTATTGTTTTGTCTCGGAATTGGGCAGCAACTATCAAACTTTCTTCATCGGTAAAATTGGCCACATCGGTTTATTCAGGGGATGTTTACCTGTGCCAGGAACTTGTGTAAAATTGTTGCCATATTTTGCAGGATCTGATATACACATACATTGTAGCATAACATAACTTTTTATCCTCTGTAGATCATTTTGTGGGTTTGAAATAAACAAATCGGTCTAAGAGAGTTGTTATTGAGCCTGGTGGGGACAGAACCACCAAGCTCCCATGAGAAAGTGTACATGTGAACAAAGCATGACTTCATTATGTCTCAAGTCAATAACAAGTCGAACTCATGTTAGCTCACAAGCAACAGTGCGTGAACAGAGACAGAACAATGCCTTTGTCTTCCATTCACTCGAAGAGCTGACCTGACTGGAGACTCCAGGATCTAGTGCCAGCAAGTTCTTCAGTCATTCGTATTAAACCCTCCACTTATGTCTTTCAGATGAAAGAGGCATGCGTCCATCTGTGACAGCAGCGGGTGCCATAGACCTCCCACCGAACTACTCTGATTGCGTGTTTGATGATACCGACTCTACTCCACCGGGCAAGCGGAACGCCGTGCCCGCCGTGATCACGGAGGAAAATGAGGAGGAGCCTGACGGGGACGTTTTCATCGCAGAGGAGGAGCAGGGGGAGGGGCCACCCTTGAGCCCACCCCCAACCTATGAATCAGTGGCACTGAGCGAAGACGAAGACGGGATTGTGTTCGAGGTGCAACGGTTACCGGACGTTGTGAGCCAAGACAGACTACCACACAGGCAGACCTCACACACGGATACTGCGGTTTGACCCATACTGAGCCTTGTTGTTTTTTGTACATGTAATTATAACTAGAGGGGTATATTAAAAAAAATGGTTTTGGTGGAAGGTGTTACTCCCTTTAAAAAGGCATATTTTGTTTTCTTCTTTGGTTGTTTAACTCGACCTTGCCTGTCTAATACGAATAACTTGTAATGTACTTTGGTTAATTTGTAATGTGTACAGGTTTATAGAATTAATGAAAGGAATTGGTTTATATGGAATCAAATCAAATTGGAGGCTGAGGAATTTTTTTTGTAAATTTACTCTTTCTGAAGTTTTTCATTTTGATATCACGGTAAGATTTAAACAAGCTGTAAATAGATTATATGCCTTTTGTATTTTTTGATGTGTTTTGTAGTGAGTCATCTTTTATGGTGCACTGTTTCAACAGGTACCGTTACCCCTTGACCCTCTCCATGTTTTCAGTTTGTGTTATTTTACTCTGTATGTGACCCTCAACTTGTCTGGTGAGATAATCCACATGTTGAAGGTATAGTGAGCCACTTGTTGAGACAGGCTTATAGAGAACATTTCTTGGGTGCACATACCATTCTTTTAACCCAAATCTGAACCCTCCTACATGTACATGTACATGTACACGTACATGTAGAGACTTCAAAGTCCACCAAAGGGGTTAGGAGGGATTTGCAGGATCAAGGAAGGTACAGCTTAGCCTCTCCTAGTCTTGGTCCAGTTAAGACTGGATTTGGATTTTAGTCCCTGTATACAGCCAGTCCGTGACAAGCGCGGTACTTATAAAGCCGCTACGGTAGAGGTCACTATCAAGATGAATCAAATGGGAATATTGGCAGCGCTACCTAGGCAATTCTGAACATACCTCATGTGCGTGCATTAGCTTGAATACAGCATGCATGAGGTACATGCATTGCACGGCACCGGCGTGAAGTCAAACTGGATGATGATGCCTAGCGGTGATATCCAGTCAACTTTCTGAGATTCTGAGATTCATGTATGCTCGGAATTGCGTGAGTAGTGCTAACAATACTCCAGAGACTGGATTTGATTCATCTAGTTGATAATGACCACCACAAGCATGCATTAGCTTGAATACATCTCGCAAGGGTTTTGCTCGGAATTTCCTGAGATGTGCTAACAATACTCCCAAGAATGGACTTGATTGGGACCTCTACTGCCACTGCGGCTTTGCCATGCTTGACAAAAACCGGCTGTATAAGGAGAATCCATCTTGGACTAAGACCACATGTAAGCCTGTAGAGGGCTGGAGGCCCCTCAAAATACAAGGACAAAGAATGTGTTGTTGGATCTCTGCACATTAGTTGAAGAGAATCCAGGACGTAATGGACTTATGCATGGTTACAGATCTCTGTTTTTGGAGGCATGAATTGTCTTTAGTCGCATGTGGCAGATAATTTTCATTCATTTTGTATCCTGTGTCAGAAGTTTGTGCTTGAAAAGTACCTCATAAAATTAACACACTAAGTGTCTGTCAATTTTGGATTCTTAACTATGACATAGAACAAAAAGTACTATGGCATTTGCTGTGCCAAACCTATATTGTTTACAACTTCAGATGCGTGATGGGGCCAAAATATATCTTGTATTTTTCATGACTTAGATTTTTTTAGTAGTGTCTTTCTTAATACATTGTTCTTGGTCGATAGTACAAATCAGCTCACTTTTGTTTTGGTCAAAGCAGATCAAAGCAGCTTCATCAAAGCAACTGACCAGATTCTTAAGATAACAACACTTATATGTGACTACACAGCCATTCTGGATATTAACTTGTAGCTGAAGGGTAAACTGGGGCTAGAGCAAATTTGCGTATGATTTGGCATGCAGTACATGTACGTGTGCTGTGCAGTGTGGTAGACTGTCATTTAATTGTTTTCAGTGTTGTTTATGCTGTTCTAGTCTTTTTTATGACACAGTGCTTGTA
Source organism: Patiria pectinifera (assembly GCA_029964075.1). Taxonomy (NCBI): domain Eukaryota; kingdom Metazoa; phylum Echinodermata; class Asteroidea; order Valvatida; family Asterinidae; genus Patiria; species Patiria pectinifera. Next base: position 23,095,726 of record CM057149.1, on the reverse strand, counting down.
TGGAAAGTGTATGTCACTTTCATGTACATGTAGAGTTTGTACTTTAAGGGACATTTGGGAAAAAATGTTGCAACCTGACGCAACTTTTTTTCTTCATATTTCATCTCAGTGAAGGCTATTCATTGCAAAAATGATGATAAGATATGAATCTGGGACTGAGAAACATTTCCAATTTTGTAAGGAAATACTTTTAAAAAAATGTTGTGACTCTCCATAGACTTTGTACACAATCGTGGAAGTGGCGTCTGGTTGCAACATTTTTTCCCGAAATGTGCACAGGGAGTGGATGCACAAGTGAAAAATGTCTGCTGTTTACATACAGGGTGTTTCAAACTTTTATGTGAAATTTAAAGTTACACAGCTGTGAAAAAAAAAATCAAGGAAGTGTTGCTTCAAATATATTTTCTGATCATTAGTATGTATACGATGCATATACCCAGTATTCAGATAGACTGAAACAGAGAACATAGGTATTCCTCCTTACATATACCTTCCTAGTCTTGGCCCAAGAAGCTAGTGATCGATAGTGGACAGTGCATATAGTGCGCCCTCTAAGACCAGCGGGCCTACTCGCACTGACGTCTTGGCCATTTCGTTTCAGCGGTTTAATTTTTCTCTATCTTCCCCCTTTTCTAGGGAACCAATCAGCGGTCGAGAACAGGATGGCTCGCCCGATGCGTACGGTTGTAAACCTAAGCGCACGTAGCGTGCATGTTTACAACCGTGCATCATCGCATTCCAAAACCAATCAGCGATAGAGAACAGGTTCAATGACCCACTGGACGGTTGTAAACATTATGCGCTGCACTTGCGGTGATCAAACCTGGAGCTATAAAAGGGAACTGCATTTGTTCGAATAACAGACGGTCTTATTTACATAAAATGGCCCCGCCATCATTGCTTCGAAATGACCAAGACGTTATTTTTAGCGAGAGAAAGTTATAAAAAAAAAAAAATTATGCAAGGGCTTCACACAACAATGCAACTATTGCTCTTCACCACGGACGTCTTGGGCAATGACTAGTACCTTCCCAAATCATGTACGCTAAATTTCATTTTGACTTTGTAAGTGGGATGATGATTTCACTTTTTTTGTTAACATTTTTTTAAGGTGATTATTTTTGGTAATTATTGTCTTGTTGTAGTCTTTGTTTTGATGTTACTGCGAAGTTTCCTTTGTAATTATTGATGTATATGTACATATCTGAAGTGTTGGGAGAACATATCAAAATTTGGATCATATTTAGCAGAACATCTTTTTTTCACAATATTGAGTTAAGTGTGCTGATTTGGTTTCAGCTCTAAGGAATATAATTTTAAAATGTCCCAAGCCCTAAAATTGTACATTAAAGCTTTGCCATGTTTGTGTACTACAAGTTATTAGCAAATAGAGTGCTTGGCATGACAGTGGAAGGTTCCATGACTGTACAGGGCTTAGTTGCTTGTTATTCGGTTTCACATGTATGTTCCGACACACCTATGTTCTGACACCACTATGTTCCAACTGCTCATGTTCCTAACCCCAACCCTAACCCTAAATGGGCTAACACAATCTTATGTGCGGGTAGTTGGAACATAGGGATGTCGGAACATACTGCAGCCACCCGTGTTACAGGCATGCAACTTTTCCTCGGATCTGCTGATTTCCTCGTTTTTTACTTCTCATGAATGCCATTACAAATTGAAAAACACTGTACAAAGTCTTGTGTGGTTTGGAATTTCCTCGTTTTTTCTAAATTCCCAGTTGCATGCCTGGTGTTATTAAGCCTGAAGTCAAGCACATGTTAAGGGAATTCTGAAAAGAATTCTGAAAAGGGGATAAGGAATCAGGGAGAGGCTTGCCCCCCATCCCCCACCCCTGAGACATGCATGTGATGAGACAATGTTCATTATGAACGCAGATGACATGTTCATACAGTGCAATACCTTGACATGCATATTCCGCGTAATGTAGGCTACATGTACCCAATATGGCAATATGTCACGATTCTGTTGTATAAGAAGTTGTGGAAAGTGTTAAGTTATGCCCATTGGTTGAAGACATATTTTTTTAACAGCATTGCATTAGACTAGACAAAATTGCTTTTGAATGCACCTGCCAATTTTTATGCCATAATTATATTGAGCAGTCTTTTCTTCAGTTTAAATGGTTTCTGTCCATGTAGTTGGGTGTGGGGGCTTTTCTGCCATAAAATAATAATTGTAAATATTTGTCTAGGTGTTGTAGATAATGTAGGTGTCTATTTTGATACTAAAAAAAAATGTATATTTCTGTAATTTTGACTCGATATGTCACTGCAGATGAAAAAGGCTGATTCATAATTCACATGGGCATGATGACGTGCATGTCAAAACAAAGTGTTTCTGATATTTTATATTTGCAGTGAGGGAACAAATGAACTGCTGTAAAAATCATAGTAATATAAAAAAGTACAAGCGAGCTGTGAACTAAATTTGTTATAGAAATCCACTTTCACATGTAGGATTAATGAAGATAATTGAGGGTTGTGCGTACGTGCAACATCAATGCATCCGACTGGATCCTCTTATTGAAATTGAAAGGAATAGTATTTTGGTAGGCTTTTTGATGTTGAACCGGCCATACAATAAGAAGTGCCTTTGATATATATCTTTGAAGATGCTGCCTACATGGACGACTATGATTGGTTAGAATTTTTGGAAATTTGTGGAAATGCATAGTTGAAATACCGAACTGGCTTATCTCAACACATAGCACAACTTCTAATAGCTCAAGATTTGAGTATAATTTGGTGGAAAATTAGACAGAAAATAGCTGGTATACATATGTGTCCATTTTTTTTTTACGGTACACTGTACTGTACTGAATGGAGCCTTATTTTGTAAAACACAATTCCTGGCCTATATTTTACAAAGAAATATCACTAAAATCTGGTCATTAGGTTGTACCGTACTGATATAATTTGTACATTAGTAGAGGGTGTTTGTTATTATTATTATTATTTGCCCAGACTTTTGTGTACAACCTTTTAATGGTGGGGGTATAATTATAGTAATATCTGTGCGTATTTTTCTCGAATGGATAATTATGATCCAAATGAAATACATGTAAAGCTAACTGAATTGGTAAGCATTTTTCTAAGAATTTTTTTCTAAGAAGAGTCATCACTTCAGAATAATAATACAAAATTGTTTTCAATATTACCTTACCATACAATACCGTGCCATGTTGTCGTCTTGTCGAATATTAGTTCTAAGACTTGTGGCCCCATGTGTGGCTGGAATACGTATACCGGACTTCCTCCGTATAACACTTTCAAGCAAAACTCATTACGTCTGAATTACGTGGTACATGCGCGTCTTAATTTGAAATAAACATGGAATCATAGAGCTATATTAAATTGCATGGAATGTATGTGAATCTGCAAAACTGCCCTTTACTCGTATTCATGCTTGCATTATGCCTCGATAATCGAAAATCATTGAGCCAGTCCATGTAACGTGTGCAAAATGAGTCTTGCATGGATATGTTTGTGGTTAAGACATTAATTGTTTTGCGTTCTTGCAGCCATAAATTATAGTAATCTCCACCCAGGAGTAATGGTACCTGTGAGGGTAGATGACCGAACGTGCGCTGATATCGGCTGCCGCGTGGTCTCGTGGCCTGATGAACCGTTGAATAATTGTAAAGCGCTTTGAGATTTTGACACGATGGAAAGCGTTATATAAGTTTTACAATTTTATTTATTATTATAAATGCTTTATTTTGTCCCTTTTCCCGTTAAACTAGAAAAGCTGAATGGAGCTAAATTCGAACAATGCTTCGAATGAGTGCTGTCGTTTAATGACACTTAATTGTGTTTTCTTCTTAGTAATGGAACCACATATTTTTTTTGTGAATTAAAACTTTGATGACGTTCATGTATTTTACAGATTTTATACTGTCGTGAGAAGGAAATAAAACAAAAACCCGAGACACGTTTAGTCGTACGATATGTTTATTATTGGCGGTGTATAAACAGCGTGGATGGTGGTTTCTAGCTCCCTCGTAAATTAAGGTGTTCTCTTCTGAGGCCAGTACCGGCTTGTGTCCATTTGCAGGGCGCCTTGTAATAAGGGTTTTTGGGCTTGGTTTTCATATTCCTCGTTCAAATCAAAACTCTCTAGGCCTATACCATTTTGGGAAATGGTTACTGAAAACAAATTCTCCGAACTGTTGGGGCCAGTTTTGTTTTCATTGCAAGAGTAGTAGGGGAGGTGGGGGTATGGGACCAAAATGGAAAATCTGCGGCGTGTCTGGACACGCCGCTCTCGATTCTAAAAATTAGTTGGAGGAAAAAAAAATAGGGGAATCCCCCGCGGCAAATGTTTTAGAAATCTGACGTCAGGTTTGGGGAGCAAAAAAGAAAAATGTGTGTCAAGTCAGGGCCTGTCGCTCTGGAGTTAAAAAAAAAATCTGTCGTCGCTAAAATGAGGTGATGTCACCACCACGTGACTTTGAAAAATGTGTGAGTCACCACCACGTGGCCTTGAAACGTGTTGAGGCATGATAGGAATGTGGCGTAAACAACGTGACCTTGAAAAATGTGTGAGTCACCACCACGTGACCTTGAAACTCAGGGCCCATTATCTCTCGTCTTGAAGATCCTCACCAGCCGGTGAGTCTGATTGCTTATAAATCCAAAGTCTGCCTTCCAAAAAAAATGAGAAAAAATATTATATTTTCTATAATAAAATGGAGAGTAATATGTTCAGACCGACCGTCAAAGGATATTCTAAATGGAACAAAGCCACGCTGCGTGATTACGTGCAGCGATATAATATACCGCACAATGAAAATGTTTCTCTTACTCGTAAAGTCTACATCGAGGGGATAAAAAATTATGAAAGTCAATTTAAAAACTTGAGGAAAAAGACACTACATGAGCTCAAACAGATTGTAGACGAACAAAATCTAAAATACGTACCGACGGGTTATAAAGGACGGTTTTTGAAAAAAGATTTAATCTCGGCGATTAAAATATACAGACAACCCGAAGACTTTACAGAGTCACCTTTTAGAGAAACGAGAAGGTTTAGAAATTACTACAGAAACTGGGAATTAAACCCCAGACTTTATAACCACGATTTAATCAAGTTTTTTGATTCGCACAAGGAACAAATAGTCAATAAAATCAAGTCAGAATTGAGAGAGCTGAGAGGTTTAAAACTGGAGCTCACAATCAAAATAAAATACGAAAAAACCAAATCGGATGGTACGATCGAAACTATCGAAGCTATTCATTATAGCAAGCCGAAAGCCGTTTTAAATCAAAGTCAAATAAAACAGGTTTTAAAAGAAGAGATCGAAGAGCTATTTAAAAGGATGAAAGGTATACGAATCAAGGATCGGGTTGGGTTTTAAAAAGATAATGGCGTTATACATCAACATCAACAGATATAATCCAGTGAGAGGTAGTTCTTACATAAACCTACCCGAACATCTTAAAATTAAACAGGCGATGATAAACATCAAAAACAAAGACGACGAGTGTTTGAGATGGTGTTTGAGAGCTGCTCTTGGGTTGTATACAGATAAAGTAAAAATCAAATAAGAAATAATCCTAAATATAAAATTCATAAAGAAGAACCTGTTGTATACACCAAAGACGACGGACTCAGTTTTAAAGGCGTTGACTTTCCGACACCGGTCGATCAGATACCCAAGATAGAAAGACAAAATAATTTATCGATAAACGTATACGGTTATGAGGGTGAGATATATCCATTATACGTGTCTAAAAACTATAAACCAGAGTCACGCCCTATCGATCTGCTTTTGATTTCTAAAGGTGACAAGCATCACTATTGTTGGATAAAATATTTTACGAGGTTGATGTACGACGTTACGAAACATAAATGTAAGAAATATTTTTGTCGAAGATGTCTATGTCATTTTACCAATCAAAATAAATTAGACAGACATATCGCCGATTGTAAGGGTATAGATGCACATCCATCAAAGATTGTATTTCCGACGGGTAAACCAAAATACATAGACGGGCAACCAGGCGAAAGAGACATACCGATATTAGAATTTAAAAACTATAGGCACAAACAAAAAGCACCATTTGTCATTTATGCTGACTTTGAATCCATACTACAAACAACAACAACAACACCCACACAGACACTAACATCTAAACCTACTCACTCAGACAAGGAGACAAACACAAAAAAGATTAACGTTCACAAAGCTAGCGGTTATTCGCTAGTTGTCGTCCGATGCGACGGTAAAAATGTGTATCAAGAGACTTATAGAGGCAAAGACGCCTCAACTAGATTTATAACGACGTTGTTACAATTACAAAGCGATATTAATTGTCTATTTGAAAAACCCCAACCCATGACATTTAACGAGCGAGCTAAAGACCATCACGATACAACAAACGCGTGTTGGATTTGCGAGAAACCAATTTATCCCAATTACTCGAGCAACTGTCAGTGCCAGAAACCCAGAGAACCCAAGACGATAAAACAAAAGAAAGAACATCAGTACAAAAATAGTAAGGGATTTATCGAGTCTAAATGTCTAGACTGCAAAAAGACCATTAATAAATTTAGAAAGGTCAGAGATCACTGCCACGTCACTGGTAAATATAGGGGTGCCGCACACGCTTATTGTAACCTCAAACTACAAATTAAACCCGGTTGTACACCGATACCGGTCTTTTTTCACAATTTACAAAATTACGACGCGCATTTAATCATGCAGGGAATGACAGAATACGATAGCCAAACAGAAATACAAGTGATCGCTAAAAATTCAGAAAAGTATATTTCGTTTTCGATAGGAAATCTACGATTTTTAGACTCGTTTAGTTTTATGGCATCATCGTTGGATAAATTAGTGAAAGGTTGTCCAAAAGAGTCGTTTCATTTACTCAAAAGGATTTTAAACTAGGTACGCCAGAGGCGACTGACTTGCTATTACAAAAAGGAATTTATCCCTACGAATATATGAACTCGTTTGATAAGTTTCAAGAGACCAGCCTACCACCCATCGGCAAGTTTTACAGCAGACTAAAAGACGAACATATATCGCAACAAGACTACGACAGAGCTCAACGCGTGTGGAACGAGTTTAATATACAAAATCTAGGAGAATATCACGACTTGTACGTGACTACCGATACGTTATTACTTGCAGGCGTATTTGAAAACTTTAGACGAACGTGTATTACAAACTACGGGCTAGATCCAGCCAATTATTTTACCGCACCCGGATTGTCCTGGGATGCTCTATTGAAACACTCGGAAGCTAAACTCGAACTGTTGCAAGACGTCGACAAACACTTATTTTTGAAAAAGCAAAACGAGGAGGCATATCTAGCGTGGGTGGAATGAGACATCACAAAGCCAATAATCAATATCTCGATGACTACGATTCAAACAAGCCCTCGAGTTATATCGCTTATCTGGATGCCAACAATCTGTACGGTTGGGCTATGAGTCAATATCTACCGCACAGTGATTTTAAATGGACACCCTCGAAACCGTTTACCGAAGAAAGAATATTAACGCTTAAGAAAACGTCCAACACCGGCTACTTTTTTTGAAGTAGATTTAGACTATCCGTACGATCTACACACCAAGCATAACGATTATCCCCTAGCACCCGAAAATATCGTCGTACCCCAAGCGTGGATGTCTGATTATCAAAACGAGTTATTGGATACCGAACCTAATAGCGACGTACAAAAATTAACGTGTACGCTTAATCCAAAACAAAAATACGTGTTGCACTACGTTACGTTGCAGTCATACCTCGATCTCGGTTTGAAACTAAAAAAGGTACATCGCGTGTTAAAATTTAAACAAGCGCCTTGGATGAAATCTTACATCGATAAAAACACGCAACTCCGAACAAAAGCAACCTCTGATTTTGAGAAAGACTTTTTTAAACTGATGAATAACAGCGTGTTTGGTAAGACGATGGAAAACGTTAGAAATCGAATAGACGGTTACCTACTGAGAGACAATAACGAGAGCGATCAAAAAAAATACAAAAAAATAATTCAAAAACCGAGCTATAAAACAACAACGCCGTTTCCAGAGTGTGACCTGTCGTTTGTCGAAACATATAAAACGACAACCGTGTTAAACAAGCCCATTTACTGCGGAGTGAGTATCTTAGATCTCTCAAAGACGCTGATGTACGATTTTTATTACAACCGATTGAAAGACAAATACGGAGATAAAATCAGGTTGATGTATACCGATACGGACAGTCTCTTGATTGTCGTTTACACGGATGACATATACAAAGACATGCGATCTCACGGGCAACACTACGACTTTTCGAATTACAATCTGGATCACGAGTTATACGATCCAACCAATAAGAAAGTGATCGGTAAATTTAAAGACGAGTTTGGAGGTAAGGTCATTCAAGAAGCCGTTTGCGTAAGACCCAAGATGTACTCGATTTTAACCGCTGACATCAACTTGAAAAAGGCCAAGGGAGTCACAAAATCGGTCACTGACAAAAGATTAAAACACCGACACTACTACGACTGCATCTTTAAAAATAAATCTAAAACAGAAACGATGACTCAAATTCGATCGGAAAAACACATCCTTTACACCATATCTCAAAATAAACTATCGTTGAGTCCGTTGGACACAAAGAGGTACATTTTACCGGATGGAATACACACGCTCGCTTATGGTCACCGTAATCTAGATATTAATTAGGCGGTAATTGCGTGTCCTCGGGTACGACTTGAAGCTCTTGTCTCACAAAACTCCTTTCTGGGCCGTCTTGCAGGTAATAAAGAGTAGGACCCGTCGTGACTTTTTTACCCTCAATCATTTTAAATTGACTCGTTCTTTTTTCCACGTTGAAGATGTCTACGCTCCAAATGAGATCCGTGGCTCTTCTAGCAGTACCACCCTCTTGCTCACCCGGGTAATATAAATATCTAACCATAGCATCTTGCGGTAATTGTTGCTCTTTTGTTTTAATGGGGTTAGCCGGCGATTGCAGGACCTGTTTTAGTTTAACCGCCTCTGACGGCGCTTTAGCTATTAATCTTGTCGTTTCATCGTTTATAGCTTTGATAACGCTGGGTAATCGCTCGACCCATTGCGTGTTTCTACTCTCGGGATTTAACATTTCTTGAGCGTACTGATGACCAAACAGTCTCTCGGCTAGCGTTCGATTAAATCTTTCTACGATACCCTGCGATCGGTGGTTTCCGGGTTCGCCTACGATAATCTCGACGTTTTTTGAGGCCATCCATTTTTTAAATGCTCCTTTAAATTCGGTACCGGCGTCTACTCTCAACGTTTTAGGGTAACTCAAAGGCGATCTCGCGTAAATCTTGACGATAGCATCTTGGGTGGAATCCGCCGTTTTAGAAACCAAGGGTTCTGCTTCGTGGTATCGACTCGCAACATCGACAACCGTCAAAGCGTATTTATAAGTCTTGCGTTTTACTTTATCCCAGGGTAAGTATAGCACATCCATTTGGTGAAAGTCGTTTGGTGTTTCAAACTCTCGCGATGTACTCGTAGGCCTGGGTACATACGCAGGACCCGGTAGATAAATTTGCCATATCGCTTGTTTTTTAAGCCAATCTCTGATTACCTTTTTATCGATTTTTGTTTTATCGTGTAAATGGTCGACGGCACTTTCACCTCTCCAATAACCGCTCGGGCTATAATACAGTTTAGATAATGTTTGCATATTATTTAATATAAAAGACGTTTATAATAATAATATGGCTAGCGTTGCTATGATGTTAGGAGGCGCGATCGTCAACGCCTTAGCTTTTACTGGTTCAAACTTTTTATTTTCAAATCTGAAACAGAGTGACGAGGAGCGTAAGAGACACGATTTAGCGATAGAACAACTCTCAGCCGCCAAAGATAAGTGGCAACGAGAACGAACGAAATATCTAGATTTTCTAAACGATCGTATCAGAAAACAAAATGCTTCTAAAGAAACATTTTCTAACGTAGACCGAGCGTTGCGTTACTATAACGAGGTGAGTGGACAATCTACCGAACTACCCGTAGGACTGCAACGCGAACCCAAACTCGAAGATTTTTACGAACCTAGCGACCAACAAATAGAAAGAGAACTGGTGTTTATCGCGGGGGGAACGCTATTGGTGGGTCTATTAGCTTACAGATACCTTTAAATTTAAAACTCGTATAAATAAAATGAATGCATATGGAAAAAAGCTCAATCCCAGCAGGCTATTAAAAATACCCAGATCTATCAAGGGTGAGAGAAAAGAGGTGGTCATTACCCACAATCCCAGTAGTATATCGGCGGGGCAAACGCTGAGGGTCAAGTTTCCTCAATTGGGTGTAGACGACGTGATCGTACCCGGCACTTGTAAACTAGCTTTCAATTTAGAACTCGAAGGTGGAAGCGACAACAATAGAACCATTTTTGGTAATTTAGCCAGAAATTTAGTCAGCGAAATCAGCGTCAGGCTTCAAGGTCACGAAATTGTGAGTTATCGTCACGCCGACGTGTATCACAACTTTAAAGACAATTGGATCAACAGCTTGACGACTCGAAACATGGCGTACTCGGGCATAGAAAAAGAAAACGTGTCTAAACTAAGAACTGGGGCTGAAGATGCTAACGCGGGCGCCAACAACGGTAAGGATCAAGCTATCGCGGATGCCTATGGTAACAGATATTGTATTCCCTAGACATTGACATACTGACTTCGCATCACCCTTTTACCCCAGCGGTTTAAAACAACCTCTGACGTACGAGATAAAGTTTAACGATCACGAAAAAGTAGTCAACAGTTCAGATACGGCGGCGATGTATTCTATCTCAGACTTGTCTCTCGAATACGAAGTGGTGACCAACAGAGACCTAGCTATCACCATCAGGAATAAACACAAGGGGTTAATGCAATATCTGTTTGATAAAATCCACTCGCTAGAAGTTAGATCCGTCAACAAATCGGACACGCTTTGGAACGTCAGCGTCAATCAACCCATCAGGAGTCTCAAGGGTATTTTGTTTTTGTTTAAAGATCCCGCGGTCAAGAATCCGCAGCGATTTTACAATCCAAAAATAACCAAAACATCGGTGACCGTAGAAGGTAAACCCAATCAACTCTACAGTCAAGGCATGTTTCAGTATCAACACTGGAACGAAATCAACAAGTTCTTTGGAGACAGCGATACCGAAAGCGGGCGCGGAGTAGCTAAAGACTTAAATTTGACGGGTTTTGACCTCGGAGACTACCTAAAAGACAAGTACGGTCTGTGGCTCGATTTTAGAAGTAACGACGACAATTCCGCTCACGGATCCGGTAGGAAACTCGGAGACGGAGGAGGCATCAACATTCAATTTAACAGAGAAGCCGAAGGTCAAGGTGACCTCACGATGTACGTCTTTTTAGTCATGGATGCTCAATTGAACTTGGAAGACGGAAATTTTAAATCTCTGTTAAGTTAAAATGACACAACCGCATTGCGCTTTAATCGTCGGCAAAACAAATTCGGGCAAAACCAAATGGATTTTGGATCTGTTAGAGTCAGACTATAAAAATACATTTAAAGCGATAGTCATCATTTGCCCTACCATATTTAAAAACAAAACGTACATCGAAAGAAAGTGGATTCAAGCAGATCCCGAGGTATATCTCTGCGATCCGGAATTGTACAAGATGACGCTCAACGAAGCGATCGATTTTTACAGGAAAATATTCGAAGGTGTTGCCACGTTGTTTATCGTGGACGATTGCTCTTCGGATCAAGAGATTAAATATCGTAAAAAGACGTGCGCTTTAAGCAAGATGGCATTTAGCGGAAGACACGTAAATCACAGCTGTTGGTTACTGACCCAAAAGTACAACAGCGTTTTAAAAGATTATAGAAAAAACACGGCTTGGTTGGCATTATTTTACTGCAAAGATAAAACATCGTTTGATCAAGCGTTAGACGAAAATGACGTCGTTCCCACTGAAGAACGAGATTATATAAAACGACGTTTGAGAGATGTGAAATATAGTAAATTGGTCGTATACACCGAACCTCCAGTTAGTTACGAGCTACTTGAGTAGCTAGGTGAGTAACAATTAATAGCTAGTTGAGTAACAATTAATAGCTAGGTGCTCAAGTTAAATTACCTAGCTGCTTAACTAATAGGACCTAGCTTAGTAGCAACCTATTTAACAAGCTACACTTGTATTTTAATTTGTTAATCAATAAACGTCAACAAAATACATTTTGTTGTTAGTAAATGATAGCAATATTTGAGTATTTGCAGTTTTTGGCTATTATCATCATATCACTTAATCTATCGTTTTACACCTACGAATACCTTTGCTTTTGTAACAAAGTTGCAACAGCTACAACAAAATTAAATTCGTTTCTAATTAAATGGAGGACCTAAAACTGACTTTAACGAACGAACAAGATCACAACGCAGAACATAAAGATCGTTTGTGCGGTGTCGTAGCAGCCGGAAACTCTAAAAAGTACTTGGGAAAGGAATACACCGTTAAACATATCGAAGCTCTTGACAGTAAAGAACTCGACAAGCTGTATCATCTGTACGAAACTAAATTTGGAAATGAAATTGTTAAAACCGTTGGTAAATACACTTTAAGTCTATTTTCGAGAGTGTTAGCTGTTGTAACACCCGTACAAGTTTTAGGATATAACGTCACTATAGATTCTGAAGAAGAACTCACCAACGACTTGAGTTCTGATCCTATTATAAGCGCGAGTATGGCTGGTATGTTGAGCGACGTTTGTTACAAGTACGGAACTTTAATATCACCCCTAGTTGCTACGATTATCACAACAAAACATTTGAAATTTAATAAACCTAATATAATAAATGGAAGATCAGAAAGCAGCGACAGCAACGCCTGCAGCTCAACCAGCAGAGACAGAGACACCCCCACCGATAAAAACAACGACATCACCGACGGTAACGAGAGTGACCAAGACTAAAAATCCTAAACGAATACAGCAGGGTAAAGCTTTAGCTGAGCACAATAGACAGATGAAATTAAAATTGGCAAAAATGAACGTAACATCGGACGAAGCTACGAGCTCACCAGACTACAACTCTTGGGCGATGTGGGGGGCTATAGCGTCTATAATAGGGGTGGGGCTGCTGGTACTAAAAAGTAAGGCAACTGCGCCGGTGATACAGCCAGTGCCGGTAGTCACGCAACCCACTTTACCCAGCTCCCCCAAAACGCTAGACATGGAATAAACCAGCAATTTAAAAATTGTTATATTAAAAACGATGAGTAACTTTGACACCAACGGAATAGCAAATACGATTTATCACGGAGCCATCATATCGGGTCTTTCGATGGTATACGCCATGGTAGGAGCTAAACTACTCAAAATGAAAGTGCCAGATTTAAACAAACTAAGCGTAGAAGATGCGGCTAAATTGACGGGCATTATAAGTGGAGCTCTGGCCACGCAAAATTGGTTGGTGACCCAGGGTATACTACCGGGCAGTATAATGAAAACGGCATAATTTAAATAGGTTTATTAAATAAATGGATGGAGAAGGATTTTATGATCCAGACTATGAAAGAACAGATGATAACAATGATGATGATGTAGCAGAGACCAATCTGGATTGGGATGATACTTTTGATAATACCCAACTTCCACCGGTAGACACAGAAAGCGTCCTCGGCACGGGTACAATAAGCAGTTTATCTATAGAACTAATAAAAGAAGATGTTGATTCATTTTACAAACAAAATAATATAGACCCCGCGTTTATCGACCCCAACGATTTTGAAATTGGTAAAGACAGAAATCTATACGTTAAAACATATAAAGGTCGAGAACCATTATCTTATAGACGAGGTGGTCAAAGAATATATTACAAATTAAGTACCTTACAAAGTAAATATGGTACCGCATTTATTCGCGACACCCTCAAAATCGCTGACTATAAACCAACACTACTTGTCAAACTAAAAGATAAACTCGAAAAAGTACAACCCGAGAGTATCCCCATGACAGAACTACCAAGCGTCACCGATGAGGTAACCGAAATTATAGACGATTTACAACGCGACACTGGCGCTCAAACGGAAGGATTAAATTACAGAGAACTTCAGGGTTTAGACAAAAGTCTTCAGACGTTGAGAGGTAACCTAGAACTTAATTTAGCGCGTCTCGCAGAACTAGACCAAGAGATATTTGATGCCGAACATGAATTAGGTGATCATAGGATCAGCGAAGAAGAACGACGAGAGTTAAACGATAAATTGAGCGACTTAGACGCTGAAAGATCTGCCAGATTAGAAGCTGCAAAAGCCAACGAACGAGGGCTCAAAAGTCAGATCGCTAGAATCAAAGAAACGATTAATAAAATATTAGGCGACGACACGACTCTGGCGGAAAAGATCAGAACTCTGTTTAGAGAACAAGGTGTGACCGTAGTGAGTATTTTAGCCGCTTTGAGTTTAGCCATCAGCACGATAGTGAGTAGCATCGTCGCTGGCGTGAGAGGTGCGGGTGCCCCACCCGCGCCATCACCTGCACCAACACCAACACCAGCACCAAAAGGCGGTATCAAAGAGTGGATTTCAAAACAACTCGCTAATTTTGCATCTGCTCTTCAAAAACTCGGAGTGAGCGCGTTGGGTGCTCTGCCGGGTATCATAGGCAGCGTACTCAGTTGGATATTTAACGCGCTGAGTAAGTCCGTATCGTGGTTGGCCGAACACGTGTGGGCTTTGTTTTTGGGTGTGGGAGCCTTGGTGTTTGCGTACCTGCAAAAACGATGGTAGTAATAGTTGTAATCAAGTTTAAACCAAAAAAAATAAGCCTTACCAGCGCAAAGTTGGTAAGGCTTATTTTTTTTGCGTGATTAGAGTGTGACTTATCGCGTTGCCTCGTAAGCCAAAATACCCATACCAACGATAGCCAACATTCCTACCGTCAACGATAATTTTTCGTCTTGGTGAGTTTGTAGTTTCGTGGGTTCTTGGGTTAAAACTGTAGGTGTTGGTGAGGGTGTTGGTGCTGGTGTTGGTGAGGGTGCTGGTGCTGGTGTAGGTGATACAACATCGTTCGTCATAGGCTTTAGGGGTGTTGGTGGCGCGACGTCATCGGTGTCATCAAAAGAGTCGTCCGGTTGAGGTTGTGAGTTTAAATCTGGCACCAAACCAGTGTTCATACTCTGGGTAGCGATTTGAAGATTGTTGTTATAGCCGTCGTGCGTTCCAACCCTCAAGTTCATATCCGATGGAATTAAATACAACCCCGGTTTCACGACAAAATTTAAAGGTGTTCTGGCATACTGCAAAGAGTCTTGAAATTGATCGATACTCGTTTCCATGTCGTCTGCTGCATTGATGATATCTTCAACGATGACGTTAAATTGTCTCTGAGCGTCTAATCCGGTTCCCGGTGATAATACGCTCGTTTTTGTTTGAGCCTGCGCACCGAGTAAAGCGTACACGTAAGATCTAATTGATTCGTTGATCTTTATGATTCCCGCGGAGGTAAACGAACTCGTGTTGGGTATAAAATCTAACCAAGCCTTTTGTACCGATTCGTTTTGTTCGATGTAAATAACCGTCCAAGGAACGTAACTGCTTCCACTCTTTTTAGGACTGTCTAGACCGTGGTAGCCGCCGTAAAGAACGTTGGGTTTGTTGGGTAGTGTTTTATCATATTCACCAACCGCCACAAACTTGCCTTTATTAAAGATATATGAGGTACCTAAACCGTTAGATTTTGTGTCTCTCGTCTGTTTAAAAGACTTGTTTTGATCTATGCCAAACAACAAACAGGTATCGGTAAATGCTCTGTGATTATAACTGTTGTCTAGAGCGTTAAATGCGTCATCTCCCGGTAAAGGAGCGGCAATGTCGTACAGGATCTTTCTAACCGTAAAATATAAATGAAAGTTAAAGATGGCCCAAACGTAACGGTTGCTCGCGTTTAAAAGATCGAATCAATACCGCAGCCCGTAGTAGCGCAGTAGATCGCAAAATTTAACTGATTTTGATAAAACGACATGGGGTGTGATTTCCAACGATCTACATCCTCGTCCGTCTCAACGTGAGGCAATTTGTAGTCCGAGGTTAAGTCGGGAAACATGGTTAAAAACCCGTTGGTATTATTAACTATGACCTCCAGTTCACTGGGTTTAGTGCTGTTTAAAAACTTTGCTTGGGGTGCAGCTTGATGTTTTAGCTCGTTTGCCTTGGCTACATTTTGATTTACTTGTCTCGTTACCTGATCGGCTATCGATTGTATCTGCTTTTTAACGACTTAAAATCACTCATTATTTTAGTTTCAGTTTTAATATAAAAAG
The DNA here is from genome assembly GCA_029964075.1 of Patiria pectinifera. Taxonomy (NCBI): domain Eukaryota; kingdom Metazoa; phylum Echinodermata; class Asteroidea; order Valvatida; family Asterinidae; genus Patiria; species Patiria pectinifera. Next base: position 23,079,414 of record CM057149.1, on the reverse strand, counting down.
ACTTTAAAATAAATGCATTCGTTTCACTTGTTTCAAAATGAGCAGACGTTTAAATTAGAAGACGTCGTAGATAATTTAAACGGTCAAAAATCTATACGCGTAAAAAGGGTGTTGTTTAACGCCGGATATTTTAATATTTCCAGCGCCACGGAGATTGATTGGTATACGAATATAGACGGGAGACCAGCTGAAAGACCTGATGATGATAGAAGATACGAACGGGTTGACTCAGATATAGCAGTAAGAACAGATAGAGATTTTATTGAATCGTTGATACCCGAGTACCCCTACGACTTTTTAATTAACGACGAAAATACTTTTAATAGAGTTATAAACGATCTTATAGAAGCGTACGAAGAAGATAGACTAGACTCTGCTTTAGAATCGATCAAAAAAGAAATAGAACAAATAATTGAAAGACAAAGAAATTTACACAATAAAAGTCAAGAAAGAACACTAACCGACGTACAACGCAATACGATTATATTTTTAATAACAACTTTATTCGAAAGAAAAGGCTTCATCAATGAAGGTAAAAAGATAGCGCTAGAATATATCCAAGGTATAATAAGCGAACCTAGGGTTAGACTGATTAGACAAGCGGGTGTGACAATACGGGGAAGTCTTATCGTGTCTGGTGATAATTTAGATTTTATTTCTCCGAGTCTTTTAGCGCCGTTACCAGCTGGAGTCACCGGTTCGGTCACCATACCACCGGGGTGGTACGACGTGGATTGGTTCGATTTCATTTTAAATTATATACCTGGGGTAAGTTTTCGAATATTTAGAGAATCTAAAAATGTGACGTTGGTGGTAACCGACGTCAATCTCAAATTGCGCTTAAACAGAGAAGTCTCTCGATTACTCAATTTACCCAAAGGAAGACTGATACCCAAAGTGGTGTATACGGGGTCTTACGACGTTAATCCGTTTAAATTTCTATTTATTCGCTGCCCGCAATTAAGTACGAGTGAAAACTTTTTAGATGGTCGTCCTTCTGACATCTTAAAAATCGTACCCGTGGCTACGCGAGAACCCCAGCCTGATAGAGTCAAAGATTTCAAAAAACTTAAAAACGGTATGATCGACAAACTGACATTTTCAATCACAGGTGAAAGGGGAAAGATCATCAACAACAAGGGTGTGAGTATAATGATAGAGTTGGAGATCTTTTAATTTTAAAATGTTTTTATATTAAAAACATGAGTGTAGATGGTAAGGCGTTGTACCCCGATATTTCTGGAGATGTACTCCAATTAAATACTAACGAAGAAACAAAAGTGTACAGACTTAAAAAGATTGAAGAGATTCGATCTTTAATCTTGAAAGAGAGAGACCACCGAGAGCACACTTATAAAAAAATAAAGAGAATGATCGACACTATTAACTACATAGAGCGAGGAGTCGAAGGATTGGGGTTTATAGCAGGGGCTGTCGGTATTCCCGCTCTTGGGTGTTATATCAGCCCCGTTGGATTGGTGCTAGAAGGAACGTTTATGGGCGCTTTTGGTGTAGATATTCTGCTTAGAATCGCGTCTAAGCGATTATCCACCAAGCTGAAAAAGCACGACCAGATTAAAATATTAGCAGACTCCAAACTTAACACGATTGAAGAATACGTGTCTCAAGCCATCAACGACGGTGATATATCGCACGAAGAGTTCTTACTGATTACGAGAGAACTCGCAAAATTTAACGAGCTTAAGCAAAAAATTAGAACAAAGACCAGCACAAAGCTTCAAAAAATTAAAAACGATACAGACTTTGAAAAAGAAGTTAAAAAACGGGTAGACGAACGGCTGGCAAAAGAAAAAAAATCTCTTATCGAAAAACTTACAAGTTCAAATTCTCGGTAAATAAACATTATGAAAGCGATCCGCCGAGTTATACCTCTATTTCACCTCTTAGGGCAACACCCTCGGCCCCGCCTTTATTGTAGTGGTCATCGTATCTTTTTAGTGCTTTATTAAATTGATTTTGAGTCACTTTAAATACATCTTTAACTCGTTCTTTGTTCCATCCAACGACGTGATGGTAACAGGCCGCTATTAACGACCGTTTAACGCAACCATTTCCCCTCAATGTTTTGTAATTAACAAGCTCGTTATATTTATTGATTGTTTCTTGGACATCTTCTGAGTCTTGCTCTGGACAAACAGAAAAAATAAGTTTCTCCACAGTTTTTCTTTTGTTTCCTTTTAAAGTTGACCAATTGATACGATCTTCTTGCGCATTTTCTGCCGAAAAATCAAAGTAACGTGAAACTATTTCACCGCACGTTTCACAAACTAAAAAACCATTGTCGATGATTATATGGTGATCGCACTGATCTGTTTTATTAGATAGCTCGAGGTTTTCACTCTGAAAAAAAGTCATGGATATATCTAATAAAAACCGATATTATTTTTTAATAATTTAAGTACTCGTCGGTCTAAACATATTACTCTCCATTTTTAAATAAAAACAGCTTCTCTACCTTTTCACAGATAGAGAAGCTAATTTTTTTCCCCTGAGTTTCAAGGTCACGTTGTTTACGCCACATTCCTATCGTGCCTCAACACGTTTCAAGGCCACGTGGTGGTGACTCACACATTTTTCAAAGTCACGTGGTGGTGACATCACCTCATTTTAGCGACGACAGATTTTTTTTTTAACTCCAGAGCGACAGGCCCTGACTTGACACACATTTTTCTTTTTTGCTCCCCAAACCTGACGTCAGATTTCTAAAACATTTGCCGCGGGGGATTCCCCTATTTTTTTTTCCTCCAACTAATTTTTAGAATCGAGAGCGGCGTGTCCAGACACGCCGCAGATTTTCCATTTTGGTCCCATACCCCCACCTCCCCTACTACTGCAAGCGAGCACATGTGTGCTCGAGGGGGCACATTTATGTTCGCAAGAGGCAGGCATGCAACTTTTCCTCGGATCAGCTGATTTCCTCTTTTTTTACTTCCCATGTGTGCCATTGAAAAATAGAAAAACACTGTACAAAATCTGGGACAAATTTGAATTTCCTCTCTTTTTTTGGTGATTTCCCAGTTGCATGCCTGAAGAGGGGCACTTAAGGTAAATCTGGGGTGCAAGTGCCCTCCCCCCCCCCAACCGCTCCGTCGGTTCCGCCGTCCTTCAGCCTTCAGGTGTAATTTGTCTCTTAATTTGGGACACGGAGTGGCGGTTCTGTCATCGATCGCGAGTGCACTGGGAGTCGTTTCAGTATAGGCCAGGTTTAATAGTGAACTCACATGCCGAGTTCATGGGCGTCGCCAGGATTTTTTCTAGAGGGGGCAAAAAAAATTTTGGCCAAAAAATGCTGGTATTTCTCAACACATTCTCGATTTATCAGTTTTAGAGGGGGGCAGGGACATTTTGCCCCCCCCCCCAAACTCATTAAATTTACACCACTTTGTCTTCGCCCCTCTTTTTCTTTTTTTTTCTTTCTTTTTTTCTTCCTTTTTTTTTTTTTTTTTTTTTTTCCGGGGGGGGGGGGCAAGTGCCCCCCCTTGCCCCCCCCCCTCGCGACGCCCTTGGCCGAGTTTGAGGCCGAATGATTTCCAATGAAAAAAAAAGTCCGTAAATTCTCGCTGTCCCAGCAGTATGGCCCAGAGCACAGAGTTTCTCCAGTGTGTGAGCCAAAGGCGGATCCAGAACACAATTTTTCGGGGGGCAAAAAAGTTTGTCCCCAAAAAAGTATGTCCACAAATACGGCGTGGGATTCGGGGCCGCCGCTTAAGGACCCCGACAAATTTTTGGATTCTAGATGCTCTGTTGTGCGATTTAAGGCAATTTCTGACCACTTTAGCCAATGTTTTTTTGAGGAAAAGATGGTGCTGTACTTATGCCTGCCTTTATTGCGAAGTCACCTAAAAAAAAAATGGATTTGTTTGTTTGGGGGGGTGGCATGCCCCCTCCCCCCCCCCCCCGATCCACCCTTTGCGTGAGCATAGGGCCGGGCTACAGCGCACCCAATCCAAACACACAAGTCCGCTTGTTGTATACGAAATCGCCCAGTCAGACTACAAAACTTCACACACTTAAAGTTGGTTGAGATCAGGAATTAATGGACCGACTAAATGAAAAAAAAATATACAGTTATTAATTTTGCAAACCTATAAATTCAGTATCGTCTAAGAACATTGTCAAATTGAACGCACGTTTCTCTCTGAACTAACATGACTATCATTTCTCTACAGTACACTCTATTTCAAAGTCCACAATTTACCTATTAAACTTCCTTATCAATCTTAAAATCATCTGCATGGGTCTATAAATGTATGTGGTGAAAATAAACAAGGCCTCTAAGTTGCAATTTGGCAAATAATATATGAAATGATAAATCCATTTCAAATTGTCTTTACCTGTAACAGCGGGGCAGGCACTAGCATACTAGCACGCGGCAACAGTAGCTGACAAATGACGAGTAGTTCATGTCAAACAAATAATTATCAAATCTGGTTAATTGAAGCGCATTTGACAGTAAGATCATCAAAATATACGAATATTAATTAAAATGAAACGAACTAAATATGCAGAAAAGCATTTACTTTTCCAATCAAACAACCATGAGATTTACGAACTACATGCTCCGTCTTCCAAACTTATAATGAGTTGTTTGTTTGGAATACAAACGCGCAATGTCTCCAGTAATAATACATGTTCAAGTTAAACAAAGTGTGAGAGTGATCACTACGTACGTTGCATACGTTAAGTAAATTACAATAATGTCATTTGCTTTAATTAAAGAAATTAATGATTATTAAACAATTGGGGAACTAGACACCCATTTACATTTACATCACAAACTCTCAAAACATCTAAGGTGTGCAATAAAATGGTATATATAGATGTGTGCTAATAATGTATAATAATACATACAACTTCTAAAGTGTACCGGTTTGGTATATGGATGTTTACCAAAAATAATACAGTCGGACCAGATAGGAGGCTTACCTTGAGTTATGTACTGTACCGAAATTAGAACGAAATATAATTCTACACATTTGAATTATTCAGGGTATTTAAAAAAAAAAAAAAAAAAAAAAAAACGAACCCTCAAAGACCCCTCTTTTTATCATAGCTTAAAAAAATACATCGCAAATATTTAAACACATAGTATAGTCCATTAGCTTTTCAATATCGTAGAAAATCTGTCCAATCTGGTAAATATTTATTGAGTTATGGCCAATTGAATACAAGTACCGCTTTTTCGTGTTATCTTCAAGCAAACTTGAATCCTCAATCCTGATTGGTCGATCCATGGCAACAAGCCGTGCAACATATAGACCGCTTGCAGACGCGTTCGATAATCGACGCGCGAAGACGCGCGACGCCATGTTGTGGGACAAGCGTATATCTATCCATGCACATTTTGTCCCACAACATGGCGTCGCGCACCTTCGCGCGTCAATAATCGATCGCGTCTGCAAGCGGTATATAACCATACCGCACGGCCACGGTCCATACCGCACTCCGCGTATTGCGCTATTCTAAGCCTACGTGACGCGATTAGTGCTGCACAATTCACTGGAAATTCAAAAGTTGCGCGTGGGTACGTTACACAGCAAGCGTGTTCCAACTTTACTGTGCGTCAAGTTTGCTTGAAGATAAATTCGTTATCGCGCTCGCGCTCGTGGAACACGGAAAATGTAGTGCGTCTGTGTCCCACATACCACTCGGCCTTCGACCTCGTGGTATGTGGGACACAGACGCACTACATTATTAGTTATCTTGCGAGCGCGAGTGGAGCACGGAATAATGTATATATATATAGTTCGTCCTTCGAAATTCGAAGATGACAGCCAACATCTCCATACTAGTTGGTGTTGTGTGTTCGCAGATGGCTAATAAGTCCAATTCTAGCTAGGAAGCTACAGTCCTACACTGGACACACTAGGTTGGGGGTGGGGTGGACACGTAGGGAAGCATCTAGCTGACGAGATTTTCGTTGCTGTCGTTTCAGCTCAGCCTCCCTGATGCGACGGGCTTCGAAGCTTGATGCACCTTCGTGTGATAATCTTCTCCATGCCGTTCGATCATGGGCAAGTTCTTCCCAGCTGCTCACATTGAAGTTGCATTGCTTCATGGTTGCTTTAAGGCAATCCTTGTATCTCTTGAATTGACCACCAGCCGATCTTTTGCCTGTTGTTAGTTCACCGTAGAAGATCTTTTTGGGGAGTCGATCATCAGGCATCCGTACTACATGACCTGACCAGCGAAGTTGAGCTCTCATGATCAAAGCACCTACACTGGGCAATTCCGCTCGCTTGAGGACTTCAGTGTCTGGGACCTTGTCTTGCCATCTGATGCGCAAGATCTTACGCATGCAGGAAAGGTGGAAGTGGTTCAGCTTTCTGATGTGGCGGCTGTAGGTAGTCCAAGTTTCACAGGCATACAGCAGGGAAGTCAGGACTGCAGCTTGATACACACGCAGCTTTGTTTTCAAGCTTATGCCTCTCCTATTCCACAGACGCTCACGAAATCTTCCGAAAGCTGAGCTGGCTTTGGATATCCGATTTGTGATTTCCTGGTCTATGTTGACTTCTCTTGACAGGGTGCTGCCCAAGTATGTAAACTTGTCAACAGAATGAAGGATGTGATCTCCAATGGTGATAACGGGTGGAACATATGGCTTACTTGGAGCAGGTTGAAACATCACTTCTGTCTTTTTCAGACTGATTGAAAGTCCAAAGCGTGAGCAAGCCGTTGCGAAGCAGTCCATGATGAGTTGTAAGTCTTGCTGGGTGTGGGCGACAAGAGCACAGTCATCGGCATATAGGAGTTCACGAACTAATTCATCGAATACCTTTGTTTTTGCTTGAAGTCTTCTCAGATTGAAGAGTTTACCATCAGTCCTGAATCTCATCTTCACGCCGATGCTGATGTCACGGAAAGCCGTGATGTAGTGCGTCTGTGTCCCACATGCCACGAGGCCGAAGGCCGAGTGGTATGTGGGACACAGACGCACTACATTTTCCGTGTTCCACGAGCGCGAGCGCGATAACGAATTTATCTTCAAGCAAACTTGACGCACAGTAAAGTTGGAACACGCATGCAGCTGTGTAACCTACGCGCAACTTTTGAATTCACAGTGAATTGTGCAGCACTAATCGCGTCACGTAGGCTTAGAATAGCGCAATACGCGGAGTGCGGTATGGACCGTGGCCGTGCGGTATGGTTATATGTAGCACGGCTTGTTGCCATGGATCGACCAATCAGGATCGAGGAATCAAGTTTGCTTGAAGATAATATTCCGTGTTCCACTCGCGCTCGCAAGATAACTAATATTGTCCACAGCGACTGATATTTTGACTGCTGCAATAAGAACATCCGGTCCGAAACTCGTATTTGTGAAAAAGGCTACTAAGTAGAGGGCAAGACAGAGCAGCACAGTAAACATCTAAGAAGTTAACCAACCAGTCCTTTTCAGGACTACCATTACTTCCAAAAGGATTACTGACCATTGTTGCAAAAAAAATACACAAAAAAAATAAAAATAAAGAAAGAAAGATTAAAACAGTGAAGAAAGCAAAGCTACACTCACCCCAAATCCATTACATTCCTAATGAATGACAGAGACCGCGGACTGATTGAAAAATATTTTGAATTGGCCATAACTCAATAAATATTCCCCGATTAGAAAGATTTGTTCGTTGTTGAAAAGCAAATGAACTATACTTTTCACGTATGTTTCGATATTTGCGCGGTATTTTTTTAAGCTGTGAAGAAAAGGGGGCTTTGACGGTTGGTTTTTTTTAGACACCCTGTACCGCACCCTAAATGAAATGCATTTGTGGCTTTTTGAAATGGAAATTGAGAATTTAGCTCGTCGATGTTCTGAACGAAATTAAAGTATCGTTCTAGGGAATTTGTGTGATATAAGTTTTAAAATATCTGGAGTTAAAAGTTTATATAAATCTAAATATTTTTGAGAGATTGAATTAAAGTTGAATAATAAGGAGCCACATTATTAATGCCCATTTTGGGTTAAAATATACCACATAGGCCTTTAACAACGGGGCCGTATCATAAGTCCAACGCCTCATAGGCCGACCCGACGCCTCATTATTCCAGAATTTCGGACTTAGGAAGTCCGACGCCTAATAAGTCCGAAATGTCGGACAACAATCATTCAGGCTGATTTCGGCTCAACTACTCCACGAATTCAAGTGACATTGATTAAAAAGTTTACCTTGAGTGATGGAGAGACCACGAAATAATTTTCAAAATTTAAGCTCTTTTTATTTTGATTTTACGACGTCAAAAGTGCCGATGTCACTTTTCCTAGTTCCGGATCGGTTCAATCAGTTCCGAATCGATCAAAACTGCTTCATGCGAAAAAAAAATCACGCGAGAAAATCCTTTTTTTCAGCCAGAACCAACCGAATCAAACATATTTTCTGATAGAGTATAATTTCATTATCCAAAAATAGTTCATGCAAGAGAGTTCCAGCAAATTTTAAAAAGGGAAAAAACGTAAAAGATTTTGAAACTTTTGCCTGCAGCACAACGGCTCGAACTCACGCACGGACCGAAAATCTTTGACCCTGCACAGAATACGTCACACAAAATCGATTAACGCGCGTGTAGTTGGGTCGTAAGTACACGCGCGATCCGGAACTAGGCCGGAAAAGCATACGGTCATTCGTTGGCGACTTTTCAAGAATTAGAGACGCTACAACTTATTTTGATTGAACAAACATTCGATGGAAGAGTTTATACGATTGTAGTGAATGAAAAAAATATTCGAAACCACACGGTACGCGAGATATACCGAGGAGAAAATTTATCGTCGATTCGCAGCTCCCGTGATATTCTTTAAACCGTCCAAACATGTCGGAGTGCGAGTCGGAAATCTGGCCAAAATTCCTTTTTTAAACGTTTTATCGAAACGATCTTTGGGTATCAAGAAGCTTACATTTTCCTTTTCAACATGCACTCTGTCAGATTTTTTTTTTATTGGAGACATAATCAAAAAGAGGTAGGTTTATATTTGAAGCGATCCGGCGGAACAAGGAAAAATCCGGAGCTAGGAAAACGACTGTAGGCCTATAGGTTTAAGGCAGCGTGCGCTCTGTTCATTTGAAGCAACAAAATCTAAAGAAGGGTGCTGAACATACATGTAGAGCTATATTAAATCTATATAGTTTTATGGTGCTGAACAACTAACCTGATGAAGTTTCAGCTCGGTGAATGATGTATATTCCGAGAAAACAATATTCTAGGATCTCAATTTCAAATCAAAAGTTGCTGAGTCGTGTTTTAAATTGGGCCTGAAATCAGCATCCGAGACACGTTCTCAAAGCCGATTGCAGCTTTATTATTCTATATGGATTGCAGCTTCGCGATGTAGATGTAGGGAACTTAACCGCGCGCGCGTGTGCGCCGTGCCAACACTTATACGCACGCTTCGCCGACTTCAAAACGAACTACTAACGAAAATTTCCAAGTGAATGCGTCTTTATATAGACGCATCGTTGGAAACGACCTTCTTTCATTGCTTTCTTCAAAATGACAGCATGCCAGAAAGAGCCTAATTTCACAGGAAGTCTTTACATTACTATCGTTAATCTTTTCAACAATAATTACGTCAGTTACTTTTTTGGATAGCTGCAAATGATGGACTATAGCTTTAACACCATATACTTGTGTATAATGGCTTTATTGAATATAGCTCTATGGTTAACACGCAATATAGAAAATCCTTTTATCGTTGGATTTTAACGTCTTTTACCCAAATTATAGGGTCCTATTTACACCAGGTCATCAATATTCAGCAACACCGTTTGAATTCGTCTGTCGTGCTGCATAATGGCTCCGTTCACAAATCACATTGATCGTGTTGCAATTTTGATACTATTCCAAGTTACTACACGTGTTGCCGTTTAGTGTAGCCTTTAGTCAAGTCCCACGCGCCTATACCCGGACCATCCGGACACGTAACGTACCCCGGATGCTGGCACGTAAAAAGACTAGCACGAGCGGCGAAGCCGCGAGGGCCCAACCTCGTCCCCAGTGCTTACTTTATTTCCAACCGCGTTTCCAATAGTAAACCCTGGATAGGAAACTTTCTTCCTGTATCCTGATTGGATACCGCAATTGGCTAGTAATGGATTTTTATCGTGTACTTGGTGCTATATATTCACAACGTGCAGTACGTGTTTTCGCGATCATTCGTCCACGCCTTCTCAAAATTACTAATTTCCTTTCCAATTTGCTCATATTAATATGAAAAATGATACTGCATGTTGTCTCGATAAGATCGTAACAGTTTGATTTCAAAAATCGTGTTTTCGTAACTCACGCCGTGCTCGCGCTGCTACGAATTGACTCTGTTTTTACCCCAGACACCGCATACAAAAACAAACGCTAGTGTGTAACGCATATCCAGGCACCAGACTGTTCCTCATTTGCATACGTCTGCAAAAATCTTGCACATGCAAATGATCCAATACCAGGGTGAGAGAGCAGGTAGTGGTGGGCGCGTACTGCTCGACACCCTGGGTACGAGGTTGGCGAGGGCCTTTACTATCTCGTGGAACTAATCACTTATTCATTTATTCACGTAATATAAATCAAGCAATATAAACCAATCATCTAACGGTGGTTTGCGGTTACCAGCAACAGCACGCGCGCCATGGCGCGCGTGCTGTCTGGCGCCAGACGATGGCTGATTTACGTTAGTAATTCTGCATTTTCATTGGTCAATTCACAACGGGTAATGCATTATGCATGTCTACCAAATCGGTAGACAAATGTAAAGAAAAAAATAAGCGTTCTCCACGAGATGGTAAAGGCCCTCGCGCTTCGCCGCTCGTGCTAGACTTTTTACGTGTCAGCATCCGGGGTGCGTCACGTGTCCGGGTAAGCGCGTGGGACTTGACTAAAGGCTACGTTTAGTGTGGTGTGTGGATTTGTGAATAGCTTGCACGTTAAAGGGGTACTATAGGTCCTGAAATCCTCGAAAATGTTATGTTTTGGATTGTTCACTTAGCCTATTTCAAACATCTGGTTGAAAGGAAACCAACCTAATGTCTTACCGTTCCCGAGAAAAGACGAAAAAAACCGCTTGTTTACATCGGACATGACGGAGTACGAATACGTTTTTCGTGTCGTTCTCATGTACGCTATACACGTTGTGTGTCTCGGGAACAGCGCGCGGTGACCAATCACCAATGCAAAAAAATTGTGGTTTCTTCAACGTCCGCAAAAGGCGAACACTTTACGCGTACGAATGAAATCACAACTAGCATCCAAACAGCTCGAATTTATGGGGTCGCAAAAGTGGACCCCGAAATTCGTTCTCGCACGCATAATACAGGAATAACACAAAAACGCCCAGTTTTGAAAGGATAGTTGTGTGGATGTTTATATCCTACTTTTAAAAGTTATTTCCGATTATCATCATCTCGTTCAAAGCGCGTTTTGTAGCCCAATTGGGCTGTTCCAGGACCTATAGTGTCCCTTTAACCAATATCCAATTATGTTTAATTATAGAAACCGTCACGATCAACAACAGACAATTTTAATCAATCCGACTTATTCATAGAAATGACGTTTAAATAACCTCGCTAACATCCTGATTTGAAGAAACATACATTGGTGATACGATTAGGCCCCCCAAAAATAAGTCGGTCTCTGGTCAGCGCGCACGTCGATTTTAATCATGCGCGTCAATCTTTTTTTTTTCTAAAATGTTCCGCGGTAGCTCCAACAGCTCCCTCTATTGCCGCACCTCCTCATTTTTTTTTTACCAAAGAGCACCAAGGAATGGGAAATTGCACCAACGCAAATGATCGAGAGCACCAAGGCAAATTATGGAGGACAACAATGTACATGAGGACACCAAAAAAGCAAAATAGTACCCCACCTTGTCTGTACAATCCAAGCTTGAAGAAAAAAAGAAAAAAAAAGAAAAAAAAAAAAAAGGCCGCGTCCCCGCGTCAATTCCGGAACTTTGGTCTGATCAGAGACCGAATATTTTTGGGGGGGCCTTACAACCAGACCACATATTAGCCCTGGTAAGGCCAAGTAAAAATCAACCCTGTTTTTCCTGCTTTGTTTTTTTAATCACAAATATGCAATATATTTTGTTTTGTATTTTTTTGTTTCCAGAAACATCAGCAAAGGTGTCGGGAAATGGGAAAATCCATCCGCCATCTTGGAAAATCCACGATCTTCGAAAATCCGCCATCTCTTTGCTTTTTTTTTCCAAAAAGCCTAAACGAGAAACTTGTTTAACTTGACCTTAACCATTTGTAAACGTTGACGCGAAATTCTAAATACATTCTAAACCACACAAAGAATTTATTCTAAACGCAATCAAAACAGCTTTTACTTGATTAGATAAATACATGTATTTAAAACATTCAAGATTAATGTTGAATCCAGCACAAAATACATTGATTTACATGAATATACTTACGACAACTTATTAAATTTGGCGTGGTAGCAGACTGTAAAATACTTAAAGTATCGGTATAAGGCTTCATATGATGGATGCATTATTTTTTGTAATTATCGTCACTAAAGTGTAATTGTATTGTCTACGGCTTGGAACTTTCCCCCAGTGAATCAACAATACAGTTCACTCTTTAATCCAGCCACTGATTGATAAATTCATACTGCCCGAGAAATATTCGTTTAGTTGGAGTTAAAACCTGCAAAACGAATTTACCCATCAAATTCAGTAAGGCTATAGGCACATATAATTTATCTGAGAGTAATATAGGAAGATGTTACATTATTTAACCCTTTAAAACATTCTATATAATGTCCGAAACTTAATAATGGTTTGGTACGCAACATTGCTCAATATTCGTGATCGGATATAATTCATATTAATTTCAAGTACTCAATTCACGGTGTTAAAGAGGGGCATTACGGCCTGAACATCATGTTTGGATTGTTAACTTATACTTTTTCAAAGGCCTTATATCATAATAAAATATTCCGTTCCCGAGAAAAGACGAAAACAACACCGCAGTTGTTTACATCGGACGCGACGGACATTTTGTGGCATATCCACGTAATTCAAGTCGTGTCTATTCAATGCAGTGTTTACATGTTCAGTGTTTAAACGATGGTTGGATGGACGTTTATACATGTATTTTACTTTCAAATGTCCTTCTTACTTAATATCACTTCGTTTAAAACGCGTTTTCCATTCCAACCGCAGTTTCCCTTTATTATTATTATTATTAGTAGTAGTAGTAGTAGTAGTAGTAGTATTATTATTTATTCGGCCAACAAATGAACAAAACTACAATGACAAAGCAAATATATATCATAAAGTAAACAAACACAGGAAATTGAAAAGTATGACCAGATAAGACTGATGTGACTGAAGGATGCGAGAAGGAATGGGCCGGGGGGGGGGGGAGGGGATCAGGGGGGAGGAAAGGGAGGGTGGACACTTTGACAGGGGAGTGGAGATAGAGGGACAGAAAACAAGGACAATAAAATATTCAAAACCGGCCAGGGTAACCAAAAGTGTACTTAAACACTGTGGCCCAAAGGCCTGCCTACCCATAAGAGGAGGGAGGAACTTAAAAAGTGTACAACTTTTTGCTCAGCTACTAATTTGATTGATGGTGAATATCAGAACATATTTACTTAGAATAACTTCTACAATGGAAATTAAATTCTGCGTATCAAGTTAGATCTTTTAATAAGGTTTTTTTTTCTTCATCGACGTAAATGTAGAATATTCTATTATACAAGACATTGATTGAAATATCGGTGTAACCTCAAAATCTACAAGATATTACATTATATGCAATCACAAGACAAGTAACAAGATAGTAAGCTTTCATTGTAGCATCTGCAACATGGGAACAATTTAAACTTAAGACCCGTATGCTTATGCGGTACGGTTTGAATTGAAATAAAAAAGTAAATAACTATTTTTCGAAATATAGTGAAGATCGGTGGTAGTCAACTTTCAAGGCTACACTCCCGTGTAAGCATGGGCGTCGCGAGGGGGGGGGGGTCACTTCCCCCCCACCCCACCCCGGAAATGGAAAAAAAAAGAGGCGCGAAGTCATATTGATGTAAATTTAATGGGTTGGGTGAGGGAAAAATGTACCTGCCCGCCTCTAAAACTGATTCACCGAGAAACATGTTGGGAAATACGGAAATGTTTTGGGAAAATTAATATGTTTTGCCCCTCTGGAAAAAATCATGGCGACGCCCATGCGTGCAAGGATTTTTCTGCGTTCACTGATGACACTAAACAAGACGGTGCGATGATAGACGATGATTTATTTTAATACAGCGGGTAGTTTCACACATCGCAATTCTGATGTGACTTGCTTTGACAACATATTTACGTAAAGTCTACAAAATGTATTTACTCGCAAAAAGGTTTTGTTGAGATAATTCTTGCTTACACTCTTAAAGCATTTACGCAGTTGAAAAGTACTACGTGTCAAAAAAATGTCCTACTCTTTGATCCTAAATAACTCTGTTGTTTACCAATGGAATTAAACCAATATTTTAGATCATAGACAAGGCAAGACAAATGTTATGGAGCGAGTTTCATCAGCTTTGTGCGAAGGTTATTTTACGCAGTGGACACGGGCATGTGAGCTATTATGACAGTATCTATGAGATAATAGTCAGATGGAAATATCAACTAAATGTACGAGGTAAAATAAAGTACTGCTCTTTATCTATGAATTAAATATATTTGATTAAATAGCGAATTAGGAAATAAATCGCACACGAAGGCAATATATCACTAACTAAACAAAGTTTTCGGTATTTGATATCATTTTGACAAAAAAATATTGTAATTTAAAACAAATCATATGGCCTGGCTACATTGAGCCATCAAATATCGAATATGTTCCATAAAGAATTGAATAAACGAAACAATTTAACAATGGATTTAACAGGGGGATTGATTCAACGTTAGCGAGCACTTCAAGAGAAACTTTGAGATTTCCCTGGCGCAAGGTTCTTTTTCTTCCGTTGAGTCTAAATAAGAAGGTGTAAACAATGTATGCCTACACCACGAGACCTGATATCTAGGGACTTTGGGGGATAGGGATTCAATTTCAGGAATTTCAATTAAGAATGGCCAATTCTTTTGAACAATTTAAAGCCCCACAAGAATAAAAAACGTACGTGTTTATTTCCAGAAATCCACAACCAAAAATATCCATTAACTATTGGGATATCCGGTTTATGTATTTTTTTAAAGGTATAGACAAGGAGTCCACGTAGGTTTTATGGAGGCTTTTAGACCAATTAAGGGATTTTCTCTTAAAGACTCCATCGACTTTCAATAGGCGGTTTACGTACGATTGTTTTCGATTTCATACAGCCTTGAGTGGCCTATTTGGAAACAAAAGGAATATAGGCTGTCGATTGACGCAGGAGAATTGTGATTTAATCAAATGATAAAAAGAAAATGAAAAGTGTGTCGGAGACTGTCAACTCTTTACCTTTGTGCCAAGTGGAATTTTCTAAAAGTTACAACAAAAGCTAGAGGTTTGCGTTTGCTGAGCTACAAACGCAGGGTGATCGGGCCGAAGTTTATTTCATAGGATGCCCAGCTGCGAATAATATGTCAAAACAGACAAAAGATCATGAAATTTTAGCCTTTTCAGTAAAAATCAATCGTTTTCAGTTAAAAAAAAAGCATCTTTTGGAGTACTATAGGTTTAATTTCAATAAACATGTACTTTTATATACACGTATATTATGTACATTATTTAGTTCAGGAAGGATTTCTGTTTGACATGACGTTAAAAAGTCTGAATATATGAAAGTTATACTGAAAATTTAAGTGAATCTATTAATAACAACTACCTTTCGGTTTGATGACGTCACGGCCTTTGAAAGCTCAAGGTCAACACTGTACATGATATCTTTATTTGTGCTACGGACATGGTCCGGAACGCGGATCAAATAATGGATTTGAATTTTAGAAAAATCGTTATACAAATTCTCCCTACAATAACTTCCGGTCTGACGACATCATGAATCTGAAATCTCTGAGAATTATTGTGCGGAAAAAAAAGACAGGAATAATTAAGAAGATAAACTAGAGGTTTGCGTTTGTCTTTGTAGCAAAAGAAAGAAAATATATATAGTTTTATTTAATAATACAATAAGTTATACAAATGTATAACTTCTAAATGCTTTCATGGATTTTGATGAAACTTGGATGCAGTTACCCTTGGGTGGCAAGACACAATTCTTGATCAGGTTACTCAGGTCAAAAGTCATGTAGGGGTCATTTAGAGGTCATTGTTCAAATATGCTTCCAATGTTTCTTTGTCTACGGAATTTCATGGATTGTAATGTAACTTGGATGGAGTGATCCTTGGGTGGAGATCATCGCAACTCTTTCGAAATTGGAGGTCCAAGCAAATCTATAGGTCATTTCAGGTCGTTGTTTAAAAATGCACCACATTTGACCTCGTTAAGAACACAAAACAAATAGTTTTCGACCGCCAAAAAAGGCGACATACGCGATCAGGGGAACACTTGTCTGAATTTATTACTGTAGTAAAATGCTTTTGTTTTCCAGTTAGATTAATTTATTATTGCATTTCAGTAACCCGGGAAGTAAAGGTCAAGCAGTTTTGTGCCCGGTAACCAAAAATGTTGCCTAAGGTAATGTCTACCACCTCACAAAAAATAAACCCGTTAATCAATTCAGTTCAAGAGATATAATTGAAGTTATGTCATGATGACGTCACAATTTCTTTAACATCTTTGTTTTAATATTCACGCGTCTTTTAGTATTTTCAGTTCATCTAACTTTGACCTTCCGATCTAACTTTGACCCTTGAAGTAAGGTCAAGCGACTTTACGTACTTGACATGAAATTTTTATTAAGGCATGGTCTGTCAGATCACAAAGTATGAACATGATTCTACATTTTGCTCGAGAGTTATGGTTGAAACAAAACGGCTACCTTTTTAACTAAGATCGGTTGTGATTTGACACCTTATGACGTCAGCAGGGCGTCATACTTGTATGCACACCTCGGTATCAGGGTTGATGACAACTGGATCTTCATAACAATTTTGACGTTCATGTATTGTTTCGAATTATTGCCTAGAAGGAAAATCAGAAAACACGAACACGAATAAAGAACGAAAATAAAACCAAAGGGTGAAGGTCATTAGCTCGTACCCGATCACCTAAATATTGAAGTTCCAATATAGCATATGAATTAGGGGACTACGGCACGGAAACGTTTTGCATCGTATATTTTAATGGATTAAATTTAACATTAAATGTAATACATTTTGAAGAAAAAGCGAAGACAAGGTGACAGGTGCGTGTATATGCGCATTTTACTGATATGACACTCACAAAGATACTAGTTTCACATGCAGTGCATCACTGTTCTCTATGACTTAGCTTAAACAACTAAGGTGACTTTAATTAGCTCAAAAACATTAAACTGACCATGCTCACTTTAATACTTAAACCTGTCACAAGTTGACCTTTACTTACTAGACTATGTAGTGGGTATTGAAAGATAGGACGATGCAGAGAGCACTACAACTTGTCAGATTGACCGTGAGTAGTACCCTGACTGCCCTAACTTCTCTACCAAGAGGTCTGCTGGATGGTAAGGAATCCATGAAGGCTCTAGCTGATTTCTTTGAGAGAAGGTATGTCCAGTGGAAGAACACCGGTGGCGTGGTTGGTTTGGAGATGAGGGATATTAAGATCGAAGAGAGGGACCTGAAAAAGCTGGGCCTATATTCTATGTGTTATGTTAGTTTTGTGAGATGGATTCAGACACTGTTGGTACTTTTACCGATTTCTTGGTGGAATTGGTCTCAGTGTCTGGGCTCTGTTCGGTACCATTCTCAACCGATCCATTCTCGACTCTGTTGAACTTGCACCCTCCACGCAGAGCCTTGATGAGGTGCTTTCGAAAGTGAGTGTAGGTCACGAAGTAGATGATGGGATTCACTACGGAGTTGAGACACAGGAGAGGCAAAGAAAAACCCCAATGCCACAGGGTGCTGTAGTAGGACAAAGGCAGGATTTCAAAATTAAAGAGGAGCCAGGTGATCTCCGCGGGACCCCAGCAGATGACGAAGAAGATGGCTACAACCAGGAAGGTTATGGTCAGCTTCACCTTGGCAGTTTGCAGACGATCCTTCTTTGCCCGGTTGCCTACTGGGTTGTGACGGCTGGTCGATGGTTCAGTAGCAGCCTGGTTCGCCTTCACCCGAAGCCGTTTACGAAGAGCCAGAATGGTCTGGCCGTAGGTGACGACGATCAGAGCCAGAGGTAAGACGTACTCCCAGCAGAATGTGGCCACACCAAAGCCGAGTTGGACACTGGAGGAGCCTTCAGGCCAGACAGCGACGCAGGCTGCTCCGTCGGGCGTGTAGTAGAGAAACGTGTAGAACTGCCAGAGAATCGGGAGCAGCCACACGAAGACCAGGCCTATCATGACGCGCTTGAAGGAGAACCATCGGCGGTACTTAGCGGCGTGGCAGACTGCTACGTAACGGTCACAGCAGATGAGCAGTAGGCTAAAGCTGGAGACATTTGCGAGGGTCCAATACAGCCAACCGCGAAAGAAGCGGCAGTAAAACCTGGTCCAAGGGGTATAAAGCCGAGTGGACAACATCAGAGCCGAGAATACGAAGTCCACGACGGACTGGTGAAGCATCAGCTTACTGGTGACAGAGCTGAAAGCGGAACGATACCTGAGCATGACGAAGCAGACCAGGCCATTGCCCAGGATTCCAGCTAGCCCTGATGTAGCTCCCAGAACCTGACTGTAACTTGGTCCCATTGCGTCATCCCCCGAATTATCGATCAAGTCAGTTGCATTTTCGGCTTTGGATTCCATCTCTATCTTGTCGGTTGTTAAGTCGCTTTAATGGAATTCGAGTATATTTGTTTCAGAACACCGAAAATGTTTCCTGAAGATCTTAGATTATGTTGACAGGAAAATATCGTTCGCAAGAAGTAGATCGGGAAAAAAATGACTTTTAGTTTTCAGATGAAACATGAATCCGCTTTACAAAAATCTGTTGACAGGAAAATACTGTTCGCAAGAATTGAGATCTCGGGAAAAGGAAGTTTAGTTATCAGATCACCGGCTTCACATTTGCATTTTGCCGAAAGCAGCAGGGCTTTATATTTCGCTCTCAGTCTCGGTCTATAGACGTAGGCCTACATGTATTTTCGCTTCAATGCTTGCTGTGCAAGTGCTAGCAATGTTAATCGGTGACTTTCTTTGCGCGAGCATGCACGCTTGCCTTTTCAATTGGATAGATCAAAATGACATGCCACGGGAACTGCACGCCTGTATAACCCGTTGCCTAGTAGCGGCGAACATGCTGCTGGTGCTGTTTTCAGGTAAACCAAGCTCAATTAATACTGTATCCAAGTTTTGGGTCGGGGATGGGGAGGGGAAAATCGTATATGGGTCTGAAAAAAAATTTCCCGATTTTTCTTCGTTAAAAAGCTGGGGCAGGTAAAACCTGTATCTCAATTAATACAGCTCTGTGGGCTCCGTGCGCCTATGGCGCCAACAAAGAGGGTGCGTTTTACCACTTTTTAGACCATTACTGTACTTGTTCGCGCGCGAAGTACACACGACTTATTTATCCTGCCATGGACCTTATTCACGAATCGGCCATATTGGATCGAGAGTGAGGTAAAATCTTCATTTTTGGAACTTGTGTAGAGAAATGAAAGCAACTTTATAACTAATTAATTCCAGTCTGCTTAAATGAATAATTTAAAATTGGTAATTAAACGTGCCCGAATGTTAAAGCAAGATTAAAAAAAAAATGACAGTAAAAAAGGCTGCATTATGCCTGCAAAAATAGTCTGGCGCCATCCCATTCAACAGTTAAGCATTAATGATGTTCAGGGAACTCAACAAAAATTGCCAACTCGTGAAGGCCCAAAGCGTCTTCGCGATGGTCTCCCAGGCTAATCCCAGCCCCCAATAACTTCGGATCATTCGAAATACGCAGTGGATGGACCGGAAACCAGGCTAAGTCTCCCCCAACTCTCCTTTTCTGGCCGTTGAAGGAGTACTTGTACACGGAGCCCATAGCTACATGTATTACCGCTTGTATTGGTTGTGACATTATTAGTGGCGTTTTCATTTTACAAAACGCCAAAATGTTTTACTGTTTCTTTTTTGCCGCTTGATGATTAATTGAAAAACCGAATATTCCTCAGCTACAAAAACAACGATTTGGGATGTTGTTTTTTACAAATTAGGATACAACTAAATAATCAACTACATTTCTTGATTTTAGCCTCCAAATAGTGACGTAGTTCTAGTTGTAACCGGAAGTTTACCTTAAGTCAATGCATAATGACTCTCATGATTTTTCATTTTCGGTAAATTGTTTTCCTTCTATCATTCTGAAAAAAAAATGTATTGCTCAAATTAATGTTACTAATTTTTTTTAATATAAAATTGTTGATGTCATCAAATCATAATATATAAAAGTGACATGAATCAACATTAATGCTTAATACATACTTTTGTAATTCCAATTCCTGAAACCATGGCAATTATTCGCACGCCGAAATTCGCCAAATGCGGATACTTTTCAACTCCGGCTAATTCCGATGTGAATATTTCGGTGGCGAATCTACGGGTGGGTACTAGGTGGTTTAACCCCCCCCCCCCACCCCCCACACACACACACACCCCACAAGATTGTCAATTTTTAACTGGAGTTATTATTGATCAACACAAAGCAGCAGTATAATTAATCTTAATAATGGTTGGCAAAATATTATCATACCTAATTACTGTGGCAACAGCAAACAGCTGGTACAAATCAAAACAAAAATTCTTAGTTCATGTAATTTAGATAAATAGTGGGTTGAATTTGTGGTCTTACTGATACTGGCCGGTATGCTGATATTTGGTGCAGTAATAAGCCTCGGCTTCGCCGAGTCGGGTAATTATCAGCATTCTCCTAACAGTCTTAAACATAGTGTTTAAAACCAGTCCCCCAAGCACACATTTATTCCCTGATAAATATAGTTCTATACAGACTGGAGACGTGGCCGGTCTGGACCGATGACATTACTGTATAGACCGCTTGCATATGCGTTCGATAATCGACGCGCGAAGGCGCGCGACGCCATGTTGTGGGACAAGCGCATATCTATCCATGCACATTTTGTCCCGCAACATGGCGTCGCGCACCTTCGCGCGTCAATTATCGAACGCGTCTGCAAGCGGTCTATTGAAACACACAAGATAACTAATATTGTCCTCAAGCAAACTTGATTCCTCGATCCTGATTGGTCGATCCATGGCAACAAGCCGTGCTACATTATTAGTTATCTTGCGAGCGCGAGTGGAACACGGAATAATGTAGTGCGTCTGTGTCCCACATACCACGAGGCCGAAGGCCGAGTGGTATATGGGACACAGACGCACTACATTTTCCGTGTTCCACGAGCGCGAGCGCGATAACGAACTTATCTTCAAGCAAACTTGACGCACAGTAAAGTTGGAACACGCATGCTGTGTAACCTACGCGCAACTTTTGAATTCACAGTGAATTGTGCAGCACTAATCGCGTCACGTAGGCTTAGAATAGCGCAATACGCAGAGTGCGGTATGGACCGTGGCCGTGCGGTATGGTTATATGTAGCACGGCTTGTTGCCATGGATCGACCAATCAGGATCGAGAATTCAAGTGTGCTTGAAGATAAATAACCATACCGCACGACCACGGTCCATACCCAACCTCGTCCCCAGGGTGTCGAGCAGTACGCGCCCACCACTACCTGCTCTCTCACCCTGGTATTGGATCATTTGCATGTGCAAGATTTTTGCAGACGTATGCAAATGAGGAACAGTCTGGTGCCTGGATATGCGTTAACATTAGCGTTTGTTTTTGTATGCGGTGTCTGGGGTAAAAACAGAGTCAACTCGTAGCAGCGCGAGCACGGCGTGAGTTACGAAAACACGATTTTTGAAAACTGTTACGATCTTATCGAGACAACATGCAGTATCATTTTTCATATTAATATGAGCAAATTGGAAAGGAAATTAGTATTTTCGAGAAGGCGTGGACGAATGATCGCGAAAACACGTACTGCACGTTGTGAATATATAGCACCAAGTACACGATAAAAATCCATTACTAGCCAATTGCGGTATCCAATCAGGATACAGGAAGAAAGTTTCCTATCCAGGGTTTACTATTGGAAACGCGGTTGGAAATAAAGTAAGCACTGGGGACGAGGTTGGGTCCATACCGCACTCCGCGTATTGCGCTTTTCTAAGCCTACGTGACGCGATTAGTGCTGCACAATTCACTGTGAATTCAAAAGTTGCGCGCAGGTTACACAGCATGCGTGTTCCAACTTAACTGTGCGTCAAGTTTGCTAGAAGATAAATTCGTTATCACGCTCGCGCTCGTGGAACACGGAAAATGTAGTGCGTCTGTGTCCCACATACCACTCGGCCGTGTTCCACTCACGCTCGCAAGATAACTATAGGTTTTCCCAGCTATTTTCACACTTGTATCACACGAATTCCCTATTTCGATACTTTAATTTCGTCCCCGATCATCGCCAAGCTCACATCTCAATTTGAATTTCAAAAAGTCACCACTAGATTTCATTTAAGGTGCAGTATAATTCAAATTTATAGCATTCCGATTCGTCCAAAATCTCTTAAATTCGTCTCGTGAAGCAATCGGCGTTGAATTGACAAAGCAATTTCGTTTTTTGTCATTCATTTTCATGTTGTTATCATTACATCTCGTTTCTGGTGACTGAAAGTGCATACGATTAAAAAATGCGCCCAATCTTTGGACCTATGTAAAGAATTGTGCAAATTAATTAAATTTTAATTTTAACAAATAATTACTTATAAATGAAAGAAGTTAGCTGTAAGTTTTGAGATTTCTTTGACAATTAACATTAAAATCAGAAATGGAATTTTCACAATATGCTCCTTGTTTAGCATATGGAAATTAAGCATTGACATCAAACACCTTTGTAATGTTGCTCTTTGATATATGTATATGACTAAAACAACAGAAATAAGGAATGTCTATCAAAAAGCAACATTAAGAAGGTGTTTGAACTTATAGGCCTAAAGCTTGGTGTTCATGTCATATTGTGAAATGTCAATTCCTGACTCTTATGTAAATTGTGAAACCCAGATAAAATAAAAATAAAAAATCATACCTTTTACAGCTAACAACTATAAGGTAATATATGTTGAAATTATTATTGTTTTAATGCGCACAATTCTTCAAATAAGTTTAAATATTGGGCGCATTTTTTAATCGTATGCACTTTCAGTCACCAGCAACGAAATGCAATGACAACAACATGAAAATTAATGACAAAAAACGAATTTGCTTTGTCAATTCAACGCCGATTGCTTCACGAGACGAAATTCAAAGATTTTGGACGAATCGGAATGCTAACAATTTGAATTATACTGAACCTTAAATGAAATCTAGTGGTGACTTTTTGAAATTCAAATTGAGATGTGAGTTTGGAGAAGATTGGGGACGAAATTAAAGTAGCGATATAGGGAATTCGTGTGATAAAAGTGTTAAAATAGCTGGGAAAACCTATAATAGATTACAAACACACAATATAATAATAAGGGAATAAATGTGTGCTCTGGAGGTTTTTATCACTCTGTTTAAGACCACTTAGAGTCTGGGTGCTGATAATTACCCGAGCCGGAGGCGAGGGTAATTATCAGCACCCAGACTCTAAGTGGTCTTAAACAGAGTGATAAATACCGACGGAGCACATATTTATTCCCATTCATAAATACCTTTTCGGTAAAAAAAATCATATAATTCGTTCAAAACATCCCGATTTTGTTCAACAAATTCACTTTATGCTTTTGAAACATCTTGCAAAATAATGGAGTGTTCAGCTGGCGAGTAAGATGTAAACAACCCTTTTATGGAGATTGACGCGCGCGTATCATGTTCTGCGCGATGTCGCGCAGAACGCACCTGGCGCGTTGCGTTTTGAATTTAGAACTATAAAATTCTGACTCCCTGGTAGTGTTGCGCATGCCTACGTGAGGATTGTGAACGTTCAACCAATGAAACGATAAGAGCACTGGATTTTTAGGAGTCCACATTTTATTGTGACACTGGAAAAGTGTTTAAGACCAGCTAGCCATGTCTTTATCATCCGTTTAAGACCGGCCACGTGACGGGCTCTCGACCAATAGGAATAGCTAAACTGTCTGAGGTATTTATGAATGTGATTTAACGAAGAAAAATCGGGGACATAATTTTAATTTTCAAAATGTGTAGAGTAACTGAGAGTCGTTTTTTTAAGATGGCTTATTTAGAATGATTTAAAATAATTCAGTCAAAGTCTTATTCTTATTGTCACTTTTCATATGACTATGTCCTATTTCAATCGTATTTTATATTTGTTTATCAGGCCCGTATTGTGGCGTGACGGGGTTGGGTTCGAACGAAACTTGCTTGCCGGTCGCGCTTACTGTCAATTGTAAATCGGTAACTCTATTCACGAGGCATAAACACGTCCATTGTGGCATTTCAAATAATTTGAAATGTCAATTATTGACAGCTCAAATGTCAACTCTGGAATTAAAACTTGCCGCCCTTTCTAACTTGGGAATGACAAATCTAATTGTCAAGCTCTTCGAGCTACGTTCCTACATTAAAGTTACTTTCCCTTTTGCTTTCTCAATCATTTTGTTTTTACTAAGAAACTGAATATCGTTGTTGCACCACCGCCATAGGGAGTTAGTGATCTTCAAGTCACGGTGTGATTACCCTATTGACGTAGCCTGAACACATCCCCTATGACTTATGGTATAACGCGAGGCCGGTGTGTAATGACGTCGATGATATTCCGTTGAGTAAGAATTTGATGATTTCTTATCTCCTACGGGAAGGCTCCATTCTCCGTCACCCCCTCGTGCACTGTGTTCAAACAATCAATCTTCCAACATGACTGGCGGGCGCATCTAAGCTGTACGTCGTTGTCCCGCGTGCTCTAGCCACAGAGTACATTGTGAGGTTAAATGTTTTCAAGGACTGGAGAGGACTTGAGATAGAGAAAGGTAGGCCTAAATCACATTATTATACTGTGTGTTTGGATACAGTCATATCATCGGTCCAGACCGGCTACGACTCCAGTCTGCATAGAGCTATGTTAATCAGGGAATGAATGTGCTTGGGGGACTAGCTAGCTTCGCCTCAGGTTATTATCAGCATTTGCCAACCAGTCTTATTTAGTCGCAAATATTTCTCCAACTCATGTAGATATTTATAACAATTCATAAATACCTGAGACAGTTTATCCATTCCTATTGGTCGAGAATTCGTCACGTTGGTGGTTTTAAATTGTTGATAAAACATCCCTCCGTTCTGGGTCACATCACGCAGTATACGCTCCCAGCGCACCCAGATCTCAATATAAGGCAACCTCGTCCCCAGTGCTTACTTTATTTCCAACGTTGTTTCCAATAGTAAACCCTGGATAGGAAACTTCCTTCCTGTATCCTGATTCGATACCGCAATTGGCTAGAAATGGATTTATATCGTGTACTTGGTGTTGTTATTCACAACGTGCAATACGTGTTTTCGCGATCATTCGTCCACGCCTTCTCGAAAATATTCATTTCCTTTCCAGTTTGTTAATATTAATATGAAATTTGATACTGCATGTTGTCTCGTTAAGATCGTAACAGTTTAATTAAAATAAAATCATGTTTTCGTAACTCACGCCATGCTCGCGCTGCGACGAATTGATTCTGTTTTTACCCCAGACACCGCATACAAAAACAAACGCAAATGTAACGCACAGGAAGGCACCAGACTACTCCTAATTTGCATACGTGTTCAAAAATCTTGCACGTGCAAATGATCCAATACCAGGGTGAGAGAGCAGGTAGTGGTGGGCGCGTACTGCTCGACACCCTGGGGACGAGGTTGAATATAAGGGGACATTTAGCACTACGCGCGTGAGGCACATACCAAAGACCGGTTTTAAACGTAGGCCAAGCACATTTGTATTCCCTTATCGTTGCCCCATACATATATCTGTAATATCTAATATGTTTTTCTTCAAAAATAACCTACTGGTCAATTCATTTATCTTTTGCTTTTTCAAAGTTGACAATGGCTGAGGCATATTTTTTGGTAAGTTTCAGCTCAATTAGGGGAAGAATATGTTTTTAAAAGATACGACAATAAATATTTTTTTCGCGAATGACTATACGTTACGCTTTACACGGTCCATGGGAAACAAAAGATTCATTGAGACCCTGTGCCGTAAGTTAACATTTGAAGCAAAAGCTAGATCCGACTTTTATGAAATTGTGTAAAATCGTCCGTCAGACATCGGAATACAAACGCACGCAGACTCGACACGAAAAAAAAGATAGCGCAACGATGATATCAGAAAAATGGTATGGAGCGGATTCCACCCTAGTCCTTTCAGGATTTTTTTTTTCATATTCCCAGGAGGGACATATTTTGATTACTATAAGGCTCGACTTAAATTGTTTGTCGGTTACCTTTACATGAAGATGAATTGAGATCAAGGGTTTTGTTCATTGAAGTACCATTACCTTGAAGAACACGATTGGATGACATTTCCGTATTGCTTCATTCGTAAGCTTGAGAAAGACGTAAAAATAAGACGTCAGACAATTAGTATGAAGACTTGTCCGGAGAAGGTTTTGACAGCGGCACTAGGGGCCGTAGAATACTGCATTGTGCCAGGTCAAATACTGTTATTACAAAGAGTCCCAAATGAATGCAATGCTGATCCTTTTCGTTTTGCTTTTCAAAACTATTTTCCAAAGCGAGAATGGCAGTTGTATAGCTTTCTCGTGACTTCCTTGTTATTGTATGAGGCTATCAGCTATGTGCTTAATTGCTTAAATAGCAAATCAAACGGTTTCTCAATAATAAAGGAAAACCAATCATATAAAGACAGGTGCACTGTACTGTAACTGTAAATAGTGGCCGAAAACGGGGGAATATTTTTACGGTGAAGTATACTTCCCGGCATTTCAGATCGGAGCTTTGTCATTTTTTGTGTCGTTTGTATTCTGTTCTTTATACCGTCGATAGCTAAGAGGCGTGTTATCTTTGTAAGTGCTCAGGGAATAATTCATACAAGTAATAGCTGGATTGTAGGTAGGGGTTGAAAGTTACATCATTGTACAAAGTGAAATGGTCCAACTTGTTCAATTTCTTTCGTTTTGCTCTTCGAAGCTGCGTTTCTCCTAAGAACAATAATGTTACTAGGTTTTCTTTCTCTTTGTTAAGTTTCCTTCAAATTACTCACAGAAAATCCATGTTAGCTTTTCACTCCGGTATATAGAAGAGTTCCACTGGATAAAATAATTTCACAGTGCGTGGTAAGATGTAATCTTAGACCGTCCAACTTGTGCAATATCTTTTCGTGATACACTTCGAAGCTTGTTTCTCTCAAGGACAGAATTGTTTATTATTGTTTTTCTTTCTCTCTGTTTTAAAATAAAATGTTGCCTCTAAAGGGGGCTGTGACATTAGGGAGACAGTTATGTGTCTCCCTAATGACCGGTGTCTCCCTATTATCGAAGAAATTACGATAACGTGTCTCCCTAATGGTACATTTAGTGGAACGATAACCGAAATAAAGTACCATTAGGGGGACATTTCCATAGACTTGGGCACATTTTTCTGCCCGACTTTCCTGACCCTAATCCCAAGTTTACCTTATAAATCCTATCCTCACAAAAAAATATTAATTGGACCACGAGTAATCGATTTGGCCAATTTGCGACAAAAAGTTCCTTCATTAGGCCTCATTTCACATGTCTTCCAAAGATTATGACGCTAAAGTGTCTCCAAAACGGTACTATTAATTTTTTTATAGTAGATGTAATAGATGTTTTCGTTGTTGAAAAGCTTATGAATTACATTCTCCAAAATATATATCAATATTTTAAATCTATAATCGTTTTAAAAGCTGCAAAAAAAATAGAAGAACAAAATGAGGAGGGTTTGGGTTTTTTCTTTGGGGACACCCTATGTCTGCATACAGGGCGAGTATAAAATAAAAGCGGAACCCAAACCCCCCAAAATATATTTTATATTTAAAAAAAAAAATCATTGCAACCAAATATTATAATGACTGGAAAGCCAATTTCATAAGCTACTGTTGATAAAAGACAGTACTGAAATTGCTCGATCCGTTAAAAAATATCACAATTTACACGCAATGACCCTAAAACCTATCTCGTCAAAAAAAACCAACAATTTATTGTGTGTTTTGACTGTTTGAAACAACAAAGAAAATGACACAGAATACTTGTTTCAACAACTGTCAACAACTAGTACACAATATCGTTATGAACAACCCTGGTGAGGCAAACAATATGTTTTATGTAATCCACCTTCTTTAAAAGACGGGCCTTCAAAAGGACTTTGTTGAATATTTGAAACTTTTGAGGTTTTATCGCTGGAGATGATTGAAGACAATGTGACGACGATTCCTGAAGTCACATTTTTGGACGAGACAGATTTTAGGGTCATTTCGTTAAAATGGTGATATTCTTTGAACAAATTGAGCAATTGAGGTATTTTTTCATCTAAATATAGCTTATGAAATTGGCTTTCCAGTCAATATAATATTTGGTTATTCACATTTTTAAAAATATGAAATATAATTTTTAGGGTTTGGGTTCCGCTTTTTTTAATTACCCTGTATATACATTTATAAAAGGAGATTTATTTTTATTCATTTGTCAAGAATAATGCTCGTTTAAACTACCAATGACGAAATGCTGAATACTTGCTGAGGGTTGTGAAGATAATGATGTGTAAAGTGGCGGGAAAGGCAAAGACGCTGAGGATGTAACTCTTTAGATTGATGTATTCAAATTGAAAATGCCTGAAGGCTTGCGTGCTTTCGGACAAGATTTGTTTCAGCCTTGACCGAAGCTGTCCATTGAAAGTGAATTTCATTCGCATGGAAGCGCGGCTTTTGCTTCAAAGGAACAAAATGCACAACTTACAAATGATGGACTATACCTTTAAGAGTATGTACTTAAAACTGAAAGCCGCATAAGTCCAACGCCTAATAAGTCCGACACCTCATAAGTCCAAAACAGCGTTTGTCCATTGTCGGATTTATGAGGCGTCGGACTATTGAAGCGTCGGACACCAGAATTACACAATCAAGGGGCACCGTTGTATATAGTGCGTACATTGGAGACGCAATTTGTTTTTGGTATGAATAAATTAAACACTGTGGTTTTTTTTCACGTTACATGCCAAAGTTGCATCAAGACATAATGTTTAAAATCAATATGGCGTTCTGAATAACCGAAGGTTTTACCCTACCTTGTGCAGTGTATTCATAGGCGTAGCCAGCGGGAGGGTAAGAGGGTATCCCCCCCCCCCACCAATATTTTGTAAAGACTGCCTTTTTTCATTCAAATGCCCTTTTTTCAACGGGCTTACCCCCCCCCCCCAATAATTTGTAAAGAGTGCCCTTTTTTTACGAAGTGCCCTTTTTCTGAACAAGTGCCCTGTTCAAACAGAAGTGGTGGCCTTTTTTGTGGCATCTGCCGTTTTGGGTGCCTTTTTCAGAATTCCGCACATGTATTGCCCTGAAAGCACCATATATTGGCCCTTTGTGTGCATTATTGTCGGTTGTGACCAGCGCCCCCATCGACAGATGGAACCAGCCCCCCCCACCCCCGCGCTTTTTGATTTTACGGAGGCCAAGTGTCTGGAGAAAAAAAACCTGTCTGGTTGGCGTAGCGGTACTTTCCTCGCCTTCCACTGCTGTGACCCGGGTTCGAATCCCGCCTGGGCCAACGTGTGGATCGGGTTTTCAGTCCCTGCCTGATTCCGTGGGTTTTCCCTGGAATCAGGGGTTTTCCTCCCACTTCTAAAACTGTCATTTCTTCTCATTGTCTTTTCTCGTCAGGTTTCTTCAGACTTGCAAGCTGCAGTGCTTAGGGTGCTTTTGAGGAATCCTTGGTTTCATTACCAGAAATAAAATAATAATAATAATAATAATAATTTTACAACGGATGTGCAAGTGCCCTTTTCAAAATATTTTTACCCCCCCCCCCAATAAAAATGATCGTGCTACGCCACTGTTATTGTAAATTGAATTCTCAAGAAATCATTCAAGCGTATCTTTCAGTCATGTGAACAACTAACATTAGGGAGAACTTTTTTGCCGGCGCTATAGACGTTTGGGAGAGGCTCGGCTATTGAAACAAGGAGTAATGTCCTTAATAAGTGGCGTTAAGTGCAGAACTTACAGCGCGGAAACATCAGACAGGTGGATCAAATACGACAAGACTAGTGAGGTACGGTGCGGTGACGTCTACGGATTCGGACGTCTCTGTAACCAAAGGTCTCCGTAACTTCCATGGATCTCACTTGGAACACATCGCCAAATCTCAATAACTATCTTAATGATTGTGTCAAGTGGGACGCTTATTAGCCTATCGTCGCTTTGCATGCTCATGACACGAAGTGACAAAAACCTCGAAAATCGGTATTTGTTCGATTTTGAGTTGATAGCGTGGGTTTTTTTTATGTTTATATATCTCCAGGTTGAGAGACGCCTTCAGGCCAGATAGCCACGCAGGATGCTCCATCATTCACATGGAAGAGGAGCATGTTAAACTGAAAAATAGTCGGGAGCAGCCACACGAAGATTAGGCCGATCTTGACGCGTTTGGCGGAGAACCAGAGGCGGTACTTAGCGGCGTGGCAGACTGCTACGTAACGGTCGCAGCAGATGAGCACCAGGCTAAAGGTGGAAACATTTGCGAAGCCCCAATACCATACCCGCTACCCGCGGAAAAAAAGCGGCAGTATAGAACTCGGCCCACGAGGTATAGAGCCGAGTAGCCATCATCACTGCAGACAGTGATAAATCTACCATGGAATGGTGAAGCATCAGCTTTTTGGTGATAGAGTTGAATGCTGAACGATACCTGAGCATGGCAAAGCAGACCAGACCCTTGCCCAGGATACCAGCTAGCCCTGTTGTAGCCCCGATAATCTGACTGGAATCGAATCCATCCTTAGCAGCTCAGGAATTTTCCATCACGTCGGTCCCATTTTCAGCTCCTGAATCCATGACCGCGTGTTGTCGTTTCTTGAAGTCTTTCTAACAAAGTTAATTGTAGATTTTTAAAACTAATGACAGAAACGCACCGTCAACAAGAAAATTAGTATAACTGAATTTCATAACAATTCTCTATATCTGATCATCGGCTTTAAAAACAAAATGGTGTTTTGCAGCAAGAGTACATGTATATATATATATATATATATAATATAAAAATGTATTATGTTTTTTTCATTCCTTCGTGTCAAAGTTGGATTGCTTGCAAGGATGACGCAGGGATAATTCTTTGGGCGCACGCATCCATCATAAATGACATATCGCCGCTTGCGTATAGAAGCCACGTCACTCAGACAACCCTTTGGATTTGTACGTTAAGTTTTGTTGTCTGGGATGTTGCGCGTTCCGCTTCCGCTGGTTCATAATGTAATTGGACAATATTGGTATTGGTATTGTCAACAGACGATACAATGGGTATTAACGTAGAACGAGGTTTCTCTCCATAATACTTTTTCCCCTTGCGACAATTAATGTTCTGTGGTATATATTTTATTTGTTATGAAGCGGCTTGCTTAAGTGATAGGAGAGGGGTTGTTGGCTCCGATCCCTTTTTATTTGTAAAGTGACCCAGATCCTCCAGAGTGACTGACCCAATTACATACACACACAAGGGGGGTTGATTGACAATGTAATTTAATTCTCAATCTCAGTCAATCACCATGACCACAAAGTGGCAAGAAAGAAAGAACCCTATGTGTAAAACACAAAAGATTATAAATTATGTAATCAGTTTTGTAATGAGCAAGTACATGTATATTTATAAGTACACGTAACAAAAGGCCATAAAACTTCATTGACTTGCAAATGCATGGTTAAAAGAATACCAGGCAGCAACAATTATGACAAGCAAGCATTGTGCCATGAAAACTATAAAATCAAGCGAAGGCACGCAAAGCGTGACATAGGCTGCATGAGGTAGGCTGCATGTTTGCTCGTACCCCCTGCCCTGCAAACAGGGCGCTGGGATACTCTGATGAGCTTCACAGAATCTTGTAAAGGAAGTGGCCTATGACCTATGTATGGAGCATCTGGCTGCAGCTGTTCAAGACCGCAGTCAGACAATGTGCGCAAATGCTATCCGAAAACTTCCCGTAGAAATGCGTACATTCCATACCGGATGTGATTTCTGTTTCATCGCGGACCATGTGGACAAAATTTTGAGCGTCGCATAATGCAATCCGACCATGATCCGACCGTTCGTGATTTAAAACGGGGCCTGAGCAAGTGATGGGAAGTTGTAAATTTACTACACAGATAAGTCTTACAGAATTTCCTACATTATTACGCTTTTTCAACGGAAAAAAAAACAATCTCTAAACTGGAATGCAAGAGTAAATGACTCCGTCTTCAAACCTTGCAGAGTCATGACCGTGATGACGCTCAGGTCAAAGGTCACGCAAAATCCAACCAATGCAATTTGCTATCCGATTAATCTTCATTTGAATGGAAGCATCAACTAATACCTCAAGTAGTCCCTGCACATCGCAAGCACGGCCGGGCGTTTGATCTTTCTTCAAACTGTCTCCTTAGGTACATGTCACTGCGTCAGCGTTTAATGTATGTGAAGTGATGGGAGTGCCTCAAGTATTCGCGATTTTATTATGTGCTAGTCAGTGTGTGCTAGTCGAGTCAACTTGCACCTGAGGTGCATAAAATAGTGCCTCAGGTGTTCATGATTCTGGGACAAAGATGTGCTAGTCAGTATGTGCTAAAGTAAACATGTGCTAATAGAGCCTCAGGTGTTCATGATTCTGGGACAATGACGTGCTAGTCAGTAGGTGCTATAGTAAACATGTGCTAATTAATAGAGCCTCGGGTGTTCATGATTCTGGGACAAAGACGTGCTCGTCAGTATGTGCTATAGTAAACATGACTTTGTGCTAATTAGTGCCTCAGGTTTTCATGATTCCGGGACAAAGATTCGGGGACAAATATCCGCTAGTCCACAAGTGCATGCGCAGTGAATTTTTACAGCGTAGACTATGTGAAGTTTAAAATTTAAACATGCCTCAGCCTGCCACCAAATGCACTCATGTATGCGTACCTGCTGAGTATAACCATGGCGTTTGAGGGAAATAGAGCCCTGGCCGTGGCTACATTTTTCTCTTCTACCTGGTCTACAAATGGGGTGGGCATGATTTTGGTATAAAACAGATGACGATATTGTTTAATTAAGATTAAAAGATAGGTACATATTTTACTAATCAATTTCAACACAATGTATAGTCTAAATTTGTCGCCTTATGCTCTTCAACCGAAGTAATTATGTCTAATTTTTAACGGGGGGGGGGATTGCCCTCTTTAGAAAGCTCGCGTTTTCATTCATCGCTGACCTTGCCCTGAACCTTACCCGATTACGCACTATACAAAACGAAGAACTATTATGGTATCATCACGCCAAACCCTGGCGTTAGCCCGAGATCCGAGAGATTGACATTTTATGCACTTGTACATACCAATAACGAAAACCAGATGACCTTTTATACGCGTGACTGCGGTGGATATGAACTTTAGGCTTGACCCAACAGACTCAAATATTACGGGACACTTGGATATTTTCGGCAGATGGTTTTCTTCTGCACTGCATGTATATCTCTTGAAATATGAAGGGTTTTACAATGTAGACATTATATTTTGTTATGTGGGCCAAATGAAATGCAAAACATGCTTATATTGTTAGGATGCCTGGCGGTTTTGCCTGTCGGCGTGACGTCATAATGAACAAAGAAAAGAAAAAACACGATTACATCATTGTGTGCTAATGTAAATATTATGCATCACTGGCACTTTCGGCACATCAAAAGTAAAATATTCTTTTCTTCAAAAATCAACAACGAACAAAGCGAATCCAAGCAATATAACCAACAGGGGTTTTTGGGGAGACACGGTCACTGAGCCTTCGCCATCCTCATCCAACACTGCGATAATACGGGCGGGTGCGCCACTCCCATCCTCAATCGTTAGTGGAAGTGCGTACACCGTAGCTCCTGTGTTCGGCAGTTTATCCACGTTAGCCACGTTCTCAAGTCCGTAGATGTTAGCTCCCAACAAAATCTGATGGGTCATGAATTGGGTGCTTTGTCCATAGTCAATGGATGGTGTGTCGATCCCAAGGCCCGCAATCTTACGATTGCCAACCAACCAGCTGGCTGCTTCAGATGCCACGCCAGGGAAGTGAAGCACAGATTCATTGCGCTCATTCAGATAGGTGTCGTTTTGTGCGGATCCAAAGTAGGCCAGGCGATTCGGGTAGAAAGCACCCCAACCGGTGTAGACGAAGAGCAAGGAGTCGACTGGAATCTTTCCATGGGCCGCTTCCCAGTCGTGCAGATCCTGGGATGTCATTTCATAATCCCTGTTTGCCTTAGCTTTGTCGGTTATGTCGATTCGAATGGCCGGGCCTACCAACTTGTTGACTGGTATATCGTCCACGCGTTGCTTGCCTTCGGAGAAGTGGGACGGGGCGTCAATGTGAGTCCCGCCATGTTCTGGGCCTGAGAATGCGTTGGCCTCGTACCTTTGAAACACACACAATTTGAATTTTTTTCGTCATGAATAGCTCCTTCAAAAGTTACAGTGAATATGGTTGAAGGTTTGCATGATGGGCGCGCACAATTACGAACAGGTTTTATGAGTGCACCATGCCAGTGACTTTCTCTAAATAGGAGAGGTGATTGTGAGAACAAGACGCGTTAATTACTCGACGTTCCGATCAATATTAAGCCCTGCCCGTCGTCACTGCTCCTTTTTTTCAAAAGAGAAATTAATTTCCCATAGAAAGGAAGCTCGTTATTGCCAGGTTTAAAACGGAATTTTGGGGTTTTGTAATTACGAAATAAAGGCAATTGTAAAAAAATATATATATATAGTTTTGCGAAATAACGCAATTATAGTGTTGCTAAATAACGCAAAAGCATTGTATTATTTTGCAAAAGTATTGCCTTATTTTCGCAATTAATGCAACATAATTTTATAGCACATTGTGAAACATTCGCTGTGTATTTTTCTGGAGTGGTACAGGCCTATTTTCGTTAATTGTGCACGAATTCTAAGCGCGAATACCTGACGTACAATCATCAATTCGTGTTTGAATTGACCTTTCATTTCGGCGCGAGGTCCGAGTAAATTGATTTTTTTTAATGTATTTATTTGTTTTTTTAATTGTTTATTTCTTTTGGTGAAACAACTTTTCGAAGACGATCGGAGGGACAGAGTACAATTTTCAGCCTTTTGACCTGTACCTGTACCTATACCATGGTAATTGGTAAAGAAAAAAAATCAGTGGATAAGTTCGTTTCCTGTCGATAATTTATTTTAAAAAAACTATACACAATTCTGTCAGAGTCTTCAATATAAACGATTCAGCAATCGTAATGTTTTAAAGTCACGTACTGAACGAGCAATACTTACCAAGGTAGTACACCCGATGGTCCACGTACCCTTATGTCCAATTCGAAAGGTGCTAATTCGCCCGGCCAATACAAGGTGGATTCACCAAACGGATAGGACATGTCCAGGATTTCACCCTTATCCAGAGCTGACGTCATCATGACGTGTAGAATAAGGACTGAAACTAACACTTGAGCTCGTAGGGACATATCGGTAGCGTAAGGAGTCGCTTTTAACCTGTATGAGCAGTTCAGACAAACAGCGATGTATATTGTATAGAATTTCAGCTAATTCATATTTCTCTAACTCCTGACAAATTTCAAAGAGTGTTTTATTTTAACTGTTATTTCGAGTTTTTATTTATTACTTATTATTTATTTATTTATTTCTTATTTTAACTGGGTAGCCCATTCAGTGGAATCCACTGATCTCCCATGGGTCCCAATAAAGAGAAGACAATGTGAAGAAATGACAGTTTTAGAGGTGGGAGGAAAAGCCCAGAAGAGTATTCTGAGGAAAACCCACGGAATAAGGTAGTGACTAAAAACCCAATCCACATATTGATCCAGGCGGGATTCGATCCCGGGTCACAGCGGTGGAAGGCGAAGAAAGTACCACTACGCCAACCTGACTCCCCATGAGTTGTTTTTGCTATTGCTCCTGGCTCCAACTTTATTGATTTGGAGGCAGTGAACATTTATTTGTTCAGGTAAAACAACATGCTGAGCATTTAAATAATGAGCATCATCTAATACGGACGAATATAAAGTTGGCAGTCGCCAGAAAGGGCAACGTCAATAACTTTAAATAAAAAAATAAAAGAACAAGAAAGATGGTTCCATTCTTCAGATTTAAAACAAATGATGCTCAGTCATCCACATTAATACGAAACCAGTTGACAACCCTTTCAGATGCAGGCGCGGATCCAGGGGGAGGGGTTAACCCCCCAGCTCTGTCCAAAATGTATTTTTCCCCATACAAATTCCTAAAAAATAAGTCAACCCCCCCCTGCTGTGACACCCAAACAAAGTTATACTGGTGTAATGTTTGCCTGTTCAAAATACGGTACACCTTTCTGTAATCTAGTGTTAATAATCATCGAATTTGAACAGCGCCCCCTACTGAAATATGGTACCAGCCCCCCCCCCCCCAAAAAAAAGTTTTTGATTTTACGGAGGCCAAGTGTCCGGATAAAAAAAACCTGTGTACATTTTTAGATTTTTTTGCTGATGAAACCCCCCCCCCCTTCGAAAATTCCTGGATCCGCCCCTGAGATGCTGCCACGGACAGCTGTTCAAGTAAAATAATGTGAACAAAAGAATCCATCAATTTCGGATTCAAAGATTTATACACCCTGTTTTATCCCCCTTGTTCTACTTAATGTTACGTTAAGTAGAACAAAGCTTTAAAGTGAATTCATTATCGGGTCATGCAGTTCTTCTTTGTGTTTTTGAGCATGCAGTCACTTGTAGTCGATTATCCACTGTCAACTCATTTATAATTGCTGTGACGTTAGCTAATTTTGTAACTGGGAAATGATTCCCGACTTTTAAGCCCGCTGGAACAACCTTTTGCAAGGGGGTGCTGGAATGTCTAAATAAGGACAAAGAAGCGCAGAGCTCTGTACTGACAAGTCGAGAACCCTGTATTTATATCTCCATTTTTTTGTTCCATTTAATTCTGGAAAAGGAATTGTAACGTCCACCGGATCCTGGGTTTTCACAGGCCAGACGAAGGAAACCAAACCACGGAGACTATTCTTCAGGGTTTAGGGGCTCTATATATAGTCTAGAAGTGACGGGTTCATGGGCGATATTGGTTGGTCGTGATAGCGCCCTCGCGCAGCGGCCGGTTATTACGGCGGCGTAGAGGGCTATCGCCTACAAACAATAACAACGTCTAGCCTCTATACTAGGCTCTAGACCATTTATTCTTGCCACTTTCTTTTACAACTTGCAACAAAACGCGTTTACAAAATGTCACACTACTGAGTCGGCACAGTCCGGCAACGGGTCTCCCTAGCCAAGCAGCAGGGGTCCCAAAGCCATAATTTCCGTTTTAAAAAGTTATTTTCATTGTATGACGAACGTTCATCCCTGTCTGAACTGAATCAATATTAAGTTTGGACATTTTAACAGATGACGTCAAGAGTGCAAATAAAATGTATACTGAAACCCGAAAGGATGCGGTGGGTTCAAGTTAAAACATATAGTTCCACTGGAAACGAAGTGATTTCTGTTCCTAACAAAAATATATTCCCAGCTTAACTGGCCAATAAAATAGTTCTTTTACTCAAACGATGTAGCTCTA
The DNA here is from genome assembly GCA_029964075.1 of Patiria pectinifera. Taxonomy (NCBI): domain Eukaryota; kingdom Metazoa; phylum Echinodermata; class Asteroidea; order Valvatida; family Asterinidae; genus Patiria; species Patiria pectinifera. The sequence goes on along the minus strand of CM057149.1, from coordinate 23,041,563 downwards.
GTTACATTTGCAGTGTTAGGCCTATTTGCTTGATACAGGGATTGGCAAATATAAACGACTAAGGCCAAAAAAAAGTCTCCGGTTTCTGGTATGGAGCTTGCCCAAAAAGTGGTGCAGCGACGCGGCATTTTGGGGGTTTTTTTACCTGATTTTTTTGCTTCAAATGTCGGCTGATGACTGCAAATGGCGACCGACTAAACTTAGTGCAAATATACGGGAGTCCAGAGAGGCCACATAAAAAGCTTATTCTCGACCATAACCCAATCCAAAAACAAGTTAAAATTGTGCAGCAGCAGGATTCCAGTCAAACCAGTGAGTTTGGCGGTTTTGAGACATCATCTTTCATTGAAAAAACAACTTTTTCATTTTGCCGACGCGCATGGCAACGGCGACGCGCGCGCATACCAGAAACCGGAGACTTTTTTTGTTTGGCCTACAGGACCAAAGGCATCTTTATGATCGGTGCATGGCGAGTCTGGCTATTTTCATCAGTCTAGTATTTATGAGGAAACACTTGCAGAGGGTATAGCCTTTTTTACTAAAACAATTGTTTTTAGGCAATTTTTGATATCGAAGGTGTATGTTTATATATATTCATCAGGGTTTATTCAAACCCAAAACAAACTCAAAACCAAATGCATGTTCCAAATGTATTTATCAAGAAGTATTAGGCCAAAAAAAAAGTCTCCAGTTTCTGGTATGCGCGCGCGTCGCCGTAGCCATGCGCGTCGGCAAAATGAAAAAGTTTTTTTTTCAACCAAAGATGATGTCTCAAAACCGCCAAACTCACTGGTTTGACTGGAATCCTGCTACTGCACAATTTTAACGTGTTTTTAGATAGGGTTATGATCGAGAATAAGCTTTTATGTGGCCTCTCTGGACTCCCATATATTTGCACTAAGTTTAGTCGGGCACGATTTGCAGTCATCAGCCGACATTTGAAGCAAAAAAGTCAGGTAAAAAAAAAAAAAAGCCGCGTCGCCGCACCACTTTTTGGACAAGCTCCATACCAGAAACCGGAGACTTATTTTTTTTTGCCTTAGGTATGGAAGCCCTTTGAAATTGGACGGAGGGGATGATTTGCAGTAAGGTTTGGATTAGGGTGCGAATTCCATGGTGAATATCCAGTGAATAAAAGTACAGTCTTGATTTTAAATTCAGGAATCAAGAAAGAAAATCTAGCACACACCGCCGCGTGGCTCACAGCACAGATGATGCCCAGTACATGTATTTGAGACACATTTGGTTTACAACTTCCTATTCATTGAGAAAAAAAAAAGGCATCCTAGTTCCCACTAGCTCTAGCAGTCTGTTTTTGAGCCGCCATAAGACTTAAGGTTTTCAAAAACCACTGATGTCATACTCGAGAATTCCAATTTCCCACTCACCAGTCTATATAAAAGAACGGATTTGACTGATCCGTATCGGGTATCTAACGGCCTGTGCTACGTTCGAAGCGCCGCGCTTAGCCGCGGCAACGCTTAAACAAAACAAAAAAACAAGACAAAACAAAAGGAGATATTTTTTAGAGCAAACAAAATGGGGCGGCGCAATTTCATCGTAGTTGAACACTGGCTGTTGGCTGGAACACATTTTTGCCCGGGAGTAAGAGGTGCTGCATTCACCACAACACCCCCGTTCCAGCGGGCTTGACTAGGCCTAGTAGGCCTACCCTACATGTATAGGCCCGCCCTGCATCTATGAGAATGAGCTCATCCAGAACAACCTCCGGCAAAATCGTCTGAACTCCCAATATTATCATTCTAAATTCTGTTATGACTGCTCATACCATGTCCAAAAGATCGTGTGGAATAAGCTTGAACTTGACCAACCTATGTATGCCAGTTCTAGAATGTTAATATCACCTACCTGTAATCAACCGTGGTACGGACGTCGTTCAATTCACTGATTAGGTCAAACCCTACCATTGGATTCAACGCGTACGTACCGTACGCGGTATACGTACTGGAATAACCATATACCATTATGTTCAAAGTTATGTGTTATTAAGTTCAATGGCACTGTTCAGTAAGTTGATGTCACTTCCCACAGACCCGTGTGTTATTTCCTGCCGTAGCCAACTACGTGGGACTCGAACTTTAGTCATTTTGTAATAGGCTGAAAAGGGTGAGCCTTTGTGTGTACGTAGCCCGTATTTGTTGAGTGCGTAAACGTGGGCAGTTCCGTTACAAATAGACTTCACTCAAGTCAACCCGTATCCGTGTTTGATCTAGCAAATAACGTGCATCATCATGTGACAGTTCCGTTCAACAATTTGAGAATAATAGAATTCACTACGCTTATTTTAATGGTCTCACACTTTTCTGGATAGCCACCAGTTATCGTATTTGAAGAAACAGTGTATTTCGAAGGCGAAGCAAGAGGACCTGTCAAAAAATGCTGCACAATGTTGTAAAGTACACTCAACCAAAAAAGAAAGTCCCCCTTAATACTTTTTTGTCTAACTCATGAACTACTGGGCACATCTTTCTCAAATTACGACTGATCAGTACAAACTTGCTTAGCAATCCAGCCATACTCTTTGTTTGGCCCAAAACAGTGATAAATTAGGCAATTTATGAGAAATGGTGTCGAGAAAAAAGTTGCATTTTTGTATACGTGCAAGGTGAGTGTGAACCATAACTTTCACGTATACAAAAGTACAACTGTTTTCGGTACCATTTGTCATAAATTGCATACATTCGTACACATTATCACTGTTTTGGGCAAAATAAAGAGTATGGCTGGATTGCTAGGGAATTTTTGTACTGGGAATTGTAGTCGTTATTTGAGCGAGATGTGCTCAATAGTTGTTGAGTTAGACAGAAAAAGTTTTGGAAGGGGGGACTTTCTTTTTTGGTTAAGTGTATGTTTGTGTTATAAGTGTCCGAACGCCCTATGCATTCGCGAATCAATGAGCAGTAAACGAAGTAACTGCGTCTCGTAGCGAATACAACCTCACAAGCTCTGCGCACTTCATTACATTAGCTGCTAACTCGCTCCCAGGGTTTCCTGTCAACCTCATTCTCAGGGTTTCCTTTCAACCTAAAGACAATAGTAGAAAACTTTTGTTTTATTCCGATTCGATCCCGCAGTAGTAGGTCAGCGATGAATATCTTGTACTCGGTGATTTTATCCCCAATGTGGTTTGATAATTACGTGTTTTAAAGTTTATTTTTAATTTAATCTTCCTCCAAAACAACCGCCTCTTTTCGTTTTGCTTATGATCATAATTCGTGTAATACCGGTACTGCATATTGAATGGGAAAGATTTACTGACAACTTTGAGAAAAAAAGAATTATGGGTATTCCAATCTCGCGCTTATTGATTCCGTTTGTAACCTGGACACGCCAACAATAACAAAACAAAATTTGTGCGTTTAATTGTGTCATGGCTCATGTGGCAAAGACGTGAATTACAACGGACAGCCCAAGCAAGCGCAAGGCGGCGTCCAGACCCGTCTGCCTTGACCAGCTGCAAGCCCAGGTGAATGTTAATGTTCAGAGAATATACAAAGTAAGTTCAATGTGGTTTTCAATCTGTGGGTGTGTCCCTGCGACGTCAGATCGTTCGACAAGAACTGATCTCATTTTTTTTTCTCGATTGAATCACAACCAACAGTAGCCTGGTGTGCTATTAACTAAGTCAACTACAATGCCTGCTGTGAAACAATGGGCAATTTTGTTTTCCTTAATTGTATTTATATAAATTTGTGTCCAAATAGCTTCTACAGCTAAATTCAGTTGCTGGTCTAATATCGGGGCAGTCCGGGCAGAACACAAAGACTGTGGGAGGGATAAAATGAAAGCTTGAGAGGGGGGCTCCTCCGTTGAGACGATGCGAGAATACGACGAGCATTACTTGGCTTCGTGCTATCATTGCCAACCAAATGAAATTGCCTAGTACGTAACGCTGAAAACCCGATGACCTTAGGTGTGAATAAAACAAAACTTCAGCCAAAAAAAGTAATAACAATAATTTTAAGTCTCTTCAATATCCGCAAAGAGTTAAACTTTATTGACAGCTCCAAGCGGTAATTTCCCACTTTCAGCACAGAAGTTCTTAGCGACTTGACTACTGGGAGTAAAAGACAGTGTTTTGACAATGTGAGGGGAGGTCGACTAAAGCTGTGCTCTGCGCTTGATCTGTCCTGCGTTCGTATCACACTTCTATTTAATTTGTGCACCCACATGGGACAGGTGCATCCAACAAAATGTACTCTGTCCAGTTTTATTGGACACACATCTTTCTGGATAGCTTCTATGCATGGCCCCTTTTCATCGATTCCGTTTAATACGCCGGTTTTACGCTAGCAGCCTTGAATTCTGCCATAACTGAGCAAGCAAAGAAATTCTGCGCTAGCCCCGTAAGCACAAAAGCCTCACGTACGGGATACGAGACGCATTTTGCTACAGCCAAAATTCCTTGCTGACCCGTCAAATACGCTGATCGTTTAGTGCAGAATTTTCCGCTATAGTATAATGCGACGATGTTTCCCTAACGGCAAGCGGAGCCTTGAAATAAGGCCCAGTGATAGTCCGTGAGACGAGACGCCAAAGTACTGGGCCCAAATTCTTGGCTCTGCTTACAGTTAGCGAAAAATCCCTGCGAACTGTAGCAGACAATTCCGTGCTTTACGGTAAGCGTACTTCACGCGTTAGCAAGGAATTTGTGTTGATGCGCATGCGTAACTAAGGATTCTACGCTTACAGGGTTAGCACATAATTTTTGTGCTATTGCGGTTTGGCACACAATTTTGATCGTAAGCGGAATTCCGTGGTTAGCAGAGCCAAGAAATTGGGCTCTGATCTCTATATAAAGGCCGCAGCATACAGAGAACGAAAGACGAAAGTCAACTTGATTGCTGGTTTACCTTTTGTCCACCACCACCACTAACCACGGTTAACAGTTTTTGAAACGTCGTGGTTCACTTTTTGAATACCTCAATTCACGTTTTGCGACATTTGGAAATATAATCACGAGGGAAACTTGTCCTTTTGTAGAACATCATCAGTGGCGTAGCCAGCGGGGGAAGAAGGGGTCTTTAACCACCCCGCCATTTTTTTGGGAATGTTGTGCGAACGTCGGCTATTGTGCCACCACGAATAGCGCCGTCTATAGTTCGTTAGTGCCCATGATCGTCCGGTTGAAACAGCACCCACATAAACAAAGATGGTATCCAGTTCCCCCCCCCCCGTGGTTTTTTTTTCTCCAGTGAATCATTTCAAGGGTTGATTGACCAACAGTATCCTGCCGAGAAACTGCGTCAACTTTATTCCTTTCTTGCTGATTGTCATCACTTACAGCCAGACAATTCTGGCTCTTCGCAAGCGGCTTCGGGCGAAGGCGCACCATGTGGCTACCGCACCGTCGACCAGTCATCATAACACCGCCAACACCACAGCGAATAAGGATGCTCTTTACACTGCAAAGGTGAAGCTAACTGTTACCTTCCTAGTCGTAGCTATCTTCTTCGTCATCTGTTGGGGACCCACTTCGGTCACCTGGGTCTTGTTCAACTTTGAGCTCTTGCCTGGGTCTTACTATTCAACCCTATGGCACCTTGGGCTGGAGACGCCTCTCCTGTGTCTCAATTCCTGCGTGAATCCCGTCATCTATTTCGTGATGTACACCCACTTCCGTCAGCATCTGATCAAGGCTGTCTGCGGGAGGTGCAAGTCCAACAGAGTTGGAGATGGATCTCTTGAGAATGTAGCCAAAAGAAACCCACGCCTCCTTCCAGAAGCATCAGCCAAGACAGAAGGTAGAGGGCAGACAAAGCCTATTCCGATAAATGTTTAAACGAACTCAAATAGCAAATATATTTATACGTATATGTTTGTATCCATCCCAGAAAGCTTAAAGTGCACTTGTACGGTCTGATAGACCTATCTCTAAAGTTCCAAAAAATGTTCTCAAAATAACCCTCGTCATAATACGTCGGTTAGTTTATTCCACAGGACAGACCCTATTTTCCTGGGGAAAAAATCCGGAACCAGCATCGGATCCCTTTATCTAAACTATGTCTGAATGTTAAAAAAAAAACTAATTTGTAATGCACAGTTATGGACGTTTGATCGCCACGGCGAAGACACGCCAATTTAAGTAAGTCAAATAATTATATGAACCACTTTACGATAGTCTGGTACAGTGTATTAATACTAATGTTTTTGACTGTCGTGTCCCCCGTCAGATGGGTTTTATGTATCCATTCAAAACACAGAATATACCAAATTTTATAATCTCATGTTAAAAGAGGTGTCTCGTTACTGGGACTCAGACTAGAGTTAAATGACTCGATTGTGACTCAGAATCGGACCCAAACATGGTACTCGGACTGAGACTCGACTCAAGTGACTAGAATGCAACATTGTACGCAATATAAATATTTAGCCTGACCCATTTGATTGTCGATTTTGCAAAATCGCATACTTTACCAAATTTTTATTTCAAGTTGGCAAATAAAACACCCTCATAAAATATTAAATAGGCCCATTTTCCATGAAAGCTACATGTAGGGTTAATGTAAGCTGAAGGCTCCTGAATGAGGCTGTACGGCATTGTCATAGAGCAGTTAGATGACCGCGGATAACTTGTCCGTTGACCATGATATGTTGTTATGAAATTAACCTTGTATTGGACGTAGTGCTTTGTGAAATTTGCCTATTTATAACTATAGGCTATTGGTGTTTGAGACTCTTTAAGAAACTTTTTGGTGACTCGGGGTAAAAATCCTGTAGTAGGAGTTCCTCAAGTTTAACTTCCTATGATACTGTCTGTAAATGAACATTTCCGTGGTTATAACCAATTTGTTGATCCATGTTGTCTTTTCTTGCAATGGATTTCACATTGCAACTTGTTTGTTGTAATATTCCTGCAGTAATTTCGTACGGTATTCTTCCGGTGATTTTAATCATGTAGTAAAGGCCTTCTTCAGCTTTGTAATTTACCTGTGATTGTGATCGTGTTGTAACTAAGTTGTGTTTGTGTCGTGTGGCGATTTTTTTGTGAAAGTTATGATAAAAAAATGTTCCGTGTTAAATAGTAGTTTCCGTTAATAGTAGCCATTTTGGATTGTTATTATGTCCTCATAGTTATTCAGTCACATATATGCTTTAGAAAATGTTATTAAAGTTAGGAAGTGTAGAATCACCAAAAATAAACTTTTCACAAAATGTAATAATAAAAGATATGGGAACAAATTATAATAGACGACAGGTATTATAGATTTATGCAAATTAGGCATATTTCCGCTAAAAATCAAGCGTGACATCGGATTCGGATATACAATTCCAAAATTAGGTTATATAGCTATGTTACCAAATTCTACTCAAGAATGCCTCTTCAGGTAAAACATTTTTATATATCGTCTAGACTATGACCGCGGAATAACTGGTCGTTGGCCATGATGTGTTGTAACGAAATTGAGGATGTATTCAACGTAGTGCTTTGTGAAATTTACCAATTTACATAATAGCTATTGATGTTTGAGAGCCTTTGTCGAGACTTGTGGTAACAATCCTGTAGGAGTTCCTCAAGTTAATCTTCCGGCGAAATTGTCCGAACATGAACATTTCCGTGGTTACAATTTGTTTGTAATTCCATGTTGTCTTTTCTTGCAATGGATTTCACATTGCAACCTGTTTGTTGTAATATTCCTATACTAATGTCGTAAGGTATTCTTCCGGTGATATTAATCCTGTAGTAGGCCTTCAACTATGTTATTTACCTGTTATTGTGTTCGTGTGGTTACTTTCTTGTGTTTATGTCGTGGTGATTTTCCTGTGAAAGTTATAGTAGAAAAAATATGTAGTATTCCCTTCAATTCGTCGATCGTACCACGATCTTACCTATCTGAATTTTTGACGAATTTGGGTTTTTAGCATATAAGTTTTGGTTATGCATGATGAAATTTTTATTTTCTGAAAATTTCTAATTCATAAGTGGCCTAATTAGCTAATTAAGCTGATTCAGCTAATTAAAAATGTTGACCTATCTCTACAAAATGCGAAATTATCATTTCCGTTAAAAAATATCAACATTTAAACGCAATAACCCTAAAACCTATCTCGTCAAATAAAAAACAATTTATTGTGTGTTTTGACTGTTTGAAACAACAAAGAAAATGACACAGAATACTTGTTTCAACAACTGTCAACAACTAGTACACAATATCGTTATGAACAACCCTGGTGAGGAAAACGATATGTTTTATGTAATCCACCTTCTTTAAAAGACGGGCCTTCAAAAGGACTTTATTGAATATTTTAAACTTTTGAGGTTTTATCGCTGGTGATGATTGAAGACAATGTGACGACGATTCCTGAAGTCACATTTTTGGACGAGACAGGTTTTAGGGTCATTTCGTTAAAATGGTGATATTCTTTGAACGAATTTAGCAATTTAAGTATTTTTTTTCATCAAAAATAGCTTATGAAATTGGCTTTCCAGTCAATATTATTTTTGGTTATTCACATTTTTAAAAATATGAAATATAATTTTTGGGGTTTGGGTTCCGCTTTTTTTTACTTACCCTGAATATACATTTATAAAAGGAGAATTATTTTCATTAATTTGTCAAGAATAATGCTCGTTTAAACTACCAATGATGAAATGCTGAATACTTGCTGAGGATGAGGGTTGTGAAGATAATGATGTGTAAAGTGGCGGGAAAGGCAAGGACGCTGAGGATGTAACTCTTTAGATTGATGTATTCAAATTGAAAATGCCTGAAGGCTTGCGTGCTTTCGGACAAGATTTGTTTCAGCCTTGACCGAAGCTGTCCATTGAAAGTGAATTTCATTCGCATGTAAGGCCAAAAAAAAAAATTCGGTCTCTGGTCAGACCAAAGTTCCGGAATTGACGCGGCCACACGACCTTTTTTTTTTTTTGCAGCAACATAAGAAAGCTGGGGGAAAAAACTAACTAACAAAAGCTTCTGACATTGTATCCACTTGCTGTACAACAGCCCGTATTCCATATAAAGCCAATCATGAGTATCTAAGAATTGCTTTTCTCGAAATTGCATTTGCAAATGGTTTTTGTCTTACACTCACAGAAACCATTTGGCTGCAACAAAGCACGTATAGTCAACCTTAACACAGAGACTTTTCTCCGCACTTTCCCTCTTTGTTTGCTCTTGTGCAGCGAAACAAATAACACAATTGCGGCAACAGACATCTTTGCCAAAGTCTACGTTGACATGGAGTCAAGAGCTGAAAATGGAACCGACGCGGTACAGAATTCGGCAGCTGACGGAGCGGGACTGAGTTCAAGTCAGATTATCGGGGTTATAGCGGGGCTAGCAGGTATCCTGGGCAATGGTCTGGTCTGCTTCGTAATGCTCAGGTATCGTTCAGCATTCAATTCGATCACCAATAAGCTGATGTTTCACCAGTCCGTCATAGATTTCTCACTCTCTGTCGTGATGGTGGCTACTCGACTCTATACCCCATGGACCGAGTTGTACTGCCGCTTTTTCCGCGGGTGGCTGTATTGGGGCTTCGCAAATGTCTCCACCTATAGCCTGGTGCTCATCTGCTTTGACCGTTACGTGGGGGTATGTCATGCTGCCAAGTACCGCCAGTTGTTCTCCGTCAAGCGCGTTAAGATCAGCATGTTCTTTGTATGGCTGCTCCCGTCTATTTTCCAGCTTAACATGCTCCTCTTCCATGTAAATGATGGAGCATCCTGCGTGGCTATCTGGCCTGAAGGCTACTCTAACGTCAGAAAAGGCTTCGGAATTGCTGCATTTACATTGGAGTACTTTATTCCTTTCTTGCTGATTGTCATCACTTACAGCCAGACAATTCTGGCTCTTCGCAAGCGGCTTCGGGCGAAGGCGCACCATGTGGCTACCGCACCGTCGACCAGTCATCATAACACGGCCAACACCACAGCGAATAAGGATCCTCTTTACACTGCAAAGGTGAAGCTAACTGTTACCTTCCTAGTTGTAGCTATCTTCTTCGTCATCTGTTGGGGACCCACTTCGGTCACCTGGGTCTTGTTCAACTTCGAGCTCTTGCCTGGGTCTTACTATTCAACCCTGTGGCACCTTGGGCTGGAGACGCCTCTCCTGTGTCTCAATTCCTGCGTGAATCCCGTCATCTATTTCGTGATGTACACCCACTTCCGTCAGCATCTGATCAAGGCTGTCTGCGGGAGGTGCAAGTCCAACAGAGTTGGAGATGGATCTCTTGAGAATGTAGCCAAAAGAAACCCACGCCTCCTTCCAGAAGCATCAGCCAAGACAGAAGGTAGAGGGCAGACAAAGCCTATTCCGATAAATGTTTAAACGAACTCAAATAGCAAATATATTTATACGTATATGTTTGTATCCATCCCAGAAAGCTTAAAGTGCACTTATACGGTCTGATAGACCTATCTCTAAAGTTCCAAAAAATGTTCTCAAAATAACCCTCGTCATAATACGTCGGTTAGTTTATTCCACAGGACAGACCCTATTTTCCTGGGGAAAAAATCCGGAACCAGCATCGGATCCCTTTATCTAAACTATGTCTGAATGTTAAAAAAAAAACTAATTTCTAAGGCACAGTTATGGATGTTTGATCGCCACGGCGAAGACACGCCAATTTAAGTAAGTCAAATAATTATATGAACCACTTTACGATAGTCTGGTACAGTGTATTAATACTAATGTTCTTGACTGTCGTGTCCCCCGTCAGATGGGTTTTATGTATCCATTCAAAACACAGAATATACCAAATTTTATAATCTCATGTTAAAAGAGGTGTCTCGTTACTGGGACTCAGACTAGAGTTAAATGACTCGATTGTGACTCAGAATCGGACCCAAACATGGTACTCGGACTGACACTCGACTCAAGTGACTAGAATGCAACATTGTACGCAATATAAATATTTAGCCTGACCCATTTGATTGTCGATTTTGCAAAATCGCATACTTTACCAAATTTTTATTTCAAGTTGGCAAATAAAACACCCTCATAAAATATTAAATAGGCCCATTTTCAATGAAAGCTACATGTATGTATTATATTCAAGTTGAACAAATTGGGATGATTTTTTAACTTAAGCTTAAAAGAATGCTAAAGCTCTATCGTATCATAATATATATTCGTGGGAAAATGACAAATACACGTAGTAATGCCTGCACTTCATGTTTTTTTTTCAATTCTGTCATGTAAATGAGTATTGGTTATAGACGTGTGAACTGTAAGTTGTAGCATGGTCGACTGTCAAACAGTTACCTTTACTGGATGTCACGTGGCACAGGACTCAAGTTTAATTGAGAACTACGTGTACGACCAAATATACCTTGACAAAAACAGTACTGTCTTTACCCTAAAAAGGGCCGGGTTATTTCGACCATCTATCAGCCGGGGGGGCCTAAGATCTCGGCCATCGAGTGACGAAAAGTTTTGAAACTCGGTACATGCATAGGGCAACTCATCGTGAACATAGCCAAGAAACTTCATGACTATAAGTCAAAGGGTTTTGGAACAATGGCTCATTAATTATTCATATGTACGAATGGTAATTGTGCTCTGTGTACACGACGTATTTGGGAAAGCTCACTGCGCGGCAACACATGGTCCGATTTTTTATGTTTTTGTTATCAAAAGATGCGCAAGGCTCGAGGCTAAAAAGTCATAACAGCTGGGGTCGCGAGAAAAAAAAATCAAAGCTATCGCGGAAAAAGTTGAGGGGGAAGGGCGGATTCCGCCCCGGCCCTTTTAGGGTTAATGTAAGCTGAAGGCTCCTGAATGAGGCTGTACGGCATTGTCATAGAGCAGTTAGATGACCGCGGATAACTTGTCCGTTGACCATGATATATTGTTATGAAATTAACCTTGTATTGGACGTAGTGCTTTGTGAAATTTGCCTATTTATAACTATAGGCTATTGGTGTTTGAGACTCTTTAAGAAACTTTTTGGTGACTCGGGGTAAAAATCCTGTAGTAGGAGTTCCTCAAGTTTAACTTCCTATGATACTGTCTGTAAATGAACATTTCCGTGGTTATAACCAATTTGTTAAGCCATGTTGTCTTTTCTTGCAATGGATTTCACATTGCAACTTGTTTGCTGTAATATTCCTGCAGTAATTTCGTACGGTATTCTTCCGGTGATTTTAATCATGTAGTAAAGGCCTTCTTCAGCTTTGTAATTTACCTGTAATTGTGTTCGTGTTGTAACTTACTTGTGTTTGTGTCGTGTGGCGATTTTTTTGTGAAAGTTATGATAAAAAAAAATGTTCCGTGTTAAATAGTAGTTTCCGTTAATAGTAGCCATTTTGGATTGTTATTATGTCCTCATAGTTATTCAGTCACATATATGCTTTAGAAAATGTTATTGAAAATAGGAAGTGTAGAATCACCAAAAATAAACTTTTCAAAAAATGTAATAATAAAAAATATGGGAACAAATTATATTAGACGGCAGGTATTATAGATTTATGCAACTTAGGCATATTTCCGCTAAAAATCAAGCATCAGATTCGGATATACAATTCCAAAATTAGGTTATATAGCTATGTTACCAAATTCTATTCAAGAATGCATCTTCAGGTAACATTTTTTTATATATATCGTCTAGACTATGACCGCGGAATAACTGGTCGTTGGCCATGATGTGTTGTAACGAAATTGAGGATGTATTCAACGTAGTGCTTTGTGAAATTTACCTATTTACATAATAGCTATTGATGTTTGAGAGCCTTTGTCGAGACTTGTGGTAACAATCCTGTAGGAGTTCCTCAAGTTAATCTTCTGGCGAAATTGTCCGTACATGAACATTTCCGTGGTTACAATTTGTTTGTAATTCCATGTTGTCTTTTCTTGCAATGGATTTCACATTGCAACCTGTTTGTTGTAATATTCCTATACTAATGTAGTAAGGTATTCTTCCGGTGATATTAATCCTGTAGTAGGCCTTCAACTATGTTATTTACCTGTTATTGCGTTCGTGTGGTTACTTGCTTGTGTTTATGTCGTGGTGATTTTCCTGTGAAAGTTATAGTAGAAAAAATGTGTAGTATTCCCTTCAATTCGTCGATCGTACCACGATCTGACCTATCTGAATTTTTGACGAATTTGGGTTTTTAGCATATAAGTTTTGGTTATGCATGATGAAATCTTTATTTTCTGAAAATTTCTAATTCATAAGTGGCCTAATTAGCTAATTAAGCTGATTCAGCTAATTAAAAATGTTGACCTATCTCTACAAAATGCGAAATTATCATTTCACGAATGCCTCTTCAAAAAAAAAATTCCAGGCGGCCTCCAAAAAGGAAGCGGACGGGGACGGGAATATGTTATTTTTTTACTTCGCCTAATGTGTAGTCATAGTCAGTCAGAATAACACTAGAGTGGGGTGCGATGCCGAAGTACATTGTAATGGCTTTTTAATGACATCTCGGCTGATATTCATGTTGATTTACTGACTGTCCTTTCGGGAAAGTATTTATTAAATAAAAGGGCCAAACTAAGGTGTGTGTTTTTTTTTATATTATTGTAGCGGGACGGCAAAAGGAGGCCGGCCCTCTATTTAAAGAGGACGAGTGTTCCACTAAAAATATATGCTAGTAAAACTATGAACCTATGTCATGACGACGACAATGAGATGAGCTTACCGAACTTGTATTTACATTATTTCCACACAAGAGTCAAGATGATAATATTCTTTACACAAAGCAATAATCCATGATAAATGTAAGGCACAATAAAATAGAACAGCGATAAAGGTCAAATGTCAACACATGGCTGGCTACATATGTTACAAATTACAGACGTGAATCATCCGGCCTCAAAATGAACACAATGTTCTCACAAAAAGATCACATTATACACTAAAGTACTCACAGGGACGAATCTATAATACTAACCTTCCAAAATGATAAGAATTGTGTGTGTTATCGGCTCTATAACACGCCGCGGGCGTCGATTACCAATCGCTATAAAAACTGGACTATTCAACCACTGGACTCCAAGACTACGAGGACCGCAGCCTGTGATGTGATGTCTGCCCAAACCTGATGTTTTTCTTTCGCTCGTACCCCCTGCCCTGCAAACAGGGCGGGGGGAGGGGGGGGGGTACGAGCGAGTTTCTCAGCTACCTCACGTGACAGACACAACCTCGTACGTCACATGTCATCCACCTTATCCAGAAAACGACAAAACCACGGTCATCTTTGTGGCTTCCAAAACTGCAACCTGTCATTCCCAACAGCATATCAGCTGGCAAAACACAAGAAAACTGAAGATCACCAGTGCAAAAGAGGAAGACCGACAACTTCACGCCGTCACTGAATTAGACACACATGTACAGGGGTATACATGTTCATGTTCAAGTATATGTACATTCAAGTGCATGTACATGTACATGTTCAGTTTTTTATTAATCGAAATTAGGGGTGGGTGGGTGGGTCAAAATAATTTGAAAAAGAGTCGAAATTTTAAAACATTGAAAATTCCGAATGGCCCCTAACTTCACAATCTTTGAACCAGGAGCTGTACTTAGCCGTCACTGTTATCACCTTTTGATCTATATTCTTCACTAATACCAGACTTATCTTGAAATAGAGATACCTCTTTTATTGTCAGTTCTCGCACTATTTCATTTATGCACCTATCCTTTGAAGTAAAACTAAACACAAAAAACAGTAATTAAGAACAAATAAAGGAAATTCATTGCTAAGAACGTTTCAAGTAAAGCCTATATTTTTAAATTTGAAAGATTGCTGAGAACAACTCTTTGCACTGTCTCTCTGTTGAACTCTTTACATCAGACCTGCATCATGTTTTCCTTTTGATTATGGTCAGTCCCAGTTCAAACATAAAGACAGTACTTGTCTTTCTACATAATTAATTTGTTTCTTAGATTTACTTTTCTATCTCTTGAGTGGCCCTTAAATATGGCCTGTTCTGATAGTCGACTCTCCGAAAACAAAATCTTCATTATATTAACGCGACTAAACATCCTATTTATATTCAGTTTTGACGTTAAAATGCAGCCGAATTTTGTTTTTAATGTATGTCATTGAGATATATCATTATTTTTTTAAGGGGGAGGCTTGCAAAGTATCTCCAGAAAATCGCTGTTTTTAGGGACTAATAGGTTTAAATAATGAGAAAGTACACTTTGAAGAATAAAAAAAATAGAAAACAAAGATTTGAAGATTTGAACGTTTATCGTTCTGTTTCAGTGTAACTTGAACTCGTGAATCTTGAACAAAATACTTGTTTCGTCCAAGGATTTTGTAGCTCGATTTGTTTACAGATAAGAATAAAAAAATAATTGAATAAAAGCACACCTTTACGATGAATTAGTTCAAGAATTATTACTAGGAGGTATACACAATGTATTCAACAAGTTTCTATGCACCCCGTATATATTGGAATTCATTTTCTAATTTCCTTCACTATTACAGCGTTTTAATTTGTAAGAGCTTATTAATCTCTAATAACAATAATATTAATATAAAAAACAACAGATTGAAACGAACCTCCATATGACTTAACGTGAAGAGGTCCGCACGCGCGCATGCGCATATGACATAAGTCACTATCAACCACAGAGAAACTGAAATTATTCGGAAAGGTAGCCGTTCGCGCGCATAAAATATGAAAATTTAATTTTCACGAAGTGACCTTTCTAGATCGGTCGCCGTTCGCGCGCATGAAATATGGAAAATGAAATTTTCACGAAATGACTTATGGATTTGGCGCCTATATTTCACTTGGTAATGATGAGTTTTTGCCTTAGAAACAATTTAAAATCATAATTCAACTATCCAACTTTATTCTATTTAAAAACTGAGTCAACAAAAATTAGTGTTCTGGTTGAGAAAGGATGGATGCAAAATAGGCCCAACTTAAAATGCGTTTTTCTCGACGTGACAAAAACTGAGATAGGTCAGATCGTGGTACGATCGACGAATTGTCTTGGCGTGGCTATAATACTGTAATAGATGGATGAGGTTAATGTCCCATTTATATGATAGCATTTGTGCAAAGACGTTTCTGGGTAAAAAAAAACAGTGTAATAATAATTGTGAGATGGTTTCTGTTTTAATTTGTGTGATTATTTTCACGTGTTGATATTTGAACCCCGTGAGGAACAATTGTACTTTAATAAATTCTACGCCTTGATGTTAAAGTTTGCCAGAAGGAAAACGATCCTCAAATGGTTTGGAAGCCATGACGAACATATAAGAAGTACTGCGTCCTGAAATCCACGAAATGTTCACGTGTTGGAATTTGAACCCAATTAGGAACAATTGTACTTTGATAAATTCTATGCCTTGATGTTAAAGTTTGCCAGAAGGAAAACTATCCTCAAATGGTTTCAAATCAATGACTAATATTTAAGAAGTACTGGGTCCTGAAATCCACGAAATTTTCAGGTTTTGGATTGCTTACTTATTCTATTTCAAACATCTGGTGGAAAGGAAACCAACCTAATTTCTTAACGTTCCCGAGAAAAGACGAAAAATACCCGGTTGTTTACATCGGACACGAAGGAGTACTCATACGTTTTTCAAGTCGTTTTAGTCAATGTACGATACACGTTGTATTAATGTCACATAAAATTACACACAGCACCAGTGCAGAAATGTGGTTTCTTCAACGTCCTCAAAAGCAAGCTTTAAACATTAGGGAATGTTTAATTACATATGTTAAATTATTCATTGAAGCCCAACTGGAATTTACTGTACATTAACTTGCTTGCATTATTATTCCTAACTTTCAATTCAACATGGCGGACTCGTGAATAAGGCCCATTAAATTACTAGAGCGCTTGACGCATTTGTAACCTAAACCCATGCGTTTATGATTTCAACAAGATCGCCGTAACGAGTCTTTAACACTGTAAACGGAATTTATAAATTAGTTTTCCTGAAAATTTAATTTGAGTAACAAGCAACTGAAAATTATACCCGAACGTTGATCCTTTGTTTTTGGTACATGGATATCTGAATGATGAATCTGAATAAAACTTTACCCTCGGCCTTTTACTACACTAAATTGCGTCTCTCTATTAAAGTGTTTTTTTAATTGAGATAGAATAAATATAAATTCGTGGGTTTTTTCCATACTGGAAACAGGTAGCACAATTGTAATACCTGTTCGCCGGTATGGAAAAACGCGGTGTTACCTGTTCGCCAGTATGGAAAAAACGCGACGAATTGTTCAAAAGGTTAGCACGTACTTGGCTTATATCAAAAAGTGCCAAAGGAACATATGTGGGCTTCTCAATGAAGGAATCTAATTCCAGGCTCAGACTTTAGAATATGGGCAGCTTCATATGAAAACTATGGTCCAATTGATACGTCCGCATGCAACAACGACCCAACCAACCGTCAATATCAGTCAAAACTCAAGGAGTCTCTGAATAATTCCAAAGTTATACTCTACTATAATCTTAGTTTAATTTAACAGATCACACGTGTTGACCACGACAGTACCATTGATCGCTGTCATGGTAAATTTTCAGACTTTAATGACACATGCATTCGGGGTCATTTTACCAACCACATTAAAATGGTTTGAAAACACACGTTCATTCTGCAAAAAAATTGAGACAAAGCTCAACGAAGTCTTGTGAATTTTCAGTGCAGATATAACTTAAAACCAATGTATAGTGCAAGAAAACGGAGCCGAATCCGATAAAATTGGGTTTACTTTTCAAGATTCACTGTCGGAAAGTGGAATAAAGTTAACAAATTAAAGATTTGATTCAGTTTGGCGCATTCTCAAAGCAGCAGCTTGAATTGAAAAGACCACCCCGTTCTCCACTCGGTTTCTATGACATCTCTTGAGTACGAGATATCGCAACTCTGAGCGAAATTTATCGTACTTGAAGCAGTAAATGACCGGGTTGACGAACATGTTGCAGGCCACCAGGCTGGAAAACAATACGTACAACAAAGCGTTAACATTTCCCGAAAACTGCTGATAAATGTACGCGACTTCTGATGGTGTCCAGCACACTAAAAACATCATGCCTATCAACATCGTTGTAACAAGGACATTCTTTTTAGCTTTACTCATTCCACCCCGAGGACTCTCCACTCCATTTGAAGATATCTTGGTGAGCTTGGTGACTATCTTGCTGTATGTAAAGAACAAAATTGTAAATGGAACGAAGTATTCGATAACTATCATTGTCGAAACTTGAAGAACCTGTAAACCGGTTTTCAGGTCTGTATGTCGACAACTCCCGTGATGAGGTTCAACTAAAAGCATAAAATGAGAGCTATATATAAATCCAATAGCCCAGGCAATTCCCACGGTAAACTTCAGCTTGGCTGAGGTCCAAGTGTTACGATGCTTCACCGGGCGGCAAGTCGCCATAAACCGCTCCAGTGATATTGTGACAATGTTATACGTTGACGTCACGCTGATGAACCAAAAGACAAAATCTGAATACAAAACACGACAAACAAAATGGTCTATAATGTCACCCCCGACGGATATTGTGATGCGTTGACTCGTGTAAACGGCACGGACGAAAAACAAGACTCCAGCAATGGAGTCAATGATGGACTGGTGCAGGATGAGACGATTTGTGAAGGAGCTGAACACTCGTCGCTTGAGTAGCATAACGGTGATGACCATGCCGTTACCGAGTACAGCCAGGCAGGCGATGATCGTGTTGACTGCCACCAGTACAGGACTAGTAGACGAATTCAAATGCCACTCGTTTTTCGTGCTGTTTCCGATGTCCGTCATGATTTCTTGACGATTGACCGAAGACATGTTTCCTCTGGCAACTAAAATTATTTTGAGTTGATTATGTTCGTTTTAAGTCAACCAATTAAACGCCAGGGTCTCTAGTCCGCCTTTTTGGACGTGCAAGTTTATACTCGGTGCTTTGCAAGCCACTCAACTTTACATTTTACTGAGAACATGTGGTCTCTAAGGAATCGGTCTTTTGACAGTAATCTGACCCAATAGCGTTCTTTCGTTTTGGACGGTTAGTAATGACGATTCGTCGTGACAGCTCGTCATGACGGTCGTCCTGTCCAATCACATTCCTCGCTGAAACGAAGGGGCGTGATCATTGGATCTCTTGAATCAAATCAACTCTGGGCTCCTCTAGGGAAAGGAACCTTTGTCGTTCGTAATAGGTTATTATTTATATATGGATATATGGAACACACATACCCCAGCACTGCGCTGGCCAGCAACAAAGCAACACAACAATGGAAACTGAAAAGCCCAGTTCTTCTTTGAATGAGATTAGTGCGTTTCAGGAGGGGTATACGACCGCTATACTTACATTTATTATTTATTATTTAATTAACATTTTAAAGAAAAGGAACAGAAAGAAACCTCTTCTGTCTTACTGTCTTAGACGACTTTCGAGCATAGAGATTGATGGGGATTGAGGGGATTAGGGGTTCATTATGAATAGTTTACAATGGCAAATTTTCTTTCCCCATACCCAGTCCATATGAGAACTAAGTGCTGTCAGTTCAGGCATAGAACAGTAAAAAGAAAGAAAGAAAAAGAAACAAAATCAAATTCTTGATAATTGATACCTGTTTTTGTAAGTAAAAGAAAGTAAAGAAAATCAGTTTAAAACATTTGTTTTTTGCAAACATTTTCTTGTATGCCTAGGCAGGCCAGTAAAAAGTCAGGCCAGTAAAAAAATCTTGATGAATAACTTTGTCTGTGGTCTATGCTACTGTGTACGTGGTTGTGTTTGCTGGTGCTTCCATCTCCATGCTGGTCTCTGGCTCAAATATCAATATGATATCAGCAAACATACCTGTTTGCGTGTGGCGCTAGACTAGTTCAAAAACAGTGATAATAGTATAGTTGAAAATTGCTATTACGTATTGTTCTGTTTTGGATGACGTTCACACAATCCCACTCTTTTTCAACACTACCCCGTAATTTTCAATTTCTTTCTCATTTTTCTCTAGAGATTCATCAGAGCCAGACTTTTCATGACAGACTTTTCTTTCTCTTCTCTTAACATTGTATTCTTTGTGCTGTTTAAAATGTTTAAATTTCCATACAAAACTCACAAATACAAAACCTTCACCGATGTGAAACTCCTGCCTTTTGAAACTCCAACTCGCACAACTGGGCTTTCAGCTTGAGCATTGCTTTCCTCCGTTGTTGCAGTTGCGGTGGACGTGCATTGTGTGTGTGTGTGTGTGTACAATAATACGAAATGTGTGTGTATAATTATAATGAATATAAGAATGACAAAGACATACCATACAGAGAACCAGATTACCATACAGAGCCAGATCCATTTGAACCCATCCCTTCGTTTCGAAGCGAGGAATGAAGCGAGGACATGACACCGGACAGACGAGCGACCACGACGAACCGTCATTACTAACCGTCCAAAACGAAAGAACGCTATTAGAACGACAAAACCCGCGGGTTTCAACAGTGTGGACGTCTGTCTCAAAAGGTTGCATTTGACTTTCAAGTATCGAGAAACAACTGACCCAAAAATTATGTTTACGCTCCACTGTAATTAATTTAACACAAAGACGTTCACCTACTTTGTGATTGCGTCTGCACAATCTGCACAATGGTGGAAGTTGCAACACTTCGATTCGAGCCTTTACCTTTCAAAGTGATTTAATTTCCCACTGACCTGCAATCAAATTTTGAGCTAGTATTATAAGCGAATAATGCATCTCGAAATGGACGAGCTAGCAGGCGTTGCCGTGAATTGAAGTCTCAGCAGTATTTAGAAAAAGGATTTTGGAAGTGTGTGCTTTAGTTGTTTCGGCAGATGACGAAACAGCTATCGTTAAGATTTTGTAAGCTGTTTCGGTAGTAACCCACACAGCTCTTGTTTTCGTTTAGATTTTGGCTTCTGCTAAATAGATATGTTTTCTTTATTATTTTCATTTATTTTTCTCTTCTTCCTTTTCAGACTTGTCTCTAATTGATTTGTACACTTTTTACCTTGAACAGTACACTTTCGCACTTTCGTAGATCTGATCGTCTTCAGACTTCAAGCACCACCCGCACATGGCCCCGAAGACGTTCGTCGGCAATTGTCAAGTTACGTGACATTAAAGGTGGTGTTTTTTCTTCATAGGGTTTTTACACGTTTTTATTGCACCAATATACTTTGGCACTTCTGT
Source organism: Patiria pectinifera (assembly GCA_029964075.1). NCBI lineage: Eukaryota > Metazoa > Echinodermata > Asteroidea > Valvatida > Asterinidae > Patiria > Patiria pectinifera. Next base: position 23,020,457 of record CM057149.1, on the reverse strand, counting down.
AAATCTGATTAACGTCCGATCCACAGATGATCACCGAAGATTAATGGCGCGATGACGTCATTGTGTGTAACGTGACGTCACATCGAAAGTGCATGTCAGAGTCATTTCTTTCTTCTGAAGTTCAAGTCCGATTGGGTTAAAACTTGTCATTTACATAGACAGGCATCTGTTATGCGTGGACATTTAAGTGACGTTGCGATGACGTCACCACAATTCATTTGATGTCACATTAAAGGGGCATCGATACACATGGAGAGTCTAAAGAGTGTAATTCATTAACTTTCAACCACAAAAGTGTTTTAAGACACCCTCCATAAACATCTGTTTGACCGTCAGAAGTCTTAACGATTGTTTCGTTGATGCCCCTATTCCTCTATATTTATGTCAACATCCGAAATTCTTTATTTAGTTGTCATTATTCTGTATACGTTTCACCACTGTAAGGTTGTTTCTTTATGTTGTAATTGAAGATGTTTTAATAAAACGTCGTTCAATTGGTTGTTTTTTTTATCTTTCTAGAAGCAATAACTGTTAAAGTTGTTTGCTGCCCTCTAGTGCCGCAAATCATATTGATCTAATTACACCCTTGAGACTATGGTGACATCTCGCATCTCGCATCTCGCATCTTGCATCTCGCCCCACGAATCTCGCATCTGGGTACTTCATTCACACAGGCGTCACAAGAATTATTTCTAGACAGGCACACTCAAAGGAAGGTTAAATCACAAGTGGGGAAAACATGCTGACAGACTATTCCGTGCCGGAGGTTAAACATGCAGGAATTATTTTTGTAGTCTTAGGTACCATCCCACGAATGAAGGGGCGGGGCACAGCTAGATACCCTTTTGGGTTGCGGGGGAGGCCTGCTCCCTCGAGAGGCATACACTATAACGAACGTGCCTCTTTGCTCTCGCTAAAGAAATGTAGCAGTGGAATGGATACTTGTTTTCCGCTCAAATGTTTTTTTGGAGTGCTTGATTACATTTGTGGTTACTAGTGCACGTAGTTATAACATGCTCGATATTCGTTTTTAAGAGATTATGCAGTTCTTAAAGAAAAAGTACACAACTGAGAGGGAAAAATGAATAAGTATGAAGCTTCTTTTAATATGCCAACAGTCACAGCAATATTGGACAAATTTACATCTCATGTGGGAAGCAGATAGCAATGCTCGAGCAAACAAGCAAACAAATTTCTTTCATAATAATAATTTCATTGATTAATATTGTAAAAGTTATACTGATTGAAGACGAGCATGGAAGTTCGTTTCCTGTCCCATTATTATATCAATTAAATAAAAGATACCTTTTTGAGACTTTAATCACACAACTCGTGTCAGGAGCTTGCGACACCATCACGGTGTCTTTGTCAATTGGTGTTGTTGAGGCCCTCACGTGACCCGTCACGTGACCAAGCTTGGTCGCACAACAGGAGGCAGTCGTACACGTGGGCCAGCTCGTACCCTCAATCTCTAGCATCTCCGTGGACAATGTCAAGATCATCTCCAGGGAGGACGACCTCTGGAAACGCAACATCCGCGAGGCCGTGGAAATCCGCAGACACCATCCCCATATGAACAGAGATGGAGGGTACGAGCTGGCCCACGTGTACGACCGCCTCCTGTCGTGCGACCAAGCTTGGTCACGTGACGGGTCACGTGATAGGGCCTCAACAACACCAGTTGACAAAGACACCGTGATGGTGTCGCAAGCTCCTAATACGAGTTTTGTGATAAAAGTTTCAAAATGTATACTGAAGAGTTACACAGTAATACAAAGGACTCATTAACCCCAGAAGTCTTGCTGCAATTCAAAATTACTTTTTTGGTGTAAAATGATAAGGAAAACATACAAATAGAATATTGGTAATACTTAATCCCTTACCACCAAGTTTGCCAGGGCGGAACCCTAGGGTGCCAACGCCCCCCCCCCCAAAAAAAACACACACACAATAACGGCAGGCACCGCGTACATCACTATCTTTTCCTTAAAATAAATTGGTTAAAGTGGTCAGAAGTTGTCTTCGCTCAGCATTCAGGATCCAAAAAAAAAATCCCGGGCCCTGAAGCGGGCCAAATCCCCCCCCCCCCCGCCATTACCCAAGTTAAAACTTGTGACACTGATAGTTCATGTACATGAGGGTTATCAGGCAACATTTTTAGTCACTAATTACAAGTACATGTATGACGTAAAATGTCGGACATAAACAACCTGCACCCTCTGGCATCACCATCACACTAACGTCGTGCACAAAGTGCAAAAAAATGGTATTCTCAGTGATACTCGCCTTATTCAAGGCGTTCGTCATTTGTCCGTACTGTATTAAGGCCTAGGCTCGAGCGCTGACTGAGCTGACTGATGGCTCAGCGACCTCATACGGCCACTATTTATATGCGAATCATTTGGAGCTAGACTGACGCCTTGGTCCAATCGTCCATGTGAGGTTTTGGGGTGGTGCTCATTATGCTAATAGCCTAAGCTGACCTTGAAAGTCGTTTCTTATTGGTAGATCGTTGCGTGAAAACTTGCATAATTGTTAGCGAGCGGTTTGGCGAGGCCTTGTCCTGTACATAATACATACACACATTGTGTGTCGACTATTTTCATATTACACACTGCGCCAATGCACAAAAAAGTGGTTTAAAGAAAAACAAGGGCTTTTGCTGACGATTAGACCAAGGCGTTCGATCGGATCCAAATGATTTCAATAAATAGTGGCCGCATGAGGTCGCTGTTCCCGCTGTATTTTAAATGTATAAAGACCGACCGAATGGACAATCGAAACAAGTCTCAATGGTAAAACACTGAAACAGAACCTACAATTTCCTGTCACCTTGGGTGTGTCAACTTGACAAAACAAAAAGTACCAAGAAAGTAGCCTATGGAAATAATTATGCTAGACTGTGTGACAACGAAAACCAAAACCCTTATGTAATAAGGCAGACATTCATTGTATTCGATAACTTATACAAGATAATGAGTATAATACTTGACGCATAGCTCTACGTCACACACTATCTAAACACAAATTAACTTATAGCAAAAGAATATTACTGTCGATGAGATAGGATACTTTATGTACGCATTATAAAATACAGATACGAACATTGGCAATGGGATACATGAAAAATTCACATTGGAGGTTGGCGTACTCCCTACACAGAAAACACAAAGTGAGTAAATAGACTCATTATCGTAAGAAATGAGTCATTTTGTCCGTATAGTGACACACTTTGGCTCAAAATGTCTCACTACAAGGACAAAATGACTCAATTATTACGACATTGAGTCAAATTACTAACTTTGTGTTTTCTGTGTAGTCACTGGACTGCTATGACCAAGATTGACAAAGTTAAGAATATTCCTTAGCTGTACAGAATATCTATTAAAATACCGCAGATTTTTTTTTTTACAATGGTACAGTAAACGGTAAAGTTTGCTTTAGGAATCGAAAAGGAGCCCGGATTTTTTGACAGCGCTGAACTATTGATCTACAAAATGGCTATTAAGCATATCTTAAATCAATGGTGCTTAGTCAAACTGCGGCACTAGCAATGAAAATCTGGTGAAAAAAGCACTATGCAATCTAATGAGCAATGTTCTCAGTAGCGTATCCAGCTTTGCATGTCGGGAGGGGGAGGGCAACCGCACATCCGCGCCGAAATGTAGATATGTTTTTTTCTCTCCGGAAGCTTGGCCTCCGTAAAATCCAAAAGCAGGGGGGGGGAGCTGGAATCCAGTACCCACCTTCCAAATGGGGGCACTCTTCAAAACTGACCACTATTATGCATACTGCAAATTATATACCCATTTTCACGGCGCATTGTAATGGTTTTGAGCGGGTTTCCTTTTTTGGGATTGATGTCAGAACTCTCTAATCATTTATTGAAATAATTGCTGAAAAAAACAATTTGTGCAAAAAATCCTGGGGGGGGGGCAGTTCCCCCTCTGCCCCACCCCCCCCCTCTCTGGATACGCCACTGAATGTTCTCGTCAACAACTCAATATTTAGATTACCTTTTACGGTTGATTAATAATGCATACGCGCAATATATTTATATATAAAATTCGACAAAAAATGTAGTATCGATATATATAGAACAGCGCCACCAAGTTTCACTTGCAATACAGGGGTTTTTACGTACCGTACCCCCGGAGTTTTTCTTTGACAATGTGTGCACAGACTGCCCCATGGCGCTTCAGTTGTAGGCTAAATAAATATCGTTTTCAACAAATCTTTTTGCCGAAACTGTGCGAAGTTATTTGGGTTCCCCTTGACAAATTATAGATCTGACGCCCATTGAAATTGCAGTAAGTTCAACAATCAACATCCAAGTCGCCTTCATAGCATCATGCATGGGGACCTAGTCATAAGAAGGGTTATGTATCACACATAGAGATGATACATTTTGCTTCATTTTTGATTCGATTAAACTATGAAATAAGAAAAGAATGTTCATTTGCGTCATTGTCTAAATCCAACAAAAATTAAACAATTCTGATATTATGGAGGATTGTGTTAAATTCATCTTAAACCTTAATTTATGATTCAATCATTTGAAAAAGATACTAAAATAGTTGTTTTAATAGTTCCAAATAATAATGTGAATGAAAGATTGAATATAGCTCGATTTAAAAAGTCGGGTTTAGAGCCCATCAACAAAGCCAGAATTAGAGGATAAATTGAAAGTGTTTCCGTTTGCCAAGATATCTCCTTTTTAAAATTTAGGTTCCTTGCGAGATTTCCCCTCAGATGCTATCGTCCTCCTCCTTCACGACAGCATAGGTCTCTTTATCTGTGTACGAAGGAAACTTCCATACAATGAGCATGGAGCCGAGACATAGGATCCCAACCCCCAGTGCCACGCCGTTGAAGGTGAAACGGTACCAGACCGTGTCGTAAAGAAGGCACGCTCCTTGGCCATAACACGTTTGTTGCCATACCACGCAGGCGGAGTCGATGAGGGCACCAAACACATAACTAGCCGGGAGAGTAGCTGAAAAAAACATGTGGACAAAAATATATATCGAGATTGAATCAGCTGGTGAAACCTTTTTACATCTAAATTCGAATAAGAGCCCTCGTTATGGTTTGACGTCTCGCATTCTTGCACCACCCAATGATGTTGTGCGAGGCTGGGTTGTGAAAGGCTGGTCAACACCAGAGTGAGGGTTTAAGCGTCCTCTACCACTTCAGCGGTCATCCCTTTCCTTTCCTTTGCATTTCTTCTTCCTATCTATTATCCACCTCTTCCTTCCTCCCTTCCTCCCCACCCCTTTCTAGGAACACCTTGTCAGATCAGTTAAGAACTCGTCCTGTGTAAGCTTAGGTAGGGTTAGAGGCGCCTGACCCCTGGAAAGGTCAAGACATCACTGATGTCATCAGGGATGTACACAGATCTCCGGCGTATACTTAACTTTGGGTTGTGGCATGTTCTGTCTTTTGCTATATTAGTTAAGTGGGAAGAAGGGTTTATCGTGCACCCTCGGAAATAAACTCTTAATAGACGTCTTCAGATCAGAAAAATGCGTAAAAAACGATCTGCTATGTTAATTTTTTTTTTAATGTCCCACGTATTGTTTTTATGCAAATTAGTGCCGCCATTACCGAAAAAAAATATATTTTTCACTAAAATCTCAGCCAATATTGCAGATAACTGAACAAACTAGGTGTCTAAATCCACGTTCAGAAATAAAATTTTCAGCCAATATTTCCTTCAATTTCAGCCAATATTAAAGTTTACTTTTAATATTATGGCTTAAAATCAACTTTGATCATTACTGCTTATCAAAAACCCATCTGTCAACGTTAGCTGCAATATTGGCAAAGATATTGGCTTAAACTCAAATTTCTGATAAATTTGCACTTTAGAATCTACATATTTACCTGCCAAGGACACACAGTTACTTCGTGAATGATACCTGACCCTCAACACATGCGTTTAGACACCTTACTTGTGTAGTTATGTGCACTATTGGCGACATATTGGCTAAAAATCAAATTTCTGATAATGGGCACTTTAGAATTTACATATTTACCTGCCAAGGACACACATAGTTACCTCGTTAATGGTCTTCTAATGATACTTGACCCTCAAAACATGGGTTAAGATACCCTACTTGTGTAGTTATGTGCTATATTGGCCGAGATATGCCAAAAACATGATTTTCCGGTATTAGTGGCATTAATTTGCATATTCCTATGCCACACACAAAAGTGGTTACTTCCAAAATGGTTTAATTGTGACCTCTGACGTTCAAAACATGGGTTGAGACACGTAATTCGTTCAGTTATCTGCAATATTGACTAAGATATAGCGGAAAATATATTTTTCGGTAATGGCGGCACTAATTTGCATAAAAACAATACGTGGTACTTTTTTCTATTTTTTTACATAGCGAATCGTATTCTACGCATTTGTTTCTGACCTAGAGACGTTGATTAGAAGTTGATTTCCGAGGGTGCATGATACACCTTTCTTCCCACCGAACTATATTCTATCCGTTTCATTTTCGCCTTCGGTCTCCTCTGGACCCTTGTTTAAGTCAGGCATCATGCCTGCATTGAACATCTATGTTAGCCAGGCTTAGATGCCGGCAAGATTTTGAGCTAAGAATCTGCTCAAGTCGTAACTGCCTGCGATCGGAGCGAACATGTGCTTGTAGCTGTCAACCGCCGTATTATGAAGCGACCTTGCGCGGCAGCTCGTGCCGACATGATATAATGTACAATCTTTAACCATGGGTCGCAGAACCGGATTTTAGCTTCGTTGGGTTTTGAGCAGCGGTGTTTGTTATTTACATTCTCCATTTTTGTTCTTCCCTCTTCCTTTCCCCTTACTCCTCCACTCTTCATTTTCTACTGTCAGAATTAAACCAAGATGACTACCTTTACCATTGATGGTCACGAGAGGGAACAACTCTGCTTAAAGAGTTAGGGGAAAGGATACCAAAGACTTCTCTGGTAGCTAGCTCATGATGGGCTGGATCCAAACCCGAAAGGAAGACTCAGCTCTGATAAGGGATCAGGACGCAACCGCAGTACAGGCACTGAATTGCATAGTTACAATAATGTAAGACCGATGCGCACTGATTAAAGTCTAGACGCCCTACTGGAGGAAGTATAGGAAACAAAGAAGGACAGGGTGACAAATATAATGAGGATATAAGAACGAAATCCATAGTTGAGGATATTATTAAGACCATCAAATCAAAGAAGTGGAGGTGGGCGGGTCACCTGGCAAGGAGGTGTGACAACCGGTGGACATGCAAAACCACCAATTGGACTCAAAGAAACCAAACCAGGAAAGGAGGAAGACAAAACAGAAGATAGAGGGATGGACTAACAACATATAGTGGCATTGCATGGAAACTGACAGCTGAGGATAGTTCGAAATGGAAAATTGGTGAAAAGATTTTTCTCCTGTAGTGGAGCGATATAGGCTAGAAAATGATGCTCCGAGCGGGCACCACACTGGGGCTAAAAGGAAAATGATGTATACCCAGTGTAGTAACTAGTAAGCCCAACCGTAGAGTGTGACCAAACAAACTGTTTGCAAGGGTGTTAAGTTTAGGTTCTGTCCGTTTATTTGATAAACGTAGCGTATTGATCAAGGGTTTAATCATGCCAGCATCAGGCAATATCGTCTGCTTTGAGCTGCCGCACTTCCTCCTTATTCAAAATCTAAGCTGGTTGGAGTGGTTCGATTAGAATTCCCTCTCACAAACAAGAAAATATTTGAAGAAACTCTACTTGACAAGAGAATGCGTTTTTATTTAAAATATATATATATATATATATATATTAATATACCATTGAATCAAAACAAAATAAAATGTATATGTACTCACCGATTAGACCTGCAACACTTAGGATTCCCAGAGCCACTGGTCTATCTTCTGATGAAACGCATCTAAAAAAAAGAGAGGAATAAACTAGAAATGGGTTTGTAGACAAACACAAGCGGTTTCGGATGTTTGGAATGACTATGTGACATAAAATGACGAAGTGACGACTTCCCATTTCATTGTAATACATATGACGTACATCAGTGTGAATGTGTCAGCGTTCACATACAGGTTTCAAAATGTCCCTTTAATATGATGTCACATGACTGTGATGACGTCATCATGGCGTCACTTCGATTTTTTATATGTAAGCCATCCCGGTCTCAGTTCCTACCAACTTACCAACTTATCGATAGTTCTACAGATAAAGGCCTTAGGGAATGCCCCCTTTAATGTGACGTAATGTGACATGAGATGACGTCGTGCTGACGTCACTTGACTTTTTGATCTATAATACATCCCGATATAGGAACATATCAAGTTACAACGAAATTGGACCTATAGTACTGTTCATATACAGAAATTAAAAAAATACAACTCTAACATGACGTTACATGACTTGTGATTACGTCATTATGACGTCATTTAAATTTTCATCTTTAACCTATCCCTGTCTATATACCCACACATCTTCAACCCAATCGGACTGGCGCTTCCGAAGATATAAGGCTTTAAAATATGCACATTTAATATTGTGTAACATGACACCTGATGACGTCATGATTACAAAAATGTTATAGGACTATCTGTGGATAATTGTATATGCTAAGTCTCAGTTGATCAAATTAAAGAAAGTGATTAAGTGTACTGGTTAAAGAAAAACGCGTACAAAACCAGTGGGAAAAAATGCACCTTTATTGTAACGTAACCTGACACTTGATGACGATATGATGATGGAAATTTGCTAAAACCATCGGTGGGTGATTGTCTTTGTATGTGCCAAGTCTGAGGTCGATCGGATTTATGAAAGTGCAAAAGTGTACTTGTTTAAGGAAAACGTGTACAAAATAAGAGAGCAAGATTGAAAAAGGAGGGAAAAACATAATCTTAACGCAAACGAGCTGTTTCGGTGTGTACCTAGACATGTGTTTGTGGCCAAACACAGGCTGTTTGGGACATCCCAGTATAGGTACATATCAAGGTCGAACCAAATCGAACCTAAGTTCTTTAGATACAGGCCTTAGCACAGTGCCAATTTAATGTGACGTCATAGTAGTTGAGATGACATCATAATGGTGTCACTTAAATGTTCATCCACAACATGGCACTATGTTAGTACCTATAATGAGATTCAACCAAATCGGATTAGTACTTGAAAAGTTAGGCTTTCAAAAATGCACTTTAATGTGATGTATTGACGTCATGATGACACACATCATTGTGGATGTATGTGCCCTATGTGGGTACTACGTCTGAGGTCGATTAGACTTACGAAAGTGCCAAAGTGCACTGGTTGAAGAAAAACGTGTACAAAACTTATGGAGAAAAAAAAACACCTTTAATGGGACGTAACTTGACTGATGACGTCATCTTGACGAAAATCTTCTAGGACCACCTTTAGGCGGTGGTCTAAGCTGTTTGCCCAGTCTGAAGTCGATTTGAAGTGCCAAAGTGTACTGGCAGAAGAAATTACGTGTACAAAACCTATAGAGAGGAGTCTGAAAAGGAAGAGGAAAAAGGAAAACTAGAGCTCTGTCTGTTCAACGAACAGAGCATAGGGCTTTCCGCATTATAATTTTTTTTTTATGAATTTATGTTTTGCTTTCTGCTTATGTAATCCGGTAAATTATATGCAAGAACATAGTTCCATGACTTATTTAACTTTCATTGTAGTTCTCCAGATATTGGACTTTAAAATATCAATCTTTAAGATGAGGTCTCATCACCCAAGATGACGTCATCATGGCGTCACTCATATTTTGGTCTGTAACAGTCCCTGTTTGTGTACATACCATCAGGTCCCAACGAACAGTTCTCTATATATAACAAAACTAAATATAGACCTTTAGGGTGACGTCACATGACATCACTTGTCTAGGGCCAACACAACCTTCCGGACTATGTCATGCTTAATTTGAAGTCAATCTGAGCGCATTTTATGTCAACTTTTGCTATAAGAAGGAAACGTAAACAGTTTAAAATTATAAAATAATCAGGTGAAGACGTCACAATAACGTCACTTCAGCTGTTGCGTACTACTAACAGTATCTACCTGCCACCAAGTTTCAAGACGATCGGATTTTTCCTTGTGTGATTTTAAAAATTACATTTTTGATGACGTCATCCTGACGTCACATTTTTGTGCGAATATATATGACCTTACAAACCCTTAACAAAACGAAATTTGAATTTAGCACTTTGCGTTCATGAGATGTGGCGATAACCTTCAGAACTTCAAAAATCCATAAAAATCATACGATGACGTCATTATGACTCACTTCAATTTTCATCTATAACACATCCCAGCATGTGTACAGGCACCCCAAGTTTGAACCCAAACGGCCTTGTAGTTCTGTAGATTTAGGCCATTGAAAAATGCACCTTTAAGATGACGTCACATTACATACGATGACGTCATCATGACGTCAATCTTTGGGACACAACTTTGCTATACGGACTATCCCGATACAAAGTTTGAATGATGTATGACAAAAATGAATGCCCAAAGTTGATGTTACAAAACTCATAAAGTCTATGGGATTTGGGATAGAACAAAAAGAAGACGGAAATAAGTAGAAGTAGTAGACGTTGAAGGAGTAGAAGAAGGAGAATAAGAAGTAGAAGAAGGAGAATAAGAAGTAAAAGAAGAAGAAGTAGAAAAAAGAAAATCTGAACTAGAAAGGCTCTGAACTAGAAAGGCTTTTCCGCATTTTTGAGGAAAAGTCAAAAAACGTTAACGGATAAAAAAGGTCAGCTAAAAAGAACACGGAATGGATCTGCATTAAGGCTTCCCTGTGTCAAATTATTGGATAAGAAATTTGAACAAAACAATTTGAAAGGAGCCCTGCCTGATGAGCTTTCGCTTAAAAAAAGTAGAAAGTTATAGGTGGGCGCGCTGACGTCATCTGATGAAAACATCTATTCATTTGCACTGCAGTTTTCATTGGTTGTATTAAACCATTCAGCACTCCAGACTCAAGAACAATATTATTGAGTTTCAAAAAAATAACGGTCTGGGAGCTACGTTCATGAGCCAATGTAAAAAAATCCCCGGACATCCGCGCCCACCTACAGAGAGTGGAAAATAGTTACCGAATGACGATATTCAAACGCATGAGCTGAGCAAATTGAGCAAGCAAGAAAACAGTGGTCAGCACAGCCAGGTATAGTGCACAGGACATGCAGTGACTGTCACAAGCGCCCTCAACGGTCAGAAGTGTGCCAGATGTGTGGGGGTCCATAGTTGTGTTGGTTGGTCCAGCGGCTGAGCATGAACAATCTCCATATTCCTTCGGGTGAAAGGGAATTCGATTAATGACAGTCATGAACGTAAATCCTTGCTTTGGCGTATCCAAAAATGGTTTTTAAAAAATCAATGAAATTTATCAGCAAATTATAAGTGACACCGGCAACTTATTTGTTATCCATAACAGCTAGCGTATTCATCAAATAGACCTGTTACACCCGAACTGTGCCACTGCGTGCGCCAACTATGGCTCGTCAACGGGGGGGGAGGGGGGGGCAGTTGGGTAATCCTAATTACTATACCTCATACATATTCATGGCCGAACTGTCACCGGTCAATTCACCATCACGTGCCAGATGTTATTGTTGCTATTTACCAAGCGCGCGCGAGGATTCACGCACAGGGTAAATACGCACGCGTAGTACACAGTCGTACTACGCATGCGCTTTACAAAGCAATCGTGGAACTTTGTCAACGTCCATTACCTCGGGGAGCGAATATCGACTGTCCACCCTCAAACCATGTTATATTTGTATACTATAGTTTGACTATACAGTTAGGCATGTATAACATTTGCCAAACTATAGTTGGGAGCACCCAACTATGTGAGCCACAGTTGCCACATTTGGGGTGTAACAGACCTAAGACATAATGACGTCACGCTTTGTTTACATGTGCGCTTTCATTTCTCGTCCCCACCGGGCTCCCATAGGAAAGCTCACATGTCAACAAAGCTTACGCAACCTCGCCCCGGGCCTACTTTGTTTTCCCGGTCTTACTTTGTTTTCAACCTTGTTTCCAATGTAACCCCTGGATGGGAAACGTACTTCCTATATTCCTATTCGATACCGCAATTATAGAAAGTAATGGATTTATATTATGTAGCGTGCAAAGAATTGGATAGGCACTAGACAATGTACCTAAACTACATGTGCAAGGTTTTCGAACAGGCAATGATCCAATACCAGTGTACGAGAACAAATAAGGAAAGCGTGCTGCTCGACACCATGGGACCGAGGTTGTGACGCATACGTACCTGCTCAGTTACGAGTTTACATCCTGCGTGACACGCTGAGAAATAGGTGGTTCCATGGCCATCGCATACAGGTGAGTACACAGACAAAGAGCATGTGCAGTCCGAGTTGCAGGGCGCCCTTAAATCAAGGTGGCTGGAAAAAAAACCAAGAATCGTGTACCATTTACTTGTAGACATGATGTTACAACTGATAATGTAGTAACCAACGGATAACGTATCACCAACGGATAATGTATCACAAATTGACCGATATTGTATCACTAACCGATAATGTAGCAAAAATTGACTGATAGTGCAGTAAAATTTGTATCCGATAATGTATCACGTCGACGGATGTAACTAACTAATAATAACTGTATCCGATGTATCACCACCCGGAACGGGATACTGTATCAACCGATAATGTAAATCAAATCAAAATATAATGTATCAGTATATTTGGAAAAGGTGGAAATATTGCAAATTAATTAAGTCTAATAAGTGTCTTTGCTATGATAAGTCCCCACTCGGGAAAGTTTATCATTAAGAATATTTTTAACTGCATTCGCACATCCGCGCCGAAACGTGGACAAGTTCTTTCCTATGGACACTCGGCCTCCGTATGCTCTAACCCAAACTCCCGCGAGGCGCGCGTTTTTTACCACTTTTAAGAGCACCATGTAGATCAATGGACGGGAGCATGTGCGAACTGCAGTGTACTGGTTCGCGCGCAAAGTTCAACGCCACTTCCAGAACATGATCGTCAGGCAACGTCGGCGCGCGCATACGTTCAATTTAACTTGCGATGGTCTCACAGACTATTCCCTTCCCCAATAACTTTGCATCATTCAAAATACGCAGTGGATGGACCGGGACCAGTCTAGGTCCTCCCCCAACTCTCCGTTTCTGGCCGTTGAAGGGGCACTTGTGTACGGAGCCTATATCTCCATGGTAAAATCAAAAACTGAGGGAGGGGGGGGGGGGGGGGCTGGAGACCACATGACACTGGGGGCGCTGTTCATGATTCAGATGTATCAGCGCATTTCAAGCTTTTTGTGCTTTTTTCTCCCTTTCTCAGTACTGTTTAATACATTTCGGCGGTTGGAAAGTTTGAAAAACACCTCAAAATCTGCCCTTAAATACAAAATAATGGGGGTGGGGTCAGTGGCGTCACCAGACTTTTCAGTCGGGGGCACGGGGGGCACCAGCATTTGATGGGGGGGGGGGCACTTAGGTGGATAGGGATCGCCGTCCTGGGGAGGGGTGTAAGGGGAGGGGGTGCCCCCCTTCCCTTTGGAAAATGTTCGCATACGGAGGATGGGCTAGATGCAAAATGGTGCCACATTTGATGCTAAATTCGATCGGAAGATATCTCCAGAAATTGCTATTTTTGAGGTAATGATTTTAACAACGCGCAGAATTTTGTAGATGATGGGAGTTGAATATAACAAAATATATATATATATTTTTTTACCAACCCAAATCTCAGATGGGGGGGGGCACTCGGGGCACTAGTTTTTTTGGGGGGGGGCTGTGCCCCCCTTGGCGACGCCACTGGGTGGGGTGATCCAATAGCCCAGACCCCTTTCCCCGGTCAAAAGGTGGGGCGGGATACATACGACATAAAACAAACATTTGTGTACACCTTTTCCCCGTACTGATACATTATCGGTTGATTTTTGATACATTCTCGGTAGATTTTTGGTACTTTATCGGTTGATACAGTATCCGTTCCGTGGTGATACATTATCGGATACAGTTATTTTGTAGTTACATTATCCGTCGACACGTGATACATTATCGGATACAAATTCTACTACACTATCAGTTAATTTTTGCTACATTATCGGTTAGTGATACAGTATCAGTCAATTTGTGATACATTATCGGTTGGTGATACATTATCCGTTGGTTACTACATTATCAGTTGTAACACATGACCACACCGTACTAAATTTGTCGATCACTGACCATAGTGCACATGCATACAACACTCATAGTTTTATACCCAAACGATTTTGTGTCGGCAAGCATACCTTTGTCCTTTGTTTGGCGTGAAGACACCGGCAACATTCCTATTAGGGCAGCCAATGAACAAATTCGCCGTGAAGCCAGCGACGCAGAGAGCCAGTGCGACGCACGAGAGGGAGACTAGGCCTCGGTATTGAATATTAAATCGTTTGACGAGGGAACCAGCCAGCATGTAACCGATGGCGTATGCAGGAGCTAGAAGACAACCTGATGGTTGATGGATAGAAGGAAAATAAGTAATTAAAATGTTGGGAAACAAACCGGGTTTCGTCGTTTGAACTTTTGAAACATGATAACTGCACTGTGAAATCCAGTATTTAACTATCGAACTCATTATAAACTGGGGTTTTTTTTGCAAGTGATAATGAGCATTTTAACGCGTTTGAGGCTAGAGACGCAGTAAAACGCGCAGGCTCAATTTTGAGCCGGATTCGTTATGCGTGTATTCATGCACCAAAAAAAAGTCTCAGATGACAGCCGGAGTTTTGCGGCTGCTTGTTACCGAAACTTGACTTTCAGGAAAACAATTATAAAGTTTCCATTACATTGTCCGACACGTGAACGGTCCTTTTTAGAACCACTAAACATCGTGTTTATCATTTAAACGCTAATGTTTTTAAGTGTTTAAAAGTTAAATGTCATGACACCACTTCTCATGATAGATGAATGCTCAATTAATTACGTCATTTATTCCAGAACCATTAAAGAACGTATGTACAAAATAAGGGGCAAATTCAGAATAAAACGGGCGGTACCGCGCGGTAAACCGCGACATTTTTCAGCTAAAGAGTTGAATTACCACTTTAATTGAATTGTTTATTAATATTCTATCGAGGCCATACACCGAATTGCGGGACTATACTTACAATAAAAACATTAAAATTTAAATAAAGTCCATTCCGTTGAAACAATTTACGTTACGTTACAAAAAGAAGAAGACAAAATTGATAAAAGTTGACTATAATTGCAGCTACTGTATTATCCGTAGGTTTCTTTTGAAGCGATAAAAAGCAACTAAAAGAAGGGTTAAGAAACTGAACAAGATCAGATTGTATATGAACACATTCGTGACTGTGTTTAAACAAGTCTGAGTGACCTTTGCTCCAGGGTGGGCCGAATGTGCCGGGTTCACTCTAACAAATGTGTATTTAATGTTTGCAGTTATATATTAATGAAGCTCTTGCTCTGCAGAGACTCTACTGTGGGCACTGCTGGCCAGCAGGGCCCTTGTGATGACGCCAGGCTGTGTGCACTGACCCGTAAATAATGAGCCCGCTAAATGAAAAGTCCATCATTTGTAATTTGCTCAAATTAAAAAAGGGTGATGAACAACTAACATGATGAAGTGTCAGCTCAGCTTCAGCTGTATATTTCTTGAAAAACAACATTCTAGGATCTCGATTTCAAATCAAAAGTTGCTGAATCATGTTTTAAATTGCCATGTCACGCGCAGAGCCCTGTTTGACCTCAGTTTCTTGTCCCGAGGTCACGCACGCATGGTCCCGAAAGCCTACGCGAGATTTTACGACACTGCATTCGACATTACAGAAAAACACTGACAACTACTCGGATGTACCGCTATCGGCCAAGATGGCGATGTTAGTGAAAAGTTGAAATCGTGTGCTTTATTTTGATACCAAATATAACTGCTTTTGACAAAATTGAAGTGTTGTAATACGGCGCGTCAAACAAAAATCATACTTTACAGCAACAAAAGCTGTTTTTAGGTTAACATTTGATTCTTAAAAAGACCGAAAGAAATGGCAAGTTTCAGTAGATAGAGTATAATAGTGTACGCTTCGTTTTTATTTTAAACACGTGCAGGAGCCTTTTATATTATCGGTCCGAATCGCCGGTTAAAAAATTAAGACTTTTGCGAGATTTCATCGATTTGCGTGTAAACTGTAGTGCTCACGTACAAGTATACGCACGTTGCCTAAAAAATTACTGAGCCGATTGCAGCTACGCGATGTCGCGCACTGATCCGACGAATTATAGCAACCGAGGGCGCGTGCATCGTGTCAACGGTTGCGCGCGCTTCACCTGAAGCCCGGTTCATACTCGGCGCGAAAGCGAAAGCGAACACGAATTTGTGACGTCATGGAGAGTATTCACAGTGCGAATTCGTAAAAGTTGAACACATTTCAACTCGGGCAAATTTCACAGCCAATGTTTCATGACGTCAAATTCGCTTCGCATTCGCATTCGCATGAAGTTTGAACCGGGCTTAATAAAACAAACGAACTACTAACGGAAATATCAAACGATGCCTCTAGAGACGCATCGTTGAAAGGCCTTCTTTCGTTGATGTCTTCAAAATGACCCCATGCCAGAAAGAATAACTTCACAGGGAGTTAAGTTCCCTTACTATCTTTCAACCAAGTATGTTTCTCAATATTTCCCACCTGCCCCTGACGACACAGGTGGTTGGTTGCTTACTGGGTTTCATATACCATAAGTTATGTGACTTCATATCACAATAGTTATTTCATTTTCGGTAATAAAAAACTAAAGGGGTCATGCATGATAGAAAAGAAACCCTAATCGCTTTGGACGACTGTATGTTCTTTACAGGACATTTCTGTTAGCTTTCGATAGGCAAAGTGTAATGTCATGACAGATGGTACGGTACTTGTAAAATGAGCTGTGTTTTGTTAACAACAGACAAGGCAGGTTCATAAATTACCAGACCTCTCAAAGTTTATTGTGTTATGTTGGACTTTCGATACAATATGAGTTGCTACTCACAGGTTTAGGGACACACAGCACGATTACCTATATTTAAAATCTACCTTAAGTAATGTACCAAATTCAGCAGTAACAAATAGGATCAATATTAAATTTAGAATGACCGTTTTCATCTGTATGATGGTCTTTGCTATCAATTTCAACCATTTTGTTTTTAAGAAGTGCTTGTTCAGGCGTGTTTACTCTAGTTAAGGGGCCTTCCATGAGGTACGTACGCACGACTAGAAAAGGGAGGTTGTTAACAGCGCGTATCATGCGTGCAGGGGGAGGGGGCTCCAAGCCAATGCGTACATACGCAGAGCGATAATTTGTTACCATGAAATCAATGCACTTTCTCATATATCAGGACCAGCTTTTATGCATTGAAAATCGCTGTACCCTTCACCGCCACCATTTAGATTTATCTTCCCAGTGCCCACGCCAGCCAACGCCTACGAAGGTCATTAACATCAAAAACCATGCCGTTACATTTTGTCATATATTTCAGACTTGGGTGCGACATGCGAATCATACTACTATACTTCAGGTTTACTGTGACATTATGATGCTATGGAAAAGGGTTGTCTGAAACATCAAAAAGAAAATATGAAATGCGTAAAGCCTATCCGTAGAGGGGAAGGGTGGTTGGAACCACTTCGAATGCCATGCGTACGGGGGAGGAAGTCGGCATTTCGGGCGTAAGTACTTTGGGTGAAGAGGCCTTCCACAACCCCGTAGTTTCCCAAGATCTACAAGCGTCTGTAAACGTTGCCTTCGTACCTGTCAGAAGGTCGGCAAGTCGGGTTTCCACCTCGAACTGAGCCTCCAGGTACTTAGGAACAAAGAGACCATATCCATACACAATGAGGACCGCACCAGCTTGGGACAGGCACGTCAGCATGCAGTCACGGTTTGTCAACACCTTCCACAACGTCAACAAAGTACCTGTTTGGGGATATTATTAACACGAAATAATATGTCAAAGAAGTGGGCGGATAAAAAAAGTTGCATGGTATAACAGGTTGTAAATTTCATTTGCTGAGAGGTGTTCAAGTGACGCTTTTCAGAAGTTAATGTATGAGCAAGGTCAGCTAACGAACATAAAAAAAAATTGTCGGCGCGTACTGACGCTCGGTCCATAGATATCAATAAAATCTGCATAGAGGGCACCATTTTTCTAGCGCGTGGGTCAAAAGTTGCATGACGCGCGCACCTTCATTCCCGTAGGTTTGAGTTTGTGTTACAGTCACCATGTGGACATGTGAACAAAAAGATGAACAAAAAGATGTCCACATAGTTGTGTTGACGTTATGTGGACTAAGCCGTGTCCACATGACGTTTGGCCCTCTCTGGAAAACAGATTTAGAGGCATTTTCGGGTTAGGGTTATTTGTCGCAGAATGAAGAGAGACATTTAAGGGGAAAAAATGTGGGGTTGAAGGAGTTTTTACAGTTTAAGTAAAGTTATTTTTATACCGAGTTTTCTTAACTACACGAAAACAAAGGAATGTCCGCACAGCGTACGTAAAACAAACATGGGTGTACGCAAGCGTGTTCTTATGCCCCTTAAGCCCCTGTCACACTTTCGCGTATTCTAATTCCTTATGAGTTGCGCTTTGACATTTTTTTCGTACGCAGTCGTACGTACAATACGCACCTCAAATGCATCTCTATCGTTTTGTGTAGGTTTTATGTACGCAGATATACGCATGGTACGGCCCAGTACGCTGGATAGTTTTGGGCATGCACAAAACTACGCTGCCTACGCTGTTACGCAGGTCATAAGTTATAAATACGCAGCGCATCGGTCCCGCATCGGTCGAGTGCGTTACGAGTACGCTATGTGTTCGTGACGCACCCCGTCAGCATATGAGCCGCCTGTATTGGACGTATACATACGTATACATGGACGGCGAGCGGCGGAAATGCGGCGGGAATACGCTCAGAAGTGCGTCAAGCATACGGTCGGCATAAGTCGGGTGCGTCCGGAATACGCTCGGCATGCGCACTGCATACTGACCTATTCGCAGCCCGAAAAATAATGTTGTGCACTG
Organism: Patiria pectinifera; assembly: GCA_029964075.1. Classification (NCBI taxonomy): domain Eukaryota; kingdom Metazoa; phylum Echinodermata; class Asteroidea; order Valvatida; family Asterinidae; genus Patiria; species Patiria pectinifera. The sequence continues at coordinate 23,001,378 of CM057149.1, read as the reverse complement.
CATACGAAACTCATACGCATCTCATACGCAATGGATGCGCTGAATTCGTTACAAACATTTCGACGTTAAGTGAGCGTACGGCTGCGTATTGAAAATTTTTGATAAGGAACTCATAAGGAATTAGTATACGCAAGGGTGTGACAGGGGCTTTAAGCTTAATATTTTGACCACTAGTTATCACTATGTCTTCAACAAAATTAATGGGTTTTTTTTTTCAAATAAAATGCTGGGCGTGTTGCGAAAGAAAAAACCTTGGATTCAGTTGTTTCGAGGTTGTTGTTTTGTTTTTTGTTTTTTGTTTGTTTGCTTCATCAATTTACAGATGATATTGTGCATGGATTGTGTACGTCCTGGGCACCGTTGGCTTCGCCTCGTTTGCCATTTGTACCGTACCTCTTGGTTTACAAAATGCCATGGACTACATCTTCGCGAACAACAATTGTATACATGTAGTTTCCATGGTGTACAGTGAGGATGGCCCATAATCAACTAATTTTGCTTGGACGGTTATTCACTTGCCATGGATCATCAGGAGCTCAAAGCTGTAATCAGTGCAAACATGGGAACACCATAGCTGCAAGCTTCTGCATCACTATTAAGGCCAAAAAATAGTCTCCGGTTTCTGGTGTGCGCGCGCGTCGCCGTAGCCATGCACGTCGGCAAAATGAAAAAGTTATTTTTCAATGAAAGATGATGTCTCAAAACCGCCAAACTCACTGGTTTGACTGGAATCTTGCTGCTGCACAATTAGCCGGAGTCAGTGTGAATAAAAGTATGGACCATGGTACATCCACCAGAGGGGGTGTCAGTCTTGTGATCCTACTGAAGGGGTTGGAAATTGGCGGGAAAACCTAGTGTGCTTGTGCGCATTTACATAGGCTTGTGTACAAATGCATTGTTCACAGAGGGATTACCTCGATCACCCCTGTGACCAAAATGGAACTGTCAATTGTCATTGAGGAGGTTAATGTCTGGGTTTTTTTTACTGTTTAGGGCCTGAGGGATACCAGGGGTTACCAGGGGTTAATCTGGGGTGAATGGTGGACTTTGAGGGCCGGGTAGCTCAAATTACATTGTGTCATGGATTGATTCCCAGCAGGCGTCTGATATTATACTGCCAAAAATTAGCACGCCCAGGGTTTTAACGTGTTTTTAGATGGGGTTATGATCGAGAATAAGCCTCTCTGGTCTCCCATAATATTTGCACTAAGTTTAGTCGGGCACCATTTGCAGTCATCAGCCGACATTTGAAGCAAAAAAAAAAGGTAAAAAAAAAAGCCGCGTCGCTGTACCACTTTTTGGGCAAGCTCCATACCAGAAACCGGAGACTTTTTTTGGCCTAACCATGTTTGGTCACTGTAAAATAAAAACATGTTGGATTACCTCTTAGCGTCTTTCTATTGGGAAACTGTGTCCTACTCTCGTTTTCTCGGTCACCTTCATCTCCATTGACAAGTTCCCTGCCGTCCACATAGGTACGGGAGTGTCTCATCAACTTGGGAAATCCAAAGAAAGGCAACGCTGGTAACATAAACAAGACGGCAGCAAGCAGGTAGCCCAGCCACCAGGCTCCCACCCACGCCCGGTCACTGGGAGACACGGGCACTGCTGAGGAGGGGATTCTGTAGAAGTCCACCCACAGACCAAGAGATGCCGCAGCCACGAAGATTCCTGCCACTGGTGACAAGCCACTCACAGCACCCCAGACACCTGATAAAAAAAAAAGAATTATGATTGGAAAGAAAGATGAAAGTAGTAATCGAAGGAGACATTTTCATCAAATGTGGCCTCGTGGTTTAAGGGCACTGTATTCGCGGTCTGTGGGTAAAGCTGCCGGTTGTGTGTTCGGGTCCAGCCTGGGGCCATGGTGCGTGTGCCCTTGGGCAAGGTACTTTGTCACTCATTGCTTCTCTCCACCCAGGAGTAAATGGGTACCTGTGCGGGCAGAGATGATTATTGTGATTGAATGGGCTTCCTTGCGCCTAACATTTTCAGGGGTAACAATAATGTAAAGCGCTTTGATCTTAGTTAAAAGCGCTATATATATAGGAACCATGATTATTATTATTATTATTATCACACCATTAAATAGTAGCATACGGAAGAAAACATAAGCCAGTCGGTTGTATTATAGCTACAGTTAAAATCGTTGATAGGTTTCAGTCCATAATGAAATTCAAACATACCTATATAAAAGGCTGTACTTCTTGGAGTTGTATTTTCAGAGATGTATGTTTGCACTGTTGGAGCGATGATCATGACACATGCACCTTGAAGTAAAGTGCTTAACAGCATAATGTACAAAGCAACCAGATTGGGAGACACGTTCTCCGCCATCTGGTCATCAGTGCAGTGCTCTGCCTCCGTCTGCTCTCCCATGCACAGCATCTTTATCTGCTGAAACGCGTTTGCTGTGTCGTTGCCGGTCTCGAAACCTTCAGGAACGTATGGATCTTGAAAAAATTGTGGGATGGTTTCTGTAGCAACCGCAAGACCGCTCATCAGGGAACAAATTCCCAATAGGCGCGGTCGATTAGTGTCCGGCTTACTGAAGAACAAGATCAGGCACACGTTTCCAATGACTCCGCCTACGCAAAAGGATGATAATAACAAGCCCACCTGACTGAGGCTGAACTGATACCGATGTTCAGTGGTGGTTACCGTCCCCTGGATCACCCCGACCACAAAAGAATCGGCGAAGTAGAACATGCTGGCAACGACAACGAAGAAGGCCGGCCGTGCGAAGCGTTGAAGACACGGTGGTCTGAGAGAGAAATATCTGCACTCCGGAGCATCTTCGCCTTTGGTAGGAAGATTATGCTTGGGTTCTTCAACGACCATTGTTGACGACATCTAAACGCAAAAAAGTGTTTTGTATGAAATGTAAAAATTTTCATAAACGCAAGAATGCAACAGTGCCATCGAGTATAGAGGGCGCTTCAATTTGGGAACAGGCAGGCTTTTGTATGTACACAAACTGAACCTACTCTAGCGCCCTCCTATTTTTTCCTCTGCTTCTTGAGCAAGTTGGTTGCTGACAAAAAAATGTCAGTTATCCAAACAGGTTCCGTTGAGATTGCATCATAAAATACCTGATTCTTCGTTATAAATGGATTTCACTTTTGCCCCGGGCACCCGCAGCTGATTACCCGCCATTACCAAAAAATCTATTTTTCACTATATCTCAGCCAATATTGCAGATAACTGAACGAATTAGGTGTCTAAACCCATGCTTTCAAGGTCAGGGAACACAATATAACTATTCTGGAAGTGACCACATGTGTCTGTGGCATATAGGAATAGACAAATTAGTGCCACTAATAACGGAAAATCATGTTTTTGGCATATCTCGGCCAATATAGCACATAACTACACAAGTAAGGTGTCTAAACCCATGTTTTGAGGGTCAAGTTTCAGCATTCACGACGTAACTATCTGTGTCCTAGGCAGGTAAATGTGTAAATTCTAAAGTGCCGATTTATCATAAATTTGATTTTTAGCCAATATCTCGGCCAATATTGCACATAACTACACAAGTAGCCTAAGGTGTTTAAACCCATGTTTCGAGGGTCAGGTATCGTGAGAAGACCATTCACGAAGTAACTATGAATGTTTTAGGCATGAAAATATGTAAATTCTAAAGTGCCGGTTTATCAGAAATGTGATTTTCAACCAATATTTTATTCAATTTCATTTCAGCCAATATTAAAGTTCATTTTGAATACGATAGCTTTAAATCAACTTTGATCATTACTGCTTAGCAAAACATGGGTTTATACACCTTGCTTGTGTAGTTATGTGCTACATTGGCCGAGATATGCCCCCAAAAAATTGAGTTTTGGTATTAGCGGCACTAATTTGCCTTTTCCTATGCCACAGATACAATGTGGTCACTTCCAAAATAGTTAAAAAGTTTTATTGTGATGTCTGACCTTGAAAATATGGGTTGAGACACCTAATTTGTTCAGTTATATGCAAAATTGGCTAAGATATAGTGGAAAATAGATTGTTCGGTAATGGCGGCTCTAATTTGCATAAAAACAGTACATAGCAAATCGTTTTCTACGCATTTTGTTCTAATCTAGAGACGTTAATTAGAAGTTCCGAGGGTGCACAATATATCCCCTTCTTCCCACCGTACTAATTATGCGATTGGAACTGACCCGGACTCAAAAGGACGGGAAAAGGCCTTTCTACCTTAACCAACATTAAGCTCGGAATTCACCGCATAAACAATATATGTATTATTATAAGATGGAATTTTTGCAAGATGGAATTTTTGCGTCGGGGTGGTATAAATCAAATTAGGTTTTGATTTATACCACCCCGACGCAAAAATTCCATCTTATAATAGTTTATGCGGTACCCGCTGCTAAGTACATCAGATTCGAACCGGCCACCCGATCCCGTTAGCTCGGTGGTGGTGGGTAATCAGCACAGCAGGTCGCAGGGGTCTCGAGGTTCGAGTCCCACCCGAGTGATTTTTTCCAACTTTCACTCGGGAGGTAACACACTGAGTATACAGTGTTTAAAACGTCGGTGAAGGGCAAAACCTAATTTGAAATATATGTATTGGTTTTTATAAAGAAGGTAATCCAACATTGTATGAGTGCATGCACTTTGTATTGTGTAGTTGTATCAGAGAGGGTAAAATTTATCATCTTTCAAAGAAAAAAACTCACCCAAGGTTAGCATTGGAGTACTCGTATACTTGTACTCGTATTCGAGTACAACTCGAGCCGCAATCAAGTACTCGGCCCGTACTCGACTATCAGTACTCGAAATTAATTATTATTAGGACTCGGCCCGTACTCGATTCTTTAAACTTGGAAGTTACAAATCGAGTACATTTCTTTTTTATCGATTCCATTGCAACCTGGAACCTAAGTCGTTATCAGTGAGATCATTTCGAGATTTTTTCCAAGCAAAATCCTTGTCCCAGCGCTTCATTGGCGCGTTAATAAAGAGCCAGCTAAGCATAATATGCTTCTTATGTTCAATCGGCGCTACACGGAATACCACTGAGACCATTTTTAGTAACTTTTCCCAAGCTAGGATTTTGCTTGGGAACAACCTCGAAAAGGTCTCTCCGTGCAGCGCCGAGTGAACATAAGAAGCATGGACTTGGCTGTCTCCCGATTCTTGTCCTATACCGGTACGAAGGGAAACCTTTGGAATTTTACACAAATAATATTTTGCGTGATAGGAACGCCTTGCATTTTCACGTGCGTGTCATATGTTTGTGCACTGCTTACTGTAAATCATCCAAGCCGTGGTCTCTTTTGTGACTACTGTGGTCAGAAATGTGTGCACTGTGTGCAAACAAGTTGTTTTTCTCCAAGCATTATGCTTTTTGTATGGTCGAACCATTGAACTACGGTGTCGTTCCTTTCACCCAATTTTTTAGGACAGCCAGAAAGTTGGTGGTGTTACATTTTGGTCAAGAAAATTGGATTGTGTGTTGTGTTTGTACTTACTCAAAATCGGACTCGGACTTGGACTTAGGTACCCGGACTCGGCCAAGTACTCGACCTTGATTTCGAATGTACTCGGACTCGGTGCTTTGGACTCGGACTCGTCACAGTACTTGGACTCGGCCCAGGAATCGGCCCTTAAAGTACTCAGAGTACTCGGTACTCGGTTCTGAGGACTCGACTTCAACACTGCCCAAAGTACTATTCAGTGGGGAATCTTTAGGGGTTGGGGTTCTAATCTCCCCGCCCCGCCCCCCTTTAACCGCCGTTATAATACTAGTAAAATGGGGCCAAATTGGAATGCTAACGTTCATAATTTATTCTCATAATGCCTTAGAATGCAGGATAAAGCATCGTAGGTTTCAATCGTTTTCACTCCCCACCCCGTCGTATCATGCATCCCCCTTCATGAAAGCTAGATCCGCTCATATTATTGCTGCTCGCGTGGGAAAATGTCCATACTCGGCCACAACTTTACCTGTCGCTAAACACATCAGTTTTCACCTTACCTTGTGATTTCACCCAAGAGGAATACAGGAAGCTGTGTAAATGCGGGGGAAAAAATAGGCAAAATGTGTTTTTAGAGCCCATTTTGGATGCACACGTCGTGCAGAACTAAGTTGAAGCATCCGGTCAAAACTGATTAAGTGGCTGATAGACAGCGGTACGTCATACGCATGACATCGACAACCATGACGTCGCATGAGCCGGCCAATGATAGTGCAAACGTCATTATGAATATTTATGTTCTCATGAATATTTAGTTTATTTCAATGGCTACTTCAAATACGTCCAAAGAATGATTATCGCAACAGCGATCTTGCGCGGCCTAGCGGTTAAGAGTCTCGTGTTGCAAGCAAGAGTCCGAGGTTCGAATCTCGATGAAGTAAGTGACTGATAAATAAAAAGAAATAAGGAAAGGAGAGGGTGAGAGTAGAAGAGGGAAAGTGGAGGAAATAACCTTAAAGGATACAACTTTTGGCGGTTGAAAATTAATTGAAAAAAAGTTGTGGCCGAGTACGGAAATTTTTCCCTTTTTTAATAACAAATACACACAACGGAATCAACTTTTATACTACCTTACTACTGGCGAATACGACGGGAATTCGGATTCCTTGTTGGAAACTTCAATGTAGTCGAATCGAGATAACTTCTGCCCAGTGGAGGAAAGCATGTACCTTCTACTGAATACTGAGCTTAAATGAAGTGCATGGCTATGGTAAAAGATTGCAAAGGTCATGGAGCAACAAAAGGGGTATATAGGTCCCGCGCCCCTGAAGGTCTCTTAAACCTCACAATTCCAATCCCACTCAGTGGTGGGTCTTCGAAAAAAAACTAATTAACAATAGAAGCATTTTATTTTCCAGCGACGGCAAAAAGGAATTTGTAGAATGTAATGTACTCTTACATGCGAACCTGGGCATTCTTGAACCGACAAAAATTCAAGTGTGGGCCCAGAGGCATGTCCTCACAGTTTTTAAGCCTTTTTACCTAAACACCTTTGTAAGGCTTTGCAAAGCAATTGGCAATTCATCGAGGAAACTTCAATCTCCAAGAAAAACAACCTATTCCCTTGGGTAATTACTTACAAAAGGCGTATTAGCTATTCAATGTGTCAGACGATAGCCAGTGAGCTGGAGGGCATGCACTTTTGGGTTCAATCTTTAAAAATTCAGGATCACATAGGAAAACCTGAACAAGTTCAAAACCACTTGAGGACATTTCATTTTCAGCCTTTTAAGCGCAGGGCTGTGGTTTCAAACCATTTGGCGGGGGATTAAGCGCTCCCGAAAAAAAAAGTTATTTCGATGATTTCACTTTGCTAAATTAACAATCCTGCCATCATTATGCAATCTTTAAGTGGTGCGATTTTTTTTTTAATCTAATTTGGGATGGCGCAACTTTTACAGTTCAAATTATAATTTATATTTCCTTTTTTAGGGGCGGACCATATTTTTTTTTATGAAAAGGGGAAACATCTGACACAAGCACGAAACCCAACAATCTGACCCTGATCTCGGTTTAATAGACGCCACTCCCATGTAATTTGAATTTGACCAAATGGTGATAAAATGGGAAATCTAAAATGGACACAATAACCGTGATGCAAATGTGCGTTTGAAAATTGCATACATATCTAATAAGCGGGGTAAACAGGAACACCATCCGATCTATGTAGATCCGTTTTACCCCGATGATTCCCAGGTAAATACACAGCCATAGAACAGGACCAACAGAACGTATCATTTTCAATTTACCCATCCGCATAAACACCCTCAAATAACCATAAAACTAAACCAAAAACTATTTCTACAACCATTTTTCAAAGACCCAAACCGATTGACATAACACCAGATCACAAGGGACCAAAAGCTTTTAAAAGGATTATTTTCGACGTTGAGCACGCACGGTCCAGTCAATGGCGGCTGCGACATCATCTACAGCATTACACAACACCATGTTCAGTATGCACATTAATATTGACTGCTTCGAGTAGTCCGTTTTACCCCACTTCGGCTTTCCTACCAATAAACCACCATTGCAAAGAAAACATGCCAGCCAGCCAGTACGTGATTTGCATAAAATAGTGGCCACATGAGGTCGCTGTTCGCGCTGTATTTTTGATGCACTGCATAACGAGGATATGCCGCCGATCGTTTACCGCGTACGGACGAATAATGACGAACGCATTGACTAAGGCTACCTGAATACATAATAAAGGCCAGTATACAAGATCGCCCAAGCCATCATTAACAGCGCCACCTAGTGTCAAATGAATGTCAAAGTTTTTTAGATTTTTCTGTTAACCATACCACCGTCGAGGACACAAAAATATTAACGAAAGCCAAGGCTGAGTTTGATTCCGAGTCATGGGGTCTTGGGTCTTACAAAAGTATTCATTCGAGGTATTTGAAACTAAAAAACAAATGGTGAACGCCCGTTAGTGCATCATAACACCAGCTATAAATCCACCCACACACAGCCAGGTCGATCACACTTTGCATAAAAAAAAATACAAAGAAATCCACTCGATTTCTCTATGCTCCTCTAACTGAATTGAATGTTTGCATTGAAAAACATTTACTGGAAATTAATTTTATTTTGACCTTTCCCTCAAAAAAAACAATAGATCCCTCAGGACCCGCCCGCTCGGCCTTATTTTCATCTCTGGGGTTTTATACTTCCCTCCAAAACTCATTTCGCTGTGGCTGTCTCGATTGCCTGATTGACCTATTAATTACGCACGGCAAGATGCATGGGCAATAAAGATCTTGTCAAAACGAATTACGATTGATTTATTCGCCCCGCAAAATTAGCGTGGTTAAGATCAAATTAAAAAAAAAGAAGGAATAATTCAAAAAACTACTTAAGAATAAAAAACCTTGGAATACAGAATTGTATGCAAACTGCAGTGTGATTTTAGTGTTAATTTAGGTCATTCACAACTTTTGGGGTCTGGAAATAAGTGTGCTTTGTTTCGAAATGATCTCGAGTACGGGCCGAGTCCCAATAATTTTTCGAGTACGGGCCGAGTACTTGAATGCGGGTCGAGTTGTACTCGAATACGAGTACAAGTATACGAGTACTCCAATGTTAACCTTGGGTGAGTTTTTTTCTTTGAAAGATGATAAATTCTACCCTCTCTGATACAACTACACAATACAAAGTGCATGCACTAATACATTGTTGGATTACCTTTGGTTTTTGAACACTTTGTTTCAGTTATAAAATCGTAGATATTTTCTTAGGCCTTTTAAATCAATCTTTAATTGCTTTGAGGACGAGAATTCCCAGCTTAGAGTGAATTGTTTAGACTTCATAAAGAGTACACATTTTTCATATACCAAAAAGAAAACACTAAAAAGGTACTTATAGCGCCCTCTTGCGACTAATGAAAGCTCACAGATTTGGCATTTTTCCTCAAATTGCTATATTTAAGAAAAGTTCGAGAAAATATTGTTTTAAAATCATTTACCGGTTTATGTAATCTTCGACAATATTTAATGTATAGCATGTAAGTCCACCTTTTTACTAAGATATACTATTTGGGAAACTAACTGTTTTAATCTTTTTAGTTCATAATTTTACGAACGGTCAATAGTAAGCCCGGCTCATCCTTCATGCGAATGCGAAGCGAATTCGACGTCACAAAGCATTCGCTGCGAAATGCGCTCGAGTTGAAATATGTTCAACTTTTACGAATTCGCAGCGCGAATACTTGCCACGACGTCACAAATTCGCGTTCGCTTTCGCGCCGAGTATGAACCGGGCTAGTTATAGGCTATTGACCCACGCCATTTGCGAGTTTTAGCCACGCAGTTGGACAAAGTGCATGCAGTTGGACAAAGTGCGATTGACACCGTCTGTCAACTTGGTTGAATAGTCAGTAGAATTAGCGGTATGCTTTTATGATGGCTAAAGGCGTGCCAACGTGTCTATAGCGACTTGATTTCGAAGAGAATAGGAAGCATATGTAAACAGAAGAAGAAAAACATGTTATAAAAACTATATAGACGGACAGGAAAAACCCCTCGAAGAATGCGAATGCTCATTATAGTGCTCATTGCAATTCCATGCACCATAGGCCCATAATGTGTGTGTGTACGTGTCTGTAAGCACACGCATACGCAATGGCGTAGCCACGGGGGGGCGTGGGGGACAGCCCCCCCCCCCCCATGAAACCTTGTCGCCCCCCCCAGTCGCCCCCCACTGAGATTTTGAGTTTCTAAAAAAATTATCATTGATCTACATCACGCCCCCTGGCCGCTCCCCCCCCCCCTCACTCACTGGTCTTTATATAGAGATCAGTGCATGCAATGCGCGTAGTCTGGTTCCCAGACCAAACGATGCTGACTATTGATGTTCAATTTAATCAATTACCGTCTTGGCGAATACGTTTTCAATTTTGTACACAACATTATGTGAGTATTTTGAATTGCTAGCGAATTCTATTCGAGCACTCTGATTGGTTCAAATTCCAGAGCGTATTCTAGGCCGCCACAGAAAATCATAATAATTACTTCGAGTGTTTGCACTTTGTGTTGTTTAACATTACCAAATCATTATAGGACATGCACGATTCAAATAAATCAAGTATATATTCACAATGATACATTTTATTTCAATACACAGTTGACCTAGCTGAGTGTATTAGTCGTTAAAACGTCGCCAGATCTGCAAACATGCCCCCGACGTATCGAGAAGAGCTCCCCATGTAACAGAATGAATGCATCCTCATTTGCATAGCGGTGTGCGATTGGATCTCACCGCAAAAATACACTGCATATGTTTTGCGCTGCACGCATAATATGAATAACGGTGCAAGAACTTAATCGTTAAGTCGTTAGATTTGTCGCAACCGCAACTTGTATTGAACCCACAGCTAGACATAATTAAACACAACCCGGTCGATTACGTCCTAGTCTTATACCAGCCGTGCCAAACGAGTTCGACTGAAGTTCAGGGACAAAATAAGATAATCTAACGACTTGTCATCAAGCCTAACGTACGCTGTAAGATGTAACATTTTCATATTTTCATGATTCTTAACCCATCAGACTGCTCGGTAAAAATCTGGTAGCAATTCCCATGGGTTGTGTACAAAGCCAAGAAAACAAACTATTCAAGTCGACAACAAATTATTCAAATTGGAGGTCGATTTACTCTCACATTGGGGTCGAGGATGTACAAACATCCCCGCATGTACGTGCCATACTGCAGGCTCTACATTGTAAAGTGAACCATTGGACGGTATCTGTCCATATAAGTGGCACGGCCCCCGATGTTCGGCGGGCGAACAAAACCCGGCAAATTACTGACATGGTTTCAAGTGTACGGCATATCCTTGTACACATACGTATGGGCTCACGTGATTAGTTTATATCACCGATTCTTGCGCGCTCGGATGTCAGTAAAAACCAGTGACTCAAAACACTGCAACGCTGGCGGAGATCAACAACGAATAGTGGAACGGGCTAGCTCAGAACTAAATCTCGCATTCCCTTTTACCAACTGTGTTTCGACTGGTATTTTGCTCTTGATAGATCAGTCTACTTCTATCAAATTTACAGCGAGGAGATGGAATCAAGAGCTAGAAATGGGACTGACTTGATGGAGAATTCGGGAGTTGCCGAGACAGGATTAGACTCCAGTCAGATTATCGGAGCTACAGCAGGGCTAGCTGGTATCCTGGGCAATGGTCTGGTCTGCTTCGTCATGCTCAGGTATCGTTCAGCTTTCAGCTCTGTCACCAATAATCTGATGCTTCACCAGTCCATCGTGGACTTCTCATTGTCCACAGTGATGCTCATCACCCGGCTGTACACCCCTTGGGGTCAGTTTTACTGCCGAGTCCCTCGCGGTTGGCTGTATTGGGGCCTTGCGAATGTCTCCACTTTTAGTCTGATGCTAATCTGCTGCGACCGTTACGTGGCAGTTTGCTACGCCGTCAAGTACCGCAAATGGTTCTCCGCCAAGCGCGTCAAGATCGGCCTGCTCTTCGTGTGGCTGCTCCCGATTCTCTGGCAGTTCTATCTGGTCTTCGTCCACTTGCCTGACGGAGCTTCCTGCGTGGCTATCTGGCCCAACGACACGGCCAGACTCAGCTTCGGAGTGGCCACATTCTGCTGGGAGTACGTCTTGCCTCTGACACTGATCGTCGTCACTTACAGCCAGACAATTCTGGCTCTTCGTAAACGGCTTCGGGTGAAGGCGGAGCAGGCGGCGACCGAACCGTCGGCCAGCCACTCCCGCAACGCCGGCAACAAGGCAAGGAAGGATCCTCTGCAGACTGCCAAGGTGAGGCTGACTATAACTTTCCTGGTCGTAGCCATCTTCTTTGTCATCTGCTGGGGTCCCACAGAGATCACGTGGCTGCTCTTCAATTTCGGAATCCTGCCTGGGTCTTATTACGCCTCTCTGTGGCACCTGGGTCTGGAGACGCCTCTCCTGTGCATCAATACCTGCGTCAATCCCTTCATCTACTGTGTCACGTACACTCAATTTCGCCGGCATCTTTGCAAAGCTTTCTGCGGAAGGTGCAAGTCCAACAAAGTCGAGGACACATCTGTTGAGGTTTTAACCGAAAACACCTCAGATCCTCTTCAGTCGACGAGGGGAAAAGGTCCATCAACGGCCATTGAAGTGAACACCTAAACGAATTCATGGTTCGATGCTGTATTCGTCTTTGAATGACAACTTGCATACCCGAGACATGCACAACCGAAAACAATAGAATCGCCCCTGTCGTCTCGCAGGATGGTTTGACTGATAGAATCGAAGAACTGTAAACTTGACTGAAGTCTGTGACACTGATTGGCTGTTCATCGTCACTCTTACCATCACAATAACGAACGCACCTCCATTTGCACAGTTCAGTGCGTATGTTTGGTTTTTTTCCGAAAGTGGCTGAAATGATGCTGTGTACAGAATGGGTGGGCTACCATCTCGTCCAAGAGATATACGTATGCTGTTACATTGTTGACAATTGCACGCACCGAAAATTCACAGGTTTGACAAGATGAAACGTAAAAGGTACATGTAATCATATGCTCTCCGTCCATTTTTTGTTTCCACTCAAAACAACAAAATTGCTAACAAGTGTATAAAGTAAGATGCATATATTAAAGAACAAACTGTTGAAGTTTTAGCTCCGTGGCTACTAAAACGTAAGAGCAATATTTCGGGGGTTATAGTGACTGGATTTCGTTACAAAAGCACGTAAATAGTGCGCATGCGGGCACACTTTTTAAAACACCTTCACGATCGAAATCAATTCTGGAGGAACATTTCGCAGGGTTTTTGGGACTCGCCCAATCGTCACTTTGAGCATGGCACATTTACCAAGACAGAAAACTCAAGTTGGTAATTGGGGGGTTTCAAGGAAAATGTATAAAAGTACACTGTAGGGGGAGCTTGTAAACGTCCGTGACTGTTCAAATTAAAGATAGTTCGTTTTACGGACTTTGAAGCACATTAATTATAAACGATCACTGGGGCTCGCAAGCATAACAAATTAATAGATAATGGGTGATGGAAATGAAATAATTCACTTTTTACTAGCAGTTTGCGAACATCGCTCAGTCGTGATTTCTCTTAGAGAAAGGTTGAATATTGGCTAAAATTGAAAAACAATCGAGTACAGTATACGTGAAAATAATTGGTCTTTGAACACTAATGGTTATAAATGTCTAAATCTCACTCACTGAAATAGAGTACTTGAATTCAATTGTGAAGTTAGTCCGTCTTAAAACATAATCTTAAGGTCGAAAGACTGCCAGACTGACACATTCCTATATACTCCATTCCTTAATTAAACCTTTTTACACTGCACAGTTTGCGGTGTAAATTGAAGCCGGTGTCCAAAATTGAGCCGCTGTGTTGCACTTTTTCGGAGGTGGGTAACGGTTGAAACAAAAAATGTTTGAATTAGTGGACATTTTTAAGAATTCAGTTAGCAAGAAATTCTTTACTGCTTCAGATACATTCCCGGTGATGCCTGAATTAATTAAGATTCAATCGGTTTTGTTTAATTCGAATACAAGTGTATACGAACAGTACAGTCTATAAGTAGTTAGCCCTTCAATATTTTAAGCAAAAGTAGTGTGCATATAGAGCATACCTAGATATACCTTGCGATCTCGAATCACAGAAATTTTCACGGTTATACAAGGGGGCCAAAAAAAAACACCGAACACTCAAAGCGCCCTCCTTTGCACAGCTTTATAAACCATAAGTCAAATTTATTTTGAGCTGTCCATAAAACTTAGTTTATTTGCTTTAATATACGATATATTTATTATTATTGTTAATCTTTGTAATTGTAATGACAAATATACGTGTTTGTTAAGTTTTAATTCAATAATCTGATATTTTTCTTAATTAATTATCAACCAGGACCCTTATGGAAAGCAGTTTGTAACTGATAAGGCCACCCCGTATAAATAAGACAGCAACTAAACATCATTTTAACCGGTGCAAGACTGGTTGAGTTAATTAAACAAAAATACCGCTTTTTCTTATTGTCCACGTTGACTGCCGCTATACGAAAACAAGGGCCGAAAGTTGCATCCATGAAAGACGAAACCCAGTAGAGGGCAGAACAGGACAGTAAACATGTCAGAAGATAAACAGTCTTCGTCAAAATGAAAAAAAAATGACAAAATGAAAAGGCGGTACTTTTTTAATTGGCCATTGCTCACTAAATATTCTTCCGGTTGAAATAATATTTTCGTTGTTGACAAGCTATTGAACATTACTCGTGAAATACAGGGTGAGTCAGAAAACGAGGAACATAAACCCCCCCCCCCCCCCAAAAAAAATTTGTTTTTTTTTTAAATATGATGACTCGAAAGCCAATTTCATAAGCTACCTTTAGATGAACAAATTCCTGAAATTGCTCAATCCGTTCAAAGAATATCACCATTTAAACGCAAAGACCCTTAAACCCGATACGTCATTAAAAAAATTACTGTGTATTCTGACCGTTTGGAACAACAAAGAAAATGAAAAAGAATACTTGTTTCGACAACTGTTAACAAAATGTAGTACACATTATGTTTTTTAACAAACCTGGTTTGGCAAACAATGTGATTCATAAAATCCACTTTTCAGAAGACGGGCGTTCAAAAGGATTTTTTTGAACAGTTTTAACTTTTAAACTGAGGTTTTATCGCTTTTAATGTTGAAAGACAATTGTGACGACGATTCTTGGATTCGCATTTTTGGACGAAAGAGATTTTAGGGTCATTGTATTTAAATGTTGATATTCTTTGAACAGATTGAGCATGTTCTGTATTTGTTCATCTAAAAAGGGCTTATGAAATTAGCTTTTTTTAGATATGAAATATAATTTTGGGGGTTTAGGTTCCGCTTTGTTTTACTCATTCTGTATGTATCAAGATTATGCGATGTATTTTTTAAGCTGTGAAAAGGAGGGCGTTTTGAAGGTTCTGTTTTATGGGACACCTGGTATTTCTTTATGAAACTGATGAGGCACTAGAACAATTTTGTTTAGTTTTCTTATATCCCTAATTGTATATCACTGTATGATACCATATATCACTGTGTAACACCGTTTAGGTATATAGGAAATCTGTTGTTACGTTCTTCAATGAGTTGACTAGAAATTCAGCAGAAGCCAAGATGAAAGGTTTTTGCGACACGAGGTTCGAGCATGAAGATTTCAAACATTATTTTACCCCATTGTAGTAATTTGCATTATTGTGATTGTTTCCACAGAACATGTATTCTTACGACATTACACGGTTATTGTTATTGATAGTAGTAGTATTGACAGTATGTGTCTCCAATTTTCACGGTATATTCCTCAGCAACCATCTTTCAGGTAGTCCTTTTGTAAAATTGTCAGTTAATGCACAAGATGTTTACTCGTGCATACTAAGAAAGGTCCACTGTGGAACCAAAAAACATTAAACAATTTAAAAGATATATAATAACACATGCAAACAATTTAAACTTGAAGGTTTGCTGCAATGCAATGAATCTATGTAGGCCCTATAATACGCCTTTCATCATTTTTACTGCATCGAATTGTGGGACAAATTCTTGACCAGTTTTAAACAAACTCGTCGCAGTGCCATTATGGACAGTACATTTCTTGGGTTTTATATGGCTTTTCTCCAGTTATCAGCAACATTGGATCCAGATTACTATATCTGTGAAACGGTTCATTGTTGCCGAACTGTATAACACGCAGTGCTTGCATTAAAAGAATGCCACCCAAAACTAAGGAAAATACCTAGCGCTGAAAATGTTTCTCCTAAACGCTTTTTCTCTTCGGTGCAATAACGAGGGCTTTACGATTTGATTTGATTTTTAGTGGGGGTATATACATTTTCTTTTCTAAAGAAAACATTAATGTCCACACTGGGAGGTACAATTTAATAAATCAATATCAACCAATAGACCGATTAGCTTGTATTTGATGACTATTTTAGCCCGTGGGTCATTCTATATTAAAGTTTGGGGTCGAAAAATCTGACATTTTGATGCCCCTGTTACACCTGACCTGTGTTATTGACATGGAAATATCATTGGAATTCACTCCAAACTATTTTTATTTGTTTAGCAGATACTTTGCATAACCTAACCACTCTTGGAAGTAGAAGGCATTAAAGCGTGTGTTCTGAATTTACAATATCTTATGTCAGATGTAACAGGGACACCCAAAACAAATTGGACCCCAAATTTATGGAATGACCACCAAATGAAATGCAAATTCAACGATGTATAACTTATCCTATGATTTATATTGTAAACATTCCTTTTTTAACGGATACACCCGAAGATTGGGCCCAAATACATCCTAAGACACGCAAATAGAAAAAAACAGTAAATAAATAGAGGCAGCACAAAGATTAACAACCACATGAATAGCATGAATATATGTACATCAGAGTGGAAAAAGTAAATAATATAGGTTTTCCTGTCCAGTTTCCTAAAATGTTCATTCACTTCTGAAAATCGGTCATTCGTTTTCGTCTGAATTTGAATGCGTCTTTAATCCCATTTCAATTCAACGAAAGTTCAATCGTTTCCATTGTCCGTACATTCGGTTTTGAGAAACAGACAGCCAATTCTGTTACCTCTGCATTCATTTACGCAAGCATACCTTTTCTAAATTGATTTCAGGTATAGCTAATTTGATTGACGGTTAATGAAAAAGAAACCCCTAATTGTATATAGTGCCAATGGCATTAAACTAAAAGTGAAATAGAATGGTGAATGTTTGAAATCGCCCTCTAAAAGCGAAAAAGAAGCCTTGTAAACAAATTTGAATGGGCATAAACGAAAGGCTCTGCTCAATCACTTATAGTTGATTGGACTGAAATGGAATCGAATGCTCTGGTATCGAAACTGAAACGCGTGTTCAGAGCGATTCTCAAATTCAGACGCAAATGAATGACTGATTTTCAGAAGTGAACGAACATTTTAGGAAATTAGCCGGGAAAACCTTTACTTATACTTAACGTGAATTTCAATGCGAAGCGAATTCGTTAAGGTAACGGCGGACGTCACAAAGATTCTACTTCAGTTGCTGCCTTCACGAATTTGGCTTCGTTTTTACTTTCGCTTGAAGTATGAACCGGCCTGAAGGTGAGATTCCGTTTACTTATCACTGTTCCACTGCACTCTGGTGTTTATTAAATACGTAGTAACATTGAGGCGTGTCATTGTCTTCACTGTAGAGTGGTCTGAATCTTTACAATCTTGTTAAATCCCTTTGCCGCCAGAATGTCTGTGTGGAAACCAGTACGGGGATCCCAGTTTAACTGCGTCTCTGCAGTCTTTACTGTATCGGAAACGCTGGCCCCATCGTCCCATTCGATTGGCGGAAACAAATTTTAATCTCCTGGTTTTTTTTGGACTCTACTCAAAAAATGTTAACAAATAGCCTAAATTGAGTAAACATATATATTGTAGTTTTACTCTCAAAAATAAAATCTTCTTTAATAATCCGTTAGCAGGAAGATACGTATAAGATAGACGATTTTCCCAAGAGCAGAGAATTGTTTTCCAAAAGGATCGTACACTTTTCGAGAAACGTCATTTTGAATTGAAAAGAGTTCGATCAGCAACGTTTGCTCAATACATTCGATTAATTCTTTTTTCAACTTAAAACAAGTTTTTAGGAGTTGATTCTCTTTTTCTATGCCTTTTTTTTTAAACCACGGGAACCAAACATGACAAGAGTTGGATTTTGATCAAACAAAAATTCGAAAATTCTATTCTTTTTCCTTTTTCTTTTCATTTGCATGATTTTCGTTACTGGGATTTATCGATCTTTTCACGTGAACTTCACACTTTGTAAGTTCCATTTAAATAAATGATCCTGGCACGCTAAAACTCATCAAATCAGCAGTCAATTTCAAGGCAGCGTCAACAAATTTCACACGCAATTGTACCCAGATCATCAAAACGATCATCCCAAATCAATAGCGTGCATGGAATCTGTTTTGTTTGTCGCAGTTATATTGTAATATTGAAACTAGAGTAATACCGCAAAGCAGTGGCGTCACCAGACTTTTCAGTCTGGGGGGGGGGGGGCCACAGGGGGGCACCAGCATTTGATGGGGGGCACTTAGGTGGATACGGATCGCCGTCCTGGGGGAGGGGTCTAAGGGGAGGCCTCCCCTTTGGAAAATTTTCGCATACGGAGGATGGGCTTGATGCAAAATGGTGCCACATTTGATGCTAAATTCGATCTGAAGTTATCTCCAGAAATTGCTATTTTTGAGGTAATGATTTGAACAACACGCAGAATTTTTTTTTACCAACCCAAATCACAGATGGGGGGCACTCGGGGGGCACTAGGTTTTCCAGGGGGGCACGTGCCCCCCCCCCGGCCCCCCCCCCCCCCTTGGCGACGCCACTGCCGCAAAGTCACCATAGGAACCAAGGCAAAGGATGCACATGTCACAATTCAAACAGTAAGAATGGATGCTGATATGTAATTGTCAATCAAGTCTGCAGTCTGCGATGGTATGGTTTGCTTGGTTGCATAATTATATCTCTTGTACATTTTAAAATTCTTATAAATTCTTGGCGAATTAAGACACATATTTACTCTGGCATCCATTCAAAGCACTCGGAATTTGTATGATTCGTCAAATGGCTAATTGCCAAATGGAATTTCGTTTTAAGCGCATCATTCCGAACATTTTCCCCGTAACTCGTTAATGATAGGTTCGCCTGTCGAATTTGTCAAATTGGCGTTCCTTCATTTTCGTGGGGGGGGGGGGGGTGTCATTCTCAAGCGATTTTGCTCCTGCGGTTTGTCTCTGATCCTGTCATTCAGATATTTTATCACACATATTGTGCGGCCTGGAACACTTACGGTTAAGAATTGGCTCCTTCCACTTGAACGCTGCCGCATTTGATTCAATTAAGCAAGAAAACGAACGTCAATGCATCAAAATAGGCTGCTGTTAATTTGGTTTTTTTTTCAGCTGGAAAAGCTATAATTTAATTGCACTGCAGATGGCAGAAATTATACCATAGTATTGCATATGACAACCAAAACGAAATTGGATGGAGAACGACGTTACGCATGCATACGCGAAAACGACATTTTATTCAGTAATATTGAATAGGAAAACGCCGATCTCGAGTCGAAACACTACACAAATTTTAAAACGGTGCTGATGAAATTGATCGGAATAGTTGTTCAACCTACATCATAGGTATCCTGGTCGAGTACGTCAAACTGGTATTCATATCCACAAGTGTGCATTCGTTTTTAAAGCGATTGGATTCGCTAATCTATTGAATTTTAATTCAATTCACAAAGAGTTTACTCATGCCTATCATAGTGACACAAAGCCTTTGCCCTCCAGCACCGCCTTCAGGTCTACAGGGTGAGTAAAAAACAACGAAACCCAAATGTCGGGAGCATTGTTTTGGTGAAGTTTTAAATATAACACTTTTAAAATCTAGGATATAAAAGCTCAATTCATAAGCTTTCTTTAAGTACAAGAATCATTCAAATCACTTACGTACTTTTCAAGTTACGGACTTTTAAACACAACCACCGTTTAAAAATTATGTCCACGGATCGCAAAACGGTAAGTGCTCTTTCAGCAAAACGAAAACAAATCACACAAAGATGTGTGTGAATTTTTTTCGTTTTGCTGAAAGAACGCACACCTTTTGTGTGATCCGTAGACAGAACTTTAAAACGGTGGTTGTGTTTAACTGTCGCTTTTAGCTATTGCTAAAAAGTACAAACAAAGGAAAGAGGATTAGGGACAATGGGGCGTCCACGATTGCCGGCATTTACACACGTGGGTGGGGGTGGGTGTGTGTGTGTGGGTGTGTGTGGGTGAGTTTGTGTTACATACCCTATGTGGACTTGTGAACAAAAGAGGTCCACATAATGCAGGTTGTGTTAACCTTATGTGGACTAAGCCGTGTCCACATAAGGTTTTGCCCTTTCTGGAAAACAGGTTTAGAGGTATTTTTGGGTTAGGTTTATCTGTAGCAGAATGAAGAGAAACACTATAGGGAATCATAGAAAAAAAATTGGGTTAAAAGAGTTTTCACAGTTTAAGTAAAGTTATTTTTTGTACCGAGTTTTCTTAACTACACGAAAACAAAGCAATGTCCACACAAGGTATGTAACACACGTCTGGGTGTGTGTGTGTGTGTGTAAACAAGGCCTGATCTGTTACACGGTACCCTGTGGAGACATGGGTATAATAGGGAACAAAAGATTGAATACGTCTCCACAGAGGTTATCACGAACTAGATATATAGATTTTACTCAAAACCTAGGAATTTTCAAGGGGTGTTAATCCATCGCAAATTGAAGTATTTTATGTAAGGGATATTAAGTCCGAATTTCAGTCCAGGAAATTAGTTCTGGTTAAAATAGGAGCATTTTGAAACTACACTTTCAAACTCGAAAAGTTTAGTACACGAGAACAAAGCAATGACTCCACAAGGATACAAATGCCAGTATGTCCTGTAACGTAAAGCCACATTCAGTCACGCATGTTTTCGTACATACGTAGTGAGGACATTCCTTTGTTATCGTGTAGTTAACTAACCTGTGAAAAAAAACTTATTTTACTCACACTGTGAAAACTCTTTCAACCCAAATTTGGTTTCTATGATTCCCTGCAGTGTTTCTTTTCATTTTGCCACCGATAAACCTATCCCAAAAATGTCTCTAAGCCTGTTTTCCAGAGAGGGGGAAACACTGTGTGGACTTGCCCACGTCCACACAACGTCGCTGCTACCTGGTTTATGTGGATTTATTTTGTTCGGAAGTCCACACGTTGAATGTAATGCTTGTACGTGTTATCCGGTTTGTACTCTAACTTTGTTTCACAGCTCCCGAAAGGGTTTGTACACGAAAACCTTCTGAGGACGTGGCACATCCCCATTGTCCCAAGTCCTCGGTAGTACAGGATAACAAGATCCTAACGTACAGGTTCCTGCATCGTGTAGACCTCTTTTGTTCGCAGGTTCAAAAAGTTACCGCAATGCTTGTACACACACAAATAACGATGGCTCTTGTTTAGTGTGTGATTTTAAATATATACTTTTGTTATTATTCCGGGTTTTTTTGTATCCATGAACAGTTATTTTATAAATTCACAATTTCAGGCGAGAAGCTACAGCAAATTTTCAGTTGTGCGAATAATATTATGTCACAAAGGCTTAAAAACAAACGAATAAAAGTTACTAACAGTTGGATTTACGATTGTTTGGAAAATGTGCACACATATTCATACGTATTTATGCATTATCCTAAATTTCAGTGCTCGTTTTATTATACAATGAGCACGCTTGGGAGCTCTTGAATTGAATGAATAATTTCGAATGATCGTCGTTTAAATTGAATGCCAATTTGTTTTCTCACGAAAGTGAATTCCACCCGGGAAAAAATTCACCATACAACTGGTTCGATAAAAATGCGTGAGCTAAATCATGTTTTAAATTTGAGATTAGGGAACACGATTGGATGGTAAAAATATTGGAACCAAATTTACTTTTCAAATGGCAATGTGGGGTAACTATTATTTTAAACTTTAATCTTATAGCTATATCTTAACGTGATTGAAAATGAATTAATTAAACGAGGAAGATGTACGCCTATCTGTGTAAATCAAAACCTGTTGACAAGGGAGTCAGAGAGACTTATGTCACAGTCTCCAATGTCAGCGTGATTATCTGCTGATGCTTATCTGATCAATTTACTGAGTCGGCAGAGATCGTCCTTTATAGTCTTCAAGAATTCACGGCTATTGGCATTATCGATGTCCTTAGTTGTCAATTATTATCACTGTCTATCTTCTTCTTTCGTATGATTTGCTGACCACTATACAATTTCGTGCAGCTGATGTAGCCATGTGACAGTCTCCGGGGTTGGGTTGGTAAGATGTATATAGAGATCTCCAGGCGGTCCGAGGTCCGGGCACTCAAACAGGATGTGGTGTGCAGTCTGTTCAGGGGTACCACAGACGCAGGCCGCGGAGAGATGCTGGCATTGAGACGTCCAAGCCCGGTGCGCAGGCGATTGAGAGTGACCCAATCTCTGCGGGGGAGGTGAGCACCTGGTGGAAGTTTAGTACTCGGAGGAATGGCGAACTGGATTGGTCTCTCAGTCTCTTGCCAGTTGCTTTCCCATTGTTCCATGAGGTTGAAGTTGGAACACTCGGGAGAGACTGCATGACGGCCGAAGGGGTGACGAGAGCTGAGGCGTTCTCTGCCGAGATCTTCAGCAGCCTTGATGCACTCGTGCAGAATGTGATTGTCATCTTGGGAGGCCTTCTCTGCCAGCATGTGCATATGATGTTCTCTGCGGAGCGCTGGGGGAATGCCGGATAGCACTGGGAGGAGCTTCACGAGTGTAGGTCGAAGGCACCAGTGATTAGCCTATCGACAAGCAATGACACTACACTACATCCTTGAGCGGTATAGCCTTACCGTCGTATACTTCATAAGAACAAACAACCCTGACAAGCCGCGTCCGAATCTTCTATTTTGACACCCACTGTCAGCCAAACAGATTGTTTGCGTAGAACTGCGAAGGTCTCTCAAAACACTGATTTTCACATGAGGCACACCCTTAATAAATTGGCTGTTTGGTTGTTTTTTCACAAAACCAATTGGCGCCCAACGTGTCGAAACAAATTGCTTCGGCATTGTGTTCAGAATAGACAGCCTCCATACGATCACCAGAGTCCCTGGATGGTAAAAGTGTTTCGGATCGGATTGGAGTGCGGATTGGTGGAGATATATGTGACCTACTGAGGCAAAATGAGGAATATCCCAAAAAACCTTGTTTTGAGCAATCGACGCCTGAAGTTGGATATGCTAGAAAAATCATGTCAAAATCGATATTGATTGTTTTGTATTTTTGAGTAGCCAAGGTATCCAAGATTCACACTATGCATTTTTGTTGGGGAAAAAAATACCCACAAAAGTGGAAAAACTGAAGAACGTTTTTACTGTACTAAGTGTCCTATAACTGACGGCCAAAGTCCAGTTGTAGCGCAAAGCACTTACATTTTCGTAGGCGGTTAATTTTCAGCTTTTGAAGGAGCAATCTGATTTGCCAGAAATTATCTCAGCACCTTTTTGAGAATGATCGTGACAGCAGAAGTGACAATAATTGTCAAGTTCATCTTACGCGTCGTACGTGAGTATAAGATTGCCCGGCAGTCGAGGGTTCAAGGAAGCATTGCAGAACGTACTTGGGATGTCAAGCCCGTAACTAAAAGGTTTCATATTCTCGAGAGGATGAACTTATCTTGACTTCAAACAAGTGGCGTGGCTGTCATTGTAATCCCTCCTTCCGGGATGCGGAAGAGCTTATTCATTCCGACGGAGACATGAAAGAAAAACCTCGTCAACTTACCGACAGATTCAGGACGATGCTGTGATGTCATTGGCTCAATATGAGGCCCGTTTTTAATAAGATTTGATTGTTTGTTTTTCTGTTTACGTTTTATTTTACCTTAAACATTGAATAGAAATTCATTTGGGAATATCAATCTACGGACATCGCATGGCTTGTTTGTAATTCAGAGATCGAATCAACCTGAATCCTATACAGGGTGAGTAAAAAGAAAACCCGAAACCCAAATGTCGGGACTACTGTTTTAGTGAAGCTCTGCATGTAGCACTTTTAAAATCTAGGATATGAAAGCCCAACTAATCAGCTTTCTTTTAGTCACAAGTTACTTTTATTTCAATATAAATACCACAGTTTAACTGTGCACCACTGATCATTTTCCAATGCGCTTGGATTTGTACCCTTCTAAACACTAAATGAACGAAAATAATTTGCAGAGGAAAATAGACAAAACATCATATTCCATAAACAAAACACAAAATCTGAATAACGTTTCAGTCCTGACTCAAATGAAATCTCATTTGCATGTGAATGCCTTTGCGTAATCTCAGATTCAAGCTTCAAGGTTCAAATCTTGATTGTACCATGTATTAATACGTGCTTGATTGGTGTGTCACGTTTAAGTGCTTTTAAAGGGGGTTCATTAATGTCGGTTACTTTCTTTTTGACTCACACTGAATTGTAGTCCACGACATTTTGTATGCCCAAGGGATGTTAATAAACTATATAACAACAGACCCCCAAAACAGTTTGATTATACCATGGTATTATTAGCATTTTGTTACCTTTAAAAAGAAATAATACATTATAGGTTTCCCATTATCATTTAAATATCAATTAAATTCCATTTAAAAAATGTCGTTCCAGAATGTCGTTGGGCAGCAATATTAATTCCGATTTCGAATTTATACCAATAGACTTCATATTTTGTCCAGTGTTATTCCCGAATAGCATTCTGATTCGTCTTAGAGTCGGGAAATTCGTCTCATGTGTAGATTGGCGTTGAATTGAAATTGCACATTCGGGTTTTTTTTATCCTTCATTTAAATACTTTGGTCGTTCAATTTCGTTAGTGGCAAGCTGAAACGTTACAGTCCGATATGTTTTCAATCTCTTCGACTCTTTAAATGGGGCCGTATCATAAGTCCGACGCCTCATAGGTCCGACGCCTCATAAGTCCGAAATTTCGGCCTAATGAAGCGTCGGGCTTATGAGGCATAAATTCCGCCTCATAGGTCAGACGCCTCATAAGTCCAACAATGGACAAACGCTGTTTCGGACTGATGCGGCGTCGGACCTTTGAGGCGGAATAAATGTATGCCTCATATTAAGTCCGACACCACATAAGTCCGACGCCTCATAAGTCTGAAATTTCGGACTTATAAGGCGTCTCGAGAGGGGCACAATTTTATTATTGCGAGAGGGGTATTTGTGCTTTCGAGGGGTACTGAGTTTTCCATCTCGAGAAGGTGCACAATCTAGATAATGCCAGAGGGGGCAGTTTTGTTTTGAGGGGCAGTTTTGCATTACAAGAGAGGAGACAATCTTAGTTGTAGCGCGATCATATCCTTCATATTAGACGTTTGAGGGGCAGTTTTGTGTTCATCTCGATGGGGCACAGTAAATATAACCGCGAGGGGGGCACTTTTGTGGGCCTGGCTGTCGGGGACAGCTGTCGACCGTATACCGTAGCGGAGTTCGTGTTTGTGGTCAGCTTTTGTAACAAGCCATTGGATTAGGCGGATATTTTGTCAATTCATATTAAGTGTAAAATGACTTATTTAACATGCAAGGTCCAAATATAGGTTTCCTGGCTATTTTAAAATTCAAATTCACCAACTCTTGCAATCAATTTCATCCCAGAAAAAAAGTTTTACACGCTTTTAGCAAAACCAATTTAGTTATTTACCATTCTTTTTCGAAGTTTGGTCGCCTTTTTTAGCCACTGGGTCGAGAATATTCGTCCTTAAAGATCAAATTCTCCTGATGGGCTTTTGCGGAATGGCAGCATTTAGAGATCAAATTCGTTATTGTATTAATCAATTTAAAACTTGTATAAAGTGAATTAGTCTAGTGTGTTCTAAAGCATATTCCTTGTGTTCCAAAGCACAATTTGACACTCTCACTCGCATGATTTCTCGGCCAAAAGCAGAATACCAAACTCAAAGAAGAGTTACCAAAAAGTAAAAATACGAAGATCAAAGATACAGAATTATTATATAAAGAAAATAAAATAAAACGTCTTACAATGACAACAGGAAATTTTGTCAAAAGCAACCAATCAATAAACCAAAAGCTCCCCGTGTAATAACCATAAAATGTTGAGTTAACAAAGAATGCAAAATCAAAAGAAAGGACACATTTATGAAGAAATAATGAAAGCAAAAGTAAAGACTTATTCTAGGTTTTCCTGGCTATTTTAAAAGATTTTTCATTCAAATTCACCACTCTATTATTCAGTTTCGTCAACGAAAATATCACACGCTAGTTCTTAACAAAATCAATTTATCATTTACCATTTAATTTTAAAGTTTGGTCACTCTCTTTAGTCACCGGGTCGAGAATATTCGTCATTACACATCCAATTCGTCTAAGAAGTTGCCGAACGGCAGCACTCAGAAATCGAATTCGTCTGATGTAAATGAATTAGACGAATTTAATTT
Organism: Patiria pectinifera; assembly: GCA_029964075.1. Taxonomy (NCBI): domain Eukaryota; kingdom Metazoa; phylum Echinodermata; class Asteroidea; order Valvatida; family Asterinidae; genus Patiria; species Patiria pectinifera. The sequence goes on along the minus strand of CM057149.1, from coordinate 22,974,856 downwards.
CTGAATAACAAGGTTTGGCGTAGACGAGACGAAATCGAATACTCCGGGACGAAAACGTGTGCTCATTGTTTGAATTGGCTTGTACTGAATTTGAAATTGTCTGACAAAAGACGGAATTAAACATTGGAAGTGCACTAAATCGTTGCTGCAGGACGAATTTGAATATAGGAATCGGTGAATTCGAACAAAAAAAATGTTTTAAAATAGCCGGAAAAAACCTATAGGTAATAAATATGGAATCGGTTTGTCTCAGGACGTACGTACGCGAGAAAGACTACCCTGTCTATTTAGGTTGGGCTGGTCAGGATATGCAGCAGCCATGAAATGGTTTCCAAAATGTATTCAAGCTGTTCGACCAGTAGGCCTACCATTGCATGAGCTCGCTATAGGCCCGGGTCAGAGACACCATCATTGGATCATTCATTTCAACAACTCGGTATATCACTGCGGCACAAAATTGGTTACAATGGGGCGATATTTTCTTTCCATCATTTCGCTCACTGTTTCCACCATTTTTGGGAAGACCGCGTTTTCACGCTTGCCGGCCAATATTAATGTGTTTACACCATTATACCAAACTCTACGGATGACACTGAACGTGTAATACCGTTTTCTTTATTGCTGATAGCTGTTACCGCACAATACGAAAGTAGCAGCGTCAGGTTGCGAGGCAATTGTGCTGGTATCTGCTGGTATCAAATTTGTCAACGTTTACGTGTATCAGTTTCGTATGTATGGTCTTTATCTAGCCCAGGTGGACTCCCTTAGTTCCCTACGTTACGAAGGGAATGCAATGAAGACGTCGTCCAACCTGGGCTAGGTCTTTATCTTGCCACTGGTGCTTCATTAAAATGGTTCACAAAAAGTTAATCAGTGGTGTTGAATGCCGAAACGAACGCTTCAGATCATGCTTTTGTTCGCATATTGGCGTAAAATTGCCGACAAAAGCACGATCGATTCCCCTCAATAGACAGAACGCCCGGCCTGAGGGGTTTGTAGAAAATGAAGAGTTCCACGGACAGCCCTAGACCTGACTTAGTTTGAACGTCTGAGCATGTAGCTGTAATGGGCTGTAATGTTTAAGGGATATTATGGACCGAAAACACAAGGCCTAAATAGCTGTTATCAAACAAAATCTTCTATATATGAAAAAAATAAAAAATAATAAGGCTTTTTCTGGAAGTTGTTTGGAGAGGTTGCAGTGGTGGAAGTTATGCACAGTGGTCGTGGATAGCTTGAAATGAAGGTTATCAATTCAGAGTAACAATTCAAAATATGCCTTTACGAACGCCGAATCTGATCTTTATAAATATCAGATTCATGTATACATTTCGTAGAAAATGAAGAGTTCCAGCCCTAGACCTGCCTGTAGCATGGTCTGAGCATGTGGCTGTATTGGGCTTTAATGTTTAAGGGATATTATGGACCATTCTGTGATCAGGGTCTGCAATGATATGGCAGCTTGGTATATGGTAGCAAATGTAAAAAAAAAAAAAAAAAAAAAAAAAAAAAACCGTTTCCTTCTTTCAAATTGGTAACTATATTAAATTACCAACAATATCTAGAATGACGTTAGTGGGGGAGGGGACAAAAATACGAGACGACATCTGAAACGACCTTTTTTTTCTACAAAACAAAAGCACACACATACACAGACAAACAAACAAACCCCTTCTATAGAAAAAGTCAGCTGCAAACTTTATAATATATCTAAGACTGCTTAAAATGTCTTGAACCATTTTTCACTAGTTAAAACGTTGCTTCACAACCACAAACTTCCGACAACAGCGCCCTCCAAGGTTAATGACTAAGAGCTTCTATCGGCTCTTTAGATGAAAAAAAAACATTGTATGCTGTTGGACGCTTCGGAACAAATAGGGTCTACACATGTGTTAGATCAATAGTGTTGCTCAGCAACAACTGCAGACGTTAAAGTGACCAGAGCTAAGCTAATGCATAAACTTGACCTGATCCAAAATGTAACAAAACAACCAACTTCGCCGCGCATGAAACAAGGCAAATATTTCATAAGGCTAAAATTACATCTGTATTTCAGTTTTATAGTTGAATCTTGAAGACGCACTGTCCGTGGTGGTTTTTGTTAGCTGTTCCCAATTTTTAATTGGGACCACCTTTTGTTTTCGTAATTATTTTTAGCTGGTCCTAAAACAGCTTTTGTTTTAAAGTTTTTAGCTGTTCCCAATTTACAGTTTTTGGGTTGACACTTTGTATTTACATGGGTAGGGATGTGTTAGATGAAAATATAGGTGACGTCATGATGACAGATACGACTTTTTCAGTTTATGACAATATATCTTACGGACCCAACATGCTAAATTCAACGTTCTTATTGTAAAATAGGTTTTGTACGTCGCAGATATTTGCAAAAATATGTTACAAGGTTGTGACATTATGACGACGTCATTGAAATATGATTGTTCTTTTTTTTAAACACGTAGAAGGGTAGGTCCGATCGTCAGGAAACTTGGTGGGTTGGCAAATAATGTTACTAAAATGCCAAAATCGCAATGACGACACGATGACGTCATCACCTGATTTTTAACAATATTTCTAACATTTTTAAAATTTTGTTTCTACTATCGAATTTGTCATAAAATTATCTTTGAACTTTGATGGCACATGAAATTGATCATTTACATGACTACATGTCCACCAAAAGCATACGCCTAAACTCACAAGAGCATAAAGCAACATTCAAAGCTGAATGTATTACATTAATATTACTATATGCAGCATATTGCTCTAATGTAATGTCGACTTGAATATTTAATGAGGCAATTTTGTGGCCGCCATACCTCAACAATACACAAGGTATTGTAGGGATCATGAACATTGATTAGCGTCTTCTGACGCTCCGCCCACTTTTCACTCTCTCTCGTCTATGCGTTTTCGTGAGCTGCCCTTTTGAATTTATGCCGAAAACGCCTCATTTTACAAGCGCCCGGAATCGAGCCAGACAGCCCACACATACCAGGCTAACAATAATCAATTACTGGAAGCTCTGTAGCCTCCCGCACCTGAGGTTTACATTAATAACTGCAAATAGACGAGGTGCTGGGTTTAATTTGCTGGGATTAATTAGAGCGAGAGGAAACATTCTTAAATACATGTTGAGTCAAAAATAGCGAAACCCAAATGTCGGGACCAGTATTTTAGTGAAGTTCTGCATGTAGTACTTTGGAAATCTAGGATACAAAAGCCCGATTCATAGGCTTTCTTTTAGTACAAGAATCATTCAAATCACTTATGTACTTTTCAAGTTACGGAATTTTAAACTCAACTCCCGTTTTAAAGTTCTGTCCACGGATCACAAGAAGGTTCTTTCAGCAAATTGAAAACAAATCACAAAGGGATGGATGTGTGTGAATTGTTTTCGTTTTGCTGAAAGAACGCACACCTTTTTTGTGATCCTTGGACAGACCTTAAAACGGTGGTTGTGCTTAAAATTCCGTAACTTAAAAAGTACATGAGTGATTTGTATGATTCTTGTACTAAAAGAAGGCTTATGAATTGGGCTTTCATACCCTAGATTTTAAAAGTGCTACATGCAGAACTTCACTAAAACAATAGTCCCGACATTTGGGTTCCGCTTTTTTTACTCACCCTGCACAGTTTTACAGAAAATGTACAACATAATATATAAAAAAAATTACAAATTCTTATTAAGTACACTTGTACAAAAGCATCTGCAGTCCGGGATTGTCAGGAATATTTCTAAATAATTCTTTGTTTTTGACTCAAAACTGTGGCTCACCCACAAGAAGTGGTTTCTCCTTGCATATTCTCGTATAATATCGACAATATGGCGAGATGCCAAATTTACATTTTACTTGAAGAATACATATACATATGTATAATTATGACGCTCATAAATTTCTGATTTATTCGGGCCATTTTAATGGTATATTGAATATCCAAAGAAAATAAATTACTCTTATCATTAAGGAAAATAAGACAAAACAGTCCCGTGTGCGCCACCATGGGGTTCCACAATTAAATACACTGGATATTTATTTCCATGTTTTAATTTTAAAAACACACTTCGTAAATATTTACTTAAATTCAGATTGAAAAATAATACATGTATTCCCAAACTATTTGAATAAGGTACAGGAATTATTAGTTGTAATTTTTATATTCAGGGTACCCATACTCTCAATTCTGTGAAAGTGCTTGAATTTTTAATATTTATATGAGATATTTGTAGAAACAAAGTTCAGAAAACTAATAAGAATAATAAGAAACCGACTGCTTACAATAATGGTACTAGAATGCATTGCTCATCTTAAACTTTGATTGCAGGGTCCTGATGACCATATCCATTCATCAGGTCCAAAGATGGAATTTGCGCCGGGTGATGTAAATCAATAACCTTCTGCCATTAGCTTTTCCCCCCAGGCAAAGAATATGTTTACTTTCATTGACAAACACAAACCAATTAGAGAGTGGCCCTGGCACTGAAGCTGCTGGGAATTCATCCAAAACAGACAAGTTGCGTTTCCAATAAATACTACCTTTTGCAAATATTTTCTTTGGACCGAGGAGACGATTCAAAGTATAATTGGGCACTGATGTTTTCGGAAAGGGAGTTCCCATGTGAATGAATACACATCCTTAATCCGTGGGTCGAAATATTGAATATTTTCAAGTGCGAAGTGTACCCCACACAATGATGCAATGACGCGAATCGTACCAAGAAATTTAAACAAACAAATACAAGACGTACAATGATCCGTTTACAATAAATTCGGACTTGAGGAAAAAGGTTCAGCCTTCTTTAATGTAACTGCATTAAGGCACATAGGAAAATAGACGACTCAATAGTATGAGTCGTCTGTGAGGGCTACACGAAGAAAAGATAGAAAAAGGACGAGAAAGTAGAAAGGTACCGTAAGCATTGACGTTATTATGCTTGAACTTGGACAGATCATAGGCTAATCAACGGGAAAACAGAATATATGGTACAGGAGTTCCAGATTGAGGTAGTGCGCGGATAAAAACTGGATAAAATACCTCATATAATTGCTTTAGGTACAATGATTGTGGAGACCAATCCCCGCGAGTTGCCCACTTTTTGTGATAACCGGAGTCACTTTCCGCAATTACTCGCTCCAAAGCGTGGAAGCGGCCCACTAAGGCCAAAAAAGTCTCCGGTTTCTGGTATGCGCGCGCATCGCCGTAGCCATGCGCGTCGGCAAAATGAAAAAGTTGTTTTTCAATGAAAGAAGATGTCTCAAAACCGCCAAACTCACTGGTTTGACTGGAATCCTGCTGCTGCACAATTTTAACGTGTTTTTAGATTGGGTTATGGTCGAGAATAAGCTTTATGTGGCCTCTCTGGACTCCCATATATTTGCACTAAGTTTAGTCGGGCACCATTTGCAGTCATCAGCCGACATTTGAAGCAAACAAATCAGGTAAAAAAACTTTTTTGGGGGCCTAATGGCTACCATATCACGGAACCGTTTACGTCACCCTAATTGCACAATCTAAATGGTGTATGCGAACGGTTAGAAAAGAGTGTAGTGCGCCCAATTAAGGGACGGTTCGGAGGTACAACCACAGAAAAGGACCGTGGAGCACCGCCCATGAATACTTAGGTCGGGAGTCCAAAAAAAGGGTCGGTCGGAAATGAGAAAAAAAAAAACCAGAGGGATGCCCTAATGAAAATCTAGTTACGACAATTTCCTCTTTACACCCGTTTCAGAATGGCGTTTCAGAGTCGCGCCAAACCAAAATCGATTAGTCGTAAGATTTGAGTTGAGTTCGACGTTTGACAGGTAGGCTAGGCCCTATAAATGGTTCAGCTACATAATAGACACTCAAGTAGAAGTATTGACTATTCCTTCGTCATAATTTTTGGTTTGGTGCGACACCGGAACACCAATCTAAAACGAAAATAAAATGGGTGTTTTTTTTGGGGGGGGGGTTGCCTTGTAGATCAAGTTCTGTTTACAACATTGAATTAGTAAGGGGAAATCAAAGAATTTGGGGCAAACAATAACAAGCAGACACAAATGTGCTTGGCATTGCATTTTGAAAGGGTAATGTTGACCTTTCATTAAAGGGTTGCTGCAATGGAATTTTTTTGTGTATATCGATTAAATAAAGTTTTTGAAACACAACTGTGTGGTGTTTTTGTTTTTTTTTATTTCGAGTACGTATTAAAAAAAAAAAAAAATTAATTCCAATTCCAGTACCTTATAGATTTAATGCATGTTACAAAATGTGTTTTCTTCCCTTCAATTAAGATGCAATGCAAAACAAAGTACGACCTTGTGTTTGGCATATTGTGGCGGCTTCGGGCCAAAGCAAGAAAGTGAAAGACGTGATAGTGTTCTTGTGTGGGTGTTTTTTTTTTCAAGGCCTGAAACTCCCGTGATATGGATTAAGCTAGCCAGGATTAAAAAGTAAATGAAACTAACATAACCTTATACAACAATACAAGGTGTAGCAAAAAAAGGGAATGGGTAAGTCACTGACAGTCACTGACAGCATGTCGGTAGGAAACATTGTTTATCAGCTTGCTTTACATTAATGTATTACTTGCGTCCCTGTGCTTTGTACAGGATAGAGCACGACCGATACAAAAGAACAGGTAAAAGCTTTACGTTACCAAAAGATATTAAGCCGATTAAGTTATGAGATAATACGAAAGCCCTGCGGTGCGTGTTGAAATGACAGTCAGTTAGCCATGTTGAGTGTCGTGTCTACGAAAAAATAGAATTAATGTTGTTTCAATAAAGTATATTTTCAGGCAATTTCACATGCGCCGTACCATGCTAAAATGCATTCAAAACATCGACTGGGCATCAGCTCAAACCTGCTTTCGCACAGTTAACCGGACGCCCAACGATGTCTTTGAATTTCAAATCATGAAATAAAATACATTTGAAGCAACATCCACCATTTTATGCACTGTAATGCATCTCCAACATGTCAACGTCATTTGCAAACGTACAACGAAGTTCATAGTTTTACCACGTAGACACCTTTTATTGGCTTATCTCTTTTTGTTCTCTCTTTTTTTTTCAATATATATACATCCGGCCTCTGCTCACAGAGCGGAGATCTTTCAACCGCTAAAAGGGTTTCAGTGCAATTCCGGACGACATTCTACGTCACGGAAAATAAACCCCGAACACAGAAAACTGCAGTTGCACTTAGTCATAGTCTTTTCAGTAGTCCCGTCAGGCGCGGCTCTAGCCCCCCCCCCCCCAAAAACCCAATATCAATAAAGAAATGGCAGAAGCAAAATGCAGAAGTTGACATGACATGCAAATTGTCTAACACCCCCCCCCCCACAACAAAATAATTGTGAGGAGAGCATTTGTACACTATTAGGTAACAAACTGATAGCAAGTTTAGAATTGCGTTTACAAGTTTACAACCCATTTGGTTTTCCATTTTTTTGTACTCGCCCTGTACTGTGCGTACTGTTTCTAAATGTGACACGCTTATTGCTCGTTTGTGGTGTATTTTGTGTAATTCTAGGTGATTTAGCAGATTTATATTGAATCTAGCAGAATTGTGAAATGCCTCCAGCAGAAATTTGCGGTTTTTATCCGGTCAACCCGGCTGATTCAGGCTCCCCCATACATTCAGTTTGCTTGTGTGAAGTAGTTGTATTTATTGGGTCGTCGTTGGAAAGGGGCTGCGTCTTGTGTGGGTGGCTGTTTGTTGCAAGCTTGTAAGAGATCAGACACACATAGGACAAGGTGAAAGCCTACAGGAAATCAGCAGTATCCATTTAACCTCATTTCGATATAGAATGTTTGCAGTGTTCCTTATCAACCAATAAGGCCAACAAAAAAGTCTCTAGTTTCTGGTATGGAGCTTGCCCAAAAAGTGGTGCGGCGACGCGGCTTTTTTTTTTACCCTGATTGTTTTGCTGCAAATGTCGGCTGATGACTGCAAATGGTGCCCGACTAAACTGAGTGCAAATATATGGGAGTCCAGAGAGGCCACATAAAGCTTATTCTCGACCATAACCCAATCTAAAAACACGTTGAAATTGTGCAGCAGCAGGATTCCAGTCAAACCAGTGAGTTTGGCGGTTTTGAGACATCAACTTTTATTGAAAACAAACCTTTTTCATTTTGCCGACGCGCATGGCTACGGCGACGCGCGCGCATACCAGAAACCGGAGACTTTTTTTTTTTTGGCCTAAGAGTATGTTACATTCTGACACTAAAACGACAGATGCATTTAATGGAACGTGTACTGCATTGAAATTCGCATTCAAAGTGGTACTGAAAATGGATTATTTTTTAATCATTATAGCTTGAACTTATCTGCTGTGCCAAAACTACTAAAAAGAGTAAAATACTTGCTTCTTGTTCAAACATATTCAGATCACAAAATAAAACTGTTTTTATAATAATAAAAAATATTGTTTCGCATACGCATAGTACTTATGAATCACTTTTGTTTACATTAAGAGAGGTACATAATTATGTGACTTTTGAAAAAGAAATACATGTAATATATCGAATAATCGTAATTCATATACTGAACAACATGATTCTAAATATACACACAATTCTTTTTATTGTGCTTCTGAAAATCACATCTCACTTGAGTGAATTACATTAAAATTACATTTTAGACATGACTTTTATAAAATCACTGTTTATAAAACCTATAGCAAAATATTTCAATTCTTAAATAAGTACAAAATCAGGGTTCCCTTTACGCATCAATATACAGGGTGCATAACAAAAAAGGTAATCCAAAAATCATGGGTTAATAATGTAAGAGTTTTTTATAAATGTAAAAAAAAAAAGATGTGTAAAAAAAAATAATGTAAATGTAGTTCATTAGCTTTTCATTGATATCTTAATATCTATTCAGTCATGGATGACCAAGCACCCTTGATTTCAAAACAAAGGCCAACAAACCTCCGTTTCCCAGTTTACTGAATATACATGGTGAAGCTGACTGCGCTGTCGCTGTTTACAGTCCGTTAAACGTTAAGAGTTTTTGTTACTCAAAATGGTGCATCATGCTGTCCATAACACAGAATCATTCCAAAGAGTCTGTTTTTCATCACAAACTAGCAATCCAATTTCAAAATTCTTTAAAACAGCTTGCAATGGGCATAGCCAAAGCTATGCCAAGCTGGAGCAATGCCCAAGCTATGTTTTAAGTACATATTTACATTAGGTGGTTATTATTTTAATGAGTAAACAAATCTTTGAAATGATTGATTTAATCATGAAACATGATATTCCATTCATACTCATACACTTTTCAGATGTCTTCTCCCGCCCCCATTCTATACATGATCCACTGTGACTGTGCACTTGTTTTTCGACAGCTCAATTCACCACCAATTGCACTGAATCAGGCAAACTTGAAAAAGGTAGGTGGACAAAATTGTTATGTACCATTTTAAGCAACATCTCTCTTGTACCCCTTTCAACACACTGTCCAGAGCAACAAGGGCGGATCCAGAACACAATTTAGGGGGGGGGGCACACAAAATTTGGTCCCCCCAAAAAAGGGTCCCAAAATGAAAGCGTGGGGTTCGGGGCCTGCTTAAGGGCCCCAAAAATTTTGGATTCTAGATGTCTGTGGTGCGATCTGAGGCAATTTCTGACCACTTTTAATAACCAAATCTTTTTGAGGAAAAGCTGGTGGTGTACACAGTGCCTTCCTTTATTGCGGCATCATGTTAAAATAACCAAAAAATTTGGTGTCCCCCATTGCACAGCAACAGCGAACTCATCCACCAGCTAAAGGTCAGTTCATACTTCAAGCAAAAGCAAGTGCGAAGCGATTTCATGTCGTCAACAATGGTGGACGTGCTGTGACTTTGTTGTTGATGTCACAAATTTTGCTTTGCTTCTGCTTTCGCGTATGAACTGGGCTTAACTCGCCAATTATTCAGCAAAATTGTTAATAGGGTTTGTTGGCCTACACTTTGAAATCAATGGTGCTCGGTCATCCCTGACTGAAAAGATGCAAGTAAGATATATGAACAGCTAACGAACTACCCTTTATTAAAGATGGATCCACATGACAGTGTTCAAGTTCATAACTTTTACATATTAACCCATTATTTTGGATAACCTTTTTTTTTATACACCCTGTATAAGACAAGCGACTTGATTGGTCAACTCACGTACACATATAGGCCAGTCCACTTGAATTGTCAACTCTATTAGGGAAGTCCACTTGATTGGCCAAATCAATAAGGACAGTCCACTTTATTGGTCAACTCAATTACGCAAGTCCACTTGATTGGTTAATAACTCAATTAGGAAAGACCTCTTGAAAGGTTAACTCAATTTGATGAGGCCACACGATTGGTCAACTCTTGAAGACACGTTGAGTTGACAAATCAAACAAATTAGACAATTCAACAATGCAAGTCAACTCAGTTAAAAATGTAGACTTGTGAGCGCAGACATCTTTGAGAATTCATATAATATGTCAATTGTATTAGCTATCCCAAGAGTGTGTGAGTGGAACACGGAATAATGCAGTGCGTCTGTGTCCCATATGGAACACAGACTGGCTACATTTGCAGTGTTCCACAAAAGCAAGTGGGACAATACATTTACCTTCAATCAAACGTGACACACAGTATAGAATACAAACGCTGCACACCAACATTTGAGTTATTCCCATGTGCACAATAGGAATAGTGCATGCATCTTAAGACAAGTGTGATATGCAGGGTGGTACATATTGACCGTTGCATATGGAATAATGTACAACGGAATATTGGATCAACCAATCAGGATCTAGGATTGAAATAAGCTTTATTGAAGATAAAACTTAATGCCCCGCCTGATATGTACATTAGTACTGTGAAGTTTGCATGTGACAGTAGTACACAGTAAACATAAAGAAGAGAACAACATAAATATGTACAGCAAAATCCATGATATTGGGAATGTCAAGAGCACAATCCATAATACAATGTATTTGGAATGTCCAATACTGTCAATAAACAGCTCCATACAAAAAATGAAAAAAGGCAATGCAAGAAAAAAACTGGATCATTACACAAATTGCACAATGTCTTGAAGACATCTGGTACCCAATCTCTACTACTCTCTACAAGAGCACTTCTCTTTGCTAGACTATTTGAATTGTCCATTGTTTTAATAAGTGGACCATGTGCCAGTTAGTCTGAGTATCACCCGTTGCCACGGAGCTTTGGTTCCGGTCCAACGTCTGATATAGCTAAGCATGCAAATTTATGCGACCCCGCGCACCGGCCAATTGGAGTCGACTTTACCAAAATCGTGATGTCATTCTGGACGAAGTTGCATATTGGCCAATGTGGCTGGATGCCATGTTTTTGTAATACAACAAAAGGCATAGAGAGATAATAAAACCAATTGAATAAAACTTAGACATGACATTGGCTCTCAAAACTGTTATCAAAATGCTACGCATGGTGTGCAGGAGGGCCTTCGCATTATACATGTACGCGCATTATTCAAAATATGTGATGATCATTCGAAGCAGTAGGACGTTAGTGCATCGCATAATATATCTCAAAACTGTTATCAAAATGCTACGCATGGTGTGCAGGAGGGCCTTCGCATTATACGCGCATTATTCAAAATATGTGATGATCATTCGAAGCAGTAGGACGTTAGCGCATCGCATAATATATAGAAAGCATTACAGGCCGCGTGACATAGCTTATTTGTGCTGAATTCACAACGTAAAAGCATAATAGATGTGGTGTCTAGGTCATTTATAGATGTCTACGACAAAGGATAACCGAAGACTCGATATAGAAGGCACCCGCTGAATGGTCAGAATCTCAAAGTCAAGATGCAGTCTAGTTGCATAATTAATCAGCAAATCTGCTCGCATAGCATTGACCCTTGCTGTGCAAGGGGCTATCACATAAACTTTGTTCCAGTGGGGTCTTGTGGTAAAATTCAAATCACTTTCAAATACTTGTTTAACAAGTTTATAGAAGTGGAGGAAACTCTATTAAATGAAGGTTCAAGACCTCATAACTTTTGCAAAGCTCAAGAACCTATATCTTGGCCATGTGAAGTCAGGGGATAATTTTCTTTGCTGAAAGGTGAGCAAAGCTAGCCTGGGTTCCTTTTCTCCTGCACATTTTGGCAGGTTTTTCTTAAGACCAGGTTTCAGTGACAAAACACAGGACATAAGCCCACTGACTACGCTGATTGGTTATTGCTTATTGTATTGGCTCAAAAAAAGAAACAGCCATGATATTGCTTAATATCGCAACTATAAGATATATGTGACATGTATGTTTTAAGTAAGTTTTAAGTCAAACCACAATATTCAATCATGGGTCAATTCATTTGAATTTACAAATATACAGCTGGCTTTGTGACCGAAAGGCAAATAAGGCATATCAATATTAATGCTAATTAGTCATGTGACCAACATGCAAATGAAGGCATTGGGAATATTCACGGCTACTGATTACTGCTAGCGCTGGTGCCTGCTGCCCTGCTGTCCTTCACAGAGGTTTCCTTGTGTTTGGTCTTGTTTTTCATCCGCACATCCCTGACGGAGCAGACTTGCCTCAAGATGACAGCGTGGACCTCGTCACGATTCAGGATGGCTCCAAAGATGTAAGGCTTCTCCTCCGAGATAACGCGGATCTCGATGGACATACCTGAGCCGGGCAGGAGGAAGAACGGCTTGGCCTAGATGGGAGAAGCAGGTTTCAAGTTTGAGCTTTAAACCAGAGAATGGACTCCGTGCACAAGTACCCCCTCAATGGTTACAAAGGAAGAGTTGGGGGAGACCACTGGAAGGGACTTTGCTGACAACGCCTGACACACACGTAAAGATACAGAGCCTTACCTTACATCCCTACTGTGGACATTTCTTTGTATTCGTGAAGAAAACCGGAGAAAAACTCATTTTACTCGCACTGAGAAAACTCTTTCAACCCAAGTTTGTTATGATTTCCTTGAGTGTTCCTCTTCATATTACGACGGATACACCAAACCCAAAAATGCCTCTATACATGTACATGTTTTCCAGAGAGGGGGAAACCTAGTGTGGACGTGTGCAAGTCCACAAAGCTACTGTTCATGCACAGAACCCATAAATGATACATGTACATAAAGCCCGCCCACATGGGCAACAACACATGTGCTTCCAATGCCACACTACATGTACATGATCCAGACCCGCATGTCATGCACGAGTGCACATGTCGGACTCTCATCGGAAATTAATCACACTTTTGTTTAACAAAACCATTTGTGATGTTATTGTAAAGATTTGCAATAAAAAAAAGTCCAATCATTAAAGGTCATTGAAATTGCGTATTTTTGTAAAGCGCACATATCCACCATTACTGGTGCTCAAGGGGCTATTACCCTGCTCGTTGGGCCAATAAAACATTCCAAATACCATCTCAGCTTCCTGGGGAGTATACAGCTCGATGCTGCCAATTCAGTGCAAAGCAGCAATCAACCACAATAACCATCTCTGCCCTCACAGGTACACATTGACTCCAGGGTGGAGAGAAGCAATGAGTGACAAAGTGCCTTGCCCAAGGGCACACGCACCATATGACCCCAGGCTGGACTCGAACCCACAACCTGCAGAATTACCCACAGACCAAAAATTCAATGCTCCAGACCACGAGGCCACGGCATTGTCATAAGTAATTTCAGATAGGAACATCATTTAGAGAGGTCATCAGTACAATGCCATTATTCCCCATTTATTGAAGGAAACAATTGAGGGAAAAGTTTTCACTCCTGCAAATACAAGTTTGGTTTTATGTGGTACTTTTACATAACACTTCACCTTTTCAATGGTGACAATATCAGCTAACGGAATGACAATGTGCTTGTCCACCCGATTCTTTAACCTTGACCGCTCAAAACACAGAAAGCTGGAATAAGAAATAACAAAACAAAACACATTACAGATTGAGGTTCACCTGAAAACAAAATAAAATTGACCATCCCTTCAAATTTTACTTTTGCCCACTGTACTGTCAAGTGGCAGTTTCAAGTTTATGCTCATTTTGTAGTGACAGGTCACATAGTGATGCGATCAAGCTACGAGTCATTTGTCAACCCTGGTAAAAAAAAAACCCACTTTATTACGGATTTCAAAAGAGCACAATCTCAGCATTAATGCTGTGAAAACCGCACACTGATACCATCTTTAGTTAAAAAATTATGGAAGTCGAAACACCGAGAGACTGATGTGATGAAGCGATGTGATGAAATGGCCCTATTTTGGCCTGAATCTCCAAATGAAAGTTCCTGATCCCGACAAACGACTCATTTAGCTTGATCCCATCACATATAGAATGTGATGTTCCTATATTGGCAGAACATGCACCCATTTTTGAGCAAGAGTCTCCAAAGTTCGGGACCTAAAATCTCCAAAACCACAGCCAAGGACGACCTATAAAAACAACTCCGCAGACTTCATGTACGTATATAGAAATTCCTCTGATAAAATTAATTGCCGTAGTACGATGGAATAAAACAATACATGTACACTATGAGGTTTTAGCCAGTTTTTCGTCTTCAGGGGGCACATTTTTAACCAATGTACTGGTTTCCCATACACAAAGAGTTAAAACATATTCACAGAATCGAATTGGATACATAAAAGTAACATGTAACTGTCATGAATGCATACCTTCGTGTAAGATAAATCCTGCCGTTTTTGAACGAGACACTTTTATCTCGGACAATTTGTGTGCAGCGCTTTCCAGTTTGCCAACCTGATCCAAGAAAAAAAAAGAGAGAAAAACACACCTAAAAGACTTTTGAAATGAGTTACTGAAACGGAACATATACAATGTACTTAACAATGCAGAACTTTGGAAAGCTACAATTTAATAGCCCTGATATATAATGACGTCACGTTTTGTCTACAAGGGAGACAGGTACAGTGTAGGGACAAAAGCCACCAATTCAGATTGGGAACCATACGTGCAAACAAAGTGAAACATCTTTAAAACACGGGTCTACTCTCTTAGTTAATCATGAAGGATTAGTGAGCAGGCATATTAATGAGATTGTTACTTATTCCACGAGTGCGAGTGGAACATTATACTGTTTTGCACGGTCCATTGCTCACCCTGCGTATTGCACTATTCCAAGATGCTAGCGACATTCCAACTGCATGCGTTTAACCACTAAAAGGTTCGTGTAAAGCGCGCTAGTTCCACTTACTGGGCATCAAGTTTGCTTGAAGATAAATTCGTTATCACGCATGCGGAACATGGAAAATGTAGTCGGTCTCTGTCCCACATACCACAAGGCTGAATGGACGCACTACATTATTCCGTGTTTGCGGGATAACTAATAATATTGTGTCTGTGTCCCATGCATTTGCTAGTAGGCTGAGTGGTATATGGGACACAGACACACTACATGATTATTCCATGTTCCACGAGTGCATGACAATTAACAGATTTATCTTGAAGCAAACTTGACTTACAAACTTTCCAGCGGTTATCATATTACACATGCCTGCAGCAGGAATGGCATGTGCATCTTAGAATAGCACGAATCCACAGTTCGCGATGCGCGGAGCGCGATATGGACCGTGGTATATGGGATAATACCACACCATATGCCAGGATTCAAGTTTGCTTGAAGATAATGCATGTACGGTAGCCATGCCAACCAAGAATTATAAAGGACTGAAGGAGAATTATTACCAAAACCATTTGAAATGGAAGAGAAATCACAGAGCCAAATGGGGACAAGAGCACAAAGTTTCCATTGGGAACAAACTGCAGCATCATTATGTCTCAGGTTAATTCTTCATTCATGAAGCAGTATAAACTTGGCTACGGTCAAATCCTCCATTGATTTCTCCTTCTTATTTCTCCCCAATTTTCGAGACCCCTTTAATGTGTCTCAATCCAAGAAATAAACCACACAATATCACACCATCGAATAACTCAATGTGTTGTTCTTACGCACATTTTTTATGCACAAGCCAATCTATAGGAGAGTCGTCTCTGAATGGGATAGAGCCATCATTTCTCGTATCTATTACTGAGATGGCATTACCATGCCAACCTAGAACTTAATTAGCTGGTGACTTCAATGGGATTAGCAGTCCAAAACCATTTTAATTGGAAGAGAAATTCAAATAGAACCTAATAAAAAAAATACTTGCCGCTAAATGAACAGCAAGCTATGAATAATGTACACACCATAATTAATGAATACAGCATGCATAGATTGTGATGCATTACATGTATACTGTACAACCCCACATAGGCATATACCAGCACATGTATACCGATAAAGTTTATATATTATGGTGGAATTTTTAATATGACCTTGATTTTTTCTTACTTATATTTTTGGGGGAAATTTTGGGTAATGCAGTACACGTTTTAAAAGACTGGTGATCTGGGATTCCAGAGAAATTAAATATTTCCTTCAAAGACAGTAGAAAGACATACTTTTCTAATTTTAAACACTGGTTTTAAGTGCCCGTTATTTCTAAAACTTAAAAAGCGCAGAAGCTGTTGGTCCGATATATTTTCAGCCAAAATTACCCCATTCACTAAATATTTTAAGCTAAGGGGTGATTTGACACAAGATGACCGACAAGTAGTAACACAGAAGCAAGCCTTATATCCTACAATGCTCTTTTTTTATTGACTCCAACTTTCACAATTTGTCAGGGAAAGCCAAGATGCTTACCTGGCAATGGCAGCTCCTCTGACGGCAAGGAGAACATCTCCAGGAAGTTTCCCTGACCCTCGTCAGCAGGTGTCCTTTCTGTGACAACAGCCGGTATGATGTACTGGAGGAAAAATCAGAAAATACAATTCATGTTTTCATTGTTCAAGTTTCTTAACTTAAATTCATTGAGCAGTCATGGAAGTGTTGCTGGGGAAGTTTGGCCTAGGGGTTAAGGTCCGTGACTCATGATCAGAGGGTCAGGGGTTCGAATCCAGCTTCTGGTTACACGTTGGGTCCTTGGGCAAGCCACTTCATCCCCACTTGCCTCTCTCCACCCAGGAGTTTAAATGGGTATCAGCATTAGCTGGGGAGTAACCTGAAATAGACTGGCATCCCATCCAGAAGGAATAGAAATGCTCTGAGTCGTTTCATCCCACTGAAACTGGGGATTTAAGCCTGATGGGACAACAACAAAACTCTCCGGTTTCTGGTATGGAGCTTGCCCAAATAGTGGTGCAGCGACGCAACTGATTTTTTCGCTTCAAATGTCGGCTGATGACTGCAAATGGTGCCTGACTAAATTTAGTGCAAATATATGGGAGTCCAGAGAGGCCACATAAAGCTTATTCTCGACCATAACCCAATCTAAAAACATGTTAAAATTGTGCAGCAGCAGGATTCCAGTCAAACCAGTGAGTTGGCGGTTTTTAGACATCATCTTTCATTGAAAAAAACCTTTTTCATTTTGCCGACGAGCATGGCTATGGCGACGTGCGCGCATACCAGAAACCGGAGACTTTTTTTTTTGGCCTAATGTTAGTTTACGTCAGGTTTTGCATGTTTTGATATTTTAAGTGGAGGTTCCTATATTCCTTGGCCTTAGCACCCTCTTCTGGTCACTCACAGTCCCTCATGGTGCACTAGTGACCTTATTGACAGTCTATGTGTGTTAATATCTCCCTAATGCAATGTTTCATCAAAGATGACAATGCCTCTTCCTGACAAAGCTCTTACCTTCCTTCGTCTTTCTAGGGTATTTCTCCTTTGTTTCTGTGCATGAGTTGGCAGTGACTGCCACATGATGTAACTGCTATCGTACTTGGCTTTCACACGTGGGAACCTGCTGAAGATGTTGCCTGTGATGAACACCTTCACCCCAAGGTATATTCCTGAATCAGAATGCATTGTAAATGGCAAAAAGTAAGGCTTTTTACAAGAAAATATAAACCCATTGCAATCCCTCAGGCCTCAGACCTTTTGTAAGAGAGTACATAATGCTTTAACCCTAAAGCCGAATCCATGTGTTTACTTTCGATGCGCATATTGGCGCGTTTACCAAATGCATATCTGTGACACGTACTATGAAAATTTATGTGTGCGTTGACGTGTAAAAAATCAAGTCTCAATGACATTTGGATTAGCTTTGGCAAAGTACACACTTAAAAAAAAACTTAACCAAGAGTTAACTTCTCAATAAAATACAAAGGGTGTGAATATTCAATGTTTTATAAAACAGAGGATTTGTAAATTCAAATTGAGGCAGTCCCTAGTTTGTTTCAATAGGATTCACATATGAAGTGCTTTGTTTTAAAGCCAAACATAAATATTTCTCGTTTTTTAACCTACCACTACATCATTTATTTTATCATTTACGTAAAACACAAAAAAGCTTATGCGTATTGTATGCGTCATCCATTTCAATTGCTACATGTACCTGAGCATATAAAATTCCAACGGATAATGCAATGAATAGTGCAATGTGACTTCTGATACGTGTGCCCATTGCTTTTCAAACTGGTTTTTATGCATCAAGCAGTGCGCACTATGCTGAACGCATGCCGGACACTTGGATTTTCGGCCTAAGAGGGCCAGGGCCTGTATATTTTTTTCAGATTATTTTTCCGATATCATTTTCGTGCCAAGCCTTTATGGGTTTGTAAAATGATGTCTTGCAGATGTTTTGACACTGATTTCATAAAAATTTGACACAAAACAGCAAATCTCCTTTTTTTACTATGGACCCATGAATAGCAAAAAGCTTTGGTTAGTGTATGAAAGCAATGAATATTCAGAATCATACTTTCAAAATGCATTATCAAGTTGTGTAAGCATGAATGTCTCTAATACCTTTCAATTCTCTTTAATAAATAGGTCATTGCATTTCTGAGATCAGATGGGGGAGGGTAAAATCCCCACCACACAATAAAAGGGGAACTGACAAACTGGGAGAATAACGATAGCTCAGTTAGTAGAGGACACTGGTCCTGGAGCAGTATTCTGGAGATTGCAGGTCCCAATCTCCCTACAGTCATTTTGTTTTGGTTGAAATAGAAAACCCACCTCCACAGATGAAGAACCACTCCCCTGGCAAGACTACAGAGGCAATGAAAGCACAGAGCAGGCCTGTGTAGAGTTTCTGTGTCGCCTCAGGGTTACCCCACATGACAAGGCTGTGAATGACCAAACAAGGGAAACATGCAAGCACCTCTTTTTAAGACAAAACCCGAGTACAGAGCTTATATTCAGGTTTTGGTCCAAGCCTGTTCCAGGATTTCAAATCTTTCTCATCTCAAAACTTAAGTCCCCCTGAAGGAGTTTATTGCATGGTTGAATGCCCACAACCAACAGGAAGATATTAGTAATAATATCACCAGATTGAATGATTTTTTGGGTTTGCCCTACAACCCTTCCCATGTGGCCTAAACGCACACATGCTCTCAATAAATATAGTGTCTAGTGTAACATTGATTTCGTCTAGAAACGAAACAATCTTTCCTCTTTTTTGATCATTTAAATTGGTGCACAAAAACTGAAAATCCTGAATTGTGTGCTGTACATATGTGGGTGTATTGTACAAAGGGGTGTATTGTGCTACATAGCCCCCGAGGACCGACAAACAAATCCTTTCAGTCCTCGGGCGTTGGGTCTTTTGTTCAAAACGGTCCTCTGTAGTAAGTTTGTGTGCCTAGTCAGTGGGAGAGTGTTATCTGACAGGGACAAAGGAAAAACAAAGCATTGTCCTCAGGAGTATAGTAAAACAAGAGTGTACATGAGTGCCCTAAGTGGTTAACCTAATATATTACAGTGGGCCCAGCAAAAGATAAACGAAATCCTGGTATGGAAAAGACTCCGACTTTTAAACGGCAAAACCACCTCATGAATATTAAAGGATCGTCTCAAGTTACTCTATGACGCAGTTTGTCCTAAGCAGTAAAAATGTAAACGACGACTAAAAATATCCAAAGGCACTTCAGCAGCATATATGACCCTCCAGCACAAAACCAGTCACTTGCACTAAGTTTTGAAAACTGGGAATTTTGGCTCATTGGAAAAGGACATTTAATTAAGCTGTCCAATATGATGTATAGATGGTAGATAGACGAACAAGATTTAGTAGAAGCACAACATTGAAAGCCCCAGAATTCATCAAATTCATCTGGTAATGAGAGGTTACGACACTAAAAGTACTTCTTGTCCATGACTCACTTTTGTATCTTTTCTAGGCCATCTGCCAGCAAGCCCATGTAATTCTGGACCCGTCTGGCAACCAACAAAACAAGTTGAAACTTGTCAGAGAGCCCGAGTTGTTTGTCCATATCGCTGTTCTACAATGGGAAAATAACATTTTATCATCAAAACCTATTTTAGTAATAGAATGAATCCATACGGTGATTATGTATTTCTTTATTCTATAACACCGAAGTAAATCCTTGTCATGTGATTGGAGGATTGTAGGTTGCGCGAGATTCATTAATCAAACCACTGCATGGCCTACCTCATAAACCATGCATTTTTGATTCCATTCACTGTGCATTATCAAGCCATTCCTTTTGATATATTGCACGCAAACGCTAGACCAAAGATCGTATAGCGCCCGGCATAGGCGCGCAGTGGGGCTATTGATCTTTGCACCAGACCACGTTATGTGTTTTATACAGCAGTACAAAACATGCCTTTGAAGTCGATGCAGCTACAAACCAAACTTGCCATGCAGATTTGTTTGCATTGTTTTAAGAACTTGCAGTATTTACTTTCATATTGTTAATGTTTTGACTTTAAAAATTGCTAACTTGAACTTTGAACAAGCTGGGAAAAAATGGATGGCATTTGGTACATGTATATTGTTTATTCTTACAGTTTCACCTTCCAATCAAATGACAAATATCTACTTTAATATTGTATATAACAAACAATGAATGTTTTACATTCGTTTTTGCCTCGTTGAATGGAACATTCCATCTTTCAACTCATGAAAATATTCTCACCATTGCACTCATAAACATTTATTATTTGTATATTGTCACAGCACAATTTCTGTTTCATATGTTAAACTTTGTATCTAAAACTGATTTGTTTTTTAATAATGTAAAAAAAAGTAATCCTTGATTAAAGAATAGAGTATATCAAAGAGTATATAATTTGCAGCTAACCAAAAAGTGACTGCCAAAATTATTGTTGAAAAGCATATAGAACATTTTTCAGTTTCATTTTAAAAAAAAGTTTCCAAAAAAAATCATCATCAGGGCTGCGAGTGACCACTGATAAAAATAGCTAAAAATAGCTGAAAACAGCTGAAAAAGGTGTAAAAAGCAGAACTTTGGAAATCTCCTATACTTTTGTAAACAGCAAGTGAGGGACAAAAGCTGAAATCCAAAACAAACAAAAAGCTGAAATCCAAAACAAACAAAAAGC
Source organism: Patiria pectinifera (assembly GCA_029964075.1). Taxonomy (NCBI): domain Eukaryota; kingdom Metazoa; phylum Echinodermata; class Asteroidea; order Valvatida; family Asterinidae; genus Patiria; species Patiria pectinifera. Next base: position 22,953,497 of record CM057149.1, on the reverse strand, counting down.
TGAAATCAGCTTTAAAGCTGAGATATCACACCCCTGCATCATCTACAAACCCCCCCAAACAAAAAAAATTAAAGTAAATCGTGACGTAATAAACAGGACTCCCGATGCACAGTAGCATACACGAGTCCTGTTTATTACGTCACGATTTACTGTTTTGTTTGCTGCCCGCAACGACGACTTTTACACAGTTGCACGTTCGGGTCGAAACTGGACCTGAAAACAGCTCTCAAAAGTACCTTTTGTACTCATTTCATGACAGAAACAATAGTCGTTTTTATTTCATCACACCTTAGGCTACATATACCCGAAAAATGACGGAAATGTCTTCGAGCATTCCACAACCTCTTTAATTACTCTGTATTCCTTACCTCTTCTTCGTCACAGTAGGGCAACAGTGAAAACTTGATAACAAAGCCCCTATGTAAAGCAAACGCAACAAAAATAAGGGGAAAATAATATATGTACTGTTGCACAACTATACAGATGGCACTATGCTAGAGGATGTTATGCAACAGTATCCTGATTCTTTTGCGAATGACTCAGATATTACCCTTATAATTGAAATGAAATATTATGCTTGTATAGTATGATCTGACCCCACCCAACTCCCAACCATAAAAAAGAAGGAGCAAGGGGGAAAAAAGAAAAAGAAAAAATGAACACCAAAAAGAACATCAAAGCAAGATGACATTTCAATTTAATGATAAATCATTAAATTCAGTAGCTAGGCTCCCAGCTACTTGGCATCCACACAGGATGCAACTTCACACTTCATCGATTTCGTTTTTGCTACTTAAGTATTGACTTTCTTTAGAGTTTAGGCACTCTCCTGAAGACGGTCAGAGCATACTGACCGGAACGTCGAGTTTATACCTCTGGTTCTTTTCAGATCTTTCTCTTAGTTGAGAAATTATTCGCACATGTCCGCAAACCTTTCATCATTTATGATAAATCATGTTTTTGCCTAACTTTCACATAAAATTGACCGTACAAAATGTATTACCCATCTTTGTATCTTATTTGATATGGAAATTTATTGTTGTTGAAACAATGAAGTGTAAAAACAAATTCCTCACTAAAATCTACATATAGCACTGTGTTCAACAAGGCTAAAAAATATGCACAAATCTATGTACATGTACATACATGACGCATGCACAAAATATGAAGCAAGACCATGCATTGGTTGTGTGTCCTTCAACTATTATTCATAGCATTGGATAGCTTTAATGCCCAGAAAAAAAATGCCCATGAGCATAATGTGTACGGGTGCAATCCCCAAGTTACTGATCTAATATTTTGTTTTGAATTATACATTGTATAATTTATTATTGTTTGTCTTTGACATTTCAGTGTTTTATGTCCGTGTACTAATTTATTACATCAATCTTTACATGCCTTAGAACAAAATTTTATTGGGTTTCAGAACAGTGATGGATTCATTTATTTGAAACGTTTTTGCCAGTAAGTTAAGAAATGCTTATTTAAATCTGAACAAATTTGCATTCTCATTCGATGATCCCCCCCCCCCCCCCCACCCCCACTTTAATATCAGAGAGTACACCTTTGAAAATATTTTGCATTTATTGTCCACCATGGCCAGAGCACAGGGCTTATCATTAAACAAATCCTCCCAGGATGTCAGAAGCAAAAATGGCAGGATTTTGTTTTTAAACTGCAAAAACACATCCTGTTTAAAATACTAAATTTGCTATGCACGTAGCACTTTGCAAAGTACAACTTCAATATAATTTCTTTCTTCAGAATGTCTACCCCACTTAATTGCACCCATCACAGTGCCATCCATTTTCTTCCAAGCCAAATGCTGTTCAAACAGTCTGGTAAATTACAGGAGAAATAATTCACTTGAGTTAAGTTGATCAAAAAAGACAGCATACCGGTAAATTCACCTTCTCAAATAATTACCACTGTTTTTGGCAGGTACTTGATATTTACAATAGTAGATAAAAAGATATCAAATGATGGGTGGATGGCAAACATGGATAATCCATCAAAGGAACAATAAATAGAAGCAGTGACTTTGTAATCCCCATCAATCATGTAGTACAAAGCAGTATGGATACAATGTACATGTACAATACCAGTAGGCCTATATCAGAGTGAAAGTTATGTCTTTGCAACCAAAGTATACTTTGCAAAATAAAATCTTTTTTTTTGGTCATTTTATTTGTGCATAAACACAATGTCCATTTACATGTATGTTCTCTGTATTCCCACTGTAACGTAATTTGCACATATTTCATTACACCCTGCACAAAAGCCTACATTTTAGTTTGAAGGCAATAAATACCGGTACATACAACATTTGCAACCATGGCATGTGCTGTCAGTTTCAAGAAAAGTGAACTTTTTGTATCAAATTCCAACGATGGTCAGCCGACCATCGTTAGAAAAAAAAGATTCAAATGCTGCCCCCAATTTACCAAATTTAGTTGGTCCACATTTTGTTTGCAATTGGTAACACATTCGTGAACGCTGCAGGCCAGCTAGCCTGGTTCCCAGACCTGACAATTCCCCCGATGTCTACAAATTGCTCTGTTTCATCTGAAGTAGTGTCAGGGAACCAGACAACAAGGGCAAAGGATTTTCCAACATCTATGAACACAAAACTTAAACCAGGTCAGTGTAACAACATTTGCTATAAAATACAAACCCCCCAAATCCATCCATTTCTGAAAATTACAGCAAAAGCAAATGTTGTATACATGTATTACCTTTTTGCGAGTCATATTGTGAAAAAAGTTGGATCTTTCAGCCTTCCTCTTCATCTAAATTCTCCGGTTCAACCTGTCTGGCTTTTCTGGTTTAACTTTACATGTACAATTCTCTTCTGTACCATGGTATATTTCAACTTGACTACAACAGTACAATTTCATCTAATTAGGTTTTGCCCTTCACCGCTGTATATACATGTACTCAGAGTGTTACCTCCCGAGTGAAAGTTGGAAAAAATCACTCGGATGGGATTCGAACCCACGACCTCCTGCTTTCTAGTGCAGACGTCTTACCACTCGACCACCGAGCTACTTGTTTGCAAATTTAGCAGACTTACTTGCAAATCAGATATGTCTTGGTAAGATGCCAAAGTGCCAGGCCCAACATTAATGATATCAGCCAGCCTTTTGCTACCGCATACATGTAGATCTGTGGAGAAATTTGGATATCTGTTTCATTTTTTTTTCTCCTATCCCTGGCATCATAAATTACATGTATATGCTGATCAGGCATACACCATCATTTTGATGACACTACAGTTTAGAGCAATACTTTTTCGCAATCAGCATTTTGGGTGTTAAAAAGCACCACTTAGGCCAAAAAAAAAAGTCTCCGGTTTCTGGTATGGAGCTGGCCCCAAAAGTGGTGCGGCGCCGCGGCTTTTATTTATTTTTTTTACCTGATTTTTTTGCTTCAAATGTCGGCTGATGACTGCAAATGGTGCCCGACTAAACTTAGTGCAAATATATGGGAGTCCAGAGAGGCCACATAAAGCTTATTCTCGACCATAACCCAATCTAAAAACACTCTAAAATTGTGCAGCAGCAGGATTCCAGTCAAACCAGTGAGTTTGGCAGTTTTGAGACGTCATCTTTCATTGAAAAAAAAACTTTTTCATTTTGCCGACGCGCATGGCTACGGCGACACGCGCGCATACCAGAAACCGGAGACTTTTTTTTTTTGGCCTGAAAGTTTCCCCATTTATTTTGTACAAATAAAGCAGACTCAAAATGTCTTTTTTTCCGTAACATCCTGCATTGTGCTAGCTTTGGTCAAGGTTTCGACGACAGTGTTAGATGATAGATGGTCAAGCGCTAAAATAGTCAGTAGTCAGGCGCAAGCGCTATGCACTCAAACGTGTGACTGCTGTAGAACAATGAAAATATGGCATACAGGACAGTATATAACAATGTCATGCGATTCAGGGTCATCAGCAGCCTGCAGGTTTTAGTCAGTGTGCCATAAGCAATTTTGAATAATGCACCTTTGCAATGCAAAAGATTTTTCAGCCATTGCTCTAGTGACATAAAAAGATGTTATTCATTAATTTTCTTTTACAGACTCAACACACAAGAAATGATGTAGCAAGTACTGATGTTTATCTATTATTCCACCGACTTACAATGAAGGCGAGGAAGGAGGCTGGTGCCGATTTCCAACCAAACAAGTTACCAACTGCCTTGAGCCATTGGATGATTGGCTGGTAGCCTGCCTCTGTTAATAAAAAACAAACACATAAACATCATAGATAGGTTGCTCACAATAGAGGGCTCTGACTTGCCCGGTGTCGTGCCAAAAACCGTCCGGTGCCAAATAGTGTCCACTAATAAGCATAATGCCATCTGATTGGTCATGCGTCTATGACGTCACATTGTTTACGGACGCTTGCCAAATAGTGTCCACGCTTAGCGTGCATCCTATTGCGTGCCTTGTCGAGCCGTCAATACATCGTATAGAAAAGATCTCTTTTCACCTGAATTTGCTTTTTACAATCTGTCTTAACGTTTTCCTTGTTATCTGTGATAACTATTTGACTTGGTTTCCTTAATAGTTTAAACATTATATTTGTGCAAAATTTTTGTGTGTTTTTTTGCGTCAGTTCACTGGTTCACCTGTTTGGCGTGCAGTACGTACGTAGGCCTAACATCGTGTGAAGTGTGTGTAGTAGTACTATGCTGTGTGTAGCATTATAACCAACGTTATATTTTACGGTTTCTCCCACCTAATACTGTCCGATTTTTCCTGCCAAAAATTGTCCGTTCCTGCCAAACTGTCCGATTCCTCCTGCCAAATATTGTTCGATTCCCCCCTGCCAAATACTGTCCAATTTTTCCTGCCAAATACTGTCCGATTTTTCCTGCTAAACAGTGTCCGATTCCCCCTGCCAAATAGTGTCCGATTTCCCTGCGAAAAAATGTCCGATTTTTTCTGCTAAATACTGTCCGATTTTTCCAGCTTAATATGTCCGGCAGGACGTACGTAGGTGCGCCCTTGTTCTCGCTCGATCGACAACCGTACACGGCACAGGTAGTGACCATTATGCCATTTGATACAGAATTTGCGGTTATTTTACACGAAGATAAGCCCTACTGTCTAGTAGTTGCTAACCAAACATTTGCCTTCTACTATGGTGGCCTATCACAGGGAGACAGGAAAGTCAATTTGACGTCATCTGATCAGAACCTATAAAGAAAGGCGTCTAGCCCTAGACTACTACACGTGAACTTGGCGCAACTTGCTTGCTTATACTAATCAGCTTTCTGAAATTGGGCCCTGTCCCTAGCAACTTAACAACATAATGACATTTTGGCAGGTACACTGTACACCTGTTTTTACTACACTCTTTTTGTAATTGAATATAAAATATGACATGCAAATGGTCATAGAGCTTTAATTTAAGGTATGAAATTCTACTTTACTTACTAAACCGCTTGATGTTTGCTTTCAATCTGTGAAAAAGAAATAAACACACGGGTTTAGTGGAACTAATAAATGATAGTGTGAATACCAGTCTGCACAGTTATAGCACATTGCTTTTATAGTTTGAATTTTGTTAACCCTAACCGCCCTGAATCCTCCAAAATCCTTTTTGCAAATTGGAGGAATTTGCAGGATTGAGGTTACATGGCAAAAGTGCGTTGCTAATTTCGGAGTACGCACTGTGTCAAGGTCTTGGGCCGGACCTTGTGTTGTTTATGCTCAGCCGTGCATAAATTTAGTCCTTGATTATACTTGACATCCTCCGTACTGCTCCAGGATGTCACTGCCTCTGCCTCAGCCTATTGACAGTCACAGCCGGAGGATTTTGCAGGATTCAGGCAGTGGTCATCTCTCCATGGACCATATTCAAGAAATAATGGAGGAACTTGCAGGATTGAGGCTATATGCTATTTTTCCATGAGGCCAATTGGAGGATTTTGCAGGATTGAGGCTACATCCTAGCAAAAAGGCCTAGGGAGTTAGGGTTAAGAATGAACAAAAGGCAAGTTGTTATAGTCAGAGAGGCATGTTATGCTCGGAAAATGACATGATACGCTCATAAACATTTCAGTTTCGGGCAGGAGACATATTTTGGTTTGTAATACAATTGCAGAAAAATAGCAAATACATAGAAAAGCTGTGAAAATGATCAGAGTTCCAGAGATTTTGAGAACTTTGGAGCTTTACAGGCTCCATTGTGTATTGGATGGCTTTGAGGGAATACACAAAATGAGAATAATTATGTTATAGCAAGTGCAATATCTTCTTTCCCCGAAGAAAAAAAGCCATCCATTTTAATTATTATTTAGTTTAAATTTCCACAAGAAAATCACTTCTACATGGAATTTTGACAAAATACCAGCTGATGTTAGCTTATCCAGCTTCAGTCCTTCATTTTTAAGGAGTGCGATCGCGCAGGCGCTCCTACTGCGCTCCTCGACTGTCTCGTAGGGGCGCCAAAAATAGCGCTCCTCAGAAATCCAAAAGAGGGCTCGTCAAACACGGGAAGTTTAAAAATGAGAAGTGATAAAAATCTCTCGTCTGTGTATGTATTTCCCGTGCTCATGAATTTATTTTGAAGAAGTTTGACTGGTATGTGAAGTGAAACGATGCAGCGTGTTTCACCGAAATCGTATACCGTAAAACGCTTCTCATTGCCGGCCCACCACACACAGTGCATCACAAACGCTCGTACTAGTGCGAAGTTCAGATGTTGTTAGCCAGTTTCTCGTTGTGACTAGCATCGTGTATATGGCATACTTGACCTGCATTTTCCATTATTTTTAAGATTATCGACGGCAAATATTTTTGATAAAACTTTAAGACAAGTTTGTGTCATTTTGAGGCCCTTTTTGTATAGCTTTCGTAGAGCAATTGAAATAGTTCAGGCTGAAAATTTCATATAATTTTAACGAATCTGAAAGCAAATATTCAGTTGCTTTATGTGCCGTTTATTAACTCTCCATTTTCCAAGTATAATCAAGTAATGAACCAACTGACAACTGTATTAAAAAATGAAAGCCTAAGCAGTAGTCAAACCTTTTATTAATCTCCATTTAGTTAGTTTTTTTAAATAAATTTTACCTTGTCTTACAGTTACAAAAACGAAAAAAGTAACGTAACTTGAGCATATGTTATTATGCAAAAACTAATAATAATGCAGCCCTTGAATAAATCCTTTTATTCAAAATAAAACAAAAACAATGGTAACCCGTCGTTTTACCGCTGTTTATCCGTAGATTTTAAGGAGAGCGATTTGCTCTCCTCAAATATTTGAGGAGAGCGATTTATAGCTCTCCTGGATTTTCTTTAAATGAAGGACTGCAGCTTCTCAAAAATCAGTAGGCATAGATTCTTCTCGGTCAGAAATGCTCACAGAAAATACTGCCTTCTTGTTTGCTTGTAAGGTGTTCTCCACATCGTTATTTCTTCAAATTTCATCTTATTCTTCCTCACTTACCAAAGTGAATCTCGGGCTGCTGTAAGCTGCCACATTTGTTGATGAAAAGTGTTTGCTTCTTTGCAACCACTACTGTACATTCCATTCACTGGTTGAGGACTGCGAGTTTCTATGCTCTTGATCGAGCGGGAACCAGCGGAATACAAAATTGCTAATCGATCGATCGGAAAACCTTCCGAATACGATATCGATACAATAAAACAGTGTTGTAGTCGAGTACTTCTTTTCCGAGTACAATACCACTAGTTTAAGCTTTTTTTGTAAATCCCATAGCAAGGCCTGTCAGCGCCAAGCCGTACTGGCTCTCTGTATCACAGTCAAAAGGTGACTCAACATGGGAATTTGTAGACAAACTAAGGAATCCCCCAGTCAGATTTTTCCATTTGGGGTAACAATGTCCAAAGTTGGCACCCTAATTTATGGAATAACCCGTTTTTTTTTACTGCTTGGCAGCATGATCTACATGTACATAATGATTTGCAGTGTTGTAGTCGAGTGCTTTTTTCCAAGTACCAAGTACTGCCGAGTACTTAGGTTGCTGAGTACGAGTATGAGTACTTGTACCTCCGAGTACAAGAACAGGTCTCCGAGTACGAGTACTTGTACTTCCGAGTACGAGTACTAGTATTTCCAAATACGGCCATACGGCAAATGGTTCATTGTGCGTAACTGGCCCAGGCCCAGTCAGACCGATATACAGACCCACTCACGGCTAGCTGCTAAATGTGTTTGTCCGGACGTGCACAGAGGAAAATCAGGAAACTTCGATTTCTCCACAAGCATTTCAAACTGAAAGTATCGATAAAATATGGCCGTGGTAAGTCAAGCTATACCATTGTTTTCCCCGAGTACTGCAATTCGAGTACGAGTACTTTGATGATCGAGTACAATTTTGACATGTCGAGTACGAGTACTTTGCTGCCCGAGTACGAGTACCGTCATTTCGAGTACGAGTACTTTGACATTCGAGTACGAGTATGAGTACTCCAACACTGATAATTTGACATAGCTGTAAGGTTGGAATGCACTCACTTTTTGACAGCCAGCTCTTCTCCTTCATCGTTCTCAGTCGTCTTCTCATCATCGGGATCCTCGGTGAAGTCTGCTATCACTTCATACACCGTATTCATCAGCCATTCCTGCATTTGAGTCTTCAAGGTAGGTTTTCTTGGTGGTTCTGTGGAAAAAAATTACAAATTGCTACTCACTATCTTTTATTAAAAAAAAGAAACTGCATGGCTTTCATTATTACTTAAATTTCTTTTTGAAAACCCATCACTGAGAAGACTCAGCTTAAGGCCCTCAATTTCTTTTACCAAAGAGCACCAAGGAATGGGAAATTGCAGCAAGGCAAATGATCGAAACCGCCAAGGCCAATTATGGAGGACCCCAACGTACATTAGCAAACCAAAAAGCAACATAAAACCAACCTTGTCTGTACAATCAAAGCTTGACTTTGGTCTGACCAGAGACCGAATATTTTTTTTTTTGGCCTAATAGACCTTGAAGCAAAAGTCAAAAGGCAAATATTTCAAAATACTATCTCCTTAAAAAAAAAATTAAAATGCATAAACAAGAGGTTTCTGTCTGTTTGATGAACAGAACACAGGGCATTTCCACATCATTTAATATTTTTATGAGTTCATGCTATTTAGTCTATGTGCAGCTAAATGATCAATTATATGTAATAACTAAGTTCGATGACTTATTTGCTGTTTCAGCAAGTTTGTAGTTTCTTCATGTAGATATACGCACTTTAAAGATGACTTCACATTACCCATGATGACATCATGACGTCACCTCAGTTTCAAATGTCCACGTCTATGTATATTTTTACCTACTTGTATCACATGTCTGTTTCTACATACATATCAAGTTTCACTTCAATCTGACTTGCGCTTCTCTAGATATAGGACTTTTAAATATGCACCTTTAAGATATATCACATGACCCATCATCACAAGGTCCATCTTCGCGGCACATTTTTGCTATGGTCTTTGTCTATGTTGAGGTTTATTAACCCTAACTACCTAGCATGATTTACTAGGAACCATACCCATCCTGGCAAATTCTAACACCATATGGGAAACTGCACATACATATTTCTGATTCTGGAGGTGTGCCAACCCAATGTAAAAGACTGTTAATTTAGGGGTACTGTACCAACTCTGACAGATTCCAACAAAACATGCCGTTGGGGTATGATGGGTTGAGTACTGTTAGGGTGAAGACATGACCTTGTTTTATGTCAAAAGTGCCAGCCAGAATAGAATATGTACAAAATCTATGGGATTAGAGATAGCACTAAAAGAAACCGGGGAAAAAAACGAGCACAAAAACAAAGGCTTTTCTGCAACTATGTGGAGGCTAATTAGCCAACGCATCAAATGCACTGAATAATCCCACTGCCTTGTAATGTCACTCCCCTTGTGACGCTACTCCTGACAAAATTGTACGAGCTCGAGTAACCTACGTGGTTCGGTTTCTGATGGGGCCAGGTCTACAGAATCAGCTTCCTCAGCTGTATCAACTGATGATGGACGCTCTTCCATGTTGTAACTTCTCCTGTGGAATGGAGGGAGGCATTATCTGTTAACATTGTGTGCTAAGTGGAGATGTATTCCCTACGAATTCCTTTCATAGGTACCATCTCTTCGGTGACAAAGATGCTACAGATTCATTTGTGAACATTCAGGTGACTAGTCGTGCACACTTAACACCATTAATTAGGGATAGGCGTTACAGGCCCTTTTTTTGTTGACCGTCTCAGATTTTGCAGTGTCAACTCATTTAGCATTCTGCATGTGCTGCACACGCAGAAAACAAAACAAAAAATAATAATCATTTGGTGGAATATCACTAGTAGACACCAAACATAAGGATCCCTATTTGTCAATGTCTTTGTTCAAGGGGCATTATAGTCGGAAGCATATACCTGTATATGCCATGTAGCCAGGGATCACACCTAAAATCACTTGTGATGCTACATGTAGCGACATTAGCAATGCTGCAAGCCTCAAGCGACATTAGCAATGCTACATGACCTTAAGATGAAATGGAGCAATGCATAGACTTTGGGGATTGTAAGGTTAGACAATCAGTCTAGCAGGCTTGTACTCCTTCACAGGTGTGCAATCAATTGCAAAGAAAATGCGGATAGGAGTAACTAAATATGAAAATTCAGGAGCACTTTTTGAAGAAAAAAAAATTTTCTCCAATGCTGGCATGGCTGGTCGGCCAACACTTTTTCTTGAAAACGTCAGCACACCAGGAGCCACGATTTTACAGATGCTTTTGACTGTCATTCCCTAACAATCCATTAATGTATTTCGGGATAATTTGAACATTTTGTTTTTTGATGTTCGCAGATGTTGTATCTTACCTTTAAGGTTCGAGAGAGAGACCGAGATCTGATGGTCCGAGACCGATACCGAGACCTAACATTGAAATGTATTCACGGAATGTGTTGTCCCTTCAGACTTACAGTGCATCGCGGTACGACTACTTAGTTGTTAGGCAAATATCGGTAGTCGCAGCTCAACCGCTTTGGTCGCAGCATAGCTGAATGACTGGTCACGGCATAACAACTACTTGACTATTTAGACATTGATAGTTGTGACTACCAATGCTTTATAGCATTGGTGACTAGTTGACCAGTCGTACTAGTCAGACATGCCTATCCACAAGATCATGACGTTAATTCTGCAGGCCAAGGGATGTGGCAATCGCATTACAGCGGTTAATTTTTCTGGTTTCCCAATGTACCTCTCTATGTTTTCCAGCTGCTGCTGCAACTCCTCACATTCCTGAGATAGTTTAGCACTGTTGTCCTTCTCATGATCAAGCATTTGCAGCAACTTCGTCATGTCAGAGTTCTCCCTAAACTTGGTGACCTCTGACTCTGTGGGTCAAACAAAATGTCAAAGGTCAACACAACACAAATAGAAAATTTATTTTATGTCAAGGTTGGTGGTTGTAACTGACGCCATAACGGACAGGTTCATTTCTTGGGAAAATAAATATTTTTGAAGGAAAAGTGACAAATTTGTAAATGTATGATCGAACTAAAACTGGAAAACTGAAGACCTTAACAAACTTGATACCTTAAAATTGAAGTTTGTGGAAATTTTTGGAAGCAAACTAAAAGTTTCAGTTTGTGACAAAGAGATTTTTTGCTTAGGCTCAATTATAGAACTGAATAATGTTGACGATTTTTTTTTTTAATTTAATTGTCAAAACATTTCTCGAAACTGTTCATGCATTTTAGTATTTACAATGTACTAAATTTATTAGAAATAAAAAATAAGCACCATTGACAACAGCAAAATATTATATACCGATCAAATTGTATTTTTTAGGAAGGGGCGGGCCACGGGCCCACTACATGTATGCCATGGTAAATAGTCTAAATAGTGATTGTCAGTATTACAAAGAAAAAAACTGGAGCAGATTCGTACGCAATGTTTGATTCTGTATCATGCTGTCCACTAGCTGCTCCTGCAGTGTTCTCAACTGTGTCTCGTAAATATTCTTCTCACTGTCTTCCCATTGGCTCCTTTGGGAGGTTGTCGACCCCGACCTCTTGCGAGACTCCTCATTGGACAACCGACCCTGCTCCTTCAGAAATGAAGATGGATGTAAATGACACTTAATAAAGATTGTCCATGCTCTTCATTAATTCAAATGTATTCCCTGAACAAATTATCAACTTTATGTTCCATTGTAACGAAACAACTACCTTTTGGGGGCGGGGGGTAGGACACCTTCAATCTTCCGAAAAGGGTTTTATTTCTGGTTGCTTTATGCACAAAACCACATCTGAAATTGCAAGTAGACTGGTTTCTGGGCCCTACATTATCAAGTCTGGTAGGGGCTGGAATAAGTCTATCCTTCAAGAACTGGGGCCACAAATTACATGTATTTGAAATTTAAGACGTAATTATTCCATGACTATAGAGCATGCAAGTCTCGCCAGTCCACGTTCACTTTTTATGTGAACGACTTGGCACCAAACGGTCTGGTCACAGACCCCGTGTTTGTATATAACAAACTGTTATTGGCATGATTGGCAAAACGGAAGAGGCAACTGGTAGCAATCACCTTAAGTCAAAGGATAGCTACATGTACATCAAATTAGCAGGAGAATTCCTAACTATTATAACAGCAGTCACTTGATTGACTGTGACTGCTGTGATGGCATAGCTGACTTTGCCAGCCAGAGAGTGATAGAGTAGGGCTTCTCTCTGTCAGTGTCTGGAAAAAAGTGTACAATGTAGGTCACCTGATGAAATGTCGATTTGAGCAGGTCTAGAATGTAAGGCACAAGATCTGAAATCAGCCTGAGTACTATGTACCTTTCTCCTGGTGCCTGGCGATGAAGAGTCCCCGGATGCTCCTCCTTTGTCGTACTTCTTTCGATCGGACGACGGTGACCCTCCTTCCATCACATGGTCACTCAACGAAAGCTCGTCGGCGCTAGAGTTCACATCGTCTGATCCAGAGGAGGCCAGAATGTCGGACGTGTTGGAGCTGCGTTTCTGAAGGGCTCCCTCGGTGGGTGGAGTTTGTTTGTGGAACCGGCTGCGGAGGTGCGCTCTCAAGGACATGATGATCACTGCTCAGATCTTCCTGTGAATTTGAATATAAACAATCTTAGGATCAACCCTCACCGCCCTAATTCCTTCAAAATCCTCTTTGCCAAAGTGGAGGAATTTGAGGGATTGAGGTTACATGGCAAAAGTGCGTTACTGATTTCGTAGGATGCACTTTGTCAAGGTTTTGGGCCAGATCTACAGTGTTGTTTTTGTCAAAAAAACCTGTACCTCAGGTGGCGTATCTAGTAATTTGTAGGCCATTTTGAGGGTGAAATCTGATGTTTTTGTTGGGCAATGTTGGGTTTTTGGGTCAAGGACAAAATTGTGTTGCTCAGCATATACGGATTAGCTTGGACCCTACTATCGCCAGACCATGTCCGAATGTTAAAAAGGAGATAAGTTGGGTCCAAGTTACTCAGACTAGGCCTAGCATGTAGAGTCTAGATACTCAGTACGCGCGGGCCAGAGACTAGGGCTAGCTTAGATCCGTGAATGTGGCTTGTAAACTACGCCACGCTCTTGTACCATTTCGAACCAAGCGAAATCGTCCTTCCGTGACAAAAACTGAACATTGCTTTACCGTGTGATAAGTACTCACATATCAAGCTTTCTTGAACATGTTGAAATCTGCTTTTACGCCAAATCTTGCATTTTAAACAAAATTCAAGGTAAAATCTGGCAAGATCTCAACGTCCTGCAACCTCCTTCTGATGCATTGATTTGCGGATAATTTGGTATCGCACTGACGCTTTGGGCACTCCATATGTCCGAAACATAAGTGCGATTCCAAATTATCAGCTGCGTTTATCACGTGGTTTCGTGATTGGCCAATCTGACGTCGCCCGATCATTTGCGTCACATGAAGCAGACGGGTAACTCGGAGGGCTTTAATAATTTGGCATGCAAGTGACCCTGGGTACTTTGTCCAGTTAACGTTAAAATCTAATTTCTACAAGTTCGTATGGGTCTTCATTGACAGCAAATTTCGTCGAAATGACACATCCTGAACAAGCGGGAAGGCAAATTTAGATTTCTAGGCGAGTACTCAACATGCATACGAAATTACAGGTATGTGTGGCGGATCAATTTCTCCAGGTTCGAAATGACACAACAGCGTGGCGTTGTATACAACGCCACGTTCACGGGTCTAGGGCTGGCTAGCTGTTAGCCCCATAAATGTGGCCTATTTACTGGACTGCCTCCGTAAACATAGGCCACACATCCACATGTACAAAAACGTGTCGCACTTTGCCAAATTTTGATTTTCACATTTAGGCTTAGTTTGTAGGATTTTTTTGCTTTAGAAGCATACTCACCCTCTTCATAGGCTAGTCAGAAAGTGTTGCCTTTTTCAGATGTCTAATTTTTGTGAAATTTCATGTTGAAATTTTGATACGCAAACGTGTAAAAATGAATCTGGAAATTTCACGAAAAATATACATCTGAAAAAGGCAGCACTTTCTGATTAGCCTATAAAGAGGGTGAGTATGCTTCTAAAGCAAAAAAACCTACAAACTAAGCCTAAATGCGAAAATCAAAATTTGGCAAAGTGCGACACGTTTTTGTACATGTGGATGTGTGGCCTATGTTTACGGAGGCAGTCCAGTAAATAGGCCACATTTAAATTTATGGGGCTAGCTAGCTAGCTGTATTCTGTAGCCGGGAAATTTTCTATTTTTTCGACCCTCCAATACTATAGTCCAAACTCTCCTGTCAAGAAATGTTCAGCCTCAGTATTTCAAAAGTATTATCTTGATGTGAATAGGTACCTCTACGTAGGGTCGAAATCCCTTAAATGTCAAACAAAAATGTGAAATTTACCCAGAACTTCATTCACCAGGATCACAGGAGCCTCGCACTCGGCCGTCTGTCAATGTTATTGTTTGCCGTCGACTGAGGGCGCTTTATTCTCTTCACAAGTCTTGAACATTAACAGCGCGCGCGGCGTTCATAATTCCGCTAGTGTTTCCGGCCTCGCGTCATCATAATAATGTCCTTCTTTGTGTCCGACAAAAATGTCTTTTTAATCCTCATGGATCTATCATCTTCGAGAATAATAATGTTTGTATATAATTAGGCCTTTATAGAGCCGGACTCTTTATCTTTTTTGTGTACTTTCAGACTTCAGTTACTCTCAAACCTCCCCATCTGCTTGAATTCTCTCGAGTAGCTTCCGATAGATAGAGCTGGAGGTGTGCGCGCAGTTTTAAACGTACTGGGTGTCTTTCCGGTACTAGTCCAGCGGATTTGTGACAAAATTGTGCTTTTTTTCTTAAAAGCGTGAAACTCGGCACAGATGTTTATATTCATGCGTTTACCCTTTTAGGAGCTTGGCAGCAATAAAAGGGGGGGTACTCATCATGGCCGCAGTGACACGGTGCGCGTGCGTTGTTCCCACTGCGTTGTTCCCAAAAAGCAGGAAACTTCACAAAGACATAATTATAAAGATTATAAGTGTTTTCCAGCTGTGGTGGAGCCACCAAAAGCACCTTTTTGGGGGCGTGGTAGCCATTTAAAAAGGGGGTAATTATTATGCCAATGCAGCTTGGGAATAATTTTGCCCACATTTCTTAACGAATGAACCTTCCGACAGACGTTTATATTCTCCTGAGTGAAAAAATGTAGATGTGGAGCCATCTCGAACCTGACACCCTTTTAGGGGCGTGGCAACCATATTAGAAAAAAAGGTGTGTTGCCATGGACCGTTTGATGTCCCTAAAGAAGAAACTAAGAAACAATCCAATCTTCCACCAAGACTATGTGACCTTCATGAACTCGCTCATCGAAAGAGGGTATGCAGAGAAAGTCACTGAAGCCTCTGATGTCAGCAGCGATATAGTGAACCGATGGTAAATGCCTCATCATGGCATCTACAACCCCACCTAACAAGATAAGGGTAGTTCTTGATTGCTCGGCGAAGACCACAGGAGTTTTGCTCAATGATGCACTCCTCCAAGGCACTCCTCCAAGGACCTTTTCTCACGAACACAGTTGTAGAAGTGCTGCTTCGCTTCAGGCAGCAACCAGTTGGGCTCATGGGAGATATCGAGGGCATGTTCTTCCAAGCCAGGGTCTCTGAACAACACGCAGACTGTCTGTGTTACTGTGGTTTCCAGATGGAGACACATCCCGACCATCAAAGGTCTACCGTCTGCAGTCGCATCCCTTTGGTGCTGTATCATCGTCATCTTGCGCTTCAGCAACTCTGCGTAAATGTGCAGCACACAACCGG
Organism: Patiria pectinifera; assembly: GCA_029964075.1. Lineage (NCBI taxonomy): Eukaryota > Metazoa > Echinodermata > Asteroidea > Valvatida > Asterinidae > Patiria > Patiria pectinifera. The sequence continues at coordinate 22,937,215 of CM057149.1, read as the reverse complement.
CATCATGATATCCCAAGACGTCTCTACGTCGATGTCAGTGCATGTTTTGATGCCAACTGGAAGCTATTAAAACCCAGGGGAATTGTCAGGGAGGTACGTGTGCAGTCGTGGAAGGTTCAACTTGCACAAGTGAGTTAGTAACAACAAGGCAGTGAATGACTCCATTCCATCAGAGGAGAGACCAAAGTCACAGCAGCTGACCATTGAGAGCATCAACAAGCCATAATCAGAGCGGGCATTTGGGAGTCTTCTGGAATATCCTGGAGGATACCTTGGGGTTTAAGGTCAACCTGAAGGACCGTCCAGCTACGCGCAGAGGCATACATTCTTTCTGTTGTTAGCAGCGTCTTGGGCCTAGTGGGTCCGTTCATCCTTTCAGCTAGAATTATGCTGCAGCGTCTTTGTAAGCAAGACCTTGTGTGGGACAAGGAGATTGGAGGCAAGGAAATGGCTGTATGGAACCAGTGGCTGCTCTATTGTCGAGCTGGAGCAATTGTCAGTACCAAGGAGTCTGCGACCATGTGACTTTGTTAAGCTTGGAACCTGCCAACGTCACGCATTTTCGGATGCTCCCGACTAAGGTTATGGCATCACCATTTACACACGACTCGAGGAAAGTTCAGGCAGAGTCTTCGCAATCTGCTTATGAGGGTTGCTACCCTCAAAAAAGTCACTACTCCGAGGATGGAGTTTACCGCAGCCAGTCGTTCAGTTAAGTTTGTCGCACTAATAACTTCAGCTATGGAGTTGCATTTCGACGCCACCATACAAGAATGTTCCAGCATTGAGCAGTGGCGGTATGTCTCGACAGCAGAAAACCCAGCAGATATAGCTTCACGTGGGATTCATCCGAAATTGGATCCTACGCTGTGGTTTCAGGGGCCAGCATTTCTTTGGGAACCAGAATCCACGTGGCCGAAATCAGAAATTATCAGAGATTTGCCAGCCAAAGACCATGAGGTAAAGCGGGTTCACGCTACCACCCTCAAGAGTATTGACGAATCGGAGACAGCAGGCACAGAGATTATATACGTCCAGCAGAGCCATGCCCACGCCGATTCTGCGTAAATACTTGACCCTGTGATGGACGAAGTGGGACTGCTCAAAGTTGATGGGCGGTTCAGGCACTATCAAAGTTGCCAGTAGATGTCAAGCATCCGATAATCCTTCCCAAAGATTCCAACGTGTCAAGGCTGATACTTATCAGTGCACATCAGAAAGTCGGACACCAGGGAACCAACAGCATCCTCACGGAACTAAGAAGCAAGTACTGGATTCCAAGGGCCAGTCTGTTGGACCGCAGCATTATTGCCAAGTGTGTGCTGTGTCGTAGGTATCGCAGACGCCTCCAGGTACAGAAAATGGCCGACTTACCTGAAGAACGTTTGGAACCAGACCAACGCTTTCATGAAGTCTGGTGTTGACTACTTCGGGCCATTTGACATCAAGCGAGGTCGTAGCGATCTAAAACGCTACGGGGGTGATCTTTACCTGCATGGCTAGCCAAGCAGTTAATTTGGAAGTTGCGCAAGACCTCTCCGCTGACTCCTAATCAATGCAGTGCGAAGATTTGCAGCACGAAGAACCGTCAACTATGCCTGAGATCCGACAACGGAACTAACTTGGTAGGTGCCGAGCGAGAGATAATGTGAGAGGAGATAGAGAAATGGAGCCAAGCCAAGATCGACTCTAGTCTGAAGCAGTATGGGTATACAGTGGGAGTTTAACTGGCCATTTGCCTCCCACCATGGTGGAGCCCGGGAAAGGCTCATCCATTCAACGCGGAAGGTGCTGTGTGCTATGAGGGAGCAGCCGATCAAACTCGATGACGAAGTACGTCCTCCATACACTATTCTGCGAGGTAGAGGACATTCCGAACACCAGACCAATCACCAGAATCTCTAACGACTATGAGGATGAAGCAGCACTTACACCCAACCATCTGTTGCGCCCGGACTCCGACCAAAGCCTACCCCCTGGCATCTTTGTCAAGGAAGACCTATGTACCTGAAGATGAAATGGCGACAGGTTCAGTACCTGACCAACGTCTTCTGGAGGAAATGGAGCCGCGAATACATAGTCAGACTACAGGAGCGACAGAAGTGGCACAAGGAGACTCGGAACATCAAGGTTTGAGACGTGGTTCGTGTTGCCGACAGCAACCTCATACGGAACAGCTAGGTGGCCTATAGATGTGGCGAGTCACTGAGGCTAGTCTAGGTGAAGACGGCTTGGTGAGAAGTGTTACAGTACGCACTGGGTCATCAGAGTTGAGGAGACCTACCACAAAGCTGTGTTCCTTGCTGGAAGCGGACTAATGTCGCCAGCTCGACTTTAATAATAATAACGGAGTCTTATATAGCGCACGTATCTACCAACAATTAGGTACTCAAGGCGCTGGAAATTATGTCAATTATTAAAGAAAGGTAAATAAAGTTTATGAGAAATATAAGACCCATTATGTAGCACCTCATAATGGTTTACAAGGTGCTGCGGCGCACATTGCAGCCACTGCCAGAAACACCGGGGCAAACCCCTTCTCTTAGCGATAAGTGTTACTGCGTTCTTTAACGTGCATAACACAACACACGGAACCTACGGCTTTACGTCCAATCCGAAGGACGAAGCAATAATGGTAAAGTGCCTTGCTCAAGAGCACAAGCACCATGTTCCCACGGTGAGGATTCGAGCCCATGCACCACGGCACACGAGTCGAACAACGTAATCATTGGACCACAGCGCCCCACTTTAGAGCAGACTCTAACTCACATTATTTTGAAGTAGACAGTGTTTGTTTTCTTAGTTTTGTTTTGTATGCGCGTCTTAGTTGTTGTAATTGCTCCTGACCTTTCGTCCCGCAATGGACCGATCCAGTAAGCGCAGCCCCATGGTATTCTGACCAATCACAGCCGTGATTTATGTCCGACATGCGTGACAAAAGTCCGACATGCGTGCACGCGCGTATGATGCGCGCGGCAGGAAAATGCAGTGTGGCATTGGAGAGGAGCACGTGTTAATTTGCCCACGTGCGCAGTGGCAGGGGCTTACTGGATCGGTTCATTAGGGAGCCGGGATGTTTTGGAATGGATTACGCAGTATGCAACATTCGGCAGAGGGCGCTAGCTACAGATACGCGGAATTATAGGGATCGCAAAAAAACGCGTATAATACCAGTTTCGTAGAAGAAATCATTTCGTTTGTCAAGGTTAATAGGACCCTGGATCCCAAACCAGCGGTGTGAAGATTCCTTAGTTTTTCTAAATGCTCTGTATAGTGGACATTTTGTAGTGTTGTAGATTTAGAAGGGAAATTTGGGAGGTAAAACAAGCTACGTTTTGTCACATTTCATTGTGAAATGCTTGAATCGTGGCATAACTTCTCCCCACATCGGGCCTCACTCCCTTGCACAATCATTATCTCAACTTTATCTAAATATTCCAACTCATAGGCCGAACATCTGTGGTAAATTTGTAGTGATTTTGGATAGATTTTCGTGTTTTAAATTACCATGGGGCTCAGTTCGTAACGTACGTAGCCGTTTTAGGCAACAGCGCCCTCTTGTGGTGGAATTCCATACTTACTTACTGTTGGGAGCTTGTTCCTTGCTCTGTGTTATACTAATTTTGGCTGCTCTTATACATTTATTGTTTACTTGTTTTCTGTATTTTGAATATAGTTGACGTGGCATTAGGCAGCTGTTGTGGCATTAAAGGGCAGTTGTATGTCGGTACCCAGAGAGAGAATAAACAAGTATTTTCATTTAAACCGACGTTACACCAAGTTTTTGTTGATCCTAATAATCCTTTTAGTTCGTAAAATAATTCTTGTTACTATTCAGAAGAGCAGTTTAATTATGTTACATTCATTTCAATGATGCCATTTTTTATACAAATATGTACAAACATGTTTAAATGATATGAGGAATACAATTGTATGATATTTGATATATGTACACATTGATTAATAAAGTAGGTAAATGACACCATTTAGGTGTAAGGTTAATCTAAATGCTTTTGTACCCCAACCTTTGTTCAAACATAAAACTGTGATATGACATAATGACAAACAAAATACGTAAGACAGACCCATGGACACACAGGACAAGCGTGAAACAAGACGTAATTACTACTTCACTAAACTAAAAGTTTCTAAATAGTCATAATATAGATGGATTTTTAATTGCCTCACCTTAATATAAGAAGTCTTTAAAAACATTTTGATAAGCTTGCAATTCTTTTACAAAGTTTTAGACTCAGTCAACCATAGGTTTTCTGTTACTGCACTTTCTGAAACATTGTTATTTTAATCTCCATGTTCTAAATTTATAACGAACAACAGACATGGGAAAACTTGAGGAGGTGTTGCACTGGACATTGATTGTGAGTTGAATCTTAAAATTCGGGAGGACCTTAGTTGTTTTAACGATACACTTGAGTCTTTATTTGTTGAAATCTTAGTTCCAAAAGACATAATTGCAGGAGTCATGTACAACTCCCCAAGTGCAAGCCATAATGACAAGATCCACAGGCTCAATGCTGATCTTCATTCTACTGACAAGTATTTATACATAAATCTGAACAGAGTTTCAATAAGTTTGTCGACCATTTTAGGGGTTTTTTTTGTATGAAAACAATATTCCTCATTTCTCATAATCAGCTAGAAATGACACCATGTTCGGATGAATAAAACATGGCATTTGCTTTTACTACCATTTTTAACCATTTACTCGCATCTGTAAGGCAGGGTTAGGGCTACCTTGAAAATATAAAAGCACTTAATTCCGCGCAATAATTGCTGTATTTATTAATGTTAATCGCGAAAATTAATATTAACAAAGCTCATAAAGTACAAATAATACCATAGGCTTAGTTCGTATGAATATACAAATCCATTTGCATTTACTACCAATTTCTTAGCATTTACCCGCATCTATCTGTATGAATAAATTAAGCAAACGCCTTTACTGAAAACCAGTTGCTCTTGAGTAAAGGCCTGCGCAATGTAAAGGTTTACAGGTTGATAAGTTTGCAAAAAAGAAAGAGGCACATGTGTGCGCAGCGCGTACATACTCGGTGCGCATTTCTAGCTTCGCGCGCGTTGAGCTAGGTCGCGTGCTGGAGGACAGATACATTTAGCTGTATGACTTGGCCATACATCCCATGTCACGTCGGTTCGAGTCAACTCAGTCCAATGTCAACTCGGTCCCAAATCAACTTGATGGGGAAAATGATCTAGCAAGACACGAGGGGCGAAGATCAAATTGCGCCATGTTAGGGTACATCAACAATACACTGTTTAAGTTATTACGTCATACACCGCTGAGGTAATGCCTTGCGGAGGTCACGCGTTCCACACAAACGTGGCCTTACGTAGTGATAGCATGGTAAAAATAAGTGTGGCGTCGGACTTCGAGTCCAAGTCAGACTCCGAGTCCCAGTCCAAATTCGCTGATTAATTATGCAAGACAACCGCATCTTGACCTCTAGATTTTGACCAATCAGCGGGCGCTTTCTATATCGGGTCTTCGGACATTGACCCGTTGCGCGGCATACACATGGATAAAAAAATCTGTGTCACGCGCTCTGTATCATGTTATGCGACATGCGCCCGGCTGTTGTTGTATTACAAAACACTGCATTTGAATTGACCATTCAAGCCATACGGTCCGAATTTGGGAATGAAATGACGTCACGATTTAGTAAAGTCCACTCCGATTGGCTGGCGCGCGGCTTGCATATATCTGCATGCTTAGACATATCAGGCGTTATACAGGACACTTGGCTCCGTGGCTAACGGGTGATACTCAGACTATAGACACGGTCTCTATACTGTGCCTTTTGCATTATACAAACCCTCAAGTGATAAGGCCACAAAACTCTCATGCGAGGGAAATTGACAAAACGTAATTTTGTCGGCTTAGAGAGTTAATTAGGAGTCTATTTACTGGCCCGCTTCAATATGAGGCATCGAGTCAGAACCAAGATAGCGACCAAGACAGTAGCAACAGCTCCCATGCCCACGAAGGCGAATTCGTACATTCCCGTTACATCGTGGATCCAACCTATTCAATCAGTACCAAAAAAGAGGTTCAGAAATCAGAAGATGTAACAATTGTTCTTCTTTCTTTTTAGATTTTTAACGGATGTATCTTTAATTTGAACTCTGGAATGCTTCTGTTAAATATTTGTATTAATGTGTAATTTTTATCGTAATTCCTAGATAAACTATATTATTAAAGTTTTTGACTTTTTTTGTGTGTGTTTTTTTTAATCTAGTATAAAAATAAAACCAGAATTTAATTCAATTGAATTGAAGAGTTCACATTTATTACACACAACTGAAATACTATTTCTAGAATGTGTTTTGGAATTGCGTGTTTTAAAACATGACTCTTTTAGTTTTCAGTTATATTTGTTTCACATGTTAGTGCCACTGTCTGTTAAGGATAGCCTTAACCTGCTTCGTGGCACGGGCAGTGATTCAGTCTCTTTTTTTTCATATTGGATTATTTGCTCTGAAATCGTGCGTTCTAGACTGCACTAGAAGATGGCACTACAAAGTCTCGGATTTCATATTGCAACCAAATATACTCACCTGCAAGGAATCCACCTAGTAGCTGCCCTCCACCGTGGGACAAGAACAGCCAGCTGAAGGCCGATGTTTGCTGGTCTCCGGTGATTTCCCGCATCACGACAAAACACAGCGGAAAGATGGCCCCGATTGCGATCCCTGAGATTGTGGCACAGACCGCTATGGCCTCGTAAGATGATGTGGCCAGAGGATTGAGACCGCAGCACACCGCAAAGACCAAAGACGACAAGGCGAGGAGTGTAGAAGCTTTGATGAGGCCACTGTCGACAATGCTACCGTGACCGACTCGTCCTACTAGAGCACCCAGGCCGCCGTATGTGGCCAAGAACGCCGAAGGCTTGTCGCCAAAGCCTAGCTCCAGGCCTTGGGGAATGAGGAACAAATGCCACATGCTGTAAACCATGCCATTCAATATACAGGCAACTTGGTAAATGATGAATAAAGGATCAGCTAGGGCCTGAGTGTCGAATCGCTCGCGGAGAACTTCCAGAATGATCGAGAAAGCTTTCTTGATATTCACGCGATCCGTCTTCCTATCCGGCGGCAGGTATTTATCAGATTGGTTTCCTGACTTCTGGGTTTCAGCATCGGCGTCATCCATCTTGTCCGGCAACCGAGTGTAGCTTGCTCGCATTCGATGTAGAGGTCTCAGTAAAGCCCCACACACCACGTAGTTGAATGAAAATGCACCCAAAAGTGCACAGGCGGTTCTCCATCCATATAGTTCAACCAGGCGTTCCATTACCGGGGGGAGTACCATCATGCCGATCGTCCCTCCACTCAGAGATAAGCCATTGGCAGTGGCAAAACTCTCAGGGAAATAGTCCATTATAGGTTTAACAGCTGCTACTTGTATAACAGCTAAGCCAATGCCTGAAAATATAGCAACATGAAGATCCTTAAATATCCACACCAACCAAATAACTGCCATAATAGCTCGAATAGTCGGTTGGTACTCTGCCACTAACTGGTCTTGTAATACAGATATAAAAACCGACTGCAATATCAAAATGCCTCTGAACTGCATAAAAATAAGTGTAGACCTTTTAAAAACATATTTGATTTTGAGTAGTATTGTCTCGCTAATATTTACAAAGTCCATTATAATTTCTGACACCCATGCCTATGATGTCACTCTAGCATGTTCTGCACAAGTATTATGAACCTGAAATGAAAACCGATCATTCTAATAATTTTGAGGCAAGTTCTCCCGTTGATTGGTATAGTACAGAATGGAACAAGCACGCTTCACGAATATTCGATCATCCTATAACAGGATGCAGAGGGGGGGTGTCAAACACCATCCACCCCTCCTCCTACATTATTTAGCTAGATTAAGATGCTCAGCTCATAAACTGCTTGTAGAAACTGGACGGTATACTGGTTTAGAATTTAACCAACGTATCAAATTAAAGGTAGAAACAAAAATTAATTTCTTTATGTTCCTGTCCCATGTATAATTCTTTGAAGAAAAAAAAACATTTATGATACCGTTTGTGAAAGGAATGCAGATTTCAGTATTTTATCAAAAAAAGACAAATTTATTTTTTCCTGACATCCAATGATAGAATAATTAGAATTATTATGCATTGCTTAGCCAAATTTCCTTTTCTGTCGGCCAAGTTAAAAGATATTAATCTTATCAGTGTAAAATGAAAAGGCTCTTAGCTAACTCCTATGCCATGATTTCAACTTTAATTGTATTATTTAAACCTTTTGATGTACCCCCCCCCTCCCCCAGGGTAACGGCGTATGTTCCTTTGTGGAGTACAAGAAGAAACATTAGGTCAGAGCCAGCTGGGTTACGGGGTATTTCTACACTATTCTGTACTAGTTTTGATGATCGTCGGATTTTAACAGCGTCCCCATTGAAAGTAAGGTACGACCGCCCCCCCCCCACCACAACCACCACCACCACCACCACCTATTGATTTTACGGTGGCTACGTATCCGTAGAAAAAAAGGCCACATTTCAGCATTGATTTGCTGATGAACCCCCCCCCCCCCCCAAAAATTCCTGGATCTACCCCTGATCCCTTTCCTTCTTAAACAATGCAAATTCTTTAAAAGTCATCATTAGCACGAAATTATAGAAAAAAATTGCAACTTAAATTTAATTAAGGTGAATTAAAAAAAAAACATAAAACAATTGTTTGGTTCTAAAGTGTTTTTGTGTAAACGATTAAAGGTAGTAATAGATCGCATCGTTTCAATTACTTTTTCGCAATAAATTTTTTATCATCATGAGCTTTTTAAATTGCTAAGCAATCTTGGGAATCAGCAGGACTTCATGAATTGGCAAATCTGTTATGACTTCCTAGTAAACAAATATTAAAAAAATCACCAAATGGCCTGACTTGGGGAGAATACAAAAGAACATTCGTCCTGTCCCATGATGTTGGCTACATTGATAATCAGCCAAGAAGGGACCAGTTGGCTCCTCTTCCAAATTCAACATGTTGCTATAATAATTAATTTCAGGTGAAATTGAATTATACATACTTATCAAAGCAAACATTGCTGCCATTTGGGTCATCGAGCACGAAAAGGACGCTGCCACGGTACCAATACCAGCAAGTAATCCTCCTGCAATGGTAAGCTTTCGGGAATCCCATACCTTCATTAGGGCACCAATGAAGGGACCTATAAATAAAAACACATTTTGTCATGTCTCAGGGTCATGACTGTCAGCAGAGTATAATAGCCGGCCTCATGAAAGTCTGAGGTTTCTCAGAATTAAGATCATTATATCCAATTAGTAGATATTTTGCCATAAAACACAGCTTGTGTATTGTTCTAGTTCAATTCTCACTTCTGGAATTGTAGGCCCTTGCGAAGTCATTAGTGTAAAATGAAGCGTTACCAGTTCCATGAGAATTTAATTTAATTGTTTTAGAATATAATTCATGTTAACTTAAATCAGAAACTGATTGGCTTAACATCAGCATTTTCAAAAGATAGCATCACGATATCAAAATGTATTGATCATGACATCTTTAAGCATCATTAAGTGGACAACATCAGAAAAACAAGGGGCAAACACCAAGGTCACTTTGCTGAGAATGTTAGTAAACTTGGGTCAAAATAAAGACTGTGAAAGGTATGGTGTGTTGTTTGATAGGGCAACGGTGGCCACGTCAACGTTTACGTTTCTTGAGTGAGGGGCTTAAATTTGAAGAAGCCTCACATGTTTGCAATTTTTCTCAAAGGCGAAACTTTTGTACTCAAGCTGTATTTTAAGATGGTGATTGTCTGAGCTTCAATACATTATACATTTTGTATTATTTAACTGCTTTAATAATGAGTTGTAGGCATTTCAAACTAATGGGGATCACAATGGTTGTTCTCCGATCTGCCATGATATAGGAGTTTTACAAATATGTAGCGTTTTGTGTTATGAAAGTTTAAAAAAAAGTGCCGAGATGTGGAAACATTTTTTTCAAGTTTACACAACAATTACTAGGGTGCAATGACAATATATCTTTTTATTAAATTATGGAATTTTTATGGAATTTCTTTTGAAAACATCTGTTTGTTTTTATATTCTTGTATTTAATAACTTGTCATAAAAACATTAAGATATTTTGTGTGCCTCTTAAAGTGTTTCTGTTCATAATTAAGGTTCTGGTTCTTATTTTTTATTATGTTTAATACTTTGCTCAAATTAACATATTATCATAAATTGCAAATTTAATTTGTTTCAATAATAAACAAAAATTTCATTTTTATATCAAAAATATGATACACTTTTCTTACATAATACGTTCTATTTAAATATATATCTGTTATGAATGTTGCTTCTCTTTTGCCCAGTTTTGTTCTTTAACTGCCCTATTGAATAGTTTTAATTTTAAAATTTCTTTCATTTATTCATTTATTCACATTTTCCAATGATGCATGTTTGCTAAATTTAAGTCCATAATTAACAGTGAGGTTGTACATATTGTAATAAGGTCTCAATAAGGTTTCATACTTTGGCCCCTAGTGTATTCATCAACCCCTTGTTTCCATATTTTAGGGAGTATGCATTAACTTGTCCTTTCAGGTTGCGAACACAAAAGACTGGTTCAATATTGAGTATATGAAGGGCCAAATGATCCTTTTGAGACGTACAACTTGATGGAGGACATAGACATATCTTATGGAGATTTGAGGATACAGGAGGAGAAACTGTGACGTGGGCTTTAACTTGCATTACCTGCGTCAAACAAAATAATAATAATCTCACAAGTTTATCAACTTCAAAAGCCAATATCTCAAGACCTGACAGATTTATTTGAAAGCAAATAACTTCCTTCAATTTCTCACATTACTAGCTTCAATTTGATGTATAACTTGACATATTTACATAACTTTTGTGAAATTGGGTACCGCAAACGCTATGATGATCACAATAGTGGCACACAAAGTAACAACTTTATAAAATTTAAAACGGCATATCTCAAAAACCAAAAGAAATATTCAAAACCAAATTGCACCGCTAATTCTCTCTCAGCAAGAGCTTAATTTGATGTATAACTTGATGATTTTAGACATATTTTTTTTTAATGAAGGTGTTTTACCTAGAAATAGCTTATTATTTCCTCTATCTTGGACAGAATAAAATATTGGGGCCTCAGTATACTTACCGAAGGTAAACATGCCAAAGCCTAGTAGGAAACTGCAGATAAGGCCAGCCACTGCCGTACTGGTAGAGAAAGTTTGCACAAAGTGTGGGAGAAATACACCGAGCGACTTGAAACTACCCAGACAAATGAAACACCAGAAGAAGCGAGAAAATATAATCATACATCGCCAGGGGTGAGGAGGTGACGGTGGTACGGTCCGGCTGTCCATTTTGACCCGATGAAAGAAAGAGGGTGGACTACTACAACTGTACGACTGGACGCGTACATGTACATGTACATGTACACAGTGTAGCAGTTGTGTAAGCAATTCGTAGCCTTGTGGAGACTCACACACAATAGGGAACAAAACATTGTAAAGGTCTCCACAGGGCAATTTCTATAGATGAATAGGTCTCCACAAGGTTTTCACGAAATAGATATATGGGTTTTACTCAAAAACTAGGAATTTCCAAGGTGGGTTGATTTGTCGCAAATGGAAGAGTTTTAGAAAAGGGATATTAATTCCAAATTTCAGCACAAGGATACAAATTTGAGAATGTGTGGCACACTTGGTGGCACACTGCATTGTGAATCGCCCGAATTGCACGCATGACTGAAATGTTTTCGCCGACCAGCACGTACTGTGTCCATAGAGAAAGGAACTTGTCTATTGTGTAGAAATGATTATATACGGAGGGCAATAGGGCAGCATACCGTTCATCATTGAATTTAATCGTTTAGTTATTCATTACTAGGACGGCCTCGATACTTTGCAGCCATTTTAACTGACACCAAAGCGGTGTGGTAAGCTCTGAGTTATGATTTTAAAGTGGTACAACTGTGTGTCCGGAATTCAGGATTTTTAGAGAAGCAAAGTTTGCCAAAAAATTAATGTTTTCAAAACAAAAATTTGCCCTTTTCAGTAGCCAAAAATTTATTCACGGTCGAGGAACGAGTTAAGAAAAATTGGAAATTTAGAGTTTACACACAAAACCCTGGGCTGCCAGGGTTTTCAGTGTAAAACCCCAGTGCCCAATGAGAGACGAGCGGCAATGTCATTTGCATACATGGGTCAGTCCTACAGTGGGGGGTCCAAGGGGGCCTGACCGCCAAACCGCAAAGATTGTCCGATGTTGCATGTTTGCAGCCGGTGCTGTTAACGTAGATGCATCGTGTGTGTGTGGTGCTTGTGATTTAAGTTCCTATTTCTCGGAAACAAAACACAGAGGTACCGGTATAACTTTATTATAATCAAAGAGCATTAAGGGACAGATTTTGGAATCAGTGGATTCATTGATGGTTCTTCTAGGAGGCCTAGATTCACCGTTGCTTTATTCACCATATCAAATTTTAAGAAAAATAATCCTTTCGATGACTTTCCCTATAATTCTTCCTGAGCACTTATTTAATTTCCACTTTTTATGTACACAATAAAGAGCAATTACAAAGAAATGATATACAAAAACAACAACATATCATGAATTGGGAAATAAGTGTGCCTTGAGTAGCGCTTGAAGCTACACATTATTCTGAGATTCATAGAGTACACATTTATATAGTTCCTAAGTTTGTCTTGAATGCAGAATGATATCCATGTCCATTATTAATTTTGTGCAGTGTGAATGGCCTCAATAATGTAGCCTGCCCTTAATTCCCTTTAAGTTGCAGCATATGTAATCAGATCATACACAGTTTCTTGGATGTGACCCTGCAGAGTGCAAAGGAGTTGACCACAGCTTTTATTACCCTGCAGTGACTTGTTCGTGCAGCACATGCAGGGTACTTTTCAACCCATGCTATCCCTTGAAAAATAATTCGGTCGGGCGGCCATTTTAGAAGGGAAAAAAGGGTCTCCTTCCTTTTTTCAAAAACGTTAAAACATGTTTGAATTTTTTTTTTATTTGGCCTATATCAGACTTTTGAAATTTAAAGCAGATTTGATTTTATTTAAATATGAATATTATTTTTTTCTAGCTTTCAAAATATTGTTTTCTTTCAATATTTGTCTAAATCTTCCCATGCACCTACATTGTATACCCATGAACAAGAAGTTTCAAGTGCCAATAATATCCATAATCCACTAAACTGATTCATATTCAGAAATGTCTAAACCAAATAAGGTTCCAATTAACATTGAAATATTGCCCTGAAAAAATGTGTATTGAAACAGTGATTAATAAAAAAAAATCGTTTGAGTCTATGTTTAAACAACCTCATTGGTACAAGGGTACAGTATTACCGAAGACACTTTAAAGGTGCATAGCTTGATGGATAAGGTCAATGTACGTTGTGTGTGGATACGAATGCAAATCATGTTGGTTTTTTTTTTTTTCAAAGGAAAAACACCCGACCCTAAGGCCAAAAAAAAGTCTCCGGTTTCTGGTATGCGCGCGCGTCGCCGTGGCCATGCGCGTCGGCAAAATGAAAAGTTTTTTTTCAATGAAAGATGATGTCTCAAAACCGCCAAACTCACTGGTTTGACTGGAATCCTGCTGCTGCACAATTTTAACGTGTTTTTGGATGGGATTATGATCGAGAATAAGCTTTATGTGGCCTCTCTGGACTCCCATATATTTGCACTAAGTTTAGTTGGGCACCATTTGCAGTCAGCCGACATTTGAGGCAAAAAAAATCAGGTTAAAAAAAAAAAGCCGCGTCGCCACACCACTTTTTGGGCAAGTTCCATACCAGAAACCGGAGACTTTTTTTTGGCCTAAGTTTTCTTTATTTAGAGGAGCGGCCTATTGTTCCAAAGAAAATTAATGCACTCGACCCCCCTTTTTTAAAAAGAGGGGTCGGACAATTTTTTTCAAAGGAAAACACTCGACCGTTTGTTTTCTTAATTTAGGGGGTTGGCCTTTTTGTCACCGTGTGTATAAGTGACACCGAAGTATATTGACGAGGTGACACCAGGATGTTTTCCCCTTCGTTTTTATTACTCAGCCCGTAAAATAGGCAGGTGAAACTGTAACATAAATTACAAATGAGTACATAACATTACATGGAAACAATAAGGACAATAATACAATATGTTTACAATAAACTAGACAATTAGTTGGAGCACAGGGTTCATACAGTTCCAGATCTTAATGAAGTTTATAGTTATTAACGACTGGATTAAAATGCAACTCACAAATCGTATGCGGGGCTAACACCCGTCGCTACACACAATGGATGGGTATCAGATATCTATGCGGGTTCACAGGGGTTTTCTGGGTTCACAGGGGTTTTCTGTGTTCACAGCGGCGTTGTGGTGCTGTAAATACAAGCATAAGTTGACTGATAACAGCGGTGAATTACATTATTTACCATCGATATCGTAACTGGTAAATCAAAAACGCGCGTGCACAAGCACGCATACATGTACATTTTGTGCCTACATGAATAATTCGTTTGCAAACAAATACACCGATATAAAGTCAAGTAAGCCATAATTCACAGGTAAATACACAATATACAGGTACACACAAAATATGATACTATATAATAAATGTGAAATCCCCCAAATAATAATAAATAAAGCACAAAAAATGAGGACGAAAACTTACAGTCTTCGCAGCTTTCGGCGGCATGACAAAGACTGGCGCGAATCCGAAATTATCCAGACTAAATATAGAGCGAGCTCACGTGATGAATTCTGACACATACTATTGGCTGACAAACGCCCTATGACCTTAAAATTATACGCAAGCTAGTTCATGAATAATAATATATAAGATAAGGAAATATGACCTGACATTCTATGCAAATTATTCAGAACTCAGCGGTGGTGAAGAAAACTTATCGGCGACGATAACACAATTCTTTCAAAGGAAATTAATGCACTCGACCCCCTTTACAAAACGGGGTTTTTTTCAAAGGAACAATACTCGACCCTAAATTTTCTGGATTTTGGGGGTGGGACATTCTTTCAAAGAAAATTAATGCACTCAAGTTTTTCAAAGAAATAACACTCTCCCCTTAATTTTTTGAATTGAGGGGGTTGGACAATTCTTCAAAGGAAATTAATGCACTCGACCCCCTTTTTAAAAAGAAGGTCGAACAATATTTTTCTAAGGAATAACACTCGACCCTAAATTTTCTGGATTTAGGGGGTTGGACATTCTTTCAAGGGGGTCGGACAATTTTTTTTCAAAGAAATAACACTAGCCCCTAAATTTTCAGAATTTAGGGGGTTGGACAATTCTTCAAAGGAAATTAATGGTTGGAAAAAAATTTCAATGGAAAAACACCCAACCTTAAGTTTTCTTTATTTAGGGGAACGGCCTATTGTTCCAAAGGAACATTTTTTTCAAAGGAATACCACTCGCCCCTAAATTTCTGTATTTAGGGGGTTGGACATTCATTCATGCACTCGACCGCCCTTTTGAAAAAAGTGGGTCGGACATTTTTGTTCAAAAGAATAACACTTGCACCTAAATTTTCTGAATTAAGGGGGTTGGACAACTTTTCTAAGGAAATTAATGGTTGGACAATTTTTTTCAAAGGAAAAACACCCAACCCTAAGATTTCGTTATTTAGGGGAACGGCGTATTGTTCCAAAGGAAATTAATGCACTCGACCACCCTTTGAAAAGGGGTTGGACACTTTTTTTCTTTCAAGGGAAAAACACTCGACTCGGACATTTTTTTTTAAGGAAATGCACTCGCCCCCCCCCCCCCCCCCATCTGATTTAAGGGGATCGGACAATTTTTTTCAAAAGAAATTAATGGACCCGGATCCATTACATGAATTGAGGGGGTTGGACAATTCTTTCAAAGGAAATTAATGCACTCGAAAACAATGTTTTTCAAAGGAATAACACCCAACCCTAAGTTTTCTTCATTTAGGGGAAACGGCCCATTGTTCCAAACAAACTTACTGCACTCGACCCCCCTTTTTTTAAAAAGAGGGGTCGGACAATTATTTTTTCAAAGAAAAAACACTCGACTCGGACTTTTTTTTAAAGGAAATGCACTCGAAACCCTTCCCTTTGTCTGATTTAAGGGGATCGGACATTTTTTTTTCAAAAGAAATTAATGGACCCGGACCCATTTTATTTATTTGTACAAGGTGAGTCAGAAAAGGCGAAACCCAAATGTCGGGACTATTGTTTTAGTGAAGTTCTGCATGTAGCACTTTCAAAATCTAGGGTATGAAGGCCCAATCCATAGGCTTCCTTTTAGTACAAGAATCGTTCAAATCACTTTTCAAGTTAAGGAATTTTAAACACAACCACCGTCTTAAAGTTCTGTCCACGGATCATAAGAATAAGTGTTCTTTCAGCAAAACGAAACAAAATCACATGGGGATGTGTGTGAACTGTTTTTTATGGTGGCCCTGAAGGGACATCGCATATCGCAAACGTGTGCGCATACGTATGCGATGTCGCGAAATTTATCGCGAATGTGTGCGCACACGTATGCGATGTCGCGAAATTTATCGCGAATGTGTGCGCACACGTATGCGATGTCGCGAAATTTATCGCGAATATATGCGCACACGTATGCGATGTCGTGAAACAATTCGCGAATATGTGCGCACACGTATGCGAATTTGTTTGCAATGTCGTGAATTTTATTGCATACCTTGTCGCATACCTTTCAGTAAAATTCCTGATGAACTGGGGAGTTGTAGCAGCTAGTCTGGAATCTAGACGTACTGTTAGATATAAATAGGGTCTGACTAATAAACCTTCGCGCGCACGCTGTTCCTCGTGCAATCGTTACTACTAGTAGGCCTACTGTCGAGCGCAAGCTTGCTACTTGCGCAACTTTGAAATTTGCGCGCGCAAGTTTGAAACTTGCGCGCGCAAACAGTACGTCTAGATTCCAGACTAGCTGCTACACCTCCCCAGTTCATTAGGAATTTTACTGAAAGGTATGCGACAAGGTATGCAATAAAATTCACGACATTGCAAACAAATTCGCATACGTGTGCGCACATATTCGCGAATTGTTTCACGACATCGCATACGTGTGCGCACATATTCGCGATTAATTTCACGACATCGCATACGTGTGCGCATATATTCGCGATAAATTTCGCGACATCGCATACGTGTGCGCACACATTCGCGATAAATTTCGCGACATCGCATACGTGTGCGCACACATTCGCGATAAATTTCGCGACATCGCATACGTATGCGCACACGTTTGCGATATGCGATGTCCCTTCAGGGCCACCATAGTTTTTGTTTTGCTGAAAGAACCCACGCCTTTTTTTGTGGTCCGTGGACAGGACTTTAAAACGGTAGTTGTGTTTAAAATTCCGTTACTTGAAAAGTACATGATTCTTGTACTAAAAGAAACCTTATGAATTGGGCTTTCATATCCTAGATTTTGAAAATGCTACATGCAGAACTTTACTAAAACGATAGTCCCGACATTTTGGTTTCGGGGTTTTTTTTTTACTCACCCTGTATAGAGGTAACTGCCTACAAATCCCATCGGCTAAGGCAATACATGATGCAGTTGTCAAGCCGTTCCCACTGGACTGGCCCTGGCAGTGACCTGGCCATTTGGTAATGACAATAACAGGTGCCTTAGCTGGCACGCTCTGGTCATCTTCTCATCGGCCCACTGCACTCAAAATATTATTAAGGGTGACGCTGAGATTTGCTTAATGGAATTTAGATTTCCCATATTATCAGTAGAATTAAACTGTAAATTTAATTCATTTATTTTTAAAATGAACTTTCTGAAGTTGTTTTTCTTGGTTTTCTGAATTGAAGGGGTTCGGTCGCAAGTCAACTCGCTCCCGAATCAACTTGATGGGGAAAAATGTTCTAGCAAGGCACTATAGGGCGAAAATGAAATTGCGTCATGTTAGTGTACATCAACAATACACTGTTAATAAGTGATCACGTCATACACCGCTGAGGTAATGCCTTGCGGAGGTCACGTGTTTCACACAAACGTGGCCTTACGTAGTGACAGCATGGTAAAAATAAGTGTGTCGTCGGACTTCGAGTCCAAGTCAGACTCCAAGTCCCAGTCCAGATTCGCAGATTTATTATGCAAGACAACCGTATCTTGACCTCTAGATTTTGACCAATCAGCGGGCGCTTTCTTTATCGGGTCTTTGGTCATTGACCCGTTGCGTGTCATACACCTGGATAAAAAAAATCTGTGTCACGCGCTCTGTATCATGTTAAGCCCTGTTCATACTCGGCGCGAAAGCGAAAGCGGACGCGTATTTGTGACGTCGTGTCAAGTATTCGCGCTGCGAATTCGTAAAAGTTGAGCACATTTTAACTCGGGCGAATTTCGCAGCGAACTTTTCATGACGACAATTTCGCTTCGCATTCGCATTTGCGTGAAGTATGAACCGGGCTTCTCGCGATATGCGCCCGGCTGTTGTCGTATTACAAAACACTGCATTTGAATTGACCATTCAAACCATAATGTCCGAATTTGGGAATGAAATGACATCACGATCTAGTAAAGTCGACCGTCCGATTGGCTGGCGCGCGGCTTGCATATATCTGCATGTTTAGACATATCAGACGTTATACAGGAGACTTGGCTCCGTGGCTAATGGGTGATATTCAGACTATAGGCACGGTCCCTATACTGTGCCTATTGCATTATACAAACCCTCAAGTAATAAGGCCACAAAACTCTCGTATATTGGGGAAATTGACAAAACGTAATTTTGAATGCTTAGACAATCATGAGCCTATTTACTGGCCCGCTTGAACATGAGGCATCGAGTCAGAACCAAGATAGCGACCAAGACAGTAGCAACAGCTCCCATGCCCACGAAGGCGAATTCATACATTCCCGTTACATCGTGGATCCAACCTATTCAATCAGTACCAAAAAAAGAGGTTCAGAAATTAGAAGATGTAACAATTGTTTCATCTTTCTTTTTAAATTTTTAACGGATGAATCTTTAATTTGAACGTAAGTTTAACTCTGGAATGCTTATGTTGAATTATTTGTATTAATTTGTCATTTTTATCGTAATTCCTAGATAAACTATATGATTAAAGTCTTTGACTTTCTGTGTGTGTGTGTGTTTTGTTAATCCAGTAAACCAGAATTGAATTCAATTGAATTGAATAGTTCACATTTATTACACACAATTGATATACTATTCTAGAATGTGTTTTGGACCTGCGTGTTTTAAAACATGATTCTTTTAGTTTTCAATTATGTTTGTTTCTCATGTTAGTGCCACTGTCTGTTAGGGATAGCCTTAACCTGCTCCGTGGCACGGGCAGTGATTCTGGGAAGACATCCCTCCAAATTTGGTGAATGGTACGCCTTCGGTAACATCCTCAGTCTCTTTTTTCATATGGATTATTTGCTCTGAAATCGTGCGTTCTAGACTGCACTAGAAGAATGCACTACAAAGTCTCGGATTTTATATTGCAACCCAATATACTCACCAGCAAGGAATCCACCTAGTAGCTGCCCTCCACCGTGGGACAAGAACAGCCAGCTGAAGGCCGACGTTTGCTGGTCTCCGATGATTTCCCGCATCACGACAAAACACAGTGGAAAGATGGCCCCGATAGCGATCCCAGAGATTGCGGCAAGGACCGCTATGGTCTCGTAAGATGATGTGGCCAGAGGATTGAGACCGCAGCACACCGCAAAGACCAAAGACGACAAGGCGAGGAGAGTAGAAGCTTTGATGAGGCCACTATCGACAATGCTACCGTGACCGACTCGTCCTACTAGAGCACCCAGGCCGCCGTATGTGGCCAAGAACGCCGAAGGCTTGTCGCCAAAGCCTAGCTCCAGGCCTTGGGGAATGAGGAACAAATGCCACATGCTGTAAACCATGCCATTCAATACACAGGCAACTTGGTAAATGATGAATAAAGGATCAGCTAGGGCCTGAGTGTCGAATCGCTCGCGGAGAACTTCCAGAATGACCGAGAAAACTTTCTTGATATTCACGCGACTCGAATTCCTATCCGGCGACAGGTATTGATCAGATTGGTTTCCTGACTTCTGGGTTTCAGCATCGGCGTCATTCATCTTGTCCGGCAACCGAGTGTAGCTTGCTCGCATTCGATGTAGAGGTCTCAGTAAAGCCCCACACACCATGTAGTTGAATGAAAATGCACCCAAAAGTGCAAAGGCGGTTCGCCATCCATATAGTTCAACCAGGCGTTCCATTACCGGGGGGAGTACCATCACGCCGATCGTCCCTCCACTCAGAGCTACGCCATTGGCAGTGGCAAAGCTCTCAGGGAAATAGTCCATTGTAGGTTTAATAGCTGCAACTTGTATAAAAGCTAAGCCAGTGCCTGAAAATATAACAACAAGATCCTTACTTGACATCTACACCAACAAAATAACTGCCAAAATAGCTCGAATAGTCGGTTGGTAAGGCTGCCACTTGTAATACAAAAAAAGAAAAACCGACTGCACAATCAAAATCTGAACAGCATTAAAATAAGTGGAGACCTTTTAAACACATATTTGATTTTGAGTATTATTGTCCCGCTAATATTTTTACAAAGTCCATTATAATTTCTGACACCCATGCCCATGATGTCACTCTAGCATGTTCTGCAGAAGTATTATGAACCTGAAATGAAAACCGACCATTCTAATAGTTTTGCGGCAAGTTCTCTCATTGAGTTGCTTTCATTTACAGCATCAATTAGCCTAAGGTATAAACAAAGACAGGAATTGGACACAGCTGCCAGACCAAAATAAACGAGGCACAAAAGGAGAAGAAAATACTTGGAATGTAATAATAATAATAAATATGACTTGACTTTGGTCATTGTGTTCAATTTCCTAACAACTGTAACAACTCAAGGCATATCGTAGTGAACGACGAAAAGACACGTTACAAATTAGTCCAAAAACCCGACCTACAAATTCTGAATATTCTGACCAAACGTGACCAAACCAGGCAGGACGCAAATACATGTATAATCCGACGTTTGCCGAGCACGTTTTCGCCGACACTCGGATTTGTTTGCAATAGCTCGGGTGTTTCTGCCGTGATTGTTATCAAACCTATAGCATTTTGGATTTCAGTAAATGGCAGCTCATGCATGTTTGCGCAATAGGCGTGGGTGGGATTACTCAGCCGGTGAAACATCTATTCATTTGCACAACCGTTTTCATCGGTTGCGATGAGATACCACTCAGCACTCCAGACTCAAGAACATTTTATCGTCGTTTGCGAGTAAGCCACGCCCCTTAGACAACCCTATAGAGTATATAATTTACACATTTTTGTTATTTCAATTTTGCGCGTTCCGCGTCCATTTGTATATCATGCAATTGGACAATATTCACAAGCTGCGTTGACGCGATTCTAACGCGATTCTAACAAGGCAATGTATGAGAAGCTCCCGGATGTCCGGTAGGCAGTCCTATTATGATGCAAACCTTTTTTTTTTCTAGTTTCTGCATGTACTGGCACCGTGTCTAATGTATGCAATCGGAGAGGGCACTGCTTATAATGAAATTATCTTCCAGCAAACTTGACGCACGTACAGTACAGAAGAGAAGAAACACGCTTTTCACGAAGATTCGATTATTCTATTTACACGTGCTTGCAGTAGGATTGTTATGTGTCTTTGTACTTGTCCAGTTTGTTAAATATCACTTTCCTTCTTATACATACACTGCGTCAAATTGAGAATGAATGGTGTTGAAGTACATGAGGAGTCTGGAGGATTAAGGAGGATGAATGGTATTTGAAAAGGAAGAGGATTTTGGAGGATTGAGGATGAATTCTTTTTTTTTTTTTTGAGGCCGGATCGACTGTCTGACGATTTTGAAGGTTTGAGGTGCTTGGTATTTTTCACTGGACCATAAAAAAGTGCAAAATTTTGGAGGATTTTGGAGGATTGATGGAGGTTCCTAGCTAAAAGGGCCTAGGGAGTTAGGTGTTTTCGCGATAAATTTATCATCAGGAGCTCTTAAAATTATGGCGATTCACTATGCAGTGCGCCATCAAGAGTTTGCTACAGAGAGTTCATTTTTCCCAGTGCATTGGGGGAGACGGTCTACAAATTCGCAGCGCGGGACATTTGAAATTGCTAGTTTTTTCCGGTCAGTAGTTTCGTAAGCGTATGATTCTAGCATTTGTTTGACCTTTTCTTTTTCTTTTTATTAATATTATGTTTTTTTGTAAGGCGGCAGAACGCTATGCCCCAATCTATTCAAATGGGCCGTGTTTTGTCGACCGCAAACTTTTAAAAAATGGACTCTCCGTGGCAAACTCTTGGTGGCGTACTGCATTGTGAATCGCCCGAATTGCTACGCATCTTGTGAACCACAGCAAATCCGTTATGACCTCCTGAAGTAAAACAAAATATTTTAAAAATCACAAAATGGCCTGATTCGGGGAGAATGCAAAAAGAACAATCATCTTGTCCCGTGATGTTGGCTAAATTCATAATCAGCCAAGAAAGTACCGGTTTGCTCCTCTTCCAAATTCAACATGTTGCTGTAATGATAATTAATTTCAGGTGAATTCGAATTATACATACTTATCAAAGCAAACATCGCTGCCATTTGGGTCATCGAGCACGAAAAGGACGCTGCCACGGTACCAATACCAGCAAGTAATCCTCCTGCAATGGTAAGCTTTCGGGAATCCCATACCTTCATTAGGGCACCAATGAAGGGACCTATAAATAAACACAGATTTTGTGATGTCTCAGGGCCATGATTGTCAGCAGAGTATAATAGCCGGCCTCATGAAAAGCTGATGTTCCTCGGAATTAAGATCACTAAATCCAATTAGTAGATATTTTGTGATATGCACAGCTCGTGTATTGTTCTAGTTCAATTCTCAGCTGTGGAATTGTAGGCCCTTACGAAGTTATAAGTGTAAAATGATGCGTTACCAATTCAATGAAAATTTATTTTAATGGCTGTAGCACATATGTTTAATTAAATCAGAAATGTTTTTTTCATGAAATCTTTAAGCATCATCTAGTACGGGCCGAGTCCAAATAATTTTCGAGTACTGATAGTCGAGTACGGGCCAAGTACTTGTGTGTACTCGAGTACGAGTACTCCAACACTGCTAATGGCCAAATTCTGGCAAGCTAGCATTGGTCTAGAATGCATTTGGGAAGTTAAGGAGAAATGACGTAAAAATGGAGATTCTTTGGTTCGAATGAATCATTGGTTCGTATAAAGACAGGAACGTGTTATCAATGTAAGCTCAACTGACGTCACGATGACGTCATCACGTGTCATGTGAC
Organism: Patiria pectinifera; assembly: GCA_029964075.1. NCBI lineage: Eukaryota > Metazoa > Echinodermata > Asteroidea > Valvatida > Asterinidae > Patiria > Patiria pectinifera. The sequence goes on along the minus strand of CM057149.1, from coordinate 22,913,836 downwards.
TTCACATTAAAGTGGCATTTTGCTTAGGCCTATATCTAGCGAACTAAAGGTCAAACTCAGTTGAATTTGGTGTTGTGTATTATACATGATATTTAGTGACAATGAACCGATGAAACTTTTTATCATCACATGTCACAGAGCCATTTCAAAAACAGACGAAACAGCTTGTATGCGTACACGAAAACACTTTTTGTTCCATTTTTTTCAAATTTACAGCTTTGGAGGATTTTTCATTAAAGAAAAATAAAGTCCGACTTACATTAAATTTAAATTCATTTCTTTTATATATATTTCCTCATGTTTTTAGGGAAGTACATCCCAAAACCTCATAGCTACACTCCATTTGCTTATGTCGTTTGGGGGAAAAATCGCTGTCCAACAGCCGCACCGCTTAATTAGAAGTTTTGTTTCATGGTAAATATAAGCTCCATTGCACGGTCATGCGATTGCTGGCTCTGACCAATTGCAGGCCCGTCGCCAAGGAGGGGGGGGGGCTGGTCGGGACAGCGATTCCCACCTCCAAACGGCAAAAGCCTTACATATGTTTGGGTTTTTTTATGGGAGTGGGCCCCCTAGTTGGGGCTATTCCCCCCCCCCCCCCCCCGATGCTCAGAGCTGGCGACGGCGCTGACCAGATGACAAGGATTTATTTAGGTGTCTTATAAAACAAATAATGAATATTTCACATTCGTGCAAAGGTAAGAATAATTTCATGAAGTGAAATTGCTCCATGTTCCATTCCACTCGACTTCGCTTCGTGGAATGGGACATTCAATCTGTCACCTAATGAAATCATTCTTACCATTAATACAGGGTGAGTTAAAAAAAAAAAGATCCCAAACCCCAAAAATTACATTTCATATTGAAAAAAAAAAGGTAGCACCAAAAAATAATGATGACTTGAAAGCCAATTTCATAAGCTACCTTTAGATGACAAAAGACTCAAATTGCTTAATCAATTCAAAGAATATCACCATTTAAAGGTAATGACCCTAAAACCTCATTCGTCCAAAAATGAGATTTAAAGAATCGTCCCGAACTACAGTTGTTGACAGTTGTTGAAACAAGTATTCTGTGTCGTTTTCTTTGTTGTTCCAAACAGTCAGAACACACAATAAGTTGCTTTTTTTTGGACGAGACAGGTTTTATGGTCGTTGCGTTTAACTGGTGATATTCTTTGAACGGATTGAGCAATTTCAGTCACTTTTTTTTTCTAAAAGTAGCTTATGAAATTGGCTTTCCAGTCATTAAATTTGGTGCTACATATTTTTTTTAATATGAAATATAATTTTGGTGTTTGAATTCCGCTTTTTTTTACTCACCCTGTACGTTCGTTAACATTCATCAATTAAACGAATTTTCAGCTATTCATGGGTCAAAGATGCCCAGTTATAGGCGCAGATCCAAGGGCCGAAAAATTGTGCAAGAGAGATTTCGGCTCATGGGGAGATAATGTTGCTGAAATGCCCGTGCATTCCCTGTGCTATGAAGTACAACCTAAATAGCTTATTATTTCCTCTATCTTGGGCAGAATAAAATATTGGAGCATTATATATATACTTACCGAAGATAAATATGCCAAAGCCTAGTAGGAAACTGCAGATAAGGCCAGCCACTGCCGAACTGGTAGAGAAAGTTTGCACAAAGTGTGGGAGAAATAAGCCGAGCGACTTGTAACTACCCAGACCAATGAAACACCAGAAGAAGCGAGAAAATATAATCATATATCGCCAGGGGTGAGGAGGTGACGGTGGCAGTACGGTCCGGCTGTCCATTCTGAAATAGGGTGGTCTACTGAGTACTGCTAGTACTACAACAGACTGTAGTTGGATTGACCACAGCGAACAGCAACCCTAACTGCCCCTAAAGCTACAAAATACTAGTACTACTGAGCAGAACCTGTAGTATGCATTTCTTTCCATACAAGTATGCTCCACACATGTAGTATTCTGTGGTATCTTCGATACGAACACTACACAAGTACATGTACAGTGTTACGCATGGACACACCAAACTAAAAGCTCAGTAAGTCACACACGGCAGCAAATGCAAATTAAATGGGAAGAATAAACAATCAGCCAAAACAAAAGGAATATGTATTTGAACAACCAGCAATTAACAAGGCGGGGAAACGATGATGTCAATTCATAGAAATTAAGGTGCACGACTTTTAATTATTATTCATAAGTCAATCCAAATCAGAGTGAGATCAAGGAAATGAATATAATTATACAATTTATACAATCATAATTTAAGTATCGGCCGATTATTACGCAAAATGAATTAATGAATGTCCGGCGAACTGAAGAAAACGTAGGAGGCCGGGTTGCTCTGTTAACCGATGAAGGGGCGGCGTGACGAACGGCGTCTTGTCACCTCGGGATTTCGAGGTGTCGTCCAACGAGTGGAGCTTGGCTGACTTGACTGAAGAAATTAACCGCAGGACTTGACTGACGACGAGGGCTCACCAATAGTTCATGCTGTCTTGAAGCTTGAATCTTGAGCATGGTGAAGAGCCAAGGCGTGGAAAGAACGGCCACGCCCAAGAGGGTCCACTCCAGGTTGCTTGACTTGAATACAGGAGCTGGTTCTTCAGTGTTGTCAGCGGTCCGCCTGCCCGTCATGGCATGGCTAACAGAGGCTTCGGCATGGGAATGTCTACCCAATTTATAGTGGGCCAGCACATTCCACTATTTCACTCGAAGTTTATGCAAAGTTAATACGAAGGTAAGTATTTTGAAGGGTTCGGGCCCAGAGGATTAAGCTGATAATCCCTCATCGGCTGGCCTGACCTAAATACATGGAATTTAAATCCCAGCTATAACAACAGTGATATGGTAGAATAGCAAGACTATTTGCACCGCTGCGAACGTAGAGGGCAGAAGAGCATAATCAGAACGAATCGGGTTGCTGCGAGGGAGTACGGTAAGTGGAAATCGGTTTTGGTTTGCCCTACAGGTTTCGAATGCTCCGAAGGGAGGTAACCACTAGTTTTGACCCCACCTACCCTCCCCATCCAAAGTGGCTGCTTCAGGACTCCGGTTTCTATACGCTCTAATTTTTTTACCCATACCTAAACTAAACTAGTAGACCCTGAGCCCGAAACAAAGCAACGTTGCAAATAGTTTACTGTGTAAGCAATTGCACGCATGACTGATTTGTTTTCGTCGACCTAGTTTTTTTCTCAAGGGAAGTGCGGAGGCGGGGGAAGACGGGGGGGGGGGAGCGCAACAGCCAAACGCGAAAGGCCATCTGTGTGCCTCTTCCATTCGAAAAATAGAGGGGGTTTAAAATGTTGGGAAAATTAACATCCGCTTTCAACGGCAACCATTTTGAAACTTTGAAAATTGCTTGTTCTACATGTATTTTTTCATAGGACAAATCTGCGATGCCCTATATAGCTAAATATCTTTCTTAAGACACACTCTGACCATCCTCCGTGCCCCGACTGTGTGCTAAATTCCATGCTTGTATCATCAAAGGCACAATTCCCCCAAATAGTTCCCCTATCTGTCCCACAGGTATGCTGTCCGCCAGGTATGGCGAGCCAAAGTAAAATTTATATAGCATTAGCAAAGTCTTTTAAACAATTCAGTGCTATCGATGATGTCTGTAATGTACTAAAAAGATATCTCTAAAGGATTTAGAGATTCTTTGAATCATTTAAAGATATTTCTAAATCGCGTTTAATAATTTGGGCAGCATTGAGCTGTTGTAAAAATGTTGGTAACATGGGCTTCTGTAATTTTATTGACGACCTCGCGATTGATGATGACTTATGATATAAAAAAAAAAAACTGGCAACACCTTTCACTTCAAATGCAATACTTAACAGGCAACACCGGCGATTTCATCATTGTATTCGCTGGCAACATGATTGACTTGAGCGTGCAAAGCGTTGTATTTAGTGGTTCAACGGAGCCGTAACCGATTAAGAGATATCTCTAAATATTTAAAGATATCTTTAAATCTTGGAATGCATGAAGTTGTTGTCTGATTATTCAACACACAATTTGGAGATATCTCCAAATGATTAAGAGATATCTCTAAATGAATTAGGGATATCTCTAACTCATTTAGAGATATCTCTAAATGATTTTGAGATATCTTTCTATGATTTAAAGATATCCTTAAAACATTTAGAGATATTTCTAAATGAATTACAGATATCTCTAAATAATTTAAAGATATCTTTAAATCATTGACAAAAAAAACTCTTTCGTGTGTCACTTATTTATCAAAATGATTCGTCTTTTAAACGATTGGGAGAAATCGTTAAGTATTTAGAGATATTTCTTAATGATTAAGAGATATTTGTAAATATTCAGAGACATCTATTAATCATTTAGAGATGTCTTAAAAAAAATTAAAGACGTTGCTAATTTTAATAAATGCTGCTATGGCCATGGGCGGAGATCCTGGGGGATGGGGGATATATCCCCCCACCTTTGACCGGGGGGATGACCAATGTAATCATCCCCCCACTTTTTCAAGGCAGGCGTACTAATTTGGGCAGGGTCCGTAACTTGCCAATACCCCTTGACAGGCCAGCACCACGCAGCCCATGCAGCAAGTGCAAGTGTCGTTCGCTTACCGTAATTTTCGGAATATAAGCCGCCCTGTGTATAAGCCGCAGCGCTCCAAAAACTTCAGAATAAAATTCAGGCCACAGTGTATAATCCGCACCATCGTATAAGCCGCATCATTTTATGTACATGTATTGTTGATGTACCCTAACGTGGCGCGGCCCCCAACGTGGCGCACTTTGATTTTTCGCCTGTAGGGCCTAGCTAGAGCAAAAGTTTTAACTGAAATTTCACAGAAAGTGACATTTCATCAAGCTCTAAACACTCCCGTGAATTTATTCACCCGTTACAAAGTTAGAAGAAAAAAATATTTTGGCGTGATTTTCCGATTTTATTTTCAAGTGCAAAGTGAACACTTTGAAAATGCCCCGAAAAATAAGAAAATAAATTTTCTGACGAACATCTGGCTGGGTATGTAAGTAGAGATAATAATGATTTATCAGAATCTATCAAGTTAACAGAAATTCTTAAATGTTAATTTGGAATTTTCCGAGATTTATTTAAGTGCGCCACGTTAGGGAACACTCCGCGAATTTGTGCCCAATTTCCAGACGCCACCGTTTTTAAATTTCGGATTAAATTTTATGAAACCGAAATAGTTCACTGAGGTTAAATAGCCTGCATTAATAAGGTCAAAGTACCAGTATTTTACTGCATTAATTTGAGGTTTGTCAACAAACAGGTTTGGCAACACTACACGAGGAAAGTTGGGTAAGCTTCAAAGTGCGCCACGTTAGGGAACACGACTATATTCATTAGCAGAGGATTATAAACAGGACCGCCGCAACAACTCTCTTATGCATGCAGTGGCGTAGCCACGGGGGCGGTGGGGCGACCGCCCCCCATGAAACCTTGTCTCCCCCCCCCCCCCCACTGAGATTTTGAGTTTCTAAAAAAATTATCATTTATCTACATGACGCCATGGGCGTCAATCCTGGGGGGACAGGGGGGACAGGTCCCCCCCCCCTTTTTTTTGAAGGGTGGGGGACACAATATCAAATGTCCCCCCCCCCCCAGACTTTTGAACTCGTGTCTCATTTACAGGGCCCTATTATGTACAACAATGTATCTTTTGCTTAGAAAATATTGGTTAAAGTGGTCAGAAATTGCCTTAGATAGCACCACAGAGCATTTAGAATCAAAAAAATTTCGGGGCCCTTAAGCGGGCCCCGAACCCCACGCCTATAGCTCAGAATTCTGGTAGCTGATTCAATGACTACAACCTCGAAAACAATGTTCAATTTTTTTCTGATGCCTTTAGCTAAGAAAACCTCGAAAATTATGTTTAAATTATTATCTTTTGTGCTAAGATAATTATTGGTTAAAGTGGTAAGAAATTGCCTCAGATCACACCACAGAGCATCGAGAATCCAAATTTTTCGGGGCCCTTAAGCGGGCCCCGAACCCCACGCCTATAGCTCAGAATACCGATAGCTGATTCAATGACTCCAACTTCGAAAACGATGTTCAAATAATTATCTTTTGCTAAGAAAATATTAGTTAAAGCATGGAGGAAAGTGGTAAGAAATTGCTTCAGATCACACCACAGAATATCTAGAATCCAATTTTTTCGGGGCCCTTAAGCGGGCCCCGAACCCCACGCCGTAAGGGCTTCCCGCTTCGCGCTCACATCAGTTCTGATCAAGGTATGTCCCCCCCCCCCCCAACTTTTGAGAAGCGATTGACACCCCTACATGACGCCCCCCCCCCATGAAATGTTCCAGCCCCTCAGCGCCCTCCACTGCAAACTTCTTGGCTACGCCACTGTCGTATTAAGGTATACATCATTGTCCACCATTATGTTTTCATAGTTTTTGTAGAGTGTAGACCAAATCACATTCTAATCATACCTTACCAAAATGCATCTAAGCATTATTTTGCATTAATTATTTTGTAAATAATTATACTTAAAATAATGCATAGGCATTATTTGTGTTGCTAGGTGACCAGAGCTCCATTGTGCAAAGATAGCTTAGGCCTACACTTCCAAATACATTGGATGAGAAATTTTAGTTTTGAAAATCTTTATATTTGTTAATGCTTGAAGGTGTTAAATATTGCTCTTTTATTGCAATTCAAGCTCAAGAAAAGGTTGAATTTTGACACCATTTTGCACCAAAAATTGTGTAAACCCCAGGGCTCTGGGGGCGAGGTTACCTCAACCCCTAGCAAGGGCTTTGCGCCTCTCCCCCCCCCCCCCCGGGGGGCCCTTAAGCGGTTTCTTGGACCCCGTGCCGTGTCGCGTTCCACACAAGGATGGCCTTTCAAAAATCATCCCCCCCACCTGTGACAAGAAATCTCCGCCACTGGCTATGGCTCGCCATAGCCAGGTGCTTTCTGTTGTTGCTTTCGAAGTACAGTGGGTTCTGACTCCTTCCGTCCATATCTCAATTGTCTAGCTGCACGGTCAAGTTGCAAAAAGTAATTGCACAAACCAATCCACTAAAATGTATTTTAGGAACAGAATTCGCCAATCGAGTACCAATTTACTCAATGCATTTTTGTCATTATGTTTAATTTGTCGAAGACTCTCAAATGTCAAAGTGTTCATGTGAAAGTTATCTGAGGCAAGGGTTTTGTCGTCCCCGCTTTGCAATCAACTGATTACTAACGACCACGCAGCTCCGATAACAGTGGCTGTTTGTTAGCTGGACGTGCGACGAGAGGTCGTTCGGCTTGCAAGCAAAAACTGGTAACTTGATGGAAAGGACAGTGATGTTTTGGATGGAGAGAACAAGCTGAAGAGTTTCAGTATTGACTGTACGTCAGAACTTCTATATAAAATATAAAAAAACTCTCCGAGAAACCATTTTATTAAACCGCTTATCGTCATGAATTTCGACACGTATCATTTAATACTGAGGTTTATTTTCAACCTCGTTCTCTTGGTCACCCTGTTGTCGTGCAGCTGTACTTGCTCGTCTGACAGCATAGCGCATCAATCTGCGCTTTTCGAAACCGGCTCTGGGTATGACGTTGAGCACCGTGCGATTTCGTCTGTTCGTCTAGCTTCGCGCACACGCTGTGCCGCACACTGTCTTAAAGAGCGGCATTGTCGATTCTACAGTTACGCCAAAAGTAACCGCGATCGGAAGTGTGTTTTGAGGGATGCTTCTGTCGTGTCACCAACGTTGCGGAACGTGAGTTATTTCACCAGACACGGTAAGATCCCAATTAGCGAAAGATGTAAGTTTTTGTTGGTCACAGAGAGCTTGCGTATAGTACAGTATACACATAATTATTACGCCCGCGCAATGTCTTGACGCGCGTCTAGTCTGACGCAAATTTCATGTACTAGCCTATATTAGTGAACCACACGTGACCGTGTTTCAGCCAACCAGGATAAAGAATCAGCAAGAGGTGTGTTATAATCCTCATTATATACTTGACTAGAGGCCGCGTGATTACTTGGCTACGGCATTTCACACATTAGCTTATCGCCGCTCCGTAGATGTTTAGTTCTGAAAAGAACTTGTCCTGCTTATTATCAAGTTTCGCTAGCTAGTTGCAGTTCTGATAAGAACAGTCCTGCTTTAAGTTCTAGAAGAACTTGTTTGTGGTCTCAACGTTTCGACTAACCTAGTCATCGTCAGGAGACTATACAGCCATGTGATTGCGAAGGCCTAAGCGGCGCCGTTGTTAAACAAAGCTAATCCGATCACGTACATGGACGCTATATCAGAGCAGTGAAATTCATGCGCTCCCCAAAAAAACATGTTTTTTAACGTTGTGTTTCTCAGAAAATATGCTCAGTATGATTAAAATGTTCAATAATAACGGAAGAAGAAATGCTAAACTTCATGTCTGTCAAAAAATCTTCGTCATCGATGCCGAAACGTCAATACTGGTACTGGAAAACGTCCCCAAATCTATGAATTTTTCTCGATTTCTAGGAATCCCCTCAAGTTGTTATTTCACGAGTAGTTGAACACATAATCTAGGTATCTTTCGAATTTCAGCTGAATCTGTTGTTGCAAACGCTAGTGTTATACCTTGAACTATCTCCAAGGAAATTTTCGACGTGGATTTTTTTCGACCAAACTCACGTGCATGGTTTTCAGGTTGGCCGATTTGGGGGCAATAATGCTGACGAAAGTGCATATTAGCCATAGAGCTGTATTAAAGATATAGTCCATCATTTGTAATTTGTGCATAATTATTGTTCGTTTGAAGCAACAAAAGTGTTCAAAATCTAATGAAGGATTCTGAACAACTAACCTGATGAAGTTTCAGCTCAGCTTCAGCTGTATATTCCGAGAAAAACAGCATTCTAGGATCTCAATTTCAAACCAAAAGTTGCTGAATCATGTTTTGAATTGGGCCTGAATTCAGCGTCCGAGACACGTTCTCACTGAGCCGATTGCAGCTATACGCGATGTCGTGCACTGATCCGGCGAATAATAGCAACCGCGCGCGCGTGTGCGTCGTGTCAATGCTTGCGCGCGCTTCGCCGAATAACAAAAAGAACTACCAATTTAAATTTTCCTACGGAGCGTCTCAAAACGCACCATTGGAATGGCCTTCTTTTGTTGATTACTTCAAAATGACAGCTTGCCAGAAAGAATAATTTCACAGGGAGAAAAACACATACTATCTTTCAACCAAGTATGTTTTTCAACAATAATTATGGCCAGTTATTTTTGGGATTGCTGCAAATGATGGACTATATCTTTAAATTACTAGAACGCTCACTCTTAATTCTTGCGCGAGGAGACGCTTTGAAGCCTTAGATATAGAATAAAAAGACTAGATCGGCAGCGCGTGCAAACGTGCGGCATCAGCCTCGACTCCAGGGGCTCGTGCTCGTTCCTTACACTAACCCCTGGCTGTGATGATGACGTAAATGACACTGAATGGCTATTCACAGCGTACTGCGCGGGCATTTCGAAGATTGCACGCCGGGCGCACCCATAATGCGCTCGCGCTCGCGTGCTTAGCTTTGCACGTAACGTCACGTACGTAAAAAAAATTATGATTCAAAAGTCGCGAAGCCTGTACGATATGGATTATGTCGGCCGCATTTTTCGCTAAGAAAAAACCCTGTATCTGTGGTTGTAAAGGTACGAAAGGGGTACGTACATTTAATACGAATCTTTGCAAATTAACACAACGTCCAAACGTTGTGTTTGAAAGGATTGATTCTTCAAAATCACAACTTTTAACATTTTAAAGATGGCGCCGGCACGTGAAACGGATAAACTGCAGCCCTAATTATAATGTACCGTATTTTGGTATATTTAAATTACACAATTCCAGGGGTTACGATCGCGCAAGGCATGATGGAAAACAACATGGCGCTGCAAGATCGTATCCACGGGGCACGAGGTTGGTGCGGCATTGCATGGAGGGTCACGTGCTGGAGGAAAGGTACAAATCGCGCGCCAAACGTGATGACACGTATGTTTCAGCCGCTCATTTAGTTTGCGCGCATGCGCACTCAAAATATGAAATACTGATAATCAGCAAACATGGATGCCTGCTGTCGCAGTTTGACCCACTGAAGTATCGGTCAACATCACGCTCGAAGTACTTTGATAAATTTTTCTTTCCACGTGGACAGGAATTTAAGGCAATCAAATTCACTTTTGCAAACCTTAGCGCAATAAAACAGAGAGTATTTGATCCATTTTTTTTGTTTTTCCGTGTCGTGTAGTACGAAAGTATTGGGTCACAAATTCAAAACAGGCGACAGTTTAGGGGATAATTTTTCAGTTTTGTCGAGTAATTGTAAACTTGTCTTCACTGAAAAATGGTAAAGGATGCCACGGAAAGTGCGATGTATAAATATCAATTAAGTCGGAAACCGTTTCAATGAGAAAAGTAAGGTCTCACGTTATACGGTTTTTTTCGTTGAATGTAACGTTAGTGTGCACGTACCTGTACACAGACCCTGGAATCTGGCCCGTAAACATTGCTAGCCACGCGCCGCGGCGCTCCGTTTGTAATCTTTAGACGCGTTGGAAATGTATACAATAACTGAAACGATGGGTTTCCTCAAAAAAATGACGATTTTTATAAGCTACAGGTTTCCTTCTAACATCAAATCACCTGTAAAATGAAAATAATCTGTCATCCTTTCCGATGGTACTACGGCTGATCTAAGGTAAACCCGGCAAATTGTCCAAATGTGTAAACCAAACTCAAAAGCGAACGATGTTTTTCCTTTTCATTTTGTACGTTTTTTGTCCATAATTATTGGTTTTTTTATATATATTTGAAAAAGTTTTTAGCGCCGTTACCACACTGTAGAGACAATTTGTATCTTTGTTCACTTGGTCTACTGATAATTTTTGGTTTGAATCATCTTTTAAGTACGTTTGAGAAGGATACATTTTAAGACATGAAAACCAGACAATCGTTCAGTGCGTCGTCTGCTACCGCTGTTTGCAAGCCGACGACGCGGAGGAAACCATTGCACATGCGTGAGAAGACGAACTAAATGCACGCACGGTCTATGGGGCTGAAACATACGTGATGAACGCAACGCCGTTTACGCGTATGATGCGTGTTTATTTGAAACATTGAATGCCAATAGCTTTAGAATAAAAAGACATTTCATATCTTTAGCTAATACACAGAGAATAACAAAAAGAAAATATCGTTCTCGTATGTTGTTGATTATTTCAAGCATTATCTCGAACATGGATGCTTAGGACTATAAGACTAAGTCCTAAGGACTTAGTCCTATAGTCCTATAGATGCTAAGTCCTAAGTCCTTAGGACTGAGGACTATGTTTACTTAGTTCATTATGTGAAACAAGTAACAACAACACAGCTTCAAGTCATTGATAGATTTTCAAAAGATTTACAAAAGCCTTATTTCTCATGCAACAGAATGGTGGAGGAATGATGTTAATTTATGTTTACATCATACCGCAAAAATATATTTACAGAACATATTTTTGTTCGGGGGGAACAGAAGGATACTTCCATTTGTAATACGCTTATGCATTTAATTGAATTCGAATATTCGTAGAGTAAAAATGTGGGGGGTTTTTACATGAAATTAATGCAAGGCCCCTTGGGGAACCACCCCGTGCTGTAGTCGGCTGTGCGACAGACGCTCCGTTCCACTCGGAACGCCGCTCAGGTGCGCCAATCGGCGAGGAAGGGGCGGAGCTTCGACCCGAGGCGCCCACGTATTTTTCACTAACACAACGAATGTCATGGCCCACGAGAGGCTGCCCCGGTACTTTTGTGTGAGCGGAAACGCAACGGGCGCAGCCTCCGTCACGGGGCGCTCCAAACTGAATTTGCCCATGCACCGGGGGCAGGAAACCGTCCGATTACACCCCAGGCTACGCACCCTGGAATAATGCGGGCGGGTCCCGCTCGGCAAGACCCTTGTTTCCAGTATTACGGCCCGGCCTATTTTGACACGCACACGAGTCAAAAGAGCGGAGCTGATGGAGTTGCTCGGCACGAGAGTCTATGGAGCAGAGCCGGTGCAGTTGCTCCGCACAGGAGTCAATGGAGGGGAGCCTGTGGAGTTGCTCCAAAAGAAGGTACCCATAACGTAGTCAGACCTTGAGGAGCTTCCGTCGAACTTATCTGGGAGCATCATCATTCTCCGACCCCTTTAATTAGGATGATTAGGTTATTAAATGATTAGGATTTGCGGCTTCCTGCTCTGCCGTCAGTGGCGGAGAAAACATGGCCCAGGGGCCCAAAGAACCCTGGGCGCAGCTTTCCTTCAAAGCGGAAAGGGTGGGCTCGGTTTCATATGGAAGCACCTGGTGGTGGCATCAAGTGGGTACCTTCCCTTGGGGAAGTGCATTGCGGGCCGGCTCTGTGGGTTCCGGCGCCATACTTCGTGTAGCCGGCTTCGCTCCATTGACTTCTGTGCGGAGCAACTGCGCCAGCTCTGCTCCATTGACTCTCGCAGGGAGCAACTGCGTCAGCTCCGCTCCATAGACTCCCGTCCGGAGCAACTCCACCAGCTCCGCTCCGGACTCCCGTGTGGAGCAACTGTGCAGGCTCCGCTCCATTGATTCCCGTGCGGAGCAGTTGCGTCGGTTCCGCTCCATCGAATCCCCAGTGGAGCAGCTGCGTCGGCTCCGCTCTATAGACTCCCGTGTGGAGCAACTTCACCAGATTCGCTCCATTGACTCGTGTGCGGAGCAGCTGCGCTGGTTCCGCTCCATTGATTCCCTTGCGGAGCAATTGCGCCGGCCAATTGACTCCCGTGCGGAGCAGTTGCATCGGCTCGTCTCCATTGAATCCCCATAGACTCCCGTGCGGAGCAACTCCTTGAGGAAGCTCCTCAAGGTCTGACTACTTGATCCATTTGAGAGCGTTGCTGCAGTCAATCATTGGAGTGAGGCCGAAAGGGGGCGGCTAAAGAGGCATTGGCAGATATGGCGGAAGGAATACGACGCTATCCTAGACAACTGTCCTAAACTACCCACACGAAGATTTGGCGGTGGAGGCTTTTCGCAATGCCCTGGGGACGAGCAATTGCAGCGCCACATTTTTGCGAGGAGAGCCGCGACGTTTACTGAGGCGCTTACCCTTGCGACCGAAATAGAGGTATTTCTTGAGTCGCAGGCCCGAGGAAGCCGGGGCTAAAGACGCTAGGGAAGTAGAACAACCTCCCTAAAACCAAACTGAAGGAAGGGCTCCGGCTGTTGGGGCATCGAGCACACAGAGTTCCCGCCCCCAAGTGGAGTGCTACGGATGTCAAGAACTCGGACACATCCGGCGGAACTGCCCTCACGAGAAGCACGGGAAGGCCCTATTTCTCGACAGGAACCCGAGGACTCGCCGAGGGGCCAATCGCATAGCACGGGAGAGGCACAGTTGGGGAGGCCAATGGTGGCAGCCGTTGATGGTACTGGACAAGACAACACCACAGACCTGGACGGGCTCTTGGGAGCCTGGGACCACGAACAACTGAAACAAGAACAACACATTGACTCTGAGCTGGGCAGGATCATGCAGTGGCTACAAGAGGGAGTCCCCATGCCTAGCTGGACGGACGTGAGCGTACAAAGTGTTGATGGGCCAAGTGGGAGACATTGCGACTGTCCAAATGGGTCTTGCAGGTGAGATGGGAGCAGCCCAACGGCAGATCACCGGCGTGGAAGATCGTGGTCCCACGGGCGAAGGTGGAAGATGTCCTGACACTGGCCCATGACAAAAGGACTTTGGGACACATAGGGATTGCCCTGGACGATCGCACGGTTGCGGCAGGCCCCCGTGTACTGGAGGGTATTGCGACGTCAAGCGGAGGACTGGTGCCTTAAGAGTCATTTCGTGTAAATACTTCATATAAGTGTCCACGCTCAAAAAATCGAATTTTTTTAAACTTTGTGGGATGAAAGGACTTAGGGAGCAAGTAACCAAAATAGACTTTTCAAACTTTTATTTTGCCCGTTGCCATGGTTACGGGCCATTATGTGTTTTGGCCATTTTTCGGCAATTTTGAGGCTGCAAAAATTCATTTTTCGCGTTTTTTTCAAAGGTCGTCAACCCAAACTGCAAAGTAATGTCACAAAAGTAACTATATCACGACAAAGTATCATCCTTACCCTAAGAAGAAAAAAATAAAAACACTTCTGAAAAATCTCTTTTATACTATTTTTAGACCCTATAATATAGCATGTTTTTACAACTAACAAAACTGCATTTTTTTACCCTATTTTTATCCCTCCAAAATGGCACTTGCCAGGGCACTCAGAATAATTTCCCTCCGGCTATGGTTAGTTCAGACATTGGTCTTTTTATATCTGGTGAGAAATTTTTGGGTTATTGTATAGCCTTTGTGTAGTAGCGCTCCAAAAATGGTAAAATTCACAAAAACCTTAAAAAGTGTATTTTCAGTGTTTTCCTTTTTTGGGGGGTAATAAACTTGTATAATTGGTATTGTTCATGAATCAAGCACATTTTCACAAACAAAATTAGACTGTTTATCATTTTTAGACCATTGGATGAATAGTAGGTCGTGTACTTCCCCCCACACCTGGCTAGGCCCCGCCCACTCCCCCTGTACCACCGAATTTTGAACTTGTATGTTGCATAACGAAGCAAATGTAAATAAATAATATGCAAGTGAACACTTTAGAAATAACATAGAGATCCTTTTCACAGCCTCCCCTTCCCCCACCCCGGGAGCATTGCTTGGGGTCGAGGGTGGGGTGTGACCACCCACCAATAACTTGGCATTGTCGGTACAATTATTGTCACATGGGCAAAACTCATGTGTTTGCAAGCCGCAATGAATAATGGACATATCCATTGTCCTCTGATTGAAGTGCACCATCATTCCAATGATGTCCAGTCCTCCCCTCCCAGTTAGGCCCCGCCCCTTTCCTTGCCACCAAATTCAGATGTTGATTTCTGCATGTATTTGCCTAAATTAATATTGTAAATAGATATCAATTTGCAAGTGAAGCTTTCATAATCTACACCAACAGGCGTACCCGTCTCACATCCCACCCCTGTCATCCCTCTTCCTACTCCGGTACTCATTATGAGCAACTACCCCTCCCCCTCCCAAAGAATTGTACAGAATATGTATTATTGTTAAGGTTACATATTGCCTTGCGGAAAGTCCACATATTTACATACACGATGTAGGTTTGGCTATTTTTTTGTCAACGTGGAAGTGGTTTGGAATATCTGGAAAGTGCAGGGGGGGGGGTGTAATATGGATACATGTACATGGTACATGTACATAATGCTGAATTTTTTAAAACAAAATTGCATTTATTTTATTATTTTCAATTCAGAGAAGTGATATGGCGATTACGAAAGCAAATAACTCATATTTTTATATTAAAATACATGTACTTTAAAACAACTATCACTCTAGTGAAAACTCAAAATGGCCTCTATTTTGATTGATTGAATTGAACGTGTAAATATGGTCAGATCGAGCACATATAAAGTCGAATATAGTACCGTTGTGGGTGCTGCTATGCCCTCCAAAATCGTAATTTCGTAATCAGCATGACATTTTGAGTCTCTTCCAAACTGTCATCAGCAGTGAACATGGCCACACTTCTGTGGTGCATCCATTGTTACATGGCAAGCAATCTAAATGTATTGGTGCTTATAAATTACAGGGTTTTTTTGTATACAAGCAGGGAATGTTTTGTTAATGTGTTAATTAATAAAAAAAAATCAATTTCCCCACCGAATCACAAGTGCTTACAAATTTTAACCTTTTTGGTGAGTATTTTGGGTTTTTTTCTGAAAGGGAGGGGTACAGCACACTGTGATCCCATGTTGATTTGCATATGCTTTGACCGACTTTCCTACAACCGATGTGGCAGAAAAATATTGGTTGACCATTACTCTATAATGTGACATTCTTGGTTCTATTGCTGTTACCACTAGAGGTGTTTTTATATATTTTTCCAAACTCTTGTCTAGATAACATTTTGGGCATAATTTCTGTATTTTTGTGTAAACATTCATCCCAGTCAAGCAATTGTATGCATCCATTGTCACTGCCATAGGGACTTATAATTACTGATTTTATTCCAAAAATGTATGGGTTTTCAACCCGAATTGGCAAAACTAAAGTAAATATACACAATTGTGGTGATGTTATTTAATGCTCTGCAATTGATTCACGTAATAACTATCAGAAACGTACATCAAAACAAAGAAAATGGTACAGATTGAAAGGTGAAAATTACATGCGCTTCTCGCACCAATGGCGGCCACGTTACATACTGAGCATGTATTGTTGTTAATTATATAGCCATGAATTTCAGTCATAGGATAATACTTCCGTGATAGGCTTTGAAAAATGGAAGTATTTTTGACTTTAGTTTATGAGCACCGATGTCTTTACAACGGTTGCCATGGTAATGATAAGCACACTACAGAAGTGTACTTGGTGCCACAAAATTTCATGTTGATCAGGTAAATACAAATTTGGAGGACACTTTCACTAAAAAAATACTTCAGACCCTAACTACATGTATATAGCCAAGTCAAGTCAGAGTGAAATTCATGCAATCAAATTGATGCTGTGTTCTCTCGGAGCTTTCACTGGAGTGATCCTTGTTTTAAAGTACATGTATTTCAATATAAACAAATAAGAGTTAGTTGCTCTCTAAATCTTTTCCGTTTTGAAAATAATAAAATAAACGTCATTTTGTTCACCACACCTTTTACTGTAATTCCAATGTAACTTGCAATATAAACAAATGTGTAAAGCGTACATGCGTGTGCACCCCCACCCCCGCGACATACACACCCCTTCTCCTCCTCACTTTTCGGATATTTCAAGCTGCCCCGTGTTGTAAAAAAGCCACCTTACATAATTCAGACTTTCCCCAAGGCCATATGCATGTATGTAATCTCAACAAAATCGTACTTGTTGACTTGTTGGGGAGTGCGTGGTTCTCTTTTGAGCTTTGGGAGTGGGGGTGGCAGGGGAAGGGGCTATCTGTGAGACGGCTGTTGGTGTAGATCGTAAAAGGTTCACTTTCAAATTGATATCTAGTATTTACAATTTAATTTAGGCAAATACATGCAGAAATCAACATCTGAATTTGGTGGCAAGGAAGGGGCTGGGCCTAGCTGGGAGGGGAGGACTGGACATCATTTGAATAGTGGTGCACTTCAATCAGAGGACAATGGATATGGCCAGTATTATTCATTGCGGCTTGCAAACACATGAGTTTTGCCCATGTGACAATGATTGTACCGACAATGCTAAGTTATTGGTGGGTGGTCACACCCCACAATCAACCCCAAGCAATGCCCCGGGGTGGGGGAAGGGGAGGCTTTGAAAAGGAACTCTATGTTATTTCTAAAGTGTTCACTTGCATATTATTTATTTACATTTGTTTCGTTATGCAACATACACGTTCAAAATTCGGTGGCACGGGGGGAGTGGGCGGGGCCTAGCCAGGTGTGGGGGAAGTACACTACCTACTATTCATCCAATGGTCTAAAAATGATAAACAGTCTAATTTTGTTTGTGAAAATGTGCTTGATTCATGAACAATACCAATTATACAAGTTTATTACCCCCCAAAAAAGGAAAACACTGAAAATACACTTTTTAAGGTTTTTGTGAATTTTACCATTTTTGGAGCGCTACTACACAAAGGCTATACAATAACCCAAAAATTTCTCACCAGATATAAAAAGACCAATGTCTGAACTAACCATAGCCGGAGGGAAATTATTCTGAGTGCCCTGGCAAGTGCCATTTTGGAGGGATAAAAATAGGGTAAAAAATGCAATTTTGCTAGTTGTAAAAACATGCTGTATTATAGGGCCTAAAAATAATATAAAGGAGATTTTTCAGAAGTGTTCTTATTTTTTTCTTCTTAGGGTAAGGATGATACTTTGTCGTGATATAGTTACTTTTGTGACATTACTTTGCAGTTTGGGTTGATGACCTTTGAAAGTAACGCAAAAAATGAATTTTTGCAGCCTCAAAATTGCCCCAAAATGGCCAAAACACATAATGGCCCGTAACCATGGCAACGGGCAAAATATCGGATTAAAAAGTCTATTTTGGCTACTTGCTCCCAAAGTCCTTTCATCCCACAAAGTATAAAAAAATTCGATTTTTTGAGCGTGGACACTTATATGAAGTATTTACACGAAATGACTCTTAAGTGCCATAAATGCGGATCGAAGAAGCCACCGCCGCGTCCTTTGAGAGCTCCACTCAAGCAGTACGTGGTGGGAGCTCCGATGGAGCGCCTTGCAATCGACCTCGAGGGTAGGCTTCTCAGGACGAAGGCCGAGAATACGAGCATCATGGTGGTAGCCGACTACTTCACCAAGTGGGTAGAGGCGTTCCCGATTCCTGACTAGACAGCAGAGACGGTTGCCAAGACGCTCGTCGAACAGGTCATTACATGGTTCGGGAGGGAATTCGATGCTTGCCTGTTCCAAGGGGTCTGTTAGTTGCTCGACGTCCAAAAGACCCTTGTCTATGGAGATTAATTCTCGATGTGATTGGCTTCTACCCATTTGGGTAGAAGCCAATCACAGCACAGTATTTCGGGAAATAAGCGTTTTTATTCCTAAACCGCGCGCAGATTGCTTTAATATTATTCCTAATCATATAGAACTTAAGTTTAAGTTCTATGTCTATGTGACATGCGCGCAAACGATGTACAACCGCATGCAGTAATAACTTTACAGCCCTGGATAGGAAACTTTCTCCCTGCATCCTGATTCGATACCTCAATTGGCAGGTAATGGATTTATTTCGTGTACTTGGTGTAGGTTGTTTGCAACGTGCATTACGTGTTTTCAAGTTCACTTTAATTATAGTGTCCACACCTTCCCAAAATAATCCTTTCCTCTCCAAATTGCTCATATTAATATGAAATGTGATACTGCATACTTATTGGCTGGAGAAGATTGTAACATTTACATTGTGAAAAAGAAAAACCCCTAATCATTCAGTCCGTAACGTTCCAAGGGTCCAAATTTATTATTTAAATAGTTTTGAAAAACGGAGAACAAACAGTTCAAAAGATTTTAATGCCGTTTGTATGGGACGTAAGCGTGCAAGTTTCCATAACAACTACATTTGTATCATGAACAGCTCCCCCACCCGAGTGTCATGTGGTTAACCCATTTTAGGATTTTGTCGTATAGTCATCCCCATCCCCTCATTCGTCGACACGGGTTTACGCCACTGGATGGACTTATTGAAAAAGAAGACGTGATGGTACAATTTATCTTTTACACAGTGTGCCCTCGAACCTACAGAACCCAGGGTTATTACAAGCACATTTTCCCGCTACCCCCCTTCAATGGCCAGACGGTCTTGGATTTTTCCGTGCAGGCTCGTCAGGATGCTATCGTCAGTCTGTCTACAGACGGGACCTTCGAAGGCTTGAAGTATGAAGTGGGTAAGTATAGGCATTGGAAGACTACAATTTGAGCGCGCGGGTTGACTTTATGTATTCATGCAGGGCTCAACCTTGGCGGTAGCCCACGAGCCAAATGCGAGTCAAACAGCGGCGGGCAGAATCCTGTTTGACCAGTTTCTTGTTCCTAGGTCACGCACGCATGGCCCAAAAGCCTACGCGAGATTTTACGAGACTGTATTCGAGACTACAGTAAAGCACGCAAAGTACCTGGATGCATGCACTATTTGGCCAAGATGGCTAGGTTAGTGAAATGTTAAAATCGTGCTTTATTTTGATGCCAAATATAACTGCTTTTGACAAAAATAAAGTGTTGTTACGACGTGTCAAACCAAAATCATTCTTTATAGCAACAATAGTGAGGGCCGATGGTTTTTAGGTGTACATTCTATTCTTAAAAAAGGCCGAAAGAAATGGCGAGGTTCAGTAGATATATGATAGTGTACGCTTCATTTCATGTGAAACACGTGCAGGAGACTTTTATATTTTTGGTCCAAATCGCCGGTTGAAAAATGAAGACTTTTGCGAGATTTCATGATTTGCAATCACATAAAGTACGGCCGTACGTAGGCCTGAAAACAATTGTGAATAGCACGCTCGATCCGAACGTGCAATGAATGACTTAAGAATATTAAGCAGGCCATCTCGAGCTAGCTCGACCAATCAGTGGGCGTATGGGGTCACAAGGTCATACTGTGTCTGAGTTCCTTGCTGTATGCTTTTACAATGGCGACGATCATTTCGCGTTGAGAAAAATGGAAGTTGGTGGAAACATTAGGTGTACATCGAATTCTTAAAATAATAACAACATCACATTCACGAGATTTTTTGTAGATGAAGGTTCATTCTTTTCTTTGATTACTTCAAAATTTGGGAGAATTTCCTCGTTGTCGGAAAAAAACCCGAAAATTGCATCACGTAATTTTTAGTCAATTTGTCCCTGAAATAATATCATCAAAATGCATCGACATCTTTTTTTGAGAACAACATACCTTGATAGATGTATGTAGTAGGTCTGTAACTACCTAAAACAGCTTTGTTTGTGTGGACTGGTTGTGGTTTGGCATGAAAATTGCAAATTTTCTGAAGCCCTTTTTACGGCCATCGTTCGATTGCCTCGCGTTGTTGTCAGTTTTGTGGACGAGAAAATAGAGCAGCTACGCGTGACACGGCAACTGACTGTCTGTATTAAAGTAGTCCGCCTGATACTGACGTGCATTCGGCATGTTTCATGCCGTTGCGCCGCCGAGTCATGCGCGGAAATAGCGTGCATGTATACATTAAAGAAAGAACATCGTCTGGCACTGCGTTTTGCATGTCTGGGTACTAGTGGGGGGGCCAATGTACTTCCGTCGGCATGTCATGTTAATTTATGGCAACCATTATAAATGTAATCTTATGAGTCCTGAGAACAAGAAAATTGATGTTGCCATTTTTTCCATTGACCTTTAGTGACCTTGACCTGAGGTCAAAGTTCACGGGTCATTTTCACCTATAATTTGCCTTTCGGAAGGGTTTGCGAAGATTTTTGAGGCAAGTGAGCACATATTGTATTTGGTTGAGAGTTTCTCCATTATAATAAATGTTATTATTAATGTATTTATGGGTTTTGCTGAAAAAAACATGGGAAAATGTCACTTTTGCCCGAAAAGGGCCGGGTTGTTTTGACCATCTCACGCAGATTCCGCCCCCCCCCCCATGACCTCAGCCATCGAGTGACGAAAAACTATGAAACTCGGTACATGCATAGAACAACTTAACATGAACAAACCCAAGAAATTTCATGACTATGGGTTAAAGGGTTTTGGAATTACGGCTAATTAATTATTCATAAGCACGCATGGTAATTCAAATGTATACACTACGTATATGGGGAAATTCAGTTTTGACGGAGGGTAGCGCCGAAAATATTTCGCTGCGCGGCAACCTGTGGTTCGAATTTTATGTTTTTGGTATCAAAAGATGTGCAAGACACGAGGCTAAAAAGTCAGGACAGCTCAGGCCGCGAAATTAATAACTTTTCAAGAGTATCGCGGAAAAAGTTGGAAGGGGGGGGGGAAATCCGCCCCCCTTATAGGGCCAAAATATGACCAACCCTTTAATGCCTGGCATTTAAATATGAAATACATGTGTATTGTGAAGTGTCCTCTGCAGTACCGCACTCACACAGGGTGTTTGTCGGTTGAGGAAAATCCCCACTTCTTCATGGTTCTTTTGGTGCGAGCCACTCCAGAGCGGAGGTGATTTAAGCACCTTCAAGTCTTCCATCCTAATGCCACCGCCACAATCCACAAAACAGCCAAAGCCACGCATAATTATCGGGGATTTAATAGCCACAGCAGCATCATTGGCTATCATTCCAGCACAGACGTCGACGCTTTTGAATCGCTGGCCGAAGCAAGTCAACTGAGCCTTATTCACAATGAGAACCTGTCGAAGTTTTTCCACAGTGGAGGCTGGAGATAAAGTTTCAACCCTGCTCTAGCCCTTGTGAGCCACAACATCGCCTCACTTACCAACAAGATGGTCCTTGACCCCATTCCAAAGACCCGACATCGCCCAATTGGAATCAAAGTGACTGCTGCTGTCTCTTCGCAACAATTCCATTCCACCGCTGTTTCAACTTAGTAAGGCCAACTGTGAAGGCTTCACCAATGAGCTCAAACACCATCTAGCTGACATTGATCCAACCCCTGATAACTATGACACCGGTTTGTTGATGTGGTGGTGCAAGAACATCCCTACGAGCTGCCGCACTTATTACACTCCAGGCTTAGCATCCCGTAGTGCTGAACTTTACAGGAAATAGAAACGCATATGTATGAAAACGACTCTCTTGCTGTCGATACCATCTCATCTGGGGAGGAATTAATAACAGCCATATCAGAACAGCTTCAAAGCTTGTGGCAAACCCTTGTGGTAACCACCAATGTGGCCAAGAAGCCAATATGGCCTCCAAGCCTGGAGTATAATATAAAAAAAAACTCAGCCAAGTGAACAGCATTGTAACATCACCGCCAACCAAATAGCCCACAACAACTGCTACTTAAATGGTAAAGTGCCACGTTCTCCTAATAAGCGACCGAAACCCAAGCTCCGCCAGAAAGACCCCGCCATCGACCTAATTGGCTTCATCAAATCCTTCTCTGCTAATGAACTTGCGACTGGCAAAAATAAAGAACAGGAAATCAACCAAACTGGATAACGTTTTCACCAAAGAACTGAAACATCTTGGATCAAACGTCTCAAATTGGTTACTCCAGCTCATCAACACCTCCCTCGCCACACAAGCAATACCTAAAGTGTGGCAAAAGTCAAAGGTCATCGCCCTCCTAAAACCCGGGAAAGACCCAATGCATGTCAAAACTTATTGTCCCAAATCCCTTCTAAGTCACACATTCAAGTTGCTGGAATATTTCCTCCTCAACCTTCTTGCCTCTTCATTGAGAAACAACTGATACAGGAACAGGCAGGCAGGCTTCCGTCCCGGCAAATCTACAACGGGACAGCTTCTAAACCTCACTCAGTACATTAAGGACTGCTTCCATCAGAAAAAAAATAGATCAACGGCGCTGTCTTTGTTGATCTTACAGCTGCTTTTGATAGTGTAAGACCAAAATTTAGACTGACTCGAGCACACATCCCTGATACCACTCTCACAACAGGTGTTCCACATTACAGCCAAGGTCTTCACGTCACTCTTTTACAAGCAATACACCCACAGCATACCAAGACTGTGATTTAACCCTTGTACAGGGGAAAGTGACCTCATAAGGGTACTCCCCCAGACTGACCATTACGTCAGTCTATGGTCAGTCTACCTTTACTCAGAAATGATGTCATATAAGTTATGTTTTCCTTATATGACATCATCTCCTATTTTCACTCCAAGTGGTCCCTCTGAAACTGTATAAAATGTCCACATTTTTCCATTTTCATTGAGTTCTTCTTCTTCTCCCTGGGAAACCAGAGGCATAGCCATAAGCTGATTCAGCCCTATGCTCTGGCCAGTCTTCATCTACAAAACTCTTCAGAACCTCTGTCTTCTGTCTACAACTTCCGTATTCTAGTACCCAGCCATACCCATAAGCTGATGCAGCCGTATGGTCTGAGGTTATAGTTCTGTACATACACAATACCGGTAGAATATTGAGTTCTTGAAAATAAACCAGTTTTCCATATAGCCGAGCTCATAGTCATTACCAGTGTGTTTTTGTGTAGTCTTCATAGTCTCTGTTCATCCTGCTCTTAGCCACAGCTACCCTATCCTAACATATAGTATAGTCAAACAAACCAAAGGCTATATCACCAAATCTATATGTTACACTAGTGTTAACCGTTGCTGACTCCTTCAGAAGATCCTGGACATGACGGCAGACCTGACCCTTACCCAGTTTATTGGTGTTCTACTGAAGAACCATCGTTTCTTTGTAGTACATGTATTCAAAGGCAGAGTAGAGTACGTCTTCAAAGGAACGGTCCCCAAGGGAAGACGTTGACCGATGCTCTTGACCAGTCACAGCAGTGCTACACTGTGAGTCACCTGAAAGCGATCAACCCTGCTATTAAGACCCAAGTGTGTGCCTCCTGGGTTGACCAGGCTTGTGGCGTCTCCCCCACTACATGAGATGCCAATCAAGCCTGCAGAAGCCTTACCTACAGGATCCAATGCAGGATGCAAGACCTGGAGGTGCTTAAATCACCTCCGCTCTGGAATGGCTCGCACCAAAAGAAGTGGGGATTTTCCTCAACCTACAAACACCCTGTGTGAGTGCGGTACTGCAGAGGACACTTTACATTTCATATTTAGATGCCAGGAACTAAAGGGTTGGTCATATTTTGGCCCTAATAGGGGGCGGATTTTCCCTCTTTCAACTTTTTCTGCGATACTCTTGAAAAATTATTTATTTCACGGCCTGAGCTGTCCTGACTTTTTAGCCTCGAGTCTTGCACATCTTTTGATACCAAAAACATAAAATTCGAACCACAGGTTGCCGCGCAGCGAAATATTTTCGGCGCTACCCTCCGTCAAAACTGAATTTCCCCTATACGTAGTGTACACATTTGAATTACCATACGTGCTTATGAATAATTAATTAGCCGTAATTCCAAAACCCTTTAACCCATAGTCATGAAATTTCTTGGGCTTGTTCATGTTATGTTGTTCTATGCATGTACCGAGTTTCATAATTTTTCGTCACTCGATGGCCGAGGTCATGGGGGGGGGGCGGAATTTGCGCGAGATGGTCAAAACAATCCGGCCCTTTTCGGGCAAAAGTGACATTTTCCCATGTTTTCTTCAGCAAAACCCATAAATACATTAATAATAACATTTATTATAATGGAGAAACTCTCAACCAATTACAATATGTGCTCACTTGCCTCGAAAATCTTTGCAAACCCTTCCGAAAGGCAAATTTTAGGTGAAAATGACCCATGAACTTTGACCTCAGGTCAAGGTCACTAAAGGTCAATGGAAAAAATGGCAACATCAATTTTCTTGTTCTCAGGACTCATAAGATTACATTTATAATGGTTGCCATAAATTAACATGAAATTTCAACGGGAACCCAAATCTAGTACATTGGCCCCCCTACTAACATAAATGCATAAAAAAAGGACGTGACGGAAACTCTGTATGTTTTCTCCGGCATACCGTCTGGCCTTTTCATGAATGAGCGTGTTGCCAAAGCGCCCTCTATTTACTCTGGCCATAAGCAAAGCATGGATGCGTCGCGGGACACAGACAATATATTGCACGAAAGGCACTCGTTGAAAGTTAATGGCCTACGTTTGCCTAATCTGGTCGAATTTTACATCGTAGAAATTTCACGACAATATCGATGGAGAAAAAATCCATGCGACTTAATTCACATAGCTGTTCTGTGTCTGTACTTTTTTTTGGTGCCTTTTAGGGTCCTAAACACATTTTTGAAGTTAACAATGAAAAAAATCCGATGCTCTGGAGATATCCGAGATGGCGTCCAATATGGCCGCCAAAAATGGTCAAAAATGGGAAAAAAAGACATATATCAGCTGAATAATGTGATGAAATAATAAATAAAATGGTTAGGTATATGTTTTTTACCCTCACAAACTCATTTTTGTTATCTTTTTCTTGCTATCATGCTTCAAATTCAAAGTGGCGGCCAATATGGTGGCAAATACGGCCGCCAAAATGGTTTTTAAAAATGGGGAAAAGGGCATATTGGCCGCCATTTTCAATTTGAAGCATGATAGCAAAAAAGATAACAAAAATGAATTTGCGAGGGTGAAAAACACATAGCAAACAATTTTATTGATGCTTTATCATATTATTAGGCTAATATATGCCTTTTCCATTTTTTTTACCAATATGGCGGCCATATTGGCCGCCACTTGGTACCAATCTTGAATTGGAAGCATGATAGCGAAAAAGAGATACCAGAAATGAGTTTGTGAGGGTCTCAAACAAATAACCAACCATTTATTTATGCTTTAATTATATTATTTGGCTAATACTTGTCTATTTCTCAGTTTTTACCATTTTTGGCGGCAATATTGGCCGCCTTCTGGGATATCTCCAGAGCATCGGATTTTCTTTACTGTTAACATCCAAAATGGACCCTATCGGGCACCCAAAATGGTGTTGGTTAGTTCGAGGGGGGATGCTCGGGTTCCCCCACAGATACTCTGGTACTTGCGCCGATAACGAGTGGCCGCGCCGACTGTTATATCCCCCCCCCTAATTGTTATCTTTGATAGCTTTTGTGTCGCAAATGAAAATGGGACCGAAAAAAGTGAAATAATTTTTAAAAAATTAAGTGATAAATAACGATTAAAGATATTAATAAGTTTAATTTATTATCTATTAATGAATAATTTATTAAAAAATAATGTACTAAATTTATTAATATCGTTAATCATTTTGTATCTGTTTGAATTCAATTTTATTAGATAATTATGTTTGCCTGAAGATAAAGTTATATATTGTATACACATTGCTGTTTATGACAGTCTGGTGCAAACAAACCTAAACATTTTAATGCGGACTAGTGAAATGGCCCGCGGGTTAGTTGAGAGTCTGATTTAGTAGTCTAGTTTACTAGTGAAGAAAAAAAGGTTAATGGCGAACCCTGGGCATAATGCTGTTGTTGCTGTCGTTGCTGTTGTTTCTGTTGTTGCTGTCGTTGCTGTCGTTGCTGTTGTTGCCATTGCTGTTCTTGCCGTTCGTGCTGTTCTTACTGTTCTTGCTGTTGCTGTTGTTGTTGCTGTTGTTGCTGCTGTTGTTGCTGTTGCTGCTGTTGCTGCTGTTGTTGCTGTTAATGTTGTTGCTGCTGCTGTTGTTGCTGTTGTTGCTGTTGTTGCTGTTGCTTCTGTTGCTGTTGTTGCTGTTGTAGCTGTTGAAGCTGTTGTTGCTGCTGTTGTTGCTGCTGCTGTTGCTGTTGTTGCTGTTGCTGCTGTTGCTGTTGTAGCTGTTGTAGCTGTTAATTGTTGCTGTTGTTGTTGCTGCATGCTGTTGTAGTTGCTGTTGTTGCTGTTGCTGCTGTTGCAGTTGTTGTTGTCAATGTTGTCAATGTTGTCAATGTTGTCCACGTTGTCAATGTTGTCCAAGTTGTCCACGTTGTCAATGTCACTTGTTTATCGTTGTCACTGTTGTAAGTACTGCTGTTGATGTTGCTGTTGTTGTCGTCCTTGTGTCGTTGTTGTTTACGCGTTGAGTTATATATTGCGGTGGTTTTTGCTGCGTTTTTGGTTGCTGTACATGTCGTTTCCGTTGTTGTTTGTCGTAGTCGTAAATTTCTTCTTTTTTCCTCCTGTTGGTTCTGACAGTGATTGGTTCAAATGCAAACAGAAACACATTCCTGCGCCGATGCTGGCATTGCGGATATTTAACATCTGTTGCAACGGTGGGCGTGGTCAGCGAGCAAGAGATGCGACGCTTCTGGCTGCGGTACGACCACGGCACCTTCACCCTTGGCAAGCACCAACAAGCGGCCTTCCTGGACACGACCGACTCAAACCCTCGGGCTGATCCCCCCAGATTTATCGGCTTTGGGAGCTGGAACTTACCTGTGGACTGGGTGATCCATGTCAACTGCCCTGCATAAAAAAACATAAAAGGCAGTTAGGGCGCCCGTCGTTTGTTGGACACCGGGCACATGTGTTTGATTTGAAACTCACATTGATGTTATACAGGGCCGTGTTTTGGCGGCCCCTGGCGTCACAACCGTAACTAAAAATGTGTTTGTGACGTCACTTTGTAACGAATGTTTTGGTAGCTTTTTCACGATTTACAAGCACAAGTCGGGCAGTTGCTTTTCCAGTATTTTCCCTTGGCAGAGTAATAATTGTTATACATGTACATCACCTTTAACCGACTGTACAAACCCACTGTTTAAATCACTTTGGTGGTAACAAAGTAATGTCGTCTGCTCATATTGTTTCCGCCATCTTGAAACGTAAGTGAACCGATAGCAAGTCTTGGTTCATCTTTGAGGGGAACAATGACGTCATTTCATCAGTGTAACCGAAGCGCCAAAACGGTCCCGAACCTGAAACATGTTTTTGGTCACAGCGCCAAAACGCGGCTGTGGTCGTTGGGGTTTATATCATCATATCACAGTACGGGACATTATTTGACGCTTGAGGCGGTGGTAGAAAAAAAGCCCCGAATATTTAAGATTAGACATAGTCGCTTATTTGGCCCCTTAACTTCTATTTTAAAGTTCAACAAAGAAATTGACCGAGCAAGGCTTGAATAGAACCTGCGACCTCAAGATTGCCGTTTCGGTGCTCTACCAACTGAGCTATCCAACCCTATGTTGGCGGTTACCCAATTTGTGTCTATATTCAAGGGGCGCTAGTCCGAACCAAAATAAATTTGGCAGTTTCTATAATAATTAGATACACCTATGGAGTACCGAAGTGTGACGTCATTTAGAACCAGAAAGTGTAGGGCAAACGAATGGAGTACGCGCGGGTGTTGGTTCACGGACTGAATCACGCGCTAATGTCTTTACACACATTTTGTGCGCGTGACGTATTCACTTCGGTACTCCATACTAACATTTTAGGAAGACCTCCCAAATGCTTTGTACACGCACATCAAGGTCCACGACAACCTCGTCCCCAGTGCTTACTTTATTTCCAACCCCGTTTCCAATAGTAAGCCCTGGATAGGAAACTTTCTTCCTGCATCCTGATTCGATACCGCAATTTGCTAGTAATGGATTTATAACACGTAGTTGGTGATGTTAATTTCCAATGTGCAGTACGTGTTTTCACGATCATTGTAATTATTAAGTCCACGCCTTCTCAAAAACAGATTGTAACATTTTAACTTTAAAAAATCGTGCTTTCATAACTCATGGCGTGACGAATTGAAGCTGTTTTAACCCCAGACACCGCATACAAAAACAAACGCTAATGAAACGCACATGCAGGCACCAGATTACTCCTCATTTGCATTGTGTTCAAAAATCTTGCACATTCAAATGATCCAATACCAGGGTGAGAGAGCAGCTAGTGGTGGGCGCGTACTGCTCGACACCCTGGGGACGAGGTTGGGTCCACGATTTGAAGGTGTGTCTGTGGGCGTACACTACATACACCCCGAGGACGAACAGACAAAGGGAGAACAAAAGATTATTCGTTGATCTTGATCGTTAACGGTCTTCAATTGTTCTTTTATGTGCTAAGTCTATCGGAAAGGAAAAGGCAATGGCATGTCCTCGAGAGTTAAATTAAACACCACGTATGTTGGTGTGTGTGAACACATGCTAATGGTGTTGATCCATGATTTCCTATTGTTCCTCTTTTGTTCATACTCTTTTGTACACGTTTTCTAATCGAGGACGTCTTCGAGTTGATTCTTACCCACATCAATTACACAAGGATGTTTCACATGCGTGTCCTCGATTTGCACCATTAACAATCACACCCACTCCCGTGTGTCTAATTTTCTCGAGTTATGTTTAGACTGCGGACTTCAAACTTGTAGAATGTAGCCAACCTACCCAGCACTCCATCCATGCAGTACAGAAAAGAAACACGGCGTAAACACGGATGCGTATCTCTACTTTTCTCCAATTGTATTTGGTCTGCAGACTCTAAACGTATGCTGCACATAAGTAAACACAGACAAAACATACATGCTTATGTCTAAGTTTTTCCAGTTATATTCAGTCCGCGGACTTCAAACTTGTGTAGAATGTTGCCACACTATCCAGCTCACTATCCATGCACAAATATTGGGAACTGTTTTTCATGAGAAGTGGCCAAAAAATCCGAGACTTAACGAGTCATATCACGAGGGGCCGATGCCCCGACGACAGGCAGTCAGTGGCAAAATCATGCACAGAAAAATAAACACAGCCAAAACATAGTTGCGTATGTCTAATTTTCTTCAATGATATTTAATGTGTGGACTTTAAACTTGTTGTAAAATTCTATGTTGCCACGCTGTCCAGCTCACTATCTTTGCAAAAAATCGGGGAATTTCTCATGGCAAGTGGCCGAAAGTACACAAAATATGGGGTTATATTATCAGGGTCCGAGGCCCTGACTGACAGGCAGTCAATGGCAAAATGCTCACATAAAAGTAAACACGGCCAAAACATAGATGCGTATGTCCATATTTTTTCCAAGCTATATTCAATCTACGGACTTCAAACTTTGTGTAAATTGTTGCCAAACTATGCAGCTCACAATCCATGCAAAAATATCTAGAAATTTCTCATGACAAGTGGCCAAAATTGCGAGACTCAACGAGTCATATCATCAGGGGCCGCGTCCCCAACTGACAGGCAGTCAATGGCAACATCCTGCCAAAAATTGTTGGCCAAAAATAGATGTGTATGTCTCATTTTCTCCAGTTTTATTCAATCTGCTGACATCAAATATGTTGCAGAATGTTCAACACTATCTACCTCACTATCCATGCAAAAAAAATATCGGAGTATTTTGGATGACAATAATTATTGGCCGAAAATCCGAGACTTAACGAATCATGTCATCAAGGTCCGAGGCCCCGACTGACAGGCATGCAGTGAACGGCAAAATACCACAGAGATAAATAAACATGGCCAAAACAGATGTGTATGTCTCTTTTTCTCCAGTTATATTCAATCTGTCGACATCAAACACGTTGTAGAATGTTGCTTCACTATCCAGCCCACTATCCATGCACAAATAGCAGAGAATTTCTCCCAAAAATGAAATTTAAAGTGTGGCTGCACCGTTGACAATATAGTATGGGGGATTTTCTCACCTTTTATTTAACACAGAACCTTCCAATGGAAGGCCTACTAAAACCAATGTCTTGCGTCTACATCAAACAAGGCCGGAGTGTTGTTCATTAATCGGTTTTGCCTTGTATGATGAGTTATGGCAACAACTCCGTTTTTGACATAATTTGTAATGGCTGACCATCATTTAGATAAGCGAAAAGTGGCATTATAGGATACTGGATGCATTTCTTAATCGCCGCAATTTTTGATATTAACCCATACAAATCCAGGTGTGGACATTTGTGTTTGAAACATCTGCCTTATGTGAAAAACATGTCCCAATAAATTCTCATTTGCAACTTTTTTAAATTTCTCACCAGAGAAATTTACGGGGTGTTACGAATGGCGCATACACCGATCAAAAGTAATACATGTATTCCTCCTATGTAACGTCCATGGATTTACGCCCTTGTATTGAAAGTAGACATAAATATGTGGCTCTCTCCAAATAACATGGCAATAAAGTCCATCTTATTGACGAGTATTAAACTGAAAACAGTTCACGTTATGTGCATACTCTATTCCCAAGTTATGTTTGGGTGGTTGTTTTTGGATAGTCTACCAGTACATGATTGTCTGTAGTGCAACAGATCACATCCGCTCAAAGATCTTAACGGAATGTTTGTCTGCGATAACGACGTCACCAGCGGGGGTAAATGCCATTTGGAACGGCATGTGCAACCCATGAGCAACTGTTGATGTGAATGCACCACCAGAGTCGTATTTCTGCACTTCATCCGCTCCAAATGCCTTGGACTCATGAACAGCGACATAGATGTTGCCATCATCATCGCACAGGACACCAGTCGGACTAGCTGGTTCCCCGTTCAGTTCAGTCATTACGTTGAACACCTCACTGCCCTCAAAGTCAACACACAGCATCCTCTTCTCCTGGTAGTTTGTGA
Organism: Patiria pectinifera; assembly: GCA_029964075.1. NCBI lineage: Eukaryota > Metazoa > Echinodermata > Asteroidea > Valvatida > Asterinidae > Patiria > Patiria pectinifera. The sequence continues at coordinate 22,882,214 of CM057149.1, read as the reverse complement.
AGATCAGGTGCTCTTTGTTGCTAATTGCCACGTAATTTTTAACCATCTCGTTTGATATGATTGCAATCAACGATCCGTCCAAGTTATGGACACTGATGATCTTTCTCCCATCATCAGCCACTGCTACTCGTTGCTTGTCCACAGCAATACCAGTAAGCGCTATCTCTGATATCTCTGATAGCCCCTCTGTAAACTCGCAAACAAACTCCAGCTCTGAGTCGAAAACCTTCACTTTCTTTTTGTCTGTGACGAAAAGCAGATCCGCACTGCTCACGGCAACGCGCCAAGGATTGTTCAGCTGATCACAGTCGGGTCCTTGAGGAACTGACGTTTTGAATTGGCCAGTGGAGGTGAACAACGATAGCCGTTTCTGGGTTGTATCGGTTACAGCAATGTCCCCGTTGCTGAAGCATGCAACATCCACGGCATACTCGAACTCCCCATCACCGCTGCCTCTCTTGCCGAACTCGCCCTTCAACTGCCATACCTCGTTGTCGCAGACTCTGCCGAGATCTTCATTACTAACAACGCTTTGACACTGAACTCCGATGAACGACGGTCCATGATTCACCGGTTCACACTTGAGCTCCTTCTGTAATTCCAAGTGGTGCATCACCTTCGGCTCGAGCTCCAAAAGCTCGAAATCATCGCATTGTCTCATTAAGTCATTTACGGCCGTGACGATCTGATCTCCGCGTTCCATCTGGTCACGGTTGTGCATGAACGCCTTTTTGTACTCACTGTCTCTCTCCTGACCAAGTTTTTTCACTCTGGCGGTGAGACGTTCAGCCTTATTTCTGATTTTTGCGATTTCTTCTTCAGCTTTTGCAGAAATGTCACGACACGCTTGTGCAACGTTACATTGCAATCTATTTCTCGCCCGTTCTATTGATTGTTCGGTGGATGTAAACTTCTGTTTGTTTTCCCCAAAGTTCTGAAGGATGTCGATGACACTCGTCCGGAAGGATTTCATTGAGTCGGCAATGTCAACGCAATTGTGCTCATCTCCCCGATGCTCCAATATTGCACACTTTGAACAAATCAGCATATTACAGGTTTCACAGTGAAAACATATGGCATGATCACCATGTTTTCTACATTTTGGTGCGTCAGCCTCTGTAACATCTGCTGCTAAAACCCTCGATTTGTCCAATTCATGTGCTGGAATGATGCGATGGTCTTTATTGGTACTTAATTGCTTCCCAATTAACTGCTGCTGTTTGTTCATTTCATCAACAAGATAAATCAGCAAGAAGCTCGGAGAAAGACTCTGCAGTCTGTCATCTGCAACTAGCGTCTCTGTCCTACAGACTGGACACACTATCTTATTCGTGCTCATCATCTTCTCCAGACACTTGAAGCAGAAGCTATGCTGACAGTCCAGCATCTTAGGATCCTTGTAAAGAAAGCAACAGATCGGACATTCCAGAAACTGCTGGCTGACGTGCAAGGATTGGGGTGCAGCCTCCGCCATCTTTCTTAATTCAGCTATAAAAAATAACATATTCAGAGAGCGCTTATTAGTGAAATAAAAATTCAAATGTTTGTGTTTTTTCAAATCTAAATTTCAAACAAACCATGTCCCGAATATTTACCTGAGTAAAAATATGTTAAAGTCGCTGCCTGTGGTTACACCTCTGTAATACCTCACTCTGAATAGTTATTTCTAAGGCTAGCCAAAAAAAATGTCACTAGTAAGAACGGTTTTCTCGAATGTATCAATACTCCAACACACTGTTAATGACTTGTACCCGTCACTGCTTACGTGCCGAAAATGCATGCATTGTTGTGTTTGAACTTTGATTTTGGGTGCGTACATACCGAACATCACCTGATGTAGATTTCGTAATTAATTGTTTACACAAGCAATTTCAATTTATTAGTCACCTATCACATCCTGTACTTTGCTCCGTTGTCCATGCCTTATTCTAAACAGTCAAATTATGCCCATGTTGGACAAAAAAAACTGAAGTTATCTGACCTAGCCAAGATAATCATGACCCTTCGCCTTGTTTAGATTCGGCAGTGTTCTGTTTATTGTACATATTTCTAGCTGCGTGTAAAACCTTATGTTGATGATTTAGTTTTTTAACACCTGTTTTTAATTGGTGTCACAAATAATCAAGGCGATCAGGGTAAATTACAGGACTACATATTCACACTTATTATAATTATGCGTTAGATAGCCTTTAGATGTATGAAGAGCGGCCCCTTCTGGAAATAATCAAAGGCATGAATGGCCATAACGTTCCACGCGTTTTCCATAGAGGGCGCTCTCTGATGTGTACGGACGAGTTGGACAGGTTGTGCTCCTCGGATCTCAAAACAAAATTTTGAAGTGGAATCAGTGTTTGCATCAAGAAAATAACACTCGCAGTGTTCATGAGCTTGATTTCTTTTCTCATCGTTTTTAAACTTTGGATTGAGTGTTTTGAGTCACATTGTATTGCTTGTTGCCGACACATGTAACTTTGAGTTTTGAGCTATCTGCATTTTATTGTTGATGTTGTGGCGGGAATGTTACCCGATCCGTAGTCCCCTTTACCCGGACAACCCTCTAGCTTAGGATCAGTACCCCATCCGCAGCCGGGAATGCAGTCCCGTTTGGATGGAAATGTACCGCCCTATACGCGTAGCGGCACTCACCCACGCCTCTCAGCAACCTCTAACTAGTCTAAGGTGGACAAGGACAGACAATAATTAACAACACAGAGAGTCAATGACCTCAATTACTCATTGATTTATTAACACAGATTCATGTCATAATGTGGACCCCGAGTTGAATTACAATATTAACCTCTTATAAGTAACTGTTTGTCTCTGAGCCTCTTAATTAATTATTCTACGGGTAGCATCGCACTATGCGCTACGGTAAGGCAGTGCTGGATGGGCAGCATGGCGATTCCTGGCTGAGGAATAGCCCCGTAATTGCGCGTATTCCGCCTCCACTATCTCGCCCTCAACCGTTCCGAGTCTCCTCCCTCTTCTTCTTTGGTTTGAGGCAGCAGAAAGTCAAGCTATTCCGTCCAGTTGTCTAAGCCCTGTTATTGTTTGTTCGCTGACAATGGCGACGAGGTCCATCGTGTCAGCTGCGGGCCAAATGCAGCGCATTCGTCAATGATATGCTGTGCTGTCTGCTGTGGTGCTCCACACACAGACATTGAACCGGCCGACTCCTGTTCGTAAGCGGTTCAGGGTGACCCATTCCTTTCGAGGCAGGTCTGAGCCGAGTGGGGCTGTGGTGTCGGAGGTAACAGTAAATTGGCCAGGTTGGGAAGTCCGTTCCCAGTCAACCTTCCACGCACTACACAAGTTGGAGTTGCAGAGGGCTGCAGCATGATGGGAGAAGGGGCGGCGAGAGGGAAGGCGTCGACGACCAAGCTGTTATGCATCTTGGATAAGCTGGTGCAGAGGGTGATCGGCATTTGCCTCGGCCTTGAACGCAAGCTTTTCGGTGAGGCACTCTCTGCGAAGCTTTGCAGGTGCGATGCCTGCAAGAACAGGCAGGAGGTCTGTTGGAGCATGGCCCGTGACGATCCGCATGGTTTCATTGAGGGTCACATCAAGCTTCCTAGCTGGCATGGGCACTGCGGCACCTTTACTGGGGCGGCATACTCGGCAGCGCTGTATACGAGGGCAAGAGCACCAGTTCGAAGGGTGGATGTACTGGCAACCCATGACGATCCAGCCAGCCGACGCAGGAGGTTGTTACGTGCTGAAACCTTCGTACGGAGGGCTTCCAGATGTCTCCTCTTGGTGGGTTGCCGGTCTAGTCTAACCCTGAGGTAGGTGGGATCTGGGTTGCAGGGCAAGGGAGACCCGTTTTACGGTGACAGTCAGCTGGCGTTGGGCTTATGACTGGTGTTCAGGTGGAAGGCAGATGAAGTAGTTTTTTCGACGCTCAGCTTGAGTCTCCATGTCCTCTGGTAGTCTGCGATGATATCAGCTGAGAGCATCTTCTTGATCTCTACATTTGTCCAGTTTCTATCTGTGTACAGGAGGGCCAAGTCATCTGCATAGCCATACTTCCTCGATGTGGTGTGTGGTAGGTCGCTAATGTAAAATGTTGAAGAGGGTGGGGGCCAGTACTGAGCCTTGCAGGGTACTCCATTCCTCAGGCGACATGGTCGTCTTGTCTGCCCGTCACTGGTCTTGAGGACAAAACTGCGGTTGGAAATGATGTTGGCGAGGTACCGCACTAAGTGCCAATTGGAAATGGAGCGCAGAAGTTTCAGGACCAGTCCAAAGTCATAGTATAGTGTAAATTTAATGGATGGGAGGGCAAAATGTCCCTGCCCCCCCCCCCCCTCTAAAACTGATAAATCGAGAAAATGTTGAGAAATACAGGAATTTTGGGGGAAATATGTTTTGACCCCTCTAGAAAAAAATCCTGGCGACGCCCATGTTCACCGTACCGTCCAGCACACCGTCAGCCCCACTAGCTATAGTGCCTACCGTCTTTTCCCGTAGATCACTGTAATGTAAATATGGCGTGAGCTCTGAAAAGGGTTGTGTGAGACTGTCGCAACTGCCCCGCGGCTTATATAGGGGTCCACCCTTAGAGCTATTATATATCTCTATGGGTCCACCACAGACATTATGTGGGGTCTTCCTAGCGCGCCCTCTTTTGACTACGTCCGCTCAGTGGCGTAGCCAGGAATTTTTCAGTGGGGGAGGGGGGGGCGCTGGGGGGGCTGGAACATTTCATGGAGGGGCGTCATGTAGGGGCGTCAATCGCTTCTCAAAAGTGGGGGGGGGGGGAAATACCTTGATCAGAACTGATGCGAGCGCGAAGCGCGAATCCCTTACGGCGTGGGGGTTCGGGGCCCGCTTAAGGGCCCCGAAACAAATTGGATTCTAGATGTTCTGTGGTGTGATCTGAAGCAAATTCTTACCACTTTCCTCCATGCTTTAACTAATATTTTCTTAGCAAAAGATAATTATTTGAACATCGTTTTCGAGGTTGGAGTCATTGAATCAGCTATCGGTATTCTGAACTATAGGCGTGGGGTTCGGGGCCCGCTTAAGGGCCCCGAAAAAAAAAATTTGGATTTTCGATGCTCTGTGGTGTGATCTGAGGCAATTTCTTACCACTTTAACCAATAATTATCTTCTAAAAATTAATGTGGCCTGACGTTGCGAACTTAGCAAGTTCTTCTTCAGAGGCTAAAACAGAAATGACAGAGGTACATACATTAACATGGGGGTGCACCCAAACATGCAGGGCTGAAAGAAGAAACACAAAAGGAGGATTAGGTGGGAAAGGTGTGGAAAGATGCAGGGGAGGGTGGATGAGAGAACAAAGGAACAAAGGGAGCTGGCAAACCACAAGGGGTCTGGTGTAAACAGGGGAGGGACCAGAAAGGGGAAGGTCACAGGGAGTGGGAACGGACAAAAGAGTGTGAGAGTGATGATGATGGGGGGGAACAGTATGGAGGTGGAAAGGGATGAAAGATGGGGGAAGATGGGTAAACACAAACAAGGAAGACCAGGTGGATTATCTGTAACAGAAGACAATGGAGGAAGAAAAAGATTAATCATTCCCAAGTTGGATGTTGAGACCATGTGGTTGAATAGTTCGAAGACGATTCATCCACACTTTCTCTCTGCTGAGGCGAACTGAGTCCTTGCGATGGCCAAGAGATTCAATGCCCTGCAAAATCATATCAGAAATAGAGTGGTTAGGCAGGTTGAAGTGATGACCAACAGGGGTGTCTAGTTTCTTGGTGTTGACCGTTGACCGGTGGGCATAGAAACGCTTCTTGAGCGTATTCTTAGTCTCACCTACATACTGCACTCCACAGACCCTGCAAGAAATGAGATATATGACATTAGAGGTGTTACAAGTGATGTTACCAATGGTTCTGTGGGTAGTGACAGAAGAGTGGCCAGAAAAGGAGTCAGACTCCTGGATATGAATCTGGCAGACAACACATCTGGAACTGCACTTGAAAGTACCATGCTGGGTGGGAGGGGATGCATCTAAGGATGGGACTTCAGCTCGAACAATCAGGTCCCGTAGATTTCGAGGACGCCTGTGTAAAGCCAATGTGGGGCCGTTGGGGATGGCGCGGGCAAGGCGATCTGAAGTATGGAGGATATGATGATTGTCATTAGTGATTTTGCGAAGGGGAGGGAGATTGGGGTGAAACGTGGTAACCAAGGGAATCATGGGTTTGGCCATGGCATTAGTTAAACCATATTGAAGACCTGAACTTATACTTTAATAGGTACAGTGCAGTCATAAAACGGTGTAGGCCTATGCGAGCATGTTGATTGCAATTTTAAAAATGTTGTTCTTCGTAATGAGCAATTCGTGATGATAAGGGCGGTCCAGGGGGGCCAAAAGGGGCCATGCCCCCCCCCCCCAAAAAAAACAACGAAACCATTTGTTTTATGTGACGTCGTAATAAAGGCAGGCAATGAGTACACCACCATCTTTTCCTCAAAAAACATCGGTTAAAATGGTCAGAAATTGCCTCAAATCGCACCACAGAGCATCTCGAATCCAAAAATTTTTCGGGGCCCTTAAGCGGGCCCGAAGCCCAAGCCGTAATTTTTGGACCCACTTTTTTTTGGGGGGGGGACAAAAATTTCTTTGTCCCCCCCCCCAAATTGTGTTCTGGATCCGCCCTTGCGTGATGATGTGTCACTCATGTGACTATAATTAGTTCTATATCAGTGGTCATTTCATAAAACAGGGCCTTGGCCTTGGCCTTGGTCTTGAGGGTTAAGCCTTGGCCTTGGCCTCGAGGCTTGAGGGTCAAAGCCTTGGCCTTGGCCTTGGCCTTGAGGGTCAACGCCTTGGCCTTGGCCTTGGCCTTGAGGGTCAAAGCCTTTGCTCCAACACTGGGGGTCAGAGTCAAGGCGGGTATAGTTAGTGCGATTATCCAACTGGCGGTGGGCCTCATCAATGTACTGCTGACGATCCATGATGACCACAGCTGAACCTTTATCTGCTGGCTTGATGATGATGTCGGTGCGAGAGCGCAAGGAGTTGAGAGCCAGGCGCTCCTCTCTGGGGAGATTATCATGAGTCCTGTGGGGGAAGTTGTCCGGGTTAGTGACTTGGGAATTGATAACTTGAACGTATGTCTCTATGGCTGGCACACGATTCTTGGGGGGTACCCATGAACTCTTGACTCGAAAAGGCTCTGGTTCACACGGTTCACTGTCCAGGAAAAACTTACGCAGACGGATTCTACGGTAGTATTCCAGAGGTCTTGGCTGAGCTGAACCTGGTTCACAGAACGGGGAGCGGGACAAAAATTGAGACCCTTGGAGAGAAGTTTGTGCTCTGCGTCAGATATTGATGAGGAAGAAAGATTAACTACAGTGTTGACAGGGGGTTCTGGCGGTGGCGTGGTAGTCCCCCTGTCCCCCCAGGATTGACGCCCAATAATTATCTTAGCACAAAAGATAATAATTTAAACATAATTTTCGAGGTTTTCTCAGCTAAAGGTATAAGACAATTTTTTGAACATTGTTTTCGAGGTTGGAGTCATTAGAATCAGCTACCAGAATTCTGAGCTATAGGCGTGGGGTTCGGGGCCCGCTTAAGGGCCCCGAAAATTTTTGGATTCTAAATGCTCTGTGGTGCTATCTGAGGCAATTTCAGACCACTTTAACCAATATTTTCTAAGCAAAAGATACATTGTTGTACATAATAGGGCCCTGTAAATGAGACACGAGTTCAAAAATCTGGGGGGGGGGGACATTTGATATTGTGTCCCCCACCCTTCAAAAGTGGGGGGACCAGTCCCCCTGTCCCCCAGGATTGACGCCCATGGCGTCATGTAAATCAATTCTTTGTAAGACTGTATTCTTTGTAAGACTGTATGTCAGTTTGAGATTTGTGAATTGCAATTTGTACTTTTGTCTAAAGCGTGGTTAGAAATATTTTGACTTGTATTTTAGTGTCTGTTTGTGTGCAGTGTGAATTGTAGGTCGATGATTAAAGGCCTGATATTGTATTTTAAAAGTCATAATTATTTTGTGTGTGTACATTGCAAGGTATTTATTCCAACCATGTCTGTGCCAGACTCTATTTTGAAGTCACATAGTGCTTTAGTTGAGACCATAAGTAGCGCCTTCACAGATATTTAATGTGAAGATGATGAAGATGCATGTCCTTTTGATAGAAATAACTATAGCATTGAAGCTGCATAATGACAGATTCACTGCAAGAGTTTTGAAATTGTTCGAAAAGCCAAGTGAAGAAAGGGTTAATAACTTGCATTCATCTGACCTTAGTTCTCATACAGTTGAGGTGGTAGATACCATTTTGGAAGAGACTGAGCCGCTTGTTGTTGAGTCAGTTTCAATTGAAGCTGCTGACTTTTGTAATGAAGAGGTGGCAGGAGTTGTTTCTCCGACTGTGAGCGTTTTTAACGAAAGCCACCATTATTAGTCCAGCGGATATGTGACAAAATATCGATGAATTGTGCACTTTTGCATAAAAGCGTGAAACTTGGCACAGATGTTTATATTCATGCGAGAAAATGTTTTAGATGTGGAGCCATCGCAAATTTACCCTTTTAGGGGCGTGGCATCCATTTAAAAAAAGGGGGGCGGTTCTTGTCGTGCCCGCAGTGAAAATGGTTTTTCCCACTTGTTACAAAAGCAGGAAACTTCACAAAGACATAATTATATAGATTATTAGTGTTTTCCAGATTCGGAGCCACCACAAAAGAACCTTTTTGGGGGCGTGGCAGCCATTAAAAGAAAAGGGGGGGGGTCATTATTATGCCCACTTTGGAAAACATTGTGCCCATATTTCATGAACGAATAAAACGTCCCACAGACGTTTATATTCGTGAGAAAAAAAATTCCAGATGTGGAGCCATCTCGAACACACCCTTTAAGGGGCGTGGCAACCATATAAGAAAAAAAAGGGGGGCGGGGTTTTCATTATGCCCACCCTGGAAATATTGTTCCCACACTCATAGAGAAATAGAACTTTCCACAAACATTGACATTCATGAGAAAAAAATTCCAGATGTGGAGCCATCTCGAACACACCCTTTTAGGGGCGTGGCAACCATATTAGAAAAAAAGGGGGCGGGGTTTTCATTATGCCCACCCTGGAAATATTGTTCCCACACTCATAGAGAAATAGAACTTTTCACAAACATTGACATTCACGAGAAAAAAGATTCCAGATGTGGAGCCATCTCGAACACACCCTTTTAGGGGCGTGGCAACCATATCAGAAAAAAAGGGGGCGGGGTTTTCATTATGCCCACCCTGGAAATATTGTTCCCACACTCATAGAGAAATGAAACTTTCCATAAACATTGACATTCATGAGAAAAAAATTCCAGATGTGGAGCCATTGCGAACACATCCTTTTAGAGGCGTGGCAGCCATATTGAAAAAAGGGGGGGGCGGGGTTCTCATTATGCCCAACATGGAAAAAATGTGCCCACATCTCATAAACGAATGAAGCTAATTCCCACAGACATTAATATTCAAGAGAAAAAAAAGTCACACGTGAAGCCATCGTAAACACACCGTTTTAGGGGCGTGGCAGCCATAGTAAAATGGGGGAGGAGGGGGTTAGTCATGATGCCCCTATAGAGGAAAGTCATGCCTACCTTTCATTAATGGATTAAACTCCACACAGACAATATATTCATGAAAATCTTTCCTTTTTTTGTAATTTGAAGCCATCACAAACTTATCCTTTTAGATGCATGGCATCTATTTAAAAAAAAATGGGGGGGGGGGTGCTACTAATCATTTGCCCACCATCGAACTTTCATAAATGACTAAACTTCACACAAACTTGGTGCAAGATGATAAATTCATATGTAGAGCCACAGCAAACTCATCCTTTTAGAGGTGTGAGGGGCCGACTCACTGTGCCCACAATTGCAATTTTTATATTTTGTTGTTGATTTCTTATAATGTTGATTGGCCCATAACCTATATTATTTGGTAATACAATGACTTACACCAAGAGCATGGGTAAGTACCGGTAGGTTAACCCGTGTTATAGGGTTCAATGTGTGTACTTGCACCTATATTATCATGCACATCTAAATTCCAGAGTGATTTCAAAATTACAAATACACAGCACACAATGGCAGCCCTAAACTCTAAAATTTAACATTTAAGGGCCATGGAAATCCTTTTTTTAGGGTGGGGGAGTGTAAAATCCCCTACCCCCTACCCGTTGCGCTGCATTGACTAGGGTAACAACACGATGTACTCGCCTCACAAAGTGGTGGACACGTCCACTATGACTTCACATTCAATGAATCTGTGTACCCCCACCACACAACCCCTTTTGGTCAGTCAGAAAAAAGGCAGGGGAAACAATCTATTTGGAGAAGTAACACTTGTCTTTCCAGGACTACGTAACTGAGGTACCCCAGTTTATACCCCAATTCAGATATTGCTGCAGTTGAAAGGTTAACAATTGTAGCCACTTGCTTTCCAGGAGTCGCGAGAAATGATATAGCGCCCTCAAGCGTTCGCTAAAAACGCGCCCGTTGTCTTGCCATTGTTCACGAAGTTTGTTTGTCGATAAAAGTTTTGTTCGACAAATTTATCCAGAATCATCTACTGTGCACATCATTGGGCCCCATTTTTGTGTGTATTACATGTACTTGAGCATCATTGATCCATATCCTTTTAATTAAACATTGATTGTATGTTGATTGAATTGTTTGGCCAAACGAAATTGTTGTTACACAATAAAAGCTGATTGGAAATTAATTGATTGTTATTTTCCTGTGTCCTTCCCTAAACGGTTACATATTTGGCGACCTTGCCAGGACACATTTTGTTTAGGGTTGGATTTATAAATAAATAAAAATAAAAAAAAAATAACCTTGTTTGTTGTACAACTGCCTGTAAAATTGTAAATTTTAGAAGGTGATTGTTCACATGTATTGAGAGCCAACAGTTACAAATTCTTTTTTGTTTTTCCCCATTTTAAATTTGAGCATTTTTCTAGCTCCTTATCTCATCCATATAGTTAAATTCTATAACCGAGTGAACGATGGCAAGCGAAGCTCCTTCGCAGGTTGAGATAACTGATTGGTGTAAGAAGGAAGATATCCGCCCGAGCCATGCCCTACTCCTGAAAGCAGATGGCATTCTCACTGACACAACCGAAGACATCCTGATCGCTCTCGCTAAAACTGTACAGCACATCATGAGTGTCTCGCGGAGGGAGAGAGATGTTGCCACCCAGCTGCTCTGTGAGTTTGAGAAAGAGGCATCGGATGTCGTACTGCCCTCCTCAGGCGAGGTTTCACTGAAGCTTGGTGGCCGACATGTCCCGCTTAAAATTAACCGGTTGGGAGTGGTAGTTAAGAATCGGGTGAGGATTCAGGATCTTGTCGAGAAAGGCTTGATGCCGACAACTCAAGAGAAGAAGAATGAGAACCCGTTGGGGGAGGCGTTGGCACGTTGCACACTCAACAGCAGCAGAAAACTTAGGCCATTCTCTGGAAGCAAAACACCAGCCAAAGATGAAGATGTCTTTGACACCTGGATTGAGCTGGCGAAGGGTCAACTTGATGAGGAGGAGAATGATCAGGAGAAGAGGAAGCGAATTAGGGAAGCTCTTCGCCCTCCAGCGGCGAACATAATTTCCGATCTTCGACGAGACCAACAAGCTGCAACTTCTGAAGATTACTTGGCTGCTCTTGAGTTGGCTTTTGGGGGTACAGAATCTGCAACCGAGTTACATGTACTATTTCATTCATCCCATCAGAAGCAAGGGGAGACACCGTCAGAGTACTTGACTCGTCTTCAGGATATTCTTCGTAGATTGATCAGGAAGGGTGGAGTGGAGAAAGAGAAGAAAGATGGCTTGCTGCTCTCTCAGTTCATCAAGGGTATTCTTTATGATGAGATGCTTTTGGTTAACTTGCAGTTGAAGGAAAAAGTGTCACAACCCCCCACCTACCTTCAACTCCTCCGAATGGTGAGACGTGAGGAGGCTGAGCAGATGGTAAAAATGTCTCATCGTAGTGTCGATGCTCCTAAAAAGGAGGCCAAAACATTCCATCAGTCTGCAGGTAGCAAGGAAGTTGGGGAGAAAAGGAAGACTCCTACAAACAGTCGACCCAACTTTTGTTACAAGTGTGGCTTAGAAGGGCATTATAAAGGGAAATGCCCCAATGAGCCTGATGTTGAGAAGGTTAACAATGCATTGATCAAGTTCATCCATCAGGGAAACGGGACAGGGCATCTGAGGGGGGCCGCCCAGAAGCCCAAAGAATAAGGCCCGATTCCAGTTGTACAATTGGCACAGATATTCCTGCTGGTTTAATTGGAGAGCAGCTGATCGTGAAAGGCTATGTTGATGGAAAGATAGCCCATTGCTTGTTAGATACAGGGTCACAAGTGACTCTCATATGTAACAGTTTCTTCCAGCAACTGCGGAGGACCCTGTATCCAATGAGTGATTTGGTTTTGTGGCATGGTGGAAGTGGCACAATGCCATATCTCGGGTGGACCCAAGTTGAAATTGGGCTTGATGTCGGGTTCTCTGGCACAAAAGAGTCTTTTCAGACACTGGCATTGGTGGTGCCAGATGGCAGAGATTCAGATAGGCACCAGTTGGTTGTTGGTACAAATTCTGGTGTACTGCGGAATTGTTACCAGGCTGTGTTTGGTGGAGACTTCCGAAGAGTAGACAAAACTGGACAAATGGATGTACACCCAACCTGTGCCAAGATTTACAGAGACCTCGAACTCTCCAAAAGGGTTCGATCTGATGGACGCATTGGAGTCATAAAGTTTCATTCTCGGGGTACACTTACAATTCCTGCCAATTCAATGAAGACTGTAGCTGGCACACTTCGTAACAGAGTTGGAGGACAAACTACTGTACTGATTGATGGTGCTGTGCCACGCAAGTTGCCTGGTGGTTTGGACGTAGCTTGTTCTCTGGTAAAAGTTGGTGCTGGATTCAATAGAGTCAGCGTATGCCTGTTGAATTCAACAGGGACAAGTGTACAGCTGCCGAACAAGTGTGTTCTGGCAGGGGCATTCATACCTGCCTGGACAAGTGAATCTGTCTTCAGCAAGGGTGCAAATAGTGACAAAATATCTGCAAGTCCATCAGACTCGTCAAATTCACACAGAAATGATCGACTGACGACAGGGACAGAGTTTGCTAACTTACCTTTCAAGTGGGGTCCCATCAGTGAAGAGTGGCGTGATAGAATTCTAGGACTTGCCCATCAGAGGTCAGAGATCTTTTCCAAGCACGAGTGGGATGTTGGTCTCACTGATGGAATTCAACATGAAATCCGACTAAGTGACGAGCAGCCTTTCCGCGAGAGATCTCGGCGTGTGTCCCCGGCTGACTTGAAAGATCTTCGGGATCACTTGCAGCGATTGTTGGATATTGGAGTGATCACTGAATCAAAAAGTCAGTATGCATCTCCAATTGTCATCGTCCGTAAAAAGAATGGCCAGATGAGACTCTGTGTAGATTACAGGACTTTGAACTCCCGTACCTTGCCCGATCAGTATGCAGTTCCCGTTATTCAAGATGCTCTTGACTGTCTACATGGATGTAAATGGTTTTCAGTGCTAGACCTGAAATCAGGTTATTACCAGATTCCAATGAAGCCTCAAGACAAGGAAAAGACGGCATTTGTGTGTCCAGCTGGTTTTTTCCAGTTCGAGAGAATGCCCCAAGGCATTAAGGGAGCACCAGCAACATTCCAACGACTGATGGAACAGTGTATGTCAGGTCTGAATTTTGATGAAGTCCTGGTGTACATGGATGATATCATAGTATTCGCCCCAACCCTGGAAGAGATGGAGAAGCGGCTGGGTAGGACCTTTGATCGTCTCGCTCAGTATGGCTTAAAGGTGGCACCGGAAAAGTGTCAGCTGTGCTGCACCTCAGTGAAATATCTTGGCCATGTGGTTTCAAGGGAGGGTGTCGAAACTGATCCTGCAAAGGTGGAGGCGATCCGATCCTGGCCACGTCCAGAAAACGTCAGACAGCTGCGCTCTTTCTTGGGGTTTTGTGGCTACTATCGCCGATTTATAGAGGGTTTTTCCAAAATTGCTAAACCTCTCCATCAGCTCACTGCAGGTTTCCAGCGGCACGATCCTTCAGCTAAGTCTGCGGGCAGGACACACATGGATGGACGGGTGTCTTTCGGTCAGTTATGGACGGCAGAGTGTGACAGTGCGTTCAACACGCTCAAGGACAGGATGTGTGCTGCTCCTGTATTAGCCTTTGCGGATGTAACACAGCCATTTGTGTTACACATAGATGCCTCCCGTGATGGTCTTGGAGCAGTCTTGTGTCAGGAGTCATCAGGGAAACTGCGCCCAGTAGCTTATGCTAGCCGAGGGTTGACCCGCACTGAAAGAAACTACCCCGCACATAAGTTAGAGTTTTTGGCCCTCAAGTGGTCCGTCACCGAAAAGTTTAAGGACTATTTGTACACAGCAAAAGGGACGAAGGTGTATACAGACAACAACCCCCTTACTTACATACTCACCACGGCAAAACTCGATGCTACTGGCCACCGCTGGCTAGCTGCCCTCACCGTGTTTGACTTCACTTTGCACTACAAGCCTGGACCAAGCAACAAAGACGCCGATGCATTGTCTCGAAGGCCTCACTGCCAAAACTTGGATGTTGTCGATCAGAAGGAAAAGATCCACATCCTGGAAGCTCGATTGCAGGGTGAAAGTGGCGAGACTGAAAAGCACTGTGATGTTGAAGTCATCCATGCTATTTCTGCCAGCCTCTTGCCAAGCTCTGCAGGCAGTGAAGTTGATGAAACCCCAACCTATCCTTTAGTGCATTCCTTGGCTCTGGGTACTGAGGCCATTCCTGCATTGTATTCTACGCCAGATGGAAGTGGATCCTGTGAACCAGTCGATTGGAAGAAAGAACAAGCTGACGACGATACCTTCAAAAGAATCCTTCCAGCAGTCATAGATGGCAAGAAACCCAAAGTTGTGGCTGATATGACTCCCCAAGAGAGGATGATGGTAGCCCAGTTTGACAAGCTGGTTTTGAGAGAGGGAATTCTGTATCGTCGGGTCCTCAGTCCAGCTGGTGAGGAGACGTTTCAGTTGGTGTTGCCTAAGAAGTTCAGAGAACAGGCAGTGAAGGGACTTCATGATGACCTGGGTCACATGGGAGTAGAGAGGGTGGTTGCTTTGGCTAGACAGCGTTTTTACTGGCCCAAGATGACTTCGGAGATAGAGGATTGGGTTTCTCATTGCCTTAGGTGTGTCTCCAGGAAAACAACGCAAAAGGTCGCTGCGCCCTTGGTGAATATATCAACCAGTTCTCCTCTTGAGTTGGTGTGCATGGACTTTTTGAAATTGGAACCTGATAGGAGTGGATACCAGTATATCTTAGTCATAACCGATCATTTCTCAAGATATGCACAAGCTGTGCCAACCAGGGATAAATCATCCAGAACTGTTGCTAGGGTGTTGTGGGAACGTTATTTCCTGCACTATGGGCTCCCAAAACGTCTTCATTCAGACCAGGGGCGAGAGTTTGACAACACGCTTATAAAGGAGCTTGCGTCTCTTCTGGGGGTGTCTAAATCCAGGACAACTCCGTATCACCCACAGGGTGATCCACAGCCCGAGCGATTTAATCGCACATTGCTCAACATGTTGGGTACTTTGCCTGTCGACAAGAAGCATACTTGGAGCAAGTTTGTAGCACCCCTGGTTCACGCATACAATTCCACAAGAAATGATAGCACAGGGTTTTCCCCCTATCACATCATGTTTGGAAGGGAAGCTCGACTTCCCATTGATGTGTGTTTTGGCACAGCTCCAGATGGCGTGTCCCACAAAGAGCACACAAAGTATGTCCAAAATCTCCGACGTAACCTGGAGAATGCTTATCGACGTGCGTCAGAGGAATCTGCTAAATCAGCAGCTGCCAACAAGCAACGTTATGATGTGAAAGTGCGAGGGAGTGAGTTGCAGACTGGTGACAGGGTACTCGTCAGGAACGTAGGTTTCAAAGGCCCTCATAAGATTGCAGACAAATGGAATCAAGACGTGCATGTTGTTGTTGGCCGCCCAGATGATAATATGCCGGTGTACAGGGTCAAGTCTGAGTCTCGACCTGGTGTTTTGAGAACACTGCATAGGAACATGGTCTTACCAATTGGTGGTATTGCTCCTGAAGTAAGCCCCGAGGTTGCAGCCTCTAAGGTTCCAAAACCTGTTGCCCAGAAACTGCGGACGTCAAACTTAAAACCTTCACCAGTACCAGCTCCAGTCCAGAGTGAGAAGGAACATGACACTACTGACCCTGATGAAGATCAGGAAGTAGTTCTCATTTGGCCTAAAGTTGGAAATCCAAATGAGGTTACTGATCAGCCAGACCCTGTTGAGGAGACACGGGTGGACCTGAGTGAAAGTCAAGAAACCAGTATGAAACCAGGCTGTGCAAAGATGGATCCGGTCAGACTGAGAGTGGATGCTGATGTATTTGTTCCTACAACTGTTCCACGGACTCCATCAATGAGTTTAGTGCAGCAGGATACAAGTACTTCCACAGCCCTGAAAGTAACTGATCAGTTGAGAGAGACCACGACTTGCGACACAGGTGTGACAGAAACTCTCACTGAAGAGGGTTTTACCTCTTGTTCAGAAGTACCCACACCTATTAGCCAGTCCACATGTTCTGACAATATCCCCACAGTTCCTTCAAAAGCATCTGGGGCTGTTGATGTATCAAGTTCTGATGAGGAGAAAAGCTTTGGAGAAGTGGGACTTCAAATCAAAACTACTGTAGAGGTTGAGCATGATGGTGGTGGTGTACATTCAGACGAAACCGATGACCTTGGAGATGGAACTGGGATGATTGTTGATGATGGTAGCCCTAACAGCTCAGTGGTTGAAGCTCCTTGCCCTGAGTCTTCTTTTCTTGATTCAGTAGCTGAGTCCGAGTCTGAGGAGGGCAGTATCAGTGATCCACATCCCGAAGATTCTGAAGAGGATGAAGGGTCCTTGCAGAGTCACCCTTCACGTCCCTCTAGGAATAGGCAACCACCAAAGCGATACACTTATGATGTGTTGGGTCAACCTACTTGTAGAGCAGTACGGGCTAACGCGCAGAGTAGTTGGATTCCGGAGTTCTGTAGATCATTTCTCTCTACAGACAGACATGTTATCGGGACGATACAACATGTTTAGAAAGGGGGGAGTGTAGCCACTTGCTTTCCAGGAGTCGCGAGAAATGATATAGCGCCCTCAAGCGTTCGCTAAAAACGCGCCCGTTGTCTTGCCATTGTTCACGAAGTTTGTTTGTCGATAAAAGTTTTGTTCGACAAATTTATCCAGAATCATCTACTGTGCACATCATTGGGCCCCATTTTTGTGTGTATTACATGTACTTGAGCATCATTGATCCATATCCTTTTAATTAAACATTGATTGTATGTTGATTGAATTGTTTGGCCAAACGAAATTGTTGTTACACAATAAAAGCTGATTGGAAATTAATTGATTGTTATTTTCCTGTGTCCTTCCCTAAACGGTTACACAATAATTCTACAGACGACAGAACCAGTAACTGGGTTAATATAGATGAGGCAAGAATGCATAGTGAAAGAAAACAAAGGGTTGTCCAACAGTAACTTCTAACTATAAAGGCGGCCCTACTCCAACACATTAAACAGCTGTATGGGGTGGATTTTATTTGTATGAAACACGGTCAAAATTTTCCACGTCATGCATATTGAGTACCCCCCCCCCATTTTAAAAATGGACGCCGCGCCTCTAAAAAGGTAGGTTTGTGATGGCTTCACATTAAAAAAAAGAAGATTTTATGAATATATTGTCCGAGTGGAATTTAATCCATTTATGAAAGGTAGGCACAACTTTCTTTTATAGGGGCATTATGACTACCCCCGCCCATTTTATTATGGCTGCCACGCCCCTAAAAGGGTGTGTTTACGATGGCTCCACGTGTGATTTTTTTCTCGTGAGTATTAATGTCTGTGGGAATAGCTTCATTCGTTTATGAGATGTGGGCACATTTTTCCCATGTTGGGCATAATGATAACCCCGCCCCCTTTTTTAATATGGCTGCCACGCCCCTAAAAGGGTGTGTTCGCGATGGCTCCACATCTGGAATTTTTTTTCTTATGAATGTCAATGTTTGTGGAAAGTTCTATTTCTCTATGAGTGTGGGAACAATATTTCCAGGGTGGGCATAATGAAAACCCCGCCCCCCTTTTTTTTATATGGTTGCCACGCCCCTTAAAGGGTGTGTTCGAGATGGCTCCACATCTGGAATTTTTTTTCTCATGAATGTCAATGTTTGTGGAAAGTTCTATTTCTCTATGAGTGTGGGAACAATATTTCCAGGGTGGGCATAATGAAAACCCCGCCCCCTTTTTTTCTTATATGGTTGCCACGCCCCTAAAAGGGTGTGTTCGAGATGGCTCCACATCTGGAATTTTTTTTCTCATGAATATAAACGTCTGTGGGATATTTTATTCGTTCATGAAATATGGGCACAATGTTTTCCAAAGTGGGCATAATAATTACCCCCCCCCCTTTTCTTTTAATGGCTGCCACGCCCCCAAAAAGGTACTTTTGTGGTGGCTCCGAATCTGGAAAACACTAATAATCTATATATTTATGTCTTTGTGAAGTTTCCTGCTTTTGTAACAAGTGGGAAAAACCATTTTCACTGCGGGCACGACAAGTCCCGCCCCCTTTTTTTAAATGGATGCCACGCCCCTAAAAGGGTAAATTTGCGATGGCTCCACATCTAAAACATTTTCTCGCATGAATATAAACATCTATGCCAAGTTTCACGCTTTTATGCAAAAGTGCACAATTTTTTCACATATCCGCTGGACTATATGTAGCTTCAATACGTTCAAGCGCTCCTCAGTTGGTTTGCCAGATGGTAAAGCCAAAAAAAAAGAAGGTGTTCGTTGTATTTGGGGATTTGCAATTATTTTTTTTATATATTGGCAATAGTGGAGACTGTTAACACGGATCTAACACTTTCGGGGCCTGGCCAAATGCCATTATACATAATTTACTTGTATTTATCTACGCTAAACATAACGCCTGATATGGGTTAAGGAAAGAATTGTGTATAGTTGGTTGAGTTGTCCAACTTTTTGTTTTGATATTGTGGATGAGACTTTTTATTATTTTACCATGTAGTCATCTTGGGATCCACTTAATATTTTTAGTGATTGAGAAAATATTTTGCCTTTTTGCTTTCCGAGCAAGAAGAGTGTATTGTTAGCCACTTGTTTTTGTACCTATTCTTAACCTTGAGTATGAACCTCCTGTTTTGCCTGCCAAGTTAGATCTAATAGTTCAAAATGTAGCAACAAATATACCTTTAATAAGATCCATGTTAGTGTGATTTGGATTTCATGACTTGTTTTTATGTAAATGTATTGAGTTTACACCAAATGTTGTGTGTAAGTAGTAACCACCTTCAGAGTTTTTGCCATGATCAGAATCCACATTTTTATTGTACATGTAAAGTGTATATATGGTAATGGATGCTTTAAAGGGAATGTACAACATTTGCTTTTGCTGCAATTTTCAGAAATAAATGGATTTGGAGGATTAGTTTATTATAGCAGATATTGTTAAAATGACTTGTTTCACGTTTTTGGCTTGTAGATGTTGGAAAAACCAAGACACCCAATCATGTTCTTGTAGTCTGGTTCCCCTACCCCACTTAAGATGAAACGGAGCAATTTATAGACTTTTGGGAATTGTAAGGTCAGAGAATCAGTCTAGCAGGTTTGTACCCCTTCACAGGTGTGCAATCAATTGCAAAAAAAAAAATGAATAACTAATTATGAAAAATTAGAAGCAGGTTTTTAAAAAAGCCATTTTTTTCCAACGCTGGTCGGCTTCAAGAAAAATACCATTTTTCTTGAGAATTAATGATAGCACACCAGGAGCCACGATTTTACAGGATGCTTTAGACTGTCATTCCCTAACAATCCAGTAAGGTATTTCGTGATAATTTGATCATTTCGTTTTGTGATGTTTGCAAATGTTGTATCTTCCCTTTAAACAAAATTATAACTAGACAGTTGATTCCCACCATGTATCATTGTGTTCAACCTTGTTTGACCTCATGAATCCATTTTGGCATCGAGATTGTGTAGAAGACTATTGTGCTTTTTTTACTAAAAACTGTGTAGAGATCTTGACATGTCGACTTTTCCAGTCAGGTTGTATTGTTAAGTGATCCTTTACATCATTTTGAGCTGACTTGGAATTATGTAATATATTGTACTGCATGCCAGTTTCTATTTAAAGACCTTTCTGAAAGTTTAATAATGTCTTGTCAGTGTCGAACCTTCAGTGAACATTGTATGTTCCTTTATCTTAAAGGATTATATACTACAGGTAAATTCTTAATCTTATATGAAGTAACTATTATAATATTAAACCTGTTTCAATTTAATAGGTTGCGTTACAAACCAGTATGTAAAAATATGTAAGTGTCACAACTTGCAACTCATTTATAATTATTATTGGTAATAGTTTTATAAAATAATTTCAGGTCACCCTTGTATTTGTATTATTTTGGACCAATCGGGTCGCGTTTGCTGCAATTTTCAGAAACAAATGGATTTGGAGGATTAGTATGTTAGGTAATATATACTGACTTGCTTCACGTTTTGGATTCGGAGATGCTGGAAAATCCAAGAAAACCAACCATGCTCTTGTAGTCTGGTTCCCTGACCCCACTTAAGATGAAACCGAACAATTTAAAGATGTCGGGGAATTCTAAGGTAGAGGATCAGCATAGCTGGCTTGTACCCCTTCACAGATGTGTTATAAATTGCAAAGAAAAGGCGGAATAATTATAACAAATTAGGAGCAGTTTTTGAAAAAAAAGTCAGTTTTTCTCCAACGCTGGTCGGCCGACCAGCGTTGGAAAAATACAAGTTTTCATGCAAATGTCAGGACATCAGGAGCCACGATTTTACAGGATGATTTGAATTGTCATTTTCCTTAACAATCCAGTAAGATATTTCGTGATAATTTGATTATTTCGTTTTTGGATGTTTGCAAATGTTGTATCTCTAGGGAACCAGGAGAGCGCGCCCTTGATTTCAAGGCCCGATTGATGACAGGCATGTCTGTGGAATTTAAACTGGTTGTAGATGTTTGGATCCATGCAAATTATCTTGAAATTTCTCAAGACAAATGGCCTAAAATTCGAGACACGTTATCAAGTCTTGTCATGGCTGGCCGAGGCCCTGCTGATAGGCAGTCAAATGGGAAATGCTGCACAGAAAAATAAAACAGCGAAAACATACATACGTAAACTCATTTTTTTCCAGATACGTTAAACACCCCCCCCCCGGCCGCCAAGGAGAGTGCCTGCCCCCTCCTCCCCCTCCCCACAGATCCCCCATTGAGAAATCCAGATGAAGCCTTGAGCATGCAGTACAGCTATCATCCCTTTACTGGGTTGCCGCTAAAAAGGACTCCGCTATTAATAGACATTTATTCAGAAATAAAATGTCTATGAAATAAGAGAAGGCGGACAACAGCGCATCATCTGAATACGCACGTCCATAAATGAGATGATGATGAGATTGCGTGTATAAAATGCCCGCATTGCAACCTCTGGCTCACAGTGTGCATAGTCTTGCGGGCTCGCATCTCATCCTCCGCCGGTGAGTGACTGCATCATCTTGAGTGGTATGAACAGCGTGTGCGTTACCGGCAATGTGGCCAGTGGGGAAGAGAATGGCCCATTCACGCCCCCATCTGCAGGTGTACGGGATGATGGGCTATGTGATGGGTTAGGCCTACCATTAACGGACACCGTCACAAACCAGACGACTAATAACGCGGAGAGAAAGAGGTAGGCCTTTATATTTTTACACTTAACGTCGTGGAATAACAAAAAAAAAACTTACATGAACACATCGCTAAAAACCACCAAGGTTGACTGAGATTCGCACTTATCTGATGCTAAAGCGAAGTGGGGGACGTTGGGGGGGGGGTAAAACTAAAGCAAATTTAGTGCATGTTTCATAAACAACTTTATCTCGATGCAGATGTTAGTAATTGTAAGTGTAATTTTTCACAGTCGGTTTTTTTTTCAAGGATAACAAGACTTGTTAAACAAAACTGCATTTTTAATCGGACTACTGCATTTTTTTTAATCGAAGCGGCATGCTGGAACGTAATTGACAATTTTAATAGAACGCTGATTTCTTTTAATTTCGCACTTATAAATCGGACTTCCTTGTATTAAATCGAATCGTAGTTTTCAGTTCGGGTATCGACTACTTGATTCCAGTACGAATTTGTATTCTGTTTGTACATTTCCAAGTGAAAGATTAAAAGATATACCTCGAATTCAGCATCGATCATGATTGTTCGATTCCCGCTCTTTTCGATTTTGCGCGTGCTTGTGTATGTTGGCTGTAGCTACGGTGGTTCTGTATGGACATCAAAGCCCTAAATAAGTGTTTTCACGACATTCGCTCGTAGTCGTACCCCCGCCCTGCAAACAGGACGCTGGGGTATACTCTGATGAATTCACGCTCTGATTGGTTGGATTTTGCGTGACCAGTGACCTGCGCGTCATTCCTCTGCAAGGTTTGAAACGGCCGTTAAGACTAATTCATTACTCTTTTATTCCAGTTTTAATTAGAGATGTTTTTTCTCGTTGAAAAGCGTAATAATGTAGGACATTCTGTAAGGCCAAAAAAAAAAAGTCTCCGGTTTCTGGTATGCGCGCGCGTCGCCGTAGCCATGCGCGTCGGCAAAATGAAAAAGGTTTTTTTTCAATACAAGATGATGTTTCAAAACCGCCAAACTCACCGGTTTGACTGGAATTCTGCTGCTGCACAATTTTAACGTGTTTTTAGATGGGGTTATGATCGAGAATAAGATTTATGTGGCCTCTCTGGACTCCATATTTGCATAAGTTTAGTCGGGCACCACATTTGCAGTCATCACGCCATTTGAAAAAAAAAAAAAAAAAAAAAAAAGAACAGGTGTCGCTTTTGGGGCAACGGGGCAAGCCACAAGGGACAGAAGAAACCTTTTTTGTTTGGCCTAAAACTTATCTGTGTTGTAAATTTACAATTCCCGTCACTCGCTCAGGCTTCGTTTCGAATCACGAACGGTCGGATTGCATTATGCGACGCTCAAAATTTTGTCCACATGGTCCGCAATGAAACAGAAATCACATCCGGTATGGAATGTGCGCAATTCTATGGTGAGTTTTCGGATAGCATTTGCGCACACTGTCTAACTGCGGTCTTGAACAGCTGCAGCCAGATGCTTTATACATAGGTCATAGGCCACTTCCTTCACAAGATTCGGTGAAGCTCATCAGAGTATCCCAGCGCCCTGTTTGCAGGGCGGGGGGTACGAGCGAATTCACGACATCGCATTCGAAAAATATTTCACGGCATAAAATTCACAACATGCATTCATTGCATTGAAGTCGTTAATTTTAGTTGGCTCAAAAAAAATGTGATGCATTGAAAAATGTTGCGATGTCATGGAAAAAATTACGATGTCGTGAAAACAAATGCGATGTCTTCAGTCAGTGGCATATCCAGAGAGGGGGTGGGGGGGTAACCCTAGAGGGGCGGGGCAACCCCCACCCACCCACCCACCCACCCCCCACCCCGGCGGATTTTTTTGACAATTTTTTTTTCCAGCAATTATTTCAATAAATGGTTAGAGACTTTTGACATCAATCCTGAAAAAGAAAACCTGCTCAAAACGATGCGCCGTGAAAATGGGCATATAATTTCTGGATGTCTTTGGGGGAAAAAATCGATTTCGTAAAATAATTTTTTTACGGCTTTGATGTCCATTAAGGGCTACCATATGTAGCCTGTACTGCTGGCATGCAGCGCACGCATGCATGGCACGTGTCATCACACAACAATGTCGGGCCAAGCTTGAAAACGTAAACGATATTCTGTCTTTCGTGAAATAGAAAAATGGCTGACTACGTCGTGAGCTCCGAAGGCGAAATACCTCATCCAGCCATCGATGATGGCCTAACGGGATCAACGCTGTTTACATCGGGGGATGGACTGACGTACAAGTAAGAATGGACAAGTTTTACTTTGATTCTGGTTGCTGAGACTGGAGACCTAGGGTACTGTTGACAGTGTTGTCTTGGGGTTGGTCGTTCCGTTTGGCCTTGCCTTGACCCTTGTGTGTTTAGCCTAGCATCGGCTAGTCGCCTATTGTCGACACCTAGTGTAGGGCCCTGTTCCCTATATTAGTAAATTAGAGAACAAAATCCACTTTTGATTTGGAAAAAAAATGTTGCAACCTGACGCCACTTCCGCGATTGTGTACAAAGCAGTTATTTCCTAACAAAATTGGAAATGTTTCTCAATCTTATACATGTCAGTCCCAGATTCATGTCTTATTATATCATCATTTTTGCAATTAGATTACTTTTTATTTACTGACCTTCATTGAGATGATATATGAAGAAAAAAGTGGCGCCATGTTGCAACATTTTTTTTCAGTTTTGATTTTATTTTTGTAAAATTTGGGGGTAAAAAAAAGATGACGACAACAAAATGTAAACATAAAATTAAAAATAAAGATGGCCATCACCCCAATGTACGGTGAACGTACATGTACTTCTAGAATTTACATGTAGAAGGCACTCCGTGTGCCTTAGCACTGTCATCTTCGGGGTGTTTATAACACTATGGGATTTGGTTGGGCCCTATGATCATGATGATACTATTACTAGATGAATTACTTGCATCTAGAATTCCCCTTTCATCAAATAAACAATTTGGAAAGAATGTAGTATCCAGAGGCAACTTCAGTGGTTGTGTACTACTACTAGTCTGAGTAACTAGGACTCTACAAATCGCCTTTTTTTTTACATTTGGACATGGTCGGGCGGTATTAGTTTACTACTATTTTATTTCTCGGGAATATATCAACAAATACATGTAAACAAATGACTAAAGTTACAACACAAAAAACAAAAGCTTTAGATACATAAACAAACAAACAAAAACAAAATACCATTCAGCTCCCGAAGGATTGCCCAAAAGAAACATTGTTTCTGTCTAGGGGTTCTCCAAACTGAATGGCAAAGTAGTAGAGTCCTAGGTAGCCTTACTGCGTTACTAATACCTTTTTTTGACCATTTTCACTCGTACCCCCAATCAAAATCTTCAGATTTCACCCCGAAAACAGTCTTCAAATTGCCTTATGCGACCCTCTAGGCTTCAGTGGGAATTGGAAATTATACAAATGGTGGTGGTTAGGTTTACATACCTTTTGGAAGAAAAGAGAAATTTCACCATCAATTCGGGAAACAGCCTTGTCACACATGCCTGTTTGTCACCTGACCAATGCACTTTGATTGGTCACCAATCCAGGTGACCAATCAAAGTGCCCTGTGATTGGGCTGTCTGATGGTTTTAGGACCTCAGACCTACAATTTTTTTGAGAAATCAGAGATTTACTCACCATTGTTGATGATTAGGAGCTTCTACAGCTACAAAACTGGTAACCTGTCATCCTACAGCTGTCAGGTCAGAAGTACATTTTGCATACACAGTACAACCCATTGACCAGACGGCTGTTGGAAGTCCTACATGTACTTGGCATAAATGATCGAGGCGCCCTGTAATTTGCTCTTCTGATTCTGGTATCCCCGAATGGGATTTTTTTTCCGCATATGATACAGCCATAACCATTGATCACCATTATAATCCACCTGATACAAGTAGAGATTGACGATTAAAATTGAGGTACTTCGGTTTACTTACAAAGTGAAATTTCCTGTTCAATTCCTAGAGCTCCCCTCAAGTTTGTGTTGGACACGTTAAACTTCCAACTCATTCGAATGACGAATTGTGGTCGTGCCCAGCCAATTCTCAAGTGAAAAATTGCCTTATCTGAGAAAAGCTCAGTCACTGCCGGGGGGTGGGGGGGCTCCATAGTTGGTACCCCCTCGACCCGCCACTACTACATGGACAGTTTCCATCCTTTTGACATTTGACTGTGTTTGCTCTTTTCCAGTGACTTTCTGATCTTGCCAGGGTACATTGACTTCACATCAGATGAAGTGGTAAGTGCTAACAAAACACTAGTTCGAAGGACTGTATTCATCCAACCTTAGCTAACCATTTACCCCCGTTTCCCCCCCCCCCCCTCCAACCCTTTTGAAATTTTCTGGGTAAAATCCACAAGACTACATGGTCAAACATGTCACTAAATCAAAAAGGCAAGTAACTTTTTTTTACAAGACCAAGGCAAAAAAAAAAGGTAGGATGTAAGAATTTATTCTGGCTATTATATATTTTATTTTACGGTGTTGTCTTAGGGCTTGCAAAATGCACAAGTTCAGTTGGGTAGGATTCGAACCCACGACCACCGACCTTGTCTGGGTCAACTGGAATATACTCAAAAACATGGTTTATTTTTTTATGGATGGGTTGGTTCAAATACTTTCAGATTTTCCATTGGAACACACACAGTCCCGCTTTATTTTTTAGCAAAATCATAGTGTTTTTAGCAAACCTGAACCCTCCTAATATGCAAACACCATTTTGTGTAAAGTTGTCCTTTCAGTCACAATCAATCAAGCGACTGTTTTTAACAGTTAAGAGCTCCCAGCCTGCGGTACATGTCCATAAGCAGGATTGACTGGCTGTGACTGTTTATGTAGCTTGATAAAGCTATGCTTTGACTGTAGGTGATTGATAAGCCAGCTGTGCCTACCAATTGCCTGGTTTTTTTTGTGTTCACTGATATGATCTGACTGTTGGTGACTAGCCTGTGTAAAAGGCATGACAGAGGAGAGGATTGATTGTTTTCAACTGTCTGTGACTGTTCATGCAGCAGGAGGGGACATTTCTTTACTGAACTTCCTTTTCTACATGTAGTCCTAATAACCGCTTTCATTGGTTTACATAAATTTATGTTGTCTACATGTACAGTATTCACAATTACTCCAAATGTGCCCATATCTAACACTCTAATTTCACAATGTTACTTACATGTAACCCATCAATAGCAGGGCCATTCTTTGGTCACTGTGTAATATAAAATTGGGCTCGTCTAATTTTTGAAGCTTTACCCCTTGTTAAAGTTATGTACATCTGACATTACTTTCACTGATTCATCAGGTTAGTACTTTTTACTCCCTATGTCAAACTATAGTTTCTACTTTCAAAAATTGTGTCAAAATATGTGACCTCTTCTGACAAAATCAGACTTTTCTGGGCGTAAGGTCAAAAATGACATTTTTACATATTGTTTAAATATGATCTTTTTCCTTTTAATAGGTGGTTTAATATTTGAAACCGGTCATTCCTGGGCAGAGTTATGCTATTTTGAAGTTCATTGTGTCGAAAAGTAGAAAACAGAGAAAATGGCCACAAACGTCACAAAACAGTAATTTCTTTAACTGATATACCTTAACCCTAAAGGGGCCGGGTTATTTTGACCATCTCTCAGCCGGGGGAATTCCGCCCCCCCGCCATCGAGTGACGAAAAATTTTGAAACTCAGCACATGCATAGAGCAACTCTTCCTTAACATACCCAAGAAATTTCATGACTATAGGTCAAAGGGTTTTGGAATAATGGCTAATTAATTGTGCGAATGGCAATTCTGCTCTGTGTAACACGACGTATATATATATATGCGAAAATTCAGTTTTCACAGCGCGTAGTGCCGGAAAATTTTTCGCTACGCGGCAACCCGTGGTCCGATTTTTATGTTTTTGGTATCCAAAGATGCGCAAAGCTCGAGGCTAAAAAGTCATAACAGCTCGGGTCGCGAAAAAAACAATTTTAGAGGCTATCACGGAAAATGTTGAGGGGGGGGGCGGATCCCCCCCCCCCGGCCCTTTTAGGGTTAACAAATCATCAAAAATACTATATTTAGAGTTCAAATTAGGGTTTCAAACTTTTACAGTATATTCTAGACATGTTCAGGATTACAAATATGCAAAAATGTGAGAATCGAAAAAAATCACCCCACAGCGTTTTTTGGCCCTATCTTAATTTCAACCTCTGCCCAGAAGCGTCTGCTTTTGACAGAACAGGTCACATATTAGGAGGGGTCATCAAAGTTTGGTCACATGTGTGACATCAGACGTTAACATGTTATTGGGCCCATGTCGGAAATTTACATTTTTCTCTAAAGTTCTCAGGGCACACGTGCGCATACTCATTTTGGAGTAAGGCTAGTCTTTTGTGATTTACAGAATGCATCAATGTACACCCTCTGCTGTATTTTTACTAAATGGGAATCGTTCTGTGGTCACGTATGTGACATTTTGATCCGTCACGTGCCTGACATTTTGTAATTAAAATTATGCTAATTTATGCACAGAAAGACTGGTCAACTAATAAAAATTATTTTAAAATGTGCATCCTTACTTACCAGCAACACTTTAGTGAACAATAATCCTTTGTATTACATCACATACGAAACTTTGTATCCCCCAAATAATTCAGGTTAAATTTCTGAAAATCGCCCAGCAATGGACAATTTGTGTACGTGTGTACAATGTACTCAAGACCCAATATTTTGTCTGCCGAGATTTCAAGCTGGACCCTGGTGTGGTGGATTGGTTTGCATACATGTAGCATACATCGACATCAAATGTATAGCTTAATGTATTTCATTTAATTATACATACCGGTACATGCGTATGTGCTGGTACATTGTGCACAACACTTAATGCAAAATTTTGTATTGTATAACGTGGCAGGGACCGTTTATCGTCATTCATTAAACACGTCTGAGGACAATTGTGTCCATTCACCATAAAAGAAGCAATTCTTCAAAAGGACATGATAAAAGCGTTGCATGCCGTGTTGTACGTTCCCCCCCCCCATAAAAACCAACTAATACTCCTGATACTAGTCTCCTTTTTTTCTCTTTCTTAATTTTTTATTTTTAATTTAGTTGTGATTTAAAGTGCTTGCTTGAAAAAAATACAATAGGCCCCTAAATGTAGCCAAGTACTCATTTACCCCTAGAACTATGGGTATTACTTGTAATACCCATAGATAGGCATATCAACGCGAACATTCTGTATACTACACAAATATTATTCAATCAACCTGCCAGCATGTTGTCCTCTGAGTTTTGGTGCGACCGCAGTATATTTGTACCCCAAACCTATGTCCAGAACTTCTTGACATACTCATGTTCAAAACATTAAAAGTATAAGGGTTGCATCGATCCTGATGGTGCAAAAAAATGATGAAATCGGTCCCCGTTCCGTACGCTTACCGAAGTTACAATTTGAGTTTTAATGAAGGAAGCGTTGTTAGCGTGACGTCAGAATAGTCAGAGTCTTTTGGTCTGAAAACCGACCACAGACACCGTCTTTGTACTGCATATCGCGGGCGGCGTCACGCGTCAGACAGGCCAATCACAAGGCCACGTGATAAATGCTGCAAATAATTTGGAATCGCACTGACGCTCCGGGCACTCCTCATGTCCGGATTGTAAGTGCGATTCCAAATTATTAGCAGCATTTATCACGTGGTGTTGTGATTGGCCCGTCTGACGCTGCCCGCGATATGCAGTACAAAGACGGTGTCTGTGGCCTGTTTTCAGACTCCGACTATTCTGATGTCACGCTAACAACGCTTCGTTCGTTAAAACTCAAACTGTAACTTCGGTACGGAACGGGGACCGTTTTCATCATTTTTTTGCACCATCAGGATCGATTCAACCCTTATACTTTTACCGTTTTGAACGTATGTCAAAAAGTACTGGGCATAGGACTTGGGGTACAAATATACTGCGGTCGCACCAAAACTCACAGGACAACATGCTGGCAGGTTGATTGAATAATATTCGTGGAGTATACAGCATGTTTGCGTTGGTATGCCTATCTATGGGTATTACAAGTAATACCCATAGTTCTAGGGGTAGTACTCATTATGTTTTTCTATTAGTGAAAATCACTGAATGCCAGTCTGCTTAGATGTGGCACGGGCGCGGCCAGTTTGTTTAAATGTACACTCAAATACCAAGGGTTAAAATTTGCAGTCAACCGTCTCAATTGTTACTTTGCATTCTCTGCATCATTAAAGACAAATGACTGTACCTATTGCGTGATTTGTTGTAGGATTTGACCTCGGCATTGACCAAAAAGATCATCTTGAAAGCCCCGCTCGTGTCCTCCCCCATGGACACAGTGACCGAGTCATCGATGGCCATCGCCATGGCGGTAAGTTCTCCCAGATCCCTCAAAATCCAATAAAGTGGTTTGGAAGGTTTTGTAGGATTGTTCAAGGTTAATGACAGTGTTTACTGTTTCTTGACTTGGGGTTTTATCCCACTTTGAAAAGTACTCATAACAAGCAGGGATGTGAAATCTCAGCTTTAAAGCTGATTTCAGCTCTTTTTTGTTTGTTTTGGATTTCAGCTTTTTCCCCTTACTTGCTGTGTACAAAAGTATAGGAGATTTCCATAGTTCAGCTTTTTTACACCCTTTTCAGCTGTTTTCAGCTATTTTTATGAGTGGTCACTCACACCCCTGAACAAGGAGTGTGCCATTGGTTACCTGCACAGTGGAGGATATTGGGAGGATTCATTGAGGTGCCTAGCTAAAAACCTAGACGCGAGTTAATGAATGCAGAACAAGTTACAGTAAACTCCGGCTAAACCGACGTCGTACAACTTGTCAAATCGCTCAAGTCGGCCGTCTGACTAAAGTCCCGATTGTCTGTAATGCATTTCCATTGAATTTTTAATTTCTAAGTTGGCTTTTATAAGTCGCCATTTCACTCTAGTCGTCGTGTTACTCTCTGTCCCATTTCCATAAAAAGCATTACAAAATCCTTTGTGTAAGTCGGCATTTACCAAATCGCACATTGGCATCGACTTCCTGTACTGCGGTTGGCAAAGTGTCGAGTGAAAAGTGGTTTCGCACGGCCAGTGATCGCTGCATGCATCGGTTTTGAAAAAGGGTGTCCTACTGCGTACATCGCATGCATCGTGTGCATATCAATACTCATTCAAATTTTGTTTTTAATCATCACAGACTCGACCACAGTATGCTTAACCCTACATGTATAATTCTCATGAATCCTCCAAAGTCAACCAGGCAGTTTTGGAGGATTTAGTAGGATTTGAGGCCGTATTCCATTTTTGTGCCAGTTGATTATGGAGGATACACTGTGTCAAGGTTGTTGTTTATGCTTAAACCATGCATAAATTATGCCTAGATTATACTACCGGTATCGGTAGCTATCCACATTGCTTTTGGATATCATCAGGCATTTCTTCATTGTGTGTTAATGATTGTTGGCAAATTTTGAAGTGATTGAGGCAGTGAACAAATGCAAGAAATACATGTAACAGAACATTTTGGAGGATTGAGGCTGAAACAAATATTTACATGTGGCAGTTTGAGAATTTGAAGGATTGAGGATCCTAATAGCCAAAAGTTAATAATATTGTACATACATACATGTACATGACACATGTACAACGTACATACCTACATAGACTGTGACATTTTCAGCACAGTGTGTTATTTTAGCATGTTTAGTTCCTCGTACTCCATCATGTCCATGCCCCTTTTATATTTCCTTTTAATTGGACAAAGTTCTGAAATTTAAGAATGTGTACGACATACCATATGAAAACACCGTTTCAAACAACTCCTATTTGTGTAATGATCAGTCATTCATACACGCTGTGCTTTGCTATAAATACCGGTAGCTTGGGAACATTCTAAGAACTTGTCATTTTTAAGGAAGAGCACTTTTCAATTCCATACAATTTTTAGCAGTGATGATTTGTCACTGTGACATTTTAAATGCTGTTAACTGCAACAACAGCACGAATAATGTATTTATTGCTTTTATATTGTACGTTGGTCCATCAACTTTGCCGATTTTTATCAGGTACCGGTACATGTAACTGATGTGTTTGAATTTTACAATTGCACGTTAACCTTTGACTTTTTTGTTAAATTGTAATATTGCATTGTTCAATTTTTTTTTTCTCCATGGAAACCATAGTTGTGTGGCGGCATCGGTATAATACATCATAATTGCACTCCGGAATTTCAAGCTAATGAAGTACGCAGAGTAAAGGTAAGTGGGCAGAATGATGATCATTCAGTACGTCTTGTAGGCAAAATTTTTGATGATTATGAGTTTCAGCACAACGCATTTGAGTGCGTGTACGTATTACACAAGTAAACAGGGCTGTAAGGTTGGCTCAGAGTAAAAGCCAATTCAAGCATAAATTTTGGATGTCACAAGTTGAAAACATTTCAACCGCAATGATTTTCACCTTGTACGTGTCATGAGTTTCAAATTACTCTCAGCCTAAAATATTGTTATCTTTTAGTTAGAGGAAAGATTTGATTATTTGATTGTGCAAGTACAAAATACACGGCACAAAAAAATTGTGTTTCAATACACGATCTGAACATTGCAGTTTGGTTGGTTAGGTTTGGAAAGACTACGTTGTATGTTTGGTGAATTTCGGTTCGGTTTGGCAGTTCGGTTGCAGCAGTAAAATGGAGTATCCAAAATACGTACCGGTAGTAACGAAGGTCTGAATGTGTGCAAAAGATACCGTGACACCCTTTTGGCATTGTACATGTACTTGTATCAGGGGTGTGAAATCTCAGCTTTAAAGCTGATTTCAGCTTTTTTGTTTTGGATTCAGCTTTTTTTCCCCTCACTTGCTGTGTACAAAAGTATAGGAGATTTCCAAAGTTCAGCGTTTTTACACCTTTTCCAGCTTTTTTCAGCTATTTTTTTATCAGTGGTCACTTACACCCCTGTTGTATATTATCCATACAATTTTTTTCATGGATAATGGACAATCCATTTTCATGTATGGTCGTGGTACATGTACAATATGTGTTCATGTATTTACATGTACCGTACGTCTACACGTAAATTACGTGTATACGTAATGTAGCAGTGTCTTGTTCAGGGTGTGGATGATTTCAGTTTACTTTGGCAATATTTCATTGTTTTTAACCGTGTAGTAAATATTGATGATAATCAGTGTTTTGTGCTATTCTTCAACAATTTCTTTTTAGAAATATGAACAGGGTTTCATCATGGATCCCGTCTGTATGGGTCCTGATGACACGGTCGGCTGTGTGTTCTCTGCCAAGGTAGCGCACGGCTTCTCTGGTAAGACATTCTTTGTTTCTTTGGGGGTTTTTGTCATTTTCATTTTTTTTTTTTTCAAAGTATTACAGGAGACACAAATGCAACTAACGGTTAGTGGTTACATTGAGTTTATTTTAGTGCATTCTTGGAACCATGCTAGGACATCATTTCGTTGTCTTTGATCATAATGCATGTTCACATGTGAAACATTGATAGGAAATTATGGAAAATATGGATTTGCCATTTAGCTTTTCAATTGTCCTCTAAACTGACTATGATCTGAAAGCTTCAGACATTTCTCAGAACCAAAGTATATGAAGTGGTGGACGAAACAATTTGACATTGTCACCTGGCTCACAATATGCATTTGGGAAAACACAATGTTTGCTAATTACTTGTACACGTCACCGCTATTGCAACGAAGCGCAAATTTACACCAAAGACACATTCGTCGTATTTGTATACGAGGAATGTGTTTTTATATGGTAGTTCAGCATTGTTAATTATGTGTCCATGAGGTTTTCAAATGCAGAATGAAAATTATTATTATTATTATTATTACAAATTCCTGACATGTCTAATCTAAGCTGGTGACGCACTGTACATGTATAATGAATAGTTTCCATTATTCTCTGTTATTCCATTGAGCGTTACATGGGCCTTATTCGCGAGTCCTCCATATTAAATTGAAAGCGAGGTGAAATCTTCATTTTTGGAACTTGGGAAAAGACATTAAAGCAATGACACAAAGTTAATTGCAAATTAATACCAGTCTGCTCCGATGAATAATTTAAAGTTTGTGATTAACCATGCCCTTATGTTTTAAGCCACATTTAAAAACAAAATTGAAAGTGAGGCTAGAATGAATAAATAGTCTGGCACCATCCCATTCAACAGTTCACAATTTATAAAATACATTCAGGGAACACGACCAAAATGGCTTCCTCCTGAATAAGGTCCATGCTCCAAAGTGTAAAGAGCCCTTTGTTTTGATGTCAAATAGCTTCAGATTGTATGGTACATCTTCATGTTTTTACAACAGTCCTGATGATTTGAGGTGTGCGATCGCACCCCCATACCATCGCACGCCTAAAAGAAGTGCGAAAAATTGCACGCCTGAATTCCTCTGTACCGCACACCTCTGCATACATTTATGGCATTATTATACTTCTGTGGGTTCTTGAAATGGCTTTACTGTATGCCAAGATGAATATTATTTATAAAAAAAAAAATACCAGATTGTTCAGTCCCAGTTTGGACCACACAATCACACGCCTAGAAAAATCACACGCCTAGAAAAATCACACGCCTAGAGAAATCCAGGTGTGCCTTTTTCCACACACCTGTGATTTTCAAATCATCAGGACTGCAACAGTAATAACGATTTTCATTTTAGGAGGATACCTATATTGTTGCTCCATCAGGAACATACAAAGGTAGCAGGCTTTCTGAAAATAAGTGCATGCATGCATTTTTTTAGAAAGCTGCTATGTTTGCATGCACCTGATTGGCCCAAATGCTGTAAACTAAGCGGATCATATCTTTCAAATAATTCCTAAAGAGTTGGTAGTGATGTACATGTACATGTAATTTGTAAATGGGTCCTGATTCGATGATGTCACAACGCTGAGTAATGTACATCTACTTATTGTGTCTGCAGTAGTACCATAATTTCCAATTTTATTTAACGCACATTGATTTTATGCTCTGTTTGCAGATGAAGAACAATCACAAAAGAAATCCAAATCCATATTTGGTGGGTTATAAACAGCAGTGCTAAACTTTGACTTTTCTCGGGATTGTTCTCTTTTGGCGTGTTGTCCTTTTAACAACTCTTTCTGGCTTCTTAGATGACCGTGTTGCACTTTTTCATCCAACAGCCTTCATTAAAAATAGTCGTCTTAGTTTTGGCTAAAATCATACACTTTCAGGTTGTTTCAGTAACAAGATTTGAAGCAGTTGATGAAGAAAAAAAAATTAATTCCTTTTCAAAGTCAAAAGGGGAAAAAGCAATTGAGTGTTTTTTTTTTACTTTTTGCAACATATGGAAATGATCGTTTCACAGAACTTTGGAGTGACTTTCCTTTTTTTTTGGACAATTTTTCATCACATTTTTGTGAGTGTTAATCAGCTAATCTGTGTAAACTGCTTTTGTTTTTGTTTACATGAATGATTTGAGATTGAGATTCACTGTTTTTCGATGTTTACACAGGAACACTTAATGAAAAAAAATCCAAATGGTGGAAGTAAATATGGAAAAGGAGCTTTTCTTTTTATAGCCATACACTGTATTTGAATTGTCACTTTAACATTTGTCCTGCTTACGTGTACGTAATTTTGTACGTAATTTTGCTCAATGTGAATTACATAATGATACTTACTGTACAGTCTGTAATACCGGTACATGTACATGTTCACAACACGAACGTCTGTGGTCGTTTAATTCATTGAATTTATCTAAACAGTGACTTTCATCGGACTAACCCCATCTGGTCATACTCATAGAGTGCTTTAATTATTTTTCAATTTGAGAGATAAGATTAGGTTGTTTAAAATATAATCATCATGTGTGCCTGCACCCTTGACAAGTTGCTCGTTTGCAGTGTAAGACATCAAAGTTCTGCACCCTTCAATAATTTTGGTTTTTTTTCCTCCAAATTTCGATCCTTTCATCTATACTGTACACCTACCGGTATCTTGGGACTATTTTGGCTTTCAGTTAAGTTCTCTTATTAACTTGATGGAAAATGGGCTTTTGTGGAGACTAAGACATGAAATGTGTTTTTTTTTATAGGGGTACATGTACATACCGGTACATGTACATGTATATCAGTGGGGCAGTATGGCCTAGTGGTTAGGGTTTGTGACTCATGATCAGAAGGTCAAGGGTTCGAATCCAGCTTCCTGGCCGTATGTTGTGTCCTTGAGCAAGCCACTTTATCTCCACTTGCCCTCTGTATCCACGGAGGTACCCACATTAGCTGGGGAGTAACCTGCGATGGACCGGCATCCCATCCAGGGGGAATAGAAATATTCTCAGTTGTTCCATGCTACTGAAACCGGAGATAAACACTGGCCTGATGGGCCACATTGGCTCGTGACAGACTTAACTTTCACTTGCATGTTCATTTGTAAATCAAGTGATTACAGAAGTGTGACTTGAACACAAGACCACTGGAGACATTGCACAAAGTGCAGTGCACGTACTTAAATGTAAGAGTGTTCGTGAGTGCTAGCTCTGCTTTTTTTTTATATGTACATCAGCAGCCTCCTCTCAAGGCTGAGATACTGTACAATGTAAAGGTACTGTACATTTGGTTGGAATAACCTCACGGGAACCTTGGAAGTGGCAAATTCAGCATCTCGAAAACTGACTTTTGAGCCTGTTTTTAATTTTCCTTAGGGAATATAGTAATTCCTGGCATTTTGCCTTATCAATTCATTCTCTTCTAGCACGTCATTAAAGCCCATTATACAAAAATTGCAAAACTAAATCAATTTTTTCAAAATAGACTTATATGTATCAAATATTAACTTCAGACTTATCAAATATTAACTTCATGTGTGGTACATAATACCAAACACTGTGTGGCATTTTTTCAACTGGTATGCAGTCATTATATATTCATTAAAAAAAACATTTAGATTATAGAAAGGTTCAGTAATTTATGCTGTCTCCATGTGAGTTAAGACATGTAAGACTTGCAACAAATGACGGTAAATGCAATACGAAAAAAAATACTCACTTTCAGAATGTCGGTACAGCGCTAGGGAGGGTGGCGGTGCGTGCTGCGGCCGAAAACTACTCAAGGAATAGAGGATCCCCCTGATGTTATTGCACAACTTGATTGTTTGGTGCAACACGCGGTCGAGGTGTGCAATGACATCAGGGGTGATCCTGCATTCCTTCAGAAGCTTTCGGCCGCAGCACGCGCCTTCTGCCACTGTCTCCAGTGCTGTATCAACATTCTGAAGTGAGGTGTTTTTTGTATGGCGTTTAAATCTCACCCTCTTGTACCAAACTGATCCGAAATTTTGGTTTAATTCCGTAGACAACAGAATTATTTGGGATAAAAAAAAGGACATGAATTTTTTTTTGACAAGTAGTACATGCACAGCCATCTAAGAATATGTTGTACAATTTAAAAAAAATTTATGCAGGTAAGTTCAATAATATTTAACAGTAAAAATTAAAGAGCTGATTCATGCCATTCAGGGTAAGAAGCGCTTTTCTTTTTTAAACAATTTTTCTCAGAAGGTTAGCCACCACTTGTAAAAACACTTACAAAGCAATTTTCATTGGCGCACCTGTGTTCATTAATGTACATGTGCATGGACGTCAAACGTGTCTTGCATATGGTGCATCTGTCCTTGAAGTGTTATCCACACTGCGTTATCCTTGACGTCTTCTCCACACACTGTGCTTCACATCCAGGTATCCCCATCACGGCGACCGGATCCCTAGGAGGCAAGCTCCTCGGCATTGTCACAGCCCGTGATATTGATTTCCTGAAGGCCGACTCCTACAACACTCCCTTGAAGGAGGTGATGACCAGACGGGAGGAGCTGGTGGTTGCCTTGGCCAATGTCACACTCAAGGAAGCCAACTTGCTCCTGCAGAAGTCCAAAAAGGGTAAGACGTGGGCGTGCAGCTATCCACTGGTGACTCAGGTGATAGTTTTGCTCTTAACACTAAATATCCCACTTTTTCCAGTTATCTTACAGCTGGTAGGGGGGTGTTAAAGGTAGAGTAGATCATTTGCAGCTATCCAAAAAGTAACTGACCAGTTTGTTGTTTATAAGCTTACTTGGTTTAACCCTAACCCCACCTAAAGCTACAAAATACTACTAGTAAAACTGTAGTGTGAAACACTTCAGCATTTAAGTGTGCACAACTCTCATAGTATTCTGTAGTACTCAGTTCTTTATCCCAAAGTAATTGACCCATCGCCGTAGAATCGCGGTAGAATCACATCAACGCAGCTTGTGAAATATTGTCCAATTACATGATACACAAATGGATGCGGAACGCGCAAAATCTGAAGGAAAAAAAACTTAGTGTACAAAAATTACATAGAGTTGTTTAAGGGGCGTGGCTAACTCGCAAACACCGATAGGTCAATTGCTAGTACGTTAGGATTAAAGATACTGCTAGTAATGGCGCTAAACTCATTGTGAAATTGCTCCATCTGGCATGCTGTCATTTTTAAGAAAACAATAAACGAGGGTCATTTCCAAAGATGCGTCAATTGTCGCATACATTTTTGGAAATTTCTGTTAGTAGTTGGTTTGTAATTGGGCGCACTTTGAATGGGTGCGCTGTATTACAGGTGTAAATTTTTGTTTTCTGAAAATGAATTCACGTTAGGACACACATGTACAAAAGTTAACATCTACATTGTAAGCCCTTGGAAGAACTTGAGAACAAACGAAACGCAAGAATATATTCCACCCTTGCTGTTTCTTTTCAATCACTTATTCTGTGTTCAATTCTGCACTCACCTTGGCCTTCAGAAACAGGTGCTTTCATATCAGATGTAACACACGATCCACGTTCAAAAAAAAAAATTAGACGCACGTGTGCACCTGCTCAACTTTTCTCAAGATTCACAACAAGAGAGTGGTTCTTGATACATTATTCGTAAGACCACAAATAATACATGCACAGCTGTTTCTATTTTCTGGTAGTTGAACGGTACACTGTACATCACCCAGTTTATGAGGAAACTTGCCTGCGAACTCTTGTTGTGTAATTTCATTCAGAACAGTTCTTACTAAGAGAATAATATGTGCTTGACCGTTTTTAAACAAGTCCGTTTAAGACCAGCGTGGGGAATGGACACTGATAATGGCCCGAGCCGTTCTTAAACGGACTTGTTCAAAGGGAATATACAACATTTGCAACCATTAAAAAACAAAACTACCAAATTATTATGAAATACCTGAATGGACTGTTAGTGAATGACAGTCTTAAGCTTCCTGTAAAATCATGGCACCTGGTGTGCCAACATTTTCAAGAAAAGTGGTATTTTTGTATCAATTTCCAACGGCCGACCAGAGTAGGAAAAAACTAGCTTTTTCAAATACTGCCCCCAGTTTACCATATTTAGTTAGTCTGAGTTTTGTTTGCAATCCATTACACATCTATAAACAGGTACAAACTTACAATTTTCTGACGTCTGTATTATTAAATTGCTCCATTTCAATTTAAGTGGGGTCAGGGAACCAGACTTTTCTTGGTTTTTCCAGCATTTACAAACACCAAACATCAAACAAGTCAGTGTAACAATATTTGCTATGAAATACTAATCCCAACTCTGAAAATTACAGCAAAAGCAAATGTTGTATATTCCCTTTAATACCGGCAATACTCATACATGTATTTATTCCTATTCATAAATAGCTTTTCAGTCAAAAAGTCAAAACAAGTCACAAATTATTTAAAAAAAACAAAAAAAACAGATTTTACCCACTCACCCACCCTTTACTTTTCCACATGCATTCAATGAAATAGTAAAACACAACTTGTTTTCTTCATTGTTCTTGGCCTTACTTGATTCACCAGGTAAGCTGCCAATCGTCAATGAGAAAGACGAGTTGGTGTCGCTGATCTCGCGAACCGATCTCAAGAAGCATCGGGAGTTTCCCCTGGCCTCCAAAGACTCTCACAAACAGCTTCTAGTAGGAGCGGCCATCGGGACTAGAGAAGACGACAGAGTTAGACTAGAGTTGCTGGCGCAGGCTGGCGTGGATGTCATTGTATTGGTAATAATACTCCAAAATAATAATAAATGATAATAATTACATGTACCTTGGATTGGACATTTGGGAGACATTCCCATAGACTTGTATTATAGACCAATATTCCCTTGCCCTTTTTCCACGAATTTCGGTATGTTTACTACTTAGACCACGAGCAACAAATATAACCTAATTGCGACAGTAAACTTTTGCCTCTAAAGGGGGGCTGTGACATTAGGGAGGGAGACATGAAAATGTCTCCCTAATGACCGATGTCTCCCACCGTTTGAAGAAATTACGAGAACATGTCTCCTTAATGTTACATTTAGTAGAATAATCTCACTGAATGCTATAATAGGGCGACTTTCCCATAGGCTTGTGCGCAAACCTAAAATATCACTATCCTGCCTCCACCGATTTCGGTATAGTTACGGTATGTTTGGACCACGAGGAATCGATCAAGACAGTTTGCAGTGGTAAAATTCCTTCTCCTAAGGGTCATTTTCATAAAAGGGCGACACCAATTTGTCGCCCCAATAAGGCATTCGCCCAAATGTAGACGCGATTAGCAAGATCTGTCACCCGTACACAGTATTCGTAAGTTTAATTGACTAGTTTTCCAGATATTTGACAGAATCACACATTTGGAGTTGGTTCATTTTATCATCACTCCCAGAACATTTGGCATCGTTGTAGTTATGTTGACCAAATGGTCCCAAGCTTGTGTGTACATGTATAGGTTTCATTGTTTGGTTTAAACATGCTCACATCTTAAGTTTTCTTCAAACTTTTCTTTTTGCATTTTACTTTTAGGATTCTTCACAGGGTAATTCGTCCTTTCAGGTCAACATGGTCAAATACATCAAGCAGAACCACCCAGACGTCCAAGTTGTAGGAGGCAATGGTATGTATTGTAATATCCCTAGGAGCAGGAGGGGCACGTTGCCGGCATTTAAGTAATTTTTAGAGACAACGTGTGGTTGCATATTAGTATTTTTTGTGGAAAAGTGCCCAAAACTTGTCTGGGAAAGAGTTCCATACCTGGACATCACCTGTCACCCTGTTCCCCTATGAGACTGGTTTGAAGAACTCAAACTGTTTTCTCAGTAATGCTTTAATATTTTCCCTGCTTACATGTAATTTGACTTTTTAGGACATGTTACCGCTTTCTTATGGCTGATAGGTCTCTGCAGGGAAAAATTTGTAATGTCCATTTTATATGGAATTCTTCCCCTCGTCTGTTAAACAGACAGTTTTCAAACACTAAATATTGTATCTCAAAATTAAATTTAAAAACATAACTACAACTCCTTTGGCCTTTTTTCCTTGTTCTGAAAACCTTCCTGAATACTGCAAAAATCCATAACTGTAGGAACCCATATGTATGGGGCTTATTCACGAGTTGGCCATATTGAATTGAAAGTTAGGTAAAATCAAGTTCATTTATAATAAATTCCAGTCTGTTTCAATGAATAATTTAAAATTTGTAATTAGACAGTGAAATATGGCTGCATTGTGCCTGCATAAATAGTCTGGCGCCATCCCATTACACAGTTAACAATTAATGAAACATATATACAGGGAAGTCAACAAAAATGGCCAACTCGTGAGTCGTGAATAAGGCCCATATGTGCCCGGTACATGTAAACATGTGTGAACTGTTAACTTAAACTTTTTTGAGGTCAACCAGACCAATGTGAAGTAACAGATGCAACACTATGTGTTCCTAATTTTTAAAAAAAATCCTTGAAACCTAGGATTTGTGATGTTGCTTCTTGGGTTTTTACTTGCATCTGTGATGTGTTGGGTGTTTTCCATGTTACAAAATGTAACTCCTTTTTGATCAAGATTTTTCTTTTCAACATTTGAGAGTTGTCCTTTTTTTCGCAGTTGTGACAGCATCCCAAGCAAAGAGCCTCATCGATAGTGGGGTAGATGCCTTGAGAGTAGGCATGGGCAGTGGTTCTATCTGCATCACGCAAGAAGGTAAGACTATCGTCGACGTCGGAAAACGTGGTGAAGAACCACATTTGTGCAATAAAAACTTGGACTTGAATGTTCCGGAAGCTTGAAATAACTTCAACCAGTACTGGTTCCCGATGTACACGTACACCCACAAATCACGACACATAAGTGATTCAAAAGTGTACATGTACATGTATGTACACTGTAAATTGGCTAGCGTTTGTAGAATTAAATCTTACAACAGTCTTCAGGGGTGAGATTGGTAAAGATTTTTCCAGATTTTGTGACTTTTTTTGTCCGGAATTTTCTTGATATCAGGATTTTTTTGTCAATTTTTTGATTTCAGGATTTCATAACAATCCCTTTTGTAATCTGAATTCCTGAGGTTTTACCATCAGGATTTTTTTTACCTGTAAACATTTTTGGAGTTAAAGAAATTAGTACTTTAGGGGTGCCTTTAGGCAAATGTACACTGTACACAAACATATACCGGTACCGTATCATACTCATAGACCCTATAATGCTCTGGGCCCAATTTCGTAGAGCTGCTTAAGCACAAAATTTGCTTAAGCACGAAAAAACATTGCTTAGTAAAATTAGGTTATCGGCCAAAACTCCATGCGATGTACATTGCTTGTGACTGGTATTTAGCGGTTTACTTAGCATAACAATCGCATGGAGTTTTGGCTGGTAACCTGATTTTATTAAGCAAGACGTTTTTGTGCTTTATGAAATTGGCCCCTGGGCCTGCAGTGACCATCA
Organism: Patiria pectinifera; assembly: GCA_029964075.1. Taxonomy (NCBI): domain Eukaryota; kingdom Metazoa; phylum Echinodermata; class Asteroidea; order Valvatida; family Asterinidae; genus Patiria; species Patiria pectinifera. Next base: position 22,839,628 of record CM057149.1, on the reverse strand, counting down.
CACCCTCTGCTGATTATTCCTTGGACTTTTCATTTTCTACCAATCTCACACGTGTTATTTAGCTTCAAGCTGGCCACAGGTGTACATGTAGTCTAGATGAAGAGTTTTGTTGAATAGCCTCTCACATAAACTATGATCACTGCATTGTGTGAGCAGTGATCAATAATTTTTTATTTTCTCCCAATCTCACACCTGTTAATTCGAGCTGCCGACAGTTGTACACGTGGGTCTAGATGAAGATTTTTGATAGCCTCTCACATAAACTACCGGTATAGTCACAGCACTCTGTGAGCAGCGATCAATGATTAGTTTTCATTGCAAACAGACGATGGAATTTTTGGTTGACAATTTAGTGTCTAGAGGATATGAAATGCTTGTACACTTGTGTGTGAAGCTGTTTATCAATATCTCCAAATGATCTCAATTTTCTATGATTCTGCACGAGTGTCAGAAAGCCAATTCTATCATTTGTGTAAGTTATAAACTGATTTTCACATTTTTGGGGTGTTTATTTCTGATATTTCAACTTTACTATCTACCACACCAGTAGATTTCTTTTATACAATTCATGTAGCTGTTACTTTGGTACTTTTCCCCCTAAAAAAATTAACCTGAGCCATTCTAGACACTATGAACATCTTCATCCCTTAAAAATTTGTTAAAGAGCCATTTTCCCTTGAAATTATAGTTAACTAAATTTTCACGGATTTTTCAACATATTAAGCCAGATTAGGAGTCTGTGAAAACACCCTTAAGAAAGTCCTTTGTTTACCCATGGAGATAGACCCAGTGTACCGTTATGTATAACCAATGATAATCCTCAGTGGCCAGGGCCATTAAAAAAACGTGAAAATACCCTTACAGGATTAGTCCTATATAAGCCCCATACATGTACATGTATGTAAACGTCCGTGAAACATCTCTTAAAGATTCTTTTTACAGAGAAATGGACTTTTAATGAATTTTTAGGGATGAAGATGTTCATATCTGCTATTCCCAATTAAGAAAAAACGTAAAGTTATTATAAAGCTGTCAGGGGTGGGAATGTATTTAAAGCTGGTACTTTTACAGTGTATGACGGTGGGGGGCCATTTTCCAGTAAGACCCATGCAAAGATCTATAATTAGGGCCAGATAATGGCCTCCTACAGTGTACATATTTTCATTAATATACAGTGTACCTATATTTATCCCTAATCGCCTAGGTCCTTGTGCTAGGATGCATCCTCGATCCTGCAAAATTTCCTACAGGTACTTCCTTCCACCAAGTAAAAACTTGATAAAGCCTCAGTCTTCCATAACAATGCGTTCTTTCTTGAATTTGTTCCGTGGAGGGGTAATCACTTCCTCAATTCGATCAAAATCCTCCATTACATTTTTAAGACGTTGGAGCAGTGTGGATGATATCCAGAAGCAGTGCTATTTTTTTGGATAGCTGCAAATGATCTACGCTTTCTTTATGTATCATTTTATCATATAGCATAGACTTGGTAATGGCTGCTTGAACAGAGATTTCTATTGTTGCGTCCGAAGTCATTACTCAGTGGCTTCCGTGAGTAGGCCACAGGCTATCATCTACAGTTCATATTTAAACAGAATTGCCCGTAAATAGAAACAAAGTAATCCGTGGGAGATCCCATCCTAAGGCTTCCCTTACTGTTGCATCCTTCACTCCACTTGCCAATGATGCCTTGCTGGTTTTCTCACAAACCTTCCTAATTATTTACCCCATGGAGCTCTTTCTTGGATTATGAAAGTTTTCCCAAGGATGGTATCCAGATAATGACTGCTTTGAGTGGTGAAGTAAAGCAAGACTTCTGAGGTAGTCCCGAGGTGAAGCTGAGGGAAAAGGCCTGCTCCATTAAAAAAATATAATAAAAATATGATAGAATATAGTTCATTCTGCCCCCTGGTGAGTTACGCGAGGGGATGTTTGGCTTCTAGGAACACCATGAGTGTACTCATGGGGTAAGGGTTGAGAGGGGGGAGGGAGTGTGTTGATGGTGGTGAGGTGGTACATTCATTACTGTAAGGACATCAGATGACTTTTATGTTTGCATTTAAAAATCTGACCCCTACACCTTGGCACATCATCCTGAATCTTGATCCCCATCCCCGACCCTACCTTCAGCCACCCCTTCCTGCCCTCAGCAGCAAGCCATGGGGGCTTCGCCACTCTAATTAGCTCTATTATCAAAAGTTGACAAAATTCCATAGGAACTCCCTCCATGGAATGCTACATGTATAATCATTTTGTCTGCCATAAAGGTTTTCAGCATCCATGGCACCACTTCTGTTGCATAGTTAGGAGAAGTGTTGAAAGTCAGCCCAGTTGGAGTTTCGGTTCGGCAAGGCTCAGAAATGATTTTGTCAGAACAATCACGAGAGGACTAGATCACTAGAAACATGGCATATACATGTAATAGCCCAGCTCTGCCACACTGCCATTGGTGGAAGGGCTGGGCCAGGAAAGTTATATTTCCTTGGTTTTTTTTTTATCATTATGATGGCTTTTTGTTGTAACAGGTACATGTATCAATTTGTTAATTGTATGTACATGTCAATTGTACATTGTATCCCAAAACCACAAAAAATGAACTTTGTGTACATTGTCTTTCTTAAACAACACAAGAAACTGAAAGGCAACACAAGAAAGACAATGCATCTTATCTTGTTATCAAGTTCATTACTGCAAGTTCGATGAAATCAGCCCTGAATCCAAAAGCAGCCTGTGCACTCAGGGTCCATAGGTTAACGTTAATTTGCATTTAATTTTGCATCTGTACGTGTACATTGTACATATAATATACTTGGTTTAACTAATTGCTGTGTAATACCTGCTAATACAGTTTAGCCAGACAGTGGATGCCATTGTCCAATGATTACGGCGTTCGACTCGTGTGCCGTGGTACATGGGTTTGAATACTGACCGTGGGAACATGGTGCTTGTGTTCTTGAGCAAGGCACTTTACCATTATTGCTTCGTCCTTCGGATGGGACGTAAAGCTGTAGGTCCCGTGTGTTGTGTAATGCACGTTAAAGAACCCAGTAACACTTATCGCTAAGAGAAGGGGTTTGCCCCGGTGTTTCTGGCAGTGGCTGCAATATGCGCCGCAGCACAAGTGGGTCTCATATTTCTCATAATCTTCATTACCTGTCTTTAATAATAGACATAATTTCCAGCGCCTTGAGTACCTAATTGTTGGGAGATACACGTACATGCGCTATAAGACTCCGGTATTATTATTATTATTATTCGAGTCACCAAACATAGAGTCCGAGTCACCTCTCCCGAGTCCGAGTCCCGCAGTCCGAATCACGAGTCACAAAGCTGGAGTTCGAGTCATGAGTTACCTTAATATATAATGGAAAAAGTTCGAGATTCAGTTCTGCTAAACCCTCACAGTGTAAATGATTCCAGTTTTTCACAGCTTTTCTCTAACTTAATGAACTGGAAATAAATACATGTATGTATGTATAACACGTCACCTTTCTTGCATTAAAATGCACGAAGAGTGGTGCTTGGGAAAGTTCAGTTACAGGCACACAGTAAAGCTATAAGCCCTTTAGACAACTGCCTGGATTTGAAGTTTAGGGTTGGGTTTCTTTTACGGGTACCCGGGTATTATCACAATAGAGTACCTTGTTCCTGTACTACCCGCAAATACACACCACTAATGTATTTCCTCTTTGTGGTAGTGAATAACATTTAGTCAAGCACATTGAAATGGTCCATTCTTCAGTGTCATCAAGATTGAAGTGAAGAGCAAATCCACAAGAGTAAAAAATGGGAAGTGCTGTATGATATGGATGTACATGTCAATCAGGAGCAGATACCGATACAGAAGATCTTAATGCCCTATAATGCCGGGGAGCGATATTACTGTACTATGCTATTGTTTGCATTTGCTTGTTTGTTTAAAAATTCCAAAAAAAGCAGACACCCTAAAAAAGCCATATCCAGGGTTGCCCCCCAAAAAAGTGGAACGGCATACTTCCACAACTTTGAGACTCAAACCACCTGTACCAATGGATGGAGAATCGTTTCAGAAATAAATATGACACCAAGATCTCCCAATTCAGCAGTGTTTTTTTTGCTGCAGGGCCTGCACACAACCATGTGGGTATTATTAAGAGAATAACTGTGTACTTGGACTGTTTTAAACTCTCTGTTTTAAGACCGGTTGGAGTCTGGATGCTGATAATATCCCCGAGCCGAAGGAGAGGGTTATTATCAGCATCCAGACTCCAACGGGTCTTAAAAAATGTTTAATACTGGCTAAGTACATATTTATTCCCATTCATATATCTTTTTGATCAAACAACAAAAAATTTCATTTCACAAGTCAAAACAAGTCTAAAATTATAAATTTCCAACGATTTTATGCAAAAATTTTACGTCATTTTTTCAAAACACCCCTCTATAGCTAAATGTGGCGACTCAAGGCATCTCTCGAAAAGTGGTATAAAACTCCTTATGTGGATATTTGCGCGTGTGTCGCGCATACTGCGCGATGTGGCGCAGGACACAGCTGTGTTGGTTTATTTTGAATTGAGGACTATAAAAAACTGACTCACTGGTAGTGGGGATTGTGAACGTTCAACCAATAAATGGGTAAAAGGCACCGGGTTTCATAGGAGTCCAAATTTCATGTGACACTGGAAATGTGGTTAAGGCCAGCCAGCCGGTCTTTATCAACCGGCCATGTGACGGGCTCTCGACCAATAAGGAATGGGTAAACTGTCTTAGGTATTTATGAATACACAACAATTAATCCGTCTATCCAATTACATGTAAGTCAAATTGGTAGGCAGGGTTTAGTAATTCATAGGGACAAAGTGACTCCTGACTTTGTTTCACAAAATAGGCTATAGAATAAAAACTACTGGACTGAATCGAGTGATATCATTTTTCTTTTAACAGAATTCCCCATGCATTGGTATACATGTAGGTTGTTTGAGTCTCCAAGGTAGCGAAGTACGCCATTTTGGGGGGGGGGGGGGTGGCGGCATCCTGTATAACGTACCGCACATAACCCTTGTATGGTATGTCCTCACTAAGGGCAGGTGCTGTTATTAAAATTCAGTGACAATGAAAGTACACAGTGTTTACTCATGCATATGACGGAGGAATAAAAACCTGCCCTCAGATGTGATGTCAGTACAAAGGGTCTGTAATGTCGTGCATCATTGAGCATTATGCTTTGATTAATTTCTGGTATTAAATGAAACCAAAGATTCCTCAAAAGGTACTCTAGCTCACAAGCCTGAAGAAATCTGTCGAGAAAAGGCAATGAGAAGAAATTGCAGTTTTAGAGGTTGGAGGAAAACCCCAGAAGAATATTCTGGGGAAAACCCACGGAATCAGGTACCGGTAGGGGCTGAAAACCCAATGTACATGTTAGGTGGCATGGGTGGCTTGTGCGTAAAGCGCTCGCCTCTCACCAAGGTGACCACGGTTCGAATCCTGGCCGCGGATCCTGGCCTGGCCGCGGATCACATGTGAGTAGAGTTGTGCGTTGGTTCTCTCCTGTGTCACGAGGGTTTTTCTCTGGGCCCTCTGGTTTTCCTCTCTCCGGAAAAATCAAACACTTTTGATATCTGGCTGTGCTCCGTGGTCGATATGGCCGGCAGCCATAGGCACCTTTACATGCCAGTGGCTTGACCATGTTGTAGCCGCGTCCTTTGCAATTCAGCATCCCAGCTGTCAGTAAGGATTATTAGCCTCCCAAATTATTACATGTGGCCCGGGGCAGGAATCAAAGCCGGGCCATAGAGGTGGAAGGTAAGAAAAGAACCAATGTCCAACCTGACCCCCATAATAGCATCAATTTTGCTGAAGTACAGCATACATACATTTGTTGGTGTGCTCTTCTTGTGCACTTGATTTTACTACCAGATTGAACATGTGCATGCACACAGTCTCACATTCATGTAAACTTAAAAACAGGACAATCAATATATGAAGAATGGCCTTTCCAAATTAACCGTTAACTTGTGAGTTTGTCAAACTGATCAGAGTTCATTATTTGTGGTTTTGAGTTACAGCCGTCCCCAGCATCACCAAAAACCCTATGACCCTACAGGAGGGCCTACGGGCCAATGTCTGTAAGTTGTGAACTAATCAGTGTTGGTCACTTCAATCCCACCGCTGCCACCAATGTTTTGCACAATAGTTACATGTGTACTCGTTGTATACTTGTGTTGCAGTACTAGGTCACTGCTTTTTGTTGTACTGTTCTAAATGTATCCATTATCCTGTAAGTTTTGTTGATTTTTTTTATTTATTATTTTTTTTTTAATATTTTTTATTTTGTTGATTTCAGATTTTTGTTGAGAAAAGTACATGTACTCTTAAAAAATTAGAGTCACAACGAAATGGCAAATGTTTGCATGATTTCTCAATGTGCTTAGTCCATCACAAGTCGAATCGCAAGCGACTTCACATGTAGAAGTGTAAAAACTTGTCTCCAACCTTTCTTTCTTTTTAGGACGTCTCCAACCCTCCAACTTAATGTAGGTTTCCTGCTGACTGCAGTAAACTGAGAATTATTGTCAGATTGTTAGGCTGCAAATTACAGTACAGTACATGTTCATGTACGTTCCAGTACATGTATATGACATTCTACATGTACACATGGTGTGCATTTTAAGGGCCTTTCTGATAAATTCATGAAAAGCTGTGTTGTACATTGTATCTTACTTCTTAGTGCAGTTCTTTCCCAGAAGTCCCCAAGTGTATTATAGAGGAATGAATCCTAAGCACCAATACTGTACATGTACTGGTACATGTACTTCAAATAAGTGAATGAGAGTCTTTGGACATGCAACTTGACACATATATAGGTTATTCTACAAATATAGGGTCAAAGTGTGACATTTCTCCTGTCGCTGTTACCTCTGAACTTTGTAGTTTGCCATTCAAGTGTCGTTAAGATTTATTTCAAATGATTTGGGGGGTGGGTGGTGGAGTTAGTTTGCTAGACATAATCGCTCTTGGAGGACGACTGCATTAAGGTTGCATCAGATTTATAAAATCATAGATCAGATGTACATTGTAACAGAGACAAAAACTAAAAGTGGACCCAAATTTACAGTTACTGTACATGTAATGACCCATAGGGGGGCCTATGCATGTATGTTTAATGTAATAAATGTTTGAGGAGTTATTTTAAAGTCTTGTGTCTGTCCTTTTGCAAGTACGGTATTAAGGAACTTTCAGCACAGATAGCTAAGTATTTGTACATAATGTACTCTACAATTGCATTTGACTCTTTTTTTTTTAAATTTGTTTAATTGTTTGAAGTTATGTTTTATGTTTAGTTCTTGTATGATTTTCATAATTTACTTTTGCATGATTACACATTATGTTGCATGTGCATGGGTGTAGGCATACATGTATATATTGCTGTTTTGGTGGTGGCATCTTCCCAGACACTCATTCATTATTTCGTTCATTTTGTTGTAACCATGGTACATGTAACTGTAATATTTCTGACACCTAAAAGAAAAGATCATGTCTACTGGATTGTGTTTGCATGGACATTCTTGTAGAAAATGACATATCTGTATGCATGCCTGACCAATTATCATTGATTTTAATAGTGATCAACTTATTTAACCTGATAAGCATGTGGTGTACAGTTAAGTTAAGGCTTTAAACTATACATGTACCTAAGGCAGTTTACCCATTCCTATTGGTCGAGAGCCTGTCACGTGGCCGGTCTAAAATAAGGGAATACATATCATTGCTTGGGAGGTGCTAAACACTCTGTTTAACAGTTTAAGACCGAAGTCTGGATGCTGATGATTACCCGAGCCGAAGGCGAGGGTAAGCATTCAGACTCCAACCGGTCTGAAACATAGTGTTTAACACCAACCAAGCATATATTTTTTTAGACAAGATAAGTTTCCGTCATTTATGAATGACAACGGGCATTCTCCATTCTCCTGACTACCGGCAGAGTATAGTGTTCGAAACGTTGAGTCCCTCCGGTTCTTTTCAGAACCACACATACTCACAAAAGAGATTTATTCACATGGTGCTACCGCAAACTTATCTTGTCTTAGTATCTTTCCACCATGCAAACCTTCAAATCTCATCGCACATATTTATTCCCATTCATTAATATCTTTTTGGTCAAAAAATCAAAACTGTTCGTTTCAAAAGTCAAAACAAGTCAAAAACAAAAAAATTTCAATGATTTTGATCAACAACCCCCCCCCCCCAGCTATACAATGGTAAGGCCCTCTGGTAAACAACTCCTTATGTGGAGATTGACGCGCAGGTCGCGCGTACTGCATGATGTGGCGCACAACACAGATGTACCGTTGTTGTGTGAATTTAGGACTATGAAATACTGACTCATTATTGCACATGTGCATGCGTACATGAGGATTATGAACGTTCAACCAATAAAATGGTGTTGGGACCGAATGTCATAGGAGTCCAAATTTCATGTGACATTTATTGGTTGAACAGTCACAAACCTCACTTAGGCATACGCAATACTACCAATTAGTCAGTATTTCATAGTCCTTAATTCATACTACAATGTGTGTACATTGTACGTGTACATGTACATGAACCGGTAGCTTTTTGGTCCATACATGTGTGCATGTCTAGCAGTGTTGTCTGCTGTCTGCGTACATGTACGTGTACATGCACATGTACTTGTACAATGTAGGTCTCCATCAGTTCCAATACTGTTTGGAGGCACTGAATTCCAGGATTATGGAAGAAATGCAATATCCATGGTACAACCATGGTATCTACAGTAATTAACCCTAACCTTCCAAAATCCTCTTTGCAAAATGGAGGATTTTGCAGGATTGAGGCTATATGGCCAAAATGTGCTGCTGATTTTGGAGGATGCACTGTGTCTTGGGCCGGACCTTGTGTTATTTATGCCCAGCCGTGTATTGTTTGTTCTTGAAATCATCGGTACTGCTCCAGGATGTCACTGGCTCTGCTTCAACATATTGACAGTGATTGCTGGAGGATTTTGCAGGATTGAGGCAGTAGTACGTTACCCCTGCAAGAACCACATTTAAGAAATAACGGATGATTTTGGAGGACTGAGGCTGTATGCTATTTTTACATGGAGGCAGTTGGAGGATTTTTCAGGATTGAGGTTGCAACCTTGCAAAAAAGCCTAGGAGTTAGGGTTAATAATTCAGAGAATATTGTTATTGTTACCTCATTGACCATTACTTGATGATGGAGGTATCAGTATACAAATATTGAGTGGATCAGCGCGGAATGGGAGGAATATTATCGCAAGGTAAAATCTGGACTTTTCCATTTCACGAGGCGAAGCCAGATTTTACCGAGCGATAATATTCCTCCCATTTCACAATTTAAAGCCACTCAATATTTGTTTTATATAACTGACATATAGATCCTTGTCATTTGATATATTTGAACTTTTATTTCAATACAACATTGGTGGAAAAAAGGTATTTCTCTCTTCCAAACCACCCCTTCACGAAAATGTTTGAACCCAACGCTGTAGCGCTAGTTCTTTGGTGCAACGCTGAACGCGCACACCAGCATGCATTTGCACACAAATACCGCGTCATGGAACAAGACTGATCCTAACTGTTCAATAGTATTTCCCATTCCCCATGGGCGGATAGTACTTTTTGAGCTCCGGCGTGAATGGCAGTAATAGCGAATGACACGTGATGTGAGTTCCACCAATCATATGACAAGGATCTGTATGTCGATTATATAAATAAGAAATATACATTTTTGATTTTAAGAGGCTGAACTCTTAAAGCTGTCACAGACATTATATTTTTCTTCCGTAATGTTGGAATTGCCCTTTTACACTTTTCCCGCTGGTCGTAGTTTCGGTATCCCATGGTTTAGGGTACGGTTGGTCCTGACTTCTCACATCTCTGCGGTGTAAACTGCATTTAATGGGGACCATTGAAGTCCACACAACAAGGGGAATTTTCATCCTTATTATTTGAATTGATCCGGTTTGTCACATGAACAGAAACTGCGATAGCTACATGTACATGTACATGTATATAGTAAGGAGGGACACTCAGAAAGAAGGTGTGCTCAGTGCATGCTTGTCGCCAGCCCATGAGCATCAGGGGGGCCATAGTACCAAGTAGGGGGGCCCACTACCATAAAAAAAAACAAATACAAAAATACATACGTATAGCTTTTGCCATTAGGGGGGCCAATTGCTCGCCAAGGGGGGCCTGGCCCCACCGGGGCCCCCCTTACAAGATACACATGTACACGGTGTTCCAGTATGAAAAAATACCTAATATACAGTGCATCCTAAAATACCCGCAACTTTTTCTTTGCGCAGCTATAACGTCGGCGCGGAAACACGTACCGCCATTATGTTCATACCATTTTAAAGCTTGGAATCTTAGCTTTATCCCTGGCGAGAATTGGTTTGATAAAAGAGTTTTTAAACTATTAGTGTTCAAATAAAGGCATGTCGAAAACAAACTTGACTGATGATGCTGTACACCAGATGCAAACTCGAGTCAACAAGCTGTTGAAATAAAAAAAAACAGTTGATTTATATTAAAAAGACATTGAACTTGAAATGAAGAACAATATTGTGAATTTATTTGAGGTGTAGACTACGTGGATCGAAAAGAAAAGGAAACACAGAAAGTAAAAGGCAACGAGATCGTCACATCATGAACATGATGAAGCATTTCCACATTAGAAAAAAATGCGCATGATTGATTTTCCTGGAAATCAGTTGAGTTTGGTTTGACATGCCTTTATTTGAACACGAATAATTATGGCAGTACGTGTTTCCGCGGCGACGCCAGAGCCTCGCAAAAAAAAATTTGCCTGTATTTGGGACGCGCTGTACATGTACCGGTACATATCATCTTGGCCCAGTTTCGTTTTAAGTGGAAAATACTGCTAAAATTAGCCCTCTGCTGTCTGAACATTCATAGACAGTCAAAAAAATCAATCCTCTTCCCCAGCTGTCATGCCTTTAAATACACAGGCTATTCACCAACAGTCAGATCAGATTGCAGCAAGCAATGTGACTAGTCAAATTCAGTCAACAGACAGAAGCAAGTAACTGGTAGTTACAGCTGTCTTATCAATCACCTACTGTCAAGACAAAGCTGTATCAAGTGACATAAACAGTCACAACCAGTCAATCCTGCTTTATGTAGGCTGGGAGCTCTAAACTGTTAAAAACAGTCACTGGGTTGATTTTGACTGCTGGGAAAGCTGTGTTGAATTTGACAGCAAGAGAGGGAGGCTTAAACAGAGTTATATGCTAAGCACGAATTAGATGGAAATCAGTCACTATGCGATATAAATCATGTGGCGCATACGTGTAGTAGTTGGTTACCTGCTAATGCTAAGCAATTACATATGTACTCTGTGCTTGCATGTACAAGAAGTCTATGTTTTACAGCTCCATGATGACGCCCCCAGATTGTTCATGTAGGTGAAATCATCAATCAGCAGTACCCAATTTCATGGCTGTGCTTACCGTTAGCGAAAAATCCCTGCTTATGGTAGCAGGAAATTCCATGCTTACGGTTATATAATAGCTTAATGAGGAATTTTGACTAATGCACATGTGTACATGTTGAACTTAGGATTTTGTGTTTACATGGTTGGCAAAGATTTTTTTGCTAGTGTTGTTAGCGCAGAATGGTGATCGTAAGCCAGGAATTCTGTTGTTTAGCAAAGCCACGAAATTGGGCCCAGGTCAGGATAACTGACTGATAAGTTTTGTTAGCCTCATCTTTGTTTAATTAAAATCGCATTTTTGTGTTTTTGTTATGCAGTGATGGCAGTAGGACGCCCTCAGGGTACAGCGGTATACAAGGTTTCAGAGTACGCCCGTCACTTTGGCGTTCCAGTAGTTGCCGATGGCGGTATCACATCAGTAGGCCATATAACAAAGGCTCTGGCACTGGGAGCTTCAACAGGTAAGCAGGATTATGTAGCCGGAATGGTTTTGTGGACGGAATATTATTTTTTTCCCCCGTATAATTTTGTAAGCTCTGGCAGAAGCTTCTACATGTCACTTGGTGGTCGGTCAGTCGGTCTGTCTGTCTGTCTGTTTGTCTGTCCCCAAAAATTGACTGCAAATAATTGACCGCAAATAATTGACTAATTGACCAAATGACGTCGTCATAAAAAACACTCTTGCTCCCCGAAAATTGACCAAATAAGCCCAATAAGTTTCCCTTAAAATATAACTACCGAATTTTAATATTCAAAAAAACAATCATAGTCAATTAAATACTTCAAAAAAAATGTTTGTAACAATTTGGATATGAAAAGTTTGTAAAATGGAGGCAAAATGTCTGCAGTAATGTTATAGTCACATGGTATTTATCACAAATCTCTATAAATCTAGGTATAAATCTAAAGTATGGTGTTCCATATGTGCCATCGACGTCGCGTTTTTGGGCGTCGCATTTTTAAGCTCTGGCAGGGATCATTTTGATTGATTTCATGCCAGATGGCCAGAGCTCATTGTGCACTCACACCTGTGTTCTTTTTCTGCTCTAGATCATTCTGCCAAATCCACATAGAATTATCAAAGTTTGTTTCCATAATTGCTTGTATGAGAGTCGACACAAAGACTGAAATTCATGCCAATTGATCCAAACATGACACTGATTTAAATCATGATTTAAATCAAATAATTTTTTTATTAAAATCACTGAGCTAAATCACTTTTTTGTGTTGCATGGTGTAGTGCATACCAACACATTTTGACAAATGAGCAGTTCAACTGTGTCGGACATACCTTTTAAACAATTCAATAGTGTGCATTACATAATGTTTAATTGTAATTGTAAATTGGATTTTAATTTTGACAAAACATGTCATTTAATGACTTCAATCATTTAGTTACTACCACAAAAAAATATATATTCGTCCAACGTGTTTGCAGTAGAAGAAGTCAGCTTGATACACGTACTATGACAAATTAATATTTGTGTGTGTACTTATTAGTCAATATTGGTCAAGACCCCATTGGTTTGTACACAGTATGCCAGGAGGTGAGCTCTTAAATAGTAGGAGGGTTAATTAATTTTTCAGTTAAAAGTAACCGCTGAATTGTTGAACACTGTTAAAAAAAACTATATTTCAATAAAACGGATAATAAGCTTCATAATGAAGGATTTGGGTTTTTAATTTTTGGCATTTGAGGTTTATAATTCGGTGAAATTACCCGAATGTCCGTTGAATTTCATTTCTTAAAGTTAACTTGATTTTAAAAAGATGTTGGTCTGGTTCCATCTTTTCTCTGTAGTAATGATGGGTAGTCTACTAGCGGGCACCAGTGAAGCACCAGGGGAGTATTTCTTTTCTGATGGTGTGAGGCTGAAGAAGTACCGGGGCATGGGCTCCCTAGACGCCATGGAGTCTAACAAAGCCAGTGCACAGAGATACTTCAGGTAGAACACATTCACTTAAAGTTGCTGTACCATCGGGGACATCTTCAACTATCTGAAGACTCCCTGTTATGCAATTAACGCACAAACAGTTAAGTAGTCCATCATTTCCAGCTATCCGAAAAGTAACTGGCGTAATTATTGTTAAAAAAACATACTTGGTTGAAAGATAGTAAGGGGACTAAACTCCCCGTGAAATTATTCTTTCTGGCAAGCTGTCATTTTGAAGTAATCAACAAAAGAAGGCCTTTCCAACGGTGCTTCTTAAGACGCACCTTAGGAAATTTAAATTAGTAGTTCGGTTTTTTTATTCGGCGAAGTGCGCGCAAGCATTGGCACGACGCACACGCACGCGCTGTTGCTATAATTCGTCGGATCAGTGTGCGACATCGCGTAGCTGCAATCGGCCCAGTGCGAACGTGTCTCGGACGCTGAATTCAGGCCCAATTCAAAACACAATTCAGCAACTTTTGAATTGAAATTGAGATCCTAGAATGCTGTTTTTCTCGGAATATACAGCTGAAGCTGGGCTGAAACTTCATTAGGTTAGTTGTTCAGTACCCTTCTTTAGATTTTGAGCACTTTTGTTGCTTCAAACGAACAAAATGCACAAACTACAAATGATGGACTATATCTTTAAGCCTGAAGTATTGTCAGGCTGCTAATAATTCAAGATTTGTAAAGTAAAATATTCAATTGCTAAAACATGGGCAGATGTTTGTTGGGTTTTTTTTTTCAATGTGAAAACTTAAAACAAAAACCAAAAATAGAAACACCAGATTATTCCATTGGTAAGTTGCTGGCCTAACGCTTGCCCTTGAACCGCCAGATTTAGAGGTATTTTATTTGCTTAGCAGAAAACTCAACAATTTGAAAGTGGGGCTGTCCCAAATACGCTGAATAGTTCAGTATCGATCATCAACCAGATATTCGAATAGCTTTGTTCCGGTTTTAATATTCAGGAAAACTATAAAATCCCTTTATTGTCAAATGACACTTTTTGTCGAAGTTTCATTTATTGTCGATGGCGCGGTTCATTATTCCCATAACAGTTATAAAATACTTACACCAAAACACTCCAGCAGTCCATAATATCAACCGCCGCACACAAATTGTAACGTGCACGCTAGTGAGTGATTGCTGTTATAATCAGAGACCATGGAGCAAATTGTTCAAGAGTTGTTTTCTTCATCTTTTCAGATTGTGTCACCAAAAATAGAAGGCTAAATCTTTTTTGAAGGTCACTTTCGAATATCTGGTTTTCAAAATCGAAACTGAAAGTGAAATTCAAACGAATGTTAAAACTTCTGGATTTTATGAGATTTTGGAGAAATCCTAAAGGTTGTTTGTCTTCCTCCACTGACTAGCGAGCGAGACAAGCTGAAGGTGGCCCAGGGCGTATCCGGCAACATTGTGGACAAGGGCTCCATTCATAAATTTGCCCCGTACCTTATAGCTGGGGTCCAACACGGCTGTCAAGACATTGGTGCTAAGAGTCTGACCCAGCTCAGGTAGGTCGAGCCAGGATTCACATATGTGTGCTTCACAGTCGAGTCCATCGCCCTGTCAGTGGACAAGTCCATGACAAGTCCTTCTGTCTCAATTCAAGTCATAAGCTGTTCAATCGGACTGTAACGAAGGCAGTCTTTGTGATTGGACTTGTGACTACAACACTAATGGGCCATCAACATTTACATCATATGTTAGGCCAAAAAAAAAGGAAATACTCAGTCTCTGGTCAGCGCGCGTCGATTTTAATCATGCGCGTCAACCTTTTTTTTTTTTTCAAATTAACACGGAAGCTACAACAGCGCCCACTATTGCCGCACCTCCTCACATTTTTGTACCAAGGAGCACCAAGGAATGGGGAAATTGCACCAAGGCAAATGACAAAGGGCACCAAGGCAAATTATGGAGGACACCAATGTATAATGAGGACACAAAAAAGCAAAATAGTACCCACCTTGTCTGTACAATACAAGCTTGGAAAAAGAAAAAAAAACACCAAAAAAAAACAAAACGCGTCGCTGCATCAATTCCGGAACTTCGGTCTGACCAGAGACCGACTATTT
Organism: Patiria pectinifera; assembly: GCA_029964075.1. NCBI lineage: Eukaryota > Metazoa > Echinodermata > Asteroidea > Valvatida > Asterinidae > Patiria > Patiria pectinifera. Next base: position 22,824,132 of record CM057149.1, on the reverse strand, counting down.
TTCTTTTTTTGCCTTATATGCACTGTCTCAATATTTCCATGATAACCTTTCAGATTTTCCCTACCCACTTTTTCCTGTGCTCTCCATTATACAAATATAACATGGTTTGAGGATGGTCAGTCGATATTAGCTCCCCAAGGTACTTCCAATACTGAGGGGAACTAATATCAACTATCCACCCGAAATAAGTCATGCTATATTTGTTTTACTATATAAGTTATCCCGCGAGCGCGAGTGGAACACGGAATAATGTAGTGCGTCTGTGTCCCACAAACCACGAGGCCGAAGGCTGAGTGGTATGTGGGACACAGACGCACTACATTTGCCGTGTTCCACGAGCGCAAGCGTGATAACGAATTTATCTTCAAGCAAACTTGACGCGCAGTACAGTTGGAACTAGCACGCTTTGCACGGACATTCAGCAGTTTAGCGTATAATCGCATATGCAGCTGGAATGTCGCTCGCATCTTAGAACAGTGGGATACGCTGAGTGCGGTATGGACCGAGGCCGTGCTACATGGTTATATGTAGCACGGCTTGTTGCCATGGATCAACCAATCAGAATCGAGGATTCAAGTTTACTTGAAGATAATACCTCATACATATTCAGTTACCAAATTTTCCCATTGCAGCAGCACAGTACGCAGCTCAGCGTAAAATATTCAGAGAAACTTGTCCAACTCACCGGAAGAATATTACCCAACCTCTGAAAAGTTCAGTTCTTTTGCAATACAGTAGCTCCTAAGAGTTTATACCACATTGTGGCCTACTTTTTAGTAGAGGAGGCATCTTTATTGTCAACAATATTCTCCAGTTTGGCATCATTGAGCTCGGGAAAACGCTAATTAACATTTACGTGTGCAGCCATCTTTTCATGGGTAGCTAGGGCGATGTTCGCGCATGCGCACTACATGTACACCTGTGCGACAGTTCCACGACTGCTTCATAAAGCACACACATAGTAGACTGTTGTATGGGTAACCCTACTATGCATGCGTATTTACACTGTGCGTGAATAATCGGCTGAATGAGAATGTGTCCCGGATGCTAATTTCGGGCACATTTCAAAATATGACTCGGCAACTTTTGAATTGAAATCGAGATCCTAGAAAATTGTTTTCTCGGAATATACAGCATTCACAGATCTAAAACTTCATCGGGTTAGTTGTTGAGTACCCTTAAGATTTTGAACACTTTTGTTGCTTCAAACGAAAAAAAAATGCAATTACAAATGATCCACTCTGCCTTTAAGTTGACGTTACGACGCAGACATCCTACTCCTTACATGCACATGAAGACTTGCATTGTTGTCACTATTTCAAGCATATTGTGCCCCAAAAATGAGCATTATAGCACTCGGCTGACTAGCTACGGCCAACATGAAATTGGTGCGTCTGCCATTCGTAGAAATTTGTGAGCCTGCAAGCTCTGTATTAACATTTGGCCCAGGTGAAGAACTAGCTGTAAATTAATATTTGTTTATTTTTTTTTTGCCAGAGAGAAAATGTATTCAGGGGAACTACGGTTTGAAAGAAGAACCACCTCTGCCCAGATTGAAGGCAGCGTCCATGGCTTGCATTCGTGAGTATTATCACATGCCAGTTATATTATTCCAAATTATATGGAACCTGTGCAAACCACTTTTCGGACACCAGGACATGAGCACCATGTTCCAATCAGGATTCGTACCCATGTACCATGGCGCATGGGTCACACACTTTAACCCTAACTCCCTATGCGTTTTTGCTAGGACTTGGCCTCAGTCCTGCAAAATCCTCCAATTGGCCTCATGGAAAAATAGCATATAGCCTCAATCCTGCAAAATCCTCCATTATTTCTTGAATATGGTCCATGGAGGGATGACCACTGCCTGAATCCTGCAAAATTCTGCTTTATTGACTGTCAATATGTTGAGGCTTAGCCAGTGACATCCTGGAGCAGTACGGAGGATTTCAAGCATAATCCAGGCCTATATTTATGCATGGCGAAGCAAAAACAACGCAAGGTCCGGCCCAAGACCTTGACAAAGTGCATCCTACAAAATCAGCAACACACTTTTGCCATGTACATGTTACACGTACCTCAATCTTCCAAATTCCTCCACTTTGGCAAAGAGGATTTTGAAGGATTCAGGGCGGTTAGGGTTAAACACTGGACCACTGCGCTGTGGTTGAAACGTTGTGTCGAGTGTGAATTGCGTGAAGAAAGGAGAAGGGTTTTGAAAACATTATACAATGGCGTCACCAATATTAATGAGAAAGAAAAGCCATTTGAGGAATATAAGTGGAATATTAGCCTCCAATTGCGTCCGCCACATCTCAAAACTGCTATTGGCAAACCTGGTGAATCCTAAATACATGTAGACCCAAACTGCACCGCAAACTGTAGTTGCACTCAGGAATCGTAGTTGCCTGGTTGCACTGTTCCTCCTGCCTCAATAGAGCACTCTGTACTTTACTGAAAATTTATGTCTTGTTATTATTTTTTTCTCCTTAGATTTGAGAAAAGACTTTTCTGATCTGCAAGCCCCACCCTTCGTGGTCGCCCCTCACCTTAACTCCATTTGTGTTTGTTCGGTGCACCAAAGAGTTTGTCTTCTCTTGTCACACTATTAAGTTTTTGCACATAGCGCCCTCTTGAGTTTCAATAGTGCCAGGTGTAGAGAAACAGTCTGCCAATACAAGGTCCAAATACTGGCTCAGCAAGTATGACTGGTTACCAGTGAAATGGAAATGCTAATGTTACGTGAACCATTGACTGGTGTGCCATCAAAATTTGCTGACAAAAATCAAGACTTAACATACATGTGAAGGTCATTGCTTAAAACAGTTACACGAGTTAGGCCACAGTTGACTGTCTTGTACACAAAGCAGAAATGTGGTCCAAGTAAATCACAAGTCAAGCAAAAGTCACCCAGTTCCATGTCAAATAGACAGGCTTTTCAGATTAACTGTTAAAAAGGCATTCCTTTGTCATTGTTCATCCTGTTACTTTTGGACATGCTTGTGATTAGATTTGCAGTGTTGTAGTTGAGTAGTGACCGGTGAGTCCGAGTCCGAATCTGGAGTCACTCAGGTCAAATCTGAGTCTCGAGTCACTCGGGTGGAGTCCAAGTCTGAGTGTCGAGTCATTTGATTCAAGTCCGAGTCACAGTCACAAGTCATTTACTGATGTGTACATACGCATATGCATTGTACAAAATGGTGTGCATGAACATGGACACACTTAGTGTCGAGTCATTTGATTCAAGTCCGAGTCACAGTCACAAGTCATTTACCGATGGGTACATGTAAATGTAGGCATATGCATTGCACAAAATGGATGTGCATGAACATGGACACACTTAGTGTCGAGTCATTTGATTCAAGTCCAAATCACAGTCAAAAGTCATTTACCGATGTGTACATGAACATGTAGGCATATGCATTGTACGAAATGGATGTGCATGAACATCGAGTCATTTGATTCAAGTCCGAGTCACAGTCACAAGTCATTTACTTATGTGTACATGTACATGTAGGCATATGCATTGTACGCAATGGATGTGCATGAACATGGACACACTTACGTGTCGAGTCATTTGATTCAAGTCCGAGTCACAGTCACAAGTCATTTACCGATGTGTACATTGAGGCATATGCATTGTACGAAATGGATGTGCATGATCATGAACACACTTACATGTAAGCGATATGTAAGTGATGTGTTGTCATGGGAAACAGGAAGGGGCAGATACCTCATTATTTGCAACACCACCTGGAGAGAAGTGCTTTACTGTTCGTGTGCTTTAATATTCTTTTGCTTTGCTTTAACATTAATTTCTGAAAATATACTTCAGAAGTATGTTTTTAAAAGGGTTATTTTATTTTGTTATAAAAATGTGTGAGTCACAAGTCATTAGCGTCAAGTTTGAGTCATGTTGGTCGAGTCCGAGTCTTTTGCTGATTGATAACTCAAGTCAAGTCTTTAAGTCACCGAAATTACGACTCGCGACAGACTTGAGTCTGAGTCCCAGACTCGAGCCCTACAACACTGCAGATTTGTAATTGACTGGTGATTGACTGGTTACAACTCTGCCTAGATGCAGTCCATTTAACCCAAAACCCTTCCTGAATACAAAAAACAGGTTCAGAAAAAAAGTCACTTTTACAAAAGGGTTTGAAAGAGTTTGACAAGGGTTATGTTCACAGTACTATTTGCACGTCAGTGTATTACATGTATGTATCATTCTGTAAAAGCTAAATTGTATTTTTGTACCCTGAACCGTGATCAGCAAACCGGAACACTTCCCAGTAACGTTTGGATTACTGGCCCTGAATCCTGTCAACAGAGGGCAGGCTTTAGCAGTGGCTGGCAGAGACTTCACCTCAAACAAGAGGACTGCAGAAATTATGGACTGTAGGAATTGACCAGGAAACTGTGTTGCATTTAAGAATTTAGGCCGAGGGTTGCTGTTTACAATCCTTTGCACATTCTTGAATGATAGTAACGAAACAAAATGTCAGTATTTACTTATGATTCTGTTGATGTAATCGTGTACAACTCTCAGTAGAAGGCTAGCACATACTCGGCACAAAAGTGAACACACATTTATAAAGTCAAGGCACATTTTTGCAATATGAGTTCTCTAAAACTTGAACGCCTTTCAACTCTCACAAATTTGCCTTACTTCAGCATTTTATGAAACGAGGCTTTACCTTGCCCACTTCGTGGGTAGGTGTCTTTACTGCCTTGCCAACTTTGTGGAAGAACACCTGTACACGGGCGAACGTCCACTATGCGGCAAACACAAAACTTAAATTGTGTCTGTTATGTTGATTAAGCAGGGATGTTTTTTTACATAAGAGATAATTCCCCAAGTACGTAAGTTATAGGCATATCTCATATCTGGATTTTCTTCCCAAATGAGTTAGTTTCGTTTGTCATTTGGATTAATGTATGTGTTCACAATCAATGTTACAATTAGTTAGCAGACTTCACTTTAATAACAGTATTCACAGTGTTTGAAGGACAAAAAAAAATGAGGTTTACCACAAAAGTATTTTTGATGAAACGTAAAGAGGAACTTAGTGTTTTAAAGAAAGTACTACAGTTTATTAAACGATGTCGTTTTGATTTGGTCAGTTGAATGTTTCAAGTAACTTCACATACAATATAGTGGTTGGTCTTGACACAGTGCGACCTTTGTGAGTTTTCACATGTTATTGTTGTACAGGTTGTCGCACAAAAACCTAACAGTTGAATTGGGCATGTTTTCAAAAAAGTGGGGGTAGTATTCAAAAAAATTGTGTCTAATGTATTGCTGAGTAGAATAATTGGTATTCGAAATGCTTTTTTAATAGTTGGTTTCATTAGGATGTTTTGTTGCAATCACAATACCGGACATGAAACACCACTTGGGCCACTTTTTTATTGATCAAGTTTACAGATCGAAGCCGGTAGAATAAGTCCCAGGTTACTCTTGAACAAAGGAAATAAGTCCTCTGAATGTTTCTCTAACTGCGCTTTCTCACCTTCAAGGAAAGTGGCCCAAGACGATTTTCAGCCCTTGAGTTCGATGAAGCATAGCGTTTGTTCTAATTCATCGATTTGAATGAAATATAGTCTGTATGGTAGATTGGTTATCTGACTTTAAGAGGTAATTTGAAAATGTTCCATAAGTCATATGCAGTATACCTTTAGTAATGGGTTTTCGACTGTTACGTTTTTTGTGGGACAACCTGAAGATTGTTAAAAGAGAGCTGAATGATGGTTTGAAAAGAACTGGTTTCTGCACCATCCCGGATTTGGGAAGGTATCTGAAGGTTCCTAGCCAAATCTGAATTCGAACTCCTCTGTTTTGTCTGATTTAGTTAACTTCTCTCTCAAGAAGAATTGCATCTTTGTGTAGAACTGTGTCACCTACTTCCTTGTGTTTGTTTGCACTACTTAAGTGTTAACATTACTTAATGTATGATGGTACTGTAAAATGACCAAATAAGTGTGTGGCTGTATTGTGATTTGTTTTTGTTGACTTGCAACTTGTGCAACTTGTGGTTACAACTTATTCGTTTTGAATCGTGTTGTACCAAAACAAGGCTTTTTCAAATTTAAATCATTTTGTTTAGCTTTGTTTAAAGAAAAAGTTTCGAATAGATTACAGATCCCGTGATCTAGTGGAAGAACTGAAATCAGGGTAATAGCATTAAAACGTGCTGCATAAAATTTCTTTGATTAAAAAAAAAAATCGTTTTTCTTTCCTCTGTGCCATTTTTGGTTTGGGTATTATTTTAGTGGTGGTAATTGAAGTTCGATGACCCATAGCCAAATTGTGAACAGTAAAGAAAAAAATGCACTACAATTTGTTTCAGATAGCTTTAATAATGAAACAATAAGGATCAATTTATTCTTTGTTGAACAAAAGCCGTGGCCAAAAAGACAGAAGGGCATGTGAAGAGTTCGTTTCCTTAGTTGTGGTTCGTTTGTAGTAAAGTATACAAAGTGTATGGTTTATTCAAGGTTATGATCTGGATTATATTATTGTTGACCTGTTGTGTTTTTGTCAATCAGTTCTTGCTGCACATTTACTTATGTGAATCACGCCCATTAAACCAAGCCACTGGAATCAAAACGTATGCAAGTCTGGAGTGTGGTTATTATTGACAGGTTGTGAGAAGATAGCAAACGCGGTCACCCAATATTTCCCGTTGCTGTTTTCCAAAATCAACCGGAAAGCCGACTGTTACAGCATCCGTTCTGCAACCTTAACCCAAAATTATGGTATTGTTGAAACCCAATGCCATCGGATGTGAGGTTTCTGTAGGAAAGATATTGACAGGTGCCATTTTACACTGAATTGTGAACGGTTGTTCCATACAACTGTTGAATATGGAAAATATTTTTAAATGAAATCAATTTTAAAAAACACTTCTTTTTAAAGTCGGTGTTTATACGTCCGTTTTGGGTGTGGCACCTTGAAAAATAGTTTTCAAATTGAATTGATAATTTTCTAGCATTACAGCTGTTATGAGCTTTGCAACGACAAGTACTCAACAAATTTCATCTTTCGAATTAAGAGCGGGACGCTCCTAATCCGTTCCGAATAAAGTGCGCAATTTCTGAACTGGAGCGCGCCATTTAAAACCACTTTTTTGTTAAATGTAGGCCTATAAAGACCTGCAAAAAATATGTAAGCAAATTTATTTGTTGCAGGACAATGTATTCCTTTAAATATCAAATGTAAAAAACTATATATATTAATAAGGCTGCTATCATGGTATGCAGTTTAAATTTGGAGAAAAGCCTCCTTCACGAGTTATTAATTGATAAATATCACCCTTTTTTGCCGGCTTCCATTGGTCGACACCGAGACCCACGCCAAAACACGAGAGACGCTAATGAATATACTAATCTACCATACTCGGTCAACCATAGCGCCTGAACAATGCACGTCGGTTGTGTCGGCGGAAAACCCTCGTCGAAATTTTCCATGGAGATGGTTCTAGTTGGTACACTAGCGTTTGCAACAACAGATTAAGCTGAAATTCGGAATATCCTTAGATGATATAAGTGTTGAACTACCCGTGAAATAACAACTTGGAGATTCCTAGAAATTGAGGTCAATACATGCATTTGGGGAAGTTTTCGAACGATTTCTTCCAGACTTGAAGGTCAGCTTTACCAGTAACCAGTATTGACGTTTCGGCATCGATGACCGAGATTTGTGCACTGACATGAAGTTTAGAATGTCGTCTTCCGTTATAATTTAACATTTCAATCATACTGAGCATATTTTCTGAGAAACACAACGTTCAAAAGACCGTGGGGTTTTTTTTGGGGGGGGGCATGGATTTCACTGCTCTATAATAGCGTATTGGTACGTAATCGGATTAGCTTTGCTTAACAACACCAGATGCTTTGCCTTAGCAACCACATGACTGCTTGTGGGAACAAAATTCCCCGAGAAATCCCGAGCCAATTCAGCTTGCAAGAGCTTGGAGGAAAAAAAAACAAAATCCAACTTGGACCAAGACTACATCAGCGCCAACTTCAGATATTAAGGCTAATTCCCCCTAAAGACCAATGATTTCCTGAAGGCCCAGAAACATTATTATCGGACTTTTGCTCGCATGACTCTGAAAGCTAAGGTATACTTACTGCACGGTTGACTTTTGTTTAATCCAGAGAGGATTAAACCGCCATTAATAATCGCGGTCTGTTTATCTTTAATTGGGGGAAATGTTTCGCTGACGTCAAAATGAAATACCCGGTTGTGGTTGTCAGACGAGCGGAAGAGATTCCACGGCGGGTGTGGGACTAGGGAAGGTCAGGGCAGTATGCGGTGAGTCTGCTTGTGGAAAAACATTCCACAAGCCAGTGACATTAGTGTTTGGATGCGTGGGCTGGATGCTGTAGCCTCGCTGTACGGCCGAATTAGGACACAACAGAGACCGCCCATTCGAGAGGACCATACCAAAATGATCATCATTACAAGTGCATCAAGTCATGGATAATTCATTGCGATAATCAGCTGCAAAGGTGCTCTGTAGTGGTTCACTTTGTTGTCACACGTCAGAAAGGCTTCCAGTTCAGGACGGTTGTGAATACGAACCTGCTCGGAACCTTCAAAATTAATTGCTGGAAGGGAAAGGTTTTTTACACGGACAAAGTAGTTATCTGAACGGTTTCAACCTTGGAGTTAGAGTTCTGAGGACAAGGATGTCGACAGATAAGCAGATAGAAAGTGAGGACAGACAGGTAAGCCAACCTTCAGTTTTAATTTGAAAAATTTTAAAAAAAAATGTGCCTTAAAAATATTATGTTTTGGACGATCTGCTGTTTCTGAGTTTGAGATATGGAAACAGTTTGGAAAGTTGATGGGGCTACGGTGGAAAACGTTTGCGCTATTACGTCATGTTCCGTCTATTTGGGTTCTCAGATGAAGTATGGCAATTATAATTGTAAGCCGTCGAGAAACCTCACAAATTTGTTGTGACACTCCGTTGTCATGAAGATCGTTTTATCATGACATAATAGTTCATATCACTGTATTACTCTATGACTTCCGATGGATTAGAAAGTGTGAGAGTGTGAGAGCTTTATGGTATAGGCAAGTATTTGTGACTGATGAGGTTTCAAGTTACTATTTTAACCAGCCTGTGATAAAATGCCGACACCGTTTCACAGTGAAATGTATACGACGCAAAGGTACATCCAATTAGTGTGTAACACCATTTGCTACGCAAATTACGACGTTTTACATGTAATTATGTAGAATGATCATGGACTTTCTCGTTTTAGTACATAGTCACATATTTTATCGCCTACTTGTGCTCCTAACTTTCAATAGTCAAGGTCAATTTAAAACGTCAGTAGGCCTATCCTCAATGGAATGAACTATATTCAAACAATTGTCGGCAGCATGATGCACGACAAATGGCATCCCTGAATCGCATGTTGGATTCATACTCTACAGGATGTATCAAAAAATGCAAAAAAAAAACCAAAAAAACGGAATGCCAGACTTAGAATGTGTAATGAACATAGATAACATAAGTATGGTTTGAAAGCTACGCTTTTCCACTTTGAAAGGAGACATCAAACGTCAAAATCTTATAATTTTTGACAGTTGTGAGTAATTTTCCAAGAGAGGTAAAATTGACCATGGGACCAAGTTTTCAAATTAGGCATTGGAAAATGAAGGTAGCCTAATTGCCTCTGTGTGGATAATTGCCTGGTTTAGCGAGTAAACACAACTTTCTTGCTATCAGTTTGTAAACATGTTTATATGCTTAACATTTCTAGCATGAGGTGATAGAGCATACATCCACACAGAGGCGATTAGGCTGCCTTTGTCCCAATGCCTAAAACTGAAAGCTTGGTCCCATGGTCATTGTGACCTCTCTTGGAAAAATTACTAATAACTCTGTCAAAAATTATCACATTTGGACGTTTGATGTGGAAAGGCGTATCTTTCAAACCATACCTATATTATCTATGTCGGTTACACATTCTACGTCTGGCATTCCATTATATTTTGTTTGCTTTTTTTTGGATACACACTGTATAGTGTCTTAAATCGAGAAAGCTTTAAAACGAAATCTAGATGTACCTTTAATATTATTCAGAATAAGGATCCGGGGGTGGTATCTAAAAATAGGTGAAACTAAGCGGCGCTTGGTATACGCGTACATGTGCATTACATGCATATGCAGTATCTGGAATTTCCAGCTTGGCATGAATGTGATTTAACTGAGATATTGAGTGTAATGAAAAATTACTTGATCTAAAGCCAGAAAGAAAATGCCGAAACTGAAATATGAATGAAGACATTTTCTCGTCAGAGGATGGATGAATCATTTTTCCGAAAAAAAGCCTTTAAAATGCTTACTTCGTGCCCAGTGTTGATCGAAATACCAATTGCCTAAATACTTTTGGGAAATTATTATTAGCAAAAGTTTGTGAGCCTTGACCCGATATTAAGTGGGATGTATTTCATACCTTTTTGTAGTTTTACGTGATGAAAACCGAAAGCAAAACAATTCATTTTGCAATAGGAATCATTTTTAAAATGTGATGAGTAATATATAGAATTGATTTTATATTCACACCACAACATTTGGCCGTATAAGTACGATATTTCCATTTTTAAAAGTGGACCCGTTTTGAGTTCAGATCGGAGGCTGAGGTTATAAGGACAAGAAGAACGGATATATCATGAACATAATATTTTTATGGCAATAATTTCTCCTGTGTAGGCCTGAATATACATGAATATACTGAATATACATGTATAAGCAATGACATCCTCAGAAACACTTTTTTCACAGAAAAATGAAAGTGAGCTCAACAATGTATGCATCCTTTTCACATGCGGTTTTTCTATTCGATTAGCGACTTTCACATTCTAAACAAAAGGACATCCTTGTTTGTTTAATTTTATACAGAGTTGATAACGTGTGAATTATACATTCAATCCGAAAGAATTATGTCTTCAAAAGCGCGGCCGCACAACTGCAGAATAATAATTGCTGAGAATAGGCCTATGATATCTTTAACGTCTGGGTGTGTTTTTTCTTCAGAAAAAAAATGGGCCTAAATGCTATTGCCAGATCGATTTCATTTGATTATGATAAAAATACGGTCAAGCAATAATGTATAATATTATATAATATCCTAGCCGTCTGTTGAATATATTCCACGTGATGCGACTCAGGAAAAAATATATAAACAAGGTATGTTTATGAAGGGGCCTGATACCATAGGAATGCAGCATTGCAATAGAAGCTGCTGCACTAAAGGTTTGACTATAGGAACGTATGCTAAGAAAACCAAGGCCATGGCGTTCAATGAAACCCCATCTCAGCAATTAATACACTGGGTGGAAGTGGCCTAGAAATTGTGCAGGACTTTAAATATTTAGGAGCCTGGATAAGTACCAACAGTGAGAAGGATTTTAACATCAGCAAGGCACAGGCATGGAATGGAATGGCCAATATCCGAAGAGTACATTGCCGAGAGATACAGAATCAAGCTGTTTATCACCGTGGGTGGAACCAGTGCAGTAACTTGGACTCTATTATGACATCAAAGCTGAAAAACTGTCACCTTCCTCCGGGCTCCAATGTTTGGACCAGGGTCAACAGTTTCTTCAAACGCAGACTCTTTTTTTCACGCCTGACGATGTATGTTTAAGAGAAGCAGAAAGGGAAAAATGCCTTGAACATTGTTGGCCAATGAATCATACAAGAAAATGATACACCGCAGTAACTGCAGTGCACTTGACTGTCACGCAATTATTGTATTAAAGGGACACAGAATAATACGTTTTGTGAAACTCACGATGGACACGGTATATCAACGTTGTCAACGAATTTCTTCAGGACGATGCATTTACATCGTAAACATATTTCGTCGTCCAAAACAAGATTTAAAGATGTGCCATAAAACATTCGATTTCTACGGGGCTGGAAACTTAGATATAAAGCACTATAGTTATGCATGGATGAGCTGAGCATATCACGTTTCAATTTTCTATCCATCAAATCCACCAATTAATGGGATATCACCCGGCCAAACATCGATCCCAAACCAGAGCCATGTCTAACCAAGATGATATTTTTATCTAATCTATGGTTTAGTCTTGCCCTGCTAAATAAAACTGTGGAAATTAAATTAGGTTAGGCGCTAGAGTTTTCGGAGATTACATTTTATACAATAACAATAACACAAGATGAAATAGGCAATTTTTTGGGGGGGCATCCGCAGACCAACAGTTGTTCCACGTTCATTATTTAATACCTTCCTCGAAAGTAGGAAACGATCAATTATTCATATACATAAGAACGTGTTGAGGAATTTTCCGTGTCGTTTCACTTTCAGCGGCCCGATAATTCCCGGGGCTGTTCCGGCCAACGTTCAGCCATTGATCCCCCTCGGGCGGGACCGCATTTAGACTAAGCCAAGAGTTTATTGAATCATGCGCATTATTCATCGAGACAGCATCGGGATTTCATTACTACTATACGGCATTGCTAAAGATTATTCCGAAGGACAGGTAGATATTAAAGTGCAATGCAATAGAACTTTTCCCGTGGACACCTTCAAATACAACCTTTATGCCCCATTTCAACTTTTGGTATGGGGTGGTGTTTTTATATTTTTTTTGGTAAATTCGATTCCAGTTTTACTGAGTCAAACATTGATATCATCGTGCGTGGTTTTTTTTAAGTGACGCCGCAATAAATACCGGCACTACGTATACCATCTTTTCCTCAAAAAAATTGGTCAAAGTGGTCAGATATTGCCTCAGATCGCACCACAGAGCATCCGTAGAATCCAAAACATTTTCGGGGCCCTTTAGCGGGCCCCGAACCCCACGCCGTAAGTTTTTGACCCACTTTTTGGGGGACCAAAATTTGTTTGCCCTCCCCCTCCAAAAAAATGAGTTCTGGATCCGCCCTTGTCAGGACAGAAAATGTTTACAATAGTGAAAACTGTAAATTTGATGCCTAAAGAGTCATCAGAGCAACAGCGCCATCAGATTTCAGTAACTATAAAGCATGGACACTTTTAATAGTGAACATTCACTTCAAACAAATGAAATAAAACAAAACAAAAACCTTGTCTCCTTTTTCATGAAGTTCAGAGGCATGGATATTTGCCTGTTTTAACGGGGAAAAAACCTACCTTTTCCCCATTTGGGCGTTTGCATGCCTCTGAAAACAAGTTGTTGTTTTCGTTTTGGATTTACTTTTGCGCAAAAAAAACAAAAATCGTCCTGTGGGTAGACTGGTTCTAGGTACTCATCACATTATCGAGAACTGAATTATTGTTGCAGTGGCAGATTGCCCCCCACCGTTTAGCCGCTGACTAATGTTATGATACTAGTAAAATTGGGCCAAATTATTGAATGCTATATTCCTACATTTATTCTCAAATTACAACAGAATGCTGGAGAAAGCATCGTACTTTTCCAGGGGGCATGCCCCCGGAACCCCCCCCCCCCTTTCCACAAAGCTAGATCCGCCCCTATGTTGGGCCGCAAAATTATTGTTCAGCCGCTGATAAATCGAAATGTGAAAATAAACTCGGTCAATAGGGGGCAGTATTTGAAGAAATAGAGATTATTATCGCGTATGGTTTGGTCCGAACCACTTATCTCTATTATACCGTAGGCCTATAATGATAATAGTCAGTATAAAAGAGATCAGTGGTCCGAACCATCGCGAGGAAGTGATTGTAATTGACAACATAATTTCACTTGATCCTATTACAATCAAGTGGGATATTTTGTAGCATTTTGGCAGTTTCCTTTTTGAATGTCCATTCCTTTAACGGTGCATGCATGAACCGGCATCGCTTTATTTTCTTACGGACCGGGAGTAAGCGTTACCCAATGTACCCCCACTACCGCGTCCCCAGCCCCGGTCAATCCTGAGAAGGTCCAAAATATCCCGGTCCTGGTGGGATAATTAATTTAGTATTCCCTATATTACACGATTCGAAAATAATGTATCGTAGAGGTAAAAAACCTCGTTTTATGGATCGAACCTCGGGGAAACAAATCGGAGTTTTCCGTCATGATAATTCTCTGAAACTTAAAAACACCGGTTTCCGGTCGATGAGTTCTGTCATCTGATCTCAGGGAAAATTAAAGGTAACGAATGACTATACATGAAATGCATGATAAACCCTCCAAAATCTGTAGACAGAAAAATGACTGAAGAAGTCGAAAGAATTAAAGAATTATTTGCCACAGAACTATGTGCGGCTGGAACACAATAAGCACTGCTGTTAGGCCTAAAACAAGTTACAGATTTTTAGAACTAACAAAATGTTGGGAAGGGAAGTTTTGTTGCGAGTATCGCCCGGACTTGAAGATTACCGATAGGTGTAACCGATAGAATTTCTCACAACGGGGAAAATACCTCATAAGCAAAACCCCGCTAAATCACCTCATATTGAGACATAATCATTAGCTGCCTCTTAACATGCAGCTATACACAGAACCCAAAGCGGTAGGGAACCATATAAAATAAATTTTTCTAATATTTTGTGATGGAAAGCAATATTATACGAAACAGAATCATGAATTTTCATGCATTCAGAATGTGAAATTATTTTTTACTTCCACGGATCGTTTATTGTTTGATGTCAATCCCTCAGTCTCTACGTATTTTTATAGCACTGCCAATCAAGAACAATGTTGACAAGCCTGAACTTGCAATAAACCCTTTTGGTTTGAGCCTTTAGGTTTAAACCGGTTAATGATTTTAAAACCTCATGACTTGATTTAAAGTAATCAGTTTTATTCTCACCTTTCCTCAAAATAATATGGTTTTTGTTTCCCCACACTATTTTCCACCCTTCCTGTTGATTGTAAAACCTGACTTTTTCTGAGGTCAATATTTTTTCCCGATCGGCGCGTTTTGGTTTCCCACATCCCGACTCCCGAGTATTTTATTACTGTCGGCCAAATTGACACGATACCAAGGAATTTCCACGCCCACGAATATCAACATTAAAGTTATATATCGCAATGAATATCTGGGAGCTGTTTTGATGAGCCAGATATCGTGAAACTACATTTTGCCAGCGGTCGATCATCCGTCGGGTCCGCAGGATTGTGAATAGCGCCCTCATGAAGAACCGATAAACGAATACGGATGCAATGACTAGGCCTGTACTTTTTGGGGGGAAGACTTTGTTTCCCGGACTCTTGGTCCGTTGATTTATGATGTCGGTTTATTGAAATTCACTGAGAGTCACTTTCAGGCCAGGACTGTACACGAAATCTGAAAACAGTCCATGACGGAAATGTTAACGAAATACGCTTAGTGTTAAAATGTTTCGTGCCAGGTACTGAACACCTCGCCGCGCGCAAAGCCGAGTGGTGGAGGGGCACATTCCCCTAAGCCGTCGCGGCTATTGCTCACTCTCCTTGATCTTTACCCAGTGCAGCATTCCTTCGTTCCTCCCCATCCCCACCTCAATTCCTTTTAGCCCTCTCAGAATGTTGAGAGGCCATTCAAGATTTTTTTTTTCATGACCAGGCCTATTCAAAGTCAATCACTCCCCCACCACCCTCCGACAGTGAGGCTCCTGAAAGCTGCACTGACCTGGCCCTCCCCTGCAACTAATAATCATGACGTCACTGGCGCGTATACACGCACTGGTGTTTTGTTTTTATCCAACTACTGACCAGAGCAAGATGAATTACTTAATTAGATAAAACTACTGTGGGAAGCCCAAAAGCGACTGACCGGGGGGGGGGGGGGATGAGTATTTCATGAAAAAAGTGGCGCTATTTATTCGCTCATAAAATTGGAAGACGAAGACGAAGTAAAAACAGACCCTCAGAATTTGCAAATGCTTCTGGGGGGGGCAAGGGCGCACTTCCCCGAAAACGGAAAAAAAGGAAAAAAGAGGTGTGAAGCCATATTGCTGTTTATTTGATTGGGGGTAGGGCAAATGCTCCCCTTCTCGCGCTCGGAAAAATGATAAATTGAGAATATAATGCAAAAGTTAAAGAATTTTGGGGCAAATTTTGCTTTGCCCCCCCCCCTGGAAAAATCCTGGCGACGCCCATGGGGGGGGGCGCTTCCCCGAGCTGGATAGGTCCCCACCCTACGCTGATGGTCATCATGCTACGGACCAGTACCAGTATAGGCGGTTTATAATTATGCATACAGGCTATTATAATAGTCCAGCGGATATGTGACAAAATATCGATGAATTGTGCACTTTTGCATAAAAGCGTGAAACTTGGCACAGATGTTTATATTCATGCGAGAAAATGTTTTAGATGTGGAGCCATCGCAAATTTAGGCGTGGCATCCATTTCACTTGTTACAAAAGCAGGAAACTTCACAAAGACATAATTATAAAGATTATTAGTGTTTTCAAGATTCGGAGCCACCACAAAAGTACCTTCTTGGTTTAATTATTGTGCCCACTTTGGAAAACATTGTGCCCATATTCCATGAACGAAAAAACGTCCCACAGACGTTTATATTCTTGAGAAAAAGAATTCCAGATGTGGAGCCATCTCGAAAAAAAAAATTGAACTTTCCAGAAACATTGACATTCGTGAGTAAAAATCCAGATGTGGAGCCATCTCGAACACACCCTTTTAGGTGTGGCAACCATATAAGTTTCATTATGCCCACCCTGGAAATATTGTTCCCACATTCATAGAGAAATAAAACGTCCCAAAGACGTTTATATTCATGAGAAAAATTCCAGATGTGGAGCCATCTCGAACACACCCTTTTATTATGCCCACCCTGGAAATATTGTTCCCACACTCATAGAGAAATGGAACTTTCCATAAACATTGACATTCATAACAAAAAAATTCCAGATGTGGAGCCATCTCGAACACACCCTTTTAACCATATAAGGGGCTTTCATTATGCCCACCCTGGAAATATTGTTCCCACATTCATAGAGAAATGGAACTTTCCACAGACATTGACATTCATGAGAAAAACAATTCCGGATGTGGAGCCATCGCGAACACACCCTTTTAGGGGCGTGGCAGCCACATTGGAAAAAAGGGGGCGGGATTCTCATTATGCCCAACAATTTGAAGCCATCAGAAACTTATCCTTTTAGATGCATGGCATCTATTTTTAAAAAAATGGGGGGGGGGTGCTACTAATCATTTGCCCACCATCAAACTTTCATAAATGACTAAACTTCACACAAACTTGGTGCAAGATAATAAATTCATATGTAGAGCCACAGCAAATTCATCCTATATTAGAGGTGTGAGGGGCCTACTCACTGTGCCCACAATTGCAATTTTTATATTTTGTTGTTGATTTCTTATAATGTTGATTGGCCCATAACCTATATAATTTGGTAATACAATGACTTACACAAAAGAGCATGGGTAAGTACCGGTAGACTAACCTGTGTTATAGGGTTCAATGTGTGTACTTGCACCTATATTATCATGCACATCTAAATTCCAGAGTGATTTCATAATTACAAATACACAGCACACAATGGCAGCCCTAAACTCTAACATTTAACATTTAACGGTCATTGAAATCCTTTTTTTAGGGGGGGGGGGGAGTGTATAATCCCCCTACCCCCTACCCGTTGCGCCGCATTGACAGCAGATTGGGTAACAACACGGATGTACTCGCCTCACAAAGTGGTGGACACGTCCACTATGACTTCACATTCAATGAATCTGTGTACCCCCACCACACAACCCCTTTTGGTCTGTCAGAAAAAAAGGCAGGGGAAACAATGTATTTGGAGAAGTAACACTTGTCTTTCCAGGACTAACTGAGGCACCCCAGTTTATACCCCAATTCAGATATTGCTGCAGTTGAAAGGTTAACAGTAACCGGGTTAATATAGATGAGGCAAGAATGCATAGTGAAAGAAAACAAAGGGTTTGCCAACAGTAACTTCCAACTATAAAGGCGGCCCTACTCCAACACATTAAACAGCTATATGGGGTGGATTTTATTATATAAAAAGCGGTCAAAATTTTCCATGTTGTGCATATTGAGTACCCCCCCCCCCATTTTAAAAATGGACGCCGCGCCTCTAAAAGGTTAGGTTTATGATGGCTTCACATTTATAAAAAAAGAAGATTTTTATGAATATATTGTCCTAGTGGAATTTAATCCATTTATGAAAGGTAGGCACAACTTTCTTTTATAGGAGCATCATGACTACCCCCCCCCCATTTTATTATGGCTGCCACGCCCCTAAAAGGGTGTGTTTACGATGGCTCCACGTGTGATTTTTTTCTCGTGAGTATTAATGTCTGTGGGAATAGCTTCATTCGTTTATGAGATGTGGGCACATTTTTCCCATGTTGGGCATAATGAGAACCCCGCCCCCTTTTTTCAATATGGCTGCCACGGTGTGTTCGCGATGGCTCCACGTCTGGATTTTTTCTCATGAATGTCAATGTTTATGGAAAGTTCCATTTCTCTATGAGTGTGGGAACAATATTTCCAGGGTGGGCCCCCTTTTTCTTATATGGTTGCCACGCCCCTAAAAGGGTGTGTTCGAGATGGCTCCACATCTGGAATTTTTTTTCTCATGAATGTCAATGTTTGTGGAAAGTTCCATTTCTCTATGAGCGTGGGAACATTATTTCCAGGGTGGGCATGATGAAAACCCCGCCCCCTTTTTTTCTTATAAGGTTGCCACGCCCCTAAAAGAGTGTGTTCGAGATGGCTCCACATCTGGAATTTTTTTTCTCATGAATATAAACGTCTGTGGGACGTTTTATTCGTTCATGAAATATGGGCACAATGTTTTCCAAAGTGGGCATAATAATTAAACCCCCCTTTTCTTTTATTTGTGGTGGCTCCGAATCTGGAAAACACTAATAATTTTTATAATTATGTCTTTGTGAAGTTTCCTGCTTTTGTAACAAGTGGGAAAAACCATTTTCACTGCGGGCACGACAAGTCCCGCCCCCCTTTTTTTTAAATGGATGCCACGCCCCTAAAAGGGTAAATTTGCGATGGCTCCACATCTAAAACATTTTCTCGCATGAATATAAACATCTGTGCCAAGTTTCACGCTTTTATGCAAAAGTGCACAATTTTTTCACATATCCGCTGGACTATAAGGGCGGGCTAAACTAAACCCATCCTAATTCGTTGCTTTATCCATGGAGGAGTTCCTCCATGCTTTATCCATGGAGGTAGTTTCAGCTTTATCAGAAATTACTATCTGAGTATCTCAATTTATATGCGATTTAATTATGATTGCAACTCAACGTGCGCGTTGACGAGGCGTCGGAAAAATTCCCTCGGCGCGTCCAGCTAGCCGGAGACGAAATTTTGGGCGCACCCAGTTTTTCTCAACATAACTCGGCTTTTAACATTAACGTTTCGATTATGGGTTTGTCTGGTTATTGTTGGCCTGCAGCCTACTCTCACAACAATGAACATGCATGCTACAAAAGGTCACTGACTGATGATAGCGTCGTCGCGTTCGCTCGTACCCCACCCCCTGCAAACAGGATGCAGGGCGGGACGAGCGAAGTCGTCCCGTCGAAAGGCATGTACGGTGGCTTATAAGGATAATACCACTATTGCAACAATAATTTCTAGTCGACTCACGCCCCAATTTGTTTTCTTCTTGGGACATTGCATGCACTTTATCGAAACCATATAAATCAGAAATAACGTTGCTGTAAGAAAATGAATCAAAGAAAATTGGAAGACGACTTATTGTTTATTAATAAATACCTTGGAGAGTTGATGGTTTCTGATTGGTCGAGACTCGATCACGTGGCCGGTTATTAACGGTGATAATGGACCGGCTTCAAAGATCAAGCGAATAAATGGCCCCTGAACCAGCATTGATCAAGTCCGTTCAACCCCATGCAAGCCAATGATTGGTCAAAATATAAACGACATCGTACAGCAGTGCAGTGTTTACGACAAAAGCGTAGATCTACGATTTATTTTCTTTGAAACACTTCACCTACCGACATATTTACCTTTCCTAAACCAAGCATCTTTGTATCTCCGGATACAAGGAATGTGTAAACGAGATTTCAACTTCCTCCATCAGGTAAAGATATGAAAACATTGTTGTAATTTGTTTCGCTGCGGCAGCAGTTTCTGTTGAGTTTACGTCGTTATAGCTGTTAAGCATAACAGTGTGAGGATCCGGTCTTCACTGCGTGATATGACCGGGTGTGGGGGTGACCGCTGTTAATGGACCTCGACTTCGTCTCGGTCCATTAACAGCGGTCACCCCCACACCCGGTCATTATCACGCAGTGAAGACCGGCTCCTCGCACTGTTATTCCCTTATTAAAGGACTTCTTCAGGCTTCCGTAGTAATAACGATAGCGCGCTGGCGCGGCGCGTATACATGTACATGTACATGTGCATGTACATGTGCATTCATACACGTACACATGCAATACGGACATGGACACATGTACATATGCAGCGCATACAGGCAGGCCATTGTACAATGTACATGTTTCAACTTCCTACTCGGAGTAGGAACCTGTAGTCCTCGCTCGTCGTGTGGGCAAACTTGTTAATTCATATCGGAAATATCCACTTGAAAGCACTGTCAGGAAGTGTAGATTGTATGTGGTGAGTGACAACTGGGCTCCCTGTCACTGGACTTGAGAAAGTTGGTGCAATCTGCGACAAGTAGGAGAAGATATCCGGTAAAGATGGGAGATGTACAACATGAAGAGGGAGACTCACCCTACGAATCCATAGCGAAGATTGACACCAGCAAGAAAGAGGTTTGGCAAGAATTTCCCTTCCAGTGCCATAAATGTCCTTCGTGTTACATTGATCATCAGCTTAGATTTGAAGTTTGATGCACTGCCAATCATTTCTTTCTAGATGATAAATTCTCAAGTTAAATTACTACAAAAAAGGACAAAATTTACTTGGAAAGATTCCCGGAAAGATTCCCATATCTGTCACTTGTCACCCTGTGCACAAGCCATGAGACTGGTCTGAAAATTTGTGTTTTCTCAGTAAATACTTCAATATTTTTCCCATGCTAATTTTGACTTTTTAAGACATATGTGATCACTTTCTGGGAAAAATTTCCGTACTCGGACGTCACTTTTTTCAATTAATTTTCTAGCGCCAAAAAAGTTATCTTTTTTATGGTTTCCCACTTTCCCTCCCTCCTCCTCTCCTCCTTTTTACTTCATCGGGATTCGAACCTCTGACGCTTGCTTGATACGAGACTCTTAACCGCTAGGGGCGCCTACGTCGATAAATATTCATAATGACGTATTGCACTATCATTGGCTTGCTCATGTCATGTCATGGTTGTTGATGTGCGTGTATATACCGTACCGTTGTCTTTCAGCCTACATCAGTTTGGTTCTGCGCACGACGTATGCATCCAAAATGTGCTCTAAAACACATTTTGATTTTTTTTTTTTCTTAACACCTTTTCCTGGTTTCCTTCTGGTTCAAATGATAAATGAATGACAATTAATATGTTTGGCAGCAGATAAATTGACATCCGAGTATGGAACTTTTTCCACTTTCTGATGGCTGATACTAGTCACTGAAGGGAAAAAGTAGTGATGGCCAGAAATGGGAATCTTTCCAAAACCTACTTTCTTTTAAACATGCAAATTATTTTTTGTGTGGCATGACTAATGTTCCGTGACGCATGGTACAAGTCATGAAATTCGGGGAAAGAATGGAGACTCCCGCTGCCATTTTTTCTTTACAGCATTATTTTTACAGCCGTCGACCGTCTGGTTCCTTGACCTGATAATATTCAATGTCAGGATATTTGGCTCAATCTTGGAACCAAACTTTCAACCAAATGGTTCTCGGACTTTATTTCCCATGAAAAAAAAATTCTGCAAAACCACGGATAGCAAGAATTAATGAAATCTATAAAGTTCAAGTAAAAATGTAGGGAAAAGAATGTTGCATCCTGACACCATTTTTTTTATCACATCATCTCAATAAAGGTGAATCATTGCAAAATGTTGAATCTACATGAATCTAAAACTGAGAAACATTTCCAATTTTGATAAGAAACACTTTGAAAATTATGTTCTTGACTCTCCATAGAGTTTGTACACAAACACTGAAGTGGCATCTGGACTACATTCTTTCTAATTATATGATTTGATTTAAAAAGACAAAGAAAAAAATCACAGCGTAGATTCGATCCGGGGACCTTCGGCATGGTAGTCCAACGTTTAACCAATCAAGCTATCGAAGCGCTGGATGGATGGAACGGCAGAACTGTGATATAATTTGTAACCGTGTTTTTCGCAATGTCATTTATAACGAGACCAGTGGAAAATCACGGTGAATCCTAACCCCCTAGTAGTTCCTCAGGACTTCCCTGCTAAATTCAACAGAGTCCAACCGGAGTTTCCTGCTCAATCCACTGTGCCTTATTTTCAGTTCAGAGTCCAACTTCAGAGTCCAACTTGGTGTTATAATGCTGTTCAGTTGCCTGCTGAATCCTATTCCTTCCTCCATGATCCAACATTTTGCATGAGGAATGTACACAAGGGGTTTACTGCTCAATCCAACAGGCTCCAACGGGTATGTGACATACCGGTACATGTAGTTGGATCCTGTTGGATTCAGCAGGGTTAGTGTTGATAGCCACTATGTTAGTTTATTTTTACATACATGTACATTGTACATGTACCATTTTCAAATGTGTAGCAAATCATTCACTGGCATGAGTGTGTTGCCTTGGTATGACAGTTGACACGTCATGATGGACACAGCTAAAAAAAATATGCAGCAGTTGTAGAGATTGGGAAAGAGTGGGGTAGCCTGCTGCAATTTTTCAAAGCTTAGTGTTGGTTAGTTGTTCGTCTTTTACCCTTTTCTAGACACATGCTTCTGTTTTGGTGACTGCACATGAATTACAAAACTCCTTCTGTGCAATTTGGTTTCTTTCAGTCTTTTTTGAAAGTGACAGGCCTATTCAATTTAAAGACAATATTTATAAGACATTTATTGCAGGTGTATTTAGATAAAAAATAATTGTGAACTACAAACATTTCCAATTTGCTACCTACGATACCATACACACAACACATGTAATCAACAAACTGTCAGCTAAAAACTACACTCAAAATAATGCAGATACCGCGAATCAAAATGTATAATTTGAATGAACAAACACTTCCAATTTTGCAAGACGCTCATTGTATTTGCACATACATGTACATTTGCATAATAAAATTAAAACTACAGGTACAATGTACAGGCCAAATAATTGTTTTCACCAGGAATTGTACAGTGACCAGTACAGTGTTCAATACATGCATCACCCCAGTAGCATCAGGTGTTCAATTCCCATCATGTGTGATAACGAGATTTCACACACATGTATTACTGGTGCTGCCAGTACAGGAGTACAGTCTGCGTGGTAAGCTGTCCTGTTGGAGCTGGAATACATGCAGTTGAGTGCTCCGTAGTTGTCAGTGCAGACTGAATACTCCCTAGTCAGTTGAAGGTCAAACTCATTGGGTTCACACAGCTGTCCCCAGAGGAGTTCTGCATTATGTAGGGCTTTCACAGTATTTCAATACAATTCAAAAGGTGCACAAAATACACACTATTTAGACACTGTACGTGTAGCCTATTCTGATTTATGTAATGAAGACATACAGCATGCATCACAATCAAATTTTGAGGTGTAACTGTTGCAGTGTTAAAGTTTGTCATTTTGAATGAACTTACGGGACTACCATAATGAGCTGAGCTGTCCATTTTAGTTCAGGCAAGTGGTGAAGGATCCAAAGAGTGCAATGTCTGGTGTCTGACCTTAATGTCACCTTCTGCAGGGCTTGAATTTCAGGTTGAAATGTACTTGGGGCTCAGACATTTTACTTAAAAACAAATTTCTTAGTTTTGTACATGTACATGTAGGCCTATAGTTGAGGTAGTGCAAAAGTATAGTATTGCAGATTGAATTGCAAAAAAAACCCAGTTTTTTAATTGAAACAAAAATGGTTAATTTAAAGTCATTCAATGTTCTCAAAAGTCTCATTCATTGACTGGTAAATTGCAAATGAGATCAACATTTTTGTAAGATGTGAGCATACATGTTTGAAATGGGACCTCCCATGGAGACTGTGACACAAAAATTGAAGAAAAAAAAATAATACGAGCAAGTGCAGTCTGTGCAAAGGTCTGTGGTATGCAAGCAGATTTGGTGATGAAATATGCAAAACAAGACCACGTCTTGACCTTGTGACCATTCAGCGGGCGCCTTGTACCGTATCAGGTCTCCGGTAAGGCGGTAACCCGTTGTTGTATGTCCTGAGCCAAGTTGACCAATCAACAGCTTTAGTCCACATTTCTGATCGAAATGACGTCACACACTCACAATTCTCACATGTACCCGATAGAGTCCACTTCGATTGGCTGGCTCGCAGATTCGCATTAAATTTGCATTGCTCACATAAAATATGTTGGATACAGGGCTCCATTGGAGAACGGGTGGTCATGGTGGTACTCAGACTAGTGCAAGGAATGCATTGGCTGCTAAAACACTGAGGTGTTTGCCCGCTGACAGACTGATACAGCAAGTTATGGCAATAGGTGCATCATGCGTTCTAAGTAAAAGCACCCCTCTCTGGTAAAATCTATTGCAATGGTGTTTGCCTCTTGTTGGAAAAAAACAACATACTGCAGGCTGCAGCCAGGTATAAGTACCGTAGTTAACCTGTTGTACCAGTAGTATTAAAGACAGAAGTGCATAAAACAAGGCCATCAATTATTGGAAGTCATTTAAAGAAGACAATGGTAATTCCATTATGTATTCCATTGAAGCAGAAAATCATTTCTACATGTAATCCATTGACTACAAATTAGAACTCATTACAGAGACCCTGTGTTAACAATGCTGGCATGCCAGTGAAGGTTGCCAGGATTATTAACCAGGGGTTCTCAAAGCCAGGGCTTCCTTGGGCTTCTGGAGATTGGGTTTATCTCAGTTATGGGTCCATTTCTGCTCAAAACACCAAGTCTTTCGTGTGCGGTATTGGATATTGAGAGTCCAGGCTATTACATGGAAACAGAATGGGGGTAAGTCTAAAGCCCGGCGTACACCTTTACGATGGTAGGCCCCTACTGGTTCACATGATGAACATTCGAATGCATTGCAGATGACGCCTGACGCTCACGCGGAGATACTGTTGCTTCATGCAAATGCGTACATTTCATGCTTACACAGCAAACCAGTATGCATGTACGCATTCTTGTGCCTTGTCCATGGGGCTCTCATTAGTCTCAAAAGTGGTCCAAAAACACCCTCTGCTGGTCGCACACGGAGCCCATACAACTTGTACATTTTGTAAACCCTTACCCCTCCCTTAGTCTGGGTCCAAGACTGGATTTGGATTGTCTTCCCCACATGCAGTCAGTCTCTGACAAGTGCTGTAAAGCTGCCTGCGGTTAAAGGTGCTATCAACAAGATGAATCAAATCCAGTCTTAGGAACTTTGGCAATGCTACCCGGGAAACTTTGTGTTACAGGTACTGAGGTACCTCACTTGTGGTCATTAGTTAGCTTGAATGTCGTCCGTAAGACATGTTTGGAACTTCCTACATGTACATGTACACGTAGGTAGAGCTGTCATACATGTACCGCCCGGTAGTTCTACAGAATGGATTTGACTCATCTTCAGTACATGTCTTAGCAACCTCTGTCCCAGTGCCAACTTTACAGAGCATGACACTTGGACTGGATGCCTTGTTAGGGAAATAAAAGGAAAACCCAGACTTGGACCAAGGTTACCCCTCACCCACACACACCACAAACATACTGTACGGTAACATTTACATCTACAGTAGGGCCTACATTATGAATACTGTATTGTGTGGAGATTTAAAAATCATTATCAGTTCCAGCACAATAGTGTCTGCTGTAATGTACACAAAAAATTATTTGCACACAGGACCCTGGAATATTGTTTGACCTTTGAGAGTTATGCTGTATACATACATACATTGTAGGTGTGTGTCATGAATGTGTTCGTTGTGCAATGTATACATGTGCCTACAGTACTTTCATGTAAGGCACGCGATATTGAATGGCGTCTTATAAATTACATACTGTACACATTGAACATGTTTGTTTCTTCAAACACTTTCCAAATAAAATGGTACAGAGTGAAAGTGTTCTTTGCTGCCAAAATATCCATAAATTTGTCTTTTAAACACATTTGGACACATGATGAAATTGAGGTACCGGTACCGGTAGTTTGCATGAAACAAATGTAAATTCACCCTTTCAGAAACTTGATAAATGGCCGAGCTTGACCATTAACATTATTTGCTACTAGCCAGTGTGCTACACGTATATTCATTGAGAGAGTCGGAAACATCAAACAATAACATGTTGCTTTGATACTGTTAACCGTTCTCTGCGTATGGTGTAATACATACGGGTTCTCATTACTCATAATGCATTTTCCTGGTTCCGAACACCAGAGCTTTAATTTTCGGTCCTTAAAAAAAGTTAAAATTTATTTTAATTGGACATGCATATATGTACATGTGTATGTAAATACTTTCATTTTAGAAATGTTGACAGTTTGTTTCTTGTGAAAACAATCCGTTTTAATTTGAAAGGGGAAGTTGGTTAAACAAATACATTGGCATCCAGAAATGATATCTTGAATTTGTAAGTCAGGAGGAAGTTGAGTCATTTCTTCCTGTATCAATTTCCATTTTAGGCTCAAACTAAAGTTGCTTATGGGAGAATGAGCAAATTCAAAGTGCAAGTAGTCTTTGTGATGATTCTAAAGTTACAGGCCCCGCTCCTATACAAAGTACAACCTATTATAGGGAATGTACATCATTGGCTTTCGCTTTAATTTTCAGAAATGCACTATTTGAGGGGTTAGTATAATACTCAAATTATTGTTACACTGACATGTTTCAAGTTTTGTTTTCGAAAATGCTGGAAAAAACAAGAAAAACAAGAATGTTCAAGTAGTCTGGTTCCCTGACTCCACTGAAGATGAAGTGGATCAATTTACAGATGCCGGAAAAGTGTACGCTATTAGGGAACCAGTCTAGCTGGCCTGCACCCATTCATGAACATGAAACCAATAGCAAACAAAATTTGGACTGAAGAAAATGGTAAATTTGGAGCAGTAGTGAAAAATAGTTAGGTTTTTCCTACGGTGGTCGGCTGACCACCGTTGGAAATGTATACAAAAATGTAATTTTCTTGAAAATGATTTCACACCAGGTGCCACAATTTTACAGGATGCTTTTAGACTGTCATTTACCAACATCCTGTAAGGTATTTCATAAAAACTTGGTCGTTTTACATGTATTTTTCGATGTTTGCAAATGTTGTATTTTCCCTGTAAATCCATCAGGTTTATATTGGACTCACCTACAGCTCTGTAACTACCGTAATTAGGCAATATTGAAAACCAACAGGAGTGTCATGGAAAGGGGGCAAGGTTTGGAATTTACGAGGGGATTTTTTTGGGGAGAGCAACGATGAAGACAGCGAAATGCAACGTGGAAACTTAGATGGCGATTAACTGCAATGCACTGTGAATGCACAAATGTGCATTTATTTACGTGGCGTCTATAGGGTCATTTAGAATTAGAAAAGACTGCTTAAGGTTGTAGAATTCATTTTTTAATGATTTCAAAAAATTTCATGAATATGGAGGAACAGAGTCTTTGCAACAGGTACAGGTAACATACATGTACATGTACCCGTACATGAACATGTACATGTACACAATGAACATTTGTCCTTCGTGATCCAACAAGCTGTTCCAATTATCGATTCAGTTGCACTACATTTGCATGTTGTTTTACATATCTTGACACACTATGCATAGTGGGCGTGGTTTTACAACCTTTTATCAGGGTCAGGCTCCATCTACCTTGCATACGCAGCAACAGCTGCATCTTTGTTACTGCTCATCCCCTGTTACATGTACATATACATGTACTTGTGACCAGACTTGTGATGGACTTGTACATGATCTACATGTATGACAAGTACTGGTACATACGTATGTACAGTACTGGTACCACCTCACTCTTCCAAAAAAAAGTTGTTCTCCATAGCAATATCAAAGGATTGAGGTCCCCCACCCCCCAATGTAATGTAAATGTAACCTTCTGTATTCAATAGGGGACTTTGAACTGTGGAGGTCAATAGGGTCCCAATGGACCGATCCAGTAAGCTCCGCTCAGTGCGCACGTGGGCAAATTAACACGTGCTCCTCTCCAATGCCACACTGCATTTTCCTGCCGCGCGCATCATACGCGCGTGCACGCATGTTGGACTTTAGTGCACGCACAACAGACAAAAATCACGACTGTGATTGGTCAGAACACCATGGGCTGGTGCTTACTGGATCGGTCCATTCCCGAACGTCCCCAATATGGGAGGCTCCCACATCTATTGGGAGGTCTTCCTAAAAAGTACAAACAACAGAGGGATAATAGGGGGTCCCCGATTGCAGGCAAACACCCACATGGGGGGCAACTTCCCTTCTTTGCACTTTTCTACTGAAATTGCGCACACAACTTGACGTGAGCATTTAAACGTAACTGTTTCCTTTTGATTGTTCTGTTACAGGTGGTTCTTGGACATGAGATAGGCTCAGGCGCACAGTGCCTCAAGTGTGGGGATGCCTGCACAGGCCTGGAACTCCACTTCTGGAGGTAAAGGGTTGAGACAATTACTGGGATATTTAGGGGCCATTCAGAATAGTCAAAGTTTAATAGTTTCCATCTTTTTTCAAAATTGTTTTAAGGCCAAAAAAAAAAAAGAGTCGGTCTCTGGTCAGACGGAAGTTCCGGAATTGATGCGGCGACGTGGGTTTTTTTTTGTTTGGTGTTTTTTTTTTTCAAGCTTGAATTGTACAGACAAGGTGGGTACTACCGGTGTTTTGCTTTTTTGTGTACTCATTATACATTGGTGTCCTCCATAATTTGCCTTGGTGCCCTTTATCATTTGCCTTGGTGCAATTTCCCATTCCTTGATGCTCCTTGGTACAAAAATTTGAGGAGGTGCGGCAAAAGAGGGCGCTGTTGTAGCTTCCGTGTTAATTTGAAGAAAAAAAAAGGTTGACGCGCATGATCAAAATCGACGCGCGTGCTGACCAGAGACCAAGTATTTTTATTTTTTTTGGCCTAACCTACGGTACATGTAGCCATCCATCCCAAATTTTGATTCAAACTGTTGAATGACTATATCCTATACACTGAAGAACAAAGTAATGCTTCAAATGAGGCAGATATTATACCGGTCACACTGGTAGGTCAATGCTCTCCCAGCTCAGGAGTTTTCAATGGTGTTTGCAGGCTTACAGCATGCAACTTTGCAACAGAGGAGGAAATTGCCAAGCACACAAAACTTTGTACCATGTTTTTCAGTTTCACTATATTTTTCAAAAAGGTTGATATCTTCTGAGCTGATGTTTTAAATAACCTGATTCAGATTTAATATTTTTGTTCCTTAATTGAATCGGCAAAAAACCCTCTTTGTTTTGTGAATGGTGTCCGTTACATGTACATGTACCTTCAAAGTACAGGTACATGTACATGTGCATTATAAGTTTCAGAAATTGATGGATTTAGGGGTTATTTTTTAAATATTGTTACACTGAACTTAAGTTTTGTGATCATACCTGTAGGTGCTGGGAAAAAAATGCTGTTTTTGTAGTCTGATTCCCTGACCCTACTTCAGACGAAACGTAGTATACAAATATTGAATGCTTTGAACTCTGTGGTGCGCTCTCTTTTGAACAAAACGCGCTGCGTGAACGCGCGCAACGCGCACACCAGCATGCATTTGCACACAAATGTCGCGCTGTGGAAATAGTACTTTGGTTGCTAATGGTATAGTACTTTTGGCCGCTACGGGTATAGTACTTTTGGCCGTGCACAGAAAGATAGCAAAAATGGAAAGTATCATGTGACTCGCTCTTGGCCAATCAAGACACAGAATCTGCGGGTGAGGTGTTATAACAATTTATAGACATCTGGGAATTGTCAGGTCAGGGAACCAGATTCAGCTGGCTTGCAACCATTCACAGGTGTGTAACTGATTGCAAACAAAATGTGGACTAACTAAATTTGGTAAATTGGGGGCAGTATTTGATAAAAAGTCTGGGGTTTTTTTTCAACGATGGTCGGCCGACCATCGTTGGAAATTGATACAAAATTCCACTGTTCTAAAAAATGACAGCACACCAGGAGCCGTGATTTCACAGGATGCTTGAGACTACTGGTATTATTCACTTACAGTCATGTTTGCAAATGGTGTGCTTTACCTTTAAAGGGAATATACAACATTTGCAAACATCGAAAAATAAAACTACCAAGTTTTTACGAAATACCTTACTAGGATGTTGGTAAATGACAGTCTAAAGCGTCCTGTAAAATTATGGCACCTGGTGTGAAGTCATTTTCAAGAAAATTACATTTTTGTATACATTTCCAACGGTGGTCGGCCGACCACCGTTGGAAAAACCTAACTATTTTTCAACTACTGCTCCAAATTTACAAATTTTTTTTCAGTCCAAATTTTGTTTGCTATTGGTTACATGTTCATGAACGGGTGCAGGCCAGCTAGACTTGTTCCCTTACCTTACAATTTTCCGGCATCTCTAAATTGATCCATTTTATCTTTAGTGGAGTCAGGGAACCAGACTACTTGAGCATTTTGGGTTTTTTCGGTTTTTCCAGCATTTTCGAACACAAAACTTCAAACATATCAGTGTAACAATATTTGATCTATTATACTAACCCCTCAAATAGTTCATTTCTGAAAATTACAGCAAAAGCCATTCCCTTTAATGTACTCCGGTTCTCTAAGGACTTGCATGTTTGCTGCCTGATTCAGCGTATCAATCTCAAAAAGTCTCTTGTTGCACATAGATGCGGGGCCTGACATTATCCCATTCATCTGTGTGTCTTTATTTTTATCTTTTCCAGGAGAATCTGTAAGATCTGCAAGTGCTCCCCTGAGGACCACGCCGTCGTGGTGCAGGAGCAGGAGACGGTGCGCAAGGTGGGCCGGCTCTTTGACTCCACCAAGTACAAGAAGTACGCCATCGAGCGCATGACCATCGAGCATACGGAGATGATGGCCAAGCCCGAGGAAGTGCAGACTGCCAATGCTTCCCCCAGCAAGCACGTCACATTTGAGTGGATACCGCAGGGAGCCACCGAGAACATGGTGAGCCGTTAATTGAAGCTTGGTTTTTTGTTTTATTTTTTCCTTTTCGTTGGCTTGAAATAAATAAGTTCCAGATGACATCTTGTGTGACATAAAAAGTCTGATTGCCGCAGGGCTGTGTCCAGCGCTATTTTCTACACGGATCATGTTCCTGATGCATTGGGGACTTGTTGCCTGTAAGGGGAATGTCTGAATGCTGCATGCGTTTGACTGAAAAAAATTGCTTCGTGTTGTCTTGAAGAACCTGGGCAAATCTAGAAAATTTGTGCAACTTTTCAAAAACAGATGAGCAAACAGAACTTGTGTACCGTTTTACAGTGCCAAATTTACGGCTTTTGGCAGAAAATATTTGGGTGCAGATTTACTTGCTCGGCAAAATAAAAAAAACTGGGAACCAGTCACTGTGTACATCGCATGGTATTTTGGTTGGTAACCCCATTTCAAAAATGTTTCTATAGATGCTGAGTGAATCTGTGTGTTTAGCAGGTCCGTGAAATTTGCCATAGTCCGCAAATCTAAATACATGTACATACTTGTAAACATGCAGATTTGTAATTGAAAAATGAGGCATCACACTGCATACATTCTATACATGTACGGTGCTTGCTGCAGCATTGCACAGGAATGAGACTCCGGACCTGTAGTATACAAATTTGGTAAATTTTATTTCTGTTCTTGTAACTTTGCACCAAATTAAATGAGAAACAGAACATGTACCAGTGAGTTCAAGTTAAAAAAAAGGAAAGTTGTTTATAGTCCAGCATTTTTGGAAAACAATGAAGGAGGCTGGCGCTTCCCCCCCCCCACCCAGATGCCCCTCCCCCAAGATGGCAGATTTTCCAAGAAGGCAGATGGATTCTTCAATTTTCTTGACTATTTCGCTGATGCAAAATTGTGTCAAAAGGAGTCATTAGTGTTTCTGCATACCGGTAGCTACAATTTCGTTGGAAACTAATAAGACAATAAGTTGACAATATGCAAACCGGTACATGTGCATGTATGCAAAATATATTACAAATGTTTGAAAATAAAAAAAGAAGGGGAAAAAAGGAGGCGCCTGGGAAAAAAGAAGCGAACATGGATGAGAACTGGTTTATTTTTTGCCCAGCTTAAAACAGTAAAGTCTACCAACAACTTTTCCATGGACTCAACGATGTGCAATTTAGAGTGCTTAAATCCCGTCCTGGGAGCATTCCTGTAGATTCTCAGCCATTAGGAAATCAACCCCGCTGAGGGGCCATTAGAGTCAACCCTGAATCCATTCCATCTTCAAGGGAGGGACCCATCCACATACAATCCACGAGTCTAATTTGAATTTCACTTGAGAGCTCTCATGAAAAGAGAGCAGAGAGCAGACATGTGATGCACTTGAATTGTCAGCAAGGAGTCAACGGCAAAGTGCATCTGCCCGAGTAATAGGGCATCTTGAGAGTTTCTTCAATGGGAGTTAAGAATGTATCGAGGCATAAAGGATGAGCATGATTGCAACACGATGCATGAAGATTATCCAAGCCTACACATGTACGTTTTATGTGTTTGCCATTTGGACAATTACATGTAGCGTCCAATCAAGACATCCATGCATCAACCAACAACAACTTCTGTTTGCATTTGCATAGAGACACAATGTCCCAGTTTCTTTACGCATATTTGCTTCTCGCTTTTTAAGCCAACTTTTGTGTTATCCTCCACAATTGATACTGATTTGCTTTGCCACGGGTTGAATTGCTTGAATTTATTATCACATTTAAGGGTTAATCACTTTGAAAGGAAATAACTTCATTCATTTTCAAGGTCGAGGGCCTGCTTGTATTAACCACTGTGCGCCGGGATATTTTTTTCGGAAAATTTCGATTTTCGCAAAAGGCAAAATTTTCCAGGCAACTTCTGGTATACAGCCAAACGCCACAAATACTGATTCCCGTTTTTTTTATTGGCAAGGGTACCGGTAATTGCAACAGTATTTGTAGGATATTTCTCTCCGAAACCTCATTTGTTTCAATACTCTGGGGTGTGCACCCAAGCGTAAATTGTACAAGAATAGACTGTGCACAACGGCCAATTCAAGATCAACACACAGTCCGCCTCCACAGACTTTACGGACTTTGTGTGTGTGTACAAAAGGTATGAGGGATGAGAGAGTTTAGACATCACCCGGAGACGAGTCGAGGCAATCTTGATGTCTTAACCCGTCAGCCATGCCTTGTGAACATAAAAACAGCCAGTGCGTGTAACATGTACCTGTATCACGTCCTCCGACACCAACTGCACCGAGAATATGCATACATGTAGTTCATACAAATGTGTATGTTATGAGAAGTACAGAGTACATGTACCAAGTTTCATACAGCACCCCTGGATAATGTTCTAAATCTTGTGTCTTTTTTGCTGTACATTTTTTTTAAAAACTCTTACAGTGCACTGGTCTGTATTTGTTAGATCCGACGCGTAGTGCAGTGCATTGGGTGTCTATGCGTACATAATTGACAGCACACACTGTCACTGTTCATGGGCCCTTCGGCTTGGCTGAGCGCGCCGGGCAAAAATGAGATTAGTCACATACAAAAGCCGGGCGCGATCTAATCACTTCGCCGCGAGGGATCGGTGTAACGCGGCGTGCAGTTCGCTGATCAACTGGCTGGAATTTTCACGCCTTGAGGGGGAAATTATTTCTAGTTGCGCGTTTCTTAGTGGAAGATGTGTGCATGGACTGTTGGGCGTCCTGTGTGACTTCAGTGATTGCCCTAGTGATGCTGCAGGGCACTGGGCTCATTGCATACACACACACACTGTACATTCAGTATTTCTCAATTTTGATACTGGTACATTATTTTGATCTGAGTGACTTCTTTGGTGGATGACTGATTTACATGCAAAAAAATGGTGAACATACATGTACGTACATGTATACATGTACATGTACAACATTATCTTTTCAGCAATGGATCTGGAATTAGGTCATGCTATACAATAATTGTGCCATACATAAAGCATTGTACATACCGGTACGTGTACACATACGTGTGCATGTAAGTGACGTTAAGAAACATTTCATAAAAAATGCATGACTGAGTCATACTTTTACCTTTACTCTGTACATGTTCACGTACATGTATGTACATCTTGTACTAGAAAAATGCTAAATTTTTAATAATGTTCAAAGTTGAAGTACAAAGTTGCAGAAAAACAGTTTACGTGTACCAGTATCCCCTTTTTCATACAGCAAATCTACATGTACACACCTGCTATCCAGACAGGAAATTGTTGGCTGTTCAATTGGTTGTCAGTGCCAATACATTACCTCCCTATAGATATCTGATTTGTCATACAAATACATGTAAGTATGCTTTACACGTCTTTGCAGCCTACAGTACACATGTGCATTGCATCAACAATGGATTACAACAGACCGTGACCATGATTCAGGAAAAAAAAGTCTTAAGAGGAAAATCAATTTGTTATGTACCTGAATGTACATGTACCGATATGCAATACGAATGGGCATGGTCAAGGCCAAACATTTCGAGAACTCAAAAAGTATTTTTGGGGAAACATTATGGGAGAATGTTATAGCGTGAGAAAAATGGTCAGCAATATTTTGTACCCCCACTCCCTTAATAAAAGGGGGACAACCCCCCCCCACAAAAAAAACCAAGAACACACCCAAAAAAAGAAGGCTTTTGCTTCATAATAAAAATGCCCAAAACTCTGAAATTAATATGCAAATTCTCAATGTCACAAAAAACAAAAACACCAAAAGGGTATGCTATCTGCTCGTTTTTGGTTTCAGGGAAGGATGTGTATTGCAAGTACCGGTACCTGTGTACGTACGTACATTGTGCATGTTTATGTTCATGAATACAGTGTATAAAACTGTACATTCTGGAAATTTACATTTAGTGATAACTGTTGAACATACTTGTCTACCATATCGTACATGTACGGTACATTGCAAAAGATTTCACTGTAATTGCCCAAAAGATTTCAGTTCAATGCAGTTGGTTTTTTTCCCCATGCATCCACAAGTCTCTGCCTCCCAATACCTTGAAAATTGAATTTGGAAAATGAAATGACATCTAATACCTGCCAGTAAATTTGGTTTGACAGATGAAGGGATCAAATCCCATGGTCACATGATCAACTGACCACAGGCCAGATGCAAACGCACTTAATTCAATCAATTTAATACTTAGCACTGACCTGGATCTGCCCTGCTTATGTTACCTACAGATATTGATCATAGACGTGTACATGTACATATAGTCTACAGAGAAATATAGACCTGTAGTGTACCACATGCTCTGCAGAAAGGCATCATACATACGGTACATGTCATTCATTTGTCATTGCGTTGTTTGTTTTACTACACTGTACAAATATGTACCGTAGCACACTCGATAAAAAAATGTTATTAGATTTGTTCCAGTTGAAGGTTTCATTAACATTCTGTACCGGTGTCCTAAGCTGTTTAAAGAAATGCTCATCTTGCTGACGTGTACACGTGAAGCCACCCTGTTGAACCATGAAGTCTTTTAGATGTCCAAAACAAGTAAAACACAAGTGTATCAAGTCACAAGTATTAAAGGTGCATTTAAGGCCCCCAAAATTTCGTGTTTTGGATTGGTCACTATCCTACTTCAAAGTCCTGGTTGAAAGGAAACTAACCTAATGTCTTATCGTTCCTGACGAAAGATGAAAAACCCCTCTCGTTTACATTGGACGCGGCGGACATTTTGTGTCAATAAGCATACATTCAAGCCATCTAGAATTAATCGATCAAAGGGAACGGTACCCCACAACTGAAATCTTTAGAAAAAAAAGGTTTGTTAACTTTTCCTCGGATCAGCTGATTTCCTCATTTTTCACTTCACACTCATGCCATTAAATATTAAAAAACCCTGTACAAAGTAAAGATTGGAGTTTCCTCGTTTTTGTTTCTTTCAAGTTGTATACCTGATAAAAGGAGGCACAATTGCAGAATACCCCACCACTCGATCTATGCACCTCGTAGCTGGCTACTGAGTCACGGTTGATTGCCCACAATAAACCTCTCAGCGCTACATGTATGTACTACGTGTCATGCTCCACTGCACTCCCACTCCGCATCCGCGTAGCCGCCAACAGGGTAGTGGGTTTGGAATTTAAAAAAAATTCAGCAACTCCCTTTACTTTTGTGTTGCTTCGTCTCTCAAGCATGGACTCCCACTTCGTATCCGCATAGCCGGCAACAAGGTAGTCGGTTTGGACTTAAAACATTTTCAGCAACTCAAATTCATTTTGTGTTGCTTCGTTCTCTAGGAGACCCCCACTCAGTGTCCGCGGAGCTGGCAATGGACTTGAATTGTTTCTTTTCCAGTGATTCTAACCTCGTAGCCAGAGAATTTAGGGGTGTACCGGTATTTCCGAGTGGCGGGGTTTTCTGCAATTACTCCTAAAAAAGGACAGCAATGCTCCTACTCTGGAACTCGATCCCATCCGCTGGAACGTCCATCCGTT
Organism: Patiria pectinifera; assembly: GCA_029964075.1. Lineage (NCBI taxonomy): Eukaryota > Metazoa > Echinodermata > Asteroidea > Valvatida > Asterinidae > Patiria > Patiria pectinifera. The sequence continues at coordinate 22,787,455 of CM057149.1, read as the reverse complement.
CATTCTTTCATTGATTTGGATGAAACTTGGATGCAGTGACCTTTGGGTGGGAAGACACAATTCCTCATCGGATTACTGAGGTCAAATGTCATGTAGGGGTCGTTAGAGGTCATTGTTCAAATATGCTTCAAATGTTTCTTTGTCTACAGAATTTGATGGATTTTGATGTAACGTAGATGGAGTGAACCTTGGGTAGGGGTTCATCACAACTCTTCCAAAATTGGAGGTCAAAGGTCGTGTACAGTAGGGTCATTTGAGGTTGGTCTAAAGTGGTAAAAAATTAAGAACATAAAATATATAGGGATCAACTGTGAAGAAAGGCGAAACGTGCAATCCCTGGATCACCTTGTTAATACTCCAAACAGATTGAACATTTTCAATTACAAATATTTCCTTTGCAGGGATGACCGCGTTTGTGTGGTTTGGTTTCTGCAGAGTTGTCTAGGGTAACCCATCATTTTGACGTGGAATAATTGCTGGTACACGTCTTATGGGCATTGTTTATCATCTTCTTGACAGAAACACGTCGTTCATGAGCTCCAAACAAAACATCATAAAATATTCCACAACTAAAAGCCAACTTGCACATGTCATACGTGATGCATTCATAAATATTGAAAATATAAACTCGGGCATAAAATTGTGCTAGAACATGCCACGTTATCGATGATTCATGCCTGTGCCAGGCTATACTCTTCCACATGTGGGATGATTTACAAATGTAAGACATCTCCAGGGATTTTTAAATGGATTGAAAATGGAAATTTAATAAAAGAATCAAGATAGTTTCTCCATGTTTTTACTTCAGTTTTCAGGACAACAGTTGTGATGATTTAACAATCCTGGGTAATTTCCAAAAATTGACTTTACCGGTACATTAACATAAAATGTGCTAACATGTGGCAAAGACAAAACATGCAAAAATGGAGTATGATGAATTGCATTTTGTAATATGATGTGGAAAGCAAGGTCATCTTTAATTTTTTTTTAATTTACCGGTATTTGTATTTTATTTTTATCTGGCAAGGAAACCAGAAATTCTTTAAAGTTCACATGTACATAAGACTTGGAAGCCTGAACATGCTGAAAGAACCTAGAGAGAGAGTGAGACAATAAAGAAGTGAAGAAATATTAATTTTTTAGTGGGAGGAAAAGCCCCAAGCAAGATATTCCAGGACATGATCCCTTGTATTGACTGAATTGGCTACCTCCTGATGGGAAGCGAACGGAGGGCGTCAAATCCAACCAACACCTCAGACTTAGCTAACCCTCCTACTGTTTGAACAGTCACAGACAGTCAAAAACTCCATCCACTTCCCCTACCATGCCTTTCACACCTGATAGGCTAGTCACCAACGGTCAGATCTTATTTAGGGCAAGCACTCTGACTAGTCAAATTCAGTCAACAGACAAAAGCAGGCAACTGGTAGGTACCTTGTACAGCTGTCTTATTTCAAGGTACATTTCAGTCTCGGCCAGTCAATCCTGCTTTTATGTAGGCTGGGAGCTCTTAACTGTTGAAAACAGTCACTTGATTGATCTTGACTGAAAGGACAAGAATGTATATTTGTGTTAAACAAATTTAAAAGACCACATACTGAACATGTTTTAGGCCTACCAATTTCACCCCAAAAAGCTGCAATACTGGTATGGTCGGCCCCGCATGAACATTTACGTGTTACTCATTCACTTACACTTACAGTACAACTACACATGTACACATTGTACTCCCATGGAGCTTTTTTTGTACAGTATCTCCATGGTTCTCCCCTGCGATTTCTCAGTGTACATGTATAATGATGTGAACCATTGAGAAGTTTCCCCCTTGGCTGAATCTGAACACAACCAAAAAAAAGCTTTGAATGCAGGCCTTTCATAAAACTCCCTGAATGGGCTTTGAAAGCATTTTACTCCTTGGATCAAGCAGTCAGGATGTGGGTTTTGTGTACTGCAAATACTACCAAATATTTTTAGAATTCCCATGCTTTTGTGATTGTAAAAGCTGTTTGCACTGTTTGCTCCACTAGCCGGGCAGATCACATAAAATCACAACACGGTCACAATACCGATTACTCAATGTTTGAAATTCTCCCACAGTAATTTTATTACCCCTAATTTTTGTGGGGTTTTTCCCCTGCGGGGGAGGGGGGAGGCTGGTGCCCATCTTCCAAATAAGGGCACTCTTCAAAACTGACTATTATCATGCATATTGGAAAATGCCGATTTTCATGCTGCATTGCAATGGTTTTGGAGCTGGTTTCTTCTTCTTTTTTTCATGTCAGAACTCTCTAACCATTTATGGAAATTGTTACTGAAAAAATAATTTTCAATAAAAATCCTTCGGTGGTAAGGTCCCCCTTCTGGATACGCCACCTATCATTAGCTTTGAGTAGTTTTTTATCAGAATACAAAGAAATAAAGTATTCAGAAATACACAGGCACATACATGTACCGGTACGTACCGGTACATGTACAAGAGCTTCTGAATGAGGGGACCTTTAAAGTTGTTAATAATATGGGTTACATACATAATGTACATCATCATAGTACATGTACACATGTACATGTACCGGTACGTGTAGGCAATTTTGTGAATTTGAGTTAGCACCAACCACACATTTTGTATGGGAGGGGTGCATACCTGTAGGGGCATTGGACTGGACCTCATTTGATGCTAGTGGGTGAGCTGCATGTACATGGAAGTTTCACCTAAGTTCTTCGTGTCCTTTTTTTTCTCCCTTTGAACTCCCCATGTCCTTTCGGCTAAGGCCCATTCTCAATTCTCCATGTTATTTCTTGCATTTGTTCAATGGATCGAGGGGGACCACTGCCTCAATCCTTCAAAATCCAGCAATCATTGTATACGAGGAATCGCTGACGTTATCCAGAAGAAGTACAGATGATATCTAGCATTAAAGCTATAGTCCATCATTTGTAATTAGTGCATTTTGTTCGTTTGAAGCAACAAAAGTGTTCAAAATCTAGTGAAGGATACTGTACAACTTACTTGATGAAGTTTCAGCTCAGCTTCAGCTTCATATTCCAAGAAAAACAGCATTCTAGGATCTCAATTTAAAATCAAAAGTTGCTAAATCATGTTTCGAAGTGTTTTGAATTGCAGCTTTACGCGATGTCGCGCACTGATCCGACGAATTATAGCAACCGCGCGCGCCTGTGCGTCGTTCCAATGCTTGTGCGCGCTGCGCCGAATAACAAAACGAACAACTAATTTAAATTTTCCAACGGTGCTTCTTAAGAAGCACCGTTGGAAATGCCTTCTTTCGTTGATTTCTTCAAAATGAGAGCTTGCCAGAAAGGATAATTTCACAGGGAGTTTAGTCCCCTTACTATCTTTCAACCAGTATGTTTTTCAACAATAACTACGCCAGTTACTTTTTTGGATATCTGCAAATGATGGACTCGGGCTTTAATCTAGGCATAATTTATGCATGGCTAAGCAAAAACAACGTAAGGTAGGCCGACAGCTTAAGATCTTGACACAGTGCATCCTCCAAAATGAACTGGCCTCCATCTTCCCAAATCCTCGAAAACGGCCTAGTTGATTTTGGAGGATTGAGGAGGGTTAGGGTTTTTCCTCGCCCGTCTCCCCGATCGGCCAGTAGTTGAAGTACTTCACTGCGCATCTTATTTGCACCGTGGGAGGAAAACATGACATTATCTTATCGCACCCTAAATACCAAGACGACAGATGCATTCCTCGCGTAGTTACCAGAAATATCCTCTCACTTCTTGGAGTATCAAGTTTATATTCCTGAAAATGAAGTGCTGTTGGAGAACTATTTGAGAGCCTGTGGAAAATTGCGACGGTCCTTGCTTGAGGTTGGACCGAATTTGGCATGTTTGGTCCAATTTGCCGGATTTTACAGCCTTGCTTTGCATCATTCAGAGGTAGGTACCAGTGTGTGTATGGTACAGGTACATTGTGCATGTTCCTGAATTTCTTCAGAAGGAATAGATCTGGGATTTTTCTTGTGATTTGTGGCAGCGACACAGGTCATAATGAATTTGTAGTTGTTGAAATATGGAACATTTCCTTTTGTGTTGTGTCATGAAGACACATATGCCAGTGTGTACATGTTCATGACAGTAACTTCCTTCGTAACTGTGGGTCCTACACACGAGTTGTCCCATGGTGATATGGGGGCCCAAGACGCTGTGGGGACAGCAGAAAGTCCCCATAACTCGGTAGCAATGAAACACTTCCCCATGATAAAACGGTGACGGCCCACCCATGTACATTTGTAAATGTACACATACATGTACATTGTATGTGCACATTTTCCTATTTTGGCGTTTGCATGTTTGCTTTCATCCTATAACCCTTCCAGATAATACATTTTGTGCATATAACATCATGGATCCTACAATATGTACACCTACCGGGTAATACAAAAGAAACTACACGCACATTTAAGCAGTTTATATCATCCTTGTTTGGCCATGGAAACTTTCCGGTTCAATTTGATACAGGTCTCACTTGGGAACACTGTGCAAGAAATAATGAGAGCTCCTGAAACTCCTGAAACCCCCAAACTCAAAAGCGAGATTTTCAATGGACAATGCAACACACAATTGAATGCCACGATGCAGGCCCTGCATACACTGTACCGTACGTCCACTATACCAGACAACATTGCAAATGTATAAGTATCTGTGTGTACTGTCTCTAGGTTTTAAATTGCAGTGCTGGTGGAAAGCAAATTTCCGCATGCTTATTGTGGACAATAAGTTATCATATCATATCATGTGCCTTCTGCCCTCACCTAAACTTGTTTCATTTCAGGAGCATTGTTGTAATAATAATTATCATAATGTAAATTTCTATAGCGCCGAATCCATTTTAAAAATGTTCCCTGGCGCTTTCAAACTATAAATAAAAGGAATACCTGTATATAGAATGAATTAGAAAAAGTGATTATTAAAAACTCAAAAATAGATAACATACATGTAACACAATTAGTAATTAAAAAGCCTGAACCACATCTAGACGCCCCCGGACAGAGCAGAAAACAACCCCCTCCCTACAAGCTTGACTAAATCCAACAATTTATATAAATAAAATACAAATTTTGATTAAACTGAAAATGTGATTATTTAAAACTCTTAAATGATTACTGAACACAATAGTTATTAAAAAGCCTGAAACCACCCCTGGACAGAACGGAAACAACAACCCCCTCCCTGCTAGCTAGACCAAATCAAACAATTTATATATGAATATTAATTAAAATAAAATTTAAAATGTGATTATTTAAAATTCTAAAAAATGGAAAACCAAACACCATAGTAATTCAAATTCAAAAGCCTGAACCACATGTACATGTAGACACCCCTGTTCTGAACATAAACAACAACACCGTCCCTGCTAGCTAGACAAAATCAAACAATTTATATAAATAAAATAGGAATATTAATTAGATTAAAATTTAAAATGTGATTATTTAAAACTCTAACAAAAAAATGGAAAACTAAACACTACAGTAATTCAAATTCAAAAACCTGAACCACATGTAGATACCCCAGGACAGAACAGAAAACAACGACACCCTTCCCTTGTCTGACCAAAATGCAACGTCCAAATCCAATCCCTCTGATGGTGAAATAAGCAATCCGTGGTGTATAAAAAGCAGCCTATCAAACCAAGGACAGTAAGAAAATCAATATGAATCAATCACTAAAAAAAATCATAAAGTAAAAAAAAAATGATATGCTAGGATGAATAGTCCTATAAGAATGCACGCAAATATCACAGTAGAAACAGAAAAAAGGCCAGTTGCATACAGATACACCGAGACCAAAAACTGAAACCAAAAAGACAAATTAACGGCCCCTCCCCCCTCCAAATCAGACCAAACATTTTACCAACGACAATATGCAAAAAAAAAAGATACAGAAATAATGATATGCAGCTACAAATTGCTGGCAAGCTGGAAAGACCAGTAAAAATTAATACATGTATAAATAATAATAATTACATAAACGTGTAGGCCTACTAGAACATTTTTAGGAGGGCCCAATGGGCGTAGCTGATCTTGACTTTACATATGGGTAATTCCACGGTTACTCACGTTACATTTTTGATGTACTTTTGAGTTTTCTTGGGCTGTAATAACCTTACTGAAAAGGTTTAATAACTGTTATCCCCATGGTAGATAGAGTAGACTAGACCTACCTAAGCACCAAAGATGACATCCAGAAAAATGTGTTATGTATGATAAACAAGATGCACAAAATCGGTCACTCACGTTACGAAACTGTAACGTGAGTAACTGTGGAATTGCCCATATGCAAGTTATGCATGTACCGGTGTACTCATACCTGGGTGTGTCTGCAGAGTATAGCCTTTCACATCCGTAGACCGTCTTAGAGAACTGTCCGCTGGGTTTGGCCGGAGAGGCTTCAACCTGACCCTGTGCTCTGGTCTTCACCTAATGGTCCATTCATCACTGTCATCATTTCCTATGAAGTCACATCCTGTCTGAAGTGGCCCAATTCTTAAGGACCTTCAAGACGTCAGATTTGCGGTCTTGAACCACCCTAACCAGTTTCTTAAAACTTAAAGACTTGATTCACCGCGTACAGGAACTTAAATATTCTTCAAGAGTGAATGTACATGTACATGTGCTTGCACAGTGCATGGTGGTCTCGTTGCAGTTTCTTACGCAACGATTGCAGTGCCGTGACACTGCATTCAAGAGTTTTTATATTCTCTGTGGTTTTGAGAGCGACTGATTAGACTTCCAAGATGACTTCCCGGTGGAACAGTGTGCATCTAAAGTACAGGAGGTCGCTAGCAGTGGACAGCATATTTGGCATGCTTCATGCAAGTGTCTTCTAATGTTTGCTTTGTAGATAATTTTAAAGTACAAAAGTGTACCAGTTTGCTGGGAAAAATAATAGACTTATGGTTCGAGGGAGGATAGTCGATATTAGCTGCCAACGGTATTGGAAGTTGACAAACTACGCAGTTCCCAGGGCTAATCTTGACTACCGGTATCAACCTGAAATAAACCATGTTATATTTGTTTTACAATGTACTTATTACCTCATACCGGTACCTGTATAAATTCACCAAAAATTGTGTCGACTTACACATCAGTTATCCTGGCAAAGCGTTCCTGTTCGTGTGCCACATTTTTTTTTTCATGTTGCAGGGCAATATTCCTGTGCGCGCGCACCTTCCCCATAACCTTTAATTTTAACCTTCTGGGTACTTTCCAAAAGTTTGTAAGATTTACATGTTCATACAGGTACTGGTACATGTAGCGGTACATGTACTTAGAGGTTGTAATGAAGTGACATTGTTGATTGCTGTGATGGGACAAATGACATCATTGATGTACAAGGCAACACGGGGGACATTGAAGACTATTTGCAATGTCATATTGATGTGACGTAGCTAATTTTCAGTACAGTAACATGTACACACTGCATGTATTGGTGCCAGCAGTCGTTCTCATATTTACTTGTGGTCACTATGATTAACATTGGTTCATACTTCACTCGAGTTTCAGTGTGAAGCGAATTCATTAGGGTGATGGTGAACGTCACAATGACACTTCAATTGTTGACATCATGCAAATCGCTTCGCCTTTGCTGTGCGTATGAACCAGCCTACAAAATCAAAGTTCTCTGTAATATCGTCTAAACCAGTTTTTAACTTGATCGTTTGAAATAGTCATCAATTTTCACTTGTTAGCTTCATTTTGTCTTCCCACCCCATGTCATCCTCCCCTATCTTCTCTCATTCCGTCTATCAGGCCAAGCGTTACATGGAGATGATCCCCATTGAGAACCAGCCCGTGGAAGGCACAGAAGGAGCCCAGCGCCGGACCCAGCAGATGCAGAAGCAGCTGCCTGACCATGACCAGCAGCCGGAGCTCTGCCAGCAGCTCAACACTGAGGAGGCTGAGAGGATGATGGACTTTGTCAAGGACTACAAGGAGAAGGCTGTGGGCATTGGACAGGTGAGTTGACAAAGGGTGCTCAGCAGCATACTAGTGAGGTTTGTTGTAATACCATGTGGAATCGCTTTCGAGAAGAAGTATGGTTCTGAAAAGAACCGGTTGGTTGTGAAAGTCGACGTTCCGATCAGTATGCTGTGGTCGTCTTCGGGAGAGAGACACTCGTCTTCAGTCTTCAGTCTCTGATCGGAGCGTCGAGTTTCACAATCTTTTGAGAAGTTTTGTTCTGAAAAGAATCGGTTGGTTGTGAAACTCGACGTTCCGATCAGTATGCTCTGATCGTCTTCAGGAGAGAGACACTCGTCTTCAGTCTTCAATCCTCAGTCTTTCCTGAAGACGATCACAGCATGCTGATCGGAGCGTCGAGTTTCACAATCGTTAGAGAAGTGTTGTTCTGAAAAGAACTGGTTGGTTGTAAAATGTTCTGATCAGTATGCTCTGATCGACTTCAGGCATGTCAGGAGAGAGACACTCGCCTGTCCTGAAGACGATCAGAGCATACTGATCGGAACGTCGAGTTTCACAACCAACCGGTTCTTTTCAGATCACACTTCTCAAAAGAGATTCTTCCACATGGTGTTACCGCAAACCTCACTAGTATACACTACCACCGTGCAAAGTTTCAAAGTTTATTCAGTATTCCCCCATTCTCATCCCTGGTAAGGGTCCACAATCACCATTTTGGACCCTGGTCACAGAGATTCCATGTTGGACCCTGGTCACAGAGATTTCAGGAACCCCTTTGGCACTACCAAGTATCATATACTGCTTCTACATGGGCCTTGTGCTCTACCGGTACATGGGTAAAATCCAGTGCTGGTCAGGACCAGGATTGAGAGGTTCTGCAGGTGTAGAAAACCCAAATCTACAGCCAACCCTGGTTGAAGGGACCACTAGAAATGGCGTGGGTGCGGGATACGTATGCGGCTGGGAATAATTAGCTGTTTACATACATGTACATGTAATACATGTAACATGTTTATATGTACACATATCCTAACATTTTGATGTGAATTGCACATTGCCCATAGTGTGCCAGTTAAAATAACCTCGAAATATGGTGATTTAACAAGCAATTTTTTTCTGAGCTGCATAGACACACCACAAAAAAGTCCACTCTCATTGGAGGGGTCCTAATTTTGAATGTCATCGTCTTATGATTGACGTCTTTTATATCGACGTTTGGGGAATCTTGTTAGCTACATTTTGTTACCCGGTTTGCTACCAAAATTATGACACAAAATTACTTGATTTCTCTGGTTATTTAGTAGTTTGCGATTTTAGTTGGTAATATGCAAAAAAAGCATGTTGCTGTACTGTTTACGTTTTGGCAAGCATCATGGTGTATGTTATCGGAATGCTGCCTCAAATTGAATGTGCTCGATACTTGACATGCACTTACCGGTCTTGATGCATTAGGCAAAGTGCTCTCCGAAGAGTTTTTATATTGTTCTGTTTTATCATTGCCGACAGTGCATTATGCAGATATAATTCTTACTCCGCATAACCAGGAAACCTACAGTACATGTACACAGTATGTACAATGTACTTTTAACTGGTAAAATGGCATCAATCGGGGGACAAGACAAGTCCCCCCACTTTTTAAAGTGGGAGGGGGGATCTCATATCGTTTGTCCCCCTACTTTTTTCGTCCTCGAATACAAATTATAGCCTGCTTTAGTTATTCTATAGCTCGGAATAGCTGTTTCAGTGACGCCAGACTCAAAAATGATGTTTAAAAGATGATATTTTGCTCCAAAAAAAGCTGGTTTTATCGGTCAGAAATTGCCTCAGATTGCACCACAGAGTGTCTAGAATCCACAATTTTTTCGGGGCCCTTGAGCGGACCGAAAACCACGCCATTAGGGCTTCGCGCTTCACTCTCGCATTGGTGCTCATCAAAGTATGTCCCTCCCCCCCCCAATTTTCAGAAGCAATTGACGCCGTTGTGCGACACACAGACTATATGTGTGTACACACATATGTTGGGCTGACATAATGCATTAACATGTTAGTATTGTACCAGTGGCGCACCCAGGATTTGGCTGGGACTATTTGGGGGACTATTTTGATGTTGGTGCACCCCTTTTATACTACTCGAAAATGAGCCACATACATGTACATATCACCAAGGTCAAATCGTGGGACTAAAAAACAAATTAAAAAATTGACAACCTGGGGGGGGGAGCCTCAATACCCCCCCAATCTCGGGTGCGCCATTGTATTGTACATTTCTGGGTTTACATAGTACATGTTCTGTAAATGTACACTCAGCTTGACTCACCTGTTTTACATTTAACTTTAAATCCTTGTTGGGACATAGACCACAACCCCAAATACAGAGTGGTACTTATGGTAGCAAATACCTGCTAATCCAGCTTAATAAGGCTTTGTGAATAGGAAGTGATGGCCACACTTGATTGACATAACAAGCTTAATCTCAGTTAATCTGTCTTGAGCTGGTGTAAAGAACTGTAAGGTTGACAGCCAGATTTAACAGCTTTGACCATCATGTAGTGTTATTTCTGGAAGTAGGTTTCAGAAAAAAACTTACCAAATGCAGCATAGAGTAGCTTGCAAATCTGCAAAACTATGTCATCTAGGATGAAGACAAATGATGAAAATTTCCAAAATACATTCCCTCTTGTCCAAGTTTTGGGAGTGTGCTTTAGACTTTTTTTAGCTTGTTGTGTCCCTATAGGGATCTTATTTAGTGAAACATACATACTAGTTTTGTTGGGTGGTAAAAGTTTGTGGACCATGGCCCCACCACTCCCCTCCCTGACATTGCCATTCCCCACCCTACTGGCCTACCCCCACCTTCAACCCCCCCCCCCCCCCCCAAAAAAAAGGGCTGATGTTTGGGACTTGACTTAGTTTAACTCTTCCAAACCAGCCAAGTGTTTTGGGGGTTGCATGGCTGGTTATCAGTAGCCTCGTACCAGTACGTGGGTCATTTCATAAATTTGGAGTCCAAAAGTGTGACATTTTTGTGCCCCTTATACACCTAACTTGTATAATTTGCCATGCAAGTATCATTAACATTGACTTCAAACTGTTTTTGTTTAATGTTTGGCCTGTACTTTGCTTTACATACATGTAATCACTCTAAAATGGCATTAAAGAATGTGTCATGAATTTACAAATTTTATATCAGATGTAGCAGGGACATAACAAAATTGGACCTCAAATTTATGGAACCACCTACATCACAATGTGCAGGAAGGGACCAGGCTTAGGAGGTTTCATGATGACTTATCAATTTAGTTTGACTAGGAGTCATTTGACATTAACCATGTATTTCATAACAGTTTTCCTGATCATCGTCTCACCCACACAGGTGCAGCCAGTGGTACCAGACACTACTCCCCAGCTTCAGATGCAGAACCTATCCCTGGAGGAGTCAGCCGCCCCGGCCCCCGGCCACCCAGGGGCACCGGATGTGGTGCCGGGGACGGAGCACCAACCAGGCAAGGCGTCGGTGGGGGTAGGGGGAGATGCCCAAGCCCTCCAGGCTGCCGAGACACCCAAGGCCGGTGCAGATGAGACAAAATGGGTAAGGGTTGTCGAGAGGTACCTTCACACTGAACAATGGCCAATTGCTACGACTGGAAACCCCCCATAACTCTCCATATTTCAAGAGAAAGAATCCATTATGGCATCTAAAGTATATCCCCCCAAAAAGTGTCCGTCTAATTAGTTTTGAAATAACAGCAAAACCACGAAGTAAAGTTTGAATTTTTTTAATTGTGCAGGCCTGTACTCCTAATCCTTGGCCTAACCCCTGTGAGTGCCTCACTGCACAATTGTCAATTGCTACAACTGGAAACCCCGCCCCCCCTTACAAATCTCCATATTTTGAGAGAATTTGACAGTATATAAATCTTGATTTCGGTTACCTCACAATATTCAGCAAGATGTAGCAACCTTTGGTCCAATTTCACCTCACAAGGTCTCAGAAATGCAAGTTCAAGACTGTAAAGTTTGAGCGTATTTGCGCGCTGACGACGCCACTGTGGCTAATAGCTTTTGCACATTTAGGAATTTGTGCGTACTTCGTGCGCAAACCAGAACAGTACAGCATGCTCACACTGTGTGTTCCGTCTGCGGAGCTCTCAAAAGAGGTTTGCGCCCTCTTTGTTGGTGCGTGGAGTCCATATCGAGAGAAACTGACAGTACTGGTACACAAATCTTGATGTGGGCGGCAAAGGCAATTGCGGGCCTTTTAACTGGTCCGCAACCGTAGTACATACATGGAGGTCAGCTCAGTCATTCTGGTAAAAAAAAAATCTGTCTGGAAATTTCCCAATTACTTTACTTCCCATACGGGAAGCTATAAGTGACATCCATTTTCCAGATGTTTTGACAGGTTGTTTCCTCTCACCCCCCTCCCCCTTGTCACCATTACAGAAGTGCTGCCGGTGCGCCAAGGGCATGACCGGTGGTGATGTAGCCGTCTTCGCTGAGCGTGCCGGTAACGACAAGTGTTGGCATCCGGGCTGTTTCCGCTGCCGTACCTGCAACGAGCTCCTGGTGGATCTGATCTACTTCTACAAGGACGAGGACATCTTCTGTGGACGTCACTACGCTGACCTGCTCAAGCCTCGCTGTGCAGCATGTGATGAGGTAAACCGGGCCTTTTCTAACAAAATGTGCAGTTTGATTTTGGGTTTTGCCTACGCAAATATAACTTTGCATTGCATAGTACAAGGCTTTTCTTTAATACTTATCATTACCTAAAGAAGTAGTTTTGGCCATACAAAATTTACAAAACGCAGAGTGCGGTATGGACCATGGCCGTGCTACATGGTTATATGTAGCACGGCGTGTTGCCATGGATTGACCAACCAGGATCGAGGATTCAAGTTTACTTGAAGATAAATGTACATATACCTCGATCTCCATCATTCATTGCATTTTGTGCTTACAAACACTCTTGAAACACATGACACACAGACAGACAGACATAAGACATACAGCGTAGGATCATTTAAAATAGGATATATATAAATATTATGAGATAAATACATATACACCGTAGAATAAACTCAATAGCGTTCCCTCAGCATATCCAAAAAAGAAAAGTCTTCTCAACTTGCAGTTATGATGTGCTATTGAGAGGAACAGCATTCAACTTGCCTAACCTGCTTGCCAGAATTCACCACCAGTCTTTTCCTCCCTTCATAATCCCCTGTGTAAACCCCCGGGGCTTTTGCAATTAAGCGGGACACGCACTTATTATCTTACCCATTGCCAACTTCCTACTTTTTTCCACACGCCATTAACTGGGACAGATAAAGTGCACAGAAGACTTCCAACAGCCCGTCATGTAATTGCCTCAAATTTTCATCATAAGAGGCCAGTTAACGTTTTCATTCTTTCCCGGTTTCTTTAAAGCCACAGTCCATCGTTTGCAGCTTTCCAAAAGTAATTATTGCTGAAAAACATACTTGGTTGAGAGATAGTAAGGGTCTAAACTCCCTGTGAATTATTCTTTCTTGCATACTGTCATTTTAAAGAAATCAATGAAAGAAGACCTTTCCAATGATGCGTGTATTAAAAGATGCATCGTTTGAAATTTCCGTTAGTAGTTTGTTTTTATATTTGGCAAAGCACATGTAAGCATTGACAGGACGAACATGCGCACGCAGTTGCTATTAATTATTCGTTTGTTCAGTACGCGACATCGCGTAGCTGCAATTGGCTCAGTGAGAACGTGTCTTGGACGCTCAATTCAGGCCCAATTCAAAACATGATTTAGCAACTTTTGATTCGAAATCGAGCTCCTAGAATGTTGTTTTTCTCGGAATATACAGCTGAAGCTGAGCTGAAACTTCATCAGGTTAGTTGTTCAGCACCCTACTCTAGATTTTGAGAACTTTTGTTACTTAAAACAAACAAAATGCACAAATTACAAATGATGGACTGTACCTTTACATAAGCAGGGGTGTGAAATCTCAGCTTTAAAGCTGATTTCAGCTTTTTTTTGTTTTGGATTTCAGCTTTTTTCCCTCACTTGCTGTGTACAAAAGTATAGGAGATTCCCAAAGTTCAGCTTTTTTACACCTTTTTCAGCTGTTTTCAGCTACTTTTATCAGTAGTCACTCACACCCCTGATAAGGCAAGGCAAGCCTTGCAAAGCTGGTCACAGAGAGCACAACATTCTGTTTAATTGATTCAGAATGGCTATTCACTGGAAGCCTCTTCATGCATCTGGTCTACACAATGAGCCGCTATTAGGCCTTTCATAGGCATTACGGGGTTATCCTACGTGTACTCTCCAAATTGAGAACCAAGGTGTGACTTACGTAAGCCAATGTAATTGACAAGTGACAGCCAGGTACATGTACAAAAAGGACGTTAGGCTGCCCCCTCTGTTGACCAGCAAAAGAAAACCGTTCTTAGAGTCTTGATTCACAACAGTGCTTTTAGTTACTTTGTGTCAACAGAGGGCCGTATAACCTATCCAGGCCCACGAATCAAGAAGTTCAATCATTGCCGGCATGTACATGTACATGTACCTTGACAAAATTTGCTCGTATCTTGATCATGATGTCATGGTTTCTTTGTTTGTTTTCCACCAAGTCATTAGCCTTGGTCAAGGTGTTCGGCGGTAGTGTCCAATGATCGATGGTCGGTCACTAACGTAAATAACATACACAGCATCGGCGCGCTGAGCACTCGGTGCACGTACGCACTGTACAAAGCGCGAACAGCAACCTCACGCAGCCCGGTATGTAAATCAGGTGGTACTGAATGAACATCTTGGAACATCCCTGAGCTTTGGCTTATGTTTTCTTTACTTTGTTGCTGGATTTCCAGCGATGATCCCGTATGCGAATAAAGATGAGTACTTGGTCATGGAGGCTCATATTTTACATGGATAGAGAGCTGGATAGTGTGGCTACATTCTCCAAAAAGTTTTGAATCTGCAGACCAAATATAACTCGATATACCGGTACATCCAGTTTCAAAATGACGAAAATTGCCTGAAAAACACACCATCACTATGGTTGTTCCTAGACGTTCATTCAGTGTCAAAGTGGCGTCTCATACTGTAACGTGCAGCATTTGAAATATTTTCACACACACACACACTAAAGAATTGCATGTTACAGCTGCAGTTACTGGATGGTCAATCAGAAACAGACCATAAGAAGGGATGAATTTGAATTTGTACATACATATGTACGTGTATACCAAACAAGGACATCTCTTGAGTGGATTTAGACTTAGAGTTATTCATGATCAATCAACACATTCCCACATTAAAAAAATGGAAGTTATTTTAAGAAAAGTACAATAAAGATGGAGCACCTAAGTTGCATTTTTAAAATGTAATTAGCCAACCAGGCCTTTTAAATGTTGACAATTGCTATCATTTTGCTTGAAGTGGGATAAATTACACGAAAGGAAAACAGGATTCTGGCATGGAGTTCCACAATGATGCTCGGTGCAAACTGCGCACAAATTTCGCAATGAATTTTCTATTGATGATCTTACAAAATACTCTTCGATTTTACTTTGGTGTGGAGTATGAATAGACCATGATCATGTTGCGGCCATCTTGATCTTTGCCATTCAAATCACCGTAACCAAAGCGAGGCTGGCAGGGAATATAGTCTGGTTCTTTTTTGCACAAAAAAATATTATCATTCAGTACAGTTATCGGATACAGGAAACATGACTGAAATGGTGGCAGCATGATAAAGATCTATTGTCGTAGAGGCAGTACCAGGGCAAACAAATTGATGGATGGTGATTTTGTGATTTTGATTTTTGCAGCTGATCTTCTCTGAGAAGTACACGCTAGCTGAGGAGCTGAGCTGGCACATTGATCATTTCTGCTGCTGGAACTGCGACACTGTCCTTGGGGGTAGACGCTACGTGGCCAGGGAGAGCC
This sequence comes from Patiria pectinifera, assembly GCA_029964075.1. Classification (NCBI taxonomy): domain Eukaryota; kingdom Metazoa; phylum Echinodermata; class Asteroidea; order Valvatida; family Asterinidae; genus Patiria; species Patiria pectinifera. Next base: position 22,771,567 of record CM057149.1, on the reverse strand, counting down.
ACCCTTACTGCTTGCCGTGCTATGACAAGCTATTCGCAAAGGTAAGATAGCGAGTAATGTTTGTCAGGATTTTTGCTGATGTCATGATTTTTCCTGACGTCATGATTTTTCCTGATGTCAGGATATTTCTTGATGTCAGGTTTTTTCCTGATGTCAGGTTTTTTCCCGATGTCAGGATTTGTTTCTGATGTCCTGATTTTTCCTGATGTCAGGATTTTTCCTGATGTCAGGATTTGGGGGTTAGAACTTTTCATAATGTCAGGATTTTTCCTGGATGTCAGGATTTTTCCTGACGTGAGGATTTGTTTCTGATTTGAGGATGAAGTCCTGATGTCAGTATTTGGGGATCAGGGCTTGTCGTAATGTCAGGAGTTTTCCTGATGTCAGGTTTTTTCCTGATGTCAGGATTTGCCCTGATGTCAGGATTTTTCCTGATGTCAGGATTTTTCCTGATGTCAGGATTTTTCCTGATGTCAGGATTTTTCCTGATGTCAGGATTTTTCCTGATGTCAGGATTTTCCCTGATGTCAGGAGTTTTCCTGATGTCAGGAGTTTTCCTGATGTCAGGATTTCCCCTGATGTCAGGAGTTTTCCTGGTGTCAGGATTTTTCCTGATGTCAGGATTTCCCCTGATGTCAGGAGTTTTCCTGGTGTCAGGATTTTTCCTGATGTCAGGAGTTTTCCTGATGTCAGGAGTTTTCCTGATGTCAGGAGTTTTCCTGATGTCAGGAGTTTTCCTCAATGTCAGGAGTTTTCCTGATGTCAGGATTTTCCCTGATGTCAGGAGTTTTCCTGATGTCAGGAGTTTTCCTGATGTCAGGAGTTTTCCTCAATGTCAGGAGTTTTCCTGATGTCAGGATTTTCCCTGATGTCAGGAGTTTTCCTGATGTCAGGAGTTTTCCTGATGTCAGGAGTTTTCCTGATGTCAGGAGTTTTCCTGATGTCAGGAGTTTTCCTGATGTGAAGAGTTTCCCTGATGTCAGGAGTTTTCCTGATGTCAGGAGTTTTCCTGATGTCAGGAGTTTTCCTCAATGTCAGGAGTTTTCCTGATGTCAGGAGTTTTCCTGATGTCAGGAGTTTTCCTGATGTCAGGAGTTTTCCTGATGTCAGGAGTTTTCCTGATGTCAGGAGTTTTCCTCAATGTCAGGAGTTTTCCTGATGTCAGGAGTTTTCCTGATGTCAGGAGTTTTCCTGATGTCAGGAGTTTTCCTCAATGTCAGGAGTTTTCCTGATGTCAGGAGTTTTCCTGATGTCAGGAGTTTTCCTGATGTCAGGATTTTCCCTGATGTCAGGAGTTTTCCTGATGTCTGGTTTTTTCCTGATGTCTGGTTTTTTCCTGATGTCAGGAGTTTTCCTGATGTCAGGAGTTTTCCTGATGTCAGGAGTTTTCCTGATGTCAGGAGTTTTCCTGATGTCAGGAGTTTTCCTGATGTCAGGTTTTTTCCTGATGTCAGGGTTTTTCCTGATGTCAGGAGTTTTCCTGATGTCAGGATTTTTCCTGATGTCAGGATTTTTCCTGATATCAGGATTGATTTGTCCCGGTATCAGGATTTGTCCTGACGTCAAGATTTGGGAGTCAGGACTTTTTCTTATGTTAGGATTTTTGAAATATGAATGGCTTTAAAAGTGTTGGCATATAAAGTTTAACGCGGCCATTTCACATGCTAAAGATGCTTAAATGTTTGGGTTGCCCAGCAGTTGCCTGTTGGCGTCACTGGGCACATGGTTTATCAGAATCTTTTGGTCTTGGATCCAGACTACAAAGAACTCTGAAAGAGCATTCTGGATGCCTCAGGTTGAAATTCCACTATTTCGTTCAATAAAGAAGAAGGATTGACATAATTTGTATATTTTCCAACTCCAGTACTGTGGCACCTGCAACGAGAAGATCGAGGCGGACAGCAAGCGATTGAACCATGAGAATAACTTCTGGCACGCGGACGCTGTCTGCTTCAAGTGCTCTTCCTGTGCCATCTCGCTCGTCGGTCGTTCCTTCCTCCCCAAGGATCGCAACATCTTCTGCTCCGTGCAGTGCAAACGAAAGTACTACAACCAGTGAGGCACGGCAGATGTAGCAGGCTTTACTTTATCGGTCTCTAGAGGGCACTGCTTATAGGCTATGGGTGCCAATAATATGACTTTGGGAGTTTGTGAAAATGGGGCTGTGTCTCCAGCTTTGGCCAGGTGTCTGGCTTGAGAATAATTCCAGAACCCTTTGGCTCCAAACAGGGTTATGTATCATCTGGGCCCAATTTCATGGCTCTGCTTACCACAGAATTCCGCGCTTACGATCACCATTCTGTATTTACAACGCTGGCAAAATAACTCTGCGCTAACCACATAAACACACAATCCTTAGTTATGGGATGTACGCAAACGCACAAGCCAAAATTCCTCGCTAACCGGTGAAAATACACTTGACCGTATTAAAGCACAGAATTTTCTGCTACAGTAAGCAGGAATTTTCCCTAACCCTAACGGTAAGCAGATCCATGAAATTAGGCCCTGGGGTGCGTTCCACTTGCACAAACGGTGCTAACGTCTGCCAACATTTAGGCCATCAGCCTGGGGGTTTGTTCAGTATCAAATCAGGGCATAAATGATTATAGTGCGCATGCGCAAGGTATACCGCCCCTAGAGTGGTAACAAGCATTTTGATGGCCATTTTGGAAAAAAAGGTGATAACATCCAAAAAGCTGCCACCGTTGCAATGCTATCACATATTTTCCAATTCTGGAAGTGTATACCTTGCCAAAAATCGCTATGACCATTATTCCCCTCATTTGATACCGGTGGCCAAAATTTTGGACCGAGGCTGATGGCCTAATTGGCCACATTGTTGTTAGCTACGTTTTCCAAAATGGCCGGCACACGCAATGCACAGAATCATTCTGTCGGGACTGGCATATCCGTTTTCAACATTCACGTTCAGACCAAATTTTTTTCAGGAGTTTAAAAGCTGCTATCTGAACAGTGATGCTTGTAGGAATCACATACAGGGTGTCGCCATTTTGAAAACAGTTTTGTTTTATATTCGATTGCATTGTCATTCTATTAAGGGTGAGCTCATTTGAAGGGTGTTACAACTGATAATGTAGTAACCAACCGATAACGTATCACCAACCGATAATGTATCACAAATTGACCGATATTGTATCACTAACCGATAATGTACCAAAAATTGACTGATAGTGTAGTAAAATTTGTATCCGATAATGTATCACGTGTCGACGGATAATGTAACTACAAAATAACTGTATCCGATAATGTATCACCACGGAACGGATACTGTATCAACCGATAATGTATCAAAAATCAACCGATAATGTATCAGTATTGGAAAAAGGTGGAAATATTGCAAATTATTTAAAGTCTAATAAGTGCCTTTACTATGATAAGTCCCCACTCGAGAAAGTTTATCATTAAGAACATGTTTTTATTTTATTTTGGGAGGAAGGGAGTTGCTCTGGTTTGGAGACGCTCTACTTCCAAGTGGGCCTAGGCTAGTGGCGTATCCAGCTTTTGATGTCAAGGGGGGGGGGGGGGTAACCGCACTCGCACATCCGCGCCGAAATGTGGACAAAATCTTTTCTCCGGACATTTGACCTCCATATGGGCTCCGTGCTGCGACACAAGAGGGCGAGTTTTACCACTTTTGAGAGCCCCATGGACGTACGGGACCATTGATCCCCGTATGGAGATCAATGGACGGGACACAGCATGTGCGTACTGTACTGTACTGGTTCGCACGCAAGGTTCCACACCACTTCCAGAATGTGCCAGAATGTGGCTATTAGCAGCAGCGTCTTTGCATGAGCGTCAGGCAACGTCGGCGCGTGCATACGTTCAATTTAACTTGAGATGGTCTCCCAGACTATTCCCTCCCCCAATAACTTTGCATCATTCAAAATACGCGCTGTGCATGAACCGGGAACACATACAAGTGGCGAGGCATGTGTATAGCAAAACTACCATCTGAAATGATCATGTAACTTGAGCTGTCACAAAAGATACAATGTAACAAGTTTACCGGATTTAGGCGGCACTCGTAGAAGATAGTCTAGATGCGATCAAGCTTCATGGGTCCCTTGTCGACCCCAGTCGATATTTTTTTCTTACAGAAAGGGCACAATCACAGCATTACTGCTCATTTAGTGGGGGAGGGGGATGAGGGGTGAGGGGAGGGGGTCGATGAGGGGGAGGGGGTCGTGCCATATTTTCAATGGGGAGCGCTGATAAAATACTACAATCAGATACACAATATTACTGTACCGTACAAAATATTACTGTACCGTACAAAATAATGCCGGGCACCGTTCGCATGTGACGTCATTTGTTATTTGTCTACCCACTGACTTCAGTTTGTTCAACCCACACAGTTTTGAGTCCAAACGTCACGAGCCTGCCGCTTCCTTGAGGCCCACACAGGCGCGAGTCCGGGGTGTGAGGGTCCCCCAGCTGTGTCCCAAAACAAATTGCATACAAATTCCTAAAAATAATGCACCCCTCTGCTGTGACACCCCAAAAATACTGGTATATAAATGTCCGCCTGATCAAAATACGGACGGAGGCAGCTTAGATAGGAGGTATTTTTACACCATTCTGTAATCCAGTGTTAATAATTGTCAAATTTGAACAGCGTCCCCTATTGAAATATGATACCCCCTTCCCCAAGTTTTTGATTTTACAGAGGCCAAGTGTCCGAAAAAAAAATCCTGTGTACATTTTCAGATTGTTTTGCTGATGAACCCCCCTCCCGCGAAAATTCCTTGATCGCCCCTGCAACAGTAGCGTAAATCTGCGCTGGGGACTTGGGGATGGGGGATAGCTAAAAAAAAAGTCCTGGCCGTGAAATACAAGCGGGAAAGGGGGGGGGGCCTTGCTGGAGACCACATGACACTGGGGTTGCTGTTCATGATACAGACGTCCCAGCGCATTTCAAGCTATTTGTATTTTTTCTCTCTTTCTCAATACTATTTAATACATTTCGGCGGTTGGAAAGTTTGAAAAATACCTCAAAATAAGCCCTTTTTCTCTAAATACAAAATAATGGGGGTGGTGGTGATCAACTAGCCCAGAACCCCCCCCCCCTCCCTTGTCAAAACGTGCGGCGGGATAATTGGACATAAAACAAACATTTGTGTACACCTTTTCCCAATACTGATACATTATCGGTTGATTTATGATACATTATCGGTTGATACAGTATCCGTTCCGTGGTGATACATTATCGGATACAGTTATTTTGTAGTTACATTATCCGTCGACACGTGATACATTATCGGATACAAATTTTACTACACTATCAGTCAATTTTTGGTACATTATCGGTTAGTGATACAATATCGGTCAATTTGTGATACATTATCGGTTGGTGATACGTTATCGGTTGGTTACTACATTATCAGTTGTAACAAAGGGTCTTGCTTACGAACGCAAACACATGTTTGCATGAGGGAACACACCGCTGGACAAAGCTGGAGACAACAAAATATGTTTCACAAATTTGTGTTTTGATATTGAATTTTCAAACTGTATTGAATACTGCAAACTAAGTGTACATGTTTGGATTTGCACATCTGATAATTCAATGCTGTCGGATGAAATCAAAATGCCGTAACCAAAAACTCGGCATCAGCTTTGGATGCCAGCTTGAAGATTTGTGGTTCTCATTTCCCTTGGGCTATGGTTTCAATAATCAGGTCCTTTTTGTGCATTCAGCATAGTGTTGAATGGCTGTAAATTCCTTGGAGAACTTCTTTTTCAAAGTAATCTTTAATTTCATTACTAATTGTTGGAAAAATATACACGGGAAAAGTAAAACAAAACAAAAAAAAGAGGACATTCTCTGCATAAGAACTGTTTCTTCCTCTGGTTGTTACACAACCTTCAAGAAAGCCCATGCATTCTGCACGTATCCAGCGCTCTACACGGGGTTGAGAGTCTGTACCGTGGTAGAAAATCAACAATCTACTGCCGACCCACGTAAACGCTAGTCTTAGTGTGAACGTACCGCCTCACCTACCCGTGTTCGATGTGACTCGCTTTAACTTACCATGGACACGTTTTGATTTCAACATCGGTAGCGAGACGCAATGTAAAAATGCCATTCAACAAAATTCCAGCGCATCCTATTCAGTCTTTTGGAAACTAATTTAAATTTATAGTTCCCAAATTTTTTTATGGGCTTTCATATCTGACCAAATACAGCAAATCTTGTGAAACATAGCTTTTGTTATTCACTTACTTTTGTACTATTCATGGCCTTGTTTAATTAAGGATATTATTTTGTGTGGTAAGAAATATAAACGTTGGTCCATAATACGATTGAGATATTTCCATTTTTGGTTTTCGCGTTTTATTTTTAATTACAAATACTTGAAGTCACATTGAAAGGTAATACATTGTATACCAGCATAGACATAACCTAAATTGAAAAAAAATTAAACAGTGTTTCAGATTCTACTCAAACCTTGAAAAATAAATTAATTAAACTTTGTTTCATACAATGAGCCTAAATATTGCAAGACCCTTGCTTTTTTTTCTTTTTCTTTTTAACTGGAGACGATCACTGGAACAGAATCAAAAGCAAAAAGAATGTGACTAACGAGATGAAAAAAAAATCAGAATTCAGCTAGGTTCAAACGGGGTAGGAAAAGTTTTGAAACAATCGCCATGGCAACCACGACACCCATTTTGTCTACATATGAGTGTATACTATTTATATAACAGTTTTGAGGTTCAGCATAACATGTAGGTGAACAATGAATTGAATACATGTATGTATTAAGTTACAAATTCTCAATTATTTTGTATACTTTGGAGATCGTTTATAAGGGACTTACTCTTCAGATAAGAACAAAAAAATGATAAGTGAAAACACCTTGTTTATGGAGACTGTAAAACGTATCAATTGTAGCAATAGGTAATTATATTGCTTAAGATTTTTGTTTGTGCTGTTAATATTGTATGCAGATTTAATATCGTATCACCAAAAGTAGCCTTTGTTAAATAGACTTATTTATGCATTTTGGTGTAATGGTGACTCGGACAAAGTACTGGTCATCTTTAAATAGCATCATGAGGTATGATTTGCATAATTAGTGCTGTGTAGAACTGTGCTGTACAATTTTTTGCTATTTGTAGTAAAGTTGTAATCATGTACTTTGTTTTATTCTGGAAAATTAGTCTGGCAGCTTGTCCGTCGGTTTAAGTTAAGCGTGTCCGTGCGCAATGGGAACCAAACATAACTTTGACAGACTGGCGCCTGTGTCTCACTCAAAATCCAAATTGTTCCCAAACATTCAGGGAACAAGACCAAAATGGCAGCTGTGGAGACGGACCTTGCCCAGACCGATTCAGAATTGAGAGGGAAACCTCACAAAGAGTACAATCAGATAAATGTTTGGATAAACGTTTGTATTATTCAAAGAATCGTCAATTTTAAGACGGGGTATACAATGTAAGTCCAAATGTTGCGCTCCTTTTATGTGCTTGAAATTTATATTCTTTAAATTTACAATGCAGAAATTATCTTTTCAAATTTTAGTAGAATGTTTGCACCGTTGCTGTACAATCATTATAGGGAAAAAGGCTTTAATTAATTAATATTTGGGCCAATTTTGTTTATTCTGATTTCAATCATTTTTGTGTGTTGTGGTGGGTAAATTTTCTGAAGCTTTTTGATTAATATTTAAAATGAAGTCCCTTTTCTGTTTTATAATCGCTTCTCATATATCTGTAATTGTTTAATCCTCCCAATGTAATTGGAACCCTTAAAAAAATATATTTCCAGGTTTATGTGCATAATTGATTTTTTTTTTTGGCTTGAATAAACCAATCTTGGAGATACCAACTTCTGGAAGTTATGTCAGATCTATTTTCAAAAGTGCTGATCTCGCTGGAAGTTTCTTTATTTGCCGTGACCTACTAAGCTGGGGGACCACTTCGCACGAAAGTCTCTTATACTAGGGTCCATTTTCCGGCTGGGCCGGGGTGTGCTTAGCCCTACATATGGCCACACACTGGAGTAAACTCTCTGCTAAGGTCCGCACAAATGTGAGCGCAGAAAGTTGGTAAAACGACGGCATTTTTTTCGTAGAAATATTTCAGCCTGATACTCGGCATGGGCTTTTACTCGGCTCGGCTTTGACCCAAGCGTCCAACTTTTTATTTACCGAAATTAGGACTTTCCAGTGGTTCCTTTTTTGTGAAATTTGTCTCTTAATTTGCCACTCTTAATTTGCATTATTTGGTAAAATTGTGTGCATTCCTTCCACTTCGATTAGCAACTAAAGAGACAAATTTCACACGAAGGAACCATTGGGAAGTCCTCATTTTTGTGGAAAAGTGGGATGCCTGAGTAAAAGAACCCCCATGCTGAGCATCAGCAGGCCGAAATATTTCCATGAAAAAAATGTCGTCATTTTACCAACTTTTGTGCTCGCATTTGTATGGCCCTTGGCATAGAGTTTACTCCATTGCGTGGCCATAGAATAGGGCTAATGTGTACCCGGTGAGTTTTTAGACAATGTAGTTCTTGATGGACCTAAGACACAATGACGTCACGCTTTGTTTACATGTGCACTTTCCTATGGGAGTCGGGTGAAGACGAGACCCACAAACCTCCCATAGGAAAGTGCACATGTAAACAAAGCGTGACGTCATTAAGTCTTGGGTCTATTTTGCCGTCTCGATCTCCAAATACTGAGTTTGTGGGGAAGGAGCTCCCCCAGAGCAGAAAAGCAGATGAAATATTTGACTCGGTGTTTGCGGCCTTTCTGCCAGCTGAAAAGAACGTGGCGGCCGAAAAGTGGCCTTCTGTCTACGCCAGATCTCAGAGCTCTCTAATGTTAACGATTGTTTCCATCGTAAGTGAATCAGATAATATACAAGATTCTGCCTCGCACATGAGCCGGTCAATTATTGCTCAGCGATGGCGTATCGAACCGGGGGGGGGGGGCAACCGCACTCGCACATCCGCGGTTAATGTAAACATTTGTTTTCTTTCTCCGGACACTTGGCGACCGTAAAGTGAAAAAGGGGGAGGGGGGCGCTGGTACCCAGGGTCATGATGAGGGAGCTCTTCAAAACGTTAATGTACATATACTGGGAAATGTATGCCGATTTTCACGGCGCATTGAAATGGTTCTGGAGCTTGATTTTCTTTAGTTTTCATGTCAGAACTCTAACCATTTATGGAAATGGTTAACCCTAAAGGGGCCGGGGGGGGGCGGAATCCGCCCCCCCCCCTCAACATTTTCCGTGATAGCCTCTAAAAAAAATTTTTTCGCGACCCGAGCTGTTATGACTTTTTAGCCTCGAGCTTTGCGCATCTTTTGATACCAAAAACATAAAAATCGGACCACGGGTTGCTGCGTAGCGAAAAATTTTCCGGCGCTACGCGCCGTGAAAACTGAATTTTCCCATATACGTCGTGTACACAGAGCAGAATTGCCATTCGTACATATGAATAATTAATTAGCCATAATTCCAAAACCCTTTGACCTATAGTCATGAAATTTCTTGGGTATGTTTAGGAAGAGTTGCTCTATGCATGTGCCGAGTTTCAAAATTTTTCGTCACTCGATGGCCGAGATCTTAGGGGGGGGGCGGAATCCGCCCCCCCCCCGGCTGAGAGATGGTCAAAATAACCCGGCCCCTTTAGGGTTAAGAAAAAATGTCTTTCACAAAAATCCGAGGGGGGGGGGGGGGGGCAGGGTGCCCCCTTGCCCCTGGATACGCCACTGTCATTTGCACGACGTCGTTTTCTATGAGTAGGACTGGGAGCAATGAATGATTGACCATTGGGCAGCCGTGGCGCCCTCTGTGGACTCTGCATGCCAGAGCATTAGAAACACCACGAGAAAAATCGCACTCGCTCGCAGGCAGGTCGCGTCGGCTGGCAAATTGCAAATGTTGCATTTTTATTGTTCCTAGAGATGTATAGTATTTTTTACACAAGAGCTTATAATTATTTTCCCCTATTTAATTTTCCCCCAGCTGATAACTATAAGAAAACCCGACAAAGAGCAATAATATAAGTCGATAATTCGAAATACAGGTGGTGCAAAAAGAAGGAAACCCACTTTCGACAGCACTCGTTGAGCGCATTTCAAAAATTCAATTTAATGGTATTAAAATATTGAGCTTTAAACATAAGTGTCGAAAAACTGATTGCAATGTTTATTTTATCTCTGAGATATGGTAGTTTATAGGTTTTCCCGGCCAATTTCCTAAAATGTTCAATTCGATCACTTCTGAAAATCGGTAATTCATTTTCGTCTGAATTCGGAAAATCGCTCTGAACACGCCTTTCATTTTCACCAGAGCGCGGATTCCATTTCACTAGTTCAATCAATTAAGTGATTGTGTAGCACCTTTCGTTTATCATCCATTCAGATTTGTTCAGACTTCTTTTTTCGCTTTTAGAGGGCGATTTCAACCATTCACCATTTTATTTCACTTCTGCCATAGGCACCAGATAGGCAGATACAATTAGGGGTTTCTTTTTCATGAACCGTCAATCAAATTAGCTCTACCTGAAATGAATTTACAAAAGGTATGCTTGCGTAAATGAACAGGTAACGTAATTGGCCGTCTGTTTCTCAAGGCGATTGCACGAACAATGAAAACGATTGCACTTCAGTGAATTGAAATGGGATTAAAGACGTGCATTCAAATTCAGACGAAAAGAAATGACCGATTTTCAGAAGCGAATGAACATTTCATAAAATTGGCCAGAAAAACCTATAGTTCATGTGCCAAGCTGTTTGTCCACTGACAGCTTTATTGATTCCATCCGCTTGACCGTGAGTTCCAGAGCTTGATTTGAAAAGAAAAAAATGACTAGACTCATGGACAACGGTGATTTTGGTGACTTGTATTCAAATTAGCATAATAACACTATTCTTACGAAAAAAATTTCACCAAGGTTGAGGAGCTATACTTCACTAAACCAGTTCAAATACGTTAAGTAAGTAGGTTAAAATTCCTGTCAAAAGTGGTTTTCCTTCTTTGTGCATCCGTCACCCTGTAGGGCCAAATTTTGGTCGCATTTGTCCATTCTGTTATACCCAGCACAGGCCCAAGAGTTCAGGCAACATTAATTTTGTTGAACAAAAAAGTGCAGTATCTTTTCCGCTTTGTCTGATCTTTAAAAAAAAAGTTACTCCACTCAGTTCTGCTTCTACATTCGGCCGTAGCATTGAGTGTAGGCTTAAATGCGACTCATTTCCACCGTGCCGGCAAATTCAATAATTTATTCCAAACATCGAGTCCTAGCAAAGATGTGGAATTGAAAAAAAATGTGGTGAAAAAAGGAATGGCTTTGGATCTAACGTAATCATCAGTAACGCCCTAAAAATATTATTCTCTCACCTTTTTGCACGGCACGTGTTTCCCTTCTCTAGCTTACGATACGGATGAATGCACTTTTTGAAAGGAAGCTTAGAGCGCAGAGAAAACAAATCTGATAGACACCATTATAAACCCACGTGGCTGTGAGTCAAGTCAGAAAATTTAGAACTGTGCAATAATAATATTGCGATTACCTACTTGTAGATAACGGCTGATGTATGGTTTTCTCATTAATATTTTTTCGTCAGCAATTTGCCACGCCTACCCAACTTATACACAGAAGATACGTAGTAGCAAGCGCATGCGCTTGACGCAAGGGGAGAATTAATTTAGCAGCCATATCAAACATGGCGATCGGTCAAAATGCACTCTGATGTGTCTGTCGACAATCCCAAATTTAACAGGATACTGGTCATGACAGCGCGAAAATTTGGACCACGGAAGTAGTTGAAGGTGCTGAGTAGACTCTGAGGGTACTGTAGAATACTGCAGGGACCATGTTAGACCCGTCTTCGAGCGAAGAAGAGTCGGAAAATGACACATACGAGGATGAAACGGATGCGCTGTCCGTACCGAGCCAGGCCGGGCTACGAACCAGCGCATCCAGCAATGACAGCCTGCAGACCAGCGGCGCTGTCCCCGGGGCTGGTGGTCATCGGGCCTCCGTGGTACGGCCAGCGAGTCCAAGTCCATCCTTGATCAGTGAAAAAGAGCGGGAGGAAACGGAGAGATTGCAGCGGGAAGAGGAAGAACACAAGAAGCGTCTGCAGCTGTACGTGTTTGTCATGCGATGTATTGCCTACCCGTTCAACGCCAAGCAACCGACCGATATGGCCAGGCGACAGACCAAAGTTACTCGGCAGCAACTTACCACCATCAAGGAACGATTCCAGGCCTTCATCAATGGAGAAACTCAAATAGTAGCCGACGAGGCGTTTTGCAACGCCGTGCAAAACTATTTCCAGGTGTTCCTGAAGAGTGACCGGGTCTTGAAGATGGTGATGAGTGGTGGCTGTTCCTCCCATGACTTCCGGGAAGTGTTCAAGAACAATGTGGAGAAGCGCGTCCGGAGTTTGCCTGAGATTGACGGCCTGAGTAAAGAGACTGTTCTCAGTTCTTGGATGGCCAAGTTTGATGCCATCTATCGAGGTGAGGAAGACCCGCGCAAACAGCCACAGAGGTTATCGACAGCTGCTGCGTCCGAGCTCATCCTGAGTAAGGAACAGTTGTATGAGATGTTCCAGAACATCCTGGGCATCAAGAAGTTTGAACATCAGCTGCTTTATAATGCATGCCAGGTGAGATTCCAGATGCTGTGTGAGATAAGGTTTGCACTGTACCACGAGTACCTCATTACATGTTTTTTCCCATCATACTTATTTCTTGAGAGGTTTTTTTAACTGTTCCTCTCTGCTTCTTGAAAGGGGGGAGGGGTTGTAGCTGCATACATTTTTCAATGGGGGAACACTGAAGGCTAATAATATTTTTTTTTCAATTCAAGATTTTAAGGAAAGAATGTTGCTATGTTGCAACCTGACGCCACTTTTTTCTTCATATATCATCTCAATGAAGGCCATTCATTGCAAAAAAAAATCTTGACTCTCCATAGAGACTCTGTAGACTGTACACAACCGCTGAAGTGGCGTAAGGTTACAACATTCTTTTCGATTTTAAATTGATGGGGGACTCGGACATCCGCACGTACCCCCGTCCCCTCCCCCCCCCCCAAAAAAATAAACTGAGGCTGTCCAGCCAAAACATGACTGCCATTCCATTGTAAGGTATGATGAATAAATTGATGGCCTGTTAAGTGAGCTGACGTGGGTTTAGGAGTTTGGATTTGCATGCGAGACTTTTGCTTGACAGTGAATTTCAAGATATGTGTTGCTTTATACCATTCAGTGATTTTGATTTTACCCCTGCTGGTTACCCCTAGCTTTAGCATCTTCATCCAAAAGGAAAATCAGGTCAAACTTGTCAAGGCCTGTTTAGGCCATTTAAAATTATTTTTAGGTTTACATCACTCAGATTGAAAAAAATTTGGTCGGTAGGGAAATTTATATTTGATAAATTCTACTTTTTCCACAGTCACACGGAAAATGGCGCTTCGCTACAAACAAAAGCATTGAGACCTAAAAAAAAATTGTGAAAGCAGAAAAATATATGCAGAAAGACTCACTAAATTTCCTTTAAATAAATCTCTTCATTTAAGAATTTGATAGTTTTGATTGTTTCCAACGCTGTTTGCGTCAGAAATCTTACGTCCAAGTCTTTGAAATCTATTCGGGCATGATTCGGACATGAACCACGCTGGCTCCTGCCCCTTTCATTACCGTTCTTGGCTCTTGCCATTATCTAGCCATGTCTCGCGGTGGGAACCAGTGTCTGTGTGGTGCATGCATGCTGCATGCATTTTATATGCGCCATGCGAAGAAAAACCTGCTTTTGAAATCATGATGGAAAAACGGAGTTGCCCAAATTTGTATGAAAAAAACAACACTTGATTGGAGAAAATACACAATTAAAAAAAAAAATAATATAACAAAAATTGGGGCGGGCGTGAAAATCAGGGTGGTGATGAACACCAAAAAATAAATTTTAAATGGTCATATTTTATTTTAAAAAAAATTACCTAAGATCACAATATCCTGAAGGGCTACACAAGAAAAAAGTAGTTCAAATGAAAAGGATTTTAAGGAGCACAAAGAAAGTTTAAGTGTATAATTTAAGTGCAAACAATGGTCTGTGTCTGTTTGTGTCTTCCACTCTTGAAAAAGGGGTGGGGGGGGGGGTGTCTGCTCGCCCGCGATGCGGGCACCCCTGTGTCCACGAATGAAATGGGATACTGGTACTTCCAACATTGATGATGTGTTTCTGTCGGACCCCCTCCACTCCATCCGTTCCTCCCCCCCCCCCTCCCCTAATTCCAAAGTAATTTCCTGCACAGGAAGAAACTGGATGAATACACATCTAATGAAATTTACTTTGGTGATAGTGACTCTCTAAAGTCAAACTTTCTGTGAACACTTAACTATGGGCATGCCTGAAATACATTGTACATGTGTATCTCGATGTGTCTGCGCTCCATGTTTGTTTGTCCTCCCCCCCCATCCCCATACTAGGGCGTAGTTTCATGTAGATGCTGCATACATATGGATAGCAACTCAAAAATGTGCCAAAGTGTAAAGTTCAACTTAACAAAGATCACCACTGCATCCTGCATCACTAGCTGAGTAGCTTCCTATACATTTATATCTGCACAGAGCATACATGTACAAAGTGCCCCAGTTTTGCACAACAATCTTATCTCTGTATTGTTGTTAAAGCTATAGTCCATCATTTGCAGCCATCCGAAAAAGTAACTGGCGTATTGTTGTTGAAAAACATACTTGGTTGAAAGATAAAGTGGACTAAACTCCCTGTGAAATAATTTTTTCTGGCAAGCTATCATTTTGAAGTAATCAACGAAAGAAGGCCTTTCCAACGGTGCATCTTAAGACGCACCGTAGGAACATTTAAATGAGTAGTTCGTTTTGTTATTCGGCGAAGCGCGCGCAAGCATTGGCACGACGCACAGGCGCGCGCGGTTGCTGTAATTCGTCGGATCAGTGCGCGACATCGCGTATAGCTGCAATTCAAAACAATTCAAAACATGATTCAGCAACTTTTGATTTGAAATTGAGATCCTAGAATGCTGTTTTTCTCGGAATATACAGCTGAAGCTGAGCTGAAACTTCATCAGGTTAGTTATTCAGTATCCTTCATTAGATTTTGAACACTTTTGTTGCTTCAAAGGAACAAAATGCACAAATTACAAATGATGGACTATATCTTTAAGAACATACCGGTATTATCATCATTTCCCATTACAAGGGCGTAGTTAGATGCTGCATATCACATACCGGTACGTACTTGGATAGCAACTCAAAAATGTGCCAAAGTGTAAAGTTCAACTTGACAAAGATCACCACTGCATCCTGCATCACTAGCTGAATAGCTTCCTATCTGCACAGAGCATACAAAGTGCCCCAGTTTTGCACAGCAATCTTAAATCTCTGTATTGTTGTTAAACACTGTAAACTGTGGATTTTCTTTTCTCCAACTTTTTTTTAAAGGAACATATCATCATTTACTCTTTCTGTATTTTTTTCGTTTGAAGGAACAAAATTTGCACAATATCTTAAGTAGAGCACATGACAACTAACCTGTTGAATATCTACATGTAGCTCAGTGGATACTACTTTTAAGAAAACACAGAAAACAAACCGGCGCGGTGTACATGTACACGATTTTTGGGATCTCGAATTAGGAGTCCGTCACAACACCTTCAATTAATTGTTTTCTTCCGATCAAACCTTCTTCACTTTGAGAAAGGTTTTTCTAATTAAATCGGTAGATACTTGTACTTTGTACCAATGTTCCTATGGTACCTGCCTTCAATGTACAATGTACATTGTACTTTGTACTGTACATAATTCTGTATATTATGTGTGCATTTCCCAGGTTATACGATGTACAAAATCAGGCAGAATGCTGATAGATCTTAGTGTGTGTGTGTTGTGCAAGCACAGACATCTTTTTGAGTTATTTTTTTCACTGTGTGCATGTACGGTAGTACCATGGTAGCGGTAGTACAGACTACCAGCATTCTTACATACGGTACGTAGTCAGCGGTGCAGTAATGTGGTGGTTTCTAGCTATACATTTATGCTGGTCTTGTGGTTTATATCCGAGATCATAGATTTGAAATTGAAATCACTATGTATACTAGTATCTCATAATTTTGCACATGTACCGGTACTGTCTCTGCTATTTTCAAGGTTCACCTTGAAAAGTAGGGTGTTTTTTTTTAAGGTAGAGTACATGTACATATGTAGATCATTTACAGCTATCCAAAAAGTAACCGACAAAATTATTGTTGAAAAGCATACTTGCTTTAAAGATAGCAATGGCAATAGCTGCATACATATGGGTCATTCCACAAAGTTGAGGAACAGGCCACATGGTTTCCCTGTTACATCCACAACCAGTTGACATGGTCATGCCTAAAATAAGTATGAAAATAATGACCTGCATATAAATAATATACCGGTACGTGTCCTGTACTTGCACCATTTGTAATGGTTCTTAGTACATAACCGTCTAATTGAAAACATATAAGTTCATTTCCTGTATGCCACCAGTAAACATGTTATTGTTCATTAAATCCAAAAAGCTTTTTAACAATAATTGGGTAGGTTACTTAGTTTTGGATAAATGCAAACGATCCTGCCTTTAAAGGGAAGATACAACATTTGCAAACATCAAAAAATGAAATGATCAAATTATCACAAAATACCATACTGGATTGCTAGGAAATGACAGTCTAAATCATCCTGTAAAGTTGTGGCTCCTGGTGTGCTGACATTTTCAAGAAAAATTGTATTTTTCCAACGCTGGTCGGCAGACCAGCGTTGGAGAAATCTGGCTTTTTTTCAAAAATTGCTCCTACTTTTTAATATTTAGTTGTTCCGCATTTTCTTTGCAATTGATTACACACCTGTGAAGGGGTACAAGCCTGCTAGACTGATTCTCTGACCTCACAATTCCCGAAGTCTATTAATTGCTCTGTTTCATCTTAAGTGGGGTCAGGGACCAGACTACATGTACAAGAACAAGGTAGGTTTTCTTGGTTTTTCCAGCATCTACAAGCCCAAAACTTGAAACAAGTCAGTTTAACAATATTTGCTTTAACATACTAATCCTCCAAATCCATTTGTTTCTGAAAATTGCAGCAAAAGCAAATGTTGTACATTCCCTTTAAAGCTATAGTCCATCATTTGCAGCCATCCAAAAAGTAACTGGCGTAATTATTGTTGAAAAACAAACATGGTTGAAAGATAGTAAGGGAACTAAACTCCCTGTGAAATTATTCTTTCTGGGAAGCTGTCATTTTGAAGTAATCAACGAAAGAAGGCCTTTCCAACGGTGCGTCTTAAGACGCACCGTAGGAAAATTTAAATTAGTAGTTCGTTTTGTTATTCGGCGAAGCGCGCGCAAGCATTGGCACGACGCACACGCGTGCGCGGTTGCTATAATTCGTCGGATCAGTGCGCGACGTCGCGTATAGCTGCAATTCAAAACATGATTCAGTAACTTTTGATTTGAAATTGAGATCCTAGAATGCTGTTTTTCTCGGAATATACAGCTGAAGCTGAGCTGAAACTTCATCAGGTTAGTTGTTCAGTATCCTTCATTAGATTTTGAACACTTTTGTTGCTTCAAACAAACAAAATGCACAAATTACAAATGATGGACTATATCTTTAAAGCAGTGCCATACAGGCCCAGCATCCTATACCTACATGTACATGTACATGTACCACAGATATTGCAATATCGAATGTGTGTGTGTAAATTAAATGAGTTGGCCCACTAACACGCTCATCTCACCGCTGGCTGGTTGAAATGTCAGAGTGTGTCCCGCCTCAGAATGACCATTCATGTGGAAATTGGGAGCGGGCTGGACGTAAACCGCGGTCATTTATGTGCACATACTTATGGATTTTGAAACAGTGAAAGTACCGTAGTTGGGACAAAGAAAGCAATTACGAGATTGGCAGGATCTGTAATTAACTGGCTACTGCATTGATGTTTGTATACATTTACTTGTATTCTTTCTGTACTGGTCAATAGAGCTTTAATACATTGTATCTGCTGCAATTTCCTGAAAATTATCTTGACACAAAGTGTAAAGCCTTTAGGTACATGTATGTACCGGTATGCATACCGGTATGTGTGTACGTCTTTACTGTTAAACTGTATATTTAGCTCCAAAATACGACATTGTAGGTTTTAAAAAGATCACTCATTCTACTCTTTTTGGCTGTGAAAAAAAAAATATCAAAGTACATGAACAATGTACAGTACCCCTACCCAAAATTAAAAAAGATACATTACAAAAAAATTTACATTGAAAAAAATATCTTGGATAATTTGTAATCTGATTTACACATTGGACTGATCTATAAATTAGGTAAAAAAATAATATAGCCTACACGAATAATATTATCTCTTCATGAAATAGGCCTAATTGTTACAATTTAAATGTGTCTTACACACGTACACGAACACTATTAAAACTACATGTCGTACATGTATTTGTTGTTTGTGGAATGTACGGTACCTTCTGTGATGTACATGTAGGCAGAGGGCCGATCTACCGGTATGTGAGATTGTACTTTTATTGATGTTCTGAAATTTTCTTTGACAAAATAACCTCAAGGTTTTATCTCCACCACTTTGCCTCATCTTCATAATCCTGCCTGGTTGCTAGGAACCCTCATCCATCCGTCGGATTAGCCTTGGTATGAAACGCTGCAGTTTATCATATCAAGTCACTGGACTTCATGCAGGCGTTATGGGAACAAGGACGTATGAATACAAACACGGGAGGCAGCACGTCAGAGCTGTAATGCCTCACATGGACATCCGTTTTAAAAAGGACTTCACACTCTGACTTTAAAAACCTGAAGTCCAAACTCAGTTTCATGTAAACTTAGTCACTACCGGTATTTGTTTTCAGCAACAGCCGACAAGTACCTGTATTAAAATTGACAGATTTACAGATTTATGAGTATTGTGTCTGATGTCTGAAAAAAAAAATGCAAATTATTGCATTTTTAAAGTTTACACATGTGTGCACGTACAAAATGTACATGTACACATGTATGTACTTGGTGTAAAAAAAATGTAACTCTCGAACGTACAATTTGAAGATATGTACGGTACGTTGTATTATTAAGAAAATTAATGTACCGGAACATTATTATTATTAAATGATTACAAAGCATTTGTTGACTGCTGTGATATGGGATATATGCCGTTTATAACCCCCTCGGGGCACATACAATGTTGCATCCTCTGCCTCGCCTCAGGTGCTTTGCGCCCCTCGTGTTAAAAACACCCTACAACATGTGTACATCCAACATCTCAGCCAACAGTTAAATATTGATATTCTGCAGTGTGATACCGAATGATACAAATTGAAATACGTTTACATTGTGTAGGCCTACATGTACAGGGCGAGTCAAAAAAAGCAGAACCCAAATCTCAAAAAATAGGCCTATATTTCCTATTTAAAAAAAATATGTAGCACCAAAATAATAATGACTGGAAAGCCAGTTTCATAAGCTACTTTCAGATGAAAAATTATTGAAATTGCTCAATCCATTCAAAGAATATCACCATTTAAACACAATGACCCTAAAACCTGTCTCGTCCAAAAAAGCAATTTATTGTGTGTTTTGACTGTTTGGAACAACAAAGAAAATGACACAGAATACTTCCTCCAACAACTGTCACCAACTGTAGTACACAATATCTTAATTTTGAACAACCCTGGTTAATACTATAGGCAAACCAAACAACCTATGATTTATAAAATCTATTTTTTTAAAGATGGGCCTTCAAAAGGACTTGTTAAATATTTTTAACCTATAGGCTGAGATTTTATTGCGGGTGATGTTTGAAGACAATTGCGACAACGATTCTTGAAATTGCGTATTTTGGACGAGACAGGTTTTAGGGTCATTGTGTTTAAATGGTGATTTTTTTTTACGGATTGACATATTTCAGTAATTTTTTTCATCAAAAAGTAGCTTATGAAATTGGCTTTCAAGTCAGTATTATTGTGGGTGCTATATATTTTTTTAAATATGAAATATAATTTTGGGGGTTTGGGTTCCGCTTTTTGACTCGGCCTGTATGTAGAAGTCCACCCTGATGATTCTTTCCCCAAATGAAATATTCGCTGCCAGAAGTCATGTCGCACTTGACATGGTTTGATGAATCATCCCCGACGCTAAGTGGGACATATCGCTAACTCCGAGGCGTGGCACTGCTTTCGTGTGGCTTATAAATGTTTGTCATGACTGAATGAAAGTATAAACAAGCATTGGTCACATGCATGTAATGGTGCATGTATTAGAAAATTGCAAAATAATGTGCTGGGTACATTTTGGCAATGAATGCACTAAATATTCAGTCATGCCTATCCATGCGATACAAAAAAAACCCACATATCGTCGGACATATCGCTAACTCCGAGGCGTGGCACTGCTTTCGTGTGGCTTGTAAATGTTTGTCATGACTGAATGAAAGTATAAACAAGCATTGGTCACATGCGTGTATTGGTACATGTATTGGAAAATTGCAAAATAATGTGCTGGGTACATGTTGGCAATGAATGCACAAAATATTCAGTCATGCCTATCCATGCGATACAAAAAAACCCAGGCATAGAACATGAATCTTTCTCTCTGCCTTAAAAACAAAAACTCACATAATTTGCATGCATTTGACATGTGAAAACAAGAAGCCCAAATGACTACCTAAAATCTATATTTTTAGCAGTGAGTAGTTTTTTGATAAAAAAAAAATACATCTTCAACATCAGCCGACATTTGAAGCAAAATAAAGTAGGGAAAAAAAAAAAAACCCGCATCGCCGCACCACTTTTGGGGCAAGCTCCATACCAGAAAGCGGAGACTTTTTCTGGGGGCCTACGTGGCCTAAACTAAAAAATACATTTGGCCATTTTCCATCTTACTGGCAAACCGCTTAAATGAAAGGTCTTGTCCCTTTCATTTGATACCACATTGGTTGTGATGCTTTGAATTCTAAAGATATAACAAATTTTTTATTTGCCATGTCCTGTTTTGCGTGGAATTAAGTAGTCTTGTTTTGTTTTATTTTTAACTTAAGACAAACTTTTACATCATAGACATCTCAATGTTATTGTATAATATTTGAGTAATTAAGTACCATATTACATAATACCTCCTGCTTGACATTGATTAATACCTTTAAGTATTTGCTAGTTGTACAGTGAAATACACACACACACACATACATTAGCTAATTACACTACAGCTGGAACATTACTTGAAGTGCTTTTAATTGATTTTTTTGGGCCCTAGACAGGCTTTCTAAAACTGCCATTCCAAAGTGCACTGTCGGTGTGTCCATTGCGACATCTAGCAGCAATTTAACTTTTTTCTCCCCCAAAAATTTATCAACAAGTTAAAATTCAAAATTTTAACCCTCCATGTTTTAAACCACTCGCAGTTGTTTTATTTCAGAAGCTTTGTTTTTTTTAAAAAGATACCCTGCAATGTTTGAATGACATTTTACTCTCCGCCAAAGATGATACATGTACATTTACCTCAAGCTGTTTGGTTTTAATTAACTCTTTGAATATAGAATGAATAGCCTTAATTAGAATGGATTTAAACAATGCACACTTCAACCATTGAGCTGATACATGTACATGTACTGGTACATTGACATGTACATGTACGGTATGTTGGTTCGCATTCTCCAAGCAGCATTTTGAACCTTTACCTGTTTGCCGTACTCACATTTTTAGATTTATTTTACTTGATTACGAAAGAGACATCCACTTCGTGAGCAACTCTTGAATACACGCATACACACATACAACGTTACATACCGGTACGTAGTGTGGACATTCCTTTGTTTTTGTGTAGTTAAGAAAAACCTGTGAAATTTTTTTTTTTTACTCACACTGTGACAACTCTTTTAACCCAATTGTTTTTGTTTGATCCCCTTTAGTGTTTCTCTTCATTTTGCCACGGATAAACCTAACCCAAAAATGCCTCTAAACCTGTTTTTCAGAGAGGGGGAAACACTGTGTGGACGTGGGCAAGTCCACACAACGTCACTGCTACGGTACCTGGTTTATGTGGACCTCTTTTGTTCGGAAGTCTACACAGTGAATTCAATGCTTGTACACCCATATTTGTTCAGTAGTTGTGGGGACTACACACGAGTTGTCCCATGGTACTATGGGGGCCGAAGACGCTGTGGGGACAGCAGAAAGTCCCCACAACTCGGTCTTAATTTGCCTAACATTAAAAAACTTCCCCATAACGCGGTGACGGCTCGCCCACGCAGGCCTGTACTTAACATACACTGTATTTACTGTGGACATTCCTTCAAGTATTCGTGTAAAAAAACTTGTGAATACTCTTTCAACCCAATCTTTTTGTAACGATTTCCTTGAGTGTTCCTTTTCATTTTGCAACGAATAAACCTAACCAAAAAAATGCCTCTAAAAGCCTATTTCCCAGAGAGGGGGAAAACTTGTGTGGACACTGGCTTAGTCCTCGGAAGGTTCACACAACCTGCAACGTGTGGACCTGCTTTGTTTTCAGGTCCACACAAAGATGGCAAGCTTGGCACATTTTAAATGTAGTATGCACCCATGTTCTTTATAGTATAGTGGTGATTGTACATTGTCCACGTGTACCGGTACACGTGAACACTGTCTCGAAGCATGCATGTTTGATTATGGACATTGGCAACCTCATTTGATTATATCCTGCATGTAGGTGTATGAACACATTGGAGGTACCGGCAGCTCGTCAGTGATGTTACCTTGGCTAGTGATCAATGCACATCCGAGCTGCTATTGATTCAATCTTTCCCTTAATGAATGTACATTTGACAGAATTCTCTATTCTCATTTCCCCACAGTACCGGTAGATCAAATGCCCGGTAGATTGATTTTCATACTAGGGACATTAAACCATGTGGCATCATTGCAGTGCAGGCTGCAAACAGCAAAACACAAAAAGCAATTAAAAAAAAAGGCTAAAACTCATTACAAATCTTGGATTTGACATAAGGGTGGAATCAGTGTTAAAAGGAGCACCCATTTCGGCGCAAAAAAACCCACATTTGCTACACAAAGATAATAGTTGAAAAGATCGTAAAAAGTCCACTTTGAACATTCACACAATTATAGGCCTACCGGTATACCCAGAAAATCTGATGTTTTTGTGTAATTACCGCACGAAGCACTTTCAAGAAAAAGCACCCATTGTGGCACCCCCCCAAAAATGCATTTTCTACGAAATACACCTGTACACATGTATGCAATAGTTGGAAAGTTAAACAAAATTCCAATATGAACATTCACATACGGTAACTGTACCGTGAAAACTCAATGTTTTCGTGTAATTACTGCACGAGGGAATTTTGGGATACTCAATTTTAGTCTTAAACACTGAAAATTGAAATGTTTCTGTTTAACTTCTGCGTGGAACAGTCTAGTACCCAGCACCATCTACTTATGATTTATAGGAAATATCTGCCTGGAGCCGCGATGACACATGGCTGGGTAGACAATTGTGACGTGGTACATTATTAGTCAAAGCCAGGCACAATTAATTGGGCATAGCTATGAATGGAGAAACAGAGTCTGCAAAATGGATAATTTTCAGCAATTTTGAGTGTTTTTTTTGGGTATTTTTGTGATGCTTTATATTTAAAATGTTCTGTAAAAGTGAAACTGAAATTTCATCGACAAGGTTTTTTTTTTTTAAATGTTAATTTTTTAAATGACACAAATTTGTGAGACATTTCAGAGTCAGTTTGATTTCAAAATTTAATAACTTCACTTTGGAATATATCCAATTTTAAAACACAAAAGCATCAAAAGTGGCGTTTGAAAGAGCAAGGTCTACATATTTTGCTAATATTGCTAATTTTGTTTACTTCTTGCCCAAAAGTGCCTGATGTTGACGTACATGTTCCATGTCACAATTACACTGCTTGCATCCCTCAATAGGTTTGGCTTAGATTTTGATGCTTTTATTCTTGCTGGAAATTCATGTAGCGTGGAAGACTAAAACTGTGTGTGTGTGTTTTTTAATTCACTATTTTCTAGTAAATTTAGGCAAGATACCGGTATATATAAGCCTCATGTGAAATTCTTGTGACAGAGACCTTTGAAGAAAGGAACACCAACAATCCAAAACATGAAAAATTTGTCTTAAGCTCTGGATGATTCACATTTAGTTTAAGTTGAGTGGAACTTAAACAATATTTAAAAAAAGTCTAGTTTCCATTGAAATGTTTGGAAATTTTGTAATTAAAGACGAATCTAAGCGTTACTAATAAACATTACAACATCCGTAGTTAAATCTCTGAATGGGCAGTTCCAGGATTACGAAAGGAAGTGTAATGTCTGTGACGGACCCAATTAACCATGATATCTTATGAATGATTGAGCGAAATGATCCCAACTTCCTAATTGCAATCTCCTTGAAAATTCCAAGAAATGATCCAAAACTCCTATAGCCTACATTTATCCTTGACCATTACTACATGTACTATGATGGATGTTATAAGATTGGGGAAAAAAACCACATTTTCAGGTTTATTCACTGAGCTCTATTTCGGGGACAAACATGTACTGGTAACACAACGCTAGAATTCCCAAAATGTAAAAAAAAAAAATTAGTTGTGCTTGAAATACGCACATGTTTGCTTCATGCTAAGAACAAGTGATAAAGTTCACTGCATAGTACGTGCATAATTTGTGCAGCCCTACAAGTACCTTACATTCTCTGCATGCAACCTGATAATCATTTAATATACATGTACCGGTACACACATTGATTCTAAAGGAAAGATTTCATATACGAAGTTCACTCAACACCCTGTGTACAAACCCTATGAGATTGGACTTAAAAATTCTAAGTGTTTTCTAAGAAAATGCTTGTATTTTCTCACTGCTCAAATTGACTTTGACGACATGAAATTGCTATCTGGGGGCTTGTTAGTCAATACAGAGGAAAATTAGTGAACTTCACATAATGGTAATCTTGCCATTCTAAAGTGTACATTGAAATAAATATCGATAAAAAGAATTGATTTGAGGCTCTTAAATACGATAATTTCAGGGGAAATGTCTTACGTAATTATGCAAATTGGTCCCTACCGGAACACATCAATACTGCATCATACAGAGTTTGAGGCAGTATACAGTGTACGTGTACATGTTTACTGCACTGGTACATGTACATGTACATGTGCATGTGCATGTATTACAGTATCACATGCAGTGAGTAATAATGATGCCTTGAGAAGCAGAGGAGTGACGCTTGTCTGATTCACTGCACACTGCTAATGGTGTTTTAATTGATGGCTTGAAGTTATCTGCATAAATAATGCCCAACCTTGTGTGTGTGTGTGTCTCATGAGTGTGATATGGTACAGTATGGTTTATTGTACACGGATATACATGTAGAACATGTACCAGTATCGTACATGTACATTGTACAATGTACGTGTACATGTACATTCATGGCACATGTACACATGTGTACATGTACCGTACATGTGTTTGGGTACAGGTACCCTGTACATGTACACGCATCTTTGGCTCAAAATGTGTACACTGCATGCTGCATGACATGTGTACCGGTAGGTCTACATGTATACCCAAATGCGCATGTAGTACATGTACATGTACATGTATGTTGCGTATTTAATATTTCAAAATGCAAAGTTTACATAATTTGTGGCTAATTGTTTTCTGTGTAGAAAAAAAAAGTACCCATATGCAGCACATATGGTACACGTACAATGAGGCATTCTGGCAGAATGAACTGGATTTTTCTCCTTAGTGGAGAAAAATGTCTACTATATACACATATTTCATAGTATAAAAATCGTACAATGACATTATATTAAGGAAACACAAAATGCATCTTTCATTTTCATGAAGACCAAACTTAATACTTTAAAGGCTTTTTTTTCTCAGTATTTTACTTTTTGAAATTTAATGTGAAATTTAAACAGCCATACGGTAGCTTGTCACTGGGAATGTCCGATTGAAGTGCAACAAACAGTATTTTATCCCCTTTCCTATTAAATACCTGCAAACCTCATTTCGACCTCTGCCCAGTTCTGCCTCATTTTGCCAGAACACCTCACATATTACAATCATCACTCTTATTCTTAAAAAAAAACCCCAGAAAGTTAAAAAAATAAAATCAGACAGTTACAAACAAAAAAGATTGCTTTTAATACTGGAGCCGGAAATTGAGGCTTTAACAACCTGTAGTACAGGTAGTGGATGACATCACGAGATACGGGTAGCGCCATTCATAAATTCCCAGAAGGTTCCGGGAGATGTGCCGACGCATCCATTTCATCACCTTCCGCTAAACAGACCGGCAGCAACAACCTGCCAAACAATCAGAGAGAGGAGACATAAAGAAGAAGGGGAAAAAAAAAAGGATACACGATATTCAGCCTGGCCATATGGGAAATTAGGATGGGGGAAAGCGTTGTTGATTTGAGAGATTCTTTTTGTGGTGAGAAAGCGAGACGGTGTTCTTTGGTCAGTTTTTCAGGATCGACTTGTCCGTATGTTCATGGGCAGACACAGGTTGTATTGAGTGGGATGTCGTGTTGGATTTATTTTGAAAAAGAGCCTATTGTTAAGACGTGTGTACATGTACATGTACATGCACATGCACATGTAGGCTCATATAATAGAATCTGTGAAATGCATTCACACTAATGTTGTGCATCGGGTCGTGTTGACTAGGCCAAACCGACCCAAAACATAAACCGAATTCGAACTGAAACCAATATGAACTCCCCTAATTGACCTGACCCGACCAGACAAAAATTTAAGCAAAACCGACCCGAACTGACCCGAAACCAAACTGACCTGAAAATCGTCGTCTCTCAGTAACATAATTATATGTACCATGGTAAAGAATAATAACGTGGCTTATTGGCGGGCTAACATGTTCGGCCAGCATTTTTATATTTGTTGGATTACCAAACAGCCGACTCTGAATTAGACAATTAAAAAAAAAAAAAAATGAGAAAAGTTCGGTTATTTTATTCCTAAGACGTGATTGTTCATACCTGAAATTAAAAAAATTGCAATCATTTTTCCCCCGACAGGTAGGTGTGTGCTTACAAAGGACTTGAAACTGAAATCTTGTTGGTTTGTTTTTGCAGTTGGACAATGCAGATGAGCAGGCAGCCCAGATTAGGAGAGAGCTGGACGGCAGACTGAAACAGGCTGAAGATCTTGCAAGGGTAAGCGAGGACCATAAGTCACCTAGTGGCTGGTCGTAACTTAACTTACGCCTGCGCACTAATGGCAATGTGCGATCGCCTCTTGTGAAACGATGGTCAAAACGTCATCATGAAATGTATTGGTCCTGACGTGCAACAGTGCCCTGTGGTCCATGCAGTTCCAAATAGTTTGACTAGAGTAGTCCAACCTTCCTTAGTTCGCACCCGACCTTGCCCCGTAATTCCCCCAGATTGCTTGTGATAGATGCCAAACATGAGCGGACCATCAAATATTTACCCTTTTTAAATCTCGTAGATCCTGCAAAATCCAACTCCCACCATTCTTTAAAATCCTCTAAATCCTGGTGATCTTCAGTGGTTTGTTGAGGGTCAGGGTAAAATAATTTGCCAGAGTACATGTACATGTACCGGTAGGTCATAAAATGGCGCAGAGACTTAGCTTGAGGTAGAATGCCCATGGAGTCCTTGATAAAGATGCCAAAATACGTTTACCATAAGCAAGATCCTTCATGAATTAACTCCCACAATACTGCTAAATCTGGAGGATTTAGGAGGATTGTGGGATCAGCAGGATCCTGGTGATTTGTGAAGGATTTTTATAAGGGTTAAACGTATTGAATCGGTGTTAATTTTTTAGTTTCGCTGAAAAAAGGAGGTTGTTTTTTTAAAACTGTCACTTTCCTTTCAGTTCTTCTTGACTTTTTGATGAGACTCAAAACCAAAAAAAAAAAATAATAAGTTAAGAAACAAATTTAAGTAATTAAGTTCTCGCAGTGCAGACTGGTTCCCGCCCATCTGACAATAAGTAATAGGACCGGAAACCAGTCTACTGGCAAGTCAGATCAGTTTGTGTGCAAAAACAGCCCATACATGTTAGGTAAAAGCCTTCCCCCCCCAGGATACAGATGCCCCAATAAAAAAAAAAGGTTTGCCCAAGGTGAAATTTGTACTGAGAAAAAACAACTTAATGAAGAGCACGGACATTACAGTACATCTTTAAGACAAATACCATATTAACTTCTGCATCAATTTTGTCTCCCTCCAACGATAGACCTTATGCGTAGCCGCCATCTTGGAAGGCAATGCTTTTGTACCCCAGGGATAGACACAAGCAGACCTTTTTTTGCATTCATTATTGCTAAATTAAAATCACATAGAACACCCTTTAAGATGGCCACACATAAGGTCTATCTTGCATAATCCTCCAAAACCTGTACCGGTATTTATCCTTTTTTGTTTTCATTTTGTGATCAGACAAAGAAAGGTCCTCGGTTTATCGTCAAGGAGATGGAGAGTCTCTTTGTGGAGGAGCTCAGGTCGGCCGTGAACCTCCTGATGGCCAATCTGGAGAGTCTGCCCGTCTCCAAGGGCAACACCGACTCCAAATACTCACTCCAGAAGCTCAAAAGGTAGTGGAATGGAAAGGCAGTAATTGTTGAACATCTTATAAATTTGCAAAATTTGCAACACGAAGGAAAACAATGTGGATTCCGTGCATGAACAGTTGTTTGTACTTTGTCACCACTTTCAGACCACTGTAGATTCTGTACTACCATGGAATCCATAGTGACAAAAACTCTCAAACACACTGTTTGTCGTTAGGAAATCTGTCTCCCAAACTGCGCATTTTATAGACAGGTAATGGGTTATTGGTGGAAATAATGCCTAGAAACCCTGCCTAATGCAGCAGCTTTTGTCAAAGTGTGAAGCCTGTCCGGTGGTACAAGATCTTTCAGGTCAACAATTCAAAGATCACGCTGCCTCTGAGATACCACAGTGGCATTATGGGACTAGCTTCTTCTTCTTTCAAGTTGTTGCTCATATATCAGGGCAATCATTTGTCAGCCATCTTCTTAAAGGTGGATCTAGAGACTCCAGTCCAGTTCGGCCTTTTGGAGCAGAGTTCAGGGGGCAGTCGTCAATTATGTGGATGGGTTTGTGCCTCTCCACATTCACATAGGGGGGAGGGTGCCAACTGCCACTGATGCACTGACTCCCCCCGTCATCAGGCGGTTCATGCAAATTGACTCTGTTCTATTGAGGGGGAGTCTAGGAGGGTTGTCAGACGGCGAGTCCATGAACCTGTGGAGCGGTAGTTGCATGGTTGCCCATGCGGTCTCCCACTTCCGCTGTCTCTGTTCGCTTCCGGTTTCTCTATCCATTGTTGGCTGGAGGGCATCATGCGCTGCCGCCTTGACGTGATTTCAGCCTCTGTGGTCCAGTATCTCCACTGCTGGTGACAATACCATGGAGGAGATGATCCCACAGAGGACTGCTTTGCGACACGGTGAATATGCCGCTCCCTCGCGTCTGATGGTAGCTGGCTGAATACCGAACTAGCTCTTGTCTCAGAATTAGCGGTTTATCCACTGGTGTCAATGGCCCAATGCAGCAAGGTCCCAAAGACTTTTAACCCTGCAGCAATGTGTTGCATCTGGCAGGGTTAGGTTAACGGAGGCCGTGCATGAACAATATATGGTGCTTTTTTACCACTTTCAAAAACTCCAGTGGGAACAGCATAACACGTGAATTTACTGGTTCGCGTGATGTATGCACAACTAACTTATGAGTGCACAAACCCATATCGTCTTCGCGTGAGCGTAATGCATTAGAATGTCCATTCTAGTGGTCTCTCCCTTCTCCCTCTTTGTAACCGTTGAGAGGGTACCCGGTACTTGTCCATAATGCTTCTGTTATATTTTTCAAGCCTTGAATGAATTTGTACATACATTTGAATATCTGTCATTCATTTGAATTGGTTGGACTGACCCCAGAATAAAGACATTTTTGTTGTCTGTTTTTGCAGGGCGCAGAATACAGCAGTCTCTATGATGGAAGTGACCGAGGACTCGGAACCAACTTTGTCCAAGTCGGATGTCGTCCTGTCATTCACACTTGAGGTACGCAGCAACGTGTTTGAAGAATATCCTTACGGGGATTATATAGGCAACTGCGAAGGACACGTCCCCTGTGGTGCACTGGTCTGCATGCACTTATGCACAGAGGTCCACTACGTTTGTCTCTGACAACTCGGACAACTTTCTCTTTGTCAACTTCAATTTGGACTGCGTCTATAGTGAAATTTGGCAACAAGTGCATGAAGATTATTGGAACAAAATGTTGAAGTGGGCTGTGTTAAGGCCAGATCATGCTCAGTGCAAAAGCAAACGCAAATGCAAATTTGTGACGTCAGGGCAAGTTTTCTCGCAGCGAATGCGCAAAAGTTGAACACATTTTAACTTCGGCAAATTTCTTCACGAGTGCTTTGGGACGTCAAATTTTGCATTGCATTTGTATGAACCAGCCTTTAGGGGACTGTGTTTGCATGTCGTTGTAACTTGGCCTCTCTATCAAAAGACAAATGTAAACTATTGATGGAAATTCTGTCTGTAGCATCTGCTATTGATCCTGAAATTGATACCATCCATCCCACTGTCTTATCTCTCCGTCGTAGGTTCTTGTGATGGAGGTGCAGGGTCTGAAGTTCCTGGCTCCCAACAGAATCGTCTACTGCACCATGGAGGTGGACGGTGGGGAGAAATTGCAGACGGACCAGGCAGAAGCCAGCAAACCTGCGTACGATTGCTCTTCAAATTCTCCCTACCTTAGCCCAGTAGCACCTGTTGTTCATTGTGTATCTTTTTCCAGATGTATCCATAAAAAAACATACAGTGCTGGGGCGGTTTGGGGCGGTATATGGGTTAATTCTGGACTATATCCGTGGCCCCACTTCCACCTATAGGAAAACTACGGGCAATTCCAGTGTTTTGAAAGGAAGTGTAATGTCCTTGACAGAGCCAATTAAGCGTGATACAGACATGCAACTTTTCCTCGGATCCGCAGATTTCCTCGTTTTTTAACTTCTCATGAATGCCATTACAAATTGAAAAACACTTTACAAAGTCTTGTGTGCTTTGGAATTTTCTTGTTTTTTACTACTTTCCCAGTTGCATGCCTGCATGATATCTAATGAATGATTCAGAGAAATTATCCAAAACTCCACGTCCGTAATCTTCTTCAACATTTACTAGATGATGGATGTATAAGATTTGAAAAATACATTTTTGGGTTTATTCACTGAGCTCTTAATAGCTCTGTCACGAACATTCCATAACGCTGGAATTGCCCACATCACATTTTCATGTACATGTACCTTTGACAGGAACTTTTGAGACAATTGTCAAATTGTCCTTTGGAAATTTTATTGAAACCAGACGCCTTGGAATGCCAACATTTGTGTTGGGGATTTAAAGGGAATGTGCAACATTGGCTTTTGCTGCATTTTTTAGAAATAAATGGATTTGGAGGATTAGTATGTTATAGCAGATATTGTTAAACTGACTTGTTTCACGTTTTGGGCTTGTTTATGCTGGAAAAACCAAGAAAACCAATCATTTTCTTGTAGTCTGGTTCCCCGACCCCACTTAAGATGAAACGGAGAAACATAAAGACTTTGGGAAATTGTAAGGTCAAAGAATCACTCTAGCAGGTTTGTACCCCTTCACAGGTGTGTAATCTATTGCGAAGAAAATGCGGAATAACTAAATATGAAAAATAGGAGCTGTTTTTGAAAAAAGCCAGTTTTTTCCAACGCTGGTCAGCTGACCAGCGTTTGGAAAAATACAGTTTTTCTTGAAAATGTCAGCACACCAGGAGCCACGATTGTACAGGATGCTTTAGACTGTCATTGCCTAACAATTCAGTAAGGTATTTCGTGATAATTTGATCATTTCATTTTTTGATGTTTGCAAATGTTGTTATCTTCCCTTTAATGCTAACAAACCAGAAATAAAGTTGAAAATCAATCCATTTTCCACTTGTTTTTTTTCGTTGATGGTAATGGGTCCTAGAGTTCAGCTAGGCAGTCTAGTATTAGGGCCCCATCAGGCAATTACTTGCAAACAAATAAATGGTTCTTGACTAGTGAAACTTTGCTGTCATAGATATGAGAATGTTTCTTTTCTTTTTTTTCAATAGATGGGACACCCAGGGTGACTTTTCCACCACGCACCCCTTGCCTGTTGTCAAGATCAAACTCTACACAGAGAACACAGGAGTCCTAAGCATTGACGATACCCTCCTTGGCAAGGTGAGACTTAACAATTGTTGACTGCTGTGAAGCCGGCGAAGCTGCACCCCGAGGGGGCAAAAACTAACCAATAAAGGATCAAGGTTTTGAACTCACTTTACAAGAAATAAATCAAATCACTGCAGTGTAACCTTTTGATTACTGTGAGTTTTCCTGCCAAACATGAGATTGAGAGGTACATACGTGTAGAACACCCTTCATGTGCGACCAGTTGATTATGGTGTACCGTAATTTTTGGAATATAAGCCGCGGCTTATACGTTGAAATTGCCCATGAAAATGTTTACTGCGGCTTCAAACAGGGCGGCTTATACGCCGAGCCTTGAAGAATAAAAATAAGATTCACATGTGTATTTAATGTACTGGTACAAGAAGAGATGTGTTGCTGAAATGAATTATAAATTAAGAAAGTCATTAACAAACCGAAACCACGTCTCACGTAAAGGTACCGAGCGGTAAAAAGTACGGTGATGAAAGCTGTCTTCGACACTTGCGACCAGCCGTACGTGATACTGGTACAGTGCAGCAGCGATATGCAGCATGCTTTCCCCCAGCGGACCACACCATTTGTGGTAATAAAGGGGTGTTCTTTCTTGGGAACAATAATTACAAATATTTCCGCTGTTTACGGTATATGAGATATGGGTAATTTATATGCAGCGCAGTGTTTTTATAAGTGAAAAATAAATAATTTTTATAGACTGGACTGGACTGGATGTGGTTGTTCTAGACCAATGAAATTTCAATTCCTGGCCGCGGATCACATGTGACTAGAGTTGTGCGTTGGTTCTCTGCTGTGCCACGAGGGTTTTTCTCCGGGCCCTCCGGTTTTCCTCCCTCCGGAAAAAGCAACACTTTCGATCTCAGGCTGTGCTCCGTGGTCATATATGGGTCGATGTGGCCGGCAGCCATAGGCGCCTTTACGTGCCAGCGGCCCGACCACATTGTAGCCGCATCCTTCGCAGTTCAGCATACCAGCTGCGAGTAAGGATGATTAGCCTCCCAAATTATTATTAGTCTATTCGCTCTGTGCGCAAACAAGACAGGGCACTGTTTGACCACTTTCGAGAGACCTGCATATGGGACACACTGCATTACGGTTTGCGCACGTATGGCATGAAGTATGCTCCGAAGCATGCTCCATTAATTCTATTCTGAATGTGCACAATGCCATAGCGTCTTCACGTGGGGGCCGGGCGTCTTAGGTGTTGTGTTTGAATGTCTCTCCCAGTGGTCTCCCCAACTCTCCCTTTCTTACTGTGTAGGGGGTACTTGTGCACGGAGCCTATAGGCCCAGTGCACTGGATCACTAAAGAACCCAGAAAACGAACATGTACACGAATCATGAAACAGCAGCAGGGTTAGCCCCAGTTTCCCTGCCAGTTGCAAGATACTGGTATGCTGATCCAGTGCGTTTTATTGAGGAAAAAAAAACATAATAGTGTGATGGAGCAGTAAACATGTGGTTTAAAACCGGGTAGGCCTGTGGCCGCTGATAATAATAATAATGATAATCGGCATTTAAGAACGCTCTTATTAGTAAACTAAATCACAGCGCTTACAGTATTATTATTACCCCTGATCATTGGGCCAATTAAACATTCCAAATACCATCTCAGCTCCCTAGGGAGTATACAGCTGGATGCTGCCTGTTAGGCGCAAGCAAGCTTATTCAATCACAATAACCATCTCTGCCCTCACAGGTACCCATTTACTCCTGGGTGGAGAGAAGCAATGAGTGACAAAGTGCCTTGCCCAAGGGCACACGCACCATGACCCCAGGCTGGACTGGAACCCACAACCCGCAGCTTTACCCACTGACCACGAATCCAGTGCCCCTAAACCACGAGGCCACAGCACTCCATTATCACTTTTGATAATGGCTGGAGCCGGAAGCAAAGGCTATTATCGGTGACCAGGCTCCTTTCAAGTTTGAAACCAGATGCTGTCACCTCATTAACCTAAATAAATTTTCAGTCAAAAACCATAAAAATCAAAGGTTTTGTTCTACCATTTTGTTCTACCATGAATCCGTGTTCAGGCCATTTCTGTGGTGCGCCGCTCACCTGGTGTATTCACGTCTCCTTATGTGGAGATCATATTTTCTGAAGCACGCACGCACGCACGCAGCGCAAACTACGAGCATGTGGAGTGGATCATGAAGTCTTGGGACCAGTTTTAAACATCACTGTTTATAAACACTGAGTGAGGTTTCAACGGTGGTTCAAAACCACCAATAGGAATCGATAAACTGTCCCAGGTATTCAGGAATAACAGATCTGTCCATGTGAAATTTTTCAGTGGAATTGCTCAATGCTAGAATATACATGCACCTGGGAATCACAGTGGCACAGGATACCAGCATAAAATAGGAATCATACATATCGTACAACGGCCACACAATAAAGTTTATGATTGCTTTTTTAATATTGAGCCTCGGTGTTATTCACAATTTTCCAATAAAAGATCTCTGCAGCTGCATATTATCATAATCATCCCAATATTTAGGATGCGATGTTTACTTCTTTAAACGAAGAAAAATGTAATCTGTTTACAGATTTTCCAAGACGCTTAAAATTAAAAGAAACCCTAAAAAAATCTATCCCCGAATTTGCACATTCATTTCACAAAGAATCAAGGATTCCTTTAAATCCATTTAATTTACGAAGCAAAACAGTACTTTCACATTCCGGTCAATTAGGTGGGTTTTTTTTCAATGACTGCTGGTTGTCTGTTGCGTCCATTACATACGGTACAGTGTATGCAATTTATTGGGTTTTTTATGTTGACGATATGCAGCTGGCCCAAGATTGACGCTCATTGTGCTATTATCAATAAAACTATGATTTGTAAAACACGCCTGTGTGCAAACACACTTAATAATATAATAATAGAGAAACTAAAGCGCAGACAATCGCAGAAAAATCCACCTCAAGGCGCTTAAACAAAGAATAAACATACAAACTGTATTATTTAAGTTAAAAAAAAAATAATAATTCCAATAGAACCAGAAGATAATAAAAAACAATTCAAAAAGCTGCATGGGGGGCCTACAATCTAAAATTTAAAAAGCGATTTACAACACTCAAGCAAACATACTAGATAAAAACAGGAATAAAAAGGTATTTGCCAATAAAATACAACGATCAAACCTTTGTACATGGAAAACACCAATAATACTACTAATTCACTGCATTAAAAAACTGTTTAAAAAGATGAGTCTTTAGACGACTCTTGAACAAATCACAAAACTACTTGGGTAGTTGTCAGCCTTTGTGAAGTGGCTTAACTGAACTGTGCTAATAAGAGGTTTGCTAAACATTTACAAATAAAATGCAAAGTCCCATCCTTAATCTAAATCCCAACAAAGGTGGCACAATAATTTTGTTCAGTATAGTACCGGTATCTAACAAGGAGTATCCAAACCCAGACGCAATTTGAACACAGGCATGATTACAGTGCTTTCTGTCAAAATAATTAGTTACTGATACTTTCCCTCAGCAGCCTACTCAATGACTGCATGCAACAGTGATCAACGATATATAATTACATTTTAAGATCATTTACATACCTGGTTCTGGTAATAGTTTAACATGCCGTCTGGGTACTGGTAACTGTATAAATCGAGCAAAGAATGTTATAATCATTTGTTCTTTGAGTGGCCCTAGTCATCGCAGACACTTCAAAAACCACTGGACTATTCTGGAGAATTTTGCTGGGTTGTGAAATGTCTGGCCAACAAAATAATAGTTCTGCTTCTGATTACATGCCTTTCAAAAATAGGGAAGGTAGGTCTGCAAATTTGTTTTTTTGGTGCTGATTTGGTGCTTGAATTGTTTTTTTGGTGCTGATTGACTGGGGTATTTAATTATATGCAAATTTCAGTCTGAACTATTTCCATTTACGCTACATATGCAATAAAGAAATTGCCACCAACTGTGATAAAAACCTGCCTTATTTAATGAAAAAAGTATTTACGGTCAGTAATTCTAAAAACTAATGGAGAATTCAGGTTGTGCACACCCTTATGTACAATACTAGTCACGACGGTATGCAAATCCTGCATTTTCTTCTATACAAGGTGAGTCAGAAAAGCGAAACCCAAGTGTCAGGACTATTGTTTTAGTGAAGTTCTTCATGTAGCACTTTCAAAATCTAGGATATGAAAGCCCAATTCATAAGCTTTCGTTTAGTGCAAGAATCACTCAAATCACTCATGTACGCGTACTTTTCAAGTTTTAAATTGTAAATACGGTACAACCACCGTTCTATCCACGAATCACAAAAAAGGTGTGCGTTCTTTCAGCAAAATGAAAATAATTCACACACTTCCCTATGTTATTTGTGATAAAACGATAGTCCCGACATTTGGGTTTCGCTTTTTTTTTACTCGCCCTGTACAGTGCACAACAAAGAGACCACAATAGTCATTTGGTAGTGACCATGCACCTGCTTCAATTTGACTGTTTTCATTCCTTACAGATTGTTACCAGACCGACACCCAACAGCCCCAAGACCCCAGAATGGTACAAGATGAACACATCCAAGCAGTTTCAAGACCCAATCAAGATCAAGCTGGCTATCCGTATGGACAAGCCTCAGAATATGAAACATTGCGGGTGAGCCATACCATTCTTGTTTAAAGACACGTAAGATCTTTTGTATTTTGTACCTACTGAGTTTAACTCAAAGTG
Organism: Patiria pectinifera; assembly: GCA_029964075.1. Taxonomy (NCBI): domain Eukaryota; kingdom Metazoa; phylum Echinodermata; class Asteroidea; order Valvatida; family Asterinidae; genus Patiria; species Patiria pectinifera. The sequence goes on along the minus strand of CM057149.1, from coordinate 22,734,516 downwards.
AAGATAGGACTGGTATCAAATACCCTGTGGAACCATTCCACCTGAAATGGTATCCTTCAGAAGAAAACTACCATTTAAGATGTGGTTTTAAAATAGGCTGGCTACATGCATTAGCAACAGAATCTAGTTACGGGACCCCCAAAAAATTGCATGCGTTTTCTTTAGGGGTTTTTCCCCCCAAAATGTATAGTATCCATTAAGCTGAAACTTCCAACAGGTTAGTTGCTATGCAACCTACCTAAGTATCGGTATCCGGCAATTTTGTTGCTTCACACCCAAAAATGCACAAAAAGCAAATCATTCTACGGGCCTTTAATCCTAACCCCCTAGGCCCTTTTGGCTAGGAACCGGCCATCCTCAATCCTGCACAAATAGACTGGCACCTGAAACAAGCTGTCCATCGACCCTTCAGTTCTGCATAAATCAACTATGTCAAAAGAAACGTCTGGTACTTACACAATGTAGCTCTATTTCTACACATTCTCTATGGTCATGCCACCAGACTAGCTACATTAAGGGTCAATCTTTGTAAAAAGTCAGACATGTACCAGTCTAGCCTTAGGCTTCAAATTGAAATCACTTGGCTTCACTTTTAATGTAGGTGCAAATTGTTAAAGAAAAGTCTGTTTTATAAATTCAATTGAGACCTCAAACTTGGCTGGTGAAATACTTAGGACTTTGTCTTTGCCTTGTGAACATTTTGGAGAATTTTGTTGGCTAAAGAGTGATGCGGAACGCGCAAAATCTGAGACAAACAAAGCTTAAGTGTACAAAAACTCCATAGGGTTGTCTAGGGGGTGTGGCTTACTCGCAAACGGCGATAGGTCAATTCATTGAATGCACGTTCACCTTGATACACACAAAGGTAATTGTCAATGGTAACAGTTGTCAATTCTCTTAAAGTTACATTCCTGTGCTATTTTTGAGTTTCATCCCGGAAAATAGATATGTTTTGTTAAAATGTACTTTTCTGGCAATAAACAAGTTACTCACTTTTAAACGAGACATCGACTGAAAAAAATCGGCCCATTTTTAGTAACTGAATTATTACTTTACAATTTCGAGTAATTGGCTACAGACGATAATTCAGTTCTCGCAGTGTAGGCTGGTTCTCCCCCACAATCGTATCCATAATGGATGTACATGTACCAGGGCCAATCTGCTTGCAAAGCGGATCTGTTTTGTGCCCAAAAACAAAAACCTTTTTTTTTCTTTCAGAAGATGGCAGACGTCCCAAAAATAATAAAAAAGGTTTTTGGTTTGAATGTAACATACAAATTGGAAAATTACTAATAGACAAAAATTGCAGTTGTTGAAGAGAACGGGGAACATGTATACATGTACATGTATGTTACTGAAGCTCAAAACAAGTACAGACTACACGGACATGACAGATGTGCAAAACTGTTGTAATATCCATGCAACTGCCTCTTGTTGGTTTGTGCACAAACTTGCTACACTTCACTGCGTACACAATAATGAAGCTCAATTATTGTAATTCAACCGCTTCACTCCACAGACATTATGATGTCTGCATTTGTACATTATGTAGATCTACTGTATGCTGGTGGTTTCCTTTAGCTGGTATAATAACATTTATTCATGCTTTTACATGTACATGCAAATTGAACATGGAAATCAATTTTTTCACAAACTGTGATTTGTTTGTGTCTAATTTTGAAATTCATGATTATGAACTAATGGTAATTGTGACTTGGGTTGACTTTTTGTGAACAAGTAATTTTTTATTTAGCATGAGGTACACACAGGTACCGTACATGTACGTACATGTACGTGTATGTCCAATTTGGCACAGTGTGTACTGGGTCATGTGTCATTTCTCACATTTTTGATAGGAGTTAAAATTTTATGCATGCCTGATTGTTTTCAAAAAAATGGTCTAATGTAAAATGTCTCGTAACTTCTTTTTTATAAAGTATCCCGTATGAGATAGATTTCTGGCACATCTGGTTCAGTTGAAGGATAAATTACTCCCTCCAATTGGGGGGGGGGGATGTGGGGAGTAATAAATCCGCCGTGCCCTACATCATGAGATGCTGGCAGTCATAAAAACTAGCATTTGATCTGCCTGGATGGTTTGCAGTTCGACATTTTCTCCCAAATCCAGGGTCCCCAAAAATTGCCTTTTTTTATTTATTCGGCATGAAACAATGCCTTCATACATGTACCAGGCAAAGACGTAGACTCAAGTCTTATATGGTTTGATCCACTTGGATCTATAGTCTTTTCCAAAAAGCAGGACCCTGGAAAACAGGCTGCATATTCTAGTGGTATTATGCATGAACCCAAAGAGCTAACGCTTTGTAGTTATAGAAGTGCTATTGACTTTAGAATCTCTAAGTCAGTCAAGTGGAGCCAGAGATATGAAGGTCTGCAATGTTCATAGGTAAATTAGCATAATTGTGATTTGATACAACAAAACGAGTTTTCGATTTGTAGCTTTTCACATGCAGTTGGGCAATTCCACGGTTACTCACGTTACATTTTTGATGTACTTTTGAGTTTCCTTGGGCTGTAATTACCTTACTGAAAAGGTTTAATAACTGTTATCCCCATGGTAGATAGAGTAGACCTAGACCTACCTAAGCACCAAAGATGACATCCAGAAAAATGTGTTATGTGTGATAAACAAGACACACAAAATCGGTTACTCACGTTACGAAAATGTAACGTGAGTAACCATGGAATTGCCCCGTTGGACGCGCTTAATTTGCTCTTCATGTTGGCCCATCACTGGTACCGATAAGCTCATCACTGATTATACAGATTAAGTGGCTGAAAAGGGTGACTATTATGAAACATTTAAGATCCTTTTAGAAGACAAACTATTTGGAAGCAGCTCTGGCCACTTGTGCCTCAATTTGATGGGTTGGGTCACAACTCGGTCACTTAGCCTAATTAACGATTCGGGACGAAGTGACCTAAAATCAGGTTTTGATTGTCGTGCATCAAGGAACCTGAATTCATACCAGTTTGCACACTGGATTGGCAAATGAATGGGACTATTAAAAAAAGTGGATTCAGGATTCCGATTCCAAAGTTTGCCCGGAGTTGCTCAAGCACCGTACATACACTGTACATACACTGTACTTTAAGTTGAGCATTATGAAAATTATCCTTGCTTTCACAGAATGTAAATGGCAGTTGTTCCATGTTAAAATAATTTGTTTGTTTGTTTCCCCCTCAGATGGATGTACTGCATGGGAAAGACGGTATGGAAGAAGTGGAAGAAGAGATTCTTTGTACTAGTCCAGGTATAGTAAAAGAAAAAAAAGAAAACATGCAATCTGTTGCAGGGATCTGGCCAAGATTGGCACAGAGGATACATTAGTACTCTTAAAATTAAAAAAGAAAAAAAAAGTCCAAATTTTGTATGTACATTTAATTGAGGGTGAGTGTGGCCTAGTGGTTAGGGTTTGTAACTCATGATCAGAGGGTCAGGGGTGCGAATCCAGCTGCTGGCCATAGGTTGTGCCTCTGAAACCAAGGATAGACGCTGATGGGCCACATTGGCTTGTGACAGACTTTACTGCTCACTTAGTACATTTTGGTAATACTTTTCATTTTGAAATAAAAAGAAAATAGAAAAAAATCTTGTGCGACGACAAATGAAAAGGGAGTGTCCAAAGTAAAAAGACATTTCAACTGCGAGAAAGTTTTGTCTACAACCCATTATACTGAAGGTTCCCATACAGGGTGGCGCAAAAAAGATGGAAACCCACTTTTGACAGCAATTTGCACCTACTTGTTGAGCATAATTCAAATATCCATTTTAAATATTGATCTTTCAAAAGAAGTGACAAATATATGATTGCAAATGCATATTGTCTCTGATATATGGTAGTTTAAAAATTGCCTGTGCCAAACCTGTTTGTCCACGGACGGCTTTATTCCATCCGCTTGACTGAGCTCCGGAGCTTGATTTGAAGACAAAAACACTACACTAGACTTACACGTGAACAACAGTGATTTTGGTGACTTGTGTTCAAATTAGCATAATAACACTGTTCGTGCAATTTTTTAAAGATTTGTTCACCATGTATGGTTGAAGAGCTATGCTTCACTATATTATAAAAAAAAACCAGTTCAAACAAGTTAAATAAATAGGTTAAAATTCCTGTCAAAAGTGGGTTTCCTTCTTATTGCACCACCCTGTATTTCATATTTATGCATCAGTGTAACTTTTTATCGATATGACAAAATTACTTTGGATTGAAATGCCATTCACATACCGGTAAAATTGAATGCTCCATTTTGTTAACGATAGATGTGCAATGGTCATTCAACAGCTCCCATTGTGTCCTGACTGATTTGTGTCCCATACCATCAACGGTTTGTAAGTTTCTGTTTGGACAGGTTGCGGTCTTGCTTCGCAGATTGGGATTAACTTGCCTGGAAGATTTTGCATTGAATTAACACGGTTTCTTTCAAAGGCTTGCTTTCCTTAGGCAAAACTGGACTTAAACCTTAAATTCCTGCTTTATTTGTTCTTCATTTTGTTTGCATAAATCGGACTCTGACTATAAAGTCATACATAACTGACATGGGGTAGGGTTTGAAATAAAATTACCTCATCTAAAAAAAGGGTGTGAAGCTTTAAATGGTCTGAATCTTACAACTTTAACCCTAACTCCCCAGCCTAATTTATTAGGAACCATACCCATTCTGGCAAATTCCAACACCCACATGGGAAATTGTACACACACACTGTTGGACTTGGTTTCTGGAGGTACTAGGTATGCCAACCCCAGTGTAAAAGACCATCAGTTTAGGGGTACTGTACCTATCCCAACAGATTTAAACAAAACCTGCTGTTGAACTTTGATGGGTTGTGTTCGGTTACGGTTAATATCCATCCACGTGTACGTGTGTGCTGACATATTATCAAATTCTTACAAATTACCTTCAAAAAAATTCATGTGCTGTCTTCGAGTGGCCATGGTTAAGCATTTGTGTTTCAGGCTCTGTTAAAAGACCAATGCCCATAAGCTGGATTAAACAAATTGCTGTGAAGATTTTTTGAATTTTTATTTTGCTTTGGGAAGTATGGTTTCATAGACTGCAGTTTCTAAAAAGGTAAAACTACCAACTAAATAATTAACAGAAAGCTTAAGTTTGTCTAGCTCTATGCTTAAACCCATTTTCTACCCCACCCCCCAAAAGGAGCTTAATTTGCACTTTGCAATAAGGAAAACCATTCTCATAGATATTGCTTTGGACAAATAGCTTATCAAGATTGAAGTCCACCACATGGTGCCTTTGGAATATTGGTATCTCTTGTCGTTTCGCTTTGCCATACTAATTTAACTTTGACTCCTGATTTGAATGAGGAGTCTGAATAATTTTAACTTTAATATTTGTCTTTTTCCTTTTCTTACCTGGTTTTGCAAGCACTGTATGCACAGTGCCTTCTTAGGCTGACCGCAGGTCGATGTGCAGTTTACTTGTGCCGTGACAGAACTAGCCTAAGACAAGGTGTTCGTCGCTAAAAACTTAAACACTAGCCGCACGGTATACATGTACACTGTACGAAGCGCGAACAGCGACCTCACCTGGCTACAATATGCAAATCAGTTGGCGAAGAACAAGCATTTGTTCTTGTACAGTGCATAGCCCACGGCTGGTGTTGATGTTTTTAGCAGGCAGATACAATCATGAACTCTATTGACGAACGCCTTGACTAAGGTTACAATCCTGGCCAAATCTCGATGGCCCCCAACCCCCCCGGTCCCTGCTCAATGTTGTTTTTCATTGTGTGGTGTGCGCTCTATCAGCTGGAGAGAACAACATTGACCGGGGGAGTGGGGGAGTACCGGTTAGGTGATCTTGGCAGGCTAAGGTTATTTCAAAGTGTCCCAACCATTTTGGCTGGGATTGTACCATAGTTCTGTCGTGGCGCGAGCAAATCACACATCGATCTGAGGCCAGCCTAAGAGCTACAAGTAAGTTACAGGAACACTCCTTGTAATTCTAGGCAAGAGGCTGTGGGTCAGAGGGCAAAGCTTATTAATGTGTTTCTCGCAAACTCTTGGAAAACACTGACATACATAAGTAGCAGAGCGCAAAACCCAATATTATTTACAAAATGCTGTATTCAGAAATTCAAAAAATCTTCATAAATTAACACACCCATGTGAATTATGTACTAACATCTAATTTTGATTACCACAGCATTGTGTGAACGATACAAGGCATTGCAGTGTCTGCACATAATCTTTGTTGCCAAAACTTGGGGCGATTCACAATGCAGTGCACCACCAAGAGTTTGTCTTAGAGAGTCAATTTTTCAAGTTTGCGGTCGACGGAACGTGGTCCATTTGAACGAGTGTCAGTAGACAACTTAAGCTAATTTGTTATAGATTGGGGCATAGCGTTCTGCCGCCTTACAAAAAAAAACACCATATTGATAAAAAGAAAAGAAAAGGGCAAACATATACTCGAATCAAACATTTACGAAAATACTGACTGGCAAAACTAACAATTTCAAATGTTCCGCACAACACCTCCAACAGTGCACTGGAAAAAATTAACTCTCTGTGGCAAACTCTTGGTGGCGCACTACATTCTGAATCGCCCGAATTAACTCAACATGAATTCAAATGCGGTGCAGAGTTCCAGACACTATCCGCAAGTTAGAGATCATGTTCTCAAAATCAACAATTACATGTGCATGTAATTTGCTCATCGCTCCATGGTTTTCATGTTACAATGACAGGTGAGCCAGTACACATTTGCCCTGTGCAGTTACAGAGAGAAGAAAGCAGACCCCAATGAGATGATGCAGCTGGATGGCTACACGGTCACCTACACAGACCCAGAACCAGGTCAGATCATCTGGCAATTCTAGCACAGAAAGCATGGCTTGGCTGTGCAGGTTCCCAGCCACCCTAGAAATCAGGAAAAACCTTGAAAATCAGTTTCCATTTTTCCAGTCAGGGAAAACGAAAACAGAATTGGGAAAAGCACCAAAACTCTGGGAATGTGGGGCGCTGTGGTCCAATGGTTACAGTGTTTGACTCATGTGCCGTGCTATGTGGGTTAAAACCCTGACGGGGAACATGGTGCTTGTGTTCTTGGGCAAGACACTTTGCTACAATTGCCTTTCTCTACCCAGGAGTATAAATGGGCACCTGTGAGGGTAGAGACCACAATGCGCTGCTCTCAAGCTGATACGGAAAAATGGTCTCATTCCTGATGAACAGGGACAATAATTGTAAAGCACTTTGAAACCTTATAAGCACCACATTATTGTATAACTCGGGGAATAATAATGTAAAGTGCTTTGATCTCAGTTGAAAGCGCTATACATGTATAAGTAGCCATTATTATCACAACCACAAGTAGGACCTTTGGGAGATACTTTAGTGTCCTAAGTTATACCTTGGGGAGACATGTGGAATTAGGGAGACATTTCAATGTCTCCCTAATGCCTCAGCCCCTATTTAGAGGAAACATTTTGTTGTCGCAAATAGGCTAGATCGGTTGCCCATGGTCCAATTAGTAAAAATACCGAAATTCGTGGGGGTAGGATAAGGTAAAATTGGCGTTGGGAGTCATTAAACTTGGAAAAAAATGTGTGCACAAGTCTATGGGAATGTCTCCCTAATACCCAATTATCGGTGATTATTATTACTATAATTACACAGGTTTGGACATTTGGGAGACATCCCCATAGACTTGAGCGCAAAATTTTTCAAACTTAAATGTGCCCTAACCCAATAGTCCCTTGTTCTTTTTCCACAAATTTCGGTATGTTTACTAATTAGACCACGAGCAACAATAATAAATTAATTGCGACAGCAAAATGTGCCTCTAAAGGGGGCTGTGACATTAGGAAGACATGAAAATGTCTCCCTAATGACCGATGTCTCCCGTCTTGCGAAGAAATTACGATAACGTGTCTCCTTAGTGGTACCTTTACACGTACATGTATTTTTATACTTATACTTATTATTATTATTATTATTAATTTGACCCAGTAAGGAAAGGTTTTTGTCAGTTTGGCAAATGTGCGTCTTTGTCGCATATGGTTTAGGGAATGATGGCTATAAGGGGAGAGGGGGGGGCTATCAGATGCTAATATGTTATTCAAAGAATACACGTACGACATGGTTTGAGGAAAAGTAGTGCACAATTACAGGCCCTGAGATGTTGGCCGATTTGTAAACATACCAATGATTTAATGTGGAAGGAAACTTAGGTTTAAGTATGGTACCACCAGCGAACTGACTTGTGATTGCAACTTTTGCAAAGTTGGGAGCCCAGGAGCTAAACTTGGCATACTAATTCACTGATACTGCCTACCAGTCAACGACCAATGAAAGAATTGCATTTGGTTCATAAACAAATCTGTCTAACTTGAGCCCAAAGAAAGTTTTTGGTCAGCAGTGCCATTGGATAGGTGGTGGGTATAAGCAAACAGCTGTCATATGTTGTCATGTGTTCGTTGTCATGTGATTAGAGGGTCAGGGGTTGGAATCCAGCTGCTGGTCATATGTTGTGTCCTTGGGCAAGCCACTTTACCCCTACTGCCTCTCTCCACCCAGTAGTATAAATGGGTACCGGCATTAGCTGGGAAGTAACCTGCGATGGACAAGCATCCCATCCAGGGGAAGTAGAAATATTCTCAGTTGTTTCATGCTACTGAAACCAGGGATAAACACCGGCCTGATGGGCCACATTGGTTTGTGACAGACTTTACTTCACTTGTTTACTTCAAATCAATTTTCCATTATCACTGATGTCTTACGACTTTATTGCCTGTTTCAGACCTAGAGAGCCAGGGCGGGCGTTTCTTCTTCAAAGCTCTGAAGGAAGGCGACGACATCGTCTTAGCCTGTGATGAGGAGGTGGATCGCCAGCTGTGGGTGCAGGCCATGTACAGGGCTACCGGCCAGACACACAAGCCGGTACCCCCTACACAAATAGCTGGTGGCAAAGGCGCCAATGCTATCATCTCTAGACTACAGGGAGGTAAGGGAACCAACTGTTATGACTTGGGTCATAAGGCTTTGTCAAAAAATTGTCTATGGCTTTGGATTTCTGTTGTTGCATGCCAGTGGCAAACACCCAAAAGGTAGCCATAAAATATATGACTCGGCTGAAGAAGTCTTCTGTTTGCATTTCACCCTTAAGGTTTCACTACAATAATTGCGTGCTCATAGGAAACAACGCAAAATCGGACACAGAGCGTCGCCTTGTGACGCTCAGGAGCAAGGTGGCAATGTTTTTTTTTGTCATTGGAAATTAAAGATTATGACCTCTAAGAAAATTTTCTGTTCAATTTTACAAGCGGTAGCCACGACAATGTTTTTTTTTTATATTCTTCCAAAACCACCCCTAAAACGGTTGCCAATCTCTGTGCCCAGGTCCAAATGTAAAATTGCCCAAGTTTGAAGCCATAAGACACAAATACTTGATTTCCATAAATATTTCTAGAATCAATCCCAATTATAGCTGCAATGACCTTTTATTCAAAATTGTACTCGTGGAATCACAACAATGAGCTTGCACACATGCATACTGGTTGCTACATTGCTTGCTATGCATGTAGTACTTTGCCAGCCGTAGTGTAGTCTTTTTGGCTGTGCACAGCCAAATAGTAAAAATAGCGAATACCACGTGACTCACTCTCGGCCAATCATGATGCAGAACCTGTGGACGAGGTGTTGTAAAGCTAGCTACCGTAGTTTGTCGTGGTGTAGTCTCTTTTATCCCTGCATGGTAAAATAGTAGGATCAGTGAATACCATGTGACGCGCTGTCGGCCAATCAACAGACGCAATATGTCGATGTGGTGTTGTGAAATGTCAAATTTATCGTTAAATAATCTGTATCAGAACTTACATTTATTTTTGTGACACTTGGATCATATGAATGACATTTTCTCTCTGTTTTTTTCTTCTTTTAGATGCTGACAGAGCTCGCAAGCATGGCATGGATGAGTTCATTCACAAGAGTCCCTGTGAGTTTGACCACTCGGCACTCTTTGAGTTACAGCAAGAACTGACTCTGGACCACCGACTCAACGACTCCTACTCGTGCCTGGTGAGTTGTTCAAAAGGGCTGAGTATCGCCAGATAACTACAGTGGACTCCATGCAGAACGACCCACTTAAGATTGACTTCCGCCTGTCGGGAAAAAGTTCCGTTGTGGTGCAGAAGTTAAAACTTGTCTGCTCTTGGTAGTTGCGAGTTTTGATATTTTTTAGTGTCAACTGATGCCGATTGTCTTAATATTGTCGGTAACACTCGGGTAGCAAACAATTGGCGACTGAAATGTTCTCGACAGTTGTAGCTCAGGCACAGCTTGATCCCAAAAAGTCAGTCACAGACTGTTCTGAGTCATCGCAAAGTCGACCTGAGGGCGGCTTTAGGCCTGCGTCAAACGTCGTGCTTCTGCCGTGTCGAACTCAAATACTGACAAAACTTTCTATTAAATACGGCAGTAGCACGACGTTTGACACTAACTTTTTGATTAAGTTCGACTCTGCGGTGTAGCATGACAGGCCCTATCGTGCTACACGGCAGTTACACGGCATGGTGTCAAACGTCGTGCTCTTGCCGCGTCGAATCAAATTGAATTCCAACCTGGTCTTAGGCGATTTTGGAATGCACATGCGTTGTCAGATACGAGGAAACATTTCCAAACAAATAGACAAGACAGAAACAATCCAAAATGGCGGCGAGACAGCAACAAGCACATGACATGCATGGTGTAAACATGTTTACACAATGTAATATAGAGAGTCGAGAAAGTGACAAATCGTTGGTGGATTCCTGTACGGCAGTGGATTCTGACGATGATTCCTTAACTATCGATCGTGCATGCATGAGTCCTCTCTTTCTGGCAGCTTTGATAGTATTAAAAATCGTAAAGTTAAGCGTCTGCCTGCCTGTCTCTGCCATTTTGTCTGGTAATTAAATGCCTCTGCTCTGTGATTAAAATTCGACGTTTAACACCAGTTTAAAATTCTGTCTCGCTTTTGCCGCACGGAAATGAATTGCATTCGACACGGCAAAAGCACGGCGTTTGACGCAGGCCTTAGACTTACAACTTTCTCTTTTTCCTTCACCTCTCAGGGTTGGTTCAGCCCCGGTCAGATCTTTGTCTTGGATGAATACTCGGCACGCTACGGGGTCCGCGGCTGCCATCGTCACCTGTGCTATCTGAACAACCTGCTGGACCGTGCTGAGAAAGGCACCATGATTGACCCAACGCTCATCCATTACAGCTTTGCATTCTGTGCCTCACATGTCCATGGAAACAGGTCTGAACTAAGAAAAAAGAAACACATGAAATTGTTTTGTCAAAGGCTTCAATATTGGGTGTTGGCCTTCGCCAATGTATTTTTGTAAACACTGTTACTCAGTGTTGCTGAGTGTACAGTGTTTATAGAAATACGTCAGTGAAGGGCAAAACCCATTATTGAATTTACATCACCCTGGCGCAAAAATTCCATCTTATGAATAGTTTTGAGAGCTGTTGCAGTTCAAAATTGCTTTCATACTCTGCCCAGACATTTTAAAACCTTTTACATCACACAAGTGCAGAAAATGTTCTCGTTTTAAATAGTACATGAGCTAGACCTTTTGATGTTATATTTGAAGCATTGCATGCAAGATAATGCTGATTTTTTCATTCATAACTAATTTTTACATGTATGTTTATAGGCCTGATGGGATCGGTACAGTCACCATTGATGAGAAAGAGAAATTTGATGAAATCAAGGAACGTCTTCGAGGTCTACTTGAACATCAGATCACGCATTTCAGGTACAACAAATACAAACAAGTCCAAAAAAATACAATAATATGCCACACTGTCACTGCTGGATTAGAGTTAAAGCCAGAGTCCATCATTTGCAGCTATCCAAAAAGTAACTGGCAGAATTATTGTTAAAAAACATACTTGGTTGAAAGATAGTAAGGGGACTAAACTCCCTGTGAAATTAATCTTTCTGGCAGCTGTCATTTTGAAGATATCAACAAAAGAAGGCCTTTCCAACGGTGCGTCTTAAGAAGCACCGTAGAAAATTTAAATTAGTAGTTCGATTTGTCATTCGGCGAAGCGTGCGCAAGCATTGGCACGACGCACACGTGCGCTTGGTTGCTATAATTCGTCGGATCAGTGCGTGACATCGCGTAGCTGCAATCGGCTAGTGAGAACGTGTCGCGGACGCTGCATTCAGGCCCAATTCAAAACATGATTCAGCAACTTTTGATTTGAAATCGAGATCCAAATGCATTGATATCTTGAATTAAAAAAAGGGATGTTTGACAAAAATAACTAATATCAGGCCTTTATGAAACTTTTTTGTTTTGTGAATTAGGTACTGTTTTCCATTTGGGAGACCAGAAGGCGCCCTGAAAGCCACGCTCTCATTACTGGAAAGGGTAAGTTTCTGTTTAATAACTTCCCATATCTCGTATTTGGTTCAGAGCTTGTCAAGTTATTTGCTAATTTTACAATATCATCACCCTCTCATTCAAAGATTATCTCAAGACACAAAGTACTATCCGGTTCGTTAGTGTGACGTCACTTCAGTATAAACCACGCCCACTGCACATTAAGTCGCGTTGGATCCATTGGAACCGGAAGCTAACGCAACTTGAGCGTTTATCCAATGGGTGTTAGTAATCAGTAGCGCGCATGTAATATGTGACCTGTTCTGTCAAAATCAGACTTTTCTGGGCATAAAGTCAAAAATGAGATTTTTGCATATTGTTAAAATATGTTCTGTTTCCTTTTAATACATGTAGGTGGTTTAATTTTTGAAACCGGTCTTTCCTGGGCAGAGTTATGCTATTTTGAAGTTCATCGTGTTGAAAAGTAGAAAACAGAGAAAATGGCCACAAACGCCACAAACCAGTAATTTCTTTAACTGATATACCTTAACAAAGCATCAAAAATACTATAATTAGAGATCAAATTAGGGTTTCAAACTTTTATAGTATATTTTAGACATGCTCAGGATTACAAATATGCAAAAATTAGAAAAAGGAAAAAAATCACCCCACAGCGTTTTTTGGCCCTATCTCAATTTCAACCTCTGCCCAGAAGCGTCTGCTTTTGACAGAATAGGTCACATATGACGTTTTTACTAACGAACCGGATACTCAAGAGCTCCCAGATTTGTGCGTATACAATGTACAATACAGGTCTTTTGCATTTTACAATACACCTGTTTAATATCCAATAGCAGTGTACGTCTATTTCAATTTGATCTTTATAGTTAAAAATTACTTGCACTTTTAACAATCAGGATGAAATGCCTTCGCCTATCGCTTTCACGTCAGGTCAATATGCACAGTGCACATGCCAATATGTACACTCACACTGGAATTTGTATCCTTGTGGAGACATTTCTTTGTTCTCGTGTACTAAAGTTTTTTGAGTTTGAAAATATAGTTTCAAAATGCTCTTATTTTAAACATAATTAATTTCCGTGGCTGAAATTTGGACCTTTTTCCCTTTTCTTAAACTCTACCATTTGCGACAGATCAACATACCTTAGAAATTCCTAGTTTTTGAGTAAAATCCATGTATCTATTTCGTGAAAACCTTGTGGAGACGTATTCATCTATAGAAATTGCCCTGTGGAGATGTATACAATCTTTTGTTCCCTGTTGTGTGCACGTCTCCAGAGGGCACGGTGTATCAGATCAAACACACACTGACTTCCTGTTGCTACAATTATAATACTTTGAGATTGAGGTTGCAATGGTATAGTCGTATGTGTGTGTAGTAAAACAGTAAAAAAAAAAACATCAAATACCATACGATCCGTCCTTTGTAAATCAAGTTAACACAATAGTTATTAAAAAGCTGTTTATTTTCTGATAAATATGATTTGTTTATGTGCATAATATGGGGGAAAGGGGACTTTTTTATGGATTTTTTTGTAACTGTAGCCTCCATCTGATTTCAGGTCCTGATGAAGGACATTGTGACCCCAGTACCGCAGGAGGAGGTTCGTTACACTATCAAGAAGTGTTTGGAGAATGCCGCCCTCGTCAATTATGAACGAGTCTCTGCCTATGCTAGGATAGAAGGTAACAAGTGCACTCCTTACACGTCATGCGTACTGCGTCTAGATTCCATGGGACGTATTCATGATACTGCGTAACGCTTAGCAAAAAGTTAGGTTAGCCTTCAGCATATTTACCAGCGTATGTGTGCTAATGCTTAGAGAGTTCTATACAGCGTGCAAGTCTCGCCATTTCATGTTTACTTTTCATGTGAACGGTTTGGTGCCAAATGCTGACTAGTCTACACACAGACACCCGTGTTAGAATATCTTGATATCTTGATAAAAAGAAAATGAAGAAAAAGATACTTGAATCATACGCTTACGAACCTACTGACCGGACAAACTAACAATTTTAAGCGTCCTGCACGCCATGGCATTTGTCGACCGTCTCCCACAATGCACTGCGAAAAATTGACTCTCCATGGTAACGTCTTGGCGGGGCACTCCTGAAATTGGATTCAGCCTCAATCCTCCAAAATCATCCGTTATTTCTTGAAGTTGTTCAGTGGAGTGGTGACCATTGCCTCAATCCTTCAATTAAACAGCCACTGTTAATGGGATGACGCAGTGCTAATGACCTTCTGAAGCAGTGCAGATGATATCAGGCATAATGCTAGACAATTTTATGCATGGCTGAACATAAACAATGCAGGGTAAAGTCTAAAAACAGTTGTTTGTCATTCAGCCTCAATCCTCCAAAAACCTCGAAACCCACCTGATGGATTTTGGAGGATTGAGGAGGGTTAGGGTTCAGGGTATTTTTGCTACTGGTATGACAAAATGTGAAATTAAGATTTGAGCCTAAAAAATCCAGACATTTTTTTTTTGAAATTTGAGCTGGAATGTGATCTTTTCCAATTGGCTTGAACATGTTGAACTGTAGAGAATTGACCTTTTAACTCGAAACATCTTGTTACATTTTCTTCTTCGCATTATTTTCATTTCCCCCCATCCCTGTTCATACCTGGCATTGCATGTTTTGTCTGACCTCTAACCTTTGACCTTACCCATTCTAATGACCCAGAGGACGGTGAGGAGGGGCATGTTCGCAAAGGTGACTTTCGGTGTTTTGCTGTTCTCTTGGAATCTTTAATACCTATATTTGTTGTGTGTGTGATTTGCTGGTGGTTGCAACAGTAATGTCTCAACATACATGTAATTGTTTGCAATTATTGAGTTGAGCCATACGTGGTGCAAAAGTGATCACAAATGCATATTGATGATGCCTCAAGGCCGCTTCATACTCAACGTGAAAGCGAACGTGAGCGTGAATTTGTGGCACAATGGCAAGTATTTACGCTGCAAATTCACAAAAGTTGAACACATTTCAACTCCGGCAAAGTTCACAGTAAACATTTTATGACATCAAAATGGCTTCGCATTCACATGATATATGAGCCGGCCTTAAGTAACCAGTCATGTTGCGAAATTGAAAATGCTAAACGCATTTCATCTGAAATGCGAACTGACCTTTACTGCAGCACTTGCTAGATTGTGTTACTTGTCTTGCTTTTCCAGTGTAATACCCATTGATATTAGTGAATGTGATTTGTTGCTGTTTCACAAGCTAACGGTGTGCTATTTTACTGCAATGGATACATTGAGTTCTAAACAAAATAACACTCAACTTAAATCTGCAGATGTGTGTTTTATTGCCAAAAAGGGGTTCCTTTTTCTGTAGATGTTCATTTTGATTTTTGTGTATACATGTACATGTATGTTTGTATTAATTTATATTTAATTGTGTGTACATTTGCACATGAAACAAGTTTATAAGCATGCACAATTTCTATTATTCTTGTCTCCATACTTTTGTTTTTGTTATTAACATTTGGTTTATTTTGTATTTGAATTGTGACAACACCTTTTATTTGAATTCTCTATGCAAATATAACACTGAAGTCGATGTCAGTGTTTTGTAAGTGATTTTACCACTGTATTTGGTAATATATTGTTAATTTTCGTAAGTAACAATCCTGAATTGTCATTGGAATAATTATTTTGTCTCAAACAGTTTGTTGATCAGTGCTTGTACTTTGGTGTTTTTTGTTGCCTTAAATTTAATTTTTGAAGAAACAAGTACAATTTTGTGTGATCACATTGTTGAAAACCCTTTTAAAAAAAATCTTGATGTGCACCAACTGTAACTAACCAAAAATCTGTTCTACATGTACGATTCATTTGATCTTCACATTGCACGTGAATATGACATTTTAATGCACTAAAATCACACTTAATTTATTTTGAATACCATTCAAGTTGATGGAATAATGGGATTCTTTTGTGTAAACATGTAGAGTGAGTGATCAATCATTCATTGATTTTGTGATTGATTAATTGATTGATTGGTGATCTGATTATTGATTGATTTGTTGATCGATTGATCACACAGAGAGTTTGAACAGTGAGGATCTTCCTCCGGAGAAGCGGCTAGAAGACGTTCTCCATCTCGCCGAGCTGTGCATTGATGTCCTCCAGCAGAACGAGGAGCATCATGCGGAGGTGAGTATCACTGATAGAGATTATCCAAGCTCCCAGGCTGACAAGCCAAGTGAGTCTTTGGACAATGCTGCTTTTTTTTTGAGTGGAGATATGAAGGAAGTTCTGAAGAAGAGTTAGTCTCAGTCCAAGCCTGAGATGATTTGATGCATCTTGTTGAAAGCGCCCTCAACCGCTGGGATTGCTTTACCTTGCCTGGTTAGCAGGGAACGGAACCGGATGCATTATCATTGGAAAAATCCAAATTCAGTCTTGTACCAGGACTAAAGAAGAATACTTATTAAAGAGTATATGACATGAAATTCAGTCAGCAGAAAGTTTGAATAGATAAGTTTTGTGCTTATGAAGTTAAGATATTTTTTTTTTTGGTCTGAACCGAAATTGAGTTGATGAATCCAGAAGCAACCCTGTGTTTTCCCTGCATGCAGTGGGACTGAAATTAGCATATTATAATGATGATATTTTTGAGTGGTTGCTGATAGCATAATGAGGATGCTTGTCTCGGCCTTTGACACCGTAGCCGCCTAGATGCAAATGAGGCTCATGAATATGCATGACATGCGCATGCTATATGCATATATGTATCAGGTGGGCAGGTCCTTGGCAGGTCACAACCTTTTTACCCAAACCACGCAACCCGTGAAGAGTGTGTATTCAAACACCCATCCATCCCGGCATTTCATTGCAAATCCTGTCAGTGGCTCATCTGTAATGCAATGTTTCCCCATAAGTTCATGTCCCGTTCATTTGGTGTGCTGCTGTCAGACAAGGTACCCATATAGGCTTGAGGTTGGCCCGATGTCTAGATTCATAAGTGCCCCCATATTCCTCTGACCTATTCCTCTATGTTTACCTCCTCAAACTCCTTTCTTGGAAGCAGGTTCACATTTAACACTGAAACCCCCCCCCCAAAAAAAACCCAACAAACAAACAATCGAGTATATAAATGTTTACATTTCAGTCTAAAGCCTTGCTTTAATGTGATGCACAAAATTCCTGAGCAAATAAGTGATTGCCGTTAAGCAAGAACACGTTAATTCAGTATTGGGTTGTAGATCTGCAAGCAAACTGGCATCCTCGATCATCCTGATTGGTCCATCCATAGCAACAACAGTGTGATATACCATACCGCACGATCCATTTTGCACCCTGCATATTGCGCTATTCCAAGCGACATTCCAGCTGCATGCACTAAACACTAAAAGAAGTTTGCTGGAAGATAAAATAGTTATCGCTCTCGTGGAACATGGAAGATGTACGGTAGTGCGTCTGTGTCCCACATACCGCGAGGCTTCTGGCCTCGTGGTATGTGGGACACAGACGCACTACATTATTCATTGTTCCACTCATGCTCGCAGGATAACTAATATTGTCCTTCATCAACAAACATGTATTTTTACAAACACTGTATACTCAGTGTTGTACCTAGTGATTGTGAGCAAAAGTCACAAACTAATCGTGTGGGACTCGAACCTATGACCTCCTGCTAACTAGTGCAGACGTCTTACCACCCAACCACTGTGCGTGCCTGGTTTGGCTGCCTGGTTCAAATCTGACATGTAGAACAAGTTAGTCAGAGGCTAAGTTTTCATGTGAACTGTAATAACGTCCAAAACACTGTTCATAGATTAGCTAATCTTTGATGTCACTGCATACCAGATTTTGGGCTAAGAAGGTCAAACTTCTGATGATATCAGCATTCCTAAGACTGCTTATTAGTAAAACAAATGAACTCCCCTTGTTTAAATAAATGTATGAACCTGCTTCTAGTTTTTTAATACAGGCCACAAACCAGACCCACAGAGAATGTAGTACATGGAGGGGGAAAAAAATCTGAAATTTCAGAAATTCCACCAATTCCAAAATGATGTTGACAAACTAACATTGTTTTGGCTTGGTAGATTATAGTGTCAACTGTGAAATAGGTTGTTACTTGAAAATAATGTACTTTTACATTGGTTTGTTTGCATACAGTTGCTTATGCTGTATACATTCTCTGTGGTACTGGGAAGGTCTCTTAGTCTTGTGAACATGTTTCCTCTACCAGTCTGTTGCTGTTACTTGTCTGTTTCCTTGGAGTATCTGTTGATCTCTTGTACATGTTATTTCACTCTGCCATGGTCCATGCTGGAGAAACTCTCCTACCATCCCATGCAAACTGAAGAACAAAAATCGCACACAAGCTCCGGATAAGCAATAAACATACAGCTCTTATGACAGTTTCTAAGTATGAACATTTACAATCCGAATTTTTTTGTTCTCAGAAATTTTGAAATCATCTCACTTGACCTACTTTTACGCCTTTCCGTCCAATTACAATTTGTACGCTTTCAAGGGGCTGCTATGTTCGTGTCTCTTCGTGAAAAATCAAAATTCAATTATCGAGATGCCTGCCCCTTGCATCATTAATGTAATTAAGAAATTAATGATGTTTTGCTTACAGAAGCATGTCAAAATGGTTAAGTACAATGTTTTAAAGCGAAATAGTGAAAAAACTTGAAATCGAAGAAATTGTCATTTTTTGACATGTGTCTCTTCGTGAAAAGTGACGAATTCTGACTCTACAATGACAAAATTCAGTAGACACTGGATAAGATGTGTTATTGAAATATGGGCCCAACGCCACATTCTCGTGAATCGTCATTCCCACAATACTTTATCAGAATGTCCATCCGCTCTCTCATAATGTCCTTGTTAGTCATTTCCCTCAATCTCTCTGTTCGTCTCTTATTACGTTCTCTTCATCTCAACTGTTACTGCCAGTACCCCTCCCCCTTCCCGCCTTCCAGCATCAAGTGATCACATTGTGTATCTGCCATTTTTGACCCATATTTCTTGTTTCTTTATTCCTTTCCCTCCACCCCCCAACATCCGCCTTCTTTATCCATTTTTGTCATGCATTTCGATGCAGCGCGACAAACGCAAAGAATCTCAGGTACAATGTGTATGCCATCCCTAATTTTGTTTTTATTTATTTATTTTTTCTTGCTTGATCTTAAATGGGCTGATAACATCTAAAATAAATGCTTTCTCCGTGCTTCTTACCACCCCGTTCCTGCATTATAATTACTTTCCCTGGTCGTGATACCATGGCTTTTGTGTTAATGCATACATGTCTCACGATTTTTAAGAAGAAAGTCTGACTTGTAAATTTGTGTGGATTTTTTTTTTCCTTATTTGATTCTCTCTACAGGGGGTGCAAAACGAAGCAAACCCACTTTTGTCAGCAATTTTTACCTTCTGGTTGAGCATATTCCAAAAATTCAATTAAATGGTATTAAAATAGTGATCTTTAAACATAAGTGACGAAAAAATGATTGCGCATATTTTGTCTCTGAGATATAGTAATTTATACATTTCATGTGCCAAACCTAATTGTCCACGGACAGCTTTATTCCAACTGCTTGACTGAGCTCCTGAGCTTGAATTGAAGACAAAAAAACACTACATTGGACTTAACATGTGGTCAACACTGATTTTGGTGACTTGTATTCAAATTAGCATAATAACACTATTCTTGTGATTTTTGTAAAGACTTTTTCACTATCTATGGAGTATTTACTTCACTTCATTATAAAAAAAACCCAGTTCAAATAAGTTAAAATTCCTGTCAAAAGTGGGTTTCCTTCTTTTTGCACCACTATGTAAAGCATTTTTATTTAAGCTTACTTTCACTTTTGTACCTAACCACTTACCGCTTGCGCAATAGCCTGAATTTCTTGCTGTTAAGAATTAATCGTGACTTTGTTTCTAAGCTCACTAACACACAAAAGCAAAAAAAACAAAAAGCCTTGCTTGATTTATTCCTGTATGATTTTGTGTTCAGGTTTCTCTTCCAGTAATATACAAATGTAGACGTTATGTGTTTTGATAAATGCGTTCAGCATCGCGTACTGGAAGCTTTGCGTTTCTGATCGTGTATGCGGAAAATAATGTACGCAGGCTTTAAAATGATAGAATCTGTGTACGCGATCTTAAATATGTTGACAAAAGTTATGTTTATTAAGTTCATCTCAAGTGTATTGATTATGGTTGTAGTTTATTTGGCCTGTTATAAAACTTCTTTTTGATCTTAAACATTTTGACATGTCTGAGAAATGAAGACGTTTTTACCGCCCACCCTTCATGTTAGCGGTACTAGTCTGTGAAAAAGCCATTGATACTATTTCATGCACGTATAGTGTGAAATACGCACGACTTATATTATTCTGAATATGCGCAAAGCCATATCGTCTTCGCATGAGTATCGGGCGTTGTCGGCATTGCCCAAAAATGTCTTTCTCAGTGGTCTGCCCCCCAACTCTCTCAAACAAACCATTGAGGGGGTACTTGTGCACGGAAGCCGTAACTTTGAACAAAGTGTGTTGACCTTTAAAGGTAATGGACACACCACTTGAAAACAAAACAAATTATTGTGCCGATGCAAGGAACAATTTTATACAATAAATCTGAAGCAGGTTGTACAAAACTAATTGCTTGCTTGATACACTTTTTGAGAAAACTGAAAATGCCTCTCAATTTTTCTTGTTGTAAAGTTTCCGTTGAAAGCCCTCCCCTCCAAAATGTTCATTATTGCATTTTGTTAAATGTACCCTCTTGTGGTATGATCCCAGGTTTGTCACTCTGAAATATATTTCTCCTTCTCGGATGTGTACATGTAACTAAACTAAAGTCTGTCAGTTGGGGGTGATATTTGAATAGAGCCTTTTTTTCTTGCGTTTGTTCGGTTGGAACCCATCATGAGGAACTGATCATTCCTCAAAAGCTGCATACGAGGCAGTGTTGATCAGTGCGCTGGAGAATAGGACCATCACAATTATGAAACAAAAAAACTACCGGTACAGTGATAGAAAATGTGGAAAAGTCTCACTAATAGCAAACAGGGTTGTTTATGCCCAAACTACCAGAATCAAAACCCTTCATGATGGTACATATGCATTGTGTACACGTAGATTGTCCTTTTGTTTGATCAGTCACAGACAGTCAAAAAAAGTCAATCCTGTTCCCCTGTATACCGATACCCTTTTTATTTCCCAGTTCGTTTTCATTCCACATTTAAAATCACAATTAGCCAAACGATGTTTCGTTTTTGAAATGAAGTGATATTACATGCACTGGTATGTTCAGACAAGTCTAATGACACTCCTGAAACGTTTCAGGGCGCCCCACTAAAGAATTTCAAGTCATTGCAGTTTTTCAGGTCACTCTCCGTATGCTCTCCCTTTATATACTGCTGAAAACTACATTTCGTTCATAAAAGAACATGACTTTGTTAAAAACAAATACAAGGCTTTTTGTAATTTGCAACGTCTTCAGCATTTTTATCCCCCTGGCTTTTAAGCCAAGAAAAGGGAACTTGTAATAGTGTATTCCTTCTGTGTGTCCGTGCGTTCCATTTTGGTTAGGTTAACTGTTTAGTGCTGTCATATGAAAAGTCAGACTTCAATCCCAAACTTGATGACAATAATCTTGGGGCGGGGGTCTTAAAGATGACGTGAGACATTTGAGGTCAAAGGTCATGTAGGGGTAAAATGAGGTCATTGTTCATTTGGTTAGGTACGCTGAAAAGTGTGCTTACTAACTGACTGTATACAAATACTGCCAGCATGCCAGGGGGATCGCGCAAGTTTAACTTGCAGAATTTTTTTTTTCATTTTGTGTGAAAAGTTTTTACTTGAAGTATGCACCATGCTTCGATGACAATGGAGTCACACACTACAATATCTGTATTTGGCTATGATATGTACGGTCTGTCATGCAAAGCAAATTCAAATTGCAAATTAACACTATTTAATTCAATGATGCCAATACTTTGTCAGTTGCAATTTACTAAAATCCTGCAATACTAAAAATCCTGCTGTTTCTTCATTTACGCTATTCTCTTCCATCCTTATTACTTTGTTTTCAATTCTTTTCTGTTTTTTATTTAAAGGAAAATTGGTCTTTATGATTTATTTTTTTTTCTGTATCTTTTGTAAATGTATCAAGTCATTGATGGTGTTTTATTCTTAGACGTTAACACAAGTTGAGAGTTGTTTTATTTGCATGGTTCTATTGATGAACAAATATTGAACTAACGACTGAAATAACAAACTGCAGTGTTCAATTTAAAACCTAGTGGTATCTAAATATTAAAACAATTGACAAATATTAAGCGGAACCCAAACACCCAAAAATGTATTGCATATTTAAAAAAATATGTATCACCAAAAATGATAATGACTGAAAAGCCAATTTCATAAGCTACTTTAAGATGAAAAAAAAAAATACTGAAATTGCTCAATCCGTTCAAAGTATATCACCATTTAAACACAATGACCCTAAAACCTCTTTCGTCCAAAAATGTGATTTCAAGAATCGCTGTCACAATTGTCTTAAAACATCAGCAGCGATAAAACCTCAGTTTAAATGTTCAAAACATTCAACAAAGTCCTTTTGAAGGCCCGTCATTAAAAAAAGAAGTGGATTTTATAAATCACATTGTTTGCCTAAGCAGGGTTGTTAATAAAGATATTGTGTACTACAATTATTGACAGTTGTTGAAACAAGTATTCTGTGTCATTTTCTGTGTTGTTCCAAACAGTCAGAATACAACAATAAATTGGGGTTTTTTTGGGGGGGGGGGGACGAAACAGGTTTTAGAGTCATTATGTTTAAGTGGCAGTATTATTTGAAGGGATTGAGCAATTTCAGTAATTTTTTTGTCTAAAAGTACCGATTCATGTAGTTTATTAAATTGGCTTTCCAGTCGTTATTATTTTTGGTGCTACATATTTTTTTAAAATATGAAATACATTTTTGGGGGTTTGGGTCCTGCTTTTTTTACTCACCCAGTACTGTACATGTAGATGTACATTAAGCAGTACCGTACAATGCACCTTACATAGTGCCATGCGTAAGGTTAAGCTGTTTTATAGTTCCTACAGGATTAGTTTTTTTGCAAGCAGTAACTAATTTGTCATACACATTTGTTGGCTCCCTTTTGCCCAGGCCTTTGCATGGTTCAGCGATTTACTGGTGGAGCATGCTGAAATCTTCTGGTCGCTGTTTGCTGTTGACATGGACAGCGCCCTGGAGGTCCAACCGCCCGATACGTGGGACAGTTTTCCCCTGTTCCAATTGCTCAATGACTACCTACGCTTGGACAGTGAGTGCTTTCGTTACCTTTTGTGAGAAGTCTTCATGTTTTGTCCAATAAACCCTGTATTCATTTTATCTGGACCGTGATACACCTTGACGATACAGGTTTGTGATCACAAAGCGCCCTCTACTGATCATACAAGGTTGGCGATACCTTAACTCTGTGGTGGCGACAGCACTGAAATTGTCAGTACATTTTAAAATAATGTTTAATTACTCCGTCATTTTGTTTTCCAAAAATTGCATACTCTACAAGTTCCGTATTGAGACATAGCTTTAACCCTGGTTGACTGAGGCAAATATCAGACCCAGGCCAATTCCCATAGGATTTGTATTGTCACGTATAGTATTGTAATTGTAGTGTATTGTAAGTATAGCCGCTGTTATCACAAGGCCCAGTCTTGAAGCCTGGAAATAGGTGGTCCTCATGCTTTTTAGCTACATGTACATGTATATATATGTAGCCTCAGGCTGTTATGGCTGTATTCTTTAGAACGAAAATACATTTGGGCTGAAGTGTGGTGGTGTTTGGATGCTAAAATGCTATTTAAGGGGATGTCATTTTAAGGTCATGTGATTTTGGTAATTTTTTTAATGTTGAATTGTGAGGCGTTCTGGGGAAATGAGACAGAACTGGACAGAGGTCAAAATGAGGGTTTGGGGGTAGTAGGAAAGAGGATAAAATTCTTCTTACAATACTGTTTGTTGCACTCCAATTGGACATTCTGTTGACAAGTTATGGGTGTTTGAAGTTCTCATTTATCGACATGTAAAAAAGTCAAATACTGAGACGAAGCTCTGTAAAGTTTCAAGTTTTGTATTCTGGAAAATGAAAGATGGCAATTATTTTTCCTGAAAACATTTTTATTCCACAATTTTTATACTATTTCTTTAAACTATGTGTAGTAGACATATCCAAGATTTCAAATATTAATCAGTCTGAAAATAAAAAAAAACAGCCCCATTCGGTTTTATATTTTTCCCCACTATGGCCTCTGCTGAGGTCCATCTCAATTTGCCAGAACGTCTGGCAATTTATATTTTAAAGATATTTTATCCAACTATTGTCAAGATACATGTACAGAGAGAACAATAATTGCTTACCTGAACATTCTGTCTGAGGAGGGTTAAAGGTTTAAGGGGTGCTTGATTGCTTTGCTTAACATTTACAAATTAATCGCAAAGTCCCATCCTTACACTGCAACACCAGTTAGCATCAGGTAGCATCAACAGTCCTTCTTTATTATAAAAGCATTCATGTGAGAGATGTCTTTTTTTTCCTTGCAGACAATCTGAATGGTGGGCGATTCCACCAGCATCTTCAGGACACATTTGCCCCCCAGGTGATTCGCTACGTGGATCTGATGGAGTCCTCCATTGCCCAGTCCATCCATCGTGGATTCGAGCGGGAAAAGTGGGAACCAAAGGGGTGAGTGCATTTAGGGAGGAGGTCAGGTCAGGTCGGCTTTTGTAAAGAGCGATCTGGTTGGTCAAAAGTTATGCCAGTTCATATTTGGAAGTGTTCATGAATTATTGATCCCATGATGTCTACTGTGGCTATTGTTACGGCAGTGGACCGTCTGATTCCCTGACCTGTCCCAGACGCTAATTTCGGGTGCAATTCAAAACATGACTCGGCAACTTTTGAATTGCAACCGGGATCCTAGAATATTGTTTTCTCGGAATATACAGCATTCACAGAGCTGAAACTTCATCAGGTTAGTTAAGCACTCGTCTTTAGATTTTGAGCACTTTTATTGCTTCGAACGAAAAGAAATGCACAAATGACAAATGACCTACCCCACCTTTAATAAATGATTATTTATAAAATGGAATTTGCGGGAATTTGTGGTTTTGCCCTTCACTGAAGTATGTCATTAACACTGTATACTCAGTGTTGTCCGGAGTGATTGTGAGAAAAACTCGATCAACCACAAAAATTTGCTTAGCACCAAAAAAGTCTGGCTTATAAAAGCAGGTTACCAGCCAAAACTCAACGTGATGTATATTGCTCATGATTTGTATTCAGGTGTTGTTTGCTTAGCACGAAAATCACATGGAGTTTTGGCTGGTAACCTGCTTTTATAAGTCTTTTTCTGGTGCTAAGCAAATTTTTTGTGCTAAGCAGCACCGTGAAATTGGGCCCTGTCCAGGTGCTTGCAAAAAAAGGAAAACCAATATTGAATGTTACCGTACATCCCCCTGACGCAAAATTCCATCCTTTGAGCAGTCGAAGTGAACGTTACCATAACTCAAATTTTTTATTTTTACAGTAACGGGACAGAAACCTCCGAGGACCTATTTTGGAAGTTGGACGCCTTGCAGACGTTCATCCGAGACCTTCACTGGCCCCAGGAGGAGTTTGCCAAGCACCTGGACCACCGCCTTAAGCTCATGGCTGCTGATATGATCGAGTCTTGCGTCAACAGGTTAGCCTGTGGTTGGGGGAAATAGTATACAAATATAACATGGTTTACTATACCTCATACAAAGAAGACTGACATGACTGATGTCTTTACTGATGTCCACCAATTTCATAAAAAATATGTCATAGTGTTTGCGCAAAATGTCCAATTTTTGACGTTGGATACTGAAAAGGCACTCACTTGCATTAATGGTCATTGTTACAAAATGCTTTTTCCAATGTTAAACTGCCAATGTACCAAGCTTTTTACACATTTTAGGTTTACATGGTGGACTTGAACAAATTATGAATGGTTTGGGGTAACACCATGTGATTGTTATCTTTCTTGAGTTCTGTGGTTCTGAGAAGAACCAGTTGTTTTAACTTGATGTTTCGAGTTGTGTCTCCCAACGATGAACAGATCACATTGTCAACTGTTGAGTTAAACAACTGGTTCTTCTCAAAGAAATACTGCTCAAGAGAAATAAAATTCACAAGGTGTTACCGCAAACCTTCCATACTTAAATTGTTTTGTTATGTTGTGCCTTTTGGGCCTTGCCAATAATTCCCATTTCATCGGGTGCCTGGAAGAACAATGAAGAAGGTCGTAAGGGCAAAACATGGGTCAAAAGGTCAAATTCAGATTTTCGGATAATCAACAGAGCTTGGAAATATCTTTGATTTGATATACATATTGTCTCAAGGGGCTACGTCATTATGACGTAATTAACAGTAAACAAAAGGCAATAGGACGTTAACGTGTAATACTAAGGTAACAAAAAATGTTTGAAGCGCGCTAACGTTCCACTCAAGTGGGTTCGCTAAGCCAATTTCCTTCCCGGCAAAAGGACGTAAGGATTTCACATGCCGCTTAAGCGTATGTTTAAGGATATGAAAGTTTCCGGTAAAAGGTTGTTAGCATAAAAATTGAAACAACTTCACAATTAAGTAATATTTTGACATAAAAATGCACATATTATTTTAATTATTAACGAATGTCATCGGTCAAAATTTCAACCTTATGTGATTTTTAACAAGAAATGGCAGCACAAAAACTTTCAACTCGATCAGGTCCAAAAGTGCTTTTTGCGTGCCTGGCCTGCTAATGTCCTCTTCCTTGTCACACAACGATTTGTTTTGACGTCCTTCTTCCTCAGGACAATGAAAGCATTTGAGGTTTGGAACAAGAAAGGTCGGATCAACTGTGATTACCGTGTGCCCTCTGAGTTGTGTGTCATGATGAACGTACTGACGGATGCTAAGGTCCAGTCAGCGAAGCTCTGCCCCGTCTCTAAGGACCAGGAGAATGTAAGCTGATTGGTTCATGATATGGCTATATATGAAATTTATTTACACTGGAACATACCGGTAGTTTGTACAAATATCCCTTGTAGACGCCAAAAAATTGGAATAAAGTAATTTTTTTCATGAAAACAAAACATACAAATTGAAAATTCATTAGAAAAGAAATTCCATTTTTGAACAGCCAGGGGTATGCTTCTTCAACCATTGCTAATTTGATAATGGCATGATGTTAAACATTAGTACTCATTATACAACACCTAAATAAATCCCCTGTCATCTGATTGGTGGATCGTTGATCACATGTCATTGAATTATTCGTCACAACGCACGGCACGCCACGCCACGCAGCGCACAGTTCAATGGAAGTTCTATTGCACGGTAAATAGAACTTCTATTACACGGTTTCAGTGCTGCCGGTGGTGGCGCTGTGACATGAATCTATTTTCCAAAAGGCGGATGTTACACGAGATTGAAACACAGTTTGTTCTCCTAACAGAAGATGAAATATCAGAACTTGTAGGTCAGCTGCTTACACAAAGAAGCAAAAAAAATATGCTGCCAAACGATTAGCCAAATGTGCAAAACATGCAGGCACATCTATTGAAGCATTATACTGATTCACAACTGAGCAACTTCTTGTTGTGATTTTACTCAGGATTAAAAAGAGGAAACGTGGCACACTATATCAGATGAGGATTTATTCAGGAGTTGTATAAAACAAATAATGAATGTTTCACATTCGTGCAATGGTAAGAATAATTTCATGAGGTGACATATGAAATGATTAAATCCATTCTGTCGAACTACAGACCTGTTGCACTGACATCCGTTCTGTGTAAAATTCTAGAGCGTGTTGTTGCGGCTGCCATAACAGATCACGTGGGTATGTTTGGGTTGTTGAACAGCAATCAACACGGCTTTACAAAACGCCGAAGCTGTGTTACCCAACTCGTCAATGTTATGCATCAATGGGCACTGACTCTTGATGTTCCACGCCCTCCCCGAATTGACGCCGTCTTCCTAGACATGTCAAAGGCATTTGACAGGATGCCACACCATATCCTGCTTAGTAAACTTTCATCGGTTTACAACATCCAGGGTGTGGTCTGGCGTTGGGTCAGATCATTTTTGACTGGCAGGAAGCAACTTGTTCTTTTCCAGGGTAGTGTTTCCTCATGGGTCAGTGTTTCATCTGGTGTTCCCCAAGGTAGCGTTCTTGGACCCACCTTATTCAACCTGTTTGTCAATAGCATTCCCGACTGTGTCTCCTCTAGCTGTGTTCTGTTCACTGACAATGCTTTGCTCTTCCGAGTCATCCGGTCGGTTGAGGATGAGTTCCAGCTGCAGAACGACTTAAATAATATGCAAGACTGGTGTTTAAATCATGACATGCTCTTCAATACAACCAAAACTAAGGTTATGCACGTCACCAGAAGCAAAAATATCCATCCTCCAGTTTACACACTTGGTGATGCTGCCCTGTCTACAGTTACCTCTATTCAATATTTAGGTGTCACTATTAGCTCCAATCTTCAATGGAATTCCCATATTGACTCACTTGTCTCACGTGCAAATCGCCTCCTGGGTTTCATCCGTACTATTGCTGGCGGAGCATCAACTCAAGCCATATTCTGCCTTTACAAATCTCTGATCCTTCCTATCCTGGAATATGGCATTCCAGCGTGGGGTACTCACACTCTCTCTCAACAGCAAAAGATTGAGCGCGTACAACGCACTGCCACCCGCATTGCTTTGAAACAAAGACGCGGTGAAATGCCATATGAGGATAGGTTGGGTCAGTTAAACTGGTCTTCTCTTTCATCTAGAAGAAATTACTTACTATGCTCTTTTGCTTTCAAATGTTTATCTGGTGTTTGCAGGTGCGAGTCGATCAACGACAATGTTCTCATAAATGCACGCCATCCAGAATCCCTTACCTTCCGTCATCTGCCTTCTCGTACACAAGCTTTATATCATTCTCCTACTCGTTATCTTCCAAGACTTTGGAACCAATTTCCACCCCATATCAGGGATTCTGCAGTACTGGACACTCTACCTGTTTTCCTTAGGAATCTTCGGCAATTACTTTTCTCAGACAACTGATTTCATTATCCTCATTAGTGTTTTCATATACGGTACTTGTTGCATTTAATTGGTGGGGACTTTCACATGACTTTCACATGATTTGGGCTTCATTGCATTAGTCTTCTTGCTTGCGTGTAATTTGTAACAGGGGTCAGTTTTCTTGTTGCTGTTTAATATTTTCATTTTTTTCTTGTACCTTGTTTTGTTCTTGTCTGCGTTTGTCTGCTTAATATGTGCGGGGTTACATACCTGTGGGTAATAGTAATTGAAATTAACTTTTGTGACCCCTGACCCACATATCGTCTTTTTATATATCGTCTTCGGATGTTTTCATTTCATATTTTGTGTTGTTTTTGTGGCCCCTACACTTACACTTACACTTATACAGTGTCGTCTTTTGTGTTTATTTTGTTTTATTTTGTATTTCGTAGCTTTCATACATTTTTGTTTAGTTTTTGTTTTTCATACCGTGTTTGTTCATTGTGCATTGTTTTGGTCGAATAGATAATAATAATAATAATAATAAATGTTCCATTCCACTCGGCTGGTGGAATGGAACATTCATCTGTCACCTCATGAAATTATTCTTACCATTGCACTCACAAACATTCATTATTAATTTATTTGTATACTGTAATGTGAGTGTGAGCCAGCCTTGAATTGATGAAGTCAGTAAACTTGTCATGTAACGCATTTTTACGTCTCATCGACAGCACCAGTACCACACCAAGATTGACGAAGTCGTGAGCAGACAGAGCCATAATTTGATTCAGAGCTTGGTGGTTAAACTCCGGCTCGTCATGGAGGGCATGCTGTCCAAGCTAGCTCGCTATGATGAAGGCACATTCATGGCTTCCATCCTGTCATTTACGGTACGTACCATGTACATAACCCAGGCAGCTGGGATTACAGTGAGGGCCAAAGAATTGCTGTCTTCGCAGAAAGTGGAATAGAAGTAACAAATTCCTTATTAAAAAAAAAGGAAATCAGCTATTTGGAGAGAACAGAAAATTTTGAAGGATAATCTACAGCTTGTGGTAGCTGTTTGTTTTATTCTTACCCAAATTGTTCAATCATTTTCAAACTCTAATTAGTCCTTTTTGAGTTGATATTCACTTTTGACATCACGACCCACATGGAAAAACAGGACACATTTTAACAGTTCTGGAGAGGATGGCTCATTCCTGAAGAAAATTGGAGCCAGGCCATCAGATCAGTGGCAATGCGGTGCTTCTCAAATTATTGATCACGTCATCACCTCTTGCCAAGTCTTCCATTCCCCCCATGGCTACAAAGTGAAAATGCCATGGAAATCCGTTCATGCAAACCAGAGATCAAACAGATTGTAAAAGGCTATGGGTTTTTTCACCCATTCCAGAGTGGTTTACTCAGTGATATCAGTGCATCAGAGTGGCGTGGGCCTTTTCACTCTGATGTAAAATACATTAACTGTGTAAATCCTGTGTACAAAATTTTTGTTGTTGAAAAGCTAATGCACTATACTCTCCAAATATGTATCGATATTTGCGAGGCATTTTTTTTTAAAAGCTTTGAAAAAGAGAGCGCTTTGAGGGTTGGTTTTTGTTTGAGACACCCTGTCTGAGTAGAATGCCACTGCATAATGCAGAAGTTGCTGGTTGGAATCCTGGTTGTCGACAAGTGTAATTATGTAACTTGTGCAAAATCCAGTTCAATATTTAGCCTGCTTCTCCTGACAGAATCCTGGTTCAGAAGTGGCCGACGACTACGCAAGCTTCGTCAGTGAGAATCTGGACGAGGTTCGAGAGTGCCTGCATGATGAGGAATTCATCTTTGCCCTTTTTGACGTGAGTCCGAAATTCTCAAATATAATTCCTTTCGTGTTGATTCAGTGATAGATAGTTAACATCTCAAAGCGAACATAGGACTGGCATCAACATTGCACCTGAATTGGTATAGTCTGGGGGCTATGGGGTGTCCCAGTGCCCACCCGCCCCCAAACCCACTGCCACCGATATTTTGTTGATTCTTGGCATGTCCAAAAAAGATGTTAACAGTGAAAATTTAGGGATGCACTCTCTCAGGAGGCCACTTATTGGAACCGTTTCTGATTGTGCAAAGATGCATTTTCTTAGCACTTGGGTTGGAAGGGTAAGAAACAAAACGCCATAACCTGAGCAGACCTTGACCGATCTTAATCAAACTTAGCACAACTAATCTTTATTTACAAAATAGATATACACGTCTGTTTTGAAAGTTATCCGAAATTTTCTCATATTTAGTTATTGCAGTTTACTGTTCATATTAAAAGCCACCAAATCCTTAAAAACCAACAAATTTATGATTATCCAAATATGTTTAATTAATTTGAGAGTTAGGTCTTGGCAATTCAGTAGACAACTAACATTGAAGGTGGTCTCCAATAAGAGTGCTCGCGGGCAGACTGTTATCGTAATCTTCTTCCTTATAAGTGCTGCCTGCATATGGTTGAAGATAAACACACTGCGTTTGCCGCATGCATTGTCTAAGGATAATTGTCTAGCATGCATTGTCTAGCAACAGAATCCAGTTACGTGACCAAAAAATTGTGCGTACGTTTTGTCCGTTTTTTCTAGTGGTGTGCATTTACGGGTAGAATGAGAACTGGTACCCAATTGAAGTAAAACATGGGAACCTGGGTACCCGTAGAGAAAGAAATCCAAACCAGAGAAATCCAACCCAAAATACAAATCCCGACAGTTGTCTGCAGGGCTTTACAGCTTTACGGTGTACCTGGTCTTCATTTCGAAAATTGTCTGAGAAGTAACTAAGTAATGTGTAAAGTTGGTTACGGGTACCCGATCCCATAATCTGGAACTGGTTTCTGTCATCAGCGGTCGGGTACCCGGTTCCGATGTACACCACTAGTTTTCTCAAATGTTTAGTAGCCACTGATCCTACGTACCTTGAACCATTTTGAGGTGTGTATTGTAAGTCTTTTTGTCTGGTGGTGTCTTGCAGGCCTTTTATACAGCCAACATGAATCTGCTGTGTGACTGGCTGTCAGACCGGATGGACCTGCAACTCCATGTGCACCAGCTCAGCACCCTGCTACGAGTTACCAATGTACGTACTACCAGCTAAACTTTGATAAAGGGACTGTGGGTTTGTGCATAAAGTCAGAGAATTCCATGTAGACAGTGGATCGCCTGGAACACTCTCCCAAGAGACATCCACGAATCTTCATCCCTACAGTGTTTTAAGTCAAATTTGAAGACTTTCTTATACACCAAAACCTTCTCGTGATTTGATTAATACTTCATTCATTGATTCGAACTTTTTTCCTCCATTTTTTTTTTTTCCTGATGTGCGCCTTGGGTGTCCTGTTTCTGGACAGATATGTTGTGCGATATAAATGTGTAATTATTATTATTAGTATTCGAATACAACATTAATTTCAGGGGAAGAAGTGCAACTGTTGGTCTCAAAGTGTTGGCTGCCCCCAGTTGTAGAAAAAAGGTTGCCGAGGGCTGCCAAGGGTTGTATTGTGAAGTATGACTTGGTAACAAGGGTTATATATACGTAGTCAGTCAATGTTTTACACTTGTTTAAGACAAAGGTTGGCTGTGTCAGCTGTAGCAAAGTGGCCCAATTTTGAGTCGTGCAAAGAAGGGTAAAACAGCAACAAGTATTCTTTTGGAATGCACAAATACCTATACGAATACTTTCATCAATTTATGTTCACAATATTGAATCACCCACTCTCATCCTAACCCCCTTTTTGGCACAGAAAATGTACAAGGATTTTGAGCTGCACGGCGTGTCCAGCAAGAGCCTGAACAGCAAGACGTACGAGGCCGTGCGTCACCGGCTACAGGTGGAGGAAGCCACCGCCTCGGTAACCCACGGCAACCTGGCCTTGACCAACGGCAGCACGGAGGACGAGGACGATGATGAGGAGGATTAAGGAGAACACTTCAAGAAAAAAACAAACCACCAAACCAAAAGCCATCCAGCAAACTAGGAGGCCATCGCCAAGATGAGGTAACCAGGTACTAATGGACGCTGCAAACTTTGGATTTGATAAACATTTTGCAAATTCTCTGGAACATTTCTAACTTAATGTGATTTTTGTTTTGGGGAGGGGGCAGTGTTTTTGTAGCCCATCACAAGTCCAGTCACAAGTCCAGTCACAAGTCCAGTCACAAGTCCAGTCACAAGTCCAGTCACAAGTCCAGTCACAAGTCCAGTCACAAGTCCAGTCACAAGTCCAGTCACAAGTCCAGTCACAAGTGCACGTAAATCTCAAGTCCTTTTACAATTCCTTAAAAAACTTAACAGGGGTATGTGCTCAGAAAGTTTCTCAGTTGTTGTCCCTTCTGTTCGCACCTTCACTGGAAGCATACGTATTGCAATCTCCCTCATCCATTCACTGTATCTGTTCCAAAGGCCAGTACTGTGAGATAGTCTTCTAGCTTTTTTCCTGGAACTGCTTCAGTTTGGAAATCCTGACCTGAATCCTGTTTTCTACCATCTACATGTATTAGCTATCCTGGCATGCTCAAAAGAAATGTGAATAGATATCTCTCTTTCTGTAACTTTATCCTCTATACTTTCTTTTGTAGCCCTCGCCTTGAGTGGCCTTCTGGCCTTGCAATAGGCGATTCCCATTCAAAATACAGGGGGGAGATAATTACTGGAAATAGCAATGACAAAGGAACGCTTTTTCACGGTATATTTGAATGGGTTGTGAGTCGACTGTGGACTAGAGGACTTGTGATGGACTTCTGAAAACTGGAGGGGGAGGGGGTAGTTTGTGCATACAATATCCCACAGGATGCTCATGTTGAGGCCGGTTCATACTCGGCGGAAAAGCAGTTGCAGTGCCGGACTTGAGATTGTTATATACTAACGGCAAGTGTTTGTACTGCGTTTGAGCAAAACCTGACTTTATAGTCAGGTAGTCTTTATTTTCCTGCATCATGAATGATCAGATCCCAATCACATCCCTGGGTACGAACTGGTGGTTTTTTTTAAGGGTTTCCATGGTAATGACAAGTTACTTTTCACTTAGTTATATGAAGCTTTTAGATTAAAGGGGGAAAAAAAAAAATCAAATTTACAGAAGTTTCAAAAATTCTAGATTAAACTGGAATAGTCAAGACGAATTTTAGTTGCAATTTCTGAACAAAAAACTCAACATGACATTGTCAAAGGGGATTTCACATTTTGCCTTGCAGGGGGAACGGAGAATGTCAAAAGATTTCTAACAATTCTGGGAACCAAAACCAGAAAATACAGTACTAAAGAATGCTGCGTTACTACCCAGAATAACGGCGTCATTGCAAGCTGTACAACACAAGATGCTAGTAGTTTTTGAGAAGAAAAAAAGCAAAAGTAATCACAGTAGTTGCATAAAACGCTGAGAAATGCTCCCTGCCCAAAGTTGCATGTAGTACTCTGAATTATTTGTAATGTAATCATAATTCACAGTACTATGTCAATGTACATTATGAAACCTGTTCCACTGAGAACAGAAAACAAAAGAGTACTACCTAGACGCCCATAGTTTCCTAGGCTCGCAAAAGCAAAAGCAATCCCAAACAAATCCATCGCTAGAAACCTGCCGTAGACAAACCTCAAAAGTTAAAGCGTACCATATGCATGTGCAGTGAGATACTGACGTGGTTGTATTTGGCGTGAGACCCTAGTTAGTCTTGATTCCAGGCTGCATACACAAAAGTCTTCCTATAGCCTTATTTTTAGTGTTACTCCTGAGCTAGCCTCCTCATCATCGCCCTCATCCTCTGCTGCTGTTGCCAAGGCCAGGCTGAATTGAAGACCACCACCAAAAATAGGAGGCTTTTGTTTGTATGCAGCCGCAGAGATTATGATGAATTTCTTTAGATATCTCTCGTTCGGTTGTTTTTCTTTCTGTTTGTCTTTTCTCACAAATCTGATTTGAAATACATGTAATAAGAAACCTGAGTCATTCAAGATTTTGATTGCGACATTTTTGCTAAGAAATCGTAAGGTTCATTTCAACCAAGTTGTCTGCTTTAATAATGACCTTAAAAGGACTGTTTGGAGTATTTAATTGGAATCATATTTTAAAAAGATCAATTGATTTTTGCACTGTATTTTATTTTATTTTTATTATTTATTTATTGTTTTGTGGAAGCTAAAACGGGCTACTTGGTAAAATACGTACTATTAAAATTGTATTTCTTTTACTTGTGACTTGTACTCAAGATAATTTGTGCGTAGTAATTAAGTACATGTATCCTGAGCAATAGATTCACTAAAGCAACTCTGCTGGGCCCATGTTTAACTTTGGCCTAGGTTCAACATTTGGCCCAGGTTCAACATTGGCCCAGGTTCAACATTGGCCCAGGTTCAGTCAGGTTTGGCCCAGGCCCATTTTTTTGGCCCAGGTTTAACATTAGCCAAGCTATAACTTTGGCCAGGTTCAACATTGGGCCCAGGTATATATTATTGGGCCCAGGTATATATTATTGGGCCCAGGTATATATTATTGGGCCCAGGTATAACATTGGGCCCAGGTTCAACATTGGGCCCAGGTTCAAGGATTTAGCCAGGTTAAACATTAATTTGGACCCAGGTTTGTCATTGGCTAAGGTTCAGCTTTGACCCATGTTCAACATTGGGCCCAGGTTCAACATTGGGCCCAGCCACCAGGATCAACCTTAGCTCTGGTTCAACTTTGACCCAGTTTCAACTTTGGCCCAGGTACAACATTGGGCCCAGGTGCAACATTTGTCCCCGACTAATAACATCAGGCATTCAGAAACGTGCCAAAAAAAGCTTGTGAGTTTATTTGCCAAAGTTGATCACTCATATGTGTCATTTTTTTTCCCCTGAATAATACTTCAGGCCATTAATCAGTTTTGTTCAAAAATATTTGGAGTACTTTGCTTTATGTCTGCATGGATATTTATAGGTATAATCCTGGCCAAATCTCACGGGGCCCCCAACCCCGGCCCCCGCTCAGTGTTGTCTCTCATGACGCGATATGTGCTCCATCAGCTGGAGAGAACAGCATTGACCGGTGGAGCGGGGGAGTGGGTGACCGTGGGAGGTTATTTCCAAGTGTCCAAACCGTTTTCGCCGGGATCGTAGAATAAAAAATAAGTCTGTAAATGTTTTGTCATTTATTCCAAACGATAGGTGTTCCATTCCAAAAATGTTGACGATTTCAGCTTAAATATTTTAAAGTATAATTTACAAGTACATTTAATTATTTATAGTATATGAAGTACATTATTTTATTTCAGTAACTATTGTTCGAAAAGCAATAGTTCAGTTTTTCTTCCAAGTCAATCAAGTAAAGTCTACAATTTTTTTTCCCCACAAGGTTCAGCACTATTCTTAAGGACATTTTTGGAAACTTCATCTTTTGTTTGCATTGAAGACAATACATTGACTTTTTGTCATTTCAAACCAGAGAGAAAGTCAAATTTGTAAATTTGATTAAATTCTGTTTTGGATAATATGTTTCTTCCAAGACTTAAAGTTAGGCATTTTGGGTTACCTAATAACATATTCTAGAAGATTGTTCAGTTGTGGTTTTTTTTGAAGAAAGGTGTCTGTCCACATTAAAATTATGTGCATGCATTGTAAATACCATTTATTGTTATATTAACCGAAAATCTTTCTTCTAAAATTCAGATTGTTTGATTCATAATTTTGGTAAAAGTCACTTTTCGACCAAAAAAAAAAATGGAACATATAAAAATCTGACAACTTACCTGGTTTTGTTTTGTAATATTTTCACAGAAATTGGTATAAATATAATCATCTAAAAATAACTATTTATTTGATCACGATCATGTGCAACTAATTTACATAATTTGAATCAACTGTGGCAATTATTGAAAGACAAGCTTGTTGATTCTATCATAATTTATTTGTTTAGATTTGTTCACGCCAGAAGTAAGCTGTGTATAGAATTATGTAAATGGATTATACAGAAGGTCATTAGTTTTTATTATAGCGTAACTAATTAAGTTGATATCTTTTTTTTACTTTGATGTTTTGGTTATGTTTCTTCTAAAATGGTGTATGTTAAATCTAGTCAATCA
Organism: Patiria pectinifera; assembly: GCA_029964075.1. Lineage (NCBI taxonomy): Eukaryota > Metazoa > Echinodermata > Asteroidea > Valvatida > Asterinidae > Patiria > Patiria pectinifera. The sequence continues at coordinate 22,696,971 of CM057149.1, read as the reverse complement.
TTAATTAGGCAGAAACAGAGAATAGTTTTGTGTTTCCTGAAAACATTGCCAAAACAAAGGTGGGTAGGTAGGTTTTTGTGTTTGTTTTTTTTTAACTTACGTTTGTACACAATATGTATGTGTGCATGTACATATTGGAGAACAACTGGACAAGTAGACATAAGGTACCTTTATTGCACACTGTCAAGTACCCTAGACTTGTATTTGAGTATTTTATTTTTTTATTTCCAAAAACATACATGTAAATGAATCAAACAATTCATCTGCCTACCCTTTCTTTTTGTACACCCTAAATTTAGGGTAGATCAGGTTATTGAAAATGCCGGAATTTTTTTATTTTTTATTTTGGCCTAATTTTTCAATATTCATCTATTATTCTCATGTGAACAAGAGAACATACTTGTCATTGATATAATTCTGTGGTCCAAATGGTTGTTGGTTTTCAACTCAAGGTCTTGCTGAGATATTAAAAAAAAAATTAAGCCTTTTTTTCAAGGCAATTCCCAAGATGTCTTATGGAAAAATTCTTGTCGTGGAATAATGTTGAAAATGTCGAATACAAGTGTTTTCATTGGTTTTCCTATTAGTATCCTTCACTGTCACATGATGAAAATGCCATGGCAACATTCCTGAATGCATGCAGATGTTAGTGTCAGAAGTGCACCGTTTGACCCCAAATTATTTATCTTATGCTGCTTGTTAAAAAAAATCCCTCAGTCTTTAATCTAGAAAACATTGTAGATCGTAGATGTGCTGTAAAGCATGTACTTGCATGGCTGTGTTGCAAAAAATATGTTGTAGTCTGTTCAATACAGGGTGAGTCAACAAACATGAAACCCAAATGGCGGGACCATTGTTTGAGTAAAGTTCTGCATGTAGCACTTTCAAAATCTAGGATACGAAAGTCCAATTCATAAGCTTTCTTTTAGTACAAGAATCATTCAAATCACTCATGTACTTTTTAAGTTACGGAATTTTAAACACAACCACCGTTTTAAAGTTCTGCCCACGGATCACAGAAAAGGTTTGCGTTCTTTCAGCAAAACGAAAACAATTCAGACATCCATATGTGATTTGTATTCGTTTTGCTGCAAGAACACTTACCTTCTTATGATCTGTGGACAGAACTTTAAAATGGTGTTTGTGTTTAAAATTCCGTAACTTGAAAAGTACATGGTTGATTTGAATGATTCTTGTACTAAAAGAAAGCTTGTGAATTGGGCTTTCATATCCTAGATTTTGAAAGTGCTACATGCAGGACTTCACTATAACAATGGTCCCGACATTTGGGTTTCGTGTTTTTTGACTCACCCTGCACAAAGGGAAACATATATGTAGATACTGTATTACGTACAGAGATTCTCGTTTACTTTGGATCAAAATATCGTGCAATAATGTATAGCAACTGGGTCGACAAACACAATGTATACATATTATACGTATAGTCTATAGATGAGTATATGAATTAAATGACATATTCTATTCATAATGGAGTTATTGGTAGCTTTTATTGGTATATTTTAAGAATTTTACAAACCAAAAAGGTAGAATTTTATGGGTCGTGTCTAGAAAAATTATCCTCTGTTGTTGTCTGTATTACACCACTAGACTTTTTGTAACCAGAGAAAAAGGTCCCCTTTTTATCCAAGTGATGGACTTGAATTTGATTTGTGACATTCCTGTCCCTTTGTGAAAGTGGTGATGAAGGGGTTGATACATGTAATAGCATGGATGGAATGAACTGATCATAATCCGAACGTCAGAAACCGAGGTGTCTTGTGCTATTGAAATATGTACATTTATGTATCACTACCGACAGATTGGAGTTGCCTACTTTTTGTGATTATCGGGCTGGCTTTGCACTGTTACTGAGATGCTCCATGCATTGGCTTGCTCTAGTATTCCACACAGTGCACTTTCCTTTAAAGCGATGTGTCTAGAGCTTACAACACGCATTTGTGATGGGTGCCCAGGCATGGAACGTACCAGTAAAAAGTGAACTAAGCGTGTATATTCAATATCAAATTAGTTTTCATGTATAGTGTTAAACTACTTCCATAACAGATTTCTAGGAAGGGTGAAGTATGCAGCAGGACACAGTATGACCATTATATTTGTAAAGCTTTCTTTGAATGAAGTCTTGTAGGTTTTGGATATGTATACATTCGTTAACACAGGTTCATCTTAAGTGCATAGCAGAGAGTTACTTGGAGATTTGTTTTTTACACATTTTTTATATTTGACCGAGGCACAGCAAATATGCAACGGCATTCAAAGATTGGAAATGCAAAATACCGGAAATGTTTCATTTCAAGGTTGTTCGAGTCGAGGACAACAAAACGTACTTGTTACCCTGGTTATAGTGGCAGTAGAAATATGACTCCAACTTCCCTGAGACACGGTTTAATTTTGAACAGAATCAGACAATTTAAAAAAAATAAAGCCTATCAAAAATCAGAAATGTTCTTTGCCCAGGGGCCAAGTTTATGGAGCTTTGTGAATGGTGAGCAGAGAAGCTTTGCTTAAAAAAAATTGCGCTAACTTGGAAGCTAATTTGACAGCCTTGTTATGGTCACACTTGTGTGTGCCTTGAGATTTCGATGGTTGCTTGACTAGACTTTGCAGCGCTATCTGCTTATAGCCTTCACAAAAAAAATGAAGGGTTTTTGAGCAGAGAACCATAATGCTTGCCAATGTGATGAAATCGGTTCAGAACAAGAGGATCCTATGGAATATGCCTGCTGTGGGATGTCAGATCTTGGGGACATTTTGTGGCGCTGCTTAACAGTTTGTAACCTGCTTAACAGAGAATTGTGCTGACACTAGACTGTGTATGCATGTACATGTATTCATTTCACGGTGTAGACATGCTTACTGTTGCATCACTATTTTGAAGCAAATTATTACTCTGGAGTTAGCATGATCGTTTCTGTACATATTGCTTACTGTATGAATGGATGAAGATTTTTGGATGCAGAAAATGATGTGCTTTGCAAGTTTGCAGTGCCATGAAATTTTGGCCCTTTGTAAGAGATACATGTACTGGGGCTAAGTGTTCAAGGCAATTGTATTACCATGATGGTGTGATTTGTCCCAAAAAAAGGGACCGTTTCAGCCTGTTGCACAGAAACAAGACTACCCCAGATTCCTCTGATCATAATCGTTACACGAGTTGCGGAGTGTGAATATTTCCACATTTTGAGTTGGGTCCACATTTCAAGTGATTTCTTTATTACAAGATGCTTTTAAAGTCTGTATAATTTATAAGCCCATGCGTAGCTTGGATGTTATTTCCTACCAATTCCATTGTTTTGTGTAGTGGTTGGTTAGCATCATTTCCCTGGTATTTTAATAAATGTCGAAGAAAATAAAACGGTCCGATGGTTGTACAGTGTTTTGCTTGACTTAATGGCTTCTTATTCACTCCAAGACCACCAGATAATTAAAAAAGGAGTTGGTAACAGACGTACATATATCAAACAAAAAAATTCATAAAATGACTCTATATTTAAAAAAGGAGTTGGTAACAGACGTACATATATCAAACAAAAAAATTCATACAATTACTCTATCAAGTTCATTTATCAACAGTGAACCTTTATTGAAATAGCTTTGAATATGTGATATAAAAATCTATCACATCCATTCCTACAATACAGACAAGTACTGTTTACACCCAGTACTCTGAATATGGTACGTCAATCCAATGCAAAAAAATAAATAACCATCAAACTTTACAATTGTTGAATAAGATACTAGTGTCTAATATAAAGCAAATGATTCCTAAAATTCTGCACGATGCTAGCTTAACACGTATCCACTGCCGGCCATATCCGAGGGGCGCTGATGACTGGTATTTCTTTGACAATGTTATGGAAGGAAACACAAAGCATTCTGGGTAATGATCTATACATATATCTTCCACGCAAATGCGAAAATGTCAACCCCAGTTTACTTATGGAACAAAATCTATCCAATGAGGGTTCAAGGCTGAAATCTTTGGTGGGGTAATAGAGAGGTTTCACATCCGTACGTATACACATACATTTAACCAACTGTTATACAACCATTCCGTTGTTAAATGTAGCACCGCGTATGCACACATGTTTACGTTACATACCTTTAGTGGACATTCTTTTGTTTTCGTGTAGATTAAGAAAAACCTCTGAAAAACCTCCTTTTACTTACACTGTGGAAACTCTTTCAACCCAATTTTTTTTCTATGATTCACTTAAGTGTTTCTCTTCATTTTGATAAACCTAACCCTAAAATGCCTTTAAACCTGTTTTCCAGAGAGAAGGAAACATTGTGTGGATGTGGGCAAGTCCACAAAACTTCGCTACCTGGTTTATGTGGACATATCTTTTGTTTGGAATCCACACAGTGAATATATGTATAATACTTGTGCATTTCGGTGTTGGAACTAAGCAGTAATCCAACATGGCAGCCTCCCAAAAAAGCCCCATATATGCAGCTAATCATGCATTGCGACACATATATGCTCAGCAATTCATACTCTTTCAATCAAATCAAACATGATTAAATAAATTATCACAAAAGAGGGTGAACACCCACAATTTAGTATGTGTTTCAAAGTTTCACACCAACGCAGAGTGCACAATACACATGTATCCATGTTGTGTACATGCACAACAGCAAGTTGCATGTGATGTGATAAGACCAACTGCATACGTGTATGTCGGTTACACCTCTACGTTCCGACACCCCTATGTTTCGACTGCACATATTCCTATTCCTAACCATAACCCTAACCCTAACCGTGAGTAACACAATCTTATGTGCGGTTTGTCGGAACATAGGGGTGTCGGAACATAGAGCACAGTCACCTGTACGTTCACTTGCAAAACCTCTGGAGTGTGTATAAAAGCGTTTCTGCGAGCCAAAGTTGACAAACCAATGAGGAAAGGATGCCAACACTTTTTCACTTTCAGTCTAATAGTTAACTCCTCGTGTAAATTGAAATACAATGCTTAGAAATACCATGCTTACCGAATACAATGCTTACAAAAACACAACAATACACATTTTCCATAATTCATAAATTACCATTTGTACTTTTTTTATGCAGCACTCGACTAATTTAAAACTCAAAGATAAAAATCTGAATAAACTCTTTAACATGTATGTTCATATGTTCATAAAGATTTAAAGTCACAATATTTGTTAGATACTTCAAAGGGCAAACTAAAGCTACATTGACACTTCCTTCGAATGGTGAGCCAATTTGTGACGGCTAAATTAATACAAACCAAGTTGCAATCACCTACATGTTGCGGTGACAATGCTGACATTCAAAGTGAAAAGACAAAATGCTCTGTGATGTGCATCGCCCATTAGCCCATGCAGCGCCCCAAACCACCCTGTCTATTACTCAACGTAGTGCCCCAAACTGACCAAGCACTCGATGGTGTTATGAATTCTTCAGTGAATAAATAAGGGAATAAATGTGTGCTTGGCCAGTTTTAAACATTGATGTTTAAGACCGGTTTGGAGTCTTGATGCTGATATTGACCCGAGCCAAAGCCGAGGTATCAGTATCCAGACTGGTATTTATAAATACCTTTTCGATCAAACGGTCAAAACAAGTCAAAAATTATAAATTTCCAGCGATTTTGTTCAAGTTTACTTCATATTATTTGAAACAGCCCTCTAGCTATGTTATGGTATGTGCCTCTCGCAAGTTGTCGTAAACAACTCCTTATATGGATATTGGTGTGCGTGTTGCGCGTACTGCGTGATGTGGCGCAGAACGCAGCTGTGCCGGTGTAGTGTGAGTTTAGGACTGTGAAATAATGCACTCATTGGTAGTATTGCATATGCCTAAACCAAGGAAGATGAACGTTCAACCAATAAAAGGGTGAAAGGGATCGGATTTTATAGGAGTCTAAATTTCATGTGACACTAGACTGGAAAAATGTTTAAGACCAGCCAGCCGGTGTTTAATGTGACAGGTTTACAACCAATAGGAATGGGTGAACTTTCTTAGGTATTAAGGAATACAATGTAATACAATGTAGGTATAGGTGCTTATGGTTCCAAATGTTTATCATGCACTGTAAAATACTGGGAAAAACAGAATAAAATTGTTTCGCCTTTCAGCAGCTGATATGTATCATACATAGCAGCTGCTGAAAGGTAAAAACAATTTTATTTTGTTTTTCAAGGTCACAAACTGGCTATTACATTAAACACATTTTAACTTCCCTACTGATTTTTTCTACAGTCACATTTGCATTCAGGCAAAGTATCCAATGAGCTTAATACAGTACAACACAAGCACAACTGTTAACAATGCATTATTATTGATAACACACAAAATGTAATATGGAGGGATTTTGATCCAAAGTAAACGTGAAGGGCAAAACCTTATTTGATTTACATGTACATCACCCCGACGCAAAAAAAATTCCATCTTTACAAGTCTCACTGACAACTTCCTTTATGCAAATATAAGTAAAAACCTCAGCCTATTATAGGCTTACAACCCGTTGGTTCTGGCAAGAATCCAAGGAAACAAAAGGATTAAACCGTCTAAAACATTTCGCAAGTTGACAAATAAACACATTTCAGTACAAAAAACTTAATACTTAATACTCAAAAGTTTAGTAATAAGCACAAAACATCATCATGCACCCTGGTATTTCTCAAACTATAAGAACTATTTGGATGTACAACGGGAAATTGTGGAAACAAAGTACACATGACTATTGCAATATTAAATCACATCAATTTAAGTCCAAAAACACCAAATATAAAACTTTTTAAATGACCATGTTTTAAGGCTGGACAAAAAGCAATTTGGAATATCTTCATATTACACCGAGTCAACAAAGTGTGATATACGATACCGTGCTTTGTAGTTTACAGCAAACGACATCCACACACGAAACAATATGTACCCACAGGCACACTTTTTTGAACCACTTTCCAGGATTAATTTCACAGGGTATTGACCTATCGCAGTACAACACCGGTAGAATCGCATCAGCGCAGCTTGTGAAATATTGTCCAATTACATGATATACAAATGGATGCGGAACGCGCAAAATCTGAGACAAACAAAACTTAGTGTACAAAAGTCCATAGGGTTGCCTAAGGGGCGTGGTTAACTCGCAAACGGCGATAGGTCAATTTGGTACCAGCCCTATCGTCACCATGAGCAAGGTTGTTCTCATTAAACCAATAGGTGCCTTTCCGGGGAAGTACCAATGTTTCTATGTGCTTTTAACAGAGGGCCAGTATATGCAATCATATAAACATGAAGTAGACAAGTTGCCTCAGTCAAACACATACTTAGTAGTGCCCTTTCTATTGCACCCCTACTAGTACACCTATATGTAGATACTGTTGGAACTAATAAAGCATACAATTGTGGAACTATATAATGGCAAGTTCTGGGTTCCCACAATGTACAAAGTAGAATACAGTCCTACGTCACTTCTAACAGTGAGGGAATAATTTCAGATAATGGTCTAAACAGGAAGACTGCAAACGCACAAACAAGCCCCATTCACACTACAAGTATTTCCCGGGGAATCCCCGGGGAATTCCCCGGGGATTTTTGGCCGGTCTGTTCATACTACCAACGATACTCCCGGGACATAGCTTTTCCTCGGGAAATAATTAACCCTGCTTGGGAGTAGGGTTAAGGGAGAAAATTCCGGAGTTGTGTGGAAAAAAGCGGGATTGAACTGACCCCACCCTGTTTGTGTGATTTGTAAGGACCTACAGAGACTCGGACACATCACAATGATGATGAGGTCTCTCCTTCTGGCAGCAAGGAGTTGTGCTCCTGTACGCTACCAATTTCCGGCCCTCGCTCCCCGTTGACGGCTTGCTGACCTGTGGATGACCCTTGACCTTGTTCGGTTGACCTTTCCCCACCGGCAGCTCCTTCCGGCGACCCGTCCAACAGTGGGGAGCTGGTCGTTTCTTGCATCTCCGTGACAGTCGGGGGCATGTCTAAGGATCTGTGCCGTCCTCGCGCGGAGGAAGACTGCAGAACGTGGATGTACGGCGGCGGGTCAGTCTGGGCTATGACGATGCTTTCATACGACGGTGGAGGTTGCTCTGAGCAAGCATGAGTGGGCCCTGGGTGGGAGTGATGCCTGCGGAGTTTACGTCGATGGTTGCGGACCACCACATTATAAGGAGGTGGTTCGTCAGTGTACATGCTTCCTGTACTCATGCGCGACAGACTCCTGCTCACTGTGGAGGGATAGTCTGATGAAACTGCAAGAAAAAGTCCAACAACAACACACTTACTTTTTACAAACAAGGGCTTCTTTTCACACAAATCAGATTTGATTAACCCTCCTACTGATAGAACTGTCACAAATCATCAACAAATCCATCCACTTCCTCTCCCATAGCATGTACAGGCTGGTGACCAACTGACAGAACCCCCATAGATTCAACCACATAACTGTCAATTGCATTCTGCAATTCATTTCACAAAACATGTCGTAAGTGCAATGCATCGTAGATGTATTTATAGCACAACACGGTGACTGTTGTGTTTATTCAACCTACAGTACAGTCATCTGATACTCAGCGAAGAGTTGTCAGATCTCCTCTCTTTGAAATTTCAACTGCAATATTTCAGGCGCATTCATATTTACTTCATAAAGGTGCGTGCTTCGATGCATTTTCCATTTACATCTTCACACACATTGTCTCAGTATTTTATGGTCTTGTTTATGTAATTTTTATGACATGAAACTGGGGAAGAAAAGGAAGCTTCTTTTTTTTGCGATTGCCACTAGACCCGTCATTACTTGCGACATGTTTTAAGCCGTTATCAAGGAACACATTGAAAGTTTTGTGAAATGGATCATACGACGCAAGTTGCAATGTTTTATGCGTCACAGCACTTCGTGACATCAAGTGCAGGTACGTATTCATTGGAATACTTTTTTTAGAGAAAAAATTGGCATCTTTCCTTTTCACGAATACAAAACTCAAAACTTAAACAGGTCTACAGGGTGAGTCAAAAAAGCGAAACCAAAATGTCAGGACCATTGTTTCAGTGAAGTTTTGTATGTAACACTTTCAAAATCTAGGATATGAAAGCCCACTCCATTAGCTTTTTTTTTAGTACAAGAATCATTCAAATCACTAATGTACTAAGTTACGGAATTATAAACACAACCACCGTTTTATTAAAGTTCTGTCCACGGATCACAAAAAAGGTATGCATTTTTTCAGCAAAATGAAAACAATTCACACACTTCCCCATGTGATATGTTTTCGCTTTGCTGAAAGAACACTTACCTTCTTGTGATCCGTGGACAGAACTTCAAAACGGTGGTTGTGTTTAAAATTTCGTAACTCGAAAAGTACATGAGTGATTTGAACGATTCTTGTACTAAAAGAAAGCTTATGAATTGGGCTTTCATATCCTACATTTTAAAAGTGCTACCTGCATAACTTCACTAAAACAAGAGTCCCGATATTTGGGTTCCGCTGTTTTTTTACTCACCCTGTATTCCTCAGTATTCAATTTTTTGAAATGTCGACAAATGAAAACTTTTAACTTGTCAACAGAATGTCCGATTGAAATGCAACAAACAGTAATGTAAAGGGAATTTACTATCTTTCCTAGTACCCACGCATCCTCATTTTGACCAGGCCCAGTCCTGTTTTGCTTTGCCAGAACACCTCACAAAGATCACCTACCTGAGCTGCTTTCTCGGTATCTCTGACTGAAGACCTCTGGGTAGCGTCTGGTGTAGAGTGGGTTGCGACACTGTCTCATTCTGCAGCAGACCCAGACGGTGAGGAGCAGTAGAGCCACTGGTATGACCGTGATCAAGGTGTAGGTCAGACTGCTGTGGAAGCCGTCATCCTCATAGGTTTCTGTGTGCAAAGAAAAGAAACGCAGCGATGTTTGGTTGCTTTCTAAATCCTCTCTTAGGCCAAAAAAAAAATAGTCTGTCTCTGGTCAGACCGAAGTTCCGGAATTGATGCGGCGACGGGGTGTTTTTTTTTGGGGGGGGGGGCTTTTTTTTTTTTCAAGCTTGTATTGTACAGACAAGGTGGGTACTATTTTGCTTTTTTGTGTCCTCATTATACATTGGTGTCCTCCATAATTTGCCTTGGTGCCCTTTATCATTTGCCTTGGTGCAATTTCCCCATTCCTTGGTGCTCCTTGGTACAAAAAGTTGAGGAGGCGCGGTAATAGAGGGCGCTGTTGTAGCTTCCGTGTTAATTTGAAAAAAAAAAAAGGTTGACACGCATGATTAAAATCGACGCGCGCGCTGACCAGAGACCGAGTATTTTTTTTTTTGGCCTTAGGGGAACAGGATTGATTTTTGGACTGACTGTGACTTGCCTTGTGTAGAATGCCATGGTCCAAGTGTTTGATTCATGTACGATGGTATGTGGGTTCATACCCTGCCAGGAACATGGTGTAAGCGCCCTTGGAAAAGACACTTGAATACAATTGCCTCTCTCCACCCAGGAGTATGAATGAGTACCTGTGAGGGTAGAGGTTGAATGTACGCTGATATCAGCTGCCGTGTGGTCTTGTGGCCACTGAGTGGTCGACCACTAATAGAAGGATGGGGGTGTGGGGCGACTTGTCCTGGGATCAATTTCGCCAAAAAAATTATGAACAACAACAAAACAAACATGAAACAGCCATCAATTTAGTAGTTTTGATGCGTCTTGCTTAAGATTCGTTTGGTGAAATCAGTCTTAGGACGCGTCTTAGCTAAAAAATGAGTAGCAAGATAAGAGGAGTTTGGTGAAATCGGCCCCTGGGATCCCTGGGTCCTGGGCTACTTACCCACTAGCTTCTTTTCACAGTATGTGCCAATGTAATCGTCTGGACATCTACATTGGTACCTATCATGGGTACCCACACAACTGCCTCCATTCTGACAGTAGTACTGCGGGCAACCTGGCATCAACAACAAAATACATACAGGGTCACTGGAATGTAAAACAGACAAAGTACTGGTACTTCTAAATTATGTCTTACTATTAAAACCAAAGACAGGATGAAAGATGGTTGCACTGGCAAGCTTTGACAACTTCAATGAGTTCTTTAACCCTCCTTGTGAGCCAGAAAATGCAGCAAAAAATTCACCGCATACCATGAGCTACGTGCTGAGCAAACAGCCTTGAGAGACTTTTTGCTTAGCACGTATCTCTCGCGTGCGGCGGGTTTTAGTGCATCAAATAACCTGGATGGGCTGAGCTGAAGTTGACCCCATGCTGGAGCAGAACATTCATGAATTCATTGCTTGTATGCATGGCCGTCCAACCCAAAAAACCTCCTGTTTAATTCTACATTCTCCCCTAACAGGGACAGGACAAAAGTGGACTTCCAATTAATAGAATGAGCCAAATGCACAGTCATGAAGAACAGGGTTTGACTTTAGCGGTAGCCTGCTAGCCAAATGCTAGTCAGAACAGGGGTGGGCTAGTCAAACTATCCCTTAATAAGTAGCCCGGCTTGCGAGCCCAAAATTATTGGGTATGGCAAAGATGAAACTAAGGACAGGAAAAAATAAATCATTAAATCAATTCAGAGAGCAAACATGTATCAATTTGTGTCTAATTTTATTAACTGTTTAGGGTTAAATTATGTAATCTGTTTATTAAAAACAGAGACAAGATTGCCTCAGGATAAAGGTTTTATATGTTTGCACAATATTGTTTATGAGACACTCTATAAAAGAGAAACATGCGGGCTAGTGAAAATGTCCGCGGGCTAGTTAAGAGTTTGTTTCAGTAGCCCGGCTGGCTTGTAAAAAAAAAGTTAAGGTTGAACCCTAGAAAAACCAAGCTATTTACCCGAGTTATCTTGCTGGCAGCGTAGTCCTGAATAGGGCCGTTGGCAGTGGCAGTATCTTGTGGCCACTGAGTGGCCAAGGCATGTGCCACCATACATGCAGTAATCCTGAGGGCACACTGTAGAACAGGAAAAATTAAGAAGAGAGACTTATGCTATCGGTTTTCTTTTAGTACAAATGTTTCCACTATCATTACTGTAAGACTTAAAATTTACATTAAGCACAGCCAGAAATTAATTGGCTTCCAAAAAGTGGTGGGATAAATCGCAGATTGAAAAAATCCGGTCATCCTAAAATAATTTCGAAACCCAATAACGGTTATCAAATATCACTGGAGGCTCCCACTCAGCTCACAGTCATGCCAACAAAAAGTTACGAGAGAAGTGCCGCATGCAATGAACTCCACGATGATTGGGTATGGTTTGCGAGATTCATTTGACCACTGGGCCTTTACAAAACATGAATGGGAGCTCTCGCTCAGTTGAATGGGCAGACTATTCTTGAACCAAGAAGACGATTACTACCAGAGACCATGAAGCAAAGTGGGGGATGTCCCAGTTGTTTCTTCAGCCTGTGTCACAAGACACAGAAGCCGTCGTTTTTTTAAGGTTGGTTTCGAATATCTGGTTTCCAAAATCCAGACCGAACAGTGGAATTCAAACCAAATTTTAAACAAGTGTGAGCGCACAATAAGCTCTGGCGGAAAATGCAACGCCAATGGCACATATGGAACACCATGCATTTGGTCAATTTTCAAAACAAACAGACTATCCTACTGATTGACCTACCGACCGACCCCCAAGTGACATATAGAAGCTCCTGCCAAAGCTTAACAATCGCACCCCGCTGCCACCTTTTGGGGACATTTCCTCCTTCTGGATACCGTCCAACCACTATACAAAATGGCGTCCACCTTTTTCGAGGAAGATGTTGCACAGCGCAAGTGAAAGTCTTGCATGAATACGAGCAAAATGATGGCACATATGGAACACCATACTTTTGGTCAATTTTCGGGGACCAACGGACAGACAGACCGACCGACCACCAATGACATGTAGAAGCTCCTGCCAGAGCTAACAAATCTTGATTATAACCCCACCACTACTTCCAAATAATTCTAAACCCAGAGGTGCAGCCGTAGCTGGCGTTGAAGCCGTGGCTTGGAAAAAACCCCAACACAACGCTGTCAGCATTTCCTTGTTGGGTACCCCGTCTCTTTGCCTTCTTTCAACCTACCTTCCTCATCCAGGCACCTGTCCCCCGTGTAGTGAGGCTTGCATGTACAGCGTGGATAGCCAGCTGTTACCTGATGGCACTCCCCACCATTAGCACACCAATTATCTGGGCACAACCCTGCAAGCATTGGTAGAGAGCGAAAAGGCTTACTTTACATATGGACTGTTGAGGAAAATGCATAAAATGATGATACTCTTCAGCAATAGTTACTGAAGTCTTTGCAATCAAATTCTTTCGTAAAAAAAATTTGACGACCAGCCACAAGAATATGAGTATCTGTAATACTAAAGCACGGTTTACAGTCAGTCGTGCCATGGTTGCTCGACTGAAAGACTGACGCGCGATCATTTCAAACGCAGTTGATAGTCATTGCTGAAGCCGCAGCAGCTAGTCACTGAAGGACGCTTCAGGTTCAGTCATCAGCCCACCAAATAACACAATACCTGGAACTTGCCTAACAAAACGTTTCTCGTCCCCACCGCCTCAAATTAAGGATGAACTAACATTTTGTTTGATATTTTCAGTGTCATATTATTTGCATATTCATTATTCCTTACAGAGCAAGCAAGAATATACAGCATTCACTGAGCTAAAACGTCATCAGGTTAGTTGTCTTTAGATTTTGAGCACTTTTGTTGCTTTGAACGAAACAAATGCACAAATGGCATGTGATGTACTCTACCTTTATGATAAAATACTAAGGGGTCTGTGCACATGCAGAACAAACAAAATTGTGCACACGTTGTTTCATATGCACGTGAAGCAGTGCGTACGCACATTACGTTCCTCGCACGCAGCTCTGTCGATGTTTATCAAGCTTCATCTGCTGTTTATAGGGCTCACACAATGACGGCCATCTCTGTAGGAAAACTGCAACTGCGTATTTTACGCAATCAAGCACGCATTGCGGAGAGTTGAAATGATCCAAACACACGCGCTACGCCGCTTGTTGCTCGAAATGCGTTCGAAATACGACGCAGCCGATGCGCGTTATGCAAGTCAACGCTCAACATGCCGATGCACGTGGCTGGTCTGTAGGAAATGACATCATTTGAACGAGACCTATTTACAGGCCCAGCCCGAGGCTCTTACTTACCCAGACATGGTTTCTCATCAGAGTTGTCTCCACAATGGTCCACACCATCACACTCAAAGTAGCTGGAGATGCAACGATTGTTGGCGCACAAGAAGTCCGAGCACATGTCACTATTATCTGCTATATATTCAAAGGAAGAGAAGAGATCAGGTAAAACGGCAATTCCTTGATCAGTTTGGAGCATGTCAGAGAATTCATGTACTTTGAATTAACGCCTAAAAAAGAAACGCACTATATATATTTGCTCTGATTTTCCACAATCTTACTGCATTTCCCTTTAAATATAGTCTCCTGTGGGAACTTGCATTGGGCCCTGCTTCTGGCCAAGACTTAAAAGTTAGGTTCCCCATGCTATTTATATATTTTAATTTGTACCTAAGATGGGCGGACATTATTATAACGTGAGTTACCATAACGTGAGTTATTACTAACGTGAGTTACCAAAATATATCCCTCTAGAGATTTCATGATTGAAATGGAAGCATATGACATGTATGACTATACGCACTAATGCTGTCAAAGCACTCTGTCTAACAAAAATACGTGTCCGAAATCTGGGATGCGTTGCAGTTGCACATATACAATTGTACATGAATACACTTCATACCCAATTTCCGGACACCAACTCCTGTCTTAATTTTAATCCAAAGGAAATTTTACGATGAAGAAAATGGCCAGTGTTTTTATAAAATCAAACAGCCTGAACTACGGTTAGCATAACTGACTCATCAACCAAGAAATTCACTTCTTACTTGAGAAAGTCGCAAGGAAAAAATTCCGAAAGACAAGGGCACCATTCATGACAACACTTCAATCATGTCCATGATTCAACCGCCGTACCGTACGTGGGAAAAAATTTGACATTATCGTCTTTTTCTTCCAATAAATGCCAGTGAAATGTATCACTAATGCTCTCTTTGCCATCATCAAGATAATCTTCAGGATTTTTAGAGCATTGCCTCTTTAACAACCAAATCTGAAACATCCGAAAATCGCACATGTTGAATTCTATAATGTTGTCTATAAGAATACAATAATTGTTATATTTACCAGCGTCCAAATAGAATGTAAAGACTCCAGCTACTGTGATATTCTGGCCCAGTAGTTGGCCGGTGTGACAGCGTACATATAGCCCATTGCTGGTGGACGTGAGCTGTATGGCAGGGAAGTGGTAGCTACGATGCAGGGAGGCAACCTTGGCGGCTGAGGACGTGATGCCATCATGGATGTCTAGAGTGATGTCTATGTTCTCTGAGGTTAACAAAAGAAAAAGTAGATTTAATTATGTTTGTGTACAAACATGCGGCTGTTTCAGTAAGTTTGTTATTGTATGTTTATATGTCATGTAAGACTGATATGACATGTGGTAGAGTGATCAGGACCAACACAGTTCTGTAGATATTGGCCTTCAAAATATACACCTTTAATATGCCGTCACATATCACTAAATAACGTCATTGAGAGCTCACCTCAATTTTCATTTATAACACATCCTGATCTAGGTACATACCAACTTTCAACCCAATCGGACATGTTGTCCTGTAGATATAGGCCTTCGAAATATGTACTTTTAATGTGACATCAAGTGATGAGGTCACCGTAACGTCACTTAAAGTTTCATCTATAACACATCCCGGTCAAGGAACATCCAAAGTTTCACTGTTCGGCACACAGCGGCAGGTGCTGGTCTAAGCATGCGCCAAGTATAAAGGCAATCGGATTGATTTTAGTGGCCAAAGTGCCGGGGACAAAAAAACGTGTATGAATGCTATAGGCCAAAATGACTGGGGAAAAAAAAAAATACATAAAAATCTTAACAAAAACAAAGGTTGTTTCAGCTGGTTTCCGAAATGGCCAATAACTGAATGGTAGTTATGTAATATGCCCAAACTACAGGGCGAGTCAAAAAACAGGAAACCCAATTGATGCCCCTTATTTTTTTTTTAAAGAGGTTCTGTATGTAGCGCTTTCCAGATCTAGGATATGGAACCCCAATTAAATAGGCTTTCTTTCAGTGAAAGAATCATTCAAATTGCTCATGTACTTTTCCAGTTATAGAATTTTGAACACAAAAAACGTTTTTTAACCTTGTCCACAGACCACAAAAAAGGTAAGTGATATTTCAAAAGGTAAGTGATACATAAATGTATCTAAAAACACATCAAAACACTCTCATTACCATGATAACTGGCACTTATAACATTTATTTAAAAACCTGCTGCTTCCAATGTTAAAATAACATGCTTTACAATGTCAAGAGTTTACAGTCTTGCCCTGGCTTCTACTTGGCTACCCCAGAGACTACTCTGGGATTACTCTGATTGCATTTTCAGGATACGACACGGTTCTTTTTTAACTGAAGTACCTTAAATGTCATCCGTGGACAAGGTTAAAAAACATGGTGTTTGTATTCAAAACTGGAAAAGTACCTCCTTTGCATTATTGCATTTTTTTATAACTCACCCTGTAGCTTGGGTCTTAGGATCAATCTTAGAAGGGTCTAGGATCAATCTTAGAATGTGAACTTGTCTTTAAGTCCTAAGATGCATCGTAAGATAAGACAAGTTGTGTGAAACCAGTCCCTGGACACAGCATAGTTTTCACAGTAGAATTCCTCTTCAAATACATTACTGTGAGATGATCTGACGTACTTGATATGTAGATGGGATCCAGAGATAAGTAGACATGTTTCTTCTTTGGAGCTACAAAGAGCCACAAGATGTCGTGGGTGTCTGCCCGCCAGAGAGTGGTGGAGAACTGGCTGATATGATCCTCAAAGAAGGTAATGGTGTCCACTGGAGAAAGGAAATCAAACAACAAATTAAGCAGTAAGCACTTGTTTGACACGGTAGTACATAGTATTAATAAATACCTTGGTGAGTTGATAGCTTCTGATTGGTCGAGACTGATCACGTGGGGTTGTATCAACGGTGATATACAGACCGGCTTTAAGACAAGCGAATAATAGCCCCTGAACCAGCACTGATCCAGCATCATGTAAGCCAATGATTGGCCAAATACACAACAATGCTATTGTAGCTTGTAACACACATGTACGCGCGCATATGCGACAATCCTATCCAGTGAATCATTATTCAGTCTACTTCACAAGTGACTAGTCAGTCAGTAAGTCAGTCAGTCAGTCAGTCGGGGTGTCGGGGTGTCGGGGAGTCAGTGGGGAGTCAGCCAGTCAGGTACAATTAAGGACAATAGGCCGTCCCCTCTGGGACCCACTTTACCTCTGGGCTTGATAACAGGTTCGTTAGCTGACAGGAAGCGATAGTGAGCTCGGAAGACTGGGAACTGATAGGAGATACTCTGCAAGTGCTTGAAGTCAATACGTAAGGAATTGCCTGTTGACACGATCGCCCTTGGCCTCTTATTTGAAGCGAAGCACTGGTCCAGGGTAGGAGTAGGAGACTGGCCATCATAGACCTGAGTGTCAATCAAATGAATCAAAGTAACTGAACAACATTTTTCTAGGAAATGTGTGGAATGGCTTGTTTATAAATCAGTTTTATATACTCCGGGCAAATACCGTAGGATCATTTGCTATTATCCCAAAGTAACCCACCAAATTATGATCGAAAACCTTACTTGGATTCAAAATCGTGCTGGTACTAAAAACCTGTGGAAAAAACCTGTCATTTAGAAGAAAATACAGAGAAATAATGAGATATAGTGTTTCATGATCAAAAGGCTGTGCATGCCTTTTTCACTGTTTTCTCAGTAAGTGTAATATCCACTGATCTGAAACTTCAATAGCTTAAGTTTTGAACATTCTTCTTTGGATTTTGAGTGGTATTATTATTGAAAGTGATCAACCCTCCTGCTATTTAAGAGGTCAAAATCCATCCCCCATCCCCGATTTTGGTGGATTTGGGGGGGACTTGGTCCTGCAGGCCTGGTTTGACTAAATGATGGAGTATGATGGACTGGGGCCTAGAGGCCTAAAGCCAAACATGATTTGGAAGCAGTGTGATTGATGGATTTTGGCGGATGTGGTCTAATACTTGGTAAAAGAAGGCAGTTAGGGTCAAAGCATAGCTGTATATGTATGTACACACAGGTTAAAGGTAAAGTCTGTGCATGAGTGCATACGATTATGCTTCTACATGTAAGAATCCCGCTTGTGAGCCCACTAAGCCCACGCCCCATGCGACAGTGCCACAAATGCTCAGTAAACACGTTAGCAGACTATCACATGTGTTCACCTTGTGATCGTCAACTGCGCATGCATATTCCCGCTATTCGTGAATCCTCACATGTGTGCTTGTACATAGCAAAACTAGCAGCTGGCACGTGATGACAAATTGACCAGTCAAGAGTTTAGCCCTCGCTCATGAATATGCATGAGGTATGGTAATAGGGATTCGGGCGGGGCCAACGACTACTGACCTCTATGCTGTTTCTACTGTAGATCCTCATGCAAGAGAACGTGGTCCTGCTACCAAACATGAAGAAGTCGTCAAAGATGAGCTGGATTTTGCCGGCGTCGTCCAGATTGGTGATGGTGTAACTGCAGATGTAAGGCACGATTGTATCGGTGTAGTTGGCCGGTGTAAAGGCTGGGCCTGAGATACTCCTCAGCTGAATACTGGGCCAACCGGTGTACTGCTCTTGTGCACACTCTGCCAAAAAGAAAACATTTATAATACAGGCATATTTTTATAAGAAAAAACAACAGTGGTTTGAAACCGCCATTCATATACAATACCTGAGACAGTTTACCCCCATTCTTATTTGAGAGCACGTAGCGTGCGTGGTTTAAACCACCAGTAAAACACTGGTCAGTAATATTTTAAAACAGATGTGAGCACTCACATACTGCGCCCATGTGGTGTTGCACACACCAACGGCTTGAGAGCCACTGATATGATCTCCTTATAAGGAGAGGTGTCTACACACGCGCGCCGCATGCACCATAGACAATTTCCGGACATGGTGTAAAACGGTACAACAAAACTCAACGGAAGTTTTTTTACTTGTTGACTTACATAATTTTTAACCAAAAAGGTATGAATGGCACTAATAGTGTGATAAAGCAGTTCCAAACGTGATGTTCAAAGCTGGTTAGGAGCCTGGTCACCAACTTGCCAGAATTTTAAACCCAACCACCTTTTTCAAGTTCTGTCCACGGATCACAAAAAAGGTAAGTGTTCTTTCAGCAAAACGAAAACAAATCACATAGGGATGTGTGTGAATTATTTTCGTTTTGCTGAAAGAACGCACACCTTATTCTTGTGATCCATGGACAGAACTATAAAACTGAATTCGGGGGCCAATTCAAAACACGACTCGGCAACTTTTGAATTGAAATCAAGATCCTAGCATATTGTTTTCTTGTTAAATATACAGCATTCACTGAGCTAAAAGTTCATCAGGTTAGTTGTTAAGCACCCGTCTTTAGATTCTGAGCACTTTTGTTGCTTCAAACGAAAAAAATGCATTAATGACAATTCGTAACCTCTACCTTTCATTATATAAAATGTACTCAAAGAATGTCTTGTCTTGTTGTATACTTACGTGCAGGTCTGTCACAAGTTGGCCCTGTCCATTCTTGCTGGCAAAGACACTCAAAGTCACCTTCTCTGTTGATGCACATCCCCATGTTCTTGCATGGAGTGCTGGTACACTCATCCACATCTGAAGAATTCAAAAGTCATTCGGGGATCAAATGAAATTCCGACGAGACAAGGGGTGCTGTGGCCCAATGGTTGCGGTGTTCGACTTGTGTGCCGTGTGCCGTGGTACATGGGTACGAATCCTGACCGTAGGAACATGATGTTCGTGCTCTTGAGCAAGGCACATTATTGCTTCGTCCTTCGGATGGGACGTAAAGCCGTACGTCCCGTGTGTTGTGTAATGCACGTTAAAGAACCCAGTAACACTTATCTCTTAGAGAAGGGGTTTTACCCGGTGTGGGTGGTTCTGGCAGTGGCTGCAATATGCGCCGCAGCACCTTGTAAACCCTTATAAGGTGCAACATAATGGGTCTCATATTTCTCATAAACTTTATTTACCTTTCTTTAATACTAGACAATTTCCAGCGCCTGGTTTTAGGGTCATTGTGGGTCATTTTTGACTCGCCCTCTACATAATTTGATATTGAAAAATGATGGATAGAATTGTACCTAATTCACAGTTTCTGCCTGTCCACTCTGGAGGGCATGTACAACTGTAGCCGTTGAGTGCTTCAACGCACTTACTGCCATGCAGGCAGGGGTAACTTGCACACAGTAAATCTGCATGGAAATGGTGAAGAACAAGACATTTCACAACAAAATAGGAAAATTAGTTGATAGCGTGGCTATGATTATATGTCATGCTGTGTCATGAGTGAGACATGACGTATTGTACCATGT
Source organism: Patiria pectinifera (assembly GCA_029964075.1). Lineage (NCBI taxonomy): Eukaryota > Metazoa > Echinodermata > Asteroidea > Valvatida > Asterinidae > Patiria > Patiria pectinifera. Next base: position 22,676,452 of record CM057149.1, on the reverse strand, counting down.
GCTGTGTTAGGGCTGCAAGCACTGTCTTATTTGGTTACCCTAACAATCCCCATCCAGCCAAACTCAACACCATGGTTTGTTGGAATCCGTTGGAGTGAGTACTGCACTAGTAAATAGATTATGCTTTACATAGGGTTACACTACCAATCAGAGTCCAACAGTTTTTGTGTACAGTTTACCATACGGTGTTGGAATTTGCAGGAGTGAGGAAGGTTCCTAGTAAATAACTCAAGGGGGTTACGGTTAGTCAATCGAAGTGTCGATTATTTGGTTGCAATTACTGTCGATTATTTTGTGAAAATAAAGGCTTCTTTTCAGAAGTCGTAAGAGAACTGCCAAAGAAGTAGCCCTAGACAGTATGGCAATAAAATATCACCACGAATACGATGTGATGTATTTGGTGAAAATTCAAATACTAAAAAAGTGTGCCTGCCGGCCCACTTTTTTTAAAACCACTTGCTTTTACTGGTATTTTTTCCCCAAACGATACCCTTTTCTGCAGAATCATTTCACTGGGTATTTGGTACCTTCCCTATCTTTACCGTGAACCAGGTTTTTCTCACTGAATTGATAAGTTTGTTTTTCAGGTAATCTGCATTGTTCCTATGTGCCTTTAATTTTGACCTCAAGTTTGGCTGGCGAAATAACTTTGTTCTTTCAATTCTGCAGCAAAATTTGTTGACATCCACTTTGATAGTTTTCTTCCAAATTTTTTTCTGTTTGAAACAAGATACATTTTCTTAAATGGAAAATGACATGTACAGTATACTTGAAACAGGAAATTAGTGGGACTTCATTTTTTCTTAACCTTCAAAATTGTCTTCTTTCTTTGCTTAAACCCTCCCTCTCGTGCTGTCAAATTCAACACAGTTATCCCAGCAATCAAAATCAATCAAGTGACGTTTTACAAGTCAAGCTCCCAGCCTAAAATAAAGTGATCAACTGGTTATGACTGTTTATGTTACTTGATACAGTTTTGCCTTGACAGTACGTGATTGATAAGCCAGCTGTACATAGAAATGTACCAGTTACTTGCTTTATCTGCTGATGGAATTGGATTACTCATAGTGCTTGCTAGAAATATGATTGGACTGTTGGTGAATAGACTGTGTATAAAGGCATTGCGGGGGAAGAGGACTGATGTTCAACTGTCTGTGACTGTTCAGACAGCAGGAGCCTTAATGTGCAAACCTTTATCCTGTGAGTTCACCCTCCTCAGCATGACAAGCAGGATGATAACAAGGTGGGTGTCCATGGTAGTACCCAACCGTCTTACGGTGAGGGGGGAACTGTGGCCAAAAATCTGCCACTAAGTCATTCCTGCCTTTTCGAACGACACCGCACAGCTCAATCACTGCACTGCGCAGATCTTAGAACTAAAGAAAAACAACGAAAAGAGAACATCCCATAAAGAATGATTTTTTTTTAATAAATTTATCCCCAAATCTCAAAAACATGTATAAAGTCTCAGGCCTCAGGTCGACCCACGATTTGCTTGCGCCATGACGGAACCGTAGGCATCAAGCAGAAAAGTAATGCTCAGGTCACAAACTGAGAAATTGTGTGATGGTCAGAAACACGTCGCAGAAGTTGAAATTTTTCTACTCTTGAAACTGCGCTGAAGCACGCACCCGACGACTGTTTGTCGGCCAACTTCGGCTGCCGTTTTACCTCCGCCGTGATGCGAGTGAAGCCTCATACATGTAGTTAGTGCAGCAGTAGAGCATCAAACAGTCGTCGCGTGCGCGCTTCAGCGCCATGCCACACCGTGCCGTGCAGTTGGCAAGTGTGACTGCTGGTTCGCTGTGTGTGCATGGGTAATCGACAGCGCATTGCATTTTGTTTGTGCACAAATCTAGCTCAGGTCATCATCCTGACCACACAGTTGTCGGTTATGCCTCCTTTTTTCACTGCAATTGTAGGCTGAATCTTCATCGTCGATCGTTTTTCTTCAAGGACCTGTGCAGTGGTTATGCCAGGCAAGGTTTGGGTGAGTCCCAGTTGGAATTAGTGTGTTATGGGGACAATATGGCACATTTTCAAATTCATTTCTTGTACCTGCTAGTCCAAATGAAAACTTTCATCCAGCCCTAAAATGACAACCCAGTGATAAAATTTAGGGCTGAGGTAACTCCAGCTAAGTTCTTGGAGTAATATCATATCAATGAAGGTCATTCATTGCAAAAATAATGATAAGACATGAATCTGGAACTGAGAAACATTTCTAATTTTGTTAGGAAATACTTAGCAAATGTTCTGGACTCTCCATCATGTCCATAGACTTTGTACACAATCGTGGAAATAGCGTCAGGTTGCAACATTCCCAAAAAAGGTGTCATTATATTGAGAGAAGTCTGCTTTAGGTTGAAAAGGTCATTTTGAATAATAAAAGTACACCCTTGACTCTAATTTGATCGAAACTAAACAGGGGCCCTAGTCCCCTACACTACACGATCGCCTAGCCCTGGTGGACTCCCTTTCCTCCCTACGTTACGTTAGTCGTATTGCAATGAAGACTTCGTCCAACCTGGGCTACACGATCGCCGTGTAGGCCCCTACATGGAGTATTGAGAACATACGATACAGTTCCGCAAATTGCCATTGTATTGCCAGCGGTCATACTAAAAAGCGTCAACACAGCGTCAACACACTCCAAAGCGTCAACACAGCGTCAACACAGCGTCAACACATCCAAAATGCATTAAAAGTGACAAAAGCAGTATGTAACCCATATAGTATGGTCAGAAACAAGATTTTGGCTTAAAATCAATAGGTTAAACATCTGAAAATTGCGATTTTCAGTTCAAGAAAATTGGCTCTCCGTGCTGCTCCGAAATCGGCTGCCATGTTGCCTCAGTGGCAGTGAGGACCATACCATTATGCTAAAGGGTGATAGCGTTGTACAATAAACCAACAGAGAGGGCGCTGCCGGCCAATACCAAAAGATGTCCATTTCAATAAAGTAAATGAAACATAAACACAACTCACAAAATAATGATTTACCACTCCGATTCTTAGTCCTCACAGATCTGGTATCCCTCTGTTGTTTATGACAAGATAATGTCATTACCTACACACCCCTACTAAAAATGGTGTAGTCCAAGCTTTGTGCAAAGTCAAGATGGCGGACAACGGCCGTGCACGCGAAAGGTCATTTTTTTTCGCGTGAAAATACTATATTTTTAACAACGAAATGGAAACTCAAACCAATGGAAATTCTCTTTTATTCTATGCTTTACAATTATATACCAGTTTTGTTAATTCAGAATGTGTTTTGGATGTGTTGACGGTGTGTTGACGCTTCTGTCATGTGTTGACGCTGTGTTGACGGTGTGTTGACGCTTTTTAGTGCGACCCATTGCCAGGCATGAAAATAAACAAAAGAATAACCAAATCTTTTATTTAACGCAAATATAATGAATGTTTACTTCTCTAAGATAATGTTCATAACAAAGTTAAAGAAAGTCATTGATAACTTACGTATATTTACTTGAAATTGTAGCCCATCTAGTGATGATCTAATTCTAAACACTCCGAGTTCTAATGTGATAATGTTATACCGTATGCGTTATGAATATCTTAAACAGCGCCGCCAACGCCAACAAATCCGATAAAGTGACTAGTGGAGTACGAGCATTGATCTCCATATATACACTGTGTATATGGAGATCAATGAGTACGAGCCTCACGTTTACGAATTCTTGGCTTTGTTTCTGTCTAGGTTCGGATTCCAATTCATGATGATTCGGGTCCCCTGTCTTAACAAACTCCACTGAAAAATTTATCCATTTTCTGATATAGAGACATCAAATTCGATTACACAGGGCCAACGATTGGTGTAGTTTCATTGAGTTGTGACCTGGTAGGAAGGTTCGACTGGTGATGATGACGAATCGGAACAATCATGGAGGAGGAACAATGTACATAATTAAGCCGGAGTTTCGCGCGAGTCTAGTCACGCGGTCTGCCCAAACAGACGACTGTTCCGTGCACCCAACGTTTCTAATTGTGCCTAAACCAAAACTTTTTTTCAAGGGTTGCAGAATACAAGTTCGCCCATTCGTTAATTAAGTTAGTTGGGAGTTTAATGGAAATTTTGATAGTATAACTTCACCGGCTGTAGATATCGTTCAAAGTTCGACGTTCATGCTGTGTACCGTTAATTGAGAAGAAAACTCGCAGAGAATTATTCAGAGTTGTAATGACTCGAGTCAATGACTCGACTCGAGTCTGACTCGAGTCTGACTCGAGTCACAATTTTTGGTGACTCGACTCGAGTCCCTGAAGGTAAATGACTCGACTCGACTCGACTCGTGTCACTGCGAGCAAATGACTCGACTCGAGTAAAGGCTAATAAGACTCGAGTCCCAAAAATAAAAGCACAACTTTGCGAAAAGTATTTGCAATGACTTACGGTGCAAAATGTATTCTCACTTCGCTTTGCGAATTAGTCATGTATGAATATACGTGTCACAGACTCCCACCTCATGGTTCTAGAACGCACAAAATACTATCCAGGAACCAGATTTTTAAACACATTTTCTAATTCGCTGTTTCATCATTGGCTTTACGCGATTTCTTATAAAGCTCCTGGATTCGAACGCTGCCTATACTTATGGCCTCCTTTTATAAATTTTGGTATATAGTGTTCAAATATTCGTGACTCGAATTGACTCGAGCTAAATATTTGACTCGACTCGACCTTTGGACCTAATGACTCGACACGATTCGAGTCACTTCTTTAAAATGACTCAACCCGACTCGAGTCACAAAAATCAGTGACTCGTTACAACTCTGGAATTATTGCACGGAAAAAAAAATTAAGATGGAAACCAACTCCGAAGAAATCACACAAAACAAAAGAGTGATGAGGATCATCCCACCACCCAACAGGGTTTTTAAATTCTTGTTTTGTACACATTTTATTTACAGGCTCTAGGTTACGTCAACTGCAGCATTATGCAGTTTTGGGCACTAGTAAATGTAAAATGGAATCATTAAGAACACAAAATACTACAGCATAGGATTCAATAAGTAGATTTGTCAGGACAGTTAATATTCAAGTTAAATAAAAATCGGTCTATATTAAATCAAAACAACTCCTCCAAAGGAATTACTCATACTAAAAACAAAATTGATAACCCGTGGATATATCAATTAAAATACATCATAAATGTAGTGTGTATTTCTAGTGTTTCTTCGTTCTGAACATTTTCTTTCAATCAGAGAAATTCTACAGAGATAAAATCTTCAAAAGTTTATGAGAGATTGAACAGAGTAAATACATGTAGACTGTACTGACCATACCGTTTACTGTATAATGGGCTCATGCAATGGGTGACTGAGTAACGCAAACTTCTTGATTTGGTTGTATGGACACAGTAGCCGGTTTTCTTCAATATCTGATTTTGTGACTTGCCAAACCTCATAAAAACAACGCAGGGTGTATCACCACAATTTAGTTAAGATGAGAATGAAATTAATGGACAAACTGTGGAACAATAACCCTCGATTAAAACAATTATCCCATGCTGAACCCTTTTTTTTTCATGGGCCATTTCTGCGACATTTTTTGGGTTTTTGGTACATAGTCAATGATAAACACTCAATTTCAAAAAAATGGAGAAACACTCTGTATTTATCTCAACAATTTTTTTTCAAAGAAATTCATTAGGCTTGGGAAAATTATGAACAAAACCTCACACCACCATATGCGGAGAAAAAAATAATAGAATTTACTCTTTTATAACACACACATACAAAAAGTATTGGATTTTTGTGGCCATTACTCATTTTTGAACAAAATAAATGAACATTGTAAACATTTTGATAAAAAAAAATGGCTGGGATTAAATAACTTAATCAACAGAAGTTTGAAGTTTTGTTCAGTGTCAAAGGTGTGGAGACAGTACCACACGGTCCTATTTGACTTTGAAGTGAACTTGAGACTTTTCTTTCTTTGATCATTTTCCCCCTTGAGCGGAAAGGTTCTCTGCAAGTCACCGAAAACAGAACAAAGTTTAACCCCTGGTCTTAAAACAAAATGTGTATACTAGAGTGACTTGTGGGTCTTTGCACGAGAGGGATGCTAGTTGTTAGTCATGTCAACAATATTTACAAGATTGTGATATCCTGGCTTCAAGTTAATGGCATCTAGGTTTGTTATTGAGTCAGTAAATTGTCTTTACACTGCTTGTAAGCACCAGAAGCAATTTGGGATTGTGTTACTGCGTACTGAGTAATATGCACAACACTGATCACACACAAGCTTCAGTTTAATAACCGTACTTGTTCTCTTCTGAGTCCTAATCACCTAATGGAACAGAACAGGATAGTTTCCACAATCATGTTTTTCTCAAAAATTCGAAAGTGGTTATTTTTTGTACAATGACTTGATCCCCCAAATCCTAGCATTTCCTCACTAACAACTTTCTTCCTAATGTGTACAAAGCAAATTTTTGGGTGTTGAGGCAAATCTTGTTCTTAGGAATTCCAAAAGTAACCAACATTAATTCCAATATATTACCATACCAGTGTAAATAGTACAGCACAGGTCTCTGAATGCTCGTTTATTTTAACTCAACTGAATTGGCCAAAAATTGGTGAAAAAGTAGCTTGAACGTTTGATGTTAGATTTGTTGGACAAAAATTATCACACAACCAGATATGCTGTACTCTGTAATATCACTGTGGTGTATTCTGCGTATGGACTTTGTGCACATGTACCTCCTCAATGGTTACAATGGGAGGGTTGATGGAGAACACTGGGAGGGCCATTCAAACGTATTGCTGATAACGCTTGACGCTCACGCCATGGTGCTATGGTGTACATGTAGTCAAATTAATCGTGTGTACCTACTTCACGTCATATGCGCACGAACCACTGCGCTCTTGCATTACATACATCCAAGGATAGCAACACACCAAGAGAACAACAGATTCTTTGTTGTCCTCGAATGTATTGGTTGAACGCAAGTCTGTGTGCTTAGTCCAAGGGAGAGTCCTATAGCATAGGAACACAGGGAAACACAATGCCTTGTCCTCAGACGTAATGGTAAACTACGACTGTGCGCGCACGCGGTGTGTGTCCCTCCTACTCGGGCTCTTAAAAGTGGTAACAAAGCACCCTTTAAAACAGTACACGGTGTCCTTACATTTATACCAGGCATGCAACTGGGAATTTAGAAAAAATACGAGAAAACTCCAAACCAAACTAGAGTTTGTACAGTGTTTTTCAATTTGTAATGGTGTTCATGAGAAGTAAAAAAACAAGGAAATCAGCGGATCCGAGGAAAAGTTGCATGCCTGTTATACACACTGGCACAATACACTGACTGAAATGTACGACAGAATTATACCCATGTGCACAAACCATTGTATAGACCTTTATCATGCTGCCAGCATTTCAGTCATGTTTCTTGTATCCAATAACAATACCGAGTGATGTTTTTTGTGTGCAAAAATGAAACCAGACTATTTTTCCTTCCAGCTTCACTTTCGTTACGTTGATTTGAATGGGAAAAAAAATCAAGATGGCCGCATCATGATAATGGTCTATTGGATCTGGTGCCAACAAGCAGTGATTATACAATGTACTATCAAATCAAAAGTCATTAAAATTCAAAAACTGGACTAAACGCAACACAGATTCCAAAAACACTGGATCAACCTACAGTACTGATTATCAAATGGACCTCTGATTATACAAACTTGGTTTCAAACTGTACAACATTCAATGCCAAAAAATGTCCAAAACTACACAAGAAATATATTTTTTGTATGTATATCACAAATTAAAAAGAGTATTTCACTCGGGTACAAAAGTAAAGCAAAACAAGACAAAATTGTATTCACAGACAAATTATTTATAAACAAAATAAAGAACAATGAAATTAAGTTCATAGGAGTCGATTTATGCGCAAGGAATCTACGATACTATTTTACGGATAGCATCTATCAACTACATAGCATTTTTTTTTTACAACATACTCAAATGTACAGGCTTCATTTACATGACTGGCATTTAAAATGTCACGAGCATGTAAATTGAAATATATTTACATGGGCGTCCCTACCATGTACAAGTGGTTAAGAAGAACATTTCGGTTAAAGAGCAATCCCAAGGGCTAAATTATTATATAAAAACCTTGTTACCGCTCTCGCTAATTCAGTTCTGCCCTTTGTTAATCCATCATTATTTATAATAACAAAAATAGAAACAACCAAGATCTGACCTGAATGCATTTCTCTATTTACATTGCTTCATGATTTACATGAACAACTTTGTAACTATACAGGGTTTTAACACAGGCAATTTTTTTTGTCAATCACTTCAAATCTACCAACACCGTAAAACGAAGTCCCTAATTAAAACAAAAACCAAACTAAGCCAACACGGGACACACATGTGAGCAAGTGCTTTACCTTCTAACTCGGACCGGGTGGGGCTGTATTTCATATTTTTCTTCCTGAAGTTAACGATCTGTAACTACATGCATGTGTTTTAACGTCTAGGCATCTTTTCATTTGAAACATAAAACAATAAATTGGAGACATTCTCTGCTTTGCTTTAATCTTCTATATTCTAAGACTATAGTCAATTTCTCAAACAACAATCGTGGCAAAATGAATCTATAGTTCTCTGAGGTAATGTTTCACAGCTCCCATTATTTGGGTTAGGCAAACTCTCTGATGACCGTTGATTATTTTATCAGGAACACTGTGTCATCTATGGCTATTACTGTAAGGATTATGTAAACCTGAAAAAAAAGAGAAACTGCATTTCATTTGCTGACTATGCTGGTTGACTATCTTTCTTTGAACAGTGGATTTTAAACATGAACTCAATCTATCTTTTTTTTTTGTTGAAGCACAAAAATCCAAAAGCAAAAACAAAATTCATTTCCCCCCGCACAGGAAACATAAAGCAAATTTCAAAAACATCAACATACTAATGTTAGGTGGAACATAGAGCAAAACATGGGGAACACTCGGAAACAAACAATGAAACTTGACTTAACATGTTAGAAGGTTAGCAAACAAGCTCTTCACTTGAAATATGTATTACATGAAAGCGACGTCTTTTTTTTATTAACGGTTTAAGCTTTTAAACTCACAAAGTAACCACTCGTCACTTGTTGTAGTAGTTTCCTCTCCTCGGAGAGTAGCTGTTGGCATTTGTGGGGAAGGAAGGCTTGGAAGTCCGGCCATCAGCACCAAATGCACCTTTGGTCCCAACGTTGGGGTTCGATCCAAACTTGCTGCCTGCTTTAGGATACGGTTGCTGCTGTTGTTGCTGTGGTTGCACAGCAACTGCAGCAGGTTGGTAGCCCTGTTTTTGAGCCTGCGGATAGGGATTCTGATATCCTTGCTGTTGCTGCTGCTGCTGCTGCTGGTATTGTCCCTGCTGTGTCAAGGATTGCTGCTGGCCCTGGTAGTATTGTGGAAACTGCTGTTGAGCAGCGTGCGACTTCTGATGATTGTAATCGTACACTGGGTAGGATGTGCTGTAGCCTGACTGGTGTTGGGGCTGTGGGGGTTGCTGCTGCTGTTGCTGTTGCTGTTGTTGGGGCTGCGGATATTGCTGTGCTGGGTATGGCTGCTGGAAAGGTGCGTTCACACCAGCAGGGAGGTAAGGAGACGCTGCTTGAGCATTGAAAGCTTTTCCAAGCTGCTGTAATGACAAATTCAAAATACGTTTTATTTTGACTTGACGTACAAAAGGCATATTAATACAAACATGCACTCGGTATTGTGTAAACAAAAAAGAAATCAGTAGACGAAACTGTCCAGTTTAACACAACTACCAAATGTAAAATTTCTGTTTTCAACCGGATTGAAAAAAAAAAAAACCCAAAAAACTTACAAAACAGGAAGTCAACCGATCCAAGGAATTGTTCAATGCTGAAAACTTGCATGAACACAACCAGTTCATGTTTCTAATCAAGGAGGTTTTAACATTTCCCTATTTTCTTGGCTATTTTCCCTATCTACCACACTCATCTCTTGAGCAATTTTCCTGAGAGATGACATGACATGACCAGGGATGAGATTGCCAATTAACAAAAAGGTCGGACAATTTGATGGAAGGTCTGAAATATGATGCTTTTGGGTAACTTTCTATGCACAGGCGTACAATTTCTCAGATTCAAAAGGTCTGATATTGGTGCAAAGTTTATACACACCTGTGGGTAAATTCCTGCTGAGCCTGGAGTTCTCACAGGTGTGGTATTTGCTGCTGGGTTAGGCATTTTCACTGGGGTGGATTCTCCTGATATATCACCTGAAATAAAAATATACACATGGTGCTACAGCTGTACATGTGATGATTCTATTAATACACGGTCCTACAACTATTAACATAGATCAGGCATGCGTTCATTACGCCGGTCACTATGCAAAATCTTCTTTGAGTTGGGCATTGAGCGTCTCCATATTATTTCCAAGTTTATCTGCCACCAACCAAAATGATAATTAAATTTCTTTTTAATTTGGCAATTCTTTGTGAAGTGCGATTCGAAGCTCAGTCTCTCCAGCAAACTGCGCATACTGTGGACTTATCAAATCAATCTAGTTAAACCGCAACTACTATCTAATAGAAGTGTAGATCACATTCAGCGAAAAGCATCACATAAATCAGAGGGAGCCGTGTTCCCGTATTTTACGCACATGTAAGATACCAAATTTCTATCTAATATAGCAATCACTGTCATGTACTTCAATACTTACATAGCTAGATTGGATACATTGAGGAGGAAATCTACTAGCTACGCTCCTCATCAGGGACCAATTTGCTGAGCTCAGAAAACATTTGCTGAGCAATAACTGGTTACCAGCCAAAACATCATGCAATTTATGTTGTTTGTAACCGCTTCTCTGCTGATTTTCGCTTAGCAGAAAAATTTTGACTTACCAGACCGTGTATCCGTTTTGGTCTTGGGAGGTGGCGGTGGAGGTATCTGCAGGCGCAATCCTGGGTTAGGTCTCTTACTTGGAGGAGGGGGAGGCGGGTCAGGGGAGCGAGGCCTCTTGTGGGCCAGTGCCTCCTTGCGTTCTCTCTCTCGATTCTTCTCCTTCAGCTCTTTCCTCATCTTCTGCAAGGGGTCTTCGTCTGGAGTGTCCAGCCTGCTGGAACTCCTGATTTTAATCAAAACCAATTTTTATCAGCAATTTCGTCATAATCCATCAAAAATTCGCTCTTTATTAAAAGCCGTGGTAAAATAAATTCTCGGGAAGTTTGGTTTCCTGACTACTGAACTTGGTCTTAATTTTGAGAATTCCCCTACATTTATCTTACAGCTAGTGTTGTAGTCCAGTTCATTACATGTCCTCAGAAGTTATCCGCCTTAAAGTCAGGCTTCAAGTTGTTCGAAAGAACTGTGACAGAAACACTCCACTGTTACTTGTGACTGGACTTGCGACTGGACTTGTGAATGACTCTACTACACATGAAGGCAAGATATAACATTCATTCCCAGACAATGGGCTCTTATAATGAACACATAAATTTGACAATGGTTTGCTCGTGTTGTACCTAAAATACAATGTTGCAGACCTTTTGCCAAACAAAAATGAGCTACCTGTAATGGTCTGTACTTTGAAGGTGAGAAAAACAAAGCAAAATTGATTTGTCAACAGCTGCCTACCCTCTAGCATTAGACTAAAACAGAGCTGGTGAAATATGGGGAAATTAAAAAAAGAAATTCCACAGGAACTAAAAGCTAGACACTGACCATTTGGGTTCTTGTGCCGATTCCTCCTCAGGCGTCTTGTGCTTCTTTAAGAGGCTGGTCAGCGATGAGATTACCTGCTGGGCCTCCGTGGAAAGACTCAGACGCTCCCCAATCCCATTCTCTTTCTCCGTGGTGAACAAGGGCAGATTAGGCAACTGGGCGGTTGGGGTTGAGGCGTCGCTACCGCCGGCCTTGAGTGGGCTCTCCAGTGGTTTGGTCGGGGTGTTAGGGTTGGAGGTGGAGATGGGGCTCGGCAGAGGGGGCTTGAGTGGCACCAGGGGAGGTTTGGGGGCAACTGGGGTACACGGGGCGCTTGCTGGAGACTCCTTCTTGGCGGTTTTGCTATTGCCTAAATCGCTGCCCTTACGTTTCCGGTATTCCAATAAAGACACCTGCAAAGTGAATGGTATATCATGCCCTCATCAAACTCAACTATTTATAAGAAGTACGTTTTTAATAAACCCCAACCCAGGCGGTTTTGGAGGATTTTGGAGGATTTGTGGCTGTATGCCATTTTAGTGCCAGATGAATTGGGGGATGCATTGTGTCACGGTCTTAAGCTGCACCCTGTGTTGTTTATGCTTAGCCATGCATAAACTATGCTTAGATAATTCTAGATATCATCCCCACTGCTTCTATCTGTATCTGCAGGTGCGTGTTGCAGACACCAAAATTTGGCATACACACAACGGGAGAGAGAGGGTGCTTGATGGACATGATGGGGTGACTAAAGATTGAGAGAGAGGACTGTGGCTAATGAGGGATTTGAAGGTTTCCACCGAGTCAGCTTGCACTATTTTTTTCTTGCAGGTGGTTTCAGTCTATTAACAAAAATAATAAGGGGTTCTTATATAGCACTTTTAGATCAAAGCGCTTTACATCATTATTGTTGTTCTGTTGAAGGAGTATACCATCTGCACTGCTCCAGTGTTTGTAAAAGTGAGTCGGAGGATTTTGCAGAAATGAGGCAGTGGTCATCCCTCCTCTGAACAAATTCAAGATATAATGGATGATTTTGGAGGATTGAGGCTGAATCCAATTTTTATATGGTGGCAGTTGCAGGATTTTGTAGGATTGAGGATGGTTCCTAGCCAAAAGAGCTTAGGGGTTAGGGTTAAGGAGGAAGAAGTTGCATGGAACTTGTGTTTAGATTTAATGCCAGTTCCAGAGGATTAACAAAAATTGAGCCATGTGTGAAACAATGACACAAGCAGCAATCTACAAGGAGAGGCCTGCATTCCTGTGTTACTGCATCACATATTTCTTTGCCAAAGCTTTGGCCCTGATCTGTAATAGATGACAACAGACAGGAATTTGACGGCTTTGGTTGTGACTACTCTCGGGATTTAATAAGCCTTTTCACACTACATAGTCAAACTCACGCACTCAGCTTTAAAAAGTACTTGGACGTACTTCTTGGAGCTACTGTGGCATTCAGTACACAATGTTTACGTGACCCACAATGACCTACTTTGATCCTGATATTGCACTATCATCACATAACATTAAAACTGACAACTGATCAAACTTTATCAAGAAAACTGATATAATTTTGTATTGCAATGGGATATACTAACCCTCTTCTTTGCAGCTGGGGGTGTTCCTGGTACTGGTGAAACCAGACCAGCGGGTGGTGTACTCGGACCAAGTGGTGTACCGCCAGGCCTCACCACACCCTGCGCCAGTGGTGGCTTGACCGGAGATGGAGGAACCCCAAATGGTGCTGCTTGTCCAGGAGCTAAGGGCCTACCAGGACCCATCTGTCCTGATTCCCCAAGTGGGCCTCTACGGACATCATTGGGTCCTAAGGAAGCTGGTCTGTATCCTGGTCGTGGCTCGTCATAGTTTTCAGGTTTTCGGCTTTCCACCCCTGCAGGTAGGGGAGCTGGTCCAGAAGGCGGTCTTCCAGGACCAGTTTGTTGTCCTGAATTGGGTAACTGACTCCAGGTGGATCCTCTCATTGGTAGGTCAGTGACAGGAGACTCTGAATCAGCTGCATTCGGACCGTCGAGGGGCTGTAAGTAAGTCTGAGAGCCTTCCCTCCTCTCCATCTGGTCCAATGGTGCACTGCCTGCGTCAACATTCATTGGTGGCACTACCGAGTTCAGGTTAGGATTATACTCAGAGGCTGTAGGTTGCATACGATCGACGTTACTGCTTCTTTCTGGTGACTGGCCAAGCAAAGGCCTCTTTAAGGGGGATCCAAAGGAAGAATACAAATTTCCTGGCACCTGATCCTCAGCAAAGTTTGGCCTCTGAGGTAACTGACCCTCAGTCTGATCTGCTGAGGTTCCACTGTTTACATTGCACCCTGACAGGTGTCTGATCCTTTGTGTCGGTACATCCCCACTTACATGCATCTGGGTCTGATTCACAGTCTCCCCGGATATCCTCTGAGTACTGTACAAATCCGACTTCATGTCAAGTTTTCTCGCCACTGAGCTTAGATGTAACTCCGCAGTAGACGCAGAGTGCGACAGGTCCGGCAATGAGGTCCGTGATCGGCCAAGATCTGGCAAGCTCATGCAGGATTTGTGCAGGTCGGGCAGCGAGCTTTGGGTGCTCTGCAAACTTGAAGCCAGGGACCCCTGGGAGGCAGACAGGGAGTAGTCCAAGCGTAAGGGAGCATCCCTACTGGCTGCTGTCGCTATCTCCTCACTGGATCCAGAGTGACCATCAGCGCCTTGAAATCCACCGGGTACTGTTTTCTCGCTCACTGATGAAACTCTACTTGCGTCAGTTTTCGGGTCAATTAATCCAGACCTATCAGAGTCTTCCCTCCTCTCCTGGGGCACACCTACCAGGACTGCTGCATCAATTTGCCTTTGGGAGTCCAACTCTCCAGAGTTTTCACTCGTGGTTTGACGCATATGCAGTTCATCTTTGACGGGTGTACCTTCATCCCTAACAGGAGCTGTGCTGGCTTCGTGCTGCTCCCCGGGCAATAGGGAGATGGGAGACCGATCAAAGTCAGCCGGTGTGGTCACTGACAAGCCACTGTCAACAGAGGAACTTTTGCGGAAGTCCTGAAATGGTGAGATCAAACAAGAGGTGTGTAAGTTTCCCAGACAATAATTGAAATGCAATGTATTGTTACGAATATCATCAGATGATTGTAGAAACAAAACTTTTATAATATAGACATCTGATTTTTGAGCTAAAATTACATTAAGCGGAACGAACTAAGTATCAGAGATTTTCATGCCAACAAACAGTAATTTGGTTGTTAAGTAACATGTGCTGATGTTTCACTGGTTTTAGGGCAACAATTAAATTAGCTGTGCATCATAAATTTGGAAAGTCTACCTCAAGCGGAAATGCTCTGCATAACTACATTTTACTCATTATAAAATGGAATTTTGCGTCAGGGTTATATAAATCAAATTAGATTTTTGCCCTTCACCAACGTTTAAACACTGTATACTCAGTGTGTTTTCTCCCGAGTGAAAGTTGGAAAAAATCACTCAGGTGGGACTCAAACCCACAACCTCCTGCTTTCTAGTGCAGATGTCTTACCACTCGACCACCGAGCTAACGGGATCGGTTGGCTGGTTCGAATCTGATGTACATAGCAGCGGGTACCGCATAAACTATTATAAGATGGAATTTTGCGTCGGGGTGATATAAATCAAATTCATCTCAAATTTTGAATGAAAGTGATCACAGCTCATTTACAGTTGAATAGCCTTATATCTATTAACCCCTTGCCATCGGGTTTTTACGACTCACTGCACAGGCTTACAAGCATCACCGCACAGTAACCTGTGCGCAGTAGCCGGCAGTAGCAGCACTACGGAGTAGCAGCTGCTGACATATGGCATTAACACGGCATACCAAGACATTCCAGGCAGCGGCTATAGCCGTCAGCCGGCGTGAGGGGGTTAACAGGTATTACTTAGCTAGGAAAAAACTGAGGTTAAATATTAGTATCAATGAGCCAAAAAGAAATAATAGTTATTGATTTTCATGTTCATTACATTTATAATACAGTCAGTAATATATAAATGAACCACATGGCTGATGGTTACAGATATGTGATGTTATGAGATTGCAGTGTTTTGGGGCAGTTAAGGGCTCTGAAGCTAAAAAAAAAAAAAGGGTTAGCCAAATCCCTCTAACAGAGCGCAAGTTCTTCCTTTCAATGTCAACATGTGCAGTGCAGTGCTCAATGTACACATTGAAATGAAATAATACGTTCTGGTTATCTGCTTGGTTTTGAAAAGAAAGAAAGCAGTTGAAATGAATAAACAAGTATTAAAGGTAAACCAGAAAAAAAAGAAAATTACTGAAACATTTAGAGCAAGAAAACAAGGAACAAGGAACGAGCAAAGTTTTGTAATGGTCTTTATGATTAAAGTCTACTATGGGCTCCGTGCACACCCCCATCAAGGGTCACAAGGGGAGAGCTATGGCTTTGCGCACATTCAGAATAAAATTAGTCATGAGAGCTTTGCACTATACGCACGCGAACCCCTACGCGTATGCGGTGCGTACCGCGCCCAAGGCTTTCGAAAGTGGTCGAACAGCGCCCTCTACTGTTTGTGCACGGAGTCCATACATGACAGGATGAGTCGGACTGCATTTGCTTTGCATTCTCTTGCCCTTTAAACAGAAATATAATCGTTAGCCAGACTCTCACAAACTCAACTGAGCCTACTGCACTAAATGACTTTTTCTTTTCGTTTTCTCTCTCCATAATTTGTCAATAGTCATCGGAATCACCAATGAGCCTTTTTTCCTGAAGAGACTGCCATGTCTGCCTGAAACAGTTGTACACCCTTGTATCACTTTTTTTGTTGCACATGCAAGGCTTAAGTCTCAATATTTTTGTTTATTTACATGTATGAAGCTATGGTGCCATGAGAAAACTGCTACCCCTGCAAAATTTAGTACGTGTGCATCTGGCTATCAAGAGTGAGAGACTACAGAGTACCGAAGTCTGATGTCAGCTGTCTCTGTTCTGGTTCACGCGCTGAGTTCTTCACACACTAAAGCTGTGCGCGTGAACCAGAATACACGGCACACTTCGGTACTCTATAAACAGAACAATTAAGCTTGGCACCTGCTGAAAAGGAATGGGTTGCACACGCACACAGGCATGCGTGGGTCTTGGCGTGAGTTGAACTTGAGAAGGTGTGTGGTTAAATTCTGTACCTTCTTGGCGGGCAGAGGAAATGGAAAGGCTAACGAGCGTCTCCTGATGTCGAAAGCGCACTCAGGTGACACAAGAGGCTAGAAAAGGGGAGGAGGAGGGGGTGGAGGTGATAAGCACATGTGAGTATCACTGCACACCACACACCCTGTGATGGGCAGTCTGGAATTGGATAACATCTGACTGCTCACGACAACCCTGCTCATGTTCATGATAACTGTATCCGGCTCGTTAGTGACTTCGTTATACACACGCGCGCACACTACTGATTACTAGTGCCCATTGGATAAACACTCAAGCTGCGTTAGCTTCCGGTTCCAATGGTTCCAATGCTACTTAATGTGGAGTGGGCATGGTTTTAACTGAAGTGACGTGACACTAACGAACCGGATAGCGTTAACTCATCATGGAGATTAACCCAGGACTCAATAAACTCAAACTACCCCAAACTGACAGAAATAGAATTGCAAACCTGCCTTGAACTAGTGGTAGGTCTGGTAGTTCTCAATTGTTTTAAGGATTATGTGGACAGAGAGAGATATTTTCACACGCCACTTTTAAGCAAGTAGCTCTTTTTTTGCCATGAGGCCTTCTTCTGTAACACACTAAATATGTCTGTACTGCACAATTCGTCGGTCGCACCACGAAGTGACGTATTGTGTGCACAAAGTCTACGGGCAATCCGTCACTTCGTGGTGCACCCGATGAATTGTCTAAGCCATTCCGTGCACGCTATCGATGTTCATTCACGGAACCCCTTTCAACGATTACAGCATTGTGCCAGCTACTGTAAACAGCAAACACCACATGATCAATTAATTTGACCCTAACCCTCCTCAATCCTCCTCAATCCTCATGGAGGTTTTACAGGATTGAGGATGAATGGCGTTGAAGCTCATGAGGATTTTGGTGGATTGAGGAATGGTGTTTGAAGAACAGGAGGATTTCGTAGGATTGGGATGAATGCATTTTGAGAGAAAGGACTGTCGGAGGATTTTGAAGGATTGAGGCGCTGGGTATCCTTCATTTGAACATAAGTGCAAAGTGTTGCAGGATTTTGAAGGATTGAGGATGGTTCCTAGCAAAAAGGGTCCAGGAGGTTAGGGTTAATAGCTGGCACAATGACTTTGCCATTGAAGGGGACCTCCATAAGTGTACAGTGGTACCGTGGTCTATACCTTCACAAAATACACGAGTCGGACCTAAACCCAAAAATATTTTACCCAAAAGCTATTTAGAAGCCTGGATTTGTCCTTTTCAACCTACCTCAGTTTGTCCTTGGGCAGAGGGTCCTATCAATCCCGGTAAACTACCGACACCACTTTCTGGTTTGCGTGGCGTGTCCACTGTGCTAGGTTCAGGACCATTGCCAGTGGTAGCTGCCAGCGCGTCCTCCTCTGCCGTGGAAGTCCTGTGAGGATGGAGCTTGTCTTCTATCTGGGCCGCAGCAGGGGGTGGGGTTGTGGTCAGTCGCTCCTCGGCGATAGAATGACGCAGCATGCGCTTCTTCAGTGGCGTCATCATGTCTACGTTTGCATTGACAATTGTGATGGAAACATAGATGAGAATGGCACAAAAATATCACAGAAGTTGAAACTCAAGGACACAACTTCAATACCTCAAAAAGTGGTGTAAAATAAAACCTTGCATCAATTTCAAGATTATAACCCCCGTTTTTTATTACTAGTGCTACATTCATTTATTTTAGTTAAGATTAATCAGATACTACCTCCTATTTGACAGCACATGCAATGTTATTTGTTCATTAATTCATATTGATTTTGTTTACTTAATTTTTGTTATTGCTTTTTTTGTATATGTATAGCACCTTGAGCACCTCACAGTGGGCATGCTTGCGCTTTATAAATGCCCATTATTATTATCAACAAAGCAATGTGTTTTTCACATATCTGGTTTGAAAATATTACTAAAAATATCAATCTAACTGAAATCAATAAGACTAAAATCAATATGCACACCAGGGCTTCTTTTTCCAGATCCCAATTTCACTAAAAAACAAACGTTTCCACGGCAAAATGATGCAAATACTTTTCTGAGCATGGGCTTTCGCCATTCCATTGAAAACTCTGGCTGTCAAACCACAAAGTGAAATTCTAAGCAATGAAATGCTAAGCGTACCATTTGAGGCGCTGGTGTTGGGTGAGAGAGCGGGACTGACTGGATAGCTGGCAGGGTTGGGGCTCAGCGTGCCATTACAGAGGGGCGACTCGGAACCGCTGTTATTACTACTGCTGGTCTGGGTCTTGGGGCCTGGTCCGTTACTCTCACTCATGGCCTGCCGAAGCCATCTCTGCCAAAGGAAAACACGGGGTCAGAAAATATTGTATCAAAATGAAAAGCTTTTAACATAGAGGTTTTCAAACAGTAGTATCCAAAAAGGTGTATCCCCTCAAATGCAAACTTGAGTGGATGCCAAATGGCATACTTCATTAGAATTGTCGTCCTGTCTGCAAAAGCGCAGGTGCTGTGTCACATGTGGGCAAAATATATCATGCAGAAGAGCGTCAGCTATTGTCTGATAGTGTCCAAGATCGTCTGCTTTAAACAGCACATTGCCATAGTCAGATGGTGCCCGCTCTAATTTTGAATTTGCAGTTTTCGGGTGACCAGAAAAAAAAATATCCTGATTGCCTTCCAGAACATAGGGTCAGTCGGCAAATTTGTTGTCACCCTCCCCAACCAAATTGGTCTAGCCATGCCCCTGTTAATTACCCATTATTGGAATTAAACATTCTGAGCGTAAACGTCATCACAGATTTATAATCAACAGACTGACTCTGTCAGAACTTTGACAAAAGGAAACTAAATTCTGTGCAGTTTAATTCTTGAATGACGATTCTTGCAAGTCAGAAACCAACCAACCTTTTTGGCTGAGCCAAAGCTGGCTTCCAGATTTCCCCTGGGCTCTCTGCTGGTGTTGAGGTGCAAGACAGAGCCCGGTGAGGAGTGGCTGGGGGAGATGATGTCGGCTGGCTCCGTCTTGATGGTCAGAGGCTTGGTGGCTGAGGCTTCCTGCGCCTTCTCATTCAACCACTCATTCATGAAGAACTGTAGGATGAAGGTCAGAAAATAAAATTAAATAAAACAAAAACAAACAAAACAACCAAACAAACAAACAAACAAAAACCCTGCTCGTTTGTATTATAGGGACAGGTTGCCAATACCTTTCAATGGCTTAGAATAATGTTCAATCATAAATAAACAAAAATATCTGTTTGCTTTATTTTTGAAAAATAAAACTCAGAAAGCTACATTTCTTAATTGATTCTTTAGGGGAGAATACAACATTAAACAGGCAAAAACTATTAGGTTTTATAGAGTATCTCTGGGTTCAACCTTGAGTTACTGTTTGTTTAATTTCTTACTTCTTCCCTAATATGATGGAAATGGCCAGTAAAACAAGATTGTTTGAAATCGGTGGCCCTAATGACTGGAATATCGGACCAAAATGTGAAGCAGGTATGGTATCTTGAACTGTACACAGATACATCAATGTTGTAGTTGAGTCTGTCGCTAGTCTTTCAAAGTCCTCAAAAGTCAATCACAAGTCTTCCGGTTTCAAATCAAGTCGCAAGCTATTCAAATTATTCCTTTGTTATTGTTCCTCCTGTTACTGGTGACTGGACTTGTGAAAGGACTTGTGATTTACTTTTAACTGGATGGGCTTGAGATGGACTCGCCCACAAAACCGAGATATATGCTAGGGCAACGCGAGTGCTTCAGTGACGCATATGCCTGCGCAGTCTGACCAACATCCAGATAGGCGTTTCAACTGTCCTCACCTTTTTGGTCTTTGGAAACTTGAAATGTTTGCTGCAGGCTGGGACCGGTGATGCCATCCCTTGCTGGTCGGTCCCTTGACTGGGACTGAATACCGTCTGGATGAGCAATGGGGCGGGATTGGATGGCAATGAGACCGCAGGAAGGCTGGTAGACAGGGGACACGTGGGGGGATTGGACTCCTCATCGTGGGACGAGAAGTCCACCGAGACGGTGGATGCCCCGCTGTTGACACGGCTGCGGCGTCTTGCTCCTTTCCTTTTGCGGCTGTAACGAAGAACAGAACAACCCTCTTGTGAAATAGCTCAATGAAAAGTGTTCTTATCCGCTTTTCCCAAGATTGGTGCAATGAAATAGATTTAATCTTCTTTGATGCATGCAGCTTGCATTTGTTGCTGAACAAAAGGAATCTCATCTATAATTTTCAAGGCTTTTCAGTTTATAATAAAAGAGGAATGTAACGCTTACTTTCATTTTCCCAAACAGAAATTCAACACAATGCTGAGACAGCCTTTGAAAAACAACATTACTGATCACTTCAAAGGACATTGAAAAATTAGTCACAATGATTACATTTCAGGGAAAGAAAGTTGCTACCGGACATCACTTT
The DNA here is from genome assembly GCA_029964075.1 of Patiria pectinifera. Classification (NCBI taxonomy): domain Eukaryota; kingdom Metazoa; phylum Echinodermata; class Asteroidea; order Valvatida; family Asterinidae; genus Patiria; species Patiria pectinifera. The sequence goes on along the minus strand of CM057149.1, from coordinate 22,655,157 downwards.
TTTCCTTCACATATTATCTCAATAAAGGTCAGTCACTGCAAAAATGTTGAAAAGACATGAATCTGGGATTGAGAAACATTTCCAATTTTGTTAGGAAATACTTTGTGAAAATGTTCTTGACTCTCCATAGACTTTGTGCACAACTGCTGAACTGGCGTCTGGATACTACATTTTTTCCCATTTCAGCTCTGAAGATTTCTTTGCTTGCAAAGTATTTCTCTATTTGCTTCTAACACCAATTCTCACACCAATTGACCAATCGCAGTGGAATCGCGTCAACGCAGCTGAGCTTGTAAAATATTACCAAATTACACGATATACAATGGACGCGTAACGGGCAAAATCTGATACAAACAAAACTTAGTGTACAAAAACTCCCTAGGAATGTCTAAGGGGCGTGGCTAACTCGCAAATGGCGATAGGTCAATTAACAATAGGGGCAGTAATATATATAAGTCAAAGATTTCCTTTACAATAAAAAGTCGCTCACCCTTTGAACCCTTTTGGTCTTGTGGTGACAGCAGGCATGGTATTAACAGATGATGTGTTCACTGCAGATGTAGTACACGCTTCAGTGGGGGTAGCGGCTGAATCCAAGGCTATCACCTCCACTGATGCTACTTCATCTGGGGTTGCACTGGGAAGGCAGTCCTGCAAAATAACAAGTGCAACAATTATAATGTGCTCCCTTTGACCTTGCTCATTTGGTTGTATTCATTACTTACATATAAGGATTTTTCTCATGAAATCAGTATGTACGATTCCAGATCAACTCCAACAGTTCTGACATGCTAACATTTTTAGCCGTTTTTGTTGGGAGAATTTTTCTATATTTGAGTGTTGACCCTCACCCCGTTTGCTACAATATGTCAACTCTGCCTGCCATATCAAATCATGGGAAACCATCAAAGCAAAGTGTTAAAAGCACCTGAGACCACATGAAATTTAAACAAATTCAACTTGTCATACTCTTCTCAATCATATTCAATCACACTCTGTGTTCTTGCACACTAGGGATAAAGGATACATGTACTTTTGGTACAATTTAGCCTTTCTCCAGGTGTCCCTAAAGACCTAAAAATGGCCTTGGTTCCCCTTTAATCCTTCAGAATGGCCAGTGCACCCTACATGTTTGCAAAACCCTTACCCTCCACGATATATTGCCTAGAAACCCTGCTAAACGCAGCAGCATGCAACACCTGTCAAAAAGACAAGCCTGCTCAGCGTAGCGAGGATCAAAAAATATCAAGGCCAAAATGGCTCAGAGTTTCTGGTCACCAACTGCAGCATAATACAACTGTGGTATTGTTCAATGGGACTAGCCCTCAGTATTTCAGAACGGGCCATTTATGCAATGGTGTTGATAGCCTAATGCAGCAAGGTCCAATAGACTTTTACACCTGATGTACTGTGTTTCTTAGGGTTAAGGCCAAATAGCCATAATAACCACAAGATTGATGCCAGCTGTGGTATTTGATAGGATCCTGACACAGTAAGGGATTAAGGTTATGTAAAACTCACTGCTTTTCCCACGGAATCTTCTTCCATAAAGCCTGCATCTTCCGTTTCCACCTGTTTCTCTTCTGATTGCTTTGTAGGGGTTTTTGCTCCAGAGTTAGCCTCTGTAGAAGGCATGCTGGTAGCCATAACTGGTACTACGGCTGCCTTGTTGCCAGCTGTCCTCTCAAGAGCTTCCTTCCGTCGCTTCTCTGTCTTCTCCATCCGAGCGAAGGCTTGAAGGATGGCCTCCATCTTGCGCTCTTCTCGCGTCATTTTCTTGGCGGCTTCCGGGGCCAGCTTGGTCTCGGCGCGGTTCTCTTCCGATCCTTCTGTTTCAACCTCTGCGGAGATGTCGCTGTTTGTGGGACGGGCTGGGGAGGTTTCTGGGTTGCTTGGGGTGAGGTGCGAGGACTCATCACCGTTGGTGGTTGGCAGAGGCTGGGCTTGATTCTGCATCCAGAAAGAAACTTTCTCCGGTTATTCACAAAAAAAATGGCTGTACTTCTAAGTTATTGATTATCTTCAAATGACATGTGGCACTTTCAAATTTAAGTTTTGTTTTTGAAAATTCACTGGAAGTGAATGAATAAAAAGTTGAAACAGTATGTGAAAAATGTTGACGTCAACCACTTCAGTTCAATTAGCTGCTATTTGTTTAACACCAATAAACCAATTTTGTTTAAATTGGGTTTTTTAAATTGTGTTCAGAAAATGGCTGTCGTCGAATTAGTCCATAAGCTACCTGTGCATTATGAGCAGAGAGCGAGACCCTTAGAGGAGACACCGTTCTCTTCTTGCTGAGGTTTGAGCTGACAGACAGTGAGGAGCTGTCCTGTAGATGGTTGATGATGGGTGTCTTGGCCGGCGTGATCTGGCTGTTCTGCTTCCTGAAGTGACGCTTCACTATGCAGTTTTTCTTTGAACACGCACAGTGCACTGGGTAGGAACTGTTCCAAAAATTGAGGATGGAAAATCAAGTTTTTTTTACATACATACAAAAGTATGATAAAAATTAACCTTAACCTTCCCAAATCCCCCAAAATCATCTTTGCAAAGTGGAGGATTTTGCAGGATTGAGGCTATAAGGCAAAAACGTGTGGCTGATTTTGGAGAATGCACTGTGTCAAAGTCTTAGGCCGGACCTTGTGTTGTTTATGCTCAGCTATGCATAAAGTTAGGCCTAGATTATACTTGAAATCCTCCGCACTACTCCAGGATGTCACTGGCTCTGCCTCAGCATATTGAGAGTGATTGCTGGAGGATTTTGCAGGATTGAGGCAGTGGTCACACCTCCAAGGACCACGTTCAAGAAATATTATTACGAATGATTTTGGAGGATTGAGGCAGTATGCAATTTTGAAATGGAGGCAGTTGGAGGATTTCACAGGATTAAAGTTGCATCTTAGCAAAAATGCCAGAGGCAGTTAGGGTTAATAAAAGCAAAAGATCAATTACATCATATAAAATGAATTAGAGATATTCGCTTTGGGTTCAAGGATTGCAAATGTACATGTGCAGCTCAAAATCGGAAACGGCTATTTGAATCGAAACTTGACAAATGACTACAGCAAAACTGAAATCAAATTTCGGACAATTGAAGGTCAAATTACAAAGGCTAGAAATATTCAAAGTATGATTAGTACTGTTTTCTTTGATAGTGAGACCTCTTAAATTAACCACATATCCACATTTCCTGTTTTGCATTCTTAATTTATTTACTTTCAGACCAGAATTTGAAACACACTATTCACATGCAAATGAGTCATCAAGTGGCTTGAAATTAAAGGGGACAAGATCTGTTCTTTGAGTGGTGTGGCAGTGGAATATGTTCTAATGCATTTTTGCTCCAAAAAATGGGGCGGGTGTTTTGGGCAAATATTACCGATTTTAGGTAGCCATTGCAAAATACAAGTGTTATTGAGAGTTTTTGTTTTTAAGGCAGAGAGAAAGATTAACATTCTATGTCAAAAGAGATTTTTGTTTGATTATTCGTTTCTTATGTACATTTTATTCTGTACGGGCGGAAAAAATATAACATGAGATACCATAATACGAGAAACCGAAATATATCCCTAGAAAATTTTATGATTATTTTTTTAAATAATTGCTATGGCAGTATATGACTTACAGCCTAATGATGTAAGGGCAGTGAAGAGATTCTTCCAACAGTGCACAGTATGAAGAAACTTTCAAATGCAAGGTATTTAAATCTTTGCCACATCCTTTTTTTTGTAAAGCGAGTTACTGATAATAACTTATTGCCAAACAAAAAGAAAAGTATTTTGTTGACCTCTTTTTTGTAGTTCAGTCACTGAACTTCCAGGGATCTTCTATGAGAAAAATCCACCCTAAATGCTTTGACTTTATGGAATAACAGTACAGAGTAGAAGGAAGACTTCCTTTTATTAAAACTCAAAACAAGTTACCATGGAATTGCCTATATGATTTTCCACGAGTTTTCCTGGACAAAATTAGAGCTTTCATGCCCAATTCCTTCATTGTTTTAGAATATTAAGTCCAGCGTCTAGCGGTGCCTTTGTGGCGTTTGTTGCCTTGCCGATATCCTCAGTGAGCCCAGCGCTCTGCGGCGCGAAAGCCCTAGCCACAGCTCATTAAAATCAGCTATTGTGTTGGCAGCATTGCTATGTTAGTTAGGCTCACGATCAGCCTGTCAGCCCGCCTTTCGGCCTTCCGGTTATGTACACAAGACCACTGACCACCACAAAAGCATCACAACTGTGCGTTGAACATGGAACATGTACAGAGCCTACATGCACTGGAATCAAATTGGAAGATTGCAGTAGCCAACTATTACGCATCATCAAGCAGGGGTGTGAGTGACTGCTGATAAAAATAGCTGAAAACAGCTGAAAAAGGTGTAAAAAAAGCTGGACTTTGACAATCTCCTATACTTTTGTACATAGCAAGTGAGGGAAAAAAGCTGAAATCCAAAACAAAAAAAGCTGAAATCAGCTTTAAAGCTGAGATTTCACACCCCTGATCTAGTATGGGAAGAGCAGGCTTTTCTCATTGGAATATCAATTTTCCATGTTTCCTTGTAAAACAACAAACTTCCATGACTTTTCCAGGATTTTTCTGGATGTTTCCGTGACTGTGGGAACCCTGAAGGTACTGTACTGATTGAGTGTCACTGCACAAAGCAGAGCACTAAGAGCAGTGATGTGCAACAAAGTCCACCTGCTTCAACACACAATAGAATGTCAGAGGGTCTGGGTGTGTATTTTAACCCTAACGTAACTGAATCCATCAAAATCCACACCCTTGTTTCGGGGGATTTTGATGGATTCAGGACATGAAGCCTAGTGGTACTGTAGGATTTTGATGGATTCAGGATACCTCCATATTGAGCAGTTGGGGGACTGTGATGGATTCAGGATCTCAACAGATTTACTCCCGGCTAACTGGTGGATTCTGATGGACTCACTGGCCACCAAAATGTTTTTGCATGGCAAAATTGATGGATTTTGGCGGATTCAGGATACTTTCTAGTAAATATACCCAAGGGGTTAGGGTTAATACCTCAAATTATTTTGAAAAGTGGGTGCTAACTCTATGTGCAAAGTACTGAATAGGATCAAGTATGTCTTGACTCACCAATCCATGTAACTGAAGTCGAACCCAATTGTAACCTCCGTCTTCTTTGGAATACTGAGCAGGGCAAACAAACAGAAGTGGAGCACATTGTTCGCAACGTAGTGCCGCACCTCAGCGTTGGGGGAACAGGATCTCCTCACAAAACGCGCCACGTTGCCGTAGTTCCGTGCATCCACACAGATATCCACGTTGTTGAATTTGGAGTAGAACAACACAAACGGGTAATGCCTACGGAAAAAAGAAACAAGATTTTCGACGATAAGTTTTAAATTCATTTTTGGTTTCTTTTCCCAATCCCTAGGCCCTTTTGGCTTCTATACATCCTCAATCCTACAAAAACCTCCGGATGTCTCCACATAAAAAAGTAGATACTGCCGCAATCCTCAAAAATCATCCGTTATTTCATGATTTTGTTCAATGGAGGAATAACCACTGCCTCAATCTTTCAAAAACGTCCAAAAGCGCCTCACTGATTTTGGCGGATCGAGTAGGGTTAGGGTAAAATATTTTGCCAGAACTCTTTTGCTTGTGGTATTTGAACTATGCTTGTCAGTCCCATCAATTAATCTTCCTATTGTTTAATCAGACACAGTCACTTATTTCTTCCACTTCCTCTGCCACACAGGCTAGTCAAAAAATCCAGTCAGATTACATTCATTGTCACTGGTAGGTACAGCTGGCATAACCATCACCTCCAGTCAAAGCATGGCTAAAACAAAGGAATTCTTAATCATTGTAACTGTTACTTGATTTAATATGACTGCTGTGATGGGGTAGATGAATTTGCCAAAATGACATGCCTGCTCAGTGTAGCAAGAGCCATTGTGTCAAAAATACAAGGCCAAACTGCCTCAGAGTCTGTGGTCACCAACTGCAGCAGGACACAACTAGGGAAGGTTTTAATTGTCAGCCCAATTCCTGACAAACACATCCAGAACATCTTTAAAAGCTTAACTTGTTTCCAGGGCAATCATGTGAAATGCTTTGAGATTTGCAAGGATGTAGACTCACCGCTTGAAGAATGTCTTGTCTCCCTCCAACTGTTCCTTCAGCATCACCTTGCCCCAGTACTCAACGATGCAGTCGTTGCTTCGCAGGTTCTCTGAGGCAGCGATCCCTACACTGGATGCACTCCTCCCAAATCTACTCAGGTTCACCAAAGGATTGGACGGCAGAGGTAGGCCGGTGATGACAAATGGTGATGGGTCTGGTTTCGGGCCTTTCGCCTGGGATGAAATGATGTGTTGAATATCTGCGCTATACTGGTTGCAGACTGCCTCCTCGTACCTGTCATGTGTTGCCCTGAAACGACAAGGTATATATTCAAGTTGTCAACGCGTCAATGCAACACTTTCGACAGGTAATCATTAGTTACATCTCAATTTGATTTCAAGATTGAAAACATTATCCTAGAATGAGATTTAAGGGTTCGCATGGGTGGACATGATCAATGAATCGGAGGTTTGCGGTAGCACCATGTGAATGATATCTCTTTGTGAGTTGAGTGGTTCTGAGAAGAACCAGTTGGTGAACTCAATGTTACGAACATGTGCCTTTGCTCTAGTTCACGCACTGGTTTGCGCGCTGATGTCCTCACACGCTTAAAATATGCACATAATCCAGAATACGCCAAACACTTCGGTACTGTATGAACTCTATGAACCCAGAGTACATCGCTTTGCTCAATCTCACTATCTTTGGATACTTTTGTCCCTGCTGCTTTGTGGCACACATCTAGGAAAGACGCTGCGCACAAGGTAGGTAGTGTACCCCGGGATGTGCGTGTGTCAACCCGGATCTGCACGCATGTCAACACAGACAAGCATCAATGAACGAAGCATTGGAATTCACAAACAAACATTGGAAACCAAGCAAAAATTCTGTCTTTGTGTAAAAAAGAGTTGTATTAAAAGGTAATGGGCACCATTTGCAAACATTCAATATTGAAAGTGTCGAGAAATCATATGTCACGCATCCTGTGAAATCACTGCACCTTCGGTCATTTTTGAGAAAAGAGGAATTGCCATCATTTCTTTGCAATGGTAAGGCTTAACCATCGGGATTACAATGGAAACCTATGCTTTGCATTGCGAAAAGAAGATGCATTCTCACAGTTTTCTCTTCAAGTATATCTACTGAGCTGACATTTTGACAAGTTAGTTTTTGTAATAACCTGCTTAAGGTTTGTTGTATTGTAATCCCTGGAATAGGCAGAAACAATTTTTTTGGAAATGCCGTCCATTAGCTTAAATCTGAATATTACTTCCCTGTCACACAAAGGAGTTGTAAAATTTATATAACAATACCAAAGAGGCAAATGGCACCTAACATTTGCCAGGGTACAAAATACCATAGTTAAATTTAAACCCAGAAGACAAATGTATAGTGACCACGTATAAACCGCTTTTGAACACTCAATTATTTTCATTTTAGTCATCCTCTTCAGTGCTTGTGCACTAAGATCAGATACACGAAAGGCATCAAATGTTTAAGTAAAAATTCTATCAAAAAGACCCCCCTAAAAAAAATGTAACTTCACAAAATAAAACATGCTTCCATCTGTTCAGAATTTAAATGTAACCCCCTCCCCAACTAGAAAAAGCAAAAAAGAAAAACCAAACTGGGAAAAAAAGGCAACAATCCCTGCAACAGGTGTTCAGGAACTACATCAATTGCACTCACGAGAGCATGAGATATTTCAGGGCTTAGTGAATACATTCAAAGGACTAGTTAGCTGGGTGGATATAGCCTGGCCTGCAATTAGCCAGTGACTCACTCTGAATCATCCCACGCTGGCAGGGCCTCCTCGTCCATGATGTCAAGTTCCATTGGAGCGGTGATATCCTCAGACTTGTTGCACTTTTTGCTGTGGTGCTTCTGTGATGCACAGCAGACGAAAAACACACACAGGTTGGGAGTTTGTTTCATTGGAAGGTAGATATAAAAACATATACAAAGATACAGGGTGAGTAAAAAAAAAGCGGAACCCAAACCCCAAAAATGAAATTCATATTTAAAAAAATATGTAGTACCAAACACAATAATGACCGGAACGCCAATTTCATAAGCTACTTTTAGATGGAAAAAATTACTGAAATTGCTCAATCCATTCAAAGAATATCACCATTTAAACGCAATGACCCTTAAACCTCTTTCATCCAAAAAAAGCAGTTTATTGTGTATTCTGACTGTTTGGAACGACAAAGAAAATGACACAGAAAAACTGTTAACAACTGTAGTACACAATATCTTTATTAACAACCCTGGTTAAGCAAACAATATGATTGATTAAATCCACTTTTTTTAAAAGACGGGCCTTCAAAAGGACTTTGTTGAATAATTTGAACTTTTAAACTGAGGTTTTATCGCTGGTGATGTTTGAAGACAATTGTGACGATTCCTGAAATCGCCTTTTTGGACGAAAGAGGTTATTGAGCAATTTCAGTAATTTTTTTCATCTAAAAGTAGCTTATGAAGTTGGATTTCTAGTCATGATATGTTTGGTGCTACAAATTTTTTTTTAAATGAAATATGATTTTTGGGGCTTTGGGTTCAGCTTTTTTTGACTTGCCCTCTACTATGCATATAAATGGGCTACATGTCTGTTTTAAGGGTTGAGAAATAAATTCACGCAACACTTGCATAAGTTTTTAATAGAGCTGTGCAGAAAATACCAAATAGTCGATCGATATTCGATCGATACTGAATATTCGATATACCAAATGTCCAGATAGCATACTAAAAAAAAAAGGCAAAAAAGTGAGCCTTCTCATGTAGACGAAGACTAACATCCATGATGCAAGGTTATTCATATAATTTGAATGGTATTGTCTATCAAACATGTCAAATGCCACAGTTTTGTGGACTGCCACTTCAGGTCAATATCCTTGTGGTATTGTGGCATTTCACAAAACACAAAGCACCCAGTGTTTATTCCATGCATGCGCTTAAGGCATAATCTGAACCACTGAAGTCGTATTGGATGTTACTAGTGGTTACTGTTTCTACTAGCGCTTTCAGAATGGTCTTTCACCTCTGTACTCAATGGGATATTTACATCCTGTTTCACAAGCCAGACGGGGCTGCCATATTTCCCAGAAAAGCCACATGTATGGAATCATGCCAGTTATCTGCAATTTATTCATCAAAACCCATATTATCATAAGCTCTCATATCCCCAGCATGTAACAAACTGGCATAATCAAGAGCAATACTGGACAGGTTACTAACAAAATTGTACAGTTTCATCAGAAAGTTACTGCAGGGATGGACCAGGACCTGAAAGTATAGGAAAATTTTGGAAACATTGTCTATTTCCGACCTATATTTTCTACAAAGTGTAGTTACAATGGTGTTACTTTATATAGAATGATTCATTCACTCATTGTCTCCTCAGAGTTTTGTGTGGCAATCTGAATACAAGGGCTTACAAAAATGTCCGATTGTTCATTGCAAAGATCAACAAAAACCAGTAAAGTTACATAGGATAGTGCTGGATTCAGCAAAAAATGATAAAGTTACTTTTCATATCAGTTCTTTCTTACCTTTCTCTTTTTATGATGTTTGTCCTCTTCCTTCTCCTTGCATCTTTTCTTCTTCTTTTTCTTCATCTTTTTGTGTTTGTTGTGCGTGGTCAGTGTCAGGCTTGTAGGGGAGTTGGATATCGCTGTGTATGTCGCTGCAGAGCCCACTGACATGTTTGGAACTTCATCGCCACTTTCACTGGACGAGTCGTCTGTGGTAAAATCAACAGTCATTGACTGTAGGTCACTGATGTGGTCTCAGGAAGCACATGTTAACAACACACATTAAATAACTATCTATTCTCACAAATTATATTTCTGTTTCACTTTGTTCATTTGTACGACCTCCATCACTGTGTGTTTCACATCTTTCCTTGGCATAACTGACACAATACAATCTTACTTTTTATTAGCAAATGTTATCAGTACGTTTGTATGTAAAAGGAATTTTTGTTCGTCGGCCTTTATAACCTAAACAATCCTTTGCTTCTACATCTAAAAAATCCTTTAAAAATTGCATATATTGTAAGTTCATCCAAACTCCCTAGGGTGATTTACTAGGAACCTTCCTCATCCTTGCAAATCCCAACACCATATGGAAAACTGTGCGCATAAACAGCTGGACTCTGTTTATTATGGTGTGCCTAATCCCATGTAAAGCACAGTCAGTTTACTAGTGCAGTACTCATCCTAACAGATTCCAACAAACTCTGGTGTTGGACTTTGGCTGGTTGGGTATCGTTAGGGTTACGGTAGGAAAAAAAAGGACTGTAAGCAATTTTTGTGCTGTAAACTCAATAACCCCATTATTTAAAATGACACCATTTTATGCACAACCCAGAGAGTTATTTGCCATTTCTTCCTCCGAATGATCGCTTCGATTTGGACGGTAGCCCTATATTGTGCCCTGTGACTGAAGCGAAGGGGGCATTTGGTGCTGATGATCTTACCCGACATGACTGCACGTTTCTTGCTCTGGAGTGCAACGGCTCGCTGCCTGTCCACCTCACGTGGCTGGCACTTCTCACAATAGAACGTCTCTGGGATGTTGTCCCTCTCCAGGCCCATGCAGTCCACATGCTGCCACACACAGCAATGGTCACAGCAGATCATGTAGCCATCGTCATGCTCAAAGTTGCTGCAAAGAGACGTGGAGGAGAAGTCTGTGTTATCGGTCTAAAAGAGGAACAACATGACTTCACTTGTTGATTCAGAAGAGGAAGTTCATAGATGAGCCATTCTAAAAAAAACTAGCATCTGACTTTGCAAGTTAATCATCAACAAAATATGTTGTCAACTTGCGTAACTTAGGCCCAAAAAAGTCTCCGGTTTCTGGTATGCGCACGTGTCGCCCGTAGCCATGCGCGTCGGCAAAATTAAAAAGTTTTTTTTCAATGTAAGATGATGTCTCAAAACTGCCAAACTCACTGGTTTGACTGGAATCCTGCTGCTGCACAATTTTAACGTGTTTTTAGATGGGGTTACGATCAAGTATAAGCTTTATGTGGCCTCTCTTGGCTTCCATATATTTTGCACTAAATTTAATCGGGCACCATTTGCATTTATCAGCCGACATTTGAAGGAAAAAAAAGTAAACAAAACAAAACAAAAAGCCGCGTCGCTGCACCACTTTTTGGGCAAGCTCCATACTTGGCCTTATACACATTTTTTCCTAATGATTAACCAAACTTCCCCCATGAAGGGTTTTTTTTCTCACAGTTAGTCTACAAGCAAATGAAAGTGTCATTTTTTTTTTAGATTAAAGATTTAATTAAAGGACAAGTTTCGGTGATTATGTGACCCGTCTTTGGATCATTCTAAAGTGAGAAAGAAGTTTGAAAACATATCCCATTCAAATGAACATGATTTCATATAACATGAATAGCCTGTATTTATTTCAATAGCGGAATATGACCTTTCAATTCAGTGTTCATACACTTCAATATCAATCTACTATGTCTTACTTTTAGTACAGAGCATGAAATTTTTGTGAGTCAAAGTAAACGGCTACAAAAAAACCCAATAAAAGACAAAACTTGACATTGAATAATCAACTGGGCCAAAGCAACCTCATTAAATATGTAATTATTCCAAGAGTCATTTAACATGCACGCATGTCAATTATGCACCCCTGAAGTTGCTGGACACATGCCAATATGTGCAGTTTTAATGGGCTTGCATATTTTGTATAGCAGTGTTCAATGTAGCAGCATTCTACCGTACATGTGCCATTAGTTCTTGCACAGTGGTGGATATTGGACGGTTCCTAAACTGTCCCACGAGTTTGGGCCAACGCATAACTTGACATCACAGAAATGTGGCATATGATCTGCCAATCAGCATAGGAAAAACATTACACAAATTCCCTTTCACTTTAAACTTATACAAAAACCAAAGGGCTTTTTCAACATAAACATCAAAATAACAAACCATCTCAACATCTTGGTTTTCCACAGGAAATTAGATCTCTTTCACATATAGCACTTCCTTGACCAAACAAAATGTACGTTAAAAACCTTCAGTAACTCTAACGAGGCTAGTATACTCAGGCATGCAACTGGGAAGTCACAAAAAAAAGAGGAAATTCAAATTTTTCCCAGACTTTGTACAGTGTTTTTCTATTTTCAATGGCACACATTGGAGGTGAAAAAAGAGGAAATCAGCTGATCCGAGGAAAAGTTGCATGCCTGTATACTTATCAGAATGAGCCATACAAAAAAAAACTGTTAAAAAATACCCAAAAATTACGTCACCAAAGATGAGTGAAAACTTACCAAATGCATCTCGTTACCCCTTCGTCCTTGCTTTCTACCGGCTCTGGGGGACTCACTGTCAACTTCACTTCGAGATCCAAAGGATCATCAAATATCCCATTGACTTTGGTTGGTACTGGGGAGACTAAAGGGACCGGAGAGGGCGACTCTGGTGGGGTGGGAGGAGGGGGCGCTCCATAATTATGATCCTAAAATAGCACATTATAAGAAAATATAGTACGACAATGATTAATGTTGACAATACCACAGGCACGCAATGTAAACCACTAATGCAGCTTCTTTTTTTTTTAGCAAATACAAACTTCATAAATTTACACCACTATTATTTTAGTTTGTGTTCAGTTGCCTCACCGAACTTAAATTCACCACAAATGTTTTAGTTTTCACCTACAAACTGTATGTACTTGTAGCTTTCGCGAAATAATACATTACACCATAAATTAAAATTTAAAAAATCACCTATATTGGCATAATTGTTTCTGAATGGAAGTACACGTATCGTTTGAGTAATATTCATTTTCATCTCAGGAAATGATGTTAAGCCACTAATAAAAACAACCACAAATAAACTAGTCCAACAAAAAAGAAAATGGATAGTACCTGATAAGGCAGACCGATATAATGGGTGGTTGTATGAGCCGTATGTGCAGGGTGGCTAGTGACATCTCCTGTTGCCACGGGTTGTTCTACTGGTTCGGGACTGCAATTGTAAGACAAAAATTAACGCTTGCCAAGTGGGTCTGTAAATTGTTAATGATTTTACGATAATTGCTTATGACAATTTATGATTTACGTTTTGCTGAGATCAGTTTTTCCTCTCATTTTGGGGATCAAAGATCACCAAGGAACAATGAGTCACTCAGTACAATTAATGAAATGTACACACTGTTGCTACAGCAAGCATGCACTACACATGTACAATACATCATGTACAATGTCAACAGAAAGTAAAAGTATTTCCTTAAAAAAAGTAAGGGCAAAGTTTTATTGAACCATCCTGCATTCTCTTGAAAACCATGCATGTGGTCTTGCTTTCCACGAAATCACGGTTTACTGTTGCGTTCAATTCGAAAGGATTCAGTAAGGTTGCAAGGCAAAAATGCCTCGTTGGTTGGGAAAAGGTCATAGACAGTCATTGTATTTCTTTTGCATTGGCTATTTTTACGGATGCCATATTGCATTTTACAAAGGCTATAGTTACGGAATGGTAACGTTAACACTGTGAAAATATGAGGCTTTAAAATCCTACAGCAGTTGGAGTGCTTCGGTAGTTCAATAGGATCCATGTAGATACGTGTGCATTTTTAGTGCCGAAGGTTATTTTTACATTGTTTTTAAGCAAATCCTACTAATTAATGAAGTAGATTTCATTTTTCTTTCTGATTTGTGGCTCTGTACTAGGATTTTTTTTACAGGGAAGTAAAGTCTAAAAAACATTCAGTTGACACTGATGCATGTACAAGGGTCAACTTCCATAAAAATAGCAATAATATCTTTCCTGTATTTATTTATATCAACTCAATAAAATATTTCATGTTCTCACTGTGAATATCTAGAAATAAGCTTAAATTTAAAAAAAAATAAAAAAAATAAACATAGGTATTTTCATTCCCCATGTTTTGTATGAATCTAAAAATAACTAAAGTTCCTTTGATGGAATTTGTAAAGACCCAAACGCATCACTGAAGGCGAAAGAAAAAAGTCTGTGTGTGATGTTAAGGTAAGCGTCCTAGTAATGGTGAAAAACACCTTAGGCAATGGCCAACTGAAGCAAGAAGTTATCTGTGTTTGAATGCTTTTTGAACACATTTGGATAATCTTAGTCCAAGAGTGCAAAAAAAAACAACACTCCATTAAAGGCAGCTTTTTGTTCATACATTAAAGAAAAGAAATCACGTTTCGACTCCACTAGAAAAGAATTCCACTCGCATGTAAATAACTTACACAAAGATTTTAAGTAAATTAAGCCCCCCCAAAAAAGAAGGAAAAAAATGCCCCAAATTTGATCTCGACAAACTATATCCAAAATTGGCTTTTTTCCATGCAAACAAGAACCATTTGATTACTGAAATAAATTATGCGACAATCGCATGACCACACATGAGGAGTTTACAGGACTGCCACGGGCAAAGCAATGTATCATATGAGTAGATATGTTAGTTGGTGGGGGTGGCGGGAGAGGGGGGGGGTGGGGGAGGTCTTTCTAAGCCAACATGACGGCAAGAACATGAAGACTTCCTGGCCAAGTACTTACTCAGAACCTGCAGCCATGGCAGCATAGTTCTTGTCTGTCAGTGCTCCGTCATATACTAGTATGTTACTCATTACGCAGTAGTTAACATGAGGTTGAATCCTTGTCGTCGTCGGGGATGCTGGGCAGCTGTTGTCCAAGGGACGACGCTGCACGTTGCACACATGGCAAGTGCTTTGTCCTCAGGACCCTGGGATCAACACAGAAAATCAACTGGACTTTAGCAGCATACATGGGCAGTGAAAAATAACAATAATGTGAAGAACCTGCAGCAGTTTACAATCATGTACATGTATGGGATTGTATCACAGGTCCTTTGGTTTTTTTACATTTCTATAAAGGTTAAGTGCACATGTGTACACGTTTTATGATACGATATGGCATTGTTATGCAAAAGAAATTGCTGTGTTTCATCATTTCATGTAACCCAAAGAACCTACCCTAACATTTTAGGTGAACATACATGCAGCGGCAGTTGTTGAATTTGGTTTGTGTTGTTATATTTGTGGTTGATTTATATTTTTTTATGCGTACACATGAACATTCATGTACATGTATACATGTACATGTACATGTACCTGTATGCTTCTTGGAAATGAAAAAAATATATTCACAATGATAATCTGAAATAGTTGTAAACATGAAATGAAAAGCCTTTTACAAGTACGCCTACTGGATCAGTTGTCCACCAATAGTGCAAGTATGAATTGTGTACATATTCACCTTACTACCAAAACAAAAAATGTGCACATGTACCGATATGTATCTGCCCTTCTTTTTTCCGCTGTTACTGGAAACACAACATTTATTTTGGGCCATATCACAATCAAATGCCTAGGCTTTGATGAACATGTAAGTCATGCATACATGTACATGTACATAATGTGGCACATACATGTTTTATAACAGAGTGATTTTCTAAAGATTATCCCTAATTAGACATTCTTCAAGTGTAATTTGAATTTTGCAATTTTTTACATACATGTACACACACAGGAAGGTCATTTAATTTGTTTCTATGTTTAAACACTGCATGCTCATTTACGATCAAAATATCAATTCACACAAAAATATTCAAAACGAAATGAATATAACACGTCAATGTGAATCATTCCTCCTAATTACGATACAAAATAGTAAAACAGCAACCCCTTCAACAGAATCAACTCAATGGCAATTTGGCAAACTCAAACACAACGTTAGCTTTTATCATGCAGTGAGTCACTCACTGCCTTTGTTCAGCAGTTCCGTGTACATTGTATATGCCCATTATACCAATTCCTGCATGTATTTAAGTAATTTTCCATAGAATTAAGTACAGAACATCATGTACATCAGCCTCTAATATAAGACGAGGAGCCTGAATTTATCTACACTGTAATTAAATCCTTGTTTAGGAAAGCCTATAAATATTGTGTATCTACATCTATAGGACGTACGTAGGCGTGATGTTCATGTGTACAGATGCAATACTGTACCACTGCCTTGAAGGCAGCTTTTCAAATGCAAATAAGCAGCCTCTCCCTACAAACACACACCGTGTTAAACGTTTTGTTCAAGTACATGTACGATACACACACACACAACTGTACACCTGTGCTTATTAACCCACAGCAGATTTGTGCAATGAACACATCAGAATATCTTATGTACATGTAAAACTGACCATGCACATGTCTAACCATGGTCCTTACAAAACAAAATGAACACATTACACCTGTTGTGAATATTGTACATGTACATGTACTTCACATGGTAAATGGGTGACATGAACATCCTGCCATGCATGGAACACATCAAACAAGCATTCAATGGTACAAAGGTTTTACACAGGCTGAGGACAAACTATCAATAGCCCAACACCTTATCTGCTTTGTTTGCAGTGCACTCTAATAGGATAAACTGTCAAATAATTGATGTTACTTAAAAAAACAAAGCTTAATGCTGATGCAGAAGAGGTTAATTAAAACACACTGCCAAAATGGTAAGCACATCATTGGTGCTAATCAACGTTATGGTTATGCAGCATGTGTGTCCTAAATGCTACAAGTTCAAGGCCCATGTCTCATTTTCCTTGCATAATATACATGTAGGTCATAGGTCAAGTGTCATTAAGACATGGGCACACTGCATACTCAAGAGGAATAAGTGCGATTGTGTACATGCTCAAGATAAACAAGTACAGTATAATAGACAATATAATAACTTTCAAAAATTGGGCAAAAGAGTACATATTTAGGCAAATATCATTATAATTAAGGCAAAATTAAAAAAAACAAACAAGTGTTTCATTTTTATATTATTTTAAATTGCATTCCACTGAATTACTGATTTTAGTACATGTAGTTGTTTTTATATTTCTGGCTTATTTCATTTTCAAAACCAATTTCAAAACCAATGCAACCTGTGGTTTAAACATGTGAACATGTACAAAAGCCTAAACTCGCTTTTCCATTTTCTTTAAAAAAAAAAAGCAAAGCAAATAGTAGGCTAACGCTTGAATCCTGTTGACTCGTTCATGATGGACAATCTACATTCACGTTGGTCGTGTGTGCCACAATGCCAATGCAGTGCTCAAGCAGTGTGTTCATGGGGAGTATTTATAATTTTGCAAGTGTTTTCTAATAAAACTTGAACGATTTCTGTTATTGGTGAACTGAATCTGGGACTGAGCAGCATATGTCCAAGTTTGTCAGAAAATACTTTGAAAATGCACTCAACTCTCCATACACTTTGTACACAACCAAAGAAGTGGCGTCTGGATCCTACATTCTTTCCAAACATGCCAAATTGTGCTCCCTGAATTTGGAACCAAGTTCTAGTTAGGCCTAACCTGCAATTTTCGAGGGAAATTTGGCTCAAGTTTGACTGCAGGATTTTTTATTGGACAACTAGATGTCACATCTAGAGTTAAGGAATTTGAATTATTTCCTGCTTTTAAGTACATGTATTGTGACATTAATTTTCATAGTGAACATGGGGAATATCATTATCAAGTGGGAAAAAAGTCTGGTAATCCTTATCTTTTAAGCATGTTAAGGACACCTCTACGTTTTACGAGTTCTGTTCAAAACTTAGGGGCCTACTTTTGCAGATGACTGTCCAGTACCAAAGTGACTTTTGCAGGCTAAAGCAGTCTTTTTTTCTTCAGATAAATTCATGTTAGTTGTAACTTTTAAAGCACTTTCAAAGAAAACGTGACTTTCCTACCATGCCTACCCTTTTTTGCAGTTCACCATCTTGGTTTTTCAGTGTTTTCTGTTCATCATTGTCGTGTTTTCGCCCCTTAATTTCCCTCATAAATCAAAGCCCTGCCAACCTTTTTCCACAAAATTAAACCTGTGATATTCAAGAAGGTGTCGCTGTCAGTTCAGATATATGACAAGAAATATCAGAATGTCACTTTTGAGTGTCATTTAGTAAGCTCTTTTGGTGAGCATGGTGAGTCTTTTAACCTTATACAGTAAGTTATAATAGGAACGGGGTCCTAAAAGTAAGGATTACCAAAGTCTAGGCTAGCACAACCATGACAACTGTTCAGGAAAGTTAGCATGCTTCACTGTGTGGCTAAGAATGTTGGAGGATGTCCCGTAGGCTAAATGAAAAATTATGGGGCTTGGCAAATGCTTGTTGAATGACTGACCAACTCATCATCACAGGCATGACAGGAAAAAAAAATTAGCCCCATAAATGTAGCCAATTTACTGGACTACCTCCGTAAACATAGGCCACACTTCCACATGTACAAAAACGTGTCGAACTTTGTCAAATTTTGATTTTCACATGTAGGCTTAGTTTGTACAGGGTTTTTTTGCTTTAGATCACCCTCTTTATACTATTAATTATAGGCTAATCAGAAAGTGCTGCCTTTTTCAGATGTCCAATTTTTGTGAAATTTCATGTTGAAATTTTGATACGCAAACGTGTGCAAATGAATCTGGAAATTTCACAAAAAATAGACATCTGAAAAAGGCAGCACTTTCTGATTAGCCTATAATAAAGAGGGTGAGTATGCTCTAAATAATCTAAAGCAAAAAAACGTACAAACTAAGCCTAAATCATAAATGTGAAAATCAAAATTTGACAAAGTTCGACACGTTTGTGTACATGTGGAAGTGTGGCCTATGTTTACGGAGGTAGTCCAGTAAATTGGCCACATTTATGGGGCTAGGAAAAAATGAAATTGAACATAATAAAATGTGTTACCAACCATGGCATGGCTGCCCGCCAACTCACCTAACAAGAGAAGTCATGTACAAATTTTGTTCTTTCGTTGTCAAGATGCAGTTATGCATTTCACACACTATGCTGCATCCAAATTTGAATTCACTACAAACGTTCAACAAACGGCGCGATATGTCAACCTCATTCGAAATTTGTGTGTGTGCATGACAACACTGTCAGATCCGCTATTCAAGCACGGGCACAATTATAACGTACACGTACATGTACAATCACAATGCACACACAACCAGCGTCAGCGGCGACGTTACGTCCCAAAGCACAAACACAGGCCCGATTGTCCGGCAAAATTCGTCAGACGGAAGTACACATGGAAACGCACATTAAGACTTCACTCCACCAGAAGATGATAGAAAATTTCTTGAGGCATAATCTGGATACATATCGATTCCGGTACAAGCGCTATTATGGCAAGAACTTGTCGCTTGAAAATCTCTTCTTTTACGTTAATCCACAGATACAAACTGTATTCAATAGCGATTCATGATGGCGGCCATGAAAGGAGGGGACGACGGGTTTCATGATTGGTTATTCAGGGTCAAAATTTCTACGCCGCTGATCCGGCGACTGTTTGCTGGGGACTAGTGCCAGAATCTCGCGCACAATAGTGCCCCCTCAACGGTTAAGGTTAATAGATTGAATGCCTGTGTTCCTTCCTCCGGCTCCATGGTTAGAGGGCGTATAATTCAGGACCGGAGGAGATCGAGACCGATCTTGGTCTCCAGACCTCTTCTCGAGACCGATTTTTCATGGCCTCGGTCTCGGACGCGGACTCAGCCTGTCAGGACTCGGTCTCGGACCATGGGACTCGACGGGACTCGCCTCGAGACCGGCAAAATGGGAACCTTTTTTGACGTTGTGCCCCGCCTCCCGCCGGCCATCAGGGTGCACTGAACCAATTCAAGCCCTATTGAAAACAGTGTAAAATTAACAAAGTTCAGGGCCAAATAACATGCAAGCCGACATCAATTAAACAGAAAATTAATTATTGTCTTGTCCTTCATCTTTTTATTTCTTTTCAATTTTGGGCAGACTAGCCAATTACATTTTTTAATATTCACACCAAAACAAAATCACTTCCCAAAAAGTGATAGTTCCCAAGCCTGCATGGTTCCCAAGCCTGCATGTAGCTATTTACAAGTGGCATCCTTCCACTTTCCAGGCAAAAAGGACCCATTTTTCAACAGTAACTTTATCAAGTCTGCCCTCAGATGGAAGCCCCCAAAACCAGGGAGTTGATCCTTGGCCATATTTACACACTACTTCCACTGTTTTTGTTTTTGTTTGTTTTTTAAGCCAAACGGTCTCCATTTTCAAAAGAAATTGTGGGGGTACTTTCATGCTAATGAGCGCGCGTAGAAATTCTCACTTGAATTAGTGCACTGCAGCCATCATGAATTTATTTTAATTTCCCGTGGAAAGCGAATAATGCCACCTATTGACATATACCATTCTGGTTGAAACAGCGGCCCCATGGGAAGATGGTGTCCACCCCCCGGCCCCAACCCCTTCCCACTTTTTGATTTCAGACGGAGGCCGGGTGTCCGGCGAAAAAAACCCGTCTATCTTTTAGCACGGATGAAATTGGGCGCCCCTCCACAGTAACATCTACCCCTCTCCCTCCACCACTCACCCCCCCCTCCCCGGATGGGATCCCTGGCTACGCCGCTGACCTAGTAGATTATCAATGGGACAGCACCTACATTTGAAAATTCATTTGGATACGATCTACTTTGTTTTGTTAACCCAGCTTAGTTTCCCCGGTTCGCGTAGACGGGATATGTCAACTTCCGCGCGATTTTTTTGTTTGTTTCGTTTTAGAACAAAACTAAGAATCTTTTTTTAGAATATGCATACTGCATGGCAGTGAATTTGATTTTACCAAATAGTTCTCTAGTTGGCTGACGGGCGTAGAGAGTTGTGTTATCCTTCTCAGTTGTTAAATCAAGGTGTCTAAAGCAAATATAATAATAATCAGTGGCGTATCCAGAGGGGCGGGGGGGGGCGGCGGATTTTGTCACAAAATTGTTTGTTCAGCAATTATTTCAATAAACGGTTAGAGAGTTCCCCCCCCCCCCCAAAAAAGAAAACCCGCTCAAAAACCATTACAATGCGCCGTGAAGTGGGTGTATAATTTGCAGGATGCATAATAATGGTAAGTTTTGAGGAGCGCCCCATACCAGAAAATGAAAGATGATGAAATAAGATTTAATTTGATGAACGTCTGGAACACCGCAGAGAGTTGTGAGTATTTTTCCTGAATTTCTGAAGTGGGGGCATTTATCATTGGGATCTGTGGAAATTTATTTACTGGTCTGTGAAAGGGGCCCGCAGAAAAGTTGAAGCAGCGCCCCCTTCATCAGCCCCAGCCCCCGCGCCCAGATATCCACGAACTGCAAGACAATTTATATTTTGCGTCTAATGGCAATATTGATCTTAACACACAGCAGTAAATACACGACGATAGTTAATTTTGTATCGAACGAGCGAAAAAATATTCACCCAAATAATTAAACTATCTTTAATACAAAGAACAGTATGCCGTGGAATCAAAAATCAAATACTACACAATGATTACAACCACGAATTTTAGAAATAACACCAATGCTGTGAACCAATAATTATAATATACCATTGAACATTTAAAACACCGTCATGTGGCGGTCTAGAATGTTACGATATAAAAATGTGTTGTTAGAATGAAAGTGTGATAGTCGGTTTAATAGTTGTGACAATTATTTTTACTGCCGCCTCGCAAAAACCAAATTGCGGCAAAAACCTCCCGGAAATTACCGACGATTTTGCACATTTCGTTCTGCAAATTTTGAAGCTGAACCAATCACATTCACCAAATCCTATCCACACCCTAAGTTTGCTGGATCAAACATGAACGAAATTATTTTTCATTTTTTTTCTTCCAGCTTAAGTGCATGCTACATAAAAAGTGACACATAATCATTGTCATCGTTTCATTATTTAAAAAAGACAGCTATTAAACAAAAATAATTCATCCTTTTCCTTGGTATTTCACCAAGCTCAAAACGCGTAGGCCTATGCCAGTTTCCGGGGACTGGTAGGTATCTTGCATGCGAACCTTTTGAATGGACATTTTGGGCGTGCGTTGAAATAAAATTACATTTTAAGAAGTAACGTTTACGTTTTCATGCATACCAGTTGGGCACGTCACATGTCCCAAACTGGTCACAGTAAACATGAAGACGTGCAGATGTCTGGCAACACATTTATTTGTTTATTTATTTATTTATTTAAATTCAATTTATTTAATTCAATTCAATTCCTATCAATTCAATTTATTCTCATCATTTAAAACATGAAACTTGTCTCCTCGTTCTGCATATTTACAAAATCTTCACATTAAAACCATAAAAACATATACATGTACATACATTTGTACAAATATAGACATAACAAAATGAAAAAAACTGACATGTACACGTAACCACAAATAAAATAAACAAATTTAGAAATTACATTTCATTACCCAGGATATGCCCAAACAGTTTAAAACTGGTTTCCATTGGGGGCCCTGCGTACAATACAAATGACTATATACACAATATACGAATACAATACATTACAAATACAATACAATACAATACAATAAAAGCATATTCATTGTTAAGCAACTATTATAAATGTTGTAAAACTATCACAACTGCACGTACAGTGTGAAACAACATCGCTAATAACAGGCTTTCACTATAAATGGGGTGCTGTGGTCCAATGGTTACGGTGTTTGACTCGTGTACCGTGGTACATGGGTTCGAATCCTGACGGGGGAACATGGTGCCTGTACTCTTGAGCAAGGCACCTTACCATTATTGCTTCGTCCTTCGGTTGGGAAGCCGTAACGGTAGGTCCCTTGTGTTGTTTGCACGTTAAAGAATCCAGTAACACTTATCACTGAGAGAAGGGGTTTGCCCCGGTATTGCTGGCAGTGGCTGCAATATGCGCCGCAGCACCTTGTAGACCTTAATGTAGATGCTACATAATGGGTCTCACATTTCTCCTAAACTTCATTTACCTGTCTTTAAGAATATAGACACAATTACCAGCGAAAGTTCACAAGGAGGGGCATTACTGGCTATACGTGTTCCGATTGTAGAAAAATGTTCGTTATAATCAGCAATGTCGGTGAGATCATCATCGAATTTCCCCATTCTTGGAAAGAATAGACTTCAGAATAATTTTCTGTTTGTTGGAGAGAACCTCTTTTTATCACAGAATGGATGAGTTGCCTTTCTTTTCTTCGATGATTGATTTAAAGTGTTCGGTTTTCTATACCGCGGATTGTTTCAGTTGTCATGCCATTCGCAGCTTTTTGGATGCGTTCCAATAATTTTGTGAGCCTGAACGTTTAGCGATATTATTTGCACGATCTCGCTGTCGCATAATATTGATTTACAATTTTCCCGTCGAGCCAAGGCAACGATGCACCACGAATATACGTTTTGATATCATGGGTGCATGATGTTTAATAATACTCATAAACAGAGACTGCCATGTGGGCCATGCTTCGTTTAAGGACATGTTCCGTGAGACATTAAGGATGTCGTCTTGAAAAGCGTCATTGTCTATATCTTTAAAACATATCTATATCTTTAAAGTTAATTGAATGGCCTTTTTTTGGGGGGGGGGGACTTTCCAATTATGAAGACCGTATATACCAGAGAGTGGTCAGTAATCAGGACAGGTAGGATACCACTTTCACATACAAGGTCAGGATGAGAGCTTAACATTAGATTATTGTCTCAGTAAATTCAGTAACGCGGGTATAGAGTAAGTTGCGTCATTAATTTTGGAACACACTAAAGATGAAGTTATAGGGTTGGAGGAAGTACTATTACCGTCCTCGGAAACATCACAATTAAAGTCGCCATGCAGCTACAATAATTTCTTTACATTAACATAAGGCTCTCACCTAAAATACCGCTTAATTTATCTATAAACTCTACAGAACTTGAAGGTGGCCTGTTAATAGAACTTATAAGCACAGGCTGCCTTTGTTTACATTTGAGTTCAACCAACAAACACTCGACATCATCGTTTCTAGGTCATCACGGTGGATGAAATTAAATTATTTCGGATGTACATTGCCACCTCACCCCCGTGACGGTTTCTACTTCTTCGGACAATAGAGTGTTCGGACTGGTTAAGCTCTTCGTGTTAGATTGAGGAGTCACTAAAAGTTTCGTTAAACAGATGATGTCAAATGGATTTGTAGACATCAATATCTTAAAATTGTTAATTTGATTAATAATTACACTTCTTACATAGAGGTGGGCGAATGAAAACCCATCTGCAATTTGGTTGTGAATGATGTCATCTATATTAAGTTAATCCTGCTGTGGGTTCAGTAGTTCTCTGACCTTCACCAGTATGGGCGGCCATTAGGGCAAAAAAGACAATCACAAAATTAAAGTTAAACAAAAATACAATAAAATCAAATGTACAATAATAAACAATAACGTACAATTAACAATGAAAATGTAGGACAACAAAATAAAGAAACCCAAAACAAAACTGAATCGTAAAAAAAATAAAAACACAAATTAAACATAACAAATAAACATTCGTGTTAAATGTACAATAAACACAAATTAAACTAAACCCAAAATTACTGTAAGTCCCGCGTCGAATGTAAACCCCAAAAGTACTGTAAGCCCAACAAATTACTGTAAGCCCCGCGATGAATGTATACCCCCAAATAATTACTGTAAGCCCTGCGACGAATGTATACCCCATTTTACTGTAAGGCCCGCGTCGAATGTATACCCCAAAATTACTGTAAGCCCCGCGTCGAATGTATATCCCAATATTACTGTAAGTCCCGGCCGCGACGAATGTATACCCCAAAATTACTGTATTAGTCCCGCGACGGAATGTACCCCAAAAACTGCCTAAGTCCCGCGACAAAATTGTAAACCCCAAAATTACTTAAAGCGGGGTACCAGTCTACATGGACTGGTATACAACAACCCATCACTGCTGCGTGGCCAAGCTACATAGGCTGTACACGTGCAACTTTTGCGTTTACATACATTCGACGCGGGACTTACAGTAATTTGGGGGTACAGGCCTACATTCGTCGCGGGACTTGACTTGGAGTATGGGGTTTACATTCGTGGACACTTTACAGTAATTTTACTTTCTTCGCGGGGCTTACGGTAATGTTGGGTTTAGTTTAATTTGTGTTTTATTGTACATTTAACACGAATGTTTTATTTGTTATGTTTATTTTTTTTTATTCTTTTACGTTTCAATTTTGTTTTGTTGTCCTACATTTTCATTGTTAATTGTACGTTATTGTTTATTTTTTTTTGCATTTTATTTATTTTATTTTTGCTAAACTTTAATTTTGTGATTGTCTTTTTTGCCCTAATGGCCGCCCATACACCAGGTAGTGGTTCCATCATTGGTCTCGGAGTCGATGGATGTGCGGTCGATGATGTGCGTTATGGGTCTCGGATTGAGTTAGCTTGAGTTGTGCCGTGGAGGGCTTGACGTCGCTTCGGCTGCCGGTGATGGCACTGGTTGGATGGCCAAAAAACCGTCGAAACATCTGGGCCAGCTCCGATCGGTTTCTTGAGGGCATCAGAGTATACGAGATTGCACCAAAGGAGGTTCTCTGCGGCGTGAATTCAGTCGATGGTGCGCGTCGATATGTGTTCTCTGATGGCTCGGCTATGTACTGGATAATGTTTTTGGCCAATAGGCGTACTCCCGTGGTGTTGAGATGCACGATCCGACGGTTCCTACTGCCGTATGAACTAAGGCCTATACCAACAGAGTACCTGGAAGGCTTGTTGCATTGTGGGAACATCGATATGCTAAAGTAATTAGCATAATTCCTTATCGTAGCAGTCTCTACACTCTAATCGATAATGGAGGGACTGGGACCCAGTCTATACGTTTCTGCATTTACCAATTGCCATTTCGTGTGCTTTTTTTTTTACCATAACGCATCAACACCTAGGATGTACAACCAGGCACCTTTTTCCGATGAGGATACGTCTCCTGTACTTTTATAGTCCCTATATAACGTAGGTTTGAGGTACCGTAGGGTTATTATGGGTATCAGTGCTCCACCATTAGATGTCGTACGCGCTATTGCCCGTTGACGCACAACCGTCCACTTCTTCTGAGTTTGTGGCTGGTGCATGCGAGGGTGATTTGGCGTCGGTGCAGTGCGGTGCTGCAGCAGTTATCAGTGGTGAAACTGGATATATTTTCATAGGTAACGTAAGTATGACCCACATTTCGGGCGTAAGGGGGGGGGGGTGGCTTGGGAGCTAGTACACCGCGCTTGACCACCTACAGAGAGGCAACTCTGGCTGTCTGAATGTGCCCAAATGAACATTATTGTGCTCTTCTTTTTAATCTACCAAACCTGCCCAAACGGTGACGAACGGGGATATGAAAAGCTCTCTGGCACGATGTCTGAATGCATCATTCATGGCGAAGTAGATGACGACGTTCCAAAAGCTGTTGGAGAATTGGAGCCAGTACAGAGCGAAGAAAACACCCAAGGGTTGGCGAACATCAGCCAGGACGCAGGCAACGCCCGCGATGGTAATAGGAGCCCAACATGCGTAGAGAGTGAACGCCATAATGCGGCACGTGCGGAAAAACTTGACGGCTTTGCGCGTTTGTCGGGCTTGCATGGTAAGCCCGGATATCATCATATCGGCTCTGACACGAGTTGCTTTCTTCATGCCTACCCAGGCTAAGGCTGAGGTAATGGAGAAACTGGCTAAACTCGGCAAAATGAACAAGCCAAAGATCAGAACAGCCGACAAGAGCTGACTATGCTTGGTAGCGGTGATGGTACAGGAATGAAGTAGAAAGACGTACTTATTCACTATCTGGCCGGTCAAGAACAGCGTTGTGTAAAACAGGGTCGGCATGACCCAGCACAAAGTCAGACCAGCCAGTGCTTTCCGCTTGGTGACGATTCCGAGTCGGCTGTATCCGAGAGGGCGTGTCACGGCAATGTAGCGCTCAATGCTCAGTAAGGTCAGTGTCAGTAGAGAAGCCTTCTTAGCGACTGCCTCAATACATGCCGCGACCAGACACATGGTATCACCAAAGGGCCACAGGTTATATACCGAGAGGTATATAGACGTACATGCTACCAGACCAGTAGCCAAGTCAGCTAGGGATAGGGACATGAGTAGCAGTCCATGGCAGTTACGGAGCGAGGGTGTGGATCCTATCGTGATCAGAGCTATCAGGTTGCCTGCTGTGGCTAGGGTAGATATCGAACAGATAGTAGCAACTTTAAGCCCACATACGATG
Source organism: Patiria pectinifera (assembly GCA_029964075.1). Classification (NCBI taxonomy): domain Eukaryota; kingdom Metazoa; phylum Echinodermata; class Asteroidea; order Valvatida; family Asterinidae; genus Patiria; species Patiria pectinifera. The sequence continues at coordinate 22,627,933 of CM057149.1, read as the reverse complement.
TCGGCGCAGATTGTAAAACGGAAGGAAGTAATGTTTCCAGACATTATTGGCTATTTACAAGATTGTTGCCGTACTTGTGAAACAGTTCAATTTTGTTTAGTGTCGTCCAGGTAGCTTTTGCACTGCTTTGTCGTAAAAATCGTCTCCAAAATATCCTTTTTTGTAAAAATGATAACAGCCAATCCTTCAGACCTCATGCGCAGATGAATTGATGGACCAACTGATGTTGTCAAGACTATGAACATGAATGGACGTTTTGGTAAAACTTCATGCGCGCATTATAAGCATAAGTTTATGCTTGCGCGGTGGACGTCACTATTATTGTGACATCACCGGAATTATGCATGAATGAAGTCAGTATACTGACGAATCAAAATACATGTGGCCTACATCCAAATGACCGTTCGCAGGTGTATTGTAGAGATGAACACGCCTGTAAACATTCTGGGTCCCGAAGCACCATCGATATAAGAATTTTCAATAATCGATATATCGGAAATCCAATATCGAGAGTATTCGATGTATCGAGTATCCCATGTAAAAGTTAAAGCCCACAAAGATGGCACTTTGATTTAAAAAAAAAAAAAAAAATCTTCAGTCCCAAAAACTCCCAATTTTCCCCGGCTATCTCTGGAACGTATTGCCCAAACATTTTAAAACAAATCTCAGAACAGAGAGTTTGTCCAGAACGGGCGTTTTTTGTATAGCTTTTACATTTGTTCTGGATCCGCCCTTGTTCAAGGGTGTATAATGATGTATAACGTGTACCCCGTGATGCAACTGACCAAGTTTGGCTCTCGGGTGAAGACTGTGAAGTAGAAGTATTGTGTAAGTTAAAAAAAAAAAAAAGACGACTAACGTATTCGCTATTATGTGACCTGTATACCCCAAACGGTGACCCCTGATAAAGGAATCAGGTCATGGAAGATCCTGTGCAAAACTTGCTGAAATCGGCCGAAGCGTTTGACAGATTCAGCATTTTCAAGTGCTCCTTATGAGAAGATACCCGGTTGCACAATCTGATAACGAGGGGCAGGTGTGTGTGGGCCTAATTCAGTCAATACTCCGGATCTGAATGTCTGCTGGTGTTTTAATCACAGACCGGTCGACACATCGTCTTAATTGGAGGATTTCATTACGACATGCTCCCGGCACAAACAGTCACCCCAAAACAACAATCAGGTCAGATCTTTGGTAAACAACAGTGTTCTGACCAAGTGATGTGTTCCATACTCTATTTTTTTCGGCGTAGTTCAGACGGTGCAACCTGCTGATGTGGCTCAGGCTCCGCTGTATCGTTTCGGTCTCCTCATGAGCCTTTATGGGCCTTATTCACGAGTTGGCCATTTTTGTCGAGTTCCCTGAATGTATTTCAAATATTTCAATGTTGAATGCGTTGAAGACAGATTATTTATGCAGGCACAATGCAGCATTTGTTTTACTGCCATTTTTTTTTCAATATAACTTTAAACATTAGGGAATGTTTAATTACAAGTTTTTAATTATTCATTGAAGCAGACTCGAATTTATTTTAAATTAAGTTGCTTATATTTCTCTTCGCAATTCAAAAATTTAAGATTTTTCCAAACTTTCAATTCAATAATGGCCGACTCGTGAATAAGGCCCATAAAGGTATTGGACACCAAATGCAAATCGAGGCATCAGAATGTTAGTCTATGTCGCCGTGGTCTATGATATGTGAGTAGATTCGCTGATTAATTAGGCAAGACAACGTACGTCTCTTGACCTTTAGATCTTCGGTAAACAACAGTGTTCTGACCAAGTGATGTGCTCCATACTCTATTTTTTTCGGCGTAGTTCAGACGGTGCAACCTGCTGATGTGGCTCAGGCTCCGCTGTATCGTTTCGGTCTCCTCATGAGCCTTTATGGGCCTTATTCACGAGTTGGCCAATTTTGTCGAGTTCCCTTAATGTATTTCATCAATTGTTAACTGTTGAATGGGATGAAGACAGACTATTTATGCAGGCACAATGCAGCATTATTTTACTGCCATTTTTTTTAAAAAATATAGCTTTAAACATTAGGGAATGTTTAATTACAAGTTTTTAATTATTCATTGAAGCAGACTCGAATTTATTTTAAATTAAGTTGCTCATATTTCTCTTCGCAATTCAAAAATTTAAGATTTTTCCAAACTTTCAATTCAATAATGGCCGACTCGTGAATAAGGGGGGGGGGGGAGCAAGTGCCCCCCCCCTTGCCCCCCCCCCCCTCGCGACGCCCATATTTGTAAGAATATTCGTTAGAAACCTTGTGTGAAAAAATGAAGTTAATTGCATCTAGCCTACCGTTTGTCTTTTGTGAACCTTTTTTAATGCGGTGCCCGATTTACGTTTTTGTCACCGAGGCATCAGAATTTTAGTCTATGTCGCCGTGGTCTATGATATGTGAGTAGATTCGCTGATTAATTAGGCAAGACAACCGTCTCTTGACCTCTAGATTTTGACCAGTCAGCGGGCGCTTTCTATATCGGGCCTTTGGTCATTCACCCGTTGCGCGTCATTGACAATGGATAAAAAAATCTACTAAAATGTATCATTGTGATATACTTGATTTATTTGAATCGTGCATGTCCTATAATGATTTTTGTAATGTTATTACACAACACAAAGTGCAAACCCTCGAAGTTATTAGAATGAGCCTCCGTGGCGGCCTAGAATGCACTGTGGAATCTGAACCAATCAGAGCGATCGCATAGAATTCGCTAGCGATTCAAAATACTCCCATATGTTGTATACACAATTGAAAACATATTCGCCAAGTCGGTAATTGAACATCAATAGTCAGCATCATTTGGTCTGGGAACCAGACTACCGCATTGCATGCAGCAATATCATGGGCGTCGCCAAGATTTTTTTCCGGGTGGGGGACAAAGCAAATGTTTCCCCAAATTCCTTAACTTTTTCATTATATTCTCAATTTATCATTTTTCTGAGCGTGAACAGGGGAGCATTTGACCTACCCCCCCCCTCCTTTCTCCTTTTTTTGTCGTTTATCCAGGGCAAGGGGGGCACTGCCCCCCCCCCCCTTGCGACACCCATGAGCAATATATATTTTGCGTGCGTGGCGCCAGTATTACCGTACACAAAACAATTACCGACTTGGCACCAAATCTAGGCAAGTGCAGCATGGACATGTAGATAGAATGCATGAACCTATCTAAGATCCAAAATTCAAGTGTCAAGTAAATATGTACACAGATAAACAGATTGTACATGTGACAAAAATCCCAAGCTCTATATATAAATCATGTCACGCAACTTGATGACGATTCTGTGTTTGTCCAGCGCCATCTTTAACCAGATCCGCCCCATCAAAAGCCTCAACTGTTTGCGCTCTCTACGTCCAATTAGAAAGCTTTGTCTTCAAGTGATTTGACTGGGAATTTAAAAGAGGTAAGAAAATAATGTCAGTTACTTTGAATGAGGTGAAAGGCTAGCTTACAAGCGTAGGAATCACAGTTTGCTTTAGACTTCGAAACGTGAAATGTACGCACAAGTAATGTTCCAACAAAACCTATTCAGTAATTAAAATGGAAAAACAATATGGTCCCTTGCGTAAATTTTGTCCATTTCAATATCTGAAATCATTTCAGAAGAGAATAAAAGATGGACTCTCAGTGCTCCTCAGAACTTGAACACAAATTCCAAAAGGAAATAAAACCGAAAAAAAGAGAGATTTTTTTATTTGATGTCTCGTTCAAAAGTGGATATCTGTTGTCTGGCTACAAAATAGCAATTCACAAGAACAATTGTACATGCACTTTTTTATCCAGATGAAACTCGCAAGGAGAGTATATCTTTAATGTACATAGAAGGCACATGTTTTGTTCAAGTTTTTTTCATTGCTCATATATTAACTCTTCCATTTTATTTTTAAATACTATTTGAATACAGATACAAATGGCTACGGCTCTAAAACAGATAAGCCCCCATCTCGAGTGTGATATTTGTCAGGAGAAATACAAACGGCCCAAGGTGCTCGACTGCCAGCACAGTTTCTGCGAGACATGTTTGGAGCAATACTACAATGCTAGGTATGAAGGTCAACGTAAGATTCCCTGCCCGGTATGTCGACGGGAGACGGTACTTCCAGAGACACACATTCATGGCCTGAAAACAAATTTCCATTTGATGGGAATAGTTGAGGAGGTCTCACTCCAAGAAAAGGTGGCTCGTTCAGTGGAACAAACATCATCAGATCAGTCTAAATGCCAGAAACACAAGGGTGAAGTAAAATGGTTTTACTGTGAGACATGTGAAGAGTTAATCTGCCGAGCTTGTACTGTAGTAGACCACCGTGAACCAAAACATCACTACATTGAGTCTGGAGAGGCTACTCGCAAATACAAACAGTCACTGACAGATATGTTTCCAGATTTCACCACAGACATTAAAAGACTTGAACAATCTTTGGCCACTTCATCACAAGCTAAGCAGAAGTTTACACAGAATGTCACAAAGACTGTGAAAGCTGTGAAAGACAAAGCAGATAAAATAAGAGCTGAGATAACAACTCAAGAGACAAAGATGATTGAAGAAATCAAACAACTCCAGCAGGATCGCAACAGAACATATGATGAGCATCAAAAAGCAGTCACAATGAAGCTACAAAGTAAAGAACATTCCTTCCGTACAGCTCAGGATGTCATAAACACTGCCTCAGACACTGATTTTCTTTCCTTGTACCCTATCATCTGCAAAGACTTGAAATCACTCAAGAGTCAAAATCCTCTCCAGACTGATCCCAAGCTTTCATATGTTAGTTTCACCCCGGGTCAGAGGATTGGTGACATCAATCTGGGCAAGCTTGAGGTGGAAGCAGTCGAGTGGAAGATGTGTCATACGTTTTGTAAAGCTAAAAAGGGACTTCGTCTAGTAAAAGAGTTCCATAGGGCTTTTGATATTACTGCCGCTCAACCTGGTGAGATTGCTGTGGCAGACTATGGGAACAACCGAGTGGTCATCTGCAGCAATGAGGGACAACATAAAGGAACCATTCCCCTAACATCAGGTACCGGTAAGTTTCTTTCTGCACATGTTCAACAACACAAACTTTCATAATCGTGTGGAAATTCTTCCATGTGCACACGCAAATATGACAACTGAGAATGAAAACCAATAAAATACTGGCAAGGAATCGATGTGCTGGCAGTGCTCCCCAACAAACTCAGTTTTGTTCTCCGGAACAAATGTGCGAATTTTTTTTTAATATGTACATGTATAGGCCTATGTTAAATAAATAATTCACACACAGACAAGCACACAAAATAAAAAAAACCACTAGAACACAACTTCCATTTATTTTATTCTGTAACATTAAAAAAAGGGTGGAGTTGCTTTTAGGTTGTTTGCAAACAAACCAATCTGCCCTGTGAGTAGAATGTTCTAGGTCTGATCCCTGTATTAGTGTGTGATGGGGCTGAGCCCCCATCAAGATCATCCCTTGGTTTGGTATTTATTATTCCTTAGTGTTTGTGTTTGTGCTTTGCTTATTTTTTTTGACAATAATGCTGCATGTATGGCTTTTATTTCAAACACATGAACTCCAAAATTGGTATGAACATATCGATCCTGACACTGAGGTGTGCATACAAATAAGAAGTCATCAGGTATCAAATTACAAAAAATTTGTTTTAAAAAGTGACCGTTTTGTTTCAATCAAAACTCATGAACAAAATAATGAATTATGTTCACACTTTGTGATCTGATAGACCATGCATTGATGAACATTTCTTGTCGTATACGTGAAGTGGCTTGACGTTCTTCCAGGATTCATGGTCAAACAACTTTAGGTGAATTCAAAATACTGAAAGAAACGTGTATATTACAAACCAATGGAAATTCTCCCTAACGGTACAAAGTATGAAGACAGAACTCTGTACAAAAAGTCACTGTTGTACAAAAGCATGACACAAATGGTGAAATTATAGAATTACATCACCACATATCAAATTACAAGTGATCTAAAGGGACACTACAACCTGGACAATTTAAAAGGATATAAATATCCACACAACCATTCTTTAAACATTAGCCGTTGCAAAAACAAATTTCAGTGGTCAAAATTTTGACTCTCAAAAATACATCAATGAATTCCGTGCACGTGCGATAAACATGTACATGTATTTGTGCTGTGTATATGTCACACACACGACTTGTACTGTTTATTTTGTGATATTGAATCGTGTGACACAGAAACAAAATTTCCGTCTTTTTTGTGTGTGTGTCTTTCTCAGGAACAGTGCGACACATTAGGTTAGTTTCTTCTCAACCAGACCTTTGAAAAAGGATGAGTCAACAGTTTAACGCAAACAATTTTGGTGATTTCAGGATGATGTTCCCCTTTAATGACAAATCTTGACAACATACTTTCAACTTTATCTCTTGAACTTAATTAATACCAGGTTCTTTTTATGTGAGGTGGTAGACATTGCCCTGGGCAACATTGACTCCTGGGCACCTAAACGTTTGACCTTTACTTCCCGGGTCACTGGATGTGCAATGAAAAGAATATAACTTGAAAACGGAAGCATTTTACTACAGTAATACTTATTCAGGAAATGTTCAGTGACTAATAGTAAACTAAATGAAAGTCACGATGACGTCAATTCGGAAGAGGGCACCCTCCAGCAGCACATTACAAAAAAAAAAATTTTAATATTAAAAAACCATTTGTCAAACTTTACCAAATGGCTCATAAATTCTTTGGACAATAAAATGTACTTTCCGAAGTTTCATAATGATGGCCTCATCAGACCGGAAGTTATTGTAGGGAGACCTTGCAAATGATCAATTTTTCAATTAAAATTCATCATTCGCTACCTATTAGTGATCATTGATGCCAAAATAATGTCAGCTTCATTCTCAATGATTGCCACCCTAATGCTGTGACATCATCAAACTCGAGTCAGGTTTCATACAAACACACAACAATGTACGTTCCTGTTATATTTATATTTCAGAAGAGAAGTTCGTTTCTGTTTATTTTGCATACCTGTCATATAACAACCACATCAACAAAAGTTCTCAGTATGCACATGTTTAACTGATGATGTCATCAAACTGGGAGTAAGATATAAATATTCAAAAGTATTTTGCAAACTATCAATCCAGGCTAAGGATGCAGTTTTGTTCAGATTCTTAAATGCTTAATAGTTCCATGCCCCATCACGATGCGTTTGTTACATAGACAAACGCAAACCTCTAGATAATTCTGATATGGGGCAGGAACCAGTCAACTTTTAAAGAACAGAGTTATTATTATGATTATTAAGTTTTCAAATATATGATAAATAAAAATTGTTTTATATTTTGTTGAATGCTTCATTTGAAAATTGAATAACTTGTTATTGCTACAAAAATAACAAGTAAACAGTTAAATATGAGAAGAAATCTATTTTGAGAATTACAAATCATGAGAACATAGCCCAGAGAGTGTGTACAACTATATAAGAGTACATGTTGCATAACTGTATAGCCAAGACCTTGCAGTTTTTCACAATTATTCATGTATGGTGGTTGAAATGTAATCATGTAACAATGTAAAAATTCTACATGACCGGGTTTAAGGCAGACCATGTATTCATTAGGTATTTATATATCATGAGGACTGAGAATAGTGACAGTGCATTTATATACTGTGCATATATTACATTTGAGTTCTTCTTTACCCACAGATCCATGGGCAGTTGCAGCCATCCACAGTTCTGAGCAACGCTTGCTTGTGTTGGATGGAAGCAAGTATGTCAAGGTGTTCAACACGAAGGACAACAATCTTGTTGTGCAGTTCCCAACGTTGCATAAGAGTCTGGTTGACGAGACACAAGTGGACCTATGGAGCCTAGCAGTAAAAAAGAATAGTACAATCTTAGTGGGTGATACCAAGAGAATGGTATGGACTGAACACAGACCCACTGATGGTGGAATTATACACACCATACCAGTGCAGACTCCACCTTGCTACCTGGCTGTTGATGACGGCACTGATAGAGTTGTTATCAGTGGAGGTGACACAAAGAAAGTGGATGTTGCTGATAGCAAAGGTTCAACAATCGGCACAATCAATCCAGCCATTAATGGTAAGCCAGTGTGGTGTCGTGGTGTATGCTGTGACAGCTCAGGCATCTACCTTGCAATGTACATGTACCAAGTTGTGCCTGGCACTGGTCATATTCACCACTATGACCTAGATGGCAGGTTTCTTGATTGCCTGGCTCAGGATCTGCATGACCCACGTGGAATAACATTCACATCAGAGGGCCAGCTGGCAGTGGCTGACATGCACTCAATAAAGCTGTATAACAAGGTTTGATGTCATCCAACATGACATTGACTAGCAATCACCATCATGAAATTGTCCAGTCATTACAGCACCAATCAACATTCATGTCCCATTCATTCCAAATCTCTCCTCAAAAATCCAAAACACAAACTGCCGATCCCTCTGATGTGAACCATGTTACCTTACAAATTCTTAAATAAAAAGTGCATCAGTTATATCAGCCGTGTAATTCTCAAATTTCGTATTCCTGACTTATTTGATTGTCGAGTTATTAGAAGTTTGTCATTTTTTAAACGTACGTAAAAACAATATAAAAACCATAGGAATTCTGGGAAGGTTAAAACCACCACGCACGCTACTGTGGATGTTGTGTGGCCCCGCGTGCGCGCGCGGCCAACCACGTTGACAGCATAGATATAGAATAATATCTATGGTTGACAGTGCCGCACTCTCCGTAGACTTTGCACACAACCGCTGAAGTGGCGTCTGGATACTGCTTTCTTTCGATTTGTTTTAGCGGGAGGGTCGCCGCGAATTCGGCCAGATACTCTGCTGCGTATTCAAAAGTACGGAGGCCATTAAACAACACTATGGCTGTGATTAATTTTGATGTTTAATGCGGATTTATCTGAAGCATTAACTACTGTTTCATGTATTGTCTAATTGGTGGCTGTATGTAATGTTTCGGCGGGCTTCATAGTTGCTTCTCTTACATGCTTTTGCCGATCTCAGCCACATTAAGCAATGGTCACCTTGTGGTCACTGCAGTGCGAGTCAGTATATAGACAAACCTTTACAACGGCTATTTAGGCTGATATCCGTGCTTGGGGAAGCACATTAGCTCTAGTTACATTTTGTTACAATACAACGTCTTATATAAACAGTGTATTGACTACAGTTACATTTGATTTGATTGGGGGACAATTTGTTTTAATCTTACATTTACGATGACTGGAATCTGAAATTAAATGGTAATTTTGAAAGTAGAGGGGATTTAGTGGGTGTTGAGGTGTTTCAATGCAATGACCCTGCCTCCTCAACCCAACACCCCTCCCTCAACCAGTACATGGATTGCCATAAATCTATCCAATACTAATTACCAACTTTGTGTGGTGTTTATGAAACCCCTGCTTTGTTGTGGCTTCCGCTTAATCAGCCATCCATTGGCCGTGTGTGACTGGATTTGGTGTCTCTTAAGAAGAAAATAGACCAATATTGTACTGAAGTTACAATAGGGGAGAAAAATCATGAAGCTTGAAGCCAAAGCCAGGGACAAAGCCAAGAGTTCATAAACACAATTAAGATTCTTAAATTGTTCCTGATGGAATTTGCTGTATATTCTGCTATCTTTTATAACAAAGATTTGAGAAATGTTTAGGATCTTTTCATTCTTGATATTCAACATTCTGCATTACTCAGTTCAAATACGCGCATATTAGTGTTCAAGACAGTGTTGGAGCAAAGGCTTTGACCCTCAAGGCCAAGGCCAAGGCCAAGGCTTTGACCCTCAAGGCCAAGGCCAAGGCCAAGGCTTTGACCCTCAAGCCTCGAGGCCAAGGCCAAGGCTTAACCCTTAAGGCCAAGGCCAAGGCCAATGCCCTGTTTTATGAAATGACCCACTATATATAGAACTTATAGTCACAGTCACATGACACATCATCACGCAAAGGTGGATCCACATGACGGGGGCAAAATTTTGGTCCCCCAAAGTCCCCAAAAAAAAAAGTTGGCTTCGGGGCTTGGGCTTTTTTTTTTTTCTTTTCGAGATGCTCTGTTTTGCGATTTTTTGCATTTCTTTTTTTTTTTTTTTTGTTTTTGAGGAAAGTGTTGGTGTACTCATTGCCTGCCTTTATTACGCACATCAAAAAAAAAATTGGTTTTTTTTTTGGGGGGGGGGGGGTGGCCCCTTTTGGCCCCTGATCCGCACATCATCACATCACGAATTGCTCGTTAAGAACAACATTTTTTCAATTTGCAATCAACATGCTCGCATAGGCCTACACCGTTTTATGACTGCACTGTATCTATTAAAGTATAAGTTCAGGTCTTCAATATGGTTTAACTAAACAAGTAATGATTTACTTATATTGACACACAAATTTTTTTTTCCCAAACAAAACAAAGGGGAAAGGATCCTGAAAGGGGATTTTTTTTTTTTTGCTTAACATGGTCAGAAATATCAGCATTTATCTAAAAAGATACAATGCAAATCTCTTTAGCACTTATCAGGAGACATATACAACCAATCAGATCTATCCCATATTATATGCAATTTAAAGTGATCATCTCATTAGCCCACAAGTGTACAAGATATTTTTGCTAAATCTACTACAATGGTAACAAAAAAAAATGTGATACAACAAGTGGAAGTGTGCAACACACAAAATATCTAGGGTGCTTCCCCCTCCCAAATGGTACTACGAAAAAAATGGTAACAAAAATTTTTCAAAGATTAATCTGAAAAAAATGCAATCTATGGCCTTGAGAGCTCTTGACTGAAAGGCCCAAGGCCCTCTCAGAGCCTAGGCCAAAGCAAGGCAAGGCTTTGCCCCCCTCAAGGAGGCCCAGGAGGTCAAGGCCAAAAAGCCTTAAGGCCAGCTTAAGGCCAAGGCCCAGCATCAAGGCACTACATCACTGGTTCAAGATAAGCCTTTATTCACTCATTTAATTTTGTGTTACTTTTTTGCACTTTGTATGTACATACATGTATTTAATTAATAAAATGCTGCTTTTTAAAGTAAATTGACTTGCCCAAATGTATCCTAAAGATGAGTGACGAAGCACATTCTATTAATGTGGTTTCAGATCTTCATTCACAGAATGGAGAATTGTGTTGACAGTGTTGATGAGGTTTATATTTTGACCTTATAGAGGCTTTTAATAGTAGAAGCCAAAGCTGGAGACAAAGCCAAGATTTCGTAAACGCCCTGAGATTCTGAAATGTGTTCCTAATGGCATCCACACGTAATCCATTATACATTGTACATGTATTAGCACTTTTGAGACAGCTTTACAACCACTTCATCCTTGAGTTCTAACCATACTACAAAGAGTTTATGAAATAATATTGTTTAAATTCATTTTAAGCATACGCATCACCACGATGTTTACTGTTCAATATAAGCATTTAGTTACTCAGTTTTTATATTACTTTTTGCAGTTTCCGTTAACGCATTTTATTTTACAATGCACTTACATGTACACTAAAGATAATTTACTCAAGTGAAGTGTTTGCTTAAGATGAGTGAAAATTAATTGCGTTCCCTGTCTTTATTCACAGAATGAAGACTTATGTTTATGAGAATGTTTTTATCTGGATTTGAAATTTTGGCAAATATCCCTTCAGTTTGAATGATTAGAAATCAATTTGACGGAAGCTGAATTTCAGAAAGATGATGACCTCAGTTGCCTTGATTTTGGCCTGACTGCCACCTTGAAAAGGATAGCAAATTTCTAATCCAAGTTTTTTCCTTACAAACCAGACAGATTGCCTCGTCTTTTCAAGAATTTAATTGCACACCTCTGTTTTCGTTGTTTTTTGCACTTTTTTTGTTGCCATTTCAGAAAAATTACAAATGAAAAAAACAACCAGTCATCACCTTAAATTGGATTTCAACAAAAAAATATATACATTTGCTTACAAAGTATCAATGATATTGTAAAACTTAACTGTTCAAGTAGATTTTTAAGCGTTTAACAATTCCCCACTGTATGTCGATCTTAGTAGTCACAACAAGACTTTGTAAACTCCCTTTATGTACGTATATTCTTCAATATGTTCCTAATAGAACATAAAATGTACTCATTGTATACTGTGCTATCTTTACATTACATTTTCTGATAATAGAAATAACATCATCTACAATTATAATTATTCTGTGTTTCTTTTAACTTCACATTTTAAAGCCGCGTAGGATCATTTGCACCCACATATTACCTAGGCTACCAATTTAATGACAGAAACCTCAAAGTGAAGATAGGACTGGTATAACAAATACCCTGTGAAATAATTCCACCTAAAATGGTTTTGTCAGAAAACAAACATTGAAGGTGGTTTCAAAATAGGGTGCCTACAGAATCCAGTTACGAGATCCAAAGACTTGTGCATTATGTTTTCTCCAAAATGTATAGTAGCCACGCAGCTAAGACTTGAACAGAATACTTGTTATGCACCGTACTTAGGCCAAAAAAATACTTCTGCGTCCTATTAAATGCCTTTCAAAAATAGGGTCGGTCGGTCGGAATTTTTTTTTGGGGGGGGGGGATTTTTTTTAAAGTTAATTGAATGGGGGTATTCATGCGAAGTTTTAGCCTGAACTATTTCCATTGCACTACGAAAGCCAAACCAAAAAAAAAATTGCCACGAAAAGTTAATAAAACCTACCTTAATTATTGTCAATATATTAACGTTCTATAATTCTTTAAAAAAAATAATGTCGTGCGCCCATATGTGCGCACATGCCCTTCTGCCGGGCACACCTCACTCATTACAGATGATATTATAATAAATTCCGGTTATCTCATATTCCCCATATTACGTGCGTATTACATCCATTCGTGATTGAGGAGGTGTCTAGAGGTAGTTAGTTGCCCTCACTTTCATGGTTGTTTGTGATATTTAAACATTTCGTAGGTGGTGTGTTTTGTTCCTGCGTGGGGTAAAGTACACACTGACGGTCGTTTTATCATTTCACTCCTAATTATCGTTTTAATTATTTATTAAACATGTAAATTACTTAGAGTTCTTTTTCATCAGATGTTGCACTTATAATTATCTTGGTCTTAATCATGTAATCAGTGATTGGTCCATAATAAACGGTTGATCCGCGTATACAAGAATGCAAGTTGCACTTATATTGTTCTTATTGGTGCTTATATTGACCCCTGGTGACCTTTGACCCTTTCTTAATTAGGGATGGCACTGCTTGAAACTTTCTTAAGTGACGAATTTTACTCCAGCACGGTGTAAAGTACACACTGACACTTGTTTTTATCCTTGCACTTCTAATTATGATTAAAAGTGGAATTAGCGCTAATTAAAGACCTTCTTAATTGGACTTTGCACTACATATCCTGTTCTTTATTTGCAGTTTTTGCCGTCTTCATATTAATGAGTCTTTTTTTTTATAAAAGTATAATCAAAAATAAAATGAAGTTACCGGTAGGTACATGTATGAGAACTTTAGATGTAATTTTTGAGTGGTTTTGTAATGAGACGCTTTAACTTATCATAATGCTGCAACACTAGTACTGAAAAGGGGGAAGGCTTGTAAAAAAAAATATTTATGGCCGTTTTCTTTTCAACAAATCAATGTGGGAGCAGAACTGAAAGATGTTATGCAGCTAGTTATACGTAACATTCGATCTTAAAACTTGATCATTTCAAGTTGGACAAACTGTAATGAAAATGATTTGGCATCCTGATGAGAAATAATAACAAAAATCTAGAATATGCATGTAATTTGAAACTTGAAAGAAGTATTATCTGGAAAGCACTCATTGCATGTGAAAAGGGGTCGGACTATGTCAATAGAGGGCGCTGTTTCTTATGTGTTTCCTCATGCAGAATTTTCGGCGTTTTTATCCCAGATTTTCTCATTCCCAAACAAACTGTGGATGGGGGAACAAAGTTTTTTCGACACGGTACATCATAATCTACATGTCTGGAAAGTTTTATAAAATTCTCGAAAACTAAATCTCTCGTAAACTAAAGCGTTTTTGGCCTCTTGTCCCACGCGGACTATATGGACAACGCAGATTTAAAACTGACTGAATCTCAGCTCAAGCTTTGTTTTTCTGTTTCTTTATGTTGGTGCAATGTTTCTCTGGGCTATACTGTATCATTGTTCACACTCAAGTTGCAGCTCTACCGGCAACCCTGCAAGGCAATGCGTTTCTCAGTTATTCTGTTCTTTTAGTGTTCTTATTGTTTGGACTTTTCTTGACATGTCCCATAAGGTTGTACACGAAAAGCTTCCCGAGGACCGGGCTTACGGTCCTCGGTTATTGTTATCACAGGAGTCCCATTGTAGTAGTAGTAGAAACATTTATTTCAATGTTGCCATTTCCACACAATAAAATGTTACAATGCCGTGTAAACATATTATACAGAGCAAAATGCAAGGAGTTAGGTAATTGTGTATAATAATGTACAGGGATCAATACTAGAACAAATTTACGACAACATTTAGGTATAAGGTGAAGCGTCACGCTTTGTACCCTAACCTATCGACAGACAAGTGGACATGACCAAGAAAAACAGAGACAGTGACAAAGGACAAAATGGACAACAGTGAGACACACAAAGACACAACCTAGAAAAACACAAACTGGTATGAGACGAGGGCATACATCTAGATTCATAAATTATAACTAGTTATTCGAATAAACGTAGAAAAGCACAAACTGGTATGAGACGAGAGCATGCATCTAGATTCATAAATTATAACTAGTTGTTCGAATAAGAATTGGGTACTCAGTCGTAAAGTGTAATATTTCAGTTTTAGATTTGCAAACACAGATTTCATGGAGTTCAGCTTTAATTTCATCCTAGCCCTAGTGAATTACCAAACATAAAATCATTCGAATTTGATATTGAAATTATGTGGAACGAAATTAAAGTAATGGTGGTGTTCCCTAACGTGGCGCACTTCGACGTTTACCCGACCTTCCTCGTGTAGTGTTGCCAAACCTTTTTGGTGACAAACTTCAAATTCATGCAGTAAAATACTGGTACTTTGGCCTTATTAATGCTTGCTATTTAACCTCTGAGAACAATTTTGGTTTCATGAAATTTAATCCGAAATTCAGAAACGGTGGCGTCCGGAAATTGGGCACAAATTGGCGTAGTGTTCCCTAACGTGGCGCACATGAATAAACCTCGAAAAATTCCGAATTGACTTTTAAGAATTCCTGTAAAGTTGATAGATTCAGATAAACCATTATTATTTCTACTTACATACCCGCCAGAAGTTTGTCAGAAATTGTTTTTCTATTTTCGGGGCATCATTCAAAGGGTTCACTTTGCACTTCAAAATAAAATCGAAAAATCACGCCAAAATGAATTTTTCTTCTAACTTTGTAACGGGCAGATTCACTCGCGATTTATGAACGGGAGTGTTAAGAACTTGATGAAATTTCACTTTCTGTGAAATTTCAATTAAAACTTTTGCTCTAGCTAGGCGTTACAGGCGTTGGGGGCCGCGCCACGTTAGGGTACATCAACAATAAATGAAATAGATGCATGTGTCAAAGTATCCTTAGAATCCTGTATATCATGTTTTGTTCAGTCTTAACATATATTAAATCTGTATCATCATTGTGTGGAAATTGCGAGTAAATAAAATCAAATTAATTCAAATCATGTGGGGCAAAGTGTCCTTGGGCCGCGTTGAAAACGAACAAAACCAGGTCAATTACCGACTTGAAATCAAGTCTATAATCCGTTATATATTCATGGTGACCGTTTTAGCCGATTTTCGGCTAACTTTGACAGATTTTTTGTTAAAAAAACGACTTTGACAGAAAATTTGACAGAATGGATTTTTTTGGCAGATTTCTGGCAGAATTCTGCAAAAATGTTATTTGACAGAAAAACATAGCAAATGTAAAAAAAAATGGTACAATTGTTTAAAAAAGCTTCAATATTTTCAAACAAACCCTTGCATAAATGGGACAGGTTGGCTAGTCTAGGTGCTGAGGTTCACTGGGAACCGGACTTCGTACGGCAACCGCATTTTGCCTGATGTTAACGCAATTTCATAACATCTTTATGCGACTACAGATTGTTAATAATGTAATTTGAACCTTAATTAAGGCAATAGTACAACATCTTCATGAGATTTTAGGTGTATATAGTGGCGTATCCAGTGGGGGGGGGGAGGCCCCCCCCACCCCCCCGCCCCGGAGGGCAAGTGTACGGAGAAAAAAACATGTCTACATTTTGGCGCGGATGTGCAGTTGCCTGCCCCCCACCCCCGACATCAAAAGCTGGATACACTGCTGATTTTGAGCATGGAGGAATAACTTTTTGAGTAATCCTGAGGAATTTGGCAGATTTTTGATAAATCTGATTTTTTTAAGTGCATTTAGCAGAATTTTGCCATAACCGTACGGTCACCCTGTATATATTTTATGTGACGTCCGTCAACCTGCACTGCACTGCGCCTGCGCTCATTGGAAAGTCGAACAATATGGCGACGACCATGGCTGAAAAAGATTCGGACATAAAAGCGGATCTTGAAGAGGAGGTTGTAGATAATGCCGAAGCAGGAACAGAGAAAAAGAAGAAGAGGAGAAAGAAGAAAAAGACAGGTATAAACTGAAAACCTATTTCGAAATCGTTCCCTTAGATTTTTGAAGATTAAGGTGGCAAATTGGCAATAGGGAGTCCGGCGAATTTCATTTTTTAGTCATGTTAGTGGAACGAAGTGGCTATCGTTACGGCAGCCGTTGTTTAGCGCCCTCTACGATACCTTTTGATACGCACGAAGGTATATAATTACCGTAATTTTCGGAATATAAGCCGCGCGGCGTATAAAAATCTGCGAATTAAGATTTGAAGTCGGCGTATAAGCCGCACCGCGAATAAGCTGACTGAGTGCATGCGGTCAATTTTTTTTAGCCTCCAAATTCTAGTCAAAATGCTCTAAAGTTCCATTTACACTGCAGATAAGCAGAAGCTAAAAAAAAAAAAAAGTTATATCATATCATTTACAATCGATACTTACAAAACAAACAAATATGGGAGAAATAAAATAAACAACTGCGAACCCGCCGCCTGCCCATAGCCCCCAGCCCTGCGCGCCGCACGCGGAAATATTGGTAATTATTGTTCCCAAGAAAGAACACCCCTTTATTACCACGAATGGTAGTGTAGTCCGAAAAGCATGCTGCATATCGCTTGCTGCACACTGCACTGTGCAAGTATCACATACGGGCTGGCCAAGAGACAGCTTTCATCACCATCACTTACAGCTCGGTACCTTTTTACGAGTGGTTTTTTGGTTTTGTTAATGACTTCAAGGCTCGGCGTATAAGCCGCCCTGTGTATAAGCCGCAGTAAACATTTTCATGGGCAAATTCAACGTATAAGCCGCGGCTTATATTCCGAAAATTACGGTATTTGTTTCCCCACATTTTAGCGAGCAGTGCGACACCTCAGTCGATAGCGGATAGGATTTTGCACCGCGAGGTTGCGGGGTCGCATCTCAGTTTTGCACTCGAATTATTTTCCTTTTCTAACCTGAGGTTTTGGAGGAATTTTTTTTTTAGAGGGAATTAAAGTCCGAATTTCATAACGTTCAAATTCCCTTTTTTTCCTTCTAATTTTATATTTTCTTCTCATGTTTTTATAAAAGTTGCAGTACCGTAACGATAGAAAATGGGAAATGCGTTACAGCTGCCGTAACGATAGCGTTAGTGAAAAAGGGTAGGCCTAGGCCAAGGCACCCCCCCCTAATCCTTACTTTTAGGACGCCTCTATTTTTTACGAGTTCTGTTCAAAACTGACTTTTGCAGATGACTGTCCATAACCAAAGTGACTTTTGCAGGCTAAAGCAGTGTTTTTTTCTTCATATAAACTTATATTAGTTGTAATTTTGAAAGCACTTTCAGAGAAAATGTGACTTTCCTTCGTTTTTTCGCAGTCAGACGTGCATGTTGTAGTTCTTACACGCGTGAAAGCCCTACATAATGAAAGCCCGATGCTGATTGGCTGCGAAAAAAATAAATAAGATGTTTATTTTTTATCAGCCAATCATCATCGAGCTTTCATCGCATCAAGCTTTCACGTTTGCCATCTTGGTTTTTTAGTCTGTTTGTCATCGTCGTCTTTTTACCCCTGAATTTCCCTCATTAAATCAAAGCCCTGCCCTCTTTCCACAAAATTAAACCTGCTGATATTCAAGAAGGTGTCATTGCCAATTGTTCAGATGTGCCAAGAAATATCATAATGTCAATTTTGAGTGTCATTTAGTCAACTGTTTTGGTGAGTCTTTCCCTTCCTATATAGGAACGGGGTCCTAAAAGTAAGGATTACCGAAAAAAATATCATTTTTTGTATCACTGAGAAGAGAATTACACAACAAAATCAATGGCGTTTGAATCAGCTTCATAGGTGTTTGCATTTTGGAGAAACAACAATTTAATTGGCCGAATTTGGAGTTTCATTTCAGTAAGATTTACATTAGGCCTATATATTTTAAGCATCTTTTATCAATCTCAATCAGATCATAAATTCTTTGCTGACCTCTTGATTTGTCTGATTTTCGTGACAGGAGGATCTGCTGTAGAAGCAGAAGGGCATCTGCCGGTCACTAATGGAGAGGTGGACAAACTGACAGATGAAGTCAAGAAACAAAGCTTGGGGAATGGTAATGAAATACATGTGGCTGTTTGATGTTCATCTGTAATTAACCCTAACTGCCCTGAATCCTTCAAAATCCTCTTTGCCAAAGTGGAGGAATTTGGAGGATAGAGGTTGCATAGGCTGATAGACGTTCAGCCCCAATACGTTGTTTACAATGGGTGAGAATGGCACAAAGACACCAGACCATGCTGGAGCTGGGGGGTTGCTAGCATAAGGCTTGCCCCAAATCACGTGATATAGTAACAGTCTCTTTGGTTGGGAGAATACAAACTTAAAACGTGCAAAGCATTGGACTAAGTCAGCGTTCCAGATTTTATTCAAATTTAACTCGCAGATGGCTCATTCATATTGGTCAAGTCGTTAGACATATTGGTGTGATGGCGGATGTGAACATGATACACATGTACAGTACTAGCGAGCGCCGTGTTAGTAAATAGGGGGCCTTGTTAGCTCAAACACTTAACACCTCAAGTCTGTTTCTTCTAGGATTCTTGAACATTAGGCAGTTAAAACTTCACTGCCTAATAATCGCATAGTCTCACTGTGTACTTCATGTATTGGTTTTACTTACTTCTTTTCTTCCCCTTTTTTTCAGATGAAGAAAAGGATGCTGAAGGAGAAGGGGACGGCGACACAGAAAGCAACAAAAAGAAGAAGAAGCGAAAAAAGAAGAAGGGTGGAGCCGGTGGCAATCAGGGCGGAGAAGGGGAAAAGAGCTCGGAGAATGGTGTTGGAGGAAAATCAGGGGGGACAGCAAGACAGACTGACCCTCCAACCATCCCGGTCTCACAGCTGTTTCCAGACGGGGTGTTTCCTGAGGGCCAGATAATGGAACACCCTGAAGTTGATGGGTGAGAACTGAGAACTAGGTCATTCTATAAACATTTTGGGTCCACTGGTTTTTTTTCTTGTCCCTGTTACATCTGACATCTATGATTTTATAATACTGATGCACTCCTCAACCCTAACAATCCCAATTCAGTCAAACTCCAACACCATGGTTTGTTGGAGTCTGTTGGAATGAGTACTGGGGCCGATTTCACAAAACTCATATTATCTTGCGACTCATCTTAGGACTTCAGACGAGTCCCCGCTCTGAGATCGATCTTAGCTATGACTCGTTCTAGGAACAATTTTACTGAACCCATCTCAAGCGGGACACGTTAGAACTACCAATTTGATGGCTGTTTTTGACAAAACACTCGTTGAAAAGAAACGCGCAAAACCAATTTACACAAACTTAAGTCAGAAAAATTATGATACTCAATACATTTCACACGCAAGGTGGTTCTACAATAGATTTGATAGTGTCATTATTGCACCCTGTATCATCACTATTTTTTTTTTTTTAAAGACTAGTTGTTGGCATGAAATAAAATTTTGTAAAAAAAACTTATTTTTACTAAAATAATTTATTCTCTTCCTCGAAGCTATAACTCTAGGCCGACACTCATCTTTAACATCAATGATTTCCAGACAATATACAAATTAATGCACGCATTAATGAGATAATCAGACCAATTTTAAGTTAAGACGAGTACAGCCGCGTTGCTAAGAAAGTTACCACGTGTTTGAAATTATCTTAAGCTTGGTGAAATCGATCCTAGGACGAGTAGCGAGTTAAGAAGAGTAATCCTTTCTAAGACGTGTCTTAAGAGTTTCGTGAAATCGGCCCCTACACTAGGAAACTGATAATGCTTTACATGGGGTCAGGCATACCACCATAATCAGAGTCCAACAGTTTGGGTGTGGAGTTTACCGTAATGGTGTTGGAATTTGATGGGTTGAGGAACGTTTTTAGGGTTAAATTAATACAGTCGCCCTGCCAAAAGTAATTATGAAAAGCAAACTACATACCCAATAAAGAAGAAATTGTTCAAAGTCATTATTAATATTACTTGAATGCCAAATAAGGCTGTTTTCGAAATGACTTTTGTGAATAGCCATTCAAAATTAGCTCTTGGGTCAGTTGTACTGGGCATGCATTGTTTTGCTTAATTGATTTTAGAACCGTCATAGGTTTTTTGGCTATTTTGAAATGCACTTTTGGTTTGGTAAGGCTTTAACTGAGTAATCTCATCAAGGTGTCATTTTTCTCTTGTAATGGCATTGTTTAGACGCACAGCAGCCTGGCGCATGACGAGTGAAGAGAAGAAAGCACTGAACATGGCACACAATGACGTGCACAATGAACTACGACAGGCAGCAGAAGCACATAGACAGGTCCGGAAATACGTGCAGAGCTATATCAAGCCTGGACTCACCATGATCGACATTTGGTAATATATTTTGCTTGTTGGGATCCATTATAAATCAAATTAGGTTTTTGCCCTTCACCTACGTTTGAACACTGTATACTCAGTGTGTTACCTCCCGAGTGAAAGTTGGAAAAAATCACTTGGGTGGGACTCGAACCCATGACCTCCTGCTTTCTAGTGCAGATGTCTTACCACTCAACCACCAAGCTAACGGGATCGATTGGCTGGTTCGAATCCAACTTTCACTCGGGAGGTAACACACTGAGTATACAGTGTTCAAACGTCGGTGAAGGGCAAAAACCTAATTTGATTTATATCACCCCGACGCAAAATTCCATCTTATAATGGGATCCATCATACAAATGCTGTTTGCTGTGATTTAGTCCATTAAGTCGGATATATATATTTCTAATTCTGAAATACAATGCTTTGGTCGTTGGTCTGCGATGACAAATGCATTTCCCGGAGTACATGTACATTACCTACCCCATGCTCCATTTGATCTGTGATGTGCAAAGAAGCAAAGATGAAAATGTGCAAACGCTTTTGAGAAATGATCAAAGTGATGTACCAGCGGTTCATGAGGTGATGTACATGTACTCTGTGGACTCTTATCAGGTCGTCATGCATGAGCTTCTGACAGTGTTGTAGTCTAGTACTATCATCCGTCGAGTACTATCATCTGACTTGCTCACTGCTGCCAAGTACCAAACTGTCGAGTACCACTCATACCGAGTTCTCTGACTCTTGAGAATAAGTACAGTTACCCGAGTCCAAGTACTTGGACCTCCAAATACACCTGCGAGTACTTGGGACCCATGTAAGCTGCGCAAAGACCAGCACAAAGGAAATTGATCCTCTCCACAGTCGATACCAAGTATCGATAAAACGGAGCATGTGCATCTCCAAGTGACGAGATTTTTTTTCATTAAAAACTAATTACTCAATTTTCCCTGAGTCTTTATGATCAAGTACTTTGATTATAGAGTACAATATCAAATAGTGGAGTCCAAGTACTTAGCTTCTCGAATACGGGCTCTGTGAATTCGAGTCTGAGTATCTTGATGCTCGAGTACAAGTGGGCACGAGTATTCTAAAAAGTACAAGTACAAGTACCAATAGTACGAGTACTACAGCACTGATTTCTGAAATTTGGACATCACATGTAATAGTCCTCACCCAATGAAACGTCACAATCTTACACTGCGGTATAACTATTGCATGAATGTAAGATAACAAACGTCTTGTTTCCCCATCAGCGAGAGGCTTGAGACTGCATCTAGGAAGCTGATTGATGAGAATGGTCTTGCAGCAGGGTTAGCCTTCCCTACAGGCTGCTCACTCAACCACTGTGCAGCCCACTACACTCCCAATGCTGGTGACTCCACTGTGCTGCAATACGATGACGTCTGCAAGATTGACTTTGGCACCCATATAAATGGTAACTTTCATTTGGCTTTGTCTTATCATTGCTTCAGCACAATGCTCCCTGGAAAGGGAAAGGAGTGTTTGTATCTTTGTTCACGTGTGTTTTGCAGACTCATCAATTTCATAAAAACCCTAAGTTTTCAAAGTATAGTTTGTGTAACCATGTATACATGTATAACTGTCCCCGCATGTTAGTGCCATACCGTATGCTACACGTACTGTACATGGGACAGTCCGGTTTGCGATAGCTTTCCACACCGGCGTGGTGCGCGATGGGTGAATAAAACCCGGCCAATTACCAGCTTGATATCAAGTCTATAACCCTCCTGTTGCTTAAGAGGTCACAATCAGTCAAAATTTTCTTCTTCACCTCCTGGCCTACTGTGTACAAACCAATGGGGGTCTTGACCAATATTGACCCAAGTAATAACCAGGCTGACAATGACTATTTCCATAGGAGGGTTGCACCAGGGTGGCTGCCAGGCAAGTGCAGACGTGGCACATGGGTAATGGCAAACTCATCGTACACCATCTCACTTTTCATTTGCCAACTGATACATGTATGCTCAGCTTTGTGTCCGAGTAAAGATGGTCCAGTGGGCTGTAGACAGGGACAACAATGTTTATCAGTAAAAGATTTTTATTTTTTGCTTTATTGAACAGGCAGAATAATTGACTGTGCCTTCACGGTAGCATTTAACCCCAGATATGATCAGCTTCTTGCTGCCGTCAAAGACGCTACTAACACAGGCATAAAGGTATGTCGTATAGTGTAATTCGCTGAATTAAGTTAGAAGCAATATTTGCGGGGCTGCCATGGCTGCGCGCATGCTGCATGCACACCGCGCGTGTATGCTGCGCGCACGCCGCGCATGTTCTCAAAGACAAGGTGCGCAGTCATTTTGGTATCACTATTGATCCAAGGAGCCCGGAGTGCTTGTGTATTACCTGAGCGCGACTCACGCAAACCTGGTGCCACTGCAGAAAATGGCTGTCTCCGAATTAGTCATTGAGCGTCTTTCACAAGCCTTGTTAGTCTTAGTCCAAGACTGTATTTGGGTTTTGTTCCCCTAATGCAGCCAGTTCCATTCCCTGGCAAGCAGGTAGGGGTGCTATATCAACAAGATGAATCAAATCCAGTCTTGGAAAACCTCTAAGCATTCTTCATGTGCGTTGCATTCAAACTATTTAACTGAAATGCACATAAAATATCAGTATTGATGGAATACTTTTAAGCCAGCAAAGATCTAATCAGCCAGTTACTCTTCAACTTTGTAGTATTGGTACAAAATCAAGTGAAAATTCAAATAAAAATACATATCATAGTCATATTTATAAAGTATAT
The DNA here is from genome assembly GCA_029964075.1 of Patiria pectinifera. Classification (NCBI taxonomy): domain Eukaryota; kingdom Metazoa; phylum Echinodermata; class Asteroidea; order Valvatida; family Asterinidae; genus Patiria; species Patiria pectinifera. Next base: position 22,604,228 of record CM057149.1, on the reverse strand, counting down.
ATAAAAAAACAAATAATTCAATACAATCTTTTTTTTTTTTACATATTGAAAATATGTATAAAAAAAAAATTGATATATTTTCAAAAGTGTCCACAAAAAGCTGGATACTTCAGTTGGCAAAGCACTGTAGCAACTTCTTTGTTCCTTGGTGAAGTGCAATCCTACTAAAACATGTAAAATGTATTCTTCCTTATTTGCTTCATAATGATTGCTGTCCTCTTTCATAGGCTAATATTATAGGATGTTTGCATAAATCAACAGTTTTATTCACTTCCGAAGAACAAAAATTATGTAGGGATCTATACTAAATGCAAAATTCTTCCCAGTTTTCTGTGATGTTCTGTGTAAGTGACGCAATAAAACCATAACTAATTCAGTTACTCAAAGTGAGTCGCAAAATGGGTCGTAAAGTGGGTCGCAGAGTGGGTCGCAGAGTGGGTCGCAGAGTGACCACAAATTCGCTGCCTTGTGGCGACTCACACACAATAGTGAACAAAACATTGTAAAGGTCTCCACAGGGCAATTTCTATAGATGAATAGGTCTCCACAAGGTTTTCACGAAATAGATATATGGGTTTTACTCAAAAACTAGGAATTTCCAAGGTGTGTTTATTTGTCGCAGATGGAAGAGTTTTAGAAAAGGGATATTAATTCCAAATTTCAGCCCAGGAAACTTATTCTGATTAAAATAAGAGCATTTTGAAAATTCACTTTCAAAATTGAACACTTTACTACACGGGAACATAGAAATGTCTCCACAAGGATACAAATTTTGGAATGTGTGGGTCGCAGAGTGGGTTGCAGAGTGGGTCACATAGTGGGTCACAAAGTGGGTCACAGAGTGGGCAGAGCTTCTGGTATTGCAGTCAAAAATTCTCTGGTCCAACTCCAGTCTCGGCCACAATTTGTAAAACAATTTGTTTTTTCTGTATTGTTCCATCCATAGGAGGCAGGTATCGATGTGAGATTATGTGATGTCGGGGAGAGAATACAGGAAGTCATGGAATCCTACGAGGTGGAACTGAACGGGAAAACCTACCAGGTCAAGCCGATCCGTAACCTGAATGGTCACTCCATTGGTCAGTATAGGATACATGCTGGCAAGACGGTGCCCATCGTCAAGGGTGGTGAAGCTACCAGGATGGAGGTGGGTACCAGATAAATCACGAAAAGCTTGGTATGCACATGTACATGTACACCATGTACCTATACGTGATATTGGTATAGTTGGTACATGCACTGTTATATTTAGTTTACGCGCAGATGAAAATTTCTCCTTGGGATTTTGAAAAGTTGGCAGGCATGTCAATGGTGTGGTGTCAAAAGATGTGATTGGGTAATTTGTTGGTGGGCAGCAATAATCTATTCCCCGAAGCATGAGCACAAATTGAAATTATTTGTCGTGTACTCACAATCACCCATGTTTTCATCCATGCCCATGTTGTGAATTCATGCAAAATTACATGCCGTATGTTTTGAATATTCAAACCATTGAAAAAAAGTGAAAACACAACGTTGAATCACCAAATGATCCCAAACTTTAAAATGTTTTTCTCTACAATAACCAACTGGGATAACCAATTACAGCAAAACAACAAACAGAGAATATATAGTCTTGTACCAATCATCCATAGCTGCCCCCCCCCCCCCCCCCCCATTCAGTCAGAACACTTCGCACATGCCAAGATAACAAACTGGCGTGTTACGATAACATGTAAGTGGCCTCTGCTATCTCATGATGGGCACTCCAAAAAGGCACTCCACTTGGAGCCTGAGCTGATAAAATATGTGCCCCTCTTTGGAAAACGTTAGAAATTATGCAGTATTAGCAGAAATACATAATTCAATGAATTTTAGCGTGGAAGGTTTATTATGGAATTGAAGTTTTAAATTCTGTGTTTCATATTTTTGCATAGTCTGTGCAATCTTGACACAGTTATGCCACTTTGTTAAACGCTGTAAACATTTGTTTGTGATCTTGTGGATTTACATTTTTGATGTTTTCATATTGATTTTTTGAGTCTCGAACTAGCCTTCCTGCATTAGCATTTTACCAACTTTGTATAAATGTGACAGTTGTTACTAATAGGAATTCAACTGTTTGAACCCATTACCAGTTTTTTAATTGATCATGACTTTGAATTTGTTACTTTTTTCCCCTACCCAGGAGAATGAGTTTTATGCAATTGAGACCTTTGGAAGTACAGGCAAAGGCGTAGTGCATGATGACATGGAGTGCTCTCATTATATGAAGAACTTTGACGTGGGTCATGTACCCCTCAGGTAAACTTAGTCAACAAAGAGTTTTGAGTTTACATCTTACAATGACCATCAAGTACATTTATATTTTGTCATCTGGTTTCACATTCAATTTTTAATGGGTAATTTTAGCTAGGCTTATGTAAAAACCAAGTCACAAAATTGTGACTTTTCCCACAAAGATACATGTACAGACATGACAAAGTCTTGAAAACAATTGGGCTGTATTTCGATAAAGCCGTATGCTGGCAATAGTTTTGTGTTGCCTACACAAAGTTTGGGGAGACACTTTACCCTAAATTCCAACATGTTTTATATCGTTTTTCAAGCATGCAACTTTTCCTCGTTCTTTTACTTCTCGTGAATGCCATTTCAAGTTTAAAAATACTGTACGAAGTCTTGTGTGGTTTGGAGTTTCCTTGTTTTTTTCTAAATTCCCGGTTGCATGCCTGGTTTTTCTACACAGAATGCCCCGTGCTAAGCTCCTTCTTCACAAGATCAACGCCAACTTTGGCACCCTAGCGTTCTGTAGACGTTGGCTGGATCGTATCGGGGAGACCAAGTATCTGATGGCTCTCAAGAACCTCTGCGACACAGGTAACATTGAAGGCAAAGCCCCACTGGGTTGTCCCTTAGCACACCATTTTGAATATATCAAGACTCGAACAATATTTACAAATACGTGAGCTAGTTTACCCATTCCTAGTGGTCGAAAGCCCGTCACGTTGTCTTCAACCGTCATTCTTAAATAATTAGGACAGTTTGAACATTCATATTGGTGGAAAGCCCATCACGTGGGTGGCTTTGACCAGTTCGCGTCAGAGGATGTGATAACACGCACTGGCTGTATTGTACACAGGCACGGCTGACGGGTTAAGACGTCAAGATTGCCTCGACTCGCCTACGGGTTACATCTAAACACGCTAATCCCTCGTGCCTTTTGTACACACACAAAGTCCGTGAAGTCTGTGGAGGCAGACCCTCTGTTGATCTTGAATTGGTCGTTGTGCTAACTTACATGTACGCTCCAGTGCACACCCCGGAGTGTTGAAACATATGAGATTTCGGCAAGAAATGTCGTACAAAATACTGTTGAAATTACTCTTGCGGATCAATATTTGTGGCGTTTGGCTGTATATCAGAAGTTGGCTGGAAAATGTTGCCTTTGGTCATTGCAGGTCTTGTAGATGCATACCCGCCCCTGTGTGACACCAAGGGCTGCTACACTGCACAGTTTGAGCACACCATTCTGCTGCGCCCAACCTGTAAAGAGGTGGTGAGCCGGGGCAGTGACTACTAGTCCCAAGGAAGGAAGCAGTCAAAGATGATATTACACCTCATACACATGTATGAGCCAAATGGGCTTCTTTCATTGGTCGATGTTCCAACGCAGGTACTATCACCCAACCGGTCAGTAGTATCAGGGAGGTGTACAACAAGGTAGTTCCTAAACCCCAAAATATGTAACAAATTATTACACAAATTTTGTTGGAGGGATTTTCTACGGAATTTTATAAAATTTTGCAAAAAGGGTTAAATATGTATGAGGTCTAATAAACAAAACAGAGCATGGTCTATTTTGGGCAAGTAGTACGAAATCCTTCATCCCTTTTTTGTTGGCTAATTTTGACTACATCCCTCCTCTTCCCATCGGGAGCTAGTCCAAATCAGCCAACACCTTAAAACCAGTAACTTCACACTACTTCCCCTTAAACCATCGTGGACTTGGATAGAGTACCAAAGTCTGACGTCAGCTGTCTTTGTTCTGGTTCATCATGTTCATGTGCTGATGTCTTCACACATAAAGGGAATATACAACATTTGCAAACATCGAAAAATTCAACTCAAAGTTTTAACAAAATACCTCACTGGGATGTTGGTAAATGACAGTCTAAAGCACCCTGTAAAATTATGGCACCTGGTGTGAAGTCATTTTCAAGAAAATGGTATTTTTGTATAAATTTCCAACGGTGGTCGGCCGACCATCGTTGGAAAAACCTAACTATTTTTTAATTACTGCTCCAAATTCACCATTTTTTCACTCCAAATTTTATTTGCTATTGGTTACATGTTCATGAACGGATGCAGGCCAGCTAGACTGGTTCCCTTACCTTACAATTTTCCGGCATCCATAAATTGGTCCATTTTATCTTTAGTGGAGTCGGGGAACCAGACTACTCCACTGTTTGTGTGTTTCTTGTTTTTTCCAGCATTTTCGAACACAAAACTTCAAACATGTCAGTGAAACAATGTTTGATCTATTATAGTAACCCCTCAAATAGTCTATTTCTGAAAATTACAGCAAAAGCCAATGATGTATATTCCCTTTAAGCTATGTGTGTGAACCAGAATATGCAGCACAGTTTGGTACTTTATAATACACAACCTCAAAATGAAAAGGTTGTTGTCACTAGACTTTAATGAACACATCTGCGTCCAGTAGAAGTTGTTTACTTTTCATTTAAGTTGGTCACTGTACATTATGGCCACAGCATTGTGGCATTTATTTTTGAAAATACAATGTGTCGCCAGTGTTGTAGTCATTCCATCACAAGTCCTTATCAAAAGACCCTCACAAGCCAATCACAAGTCATCCAGTCCCAAGTCAAGTCACAAGCTATTCCTTAGTCCGAGTATTAGGGACTCTCAGTACTGCGTATGAGATTCCTAAAACTTAAGGTATCTATATGGTGCAGAAGTTTGTGCTGCGTAAAAAAAACTAGTGTAAGTTACATATGCAAGCTTCTTACTCACTACAGTTTTCTCGACGTTCCCCGAAACTTCTGCCTCGATAAGTTGCTGTTTTGAGCATTTCATCACCGAAAATTTAGCTTGTAATTCTAGTTTGCAAAGAGTTATCGAAATCCAAACATGAGATATTATGTTGATGTGTACCGCAATGCATGGTGGATATCAGTCCAGGTTTCAGCTATAACATTTTCATCGTGTAAATGAAAACAGGCTCCTCTTGTTAATACATCTTCGCACCGTAGAGTGGTATATTTTTTAACAGAGGGCGCTATGTTCTTTTGGCCATCGATTAGGAAACAAGTAAGCTTCTTGATACCTACATTTTACCCAGAATGCTTTGTGAATCACACGAATGTTACTTAGAACATGGAGGAAGACGTGGATGGATGTCGAACTGCCATTAAGTTGCCTTCAAATTGGATTTAAGGTCTCAAATTGGATTTAAGGTCTCAAATTGGATTTAAGGTCTCAAATTGGATTTAAGGTCTCAAATTGGATTTAAGGTCTCAAATTGGATTTAAGGTCTCAAATTGGATTTAAGGTCTCAAATCGGATTTAAGGTCTCAAATTGGATTTAAGGTCTCAAATTTCGCAGGCGACATGCTTGCAACTATAGCATTTTGATGTATGTGTTGTGTGGGCCTTAATTTACCGAATGGTGAGTAAAAAAAAACGTCAGTAGTAATTTTGCACATTTTTCAGCACTCCAGTTCCCAGTCTGGCTATTCCTATGAACTGAAACAAAGGCATTCCTTTGTTAGTGTTCATACCGTATTTACTTGTGACTGGACTTCTAGATGGACTTGTGATGGACTCTGCTACAACACTGGGCATTGGAAGATGATACACAACCTCAAATTAAAATGACAAGACATCTGTATCCAGTAGAACCTGTTTTCTATTCGCGAAACATTGATCATCGCACATGTACATTTATGAGACACCACAGTTATGGCCACATCAGTGCGGCAACTATTGTCCTAAATACAACTCGCTTCAACGGCAACAATAGGGGTGACCCTGGCTGCACTGCAAGGTGTGCTTGAAATCATGTCTTGTCTTGGTTATGCTGGAAGAATACTTACAAAAGGGCTAAGAGTAAAAGAAGTCGCACACGGGAGTTTTTGAAAGCTTTTCTGAAGAGACGAATCCATTTTGGCCCCGCCCACAATGCACCTGGCCAATAACACCTTTGCCTCTCCAATGCCACCTGGCCTGGTGCATGTTCCAGCTGTGCTTGTCACTTGGTTCGCAATCATGGCTATGATTGGTCAATGCATCGTGGGGGCGGGGCTAAATGGGTCTCTCTCTTGTCTCTTAACAGTAGGACATTCAGAATGTAACCCACGCACATGTCTCATGGAGATATTTTCATAAACGCACAGACGAAAAGTCAAGAATCAAAATAGTTTTGTACATAAGATAACATTATTATTACTTTGCCTTCATGTTAATAATGTCTAGAGTTTTCTAAAAGAAATTTCATCCTTTTTGTAACAAGGGCGGATCCAGGGGGGCCAAAGCCATGCTCCCCAAAACGAAAACCAATTTTTTTTTTTTTTTTGCAATAAAAATGGCAAAAGGCTGGCAATGAGTACACCAACAAACAAAAAAACATTGGTTAAAGTGTCAAAGTACCTCAGATCGCACACCACGGGCCCCGCCCCCACCGTATTTTTTTTTTTTTTTTTTTTTGAGACCAAAAATTTTTTTTGCCCCCAAAAAAAAAAAATCCATCCGCCTTTTTGTAATCATTCTCATTGTCCCGAGCATGGAAATGGGTTTCCTCCTTTTTTTGAAAATGTCCTAGTTTTGGGGGGAGAAATCCTGTGGAAAATTAAAAAAATATGTACGTAAATTATTAGCAGGTCAGCTGTGCTGGCTCAAATGGCCAGTAGTGAATAGAATGGGAATTTGGCCACTACCAGAGTATAATTGAGGACAAGTCGCTAGACAGTCGTGTTTTGTCTGTCTGGGTCCCCAATATTTACTAGCACGGCGCTGTGTAGTGTGTTAATCATTCGTTGCTGGCCTCGACATGTCTAACGACTTGACTAATATGAATTGGACAGTTATTCATTTATGCGCCCAGCAAAATGCATATGCAATACGTTTCCATACAGAGGGCCAATGAAAGCCTACCCGTATTGCTGGGGAAGCATCCATTATAAGAGTGGGGATATCTTTCGCTTGATCAGTGCGCGCTTCTTTCTTTTTTTCTGTTTTTCGAACGAAATATTACACATTCAGTGGTGAATTAGAAAATATAATGTATGTCAAATTCTTGTTTTATGAATAAGAATATAATACGATGGAATACTGTTACAACCCAGGAATAAGCTTTGGACTCCGGGAGCAATGAATTCGCTCCAGGCTGTGTTGCATGCAATCACCACACGTCACTTGTACATGCACGTGCACCGAGACGCGTACGTGCCAGGTGTTATATAAATATTCATATCTTCCTGATTCTTAACCAATCAGAGTGCTCCTTCCAAATCTGATGGCAAGTCCCATAAGTTGCAACCTCGTCCCCGGGGTGTCGAGCAGTACGCACCCACCACTACCTGCTCTCTCACCCAGGTGTTGGATCATTTGCATGTGCACAATTTTTGAACACGTATGCAAATGAGGAATAGTCTTGCACATGCCTGTGCGTTACATTAGCGTTTGTTTTTGTATGCGGTGTCTGGGGTAAAAACAGAATCAATTTGTCGCGCCGTGAGTTACGAAAACAAGATTACGGACTTCTCAAAGTTAAAATGTTACAATCTTATCCCGCTAAGATGCAGTATCACATTTCATATTTTTATGAGCAAATTGGAAAGTAACGTATTATTGTTGAGAAGGCGTGGACGTTATAATTACAATGAACGTGAAACACATAATGCACGCGCACACCAAGTACGCGATATATATCCATTACTAGCCAATTGCGGTATCGAATCAGGATACAGGAAGAAAGCTTCCTATCCAGGGCTTACTATTGAAAACGAGGTTGGAAATAAATTAAGCACTGGGGACGAGGTTGCATATGTTGTGTACAAAGCTGGGTGCAGATTGTTCAAGTCGGTAATTGGAATCGACGTACACTTACTAGGGCCGCAAATGCACAAATCGTTCCTTCATGTTAGGGCACACTTTCAGCACACTTGCAGCTGAGTTTCTTGTGTCTTGCATTATTCTAGCTTGTCTGCAAGCATTTTGTTCATTTTGATTTCTTCATCATTTCCGAGTATTTAAGATCTTTTGGGACATTCTTGAGTTCCCGTGGTAACAAAACAATGTATTTTGTCAATTTTGTAAACATGTATTTAAAATCTAAAGATTTCTTTGATTTTTTTCTGACATGAATTAGTAACATGTCCTGGGCATATACGAAGTTCAAACTTCAGTATCCGGTAATGTTGGATACTAATTCAGTAATCTTTCAGACTTTATTTCATGGTTTCCACGTTAATGAGACTGGCATGTTATAAGAAAAACTTGTCAGTACCGAGTTTGATCCGTTTGATATTTTTTAATGCCGTTGCGTACTTCACGCGAAAGCGAAGCGATGTTCATGACGTCGACGATTGAAGTTTCATTGTGACGGTTTCGCGAAACCCAAATGTCGGGACCATTCTTTTAGTACAGTTCTGCATGTAGCACTTTCAAAATCCAGGATATGAAAGCCCAATTCATAAGCTTTCTTTTAGTACAAGAATCATTCAAATCATATGTGTACTTTTCAAGTTACCGAATTTTAAACACAACCACCGTTTTAAGGTTCTGTCCACGAATCACACAAACGGTGTGTGTGATTTGTTTCTGTTTTGCTGGAGAACACTTACCTTTTTTTGTGATCCGTGGACAGAACTTTAAAACGGTTGTTGTGTTTAAAATTTGGTGACTTAAAAAGTACGTGAGTGATTTGAATTATTCTTGTACTAAACGAAAGCTTATGAATTGGGCTTGCATATCCTAAATTTTGAAAGTTCTTCATGCAAAACTTCACGGTCCCGACATTTGGGTTTCGGGTTTTTTTTACTCCCCTGTATGCAACAAACAAAAGAAAAAGGTTTACAGTATGAAAGGGTGATATTTTCTTTTATTCTTTGCAGATGGACGGTTCCAATAATTTATGCCCAATTTATCACAGAAAAAATCGTCCTCTACTGTCTAAGCTTATGACCCCCCCCCCAAAAAAAAACCTATAGGGTACACCTTTTGTGTTCACAGTTCATGAACATTTGCACAAAATAATATTCATTTCACACGGTCCTTTGTATTTTTTTCTTCAGTTATTAAACAAGCATGAGTGATAACAAATGAGTGACTGTGTGGAGTTTTTTTATCTTGTGTTTGATTACTGTTATTTTCAAACTTATTCTAAAGGGGTTTTATTGGCCATATCGAATTGTTATCGTCAACGAACAATCTGAATGGAGAAGTCTTTCGATTGTGTTCTGCATTGGCTGCTTGTCAATTCACGTTGCTTGAAGGCTCCAATGCAGCAATGAATTTTGCTGGTCTCCGGGACCAGCCTATAGTGTCGTCTAAACACAAAAAGAAAGTCCACACTCATTGTAGGGGTCATAATTTTGAATCTGATCGTCTTATAATGACGTCATTTATATAGAACTTTCGGGAATTCTGTTAGCTACATTTTGATACCCCGTTCGCTACCAAAGACTATAAATCGTCTAAGACTGACAACGGTTTATAAAAAAAAAAGCAGTTTGAAAAGTTGCAAATGTAAAGATTAAGCGAGGAGAAATTTCTTAGCGCATAACCACACATGCCCGTAATTGGATTCGACCGCATAGTGCCCAAAAACAAAGCGCGGGTAATTCAATTTGCGTGCTCCCGGCATGCAAGCACTAGATAGTGCGATCGGTATTCCCTGCCGTTCCGTTTTGGGCAGTGTGATATTGTCATTCATTGACCACTCGCGTACTCTTTAAATTTGCATCTTTTCAAACTGCATCATTTTTTCATAAACCGTTGTCAATGTTGGACGATTAACTGGCATTGGTAGCAAACGAGGTATCAAGTAGCTAACAACATTCCCCAAAGGTCTATATAAATGACGTTATACGACGACCAGATTCAAAATGATGACCCCTCCAGTGAGTGTGGACTTTTTGGGGGCGGTGTTTATGACACTGACTGAAATCTGTTATTTTGACTTTACACGGTTTGAAAGCTAGCCAAGCGAGCCGTACTTGTGCTGTCGTATAGGCCTAGACCAATCCGGGCACCCTATCACAGAGGCCCCCGGCAATGGCGAAAGCATTGTGCTTTAGCTATTGTTCAGTTAATTCGTCCCGGGGCAGTTGCTTTGTACAATATCGTGTTCAGTATAGGTTTCTCCGTTGAAAGGGAGCCTTCTTGTTCTTGAGTGTACAGCTATTCGTTTATAAAGGATTGTCCCATCAACAACAAAATAGGTTCAATCCGGACCATTGTTTATAGACTATTCTGAACTTTATTCTAACACTGTGACAGGCAGCCTGATTGGCAGCAAAATGCCACTCTGGATAAACCGCTAATAATTATCTCTGATTAGGACTTTTCACATCTCACAGCTCCTGCACAATTTGAAGTTTACGACCGGCGGCAAGGGGCTCTTTCCTTCAGAAATTGTTGAAAGTTACTGTGAATCCAAACACCTGTTAATTAATTGAACGTGATAGGGCAGCAATGTGTCAAAAGTACATTACGTCAGTAATGAAGCAAACGTGTATATATTAGGGGCTCAGTCAGTACTGACGCTCATTTGTTAAAATTGGTGATGCTTTCCGATTTTGGTGCGCGTAGCAGCAGGTTCTAGTGTTGTGAAGGGATAGTCTTGTGAAGGGATCACCTTATGAAAGGGATAGTCTTATTCCAGTATGAAGATTGTCATTCTTTCTGCCGTGTTTGTGGCTGTGGTCTCCGGCATGGCGCCGATGCACAGAGTACGGCCATCTCAGCGGATACCCGACAGCTACATCATCAGGTTTAAGGTAAGATATTTTGACTTTGGAAAAATGACCATCCGTTAAATGAACGATAAACGACCCTTCTTGCAATAGTCTTTAATACGACGATGAAGCGTTCTCACCATAAGGGCAAGTGGGGGGGGGATGGATGTTACAGTGGGTGGGGGGGATTTTTATGGGCATTTTTATGGGCATGTGATGCCACTCTAAACTATGGGTATGTTCTAGTAGCTTCCCCGTGTATATACACGGGTTTTACATTCGGGGAAGCCACAAAATGAGGCTAACTGAACGCAGCGGTATATAATTTGCCTGGCATTCTGGGAAGATTGCGGTCAAAGGTTGTTGCGCGGCGGGAATTTTAACATAAACACGACAGGCATACTGTCGTCTGTTCGCCAGGTAAAACTTGTGTTAAAGACCGTTTATAGTTAGGCCTAATAGAAGTTGTTTCATTTGTAACTGCGTTGAAATGTACTAGTTGGTGATTTTGCTGCATGCACGTTTTCAATTACTTCACAGGAGTCTGCTGCCAGATTGGACGTATTACGTAGAGTGGTGTCCTTTGCGTGGGGGCGTAATATCAAAATGGATGTGACCAAGGTGTTTTATCACGTTATGCCTGGCATAGCGGCCCAGATTCCGGACGACCGCATTGAAGAGGTAGGCCTATTATGCCCATGACACCCTGGAATTTTATTATCTCGTTCCAGACGGGCCCATTTTCATAAAAACCGATTGGTTCTTATTCTGGAGCGCCGAATGGTAACACATTTCAACAGATGAAAACGTACATGCTAATGAAAGATGTTTGATTCGGCTGACGTAATGCCCGCTCCGCCCGTATGATTATAGTCTAATGTCTTGTTTTGTTGTTACATTGTAAAAATTGTGTTTAGATTTTAAAAACTTTTTGTATGTACCCACTATTTCACATGTTTAGTCTCAGACGTGTAAGTCTGTTTGCGACGACAGTACCTTTAACCTGTCTTAAGGCCAGAACCAACCACTCAACCTCGGACCAGCAACGTATGTGACTGCAGTGGCGGGTCTACGGGAGGCTAAGGGGGGCTGTAGCCCCTCAAAAATTTTGTCTAGCCCTCCTAAAAAAATTCCATAAAAAAATTGCACCAGCAAAATGTAAGAATGTGACGTACATGCGAACGGTTCTCACCTGAATAAATAGTCGTGAGAAAGGGTGCATGGTCTATCTGAAAACGATTGCACCGTTGGCAAAATGTTTCTTTTATTATTATTGAAAATCCCCTAAGATTCGTTCACTGGAAGAGGTGGATGAAATCTACGAGGACGGACTAGTCACGACTGCAGAAGCACAGAAGGGTGTTTCATGGGGACTGGATCGCCTCGACCAAAGGGATGGAATGGTGGCATTTGACGGCATCTACGACCCCAAAGGTAGTATCATTCAAACATATTTAAAATAATTAGAAATTCATGATATAATCATATTAATATAGGTTTTGCCGGCTATTTAAAAACGTTTATCATTCGAATTCACCGTTTCTAATATTCAAATTCGTCCATCAACATCGATTTAGTGCACTCCAAATTTAATGTTGTCAGGCAATTTCAAATTCGGTTCAAGCAAATTCAAACAATGAGCATACATTTTCGTCCCGGATTATTCGATTTCGTCTCGTGTACGCCAAACCTTGCCAGTTTCAGAAATCAAATTCGTCTAATTGATATGACGAATTCGATCTATGAATACTGCCATTTGGCAACAGCTTTGACAAATTTGATCAGTAATGACGAATATTCTCTACCCGGTGACTAAAGAGGGTGACCAAACTTTGAAATTGAAATGTAAATGACTACATTGGTTTCGTTAAAAGCGTGTAAATTGTTCTTGGACGAAATTGAATGTTAGAGTTCGTGAGTTTGAATGAAACCTGTTTTAAAATAGCCGGGAAAACCTATACTATACATGTTGCCCAAAAAAGTTCTGCTCGATACCGTAAAGGGTCAGGGGCGCATTTGATAGGAGATAAATTATTAATGAATATTGGTCCTTTTTAATCCATTTCGTGTTCCGCAAAGGCGAAGTTGACCACACGGTGTACGCATATGTCCTCGACACGGGAATCAACCCGGATCACACTGACTTCGAGGGGCGGGCAACTCCCTGGTACGACGCCGTGGCAGACGGTAGGAACGGCATCGACTGCAATGGTCATGGCACTCACTGTGCGGGCATCCTCGGTAGCAAAACGTATGGCGTGGCCAAGGACACGCAGATCAGAATGGTTCGCGTGCTGGACTGCTGGGGAAAGGGCCAACACAGCACCTTATTGGCCGGTAAGAGCAAGGGAGGATCAGATGGGGGGGGGGCACCTGCAAACTGGGGGGGGGGGGCTCATTTGACGTTAGGGGTGCACTTTCCTCTATACATTTTGGTGATATTTCACACGTCCTTAGAGCTAGAGGGTGAGAGAATGAGTTTCCAAAGTTGTGTGACTCGTAACTCGAACTCGGACTCGAGTCACGATTACAAATAACTCTGAATCAGACTCGGACTCGCCCCTGCGGACTCGGACTCGACCAGCGTGACTCGGGACTCGACCAAAATTTCCACAAACCACTTATTTTGCCAACAGTATGATTATATTTTGAAGACGATCCTTTTCTTTGCAAGCCATGCAGTTAATGCGGTGCAGAAGAAACGAACTGTGCATTACACAGGGCGTGCGGCTGGCTTGTTTCCAATTTATTGATAATTGGGAAATCAAAGTTTATTCTAATATTAGGTGACTCGTGACTCAGACTCGGAATCGGGAAAGGTTACCCGGACTCGGACACGTACTCGATGTTTGGTGACCCGATGTTTGGAGACTCGAATACAAGGCTGCGAGTTGCATCCATAGTGGTCGTAATCTTCAGTCGTTTGATTACTATGACTTTTTTAGGAGGGGGGGGGAGCATATTCGAGTCTGCCCGACCTGGCACGATACACCAGCGATGATAGACTTTACAAATATATTATAAACGCATGCGCATAGCCCATGTGCGAGGCGGATGTGAAATGTAGAGCATTGGTAGACCTAATGCATGGAGGAACGAAAACTTCGGTCCAACTCTTTGAACAATTTTTGTTTCATTTTTTTTCCTGCATTATGTTCTGCGTGGATCAGGCATGGAATACATTGTAGCCAATGGCGACCAACCAGGAGTAGTGTCCATGTCACTGATATCGTACGGCAGTCGGGCGCTGGACGACGGCACACAGAAACTACTGGATAGTGGGTTCGCTGTGGCTGCTGCTGCGGGTAACAGGAACCGCAATGCGTGCTACTACTCCCCAGCTAGAGTCAAAGGCGTGAGTTGTGTAGTGATTGGACAGAAGTCGCTAGAGGGGCTATAGGGTGTGACGCGGATACGTAGGTCTACGTTTGAAACTATACGAGTTGGTTACAACAACAAGGTCATGTACAAAAAACAATACCACGATGACAGCATACAAAATACCCGAGTGGCGAATTGTTGCTTTCGAGCAAACGTATGTTTATTTAGATACAATTATGCTTTTTAATTCCATGTTATGTTTTGCAAGATGGTGTGCTTGTATACCTTCTCAGCCCAAAGTGGTTGTTTTTGGAGGGGAAAATATTATTGGTTTGCCAGCACTGAATGATCATACAATTTCGATCGAAATGTACTTAACTTCCGTTTTAACGTCCTTGGGCGTAAGTTTAAATGCTAGTTTGGTAAATATTGTATTACCTGTATGTAAAGAAAAATAAATATAACATTATTTCGGAGGGAGAGTAGCTATTAGCTCTTCCCCGGGTATAAGAAGTTGAAAAACAAGTTTGACAACCCCCAATAACTCGTGGAGATGTTGACTATCCACCCTCAAAATCCTGTCATGTTTGTATATCTTCAAGATTCGTCATGTATCTTTTGTATTGCTAGATCATGACTGTGGGTGCGACCGATTTCTTCGATACACGGAACTCGGACTCGAACTACGGCAAATGCGTTGACATCTTCGCACCAGGCTCATACATCACAAGCCTGGGGCATGATTCCACGACTGCGACAGATACCAAGTCTGGTACTTCCATGGCCTGTCCGTTTGTTGTCGGTATGTATAGTGCTAAAATTAGTTTCTATTGGTTTGTGTAAAGAACCCTATCCGGCTGCTGAAGATCACGAAGTTAATTGGACTTCCATATCTTGCTCTTTCTACCGACAAAATGCGGCATTAAGAACCAATCGCCCTTGTTCATCAATGTAAGATCATAAGATTGGTGAGTCATGTTCGAATCCCGCCCGATATGTGGATTGGGCCCAACCACAAACAAATTCACAGAACCCAAAGCCCGAGGGGATACTTGGCAATGTCGGTCAATCTTCAGAGGGGCTTGTTCATCAGTCTAAGATTATAAGATTGGGGAGTCAGGTTGACGTAGCGGTACTTTCCTCGCCTTCCACCGCTGTGACCCAGGTTCGAATCCCACCCGGGCCAATATGTGGCTTGGGTTTTCAGTCCCTACCTGATTCCGTGGGTTTTCCTCAAAGTATTCCTCTGGTCTTTTCCTCCCACCTCTAAAACTGTAATTTCTTCTTCTTGCCTTCTCTCTATGTTTCTTCAGGCTTTCGAGCTACAGTGCTTAGGGCACTTTTTAAGGAATTATTGGTTCCATTACCAGAAGGAAAGAAATTAAACGAGGATCACTTGGCCTGAAGCTTAAAGTTGGTGTATACGTGCTTTTTTGGGTTTGGCACCTTAAAAATAGATATTCAAATGGAGTTGATAAGGTTTTAGCATTGCATTTGTAGTTATGAGCTTTCCAATGAGACATTGCATACAAAAAAAGTCATCCCATGACAAGTGATCAATGAATTAATGTCAACTTTTGAATTAAGAGCAGGACGTTCCTATTCGTTCTGAACAGTGTGCGCAATTTCTGAATTAAAGCGCGCCATTTTAACCCATTTTAAAAAGTGTATAAACTTGGCTTGCAAAAAGAAACCAGCAAATTTACTTATTACAGGACATTATATTCCTTTCAATTTCGTTCGGAAAAGAAATCAAAATTTGAAAAACCAACTTTAAAGCTTAAAGGCATACAGAACAGAACTCTAATTGGTTCAAGTATACAACCGTGAGAAAGCGTCCGACAAAATCTCTATCTTTTAATGATCAATATTGACATGTATGCGCCATTAGTGTCTGCCCAGAGCTTCTTATGATGCATTTACAATATCATAGTCAGTAAAGCCCTACTGATTTCTATTGCTTCATACACACTTTTTGTCCTTACTCTTGCTGCATGTGTTTTTGCTAAACACGAGGAGCCAGCCGATTGTATCCTAAATGACCGAGTCATTGATTGACTGACAGGATATCTGCGCATAATACTGTTTAAAGGGCTTGTGACATGAATTTTACTTGGGAACATTATTTGTGCAACTTTCTATTCCTTTTAATTGTATAAAATTATTTGATATCCCTTTTTGGTTAATCTTTGCGAAAAGTGCACTTCTTTCAACATTTAAAATTTTCCATACTTTTCCTGACAAATGAGGGCGCTGTTGCTGTGATGTCATTACAGGAAGACACTGTTCAGTTTAGCAGTTTTTGCTCAAAATGTGAACCCAAAATTCGCTCACGGCAAATATTTGTGAGAAACATGTGCCCATTTGCCTACTGACTTGTACTGAAACAACAATGAATCACCATAGAAAAGAAAATTTATTACAGCGAAATATCTAAAATGCAAAGTTTGATGCTGAAAAAGATGTAACTGAGGTTTCCGCCTGTAATGACATTACACTTTTACTCATGAATATGCAAATTTTCATTAGCATAAATACCAAAGCGGCACCAAAGTGCCCTTAAACGAGGCGAAATGAAAATTGAAAAAGGCCGGTTAAACGGGATACGAATTAAGGTGCATTTTCTAGGATTGCATTTTTTTTACATTTTATGGGCCCTTTAAACTGACATCTTCATTATGTTCATGTTCTTGTTATTATTCGACCAATTAACTGGATTCGTTTTGGATTTTTCATCCCGGAAGGTGCCGCTGCCTTAATTCTTGGCAAGGAACCCTACCTGACACACGCAGAGGTCAAATCCAAGATCGTGGACATGTCTTCTAAGGACAAGATCACAGACGCTGGTGATGGCTCTCCGAATCGATTACTGTATATCAACCTCAGCCAATAAAAAAATCAAATGGCCTTTAGATTTATCTTTAGGTCAGGGATCAATTTCTCCAAATTAATGTTGATAATGCTGTGTTCCGTTATAGGTAATTGATGATTGCTTGAAGACATCTCCGTCTTTTGGGGGGCATATGTAGCTTAAGATATGATTACACAAAGGAGACTATAATATTGTTTCTATCATGAAATGATTACAAAATGTACATTTGAGGGCTGTTTTTTATTTCTTATCTAGCCCCGAAAGTGCAATTTATGTAAAAGTATTCGTTGGGGGCAGCAAACAAATCATAGGAAAAGCATGACTCACAAACCAGACTCCCGATGCAGCGTAGTTCCGGCGAAACTTTTTGCAAATCACTCCGCGCAACTGGAGGCTTTTGTTAACTCTATGACATCTACAATAACAATGAGCGACATTTTCTTATGGGCGGCCAAACACATGCTTAAATTCAACTGTATGTCCAACCTATAGTAAATAAAATGTCTGTCACATCATCATCGTTCACACAGCTTAGGCCCACATTAATGTCATTATATCTTCCCATACGAAATGGCGTTCATTGTTTAAGAACAAAAGCTTATTTCATCATGTTTCATTTTCTGTTCAATTTTCCAGGGGGGGGGATCCGATGACTTTTAGGAGAATGTTCAGTTTCACTTTTATAACATCGACGTGTTATTAATTTGTCGAAAGCCATCTTGCGTACCAGCAGAACGCTTCTCAGTGCTTCGCTTTAATTCCACCAACCAAATAACTGAATCATGTAGCACGAAATGAGGCGGAGGGAAGTAACCAGGTCATGACCAAATTCTGCTAAACGCAATTCAAAAATCTGTCAGATTTATCAAAAATCTGCCAAATTCCCCAGAACTACTCGAAATACACTATAAACACTTAAAATCACATGCAGGTGTTGTAATATTGCCTTATTTAAGATTCAAATTACATTATAAATAATCTATATTTACATAAAGATGTTATGTAATTGCGTTAATTTCAGGCAAAACGCGGTTGTGTCATACGTCGTCCGGTTCCAGCACCTAGACTAGTCAACCTGTTCAATTTCACAAGGGTTTGTTTGAGAAGATTGAAAAAATAAATGAACCAATTTTTCAAATTTGCTATGTTTTTCTGTCAAAAAAACATTTTTTTCAGAATTCTGCCAGAAATCTGCCAAAAAAATCCATTCTGTCAAATTTCCTGTCAAACTCTGGCAAAGCTAGCCAAAAATTGGCTAAAACGATAACTATGGAGGGAACCCCCCTCCTCTGTGTTGGTCATTGTGTTACCAAAATCTCTGGAATTCTTTTGAGATGTGTTAGGTACGGTAACAACAGTCTAGGGTTTGCATGGGGTACAATAGCGAGAATGAGGGGGGGGGGGGTACCCCTTCATCTCAAATCGTGCTGGGTTTACACTGAATTGTCATCAAAGATTATTGTACTGTAGTCTAGTGTACAACGTCTTGTTATTAAAAGTGATGGAATACCGTATCATTTTTTGGCCTTTGCCGTTAATTTGATGTTCACCTACATTATTTTTTTTAATTACAGGAAGGAAATGTGTTCGCCAAACTGGCCCGGCTGCGAATTATTTGTTTCCCAAACGACACCCGGCAGTATCAAAAGAGGGCGCTCTCTCTCTCTCTGCGTTATGGTTGCAGACCAGTAGACTTCAGAAATTCGGGAAAAATACTCACAACTCTCCAAGGTATTCGAGACACACATCAAATTAAAGCTTATTGCATCATCTTTCATTTTCTTTTCAATTTTTTTTTTGGGGGGGGGGGGGTTATTGATGACTTTTAGGAGAAATTTCCATCCGAAGATGATCACCCCTGAAAATAGTCCTGAAGCCCATCGCCATGTTGAAAAACGATGCGTACACTCCATTGCAAAATACAGCGCTTTAAAGGCCTCAATTTCATCCAAATTGAACGGAACTACAAGCTCACAGTCCTGTGCACGGCTTCCACCCATATTTTTTACAAACCCTCAAGTTCATGGCCCACAGCATGCTCAAATACTGGAGATTTTGAGGGCATGCAAATCGTGATTTGGCCGGTGCAGGCAATTTCAGACCGATATACTGGTCTGCAACCTATAAAGAAGCGAGGTTTTGAAAAAAATCCCCCAAACCATTTGTACGGCACGAGGAAGGATGGATGACTCATATTTCATCAAAAAATTGCGAGAAAAAATCGCTGACTGCGATTTCTGGCGTGAAAACAAGCCCTCTGTTTGCGGCTACCTTGCTGTAGGGCGCCCCCAACGGGAGTTAATTGAGTTTTTGCTCCTACCAACCCCAAATTACCCCCCCCCCCCTTGTTCGCTCGAAATTGCTGTGAACAGACGACGGTCTATCGGCCCCATTCAGATTTTGGGCGCATTTGTTGCGGAACCGCCATTGGTGACCCCTTTTGAAACGCTGCCCCCCAGGTCCCGCCCCCTGAAAAACCACTGTCGTGGAATATAACGCGCAAGCGCACACATTTGACAACGAACGATGGAAGGAGCCATTTTGAAATTAAAGGTTGCAGACCAGTAAATAAACGTCCATAGACCCCAATGGTAAATGCTCACACTTCAGAAATTCGGGGAAAATACTCACAACTCTCCAAGGTGTTCGAGACACACATCACATTAAAGCTTATTTCATCATCTTTCATTTTCTTTTCAATTTGCGGGGGGTTAATTGAATACTTTTAGGAGAAATTTCCATCCGAAGATGATCACCCCTGAAAATAGTCCTGAAGCCCATCGCCATGTTGAAAAACGATGCCTACACTCCTTGGCAAAATAGAGCGCTTTTAGGGCCCCAATTTCATCCAAATTGAACGGAACTACATGCTCACAGTCCTGTGCACGGCTTCCGCCCATATCTTTTTTTTTTACAAACCCTCAAGTTCATGGCCCACAGCATGCTCAAATTCTGAAGATTTTGAGGGCATGCAAATCGTGATTAGGCCGGCGCAGAAAATTTCGGACCGATTTACTGGTCTGCAACCTTACGCATATTCATGATGTCCAGGGCTTTAGAGAATAAGTTATATGACAAGGAATAATGGTGTTTAAATCCCCGACGATTTGCAGCTGATTCGTGGACTTTTTCACTTTCTCTCATTTTACCTTTGAAAAAACTAAAGTGTGGAAGGAACATTTCTTTGGGTTTGTGTTGTGAACATGGGTTTGTGTTGTGGAGAACAAGGCATTAGATATGCATGTAATGGACCAATCATATGAGTGGAAACGGATGTCGTTTGGGGAAAAAAAACATCGCCGCACGGCTCTGTGCTAGTCTTGATTCGACTCTGTACTTTAAATTTTGTTCCCGATAAAAAGAAATTTGGGGGCGGATTTTTTTTGTGGTCATGTCCTTCGGTTTTTCCGGTAAAACCACAGGAAATTTTACTATGAATAGACTACGCTGAAAAGGAATACAACTCTTGTTGATAAACGCTAGAATTGATACAATTCATGGGGTAGTAAAACTGGTCCCGGTAGTAATATCAATATTAGAAATATGTAATTAACATGTATTTATAATCCACGCTATTTTGCTGGTAGTTGGCAAGAGTTACGGGTACGTCGATCATGGTTTCAGGGAAATTGTTTTTTTTGTAACCTCGATAGTTTTTCGGGTAGCAACAAAATAACCATCAAGTACGTACTTGGTATTGAAAAAAAAATCATTAACCAAAAAAGCATATTCCAATTAAAAAAATATGGGTTATGCCATAGAGCAAGGGAAACTGGCGGGTGCCGCTTAGTGTTTCCTGGGATCGATTCAGTGCTTGTTGTGACAGGGATATTTTGCTTGAGCGAAAAACTAAAAAAGGACTCACTGCCTTCAAATCTCTGAACGGTCGCTCATTGTTCTGTATGCAATTCAGGGTCATAAACCTTTTCAGAAGGACAAGTACCTATACTTGGTTGAAAAACAAAAATTAGTAGGCCTTAATAAACATTCAAAAGACAAGGATAACCTTTTCGAGTTTTATTCTCTGTTTCTTCAAACTTACAACAACTCATCAAAAACCAACGTTGACCCTTCATTCGCATGGATGAACGCATTATAATTTCGGTCTCATCTGTGAGAGCTCGAGGAAATTAAAGGTCACCACTGCCCTTTAAAAGGGATGTGAACTACAAGGGTTGTTTTGTTCAGACCTGTCTCTAGACGTATATCTTGGAATGCAGAATATGGTACGGCCTACGGCAAAAAGTGACTCAAAAATTGTGTATCCTTGTCGATGACAAAAAAACCCTTACCACTTGTCAAGAATAAAACAAATGAGCTCAATTCAATGCGAAATCAATTTGATGGTTTTGGGTTAGTGGGTTGAAATCGATAGAAGATCAATAATTGCTGACCGGAAAAAAAGACCTATTTCAGCATTACGATTTTTTATTTATTTATTTATTTATTTATTTTGCGGGCGGGCTGCACGTTTTTAAATTGGCAGACATAGAAAGTATTTGTTTTTCTCTTCTTTTGTATTTTTATGATAAAATTGATACAGGAGAGATATATAGCAAGGGCGCGTAGTGTGAAGTCAAGGTGACGTACGTTTCAATTGGTTGATATGATCATCTTTCATTTACACATGGAATATTTCAGGTACCATTATAATGATTGTCCCTAAGCAAGCACTTACCAAATAGCTACATCAATAAATTCAAAGGCCAAGCAACAGAAATATTTTATGAAATTCTTGAAATACACCTTTGCGTCCATTTTATCACCGCTAAGGTTTTCTACTCAAATAAGGTGGGTTTTGAAACTAAGGTAAATTAAAATAGAGGAGTTTTAACCGAAGGGTTAACAGCTTAAATTAACAACGAGCACGTTTTCCACTAAAGTCTGCAGTTTTTATAGAGTGTGTTGTCTCTTTGTCTGTGATAAAAAAAAATGCACGACTGACATCATTTGGCCAGATAAAAATTCATCGAATATAGGAATCGAGTGGATATGACCATACAGCGTTCAGATGGCATCACTAATGAATACAAATAGTCAAGGTGAAAGTAAACGCTACACTGCACGATACCGCATGACGTTATATATACACTTTACACAACATAATTATACACACTCGACAGGATACCACCGTTACAACAAGGTGTTTAGGATTGACACCATTATACGCCTACGGTATATCTACATTCAAAAACTCATCGATTATAATGGCGAACTGACTACAGAGGTTGATACAGTTATGGTTGGATAAATTCACATTTCGAAATATATGATGTAAATCAATGCATTGGTAATGTTTATATAAATTTTGTTCATTTTTAATATAAATTTTTAATATATTTTATGTATGTTATATACAGGATGGTGCCAAAAGAAGGAAACCCACTTTTGACAAAAATTCTAACCTACTTAGGCCTACTTAACTTATTTGAACTGTTTTTTTTTGTTTTTTTTTGTGAAGTATAGCTTAGCTCTTCAACCGTACGTGGTGAAAAATCTTTTAAAAAAATCGCAAGAATAGTGTTATTATGCTAATTTGAATACAAGTCACCAAAATCACTGTTGTACACGTGAAAATCTAGTGTTTTTTTGTCTTCAAATCAAGCTCCGGAGCACAGTCAAGCGGATGGAATAAAGCCGTCCGTGGACAAACAGGTTTGGCACATGAAATGTTTAAACTACCATATCTCAGAGACAAAATATGCATTTGCAATCATTTTTCGTCACTTATGTTTAAAGATCAATATCTTAATTACCATTAAATTGAATCCTTGAAATATGCTCAACAAGTGAGTGAAAATTGCTGTCAAAAGTGGGGTTCCTTCTTTTTGCGCCACCCTGTATAATTACATGGCCTAATTATATTCTGGGAAAGACTGTATACAGGGTGGGTCGAAAAGAAAGTGACCTGGACTTATGATTTTTTTCCTGAAAAAGCAATCAAATTTAATACACAAACGAAGTATATCTTGCGCAGCGTTTACAAAAAACCTTTACAACAACTCGTCAACTGCTGCCCTCTGGGCAGCAGGTACTTTCCCGCACTACGCAAGACCCTATTCATAGCAATACAACAAAAAGCCACGTGCCAGACAGTGTCCAGACAGTTGCCAGACAGTGCGCTGGAAAGATAATTGACTGGCGGCTGTGGTATGCAGTTGTATGCAGTTATGAAGGGAGATGGCTGTGTCAAGTTACAGATCTTTGTTGATGTTTCAATGAGACTTAGCAGGAGGCCTGGTCGAAAGTTTGTTGACACGGCCTGGGTGAAGCCCTGGCTGCAAAGTTCATTGAACCAGCTTATTTGGCAAGGGTCGAATGAGGATTAGATGGAAGGTGACCGTCATTGGCCCTCAATTTCCAAAAAAATCGGTTACCTGGGGGCCCAAAGGGCAACAGGTCACTCTGCGCAGGGTTAAAATAATATTTTCTTCCACTCATCGGAAAATAACAGAATTACTGAAATTGATCCAGATGTTATGGGCCTATTTTACTAAAAGAACCTATTTTAATAGCTGTCCGTGGAATACCATTGGAACCTACTGAGCTCAATGAGAATTACAGATTACACACAAGCATTCAAATACAAATGAGATTTTAATCATCAGATTTTGTGTTTTAAAAATGAGATTAGTCAACTCCCCCCCCCCTGAAATATTGGTGGTGAGTTTTGTCTGTTTTGTATGTTTACAGTTACTAGTAAATAACATGTGATTTATCCCTGCGTTATTTTTATGCAATAGAGCAAGCCACACACGAAACATTCACACCGTGTTGAATTTTTAGTTCAATTCAAATACCGGGAGAAAATGAATATGAAACCACATTAACGAAGTTCAATACTGCTTATTAATCGTTTAGTTCGGGCTATTTAAAATTAGGTAGGCCTAATTATGCAGATATTATTACGGATAACAAAATCTAGATGATAACAGACTGTTATGCTTGATCCTTGATATCTTCACTTTCACATCACATTCTAATAACGACGACACATTGTACACTTCCAGTGGCACAAGTTGATTTTCGTACCTCATTATTTCACATTTCTGTCCTATAAGATCTTATGTGCACAATTACATTTAAACCATAAAACATTATCATCCATTTTAACCCAGTCCCTTTTTTTTTTTGCTAGATGCGCTGAATTACTGTTCGTACTACGTAATAGACCGCTTGCAGACGCGATCGATAATTGACGCGCGAAGGTGCGCGACGCCATGTTGTGGGACAAAATCCGAATGGATAGATATATGCTGGTTCCACAACATGGCGTCGCGCGCCTTCGCGCGTCGATTATCGAACGTAACTGCAAGCGGTCTATACCCAAACGTGAAATTGGGAATTATCATCACAATGTGAAAAATTATATTCACCAATGTGATTAACAACAGTAAAACGTCCACATTATTACGTTAAAACAGGAGTACTTTTTACTTATGTTATGTGACATTGAGCTCTACATTGTTTGAATTCATGAATATTTTAATATTAGTCTTGAGTTGATACTTGCACGTCCTTTAATCTTATGGAGGCCTCATACGTCATGGTTTAAGCGCGACTTTCGGCAGAGGTACTACGCGTCACACTGCTTGAGATGGTGGAGCTATTCCGAGCTTTCTTGTTCTTCCCTCGCGACTTCATGCCCAGTTTGCCCCTCCATAGGTTCCGGATGCGGATGTTGCATCCGAAAGATATGAAGATGAAGACCCCCTGCAGCGAGTTCAGGATGATGAAGAGGTACCAAATGGCCTGATGGTCAATGAAGTTGCCAAGGCACCCGAAGATCCAGGTGAACCCCATAACACCAGATATCTGGTTGAAAAGATATAACGATACAACAGTGTTCAACTGTAATTGTAAACTGAAACAAAGGAATATTCAAGTTAGGATAGGGATTCGCCAAGATCATGAAACATTGTCCTTTAAAGGGCCCATGTAATGTACTTTTTATTTAATGCTGTTCATTTTTTAATTGTCTTTGAAAATGTACTTTTGTGTCCCATTTAACCATATTTTTAATGAACATTTTGCCATTTCAAGGCCGTTTTGGTTGTCTTTTTGCCTTTTATGCTCATGCAAATTTCCATAATCGTATTTGTATAGTTTTAATTTGTGAAAATTGTCTTGTTCTCATGATGAATAAATAAAATGAATGAAATGAATGGGATTAATGAATATTCATGAGCAAAAGTGTGATGTCATTTGGGGGCAGAAAGCTCGCTGTTAAAGTTCCAGCATTACAATTTTCCAGATTTTTAAAAAAAATTTTGCTGTCCTAAATGTTCTTTGGTGATTCGTTGTTGTTTCAGTGAGCAAAATTCTCACAAATGTTTTCAATAAGCAATTTTGGTTCACAATTTGAAAAAAACACCAAACATAGTCACATCATTGCGCGATTTTAATAAATTTGTTGAACCATGGAACCGTGGTCAGAGTGTTTTTAGCGTGTGTTCTTTGCTAGCGCTTTTCTTCAAAATCATACAATGGATATACATGACACTTTCACCAAATGTGTCCAAAATACTAACCTATAACATATCTCATTTGCACTTGTTTTGATATTTGCTACATATGTAAAAACATTTTCTTTAATTTGCTACATATGTAAAAATATTTTCTTTAATTTGGTTCCAGACCGGAATAGAAGAGAAATTAGTTGGAAATGGATCAAACGTATTTTACTTATTATTTTCGTTACTAGGTCTCCTTGTTCGATCATGTCTGTTTTCACAATCGCGTACTTGTACTTGTGTGAGTACGAAAATGATAACGACGCAAATATACTAGCCTAACTCTGATGGATTCTAGATTTATTCAGGCTCGTTTGGATCACGTTTTAATACAACTCCTATCAACGATCATTTTAGATTTATTTGTAGGTGACCGAGTTCCACGAGTCCACACGGAAGTTCCGGAAGTGAGCGGTCAATTCTTGGCACGATATTTCAATTTCACGTTAATGGTATTTTTCAGTTTCCATAAAATTCCGAGGGTGTTTTTTTTTTTTTTTTTTAAAGAAATCAGTATACCAAAACTGATTGCAAAAATTCTGACCATTACACGTTAATTCCTTTTCCTTTTCGAGGGGTTCGAAGCGCCACAGGGGGTCAACTTTCAGGCTCTATACACGTTTTGTATGTACATTGTTGTTTGTGAGACAATCTATCAAAGTAAAAATATGCGGGCTAGTGAAAATGCCCGCGGGCAAGTTATTAAGAGTCGTTTCAGTAGCCCGGCTGGCTAGTGAACAAAAAAGTTAAGGTCGAACCCTGAATTGGTAACATATGGAATTGGCGATATATACTCAAAGGGCGCTGAGGAAAATTGAACGAGCTATTTTCCTCATCTTTTACACTTTATACTTAGGGCACACTGCACTGTGGGCTACTGGATGTATAACTTGGCACCCGTGATGTGCACGCATGTGTAATAAACGATATAGGCCTACTTAATATGTGAGCGATATGATGGCATTTTTCGCATCACGAGTTTTTTTGTTTAATAATGTCGTCTTAATGGACATAGTAATTGAAGAACAGGCCATCCGTAAATTGACAGCTCCAAATTAATATCTCTAAAAAGCTGTCAAGTTTGAATGATGGCATTCACCGAGGCGGCTCGACCTCGACTCTGCCATTACCCAACCGTTAAAAGCCAAGTCGGAAATTGATTTGCCTGTTACTGGCTCCACGCACGCAAAATATCGCTGCAATGCGCGTAGTCTGGTTCCGAGACCAAATAATGCTGACTATTGATGTTCAATTACCGACTTGGCGAATACGTTTTCAATTTTATACACAATATATGGGAGTATTTTGAATCGCTAGTGAATTCTATGCGAGCACTCTGATTGGTTCAGATTCCAGCGTGTATTCCAAGCCACCACGGAAGATCATTCTCATTACTTCGAGGGTTTGTACTTTGTGTTGTGAAACATTTCAAAATTCATTATAGGGCATACACGACTCAAATAAATCAAGTATATCACAATGATACATTTTGTTTCTATTATTGACCAAGCTGAGTGAATTGGTCGTTAAAACGTCGCCAGATCTGCAAACATGTCCCTGACGTATTGAGAAGAGCTCCCAATGTAACGGAATGCATGACTCCTCTTTTGCATAGCAGTGCGCGATTGGATCTTACCGCAAAAATGCACTGCGTTTCATATGTATTGCGCTGCTTGCATAACGGTGCGAGAACGTAACCGTCAGGTCGTTATATGTCGCAACCCGGCCCATTACGTACTAGTCTTATACCAGCCGCGCCGACGGAGTTCGACTGAAGTTCACGGACAAAATACGAAGATATCTAACGACTTGTAGTCAAGTCTAGTGGCAGATCAACTCACCGTGATAATTTATCGTAACAAAGGCCGTTCCTAACTGAACAAAGCCGGACACGGGGTACAGATGCTAGCGACTTGATGGCATATTTCGCATCACGAGTTTTTTGTTGAATAATGCCGTCTTAATGAACATAGTAATTGAAGAAGAGGTCGTCCGTAAATGGACAACAGCTCCAAATTATTACCACTTAAGCTGTCAAGTTTGAATGATGACAACAGCTCCAAATTAATACCACTTAAGCTGTCAAGTTTGAATGATGACATTCAACGAGGCGGCACGACCGCGACTCTTCCATTACACAACCGTTAAAAGGTGACATGCAGCCTGCTGTCGACTGCACTATGATTAAGATTGGAGATGTGAATAATAATGACACACTACATTAGTCAGTGAGCTTGTGGTAGCCCACATGCATTTTCGGGTACATTCTTCGAAACTCTCAGGATCACTAATTCAAAACCGCTTGATGCCATATTTTCTGCCCCTTTTATAGGCGTGGCCATGCCTTTAAAAAGTAGGGGGCTTCGTGCACACACAAAAAATGATTCAGATAATTTCACTTTTCTTTCTAGCATTTTGATAGCTCACCCAATATTCCAGAATGTTGCCTCTTCGGGGCTGGGTCCACATTTTATAAAAGCGGGGGGCAAATGTCATTTACTGAAAATCGAGCTGTAAAGGATTTTATTTGGGTGTTTGTTTCCATTCAGTACAGTAAACCGGGTGGACAGAATGTTTACCTGTCAAATCATTGTGACATTTATGTTTTGATTTTGTATATTTTATCCTGAATACAACTCTGACCTCCCGTAACGGCCATTTTAAGCTTCAAAATGGCGTAACTTATAGTTTATATTATACTATTTGCACTTATTGGAAAAGGCCTAGTCTTGAGACTTAAAGGTATCTGTCCATAGTTTCACAAGTTAAATCCAGATCTGGGTGGATTACACAAGATCTGGTTTATTTAGTACATTTAAATATGGCATATTATTGAATATATATTATGTATCAAATATATATATAATTATTATATAATTATTATTTTTTTCATAGAAATTCATTAAAAATAATGCTACTCCCCCCCCCCTTGCTCTAACACCCCCAAAAATGATACTGGTAATAATGTCCGCCTGTGCACAAATTACGGGCATACTATTCTGTAATAAAGTGTAAATCGTCGTAGTTTTGACAGCGCTCTCATTGATACTATGGTACGAGCCCCCCCCCCCCCCCCCCACACACACACCTATTGATTTTCGGAGGCCAAGTGTCTAAAGAAAAAAAAACTGTCTACATTTCAGATTTTTTGGCTGATGAACCCCCCCCCCCCCCAAAAAATCCGGGATCCGCCCCTGCACGTGGAGAAAATTTCCAATACAGTGTATAGAATTCAATTTGGGCTGCTAAATTGTATGCGGGTTGATGATTATCCATACCAGGTTATGAGCCCCCACTAGTTTGCATTGAAGGCAACAGGCCAAACTAGCTCGCGTTCCATTTGATGCAAAATGTGAGGGTAAATACGCCAATATTCGTTGCTCTAACCCTTGTATACTCTTTGTGGACCTGTGAACAAAAGAGGTCCATATAGGGTGCAGGAAGAGTGAACGTTTTGTGGGCTTGCCTACTCCCTCCCTTGAAAACAGGTTTAGAGGCATTTGGGGTTAGGGTTATTGTATCGCAAAATGAAGAGGCGGACTAAGAAATCATGATAAAAAGAATATATAGAGTATTCAAACTGAGAGTAAAATTAGTTTCTTCTCCGGTTTTTCTTAACTTTAAACGACGACTACTAACAATGTAATGTCCACAGTAGGAATACGTAAACGTATGCTCTAATGAGAGCTATCTTTCGGGGTACTCACACGAAGAGAACAATGGTACCCCACAAGTCGGCCTTTGTAAAACGGTTCTCCAATTGTTCCAAAGAAGAGGGTTAAAGGGAGAACAATGCAAGTACCCCATCAACCCCACCCGTCTGTGTGTGGACACACATACCATTGAGTAATTGAGGACAGGAGTCAGATCGAGGACGTCCTCGATTAGAAAAGGTGTACAAAACCAATGCACACATTAAAATTGAATTGAGTTAAAAATGAAAGCTTATTAAATTGAGATGAATTAAACATAAATGCAAAAATATCTACAAATTACAATTATATCTTGCCTTTCCTTAAAATCTTCACAAAATACTTGATAGGTGCATTTCAAAAGGGAAAACTGTTCAACCCACCTTGAAATAAATCCACAGCTCTCCGAGCGTCTCCTGTGATTTGGATTTGTCCTGCCGAACCATCGCCGCTGCTGCAAGCGATGCGTGCACGCTACGCACTGTCAAACCAAACAGGACTGCGTTTGCAATTAGGCTGCATATCATCGGTACTATAAACGCACCAAGCACCGCATATTTGCCGATCACCCAGCAGGATTGCTCTCCACCATACTGAAACCCAACATGCTGACCGTCGACAAAGTGGATAACGAGGCACGTGGTGACGGCCAGAAGCGGTAAGCCCCATCCGTACAGGCAGTAAGTGAAGAAGACACGCTTGTTAGGACGAGCAGCTTGTCTGGAAGTGAAGGTTCTCATGAGGTCAAAGGCTAGAACATTCATCCAAGTGAAGGTAGCTAACCATAGAAAGTGCAGCAAGACGGCCATACTGATGCAGAATGTTTGGTTCTCCGCCTTGTCCAATACTGTAAGGGTCAGAAGCTGAGCCAAGAACAAGGCACCAGTCAGACTCATGATGGCCCCACCAGGGACGTTCCTCAGAACTGGGAACACACAGTAGTTGGTAAAGGTTACCAAGAGAGCTACGACGGATAAACAGTAACCGATAAAGTTCACTAAAGTAAGTGGGTCTGATAATGAAATGTAAGGTTCTTTTGGAGCCGAGAAGATACTGGAGCAGATGAGGATCCAACCATCGGGCAGGCGAGTTACCTGGTCTTGCAAAAACTTCCTCCCTTTGTACTCCAGCCCTGGTTCACCGTCTTCCGTGCTCACAGTCTTTGTTTCTCCAGAATGGGGTAGGTGGCACTCATCGTTCTCAAACGTTTGTCCGCATACAGATACCCTGGTGTCTTTAGCTGAGCCATTGAAGACTGCCATTTGATAGTTGTAGCTACGAAAGAAAGAAACTGACTTCGCTTCAACAAGCACTCCACCACCGACATAAATGACCTGGACGCCACCCATGCTGAACACCCTAGTATCTGCTGCCCGAGCGGTAAACACGAGATGCTCACACTGCAACTCACTGACGGTTCCATTGATAGTCACGTTCTCTGCTGTACCACATACCTCCACAAAATCAGCCTGCTCAACTCCACATCTGACGACCCATTCCCTGGAGCTACCTTCCTCGTATGGAGGCACGACCGTCAGGTCCAAGATTTCCTCGAAATCTGTGATATTAGTGACATATTCAGTGATCAGCTCTGTCATTTCTCCATCAAGTGCTTGCTGTTGGTGATCGATAAATGAAGAATAGAAAGGCCATGTCAGCTGAATGTTCTGCCAGCCGAGTGTGTTCAGGTAACATTGTGTAACCTCCATCACTGAAGAGTTTCCTCTGTACGTTGGCACTACGTGCAGTTGGTAGTGCTTGTTGTAGCACTTGATTTCATCCTGCAACTGGAGGCTCGTGGATGCTTCGGGAGCCCACGGTTCAGGTACCCTACCTAAAAGCACTTCAAAATGGCCTGGCAAAATGTGCGAAGCCTCGATCGGACAGTAATCCAAGGTAGAGATATTCACTCCGTTGCAGTATGCACAGTGTGGATTCTTGTACTTCAACCAACCAGATGTTTCGATAATTGCAGAGTATGACTGACATCCAAGAGCTATCTCTGGGCTCACATCATCCAAAGGACATACACCGATCCCTACATCATACTCATCAATCCAGTAAAAACTAGAGTCAGTTAGCAGATATGAGCTCACCAAGCCGTTACATTCGGCACAGTGTAGATTCTTGAAGAACATCCCTTCTTGGTATTTCATCGGACCTGGGTAGGAATTATTGGCACACTGCAGAGCCACTGCAGTGTCATTCCAACCGGGGCTACATCCGTCTACTATGACTGCCCGATCCCAATTGACCATTGTACAAGTGAATGAGCCTAATGACAGTGATGTGTTGTTGTCGGGGTCTTCGTGGAGAGAGCACCTTTCCTTGTAATCGTAGCAGCAGTCGCTACACAGGATACAGACCGCATCACATCCACACAGTACGTTGGTAGCGGGACTTCCACAACGTCCAAGGCACGTTTGTTTGGAACAGGGGAAGACTGTCAGGCCGTACATCGTTACACCTGAGTCAAGTAAGGAAAAAAACAAATCTTCTTGTTTAAAAAAATACAAACATAATATGGTTGGAATACGAGAATAAAACTTCATGGCTTAGTATATTCCCACAAACAGCCTATTTCATTTTATGTTATACCTCAAGCGTATAGTTTCATTTTTTTCCTTCAGTATGTAAGGGCACTAAAAGGTAAAACCATATTAATGATTCAGAGCCATATAGGAAGCAATAAAGATTGGCTTATGGCATTTATCACGCACCTGTGTCAATAGGATTCAGGTTGAGACGTTTATTGGGTTAAGCAGCTACACTGGGTACCGACCTGATTCGAACCAGCCAGCCGATCCCAGCAAGCTCGTTGGTCGAGTGGTAAGACGTCTGCGCTATAGTAAGCAGAAGGACGTGGGTTTGCGTCCCACCCGAGTGTTTCTTACAATCACTCGGGGGAAATACTGAGTATACAATATTTATAACAATACGTTGGTAGCGGGCTAAACCAAATTTTGCATTTACACCATCCAGACGCAAATTCCATCTTATGAATCGAGACAATATTCCACTCACGCTAAACATTTTCCCCCTATCCTTTCTACCATCGCTTCGGACGTTTCAGCAAGTTAACATTGTATGCCTAGTCCATACCTGTTTCACATTCGATGTGAAGGGGTTCATATTGATGACGCTGGCAAGCGTTCTGGCCTCGTACCCATCGTACTTCACCAAGAGATGAACCCAAGAAAATTTCCCTCATAATCAGCTCCTCTCCGGTGCTGACGTAGCCAGGGGACTCTGAGTATGGGATCAGCTCTGAGACGAAAGCCC
Source organism: Patiria pectinifera (assembly GCA_029964075.1). Classification (NCBI taxonomy): domain Eukaryota; kingdom Metazoa; phylum Echinodermata; class Asteroidea; order Valvatida; family Asterinidae; genus Patiria; species Patiria pectinifera. Next base: position 22,571,590 of record CM057149.1, on the reverse strand, counting down.
AGGGATACCCAATACTACGGCATGCTTGGTCAGCAACAACTTCCGCCTGGAATTCGTTGACAACTTGCACGCAAACTGTTGCCCAGGTGGACCCATTGTATCTGGCTTCCACTATGCCCATGTATTGGGATCCGTTGCTGGTATGGCCTAGACGATACTCAACGCTAGCGTCAGAAGGAAGTATATCATTTTCTTCAGAGGGAAAATGAAAAGAGAAATAGCCATATACATACTTCACTTCAATTAAATTGAAATAATAAACCTCATTAAGCCATGTATTATTTCAACGACGGCAGTTAACGTTGCCCCCTCTATCCTCAGTCATGGGCGTCGCCAGAATTTTTTTCAAGAGGGGGGCAAAGCATATTCCCCCCCCCCCACCCCCAAATCTCTATAATTTCCAGCATTTTCCCGATTTATCATTTTTTTGTCGAGGGTGGGCAGGGACATCCCCCCCCCCACCCATTAAATTAACAACAATATGACTTCGCGTCTCACTTCCCCCCCCCCTTTTGTCCCCTCTTTGTTTTCTTTTTCTTTTTTTTTTGCTTGTCTGGGGGGGGGGGTTGCAAACGCCCCCGCTCCCATCGCGACGCCCATGCCCTCAGTGTTTCTGAAAAAGAATGGCAGTTTCGCACACAATTATGTGGACACCATACCTGTGTACTGCAATAGTTTGACTAAATTTGGTGTGTACGTTTATTATGCACCCAAATCGTTATTTGACATTATTCATACAGAAGAACAAAATACCCCAAGTCTAAAACAGATGAGTGTTACTTTGGGCAGGGCATGTAAAGCTATTTTTTATTATTACTAATTGAGTGCAGTTTTACTGAATCAACTATCTAGAGCTAGTTATACAAAGATTCGCCCATATAAAAACGCGGGACGCGCTGACAATCATATAGCCGTAGCTCTGGAAGCCCGTTTCGGACACGTCCTGAGGCGCCCGCCGGCGAATTTTTTTTTACACAACTATCTAGGGTATTTTGTGCGCTTTCCTGTGGAGATTGGTTCGAGTCGGTTACTTGGGCCAGGCTCGAGTAAGCGCGAGAAGTCACGTGAGAGGTAACGCTGTCGCCTTGCACGAGTAAAGCGCGGGGGGAGTAATCAAACGCACTCATTATGTCGCACCTGTCGCACAGACTGCTCCGAGTAAGGTGATGTTCTTATCTGGGCAGAGAACCAGACTTAACTCATCCAGGCATTGAAAGAAGCCCCTTGATCCGTCATAAATAGGGCAAGCAGAGAAGGAACACAGTATCTTCTGGTTGTTGTTAACCGCTGGTTCTTGTGTCACCCCAACTGAGAATTGGTACCCAAGGTACTGGCAGACACTGTCGGAGTACATAAAGTTCGTCCCCCCTCGGGATGATAACAGCATCCACTCATCTCCCCCAACGTGAAGCTCCACTCTTCCCTCACTCTCCCGTCGGCCTCCGACTAAACGGAGGTCCCCTATGGTCAGAATACAAACGAATTATTGAGTGGGGGATTTGTTGGTACTACTCTAGCCCTGCAGGTTTTGCGCAGGGAAAGTTCAAGGTTGAAGAAAACATGGATGTTGCAGTTAGTGAACGTATTCACAGGAAAAGGCCAGTCAATTAAACGTCGCACTATATTTCGCTCTGGATAATAACTACAAGTCATGTCAGAAATCCAAATGATATCGTTTTAGGTCGAGAAGTTGGACATAGCATTTTTAAAAAAGAAAGTTTTTGTGCTATTCTTTGGAGAACAATTTCGGGTGTCACAATTTTGACTCTCAAAAACCGAGCTGTTTGTGTGCTATTCATGATTCCGGTCGCACATGTTCCTTTGAAAGTTATTTTTTTTATGAAAACACGTGTGTATGTTTATCTGTTTGGTAAATTTATTGGCTTTAGTTTTTTTATGAAAAACCACCGTTATTGTTTAGATTAATCAAATTTACGCTGCTTTGTCAGTTTTCCTGGGAGTTTACTTGCGTGCAAACTTTACTGTAGCGTATGCTTCTACCGCTCGTGCCGCGCTACCAGATCCAAGTACATGCACATACATACGTACAAGTACAGTACTAGGCGAATATTTCTCCAGCCTAGAATGCAGGACAAAGCATCGTAGATTTCAAAATGTCCCGGGGGCATGCCTCCACTCAAATACGCCCCCCCCCCACTTTCCTGAAAGATCCGCCCCTGATGTATAGGGTACCAGCATCAATACTGCATCATGTACACGGACGCGTATCGTACATTGAATCATCCGACATTATGGACAGATAATTTCGGGGGAACTTAGTCCTCATCAGAGAAGGATATTGCGTTACGGCCGAAAATACGTACGTTTAGCGCGTACGCGTTGGAAGTAAACAACCTTTTTTTTTTAACAGTTGTTTAAGAACAGTCAGACATTGGACTGGTTTCCTTTCAACCAGATCTTTAAAATATGATAAGTACATAAGCTCAACCTCCTGAGGACGGACAGAGCACACTGTCCGAAACGTCGAGTTCTACACTCAACCAACCGGTTCTTTTCAGAACCACACTTCAGTCAGTTGCCGTGTCACGCGTAGCTGCTCTATTTTCTCGTCCATACAACTGACAGCAACGCGAGGCCAGCGAACGATGGCCGTAGAAAGGGCTTCAGAAAATTCGCAATTTTCATGGCAAACCACAACCGATACAAAAAAAACAAAGTTGTTTTAGGCAGTTAAAGACCTACCTCATACATCCGTTAAGGTATTTTTTTCGTCGTTCTCGAAAAAAAAACCCGGAAAATTCATGACCTAATTTTTAGCCGATTTGTCCTTGAAAAAATATTGTCAAAATGCATCGAAATCCTTTTTTTTGTCCCGAATGTTGAGGTAATCAAAGGAAAGAGTGAACCTTCATCTACAAAAAATCTCGTGAACGTGATGTCGTTAATATTTTAAGAATTCGGTGTACCCTTAATGTTTCCAACAACTTCCATTTTTCACACAAAGCGAAAAGATCGTCGCCATTGTAAAGCATAGAGCGAGGAACCCCCAAACGGTGTGACCTTGTGACCCATACGCCCACTGATTGGTCGAGCTCGAGTATGGCCTGCTTAATATTCATAAGTCATTCATTGCACGTTCGCACGTGCTATTCACAATGTTTTCAGGCCAACGTACGTCGGCGTACTTCTGTTCGTTTACACGCGAACATGTGATTGAAAATCATGAAATCTCCCAAAAGTCTTCATTTTTCAACCGGCGATTTGGACCAAACATTAGAAGTCTCCTGCACGTGTTTTACATAAAAAATGAAGCGTAAACTTTCCTCTATCTACTAAGCCTTGCAGTTTCTTTCGGCCTTTCTTAAGAATCGAATGTACACCTAAAAACTATCGGCCCTCGCTTTTGTTGATAAAAAATATGATTTTGTTTGACAGGCCGTAACAACACTTTATATTTGTCAATTAAAAGCAGTGTTTTTTTTGTATCAAAATAAAGCACACGATTTCAACTGTTCACTTATTTAACCATTCTGGCCAAACAGTGCATGTTTCCAGGCACTTTTCATGTTTTTCTGTAGTCTCGAATAAATCTCGTAAAATCTCGCGTACGCTTTTGGGCCATGCGTGCGTGAGATCGGACCTCGGGACAAGAAACTGATGTCAAACAGGGCTGTGTGCGTGACTGACTGACTTCTTTCAAGAGAGATATCTTTCTACATGGTGTTACCGCAAACTTTATGATTTATAATTAAACAATCTAACACAACGTTTTAGGTGGTTTCTGGACGATGTGACCCTTGAGCTTCTAGAATGCATTTGTGAGGAAAGTAACTCAGAGGTCATCCTTTTTATCGAGAGGATTGTTCATGGATAGCGTGCACTGTTTCTATTGGGAAGTTTCTTTCGCTTTTCATGAACAGGTCATACGGAATGATTCCACACGGTACCAGTACAATATAACAATTGAAGGTTTGCATGGTGAAGTCAGTAATAATAGAAATATTACACCGCGTGACAGAGATGTTGCACCGTGTGACATTAATTCTCTTGACGATGGGCAGAGAATACCGTCCGAAACGTTGGGTTTCCACCGGTTCGTCTTTGGAACAGACAAACTCGCATAAGGCCAAAAAAGTCTCTGGTTTCTGGTATGCGCCAGTGTTGTAGGTCTCGAGACCGGTCTCGGTCTCGGTCTTGGTCTCGGTCTCGAGACCACTTTTTGCCGGTCTCGGTCTCGGTCTCAGGAGCTGTGGTCTCGGTCTTGGTCTCGGTCTCGGTTCCCTTTGGTCTCGATATTTTGGCTGGTCTCGAGTCGAGACCAGCCAAAAAGTGAGGGGGCGGATTCGACCGCCCCCGGCCCTTTTAGGGTTAAGTAAAGAATCAGGCAAATGTGACTGCAGTGTGATGCTAATGGACATGTCTCTCTTCACTTTCTAATGAGGGAGGCATATTCCAATAACCATTGCTCCTCTTCTTATTTCTCGTTTTTGTTGTGGGATGATCTGTTGAAACAAGCACTTTATAGCCATCCTTATTGATTCCAAATACAACTGAGATTTAAATCTTATGAATCAAGACTGAAACATTATTTTTACCGTCAGATTTTGTATTTTGTATATGGGGAACAATTCAACTCTTTTTCCCTAGAAATATTGGTGATTTTTTTTTCTATTTTCCTTTTCAATTTTTCCTTTATTCGTGAAGGCGGGAAAACGGTGTTTTTTTTTTAAATTATATTTATTAATGAACAACATCAATTCGTAGACCGTTAAATTGGTATTAGTGGTGGACAGCTGAATTTTGTGATCTCTTTATTAAAATAGACACGACTTGGGAATAGAGTATGCAAATTACGTGAAATGTTCACAGTTTCTACTCAATAACATGTTCTTTATCCCAATTATATTTTTTACAAAATGGAGCGTGCCATATTTGTTTTATCATACGGTCACTTTTTTTTTGACTCGCCATGTATTCATCTTTTCATCTGTGATAAACACAAATTGAGCTACTGCCAAGGTCACACAAAAATAGAGTCTAATTGCCTGCCTCGTCTACTTAAAATTATTAAAGTTGCATTTCCTAATTGCCAATTGCATTTGCATGAGTCGAGAATGTCGTACTTGTTACTAAAATATTCAAGTAAATTGCCCGGCAAAGTAGCTGATGCAGTCGATACGATGGCACGGTACAAAACACAGAGAGGCGTGGGCACTGAGCCATGAATCCTAAAAGTGCATCTCGCCCACCACATTCAGTTTGTGACAGCGCCCTTCTATTGTGTCGGCCATATTCTCAAATATGCTAATTGCGATGATGACGGCGGGCAGATTAACAGAAGATAGATCAGGCAAATATGTAACGTTATTGACATTAAACAAAAATAAAGTGGCATTACATTTCAGCCCTAGCCAGGCCTTCTTCAGAGGTAAATGAAAGAGGAACAAGAAACAAACATGTAGGGGACACACAAACATGCAGGGTTGGAAGGAGAATCACAAAGAGGGATGGGGGGGGGGCAGACCAATCCATATCTGGCTACCATCTCTCAATTTTTTGGTCTACATGTACAAATCTATTTTCCATGACTGAAATTTTAAAAAATAAATCAATCATTTTCTTGCTCCAAATTTTTTTCGAATCAGGTTTACAAGGAGGTCCAATGTAAAATTAAAGTTGCATTTAAATATCCGTTAGTGGTCATTGCTGAAACCAAGGGGTGGCTGTGGAGTTTAGGGTCTGAGTTCCTATAACAGATGAAACATCCACCTTTAACTTTTTACTTGTGTCAAGTTTCAACATGTTCAAGTTTTGCAAAAACTAGTACAAATTGTCGTACTCCTAAGTTACAGTTTCTTTATCAGACTTACACGTTATAGTAGTTAAACAATATTTAAAAAAAAAATATTTAAAAAAAAAGGCCAAAATATATGGAGTTCATCAAATAAGGTTCTCCCTTTCTTTAAATTAGGTTGTTTCCATTTTTTTAAATTGATTGTGACAATAACATATTATGTTGTCATGTTGTAATGTATGGCATGAAGCAAACACGAAGAGCACTCGCATGGCACAATTAAGTAGGTACAAGTGATACCTAACTTTCAATCACTTCCTTCACATCCTCATGAACATCAACATCTCAAGAACAGACTGTTCAGCTGTAATTAGTGTCTTGTTGTTTATTTAGATTATTATTATTTATTATCCGCGGTCTCGGTCTCGGTCTCGGACCATTTCGGTCTCGGTTTCGGTCCGCCTTGATCCCTTCGGTCTCGGTCTCGGTCTCGGTCTCGGTCTTGCAACTTCAGGTCTCGGTCTTGGTCTCGGTCTCGGACTATCCGGTCTCGACTATAATGCGCGTGAGTTGCCGTAGCCATGTGCGTCGGCAAAATGACAAAGTGTTTTTTTTTTCAGTGTAAGATGATGTCTCAAAACCGCCAAACTCACTGGTTTTGACTGGAATCCTGCTGCTGCAAATTTTAACGTGTTTTAAGATGGGGTTACGATCGAGTATAAGCTTTATGTGGCCTCTCTGGACTCCCATATGTTGCACTAAATTTAGTCTGTCGCCATTTGCAGTCATCAGCCGACATTTAAAAAAAAAAAGCCGCGTTGCTGCACCACTTTTGGGGCAAGCTCCGTACCAGAAACCGGAGACTTTTTTTGGGGGGGCCTAAGAGATTCATGTCACGCAGTGCAACCCGAAAGGGGGTTTTCTCAATAGTTTGGTAATTAGTGTTTTATTTACCTGTGAAGCAGGTGAGGCCTACATCGAACCTGTGATCGCACACCTCGTAATATGGGAACCATCCTAACTTCAAACAATCATCTAGAGTCATCATCTCCCGCAATTCGCCACATATCATCAGCTGGAACCAGATGGGACCGGTGGCCTTGCCAAACTCCCCGCTTGCGGTTGCCGACAGGAGGGCGGGGAAGCCGAGTTGACGGCACGCCACGCGGCCTACGTGGAACGGGTTATCGTTGGAACAGTAGGTTCCCCACAAGTCTTCTCCTGGTGGAAGAACCTCTACACGACCTTCGTTTGGGTAACGCCCGTCCGCAAGACGTAGCCCGATCACATCAGCTAATTAAAAAGAAAAGAAAAAAGAAATAACAAACCAGCTAGTTTAACTCGACGTTTCGAACAGTATGCTCTGCTCGTCACCAGGAGACTGCCGGACTCTTGCCGGTGTAATATTTTATGCTAATATATGCTAAGTCGTGGATCCGGTACACAACACTATACACAAATACGTATGCCACATTTATACATGCTTATACCATTTTTAATCCACTCTTTGTCTTGTCTAGCAAAACCTCATGATATCAGGCTGTCCAGACTTACTGCTCTTCGTTATTAGTCCAGGCAAAATACCTCATTTTTTGAGTGAACCTCAAACAAATTGCAACAGAATTTTTTTCACCACAGTGCATTTCTATAAGGTCCCTAAAATGACATACTAAAAGTCCAAAAAAATCCAAGTGGTGGAAATATGCCTAATTTGCATAAATCCAAAATGGCCGAAAATTTTAGGACTTTCACATTGATTTGGTCATATTTCTTATACTCGATAGCTTTTTTCAGGTACTTGAAACGACAATTGTAGTCCGTTTACATTGATTTCATAATTATTCTAGTCCTACGTAACTTTCAAGATCCCCATGTTTTCCAAATTTGCCATATGCCCTATAATAATTTGCATATATGCAATATATTAATTTGCATAAATTAAAGTTAAAATTATGGCTGTCATGTGTGGACATGTCACAATTGAATTTTCCTGATAATCCAAGTTCAGTTATTTATACATAAATATCACACCACAGTGCATTTCTATAAGGCTCCTAAAAAGGTCCCAAAATCCAAGCGGTGGAAATATGCCTAATTTGCATAAATTTAAAATGGCCATTTAAACCATGATTTTCATATTGATTTTGCCATAATTCTCGTCCTACATTGCTTTTTAGGGTACTTTAAACAACAATTTGTCCTTTTACATTGATTTCATTATTATGCTAGTCCTGGGTACCTTTCTAGGTCCCTATGTTTCCCAAATTTGCCAAATGCCGTATAATAATCTTCCCATACAAACGGACAAACCGCCAGCACCACCATCACTTCTTGAGGTCATCAGGTGTGGGTGTAAGAAGCGTTTTCGAGGGTGGGCATGGGGGCATTTACCCACCACTTTTTTGATGATAAAAAGTAGTAATTAAATAGTAAAGTCTGTCAGGAGCAAGTGTGGCCCATTGGGCCATGGGCAGCGCCGGCATTTATCTACGGTTTCAGAGAATATTTCTATTCCCCCTGGATGGGATGCTAGTCCATCGCAGGTTACTCCACAGCTAATGCCGGCACCCATTTATACTCCTGGTTGGAGAGAGGCAAGTGGGGATGAAGTCTGCCCTAGGACACAACATAATGGCCAGCACCTGAATTCGAACTCCTGACCCTCTGATCATGAGTCACAAACCCTAACCACACTACGGCACAAAAAAAAGGAGTTTGATCACTGCTTGCTCAATTGGAAGTTGGTTGCTGTCTCAGCAAATAACATGGAAGACATAATCTAACTTTTGAAGCGTTTTTCTGGTGCTGCACATGGCTGCCCGAAAATAAAAACCGTCAAACTTCAATTTGGAAATTGACGGAGCCTCTAAAGTCCTTGGAGTTAATGTAACACATGCCTGTCATCTAAAAATACACGTTTTATGGCTGTTTTGTCTTTGCACAGACGTAATAAAATTACATTCTGAATTATCGAAAGAACGGTTCGTGGCTAGACTGTACGAATCATAATTTTCTGCATAAGCAATAAAATATGCTTATTTTCTATTTAAAAAAAGTATTTTGTGGCTTTTTGGTTTTTGCAGGGCATAATAAAAGTTTGCTCTGTTATTTTTTGGTCCCATTTTAATAGTTTATAAAATTAGGCAGCTGCTGAACGGCAGAGGGAATTGCAACCGCCACCTCTAAATCTGATACTGTAAAAGGAGGCTTGTTGGAAATGAGATAGGCTGCAATTATTGTCCATTTGTCTTTTGTTCTTCCTCGTTTCTACTCATGAATATTAATTTGTGAAGACAATTTTTTTTAAAGCCAGCCATCAAGTCAAAGTAATAGAAGCAGAAAAAAGCTGCCTAATATGGGAGACGTGATCCACTTTTTTTTTGTTCACATTATGACTTCTCAAAAACATAAGCAGTGTCGGTAGACTTCAATTTGGAATTTGACAGAGCCTCTGAGTCCCTGGAGTTTATGTAACATATGTTTATCATCTAAAAATACATGTTTTTTATTATGGCTTTCTTGTTTTTGCAGGGCGTAATAAAAAGTTTGCTCTGAGCCAACGAAAGAATGGTTCGTGGCTACATTGTACATTCTGTTGAAACTAAACTGGTGAGGTACCATTGCAATCAGTTATGGCGAAAAAAAGAGAAGTGTATGAAATAAAATAGTTCTTGTTATTTTCGCCCTGGGGTTGTGGTGCGTGTGATGGATTTGGGAGGTTAGTTTGTCATAGAAAATATTGTTACACTGTCTTGTTTGAAGTATTGTGTTCACAGATGCTGGAAAAACAAAAAAAAACAACCAATCATGTTCCTGTAGTCTGGTTCCTTGACACCACTCAAGATGAAATAGAGCAATTTATATGTTGGTGAATTGTAAGGTCAGGGAAGCTGGCTTGTACATGTTCATAGGTGTGCAATGGATTGCAAACAAGATGTTGACTAACTAAATATGGGAAATTGTGGACAGTACTTGAACAAAAGCCAGTTTTTTCAATGCTGGTCAACCGACCAGCATTGAAAATTATACAAAATGTCACTTTTTTTTTTTTTTAAATGACAGCACACCAGGTGCCATGATTTTACAGGATGCTTTAGGCACCGTCATTCACTACCAGTCCTGTAAGGTATTTCATAATAATTTGGTAGTTGTTTTTTTTATGTTTGCAAATGTATATTCCTTTTAATTTTTTTTTATTTTTTATAAAAATGCAAGAAGTGAACTTTCTTGCTTAAAATACCTGGCACAATAGCCCAGGAAACCAACAATTATCAAAATGCTAAGGGCATCCACTAAAGAAGTCAAGTGGCTGCGTAAACCTTGAATTGTTCACATTCAAGCGTTCACCTGTCACGTACCCCTAAGTTTTGACATGCTTCCACCTACTGACCCTTCAACTGTTACTGGCCATGAAAATATGCAGCAGGAAAATCCAGAAAAATGTGAAAGGACTACAGTTCAAATACATCTAACCCCCCCCCCCCCAAATAAAACCCCATTCGCTCTTTTCACACTTCCGCCATGGGCATGCACAGCCTCGATCTGGCAACTTTACACAATGAATATAGCCGGTTCGGTGATTCCCGTGTCAGGGTTCAGATCACTGAACCGGCAATTTTTTTGTGTAAAGTTGCCAGATCGAGACTCTGCATGCCCAATGGCGTAGCGTGACAAGAGTGTAATCTTGCAGCAGTGTTCTGCCATCAGTAGAGCTCCGAGTTGACTTCCCATTCTGCAAGCCGGAAATGAGGGACCAGTAGGGAGATACACAATGTTCACTAGAAAAACCACACCTGACAGTAATTTGTAGTAGTATTGACCACGTATTGTTCCCTTTACATGTATTGGGACCCAGGATTCACACCATTTACAAGCAATTTGTTGCATCTCTCTTCACCCATTGCTCTGTCCAATGGATTGGGATAAGTTACACATCAGCAGGGAAATAGAGGTTGTCAACCAGAAATGCAAATGGCTAGTAGGTTTGACAAGGAAGTTTACAATGAAGACAAAACCTTCATACTGAAGTCAGGGGAGTCAGGTTGGCGTAGCGGTACTTTCCCCGCCTTTCACCGCTGTGACCCGGGTTCAAATCCGGGCCAATATGTGGATTGGGTTTTCAGTCCTTACCAGATTTCGTGGGTTTTCCCCAGAATATTCTTCTGGGCTTTTCCTCCCATCTCTAAAACTGTAATTTCTTCTCATTGTCTTCTCTCCACAGGTTTCTTCAGGCTTGCGAGCTACAGTGCTTAGGGCACTTTTGAGGAATCCTTGGTTTTATTACCAGAAATGATTAATAATAATAATGATAATAATAATAATAATAATAATAAATAGCTATAACAAGGAGGTGAAAGGGAGGGAAAACAAAAAAATAATAATCATAGTGCTTATGCAGCGTTTTCCATCGTTATCAACAATCTCAAAGCACTTTACAATTATTACCCAGATGATCATGACAGTAGTCCCAATCGACACTAGCGGTGCTTATTCTCCCCCCCCCCCCTAATGTTTTTTCTTGTCTTCCTTCTTCTTCTTTTTAAATATTTGCTGAATCTTTAGAGGGAAAGGGGACGAGTAGACTACAGCATCAATTAGAAAAAGTCATCACTTGTGTAAATTATTAAGAAATTATAAAAAAAAAATTTGAATCGACCATTTTTTTCCAGCTAATCAACCGTTTGTCTATATCAATAGACTAAAAAGGTCCTAAAAAGGTCCCAAAATCCAAGCGGTGGAAATATGCCTAATTTGCATAAATTTAAAATGGCCACTTAAACCATGATTTTCATATTGATTTTGCCATAACTCTCGTCCTACATTGCTTTTTAGGGTACTTTAAACAACAATTTGTCCTTTTACATTGATTTCATTATTATGCTAGTCCTGGGTACCTTTCTAGGTCCCTATGTTTCCCAAATTTGCCAAATGCCGTATAATAATCTTCCCATACAAACGGACAAACCGCCAGCACCACCATCACTTCTTGAGGTCATCAGGTGTGGGTGTAAGAAGCGTTTTCGAGGGTGGGCATGGGGGCATTTACCCACCACTTTTTTGATGATAAAAAGTAGTAATTAAATAGTAAAGTCTGTCAGGAGCAAGTGTGGCCCATTGGGCCATGGGCAGCGCCGGCATTTATCTACGGTTTCAGAGAATATTTCTATTCCCCCTGGATGGGATGCTAGTCCATCGCAGGTTACTCCACAGCTAATGCCGGCACCCATTTATACTCCTGGTTGGAGAGAGGCAAGTGGGGATGAAGTCTGCCCTAGGACACAACATAATGGCCAGCACCTGAATTCGAACTCCTGACCCTCTGATCATGAGTCACAAACCCTAACCACACTACGGCACAAAAAAAGAAGTTTGATCACTGCTTGCTCAATTGGAAGTTGGTTGCTGTCTCAGCAAATAACATGGAAGATAACATGGCTTTTCTGGTGCTGCACATGGCTACCCGAAAATAAAAACCGTCAAACTTCAATTTGGAAATTGACGGAGCCTCTAAAGTCCTTGGAGTTAATGTAACACATGCCTGTCATCTAAAAATACACGTTTTATGGCTGTTTTGTCTTTGCACAGACGTAATAAAATTACATTCTGAATTATCGAAAGAACGGTTCGTGGCTAGACTGTACGAATCATAATTTTCTGCATAAGCAATAAAATATGCTTATTTTCTATTTAAAAAAAGTATTTTGTGGCTTTTTGGTTTTTGCAGGGCATAATAAAAGTTTGCTCTGTTATTTTTTGGTCCCATTTTAATAGTTTATAAAATTAGGCAGCTGCTGAACGGCAGAGGGAATTGCAACCGCCACCTCTAAATCTGATACTGTAAAAGGAGGCTTGTTGGAAATGAGATAGGCTGCAATTATTGTCCATTTGTCTTTTGTTCTTCCTCGTTTCTACTCATGAATATTAATTTGTGAAGACAATTTTTTTTAAAGACAGCCATCAAGTCAAAGTAATAGAAGCAGAAAAAAAGCTGCCTAATATGGGAGACGTGATCCACTTTTTTTTGTTCACATTATGACTTCTCAAAAACATAAGCAGTGTCGGTAGACTTCAATTTGGAATTTGACAGAGCCTCTGAGTCCCTGGAGTTTATGTAACATATGTTTATCATCTAAAAATACATGCTTTTTATTATGGCTTTCTTGTTTTTGCAGGGCGTAATAAAAAGTTTGCTCTGAGCCAACGAAAGAATGGTTCGTGGCTACATTGTACATTCTGTTGAAACTAAACTGGTGAGGTACCATTGCAATCAGTTATGGCGAAAAAAAGAGAAGTGTATGAAATAAAATAGTTCTTGTTATTTCGCCCTGGGGTTGTGGTGCGTGTGCCCTTGGCCAAAGCCCTTAATTTGCCACTCATTTGGCCCACCCAGGATTTTTTTTTGTAGCGGGGGCAAATTAATTGTCCCCCAAAATCCTTGTATTCTCTCTAGCATATTCTCAATTGATCATTTTGTTTTGGGGTTGGCGGGGGACATTTGCCCACCCCACCCCCAGTGACACCCCTGCAGACGCCAATTTTGTTAAATGTGTATTAAATTAATAGCAAATATGACTTAAACTAGGCAGGAGGCACATGTCGTGCAATGTTTAGAATTTGGAATTTGACAGAGCCTCTGAGTCCCTGGAGTTTATGTAACATATGTTTATCATCTAAAAATACATGTTTTTTATTATGGCTTTCTTGTTTTTGCAGGGCGTAATAAAAAGTTTGCTCTGAGCCAACGAAAGAATGGTTCGTGGCTACATTGTACATTCTGTTGAAACTAAACTGGTGAGGTACCATTGCAATCAGTTATGGCGAAAGAAAGAGAAGTGTATGAAATAAAATAGTTCTTGTTATTTCGCCCTGGGGTTGTGGTGCGTGTGCCCTTGGCCAAAGCCCTTAATTTGCCACTCATTTGGCCCACCCAGGATTTTTTTTTGTAGCGGGGGCAAATTAATTGTCCCCCAAAATCCTTGTATTCTCTCTAGCATATTCTCAATTGATCATTTTGTTTTGGGGTTGGCGGGGGACATTTGCCCACCCCACCCCCAGTGACACCCCTGCAGACGCCCATTTTGTTAAATGTGTATTAAATTAATAGCAAATATGACTTAAAGTAGGCAGGAGGCACATGTCGTGCAATGTTTAGAATTCTGAAAGAAAAGAATTGAGAAAAAAACCCTCTTCCATGCAGGCACAGATGAAGTCGCACAGAAAAATGAAGGATTAGGCTATGGGGTATATTGCAAAAGTGACATTTTAGTGTTTGAATCCACATGTACATGTACATAGTATATATAAACACATGCACTGGGTTCAAAACTACATGTAGTGATGAAAGTTTGCCAATTTATTCTCGCAATAAACAAATGAACCCTGTAATCCATCATGTTTTTGTACGAGTTCATCGGCGCCCTAAGACAGTCCCTGCATGAAAGAGATTTCTTCCTGTTCCTTTTCTTTAAGAAATTTAAACATCTCGTGGCAAATAAATGTAGGGCCTATGGCCTTGTACCCCTTTTGAAACTCCCGCACTAATCCCATTCAAAGTGAGCAACTGCATGGGCTGGCTTTCAATTTCCATTGTTGTTGCATTCGATTTCAATTTACATTGTTGTTGCATTGTTGTTGCATTCTAAAGTCTTTATTACGAATGACAAAGGTTACCGTACAGAGGAGCCAGTTGATTGACAAAATTTTATTGATCACGCCCCTTCGTTTCAGCGAGGAATGTGATTGGACAGGACGACCGTTATGACGAGCTGTCATGACGAGCCGTCATGACTAACCGTCCAAAAACGAAAGAACACTAGAAAGACTTGTGCGAATAGAAACTGCACGTGCCGAAAGTATGGTCTCTCTTGTTCAACTGTTTGCAGTGAAAACCGTGGCACTAGTTGTGCCAACTCGCCACCACCAGACATTGATCCTAAGGCTGCTGAAGATTATAGTCTGCCACATAAGTGTTTATTCTAAGATACAATGATGTACGTGTAGATAATAACAACCAGACTAACATTGCATGCAAGCCAATATGGATGATAGGCCGCCAATATGAATCTTTGTGATATTTCTGTATTCATAACTGAACTTGGATTATCAGGAAAAGTACAATTATTGTTTTCTCCCTTCACAGTAATCATATATGATAAGTTAAGCTACGCTTTCATTTCATTTACTATTCCGTATTTTGTATTTTGAGTTGCATATTCGAAACTGATATTGTTAAGAGATTTAGCGAGGACCACTTAAATAATTGCGACTTTAACTATGATTTTGTTTTTATTTAATTGACTTGCTACTTGTTCCTTTTTAGTTGTTAAGAATTAGTATTCAACTTTGTCATTCTGTTCTTGGATGAAGATTACTCAATATGTATCTTGCGCCTCTTAAATCATACTCAATAAAAGTGCAAAGCTGATGAATAGTTACCCCCGCCACCCATTTTCCATGACCTAAAGTCCCAACATGGGTCCTAATTGTGCTGTGACTCCATTTTTACTTTACTTTATTTGAATTTATGCAAATTAATATAAGGCATTTATGCAAATTATTATACGGCATTTGGCAAAGTTGGGAAACATAGGGATCTCGAAAGGTACCCAGGACTAGAATAATGATGAAATCAATGTAAAACAAATTGTTGTTTAAAGTACCCCGAAAAGTAATGTAGGACGAGAGTTATGGCCAAATCAGTATGAAAATCATGTAATTAGTGGCCATTTTGAATTTATGCAAATTAGGCATATTTCCACCACTTGGATTTTTTTTTTTACTTTTTTTTTCGGGACCATAATAAAGATGCTCTGTGGTGTGATACATAACTAAACTAGAAGTTATAAGGGAAAATTCAATTGTGGCATGTCCACACATGACAGCCATAATTTTAATTTTAATTTTAATTTATATGCAAATAAATATACGGCATTTATGCAAATTATTATACGGCATTTGGCAAAGTTGGGAAACATAGGGATCTAGTAGGGTACCCAGGAATAGAAAAATGACGAAATCAAGGTAAAAGGACAAATTGTTGTTTTAAGTACCCCAAAAAGCAATGTAGGACGAGAGTTATGGCCAAATCAATATGAAAATCATATAATTAGTGGCTATTTTGAATTTATGCAAATTAAGCATATTTCCACCACTTGGATTTTTTTGTACTTTTTTTTTTTGGGACCATATAGAGATGCTCTGTGGTGTGATATTTATGTATACATACATGTAACTGAACTAGAAGTTATTAGGGAAAATTCAATTGTGATGTCAACACATGACAGCCATAATTTTAACTTTAATTTATGCAAATTAATATACGGCATTTATGCAAATTATTATACCGCATTTGGCAAATTTGGGAAACATAGGGATCTTGAAATTTACCTAGGACTAGAATAATGATGAAATGAATGTAAAAGGACTAAAATTGTTGTTTAAAGTTCCTCAAGAAGCTAATAGTATGAGAAATATGACCAAATCACTGTGAAAGTCCTAAAATATGCGGCAATTTTGGATTTATGCAAATTAGGCATATTTCCACCACTTGGATTTTTTTGGACTTTAGTATGTCATTTTAGGGACCTTAAAGAAATGCATTATGGTGAAAAAAATTCTGTTGCAATTTGTTTGAGGTCAAACCTTATATTGCCTGGACTATATTAAAATCAGAAGCAGAAGCACAAGAGACAACAAAACAATAGGCAAGGTTTGAAGCAAAAAAAAACTATTGACATTATGATGTTGGTTTCCTACAGTGGCGTCACCAGACTTTTCAGTCTGGGGGGGGGGGGCACAGGGGGGGCACCAGCATTTGATGGGGGGCACTTAGGTGGATACGGATCGCCTTCCTGGGGGAGGGGTTTAAGGGGAGGGGTGCCCTCCCCTTTGGAAAACTTTCGCATACGGAGGATGGGCTAGATGCAAAATGGTGCCACATTTGATGCTAAATTCGATCTGAAGATATCTCCAGAAACTGCTATTTTTGAGGTAATGATTTTAACAACGCGCAGAATTTTGCAGAGGATAGGGGGGCACCAGCATTTGATGGGGGCACTCGGGGGGCACGAGCTCCCTGGCGCCCCCGGCGACGCCACTGGTTTTCTACCTAATTTCATAAGTTGGATTTTACTGCATTATTTTATGCGTATTTCGTTATCAGGGAGTGATTATTTAATTGTACTATTTTGTTCTCTAGTGACCCGACTTTTAACAGTATTTTTTTATTGAGTGAATAAGGCAAGTATGGAAACTAGAAAACAGATTATATTTTTTATTTTTCATGTTAGGGTATGTGTAGCCTAACATACGTATAACGTCTTTCCATTAAAAATTCTTTTGAATATTATAAAGATTTGAATATTATAAAACTTTTGGTTTAGATTTATCAAAGTGTTGTTTTTCGTTTCAAAAAGCCATTTGTAATTGTTCCTCATTTGTGTTTATTTATTTAGAGTTGATAACTTCAGCATCGAAGTTAGTTGAAGATATTGTGCTTCTCCAAGTTCGGTTTAGATCTGAATGAGAAAAAAAGCAGCTACATAATTTCCATATTGATGAAGTTATGTTGACTTAACGTTCAGTCGCATGGATTGGGTCCAATTTGCAACATGGGCGCTCGTTTTCCTAGGGCACTCAATGGTTTACTATTTTTTTCCCTTCAAAACAAACAAATCTCTGTTTTCTTCCCCAAAAGTTAAGCAGATGGCAAAACGGGGCGGCAGGCCTCAATATAATGCCACTGATGGAATTTTGAGTCGAGTTGGATCAAATATATCTTCCTTTCACAGACAGTCCAAAATCTTTCAAATTATAGTTTGCATTAAAATGGTTCATAGAGGCCAATCTTATCATGATTTAATCTGTTGGGCTTGTTGTGCCTCTTATCAACTTTTAATTACCAGCGAGAAGACAATGTTATTCACAAGCTTAACAATTTATGTCTTGTAATTAAGAGATCTTAAGGTGTACATGTACACTCGACTAAACCCGGACTGTCAAATTTGGAATAAACAAACATAACAGCCTACCTGCAGAAACCGCCCCAAAACAGACACATCCAAGCATCGACACCGCCAAACCATACGCGAGATGTGCCGACTCCATGGTCGATTTATCAGGGCCGAGTGACATTGACTTCGCCCGGCCAGAGCTATAAAGTCACTTTTTACAGAGCATCCTATCGCTGTGACAAGAATGACTCAACATCAATCCATTCAACCGATCGTAAAATTGCAAAAACGGGGCGTCAATTTATTATAGACCAATCCGCTGGTTTTTATAATTATATAAAATTGTATGCGCGCATGCGTATAAGCGGACCACGCAGCATGGATGCGCGAACGTATTTTTTTCTTGCAAATTCTATTCGCTGTTGTAATGGGCAAAAGTCATAGGGCAAAAGTCATATGGGTCTGTATATAAGGGTGTGTTACGCCAGACAAAAGATACAAGAGTTAAAGGGACACTAGGTCCTAGAACAGCCCAATTTAGCTACAAAACGCGCTTTGAACAAAATGATGTTAATCTAAAAGAACATTTAAAAGTAGGATATAAACATCCACACAACTATCCTTTCAAAACTGGGCTATTTTGTGTTATTCCTGTATTATGCGTGCGTGAACGAATTTTGCGACCCCAACATTCGAGCTGTTTTGCTGTTTTGATGGTAGTTGTTATTTCATCCGTCAAGTGATTCGCCTTTTGCGGACGTGTAAGAAACCATATTTTGTGCGTTGGTGATTGGCTCATGCCATATTTTCAATGGGGAGCGCCAATAAAATCCTAAAATCATTCACACTATATTAACTACAAATGCACCCTTGTCACGACTATTTCTTTAGGGGGAGACCGTTCACATGTATATGTACATCACAATCCTTCTTTTTGCTAATGCAATTTCTTTTTACGGAATTTATTGGGGGGGGGGGCTAGACAAAATTAGCCCCCCCCCCCCGTAGAACCGCGCCTGCCGGTGTGTCCATCTAATAATTACAGTCAATGGGGAAAGAATCACTATACAGATTTTGTTAAAACGATCCAAAACATGAAATTTTCGAGAATTTCAGGACCTAGTGCCCCTTTAAAAACTGTCGTGTAGTCAATTTGATTCATTAGACGTAATTATCTCGCGGCCGCGACATAGGGACCATTAGAAAACGGTGCAGATATTTTGTGCGGTAAATTTCAAAGTACTCGCACGGCGTTTCTGCATCGCACGTCAAAATGGTAAGTTCACGTATGCATTTTCCTCAATAAATCACGGCAAACATAGTTATCTTATGAACTCTCAAATTTTACGAATTTCAGTTATTGTAGTGTGAAGATAGTGTTACAAGTGTCATGAAAAGAAGCAATACAAAGTTATAATGGGGATTTTATGATATTTTTGAGCCTATACTTTTCAGCTAAAAAACAGCGAACGTTTATGTTGTTTAACGTTGCATCCTTATGTCTGGAGCCTATACACATGACTGGTTGCCTTCTTGGCGGCATCATGTAGTACAGTGAGGGGGATTTCCTTGCAAGTATGACAAGGTTGTTTCAATGTGCAGTCCTCCGGCTTATGGGTTCGCCCACATTTCCAATCCCTTGTCTTTGATCCATTGGACGATCTGGTCGGTGCTCAACTTCTTGATCTCTGGGCAGCCACCGAGGAAGTGCTCCTTGTTGTCGCAGTAGGGACAGTAGGGTTTGGTCTTGAACTTGGGTCCTTGGTGTTCGGTAAGGCCATGAACACAGTGGTGGAATCCTCCTTCTTTCTGGCCCGGTGCTGGCTTTGTTGGTGGGTTGGTTTAGAGCCAGCAGAGTTGTGACTTGATACAGCTCTACTTGCGAAGCTCTGGGACTGTGACTTTGTGCGAAGCCACTCCGCAAACTGGGACAAGGTGTATGTTTTGCTGCAGTTGGGTTCCAGTATGCCCCTTTTCAAGCAATTAATGCTCCACGAAACTGTTCCGGTGAGAGGGGGCCAGTTTACCAAACAGACGATCGGCAAGAGATCCACATCGCAGTTCAACTCCCTCTGCGCCCTCCAAGGCTTGAAGTATTCCAACGAGGGACAGAACATCAAGAGAAAAGTCATCACAAATGTATCGGTGTCTCCATACTTGATTGAAGGAGTGGACATGATGGCTGCAATTTCACTCTGCATAAGTTATCTGGGTTGTCCATACTTGCCGGTGAGGGCTTGGTGGGCCTGGGTATATGGTTGACTGGCGTACAGGAATGATTTGGCAAGCCTCAATGCTCGGCCACCAAGTCTGTCAATCAGTATTCGGAACTTATACTGTTCGGAAAGATGGGGATGCACGTCAATATGGTTCACCAATGCCAGCTTGAGCAGGGCGACTTCTTTCTCCTTTCCATCAGAAAACTTTGGTAAGGTAGGTTTTGGGATCCCATGTGACGATGCGACAAGGAGATCCATAACCGTTGGTGCTGGTGACGCTGTCAAGGAGGATACGGAAACCATTGGGTATGGCAAGTGCGGAGGACAAGTCCTTGGATTAGGAACACCTTGTCTGGAAGTGACATCCTCTGGTTACCACTGATGCAGGTATGGTCGCACTCGCTGGGGCACCATGACAAACAGAGGTCGAAACACAGGGTAGTGTCTGCTGAGTGTCCGGTGGTGAGGTCGAGGATGGGGCATCAGATGGAGTCAGATGACATGAAGAGGAGGAAACACATGGGGGTGTTTGCTGAATGTCTGGGAGAGATGTCACAGGTGGAGCACTTGGATTACTACGACAAACAGAGGATGAAACACTTGTTGGTGTTTGCTGAATGTCTGGTTGTGGATTTGAGTAAACACTCTGTGGTGGTGACTGATTGTCTGTCACCCATTAAAGGATGCGATGGAGTCTGGGTTACTTCGACGTGGTTCGCCACCTTGGTGGTGGCAACAGGAATTGATGGTGATGATTCATCATTCATCATGGAGCTGATGGCTTCAGCCTCGAAGAGTTCTTGTCGAGCAAGCCGTAGTCTGCGTTGGCGAAATAATTTTGAGGTGAGGGCCTCACGCTCTCGCAAGGTCTGTCGCTCTAGCTACTTCTTCGGCTTTAAGTCGGGCAGCGTGGGCTTGCTCATCGGATTCAACTCGAGCTGAGTGGGCCTGCTCATCAAGTTTAAGAAGCTGTTCATCGGCGGTCTCATCTTCTTGGAGTTGACACTCCAGCTCGTTAAAACGAATTCTTCTTCTGACTGTTCGCTTCTTAGCTGCATCCTTATCACTAAGACTGGATAGGTGTGAGTAGTGGGAACTCGATGAGCTATGTTGGCTGCAGGAGCGCTTATTTGAGGCAATAGACTCATCACGGTTCTCCTCGGCCAGAACATCATCGGCATGGTGTTCAGACATTGTGGTAAAAATCCACAGGTCGCTGGTTCAAAGGATCTGGTTCGAAGAACCTTGAAAGAAAGGGCAGGACAGGAGACTAGTGACGAGTCTATGATCAGGTGATTTACTCTCCTTTAATTACTGACTGTTCACACAATTACAATGACGAAGATATTAGCTGAGCTCGATAGGTGGATTGACTGATGAAGATGGAGTAACTGTATTGTAGGCTGTGTGATGGAGGCACTGGAGGCCTTGGAAGCTGTGTTGGCCGTGAAGGCCGTTCTACATGTACAAGAAAACCAAATTAATACAACAATAATGAGGTGACAGGAAAAACACATGATTGTAATAGTCTGAGATAATAATTTTCCCCAGTATCTACTAATTGATCTAACAAACTGAGAAATTAGATAAGAATATAAGCCCCAAATTACACTAAATTAACCAGCAATAATGATTTAATGCAAGGGCATAATCCTTAGTCAAAGATCAATAATATGTACGTACATGTTCTCATATAACAACGAATGATGCGTTTGATCGAATAACCAATTTATCGGAATGATTTCAGGAAGAATGTGAGTAAAATTGGAATCACGTTGGAATTTTCTAGAGAGGGCGCTACACCAGTTTAATGCTCAGGCACTTTCGTACAGGGCCCCTGTTTAGTTTCAACCAAACTGCCTGGAGCCACTTCCGCGATTTGTAACATAAATGCACGTATGTATGGATTAATTATTCGACAATTGGATGGGATAACCTATGGCAGTAACTCAACTTGGTAGAAGATATGGAAGGAAATTACAGTTTTAGTGGTGGGAGGAAAACACCAGAATGATATTCTGGGGAAAACGTATGGAAACAAACAGGGACTGAAAACCCCGATCCACATAATGGCCCAGCCGGGATTCGAATGTGGGTCACAACCTACGCCAACCTGATGGGCTTCAGGACCATTTTAAGGGGTGATCATCTTCGGATGGAAATTTCTCCTAAAAATCATCGTTAACCCCCCCAAAAAAAATTGAAAAGAAAATGAAAGATGACGAAATTAGCTTCAATTTGATGTGTGTCTGGAATACCTTGGAGAGTTGTGAGTATTTTCTCCTGAATTTTTGAAGTGGGGGAAGTTATCATTGTTTTTTTTTTACTAGACGTTGTTCTGACAAGTCCGTGGGCGATATTGGATGGTCGTGATAGCGCCCTCTCGCGACGGGTCTCTTTGGCAGTTGGTTGGTGACAAAGAAGTTGCAGGTAGGTATATTGACTTATTGGACAAATTATGCGTTACTTTAAGGTACAAGAAATTTATTTTGTCGAGGCTACAAACATAAAAACTTTAAAGTCGAAGAGCTGTTGCAAATCGGGAAGTCCAAGTTGGACATAATGAAACAAAATTTGGCTGTTCAGAAAGACATCTTATCAAGGCAAGTGCAATTTATGTAAAAGTATTCGTTTGGGGCAGCAAACAAATTATTGGAAAAGCATGACTCACAAACAGGACTTCCGATGCAGCGTAGTGCCAGCAAAACTTTTTGCAAATCACTCCGCGCAACTAGATGCTTTAGTTAACTGTATGACATCGGCAATAATACTTAGCGACATTTTGTATGGGCGGCCATATACATGCTTCATAAATTCAACGTAGTTGGCATCAGCTTTTGCCCCCAAAATTCTCATTGACAAGTTCGGTAAGAGGGAAATATCCTTATTGCCTTTTTGGAAGTGTCTGTTGATTATTCAGTGTTTTATTTATAGTTTGTGGATTGTTCTATCTGTGTTACCCCAAATAAAGGCCAGCCGTAAAATGAAACGTTTATCACATCCACATCGCTCATGCACGACATCGACACAGCTTATATCAATGTCCTTGTAGCATCCAATACGAAATGGCGTTCGATGTTTAAAAACAAAAGTAAGGTCTATGGGCTCCGTGCGCGAACAAAGAGGGCGCCCTTTTACCTAGCAACGACGTCCCATGGGAGGGACATTCGCTGGTTGACGCGTACCGTTCATTGTGTGTGACGCACGTGCACCAGGGGATTTGTACCATGTACACGCAGTGGCCGCGCTTTGCGCTTTTTCGCAAAAGTCAGGCAAGATGGCGTTGGTCGGCCACCCCCAGCAGTACTTTCTTTGCCGGTGAGGGGGTACTTGCAAACGGAGCGGATATGGTTGCAGATTGGCAAATAGACTGCCATAGACCTCAGTGACGAATACCCCGCTTCTCAAGATCAGGAAAAATACTCGCAACTCTCCAAAGTATTTATAACACCCGTCAAATTAAAGCCTATTTCGTTATCTTTCATTAAATTCCAGCCAAAGATAATCACCCCTAAAGTGTTCATAAGATGAATTTGCGTCGGGGTGATGTATTACCCTTAAGTAGTCATGAAGCCCATCGCTATTTCAAAAAATTATGCGTATGCTCCATTGCAAAGTGCAAATTTAGGGCCTAATTGTATTTAAAAAAATTAATGACATTACAAAAGAGGCAGCAACCACGTACACCACCATCTAATCCAGACCAAATTGGTGAAAGTGGTAACCAATTTTTGCAGGGCCCTTAAGCGGGCCCCGAACCCCACGTCGTTGCCCCCCCCCCCAAAAAAAACCCCAACAAAATTGTGTTCTGGATCCGCCATTGCGGAGGCCGAAGGGCTCTCACTTTCACACCGTCAGAAATATGCCCCTTTTTCTGGAGAAGTGCCCCTTTTTTTGGTGTTGCCCCCCCCCCCATCGTTCCGCCCCAAGCGTTCCGCCGCCCCCATGATGTCTCAAACCTCTTAGTTCATGGCCCATAAAATGCTATAGCAAAACATTTGAGGGCAAACAATGTTCTTTAGTTTTTGTGGTAAAACCACAGCAAGTTTAACAACCCATTAAAGATATTAGGATCATTCTCCAGAATACAATTTTTGCATGACTTTAAAACAACTAAATCCTGTTATAAAGTGACAGGTAAAAATACCTTTGTCTGAATGCATCAATTCTTCGCTAGTAATACGTCATCAAATACTTTGCCATTAGCTCGTCCACGTCCCTTTTAAAGGGCAGTGGTGACCTTTAATTTCCTCAAGCTCTCACCGATCTCAATTTAATCAGTAACCCGGCCGTGCTTATGATTCCGCATGCCCGTGGCACTTGTCCAAAATAACGCTTTGCGAAGTTTTTGCCAGATGAGACCGAAATTGAAATGCATTCAACAATGCAAATGAAGGGTCAACGTTGGTTTTTGATGTGTTGTCGTAACGTTTAAAGAAACATAATAAAACTCAAAAAGTTGTCCTTGTCTTTTCAATGTTTCTTTAGGCCTACTTATTTTTTCCCTTCTGAAAAGGTGTATGGCCCTGATTGGCCCAACAACTTGCTTGTACAGAACAATGTACGACCGTGCAGAGTTTTGAAGGTAGTGAGACCTTTTTAGTTTTTCGTTAAAACTATCTCTGTCACAAGCACTGAATCGATCCCTGGGAACACTAAGCGGCGCCTGCCATTTTTCATTGCCCTATGCCACAACCAATAAATCTGGTCATAGCCTTCATATTACATCATATTTTTTTATTCGAATATGTTACATTAAGGTTTTTTTGTCACTACCGAGTACGTACTTGGTTACTTTATTGCTACCATAAATTTTTTTATCCAGGTTACAAACTATCCAGGTTACAAAAAAACGTTCCCCAGAAATCGTGATAGACGTACCCGTAACTGTAGGCCGGCCTTGCCAGCTACCAGCAAAAATAGTGTGGATTATAATGAATGTATATCTGATATCGATTTTACTACCGGGACCAGTTTTACTACCCCATAAATTGTATCTTTTCCTTCAATATGTCATGATGTGGAATGAAAGTCTAGCGTTTATTGTGTTCTTTTTCAACGCAGCTTTTTTATCGTACAGGGTGAGTTTTAAAAAAAAAACGACACCTAAATGTCGGGACTATTGTTTTAGTGAAGTTCTGCATGTAGCCCTTTCAAAATTTAGGATACAAAAGCCCAATTCATGTATAAAGCTTTTGTTTAGTATAAGAATCATTCAAATCACTTAAATGTACTTTTCAAGTAATACGGAAGTTTAAACGCAACCACCGTTTAAAGTTCTGTCCACAGATTATAAGAAGGTAAGTGTTCTTTCATCAAGACGAAAACAAATCACATAGGGATGTGTGTGAATTGTTTTCTTTTTGCTGAAAGAACGCTCACCTTGCTTGTGATCCGTGGACAGAATTTTTTTAAATTCCGTAACTTGAAATCACATGTGATTTGAATGATTCTTTTACTAAAAGAAAGCTTATGAATTGGGCTTTTATATCCTACATTTCGAAAGTGCTACATAATAATAATATCAGAGTCTTATAAAGCGCACGTATCTACCAACAATTAGGTACTCGAGGCGCTGGAGATTATGTCTATTATTAAAGAAAGGTAAATAAAGTTTATGAGAAATATTATGAGACCCATTATGTAGCACCTCACAATGGTGTACAAGTAGTGTTTTTCAGCAAAACGAAAACAAATCACATAAGGATGTGTGTGAATTGTTTTCGTTTTTCTGAAAGAACGCTCACCTTTTTAGTGATCCGTAGACAGAACTTGAAAAAGGGGGTTGTGTTTAAAATTCCGTAACTTAAAAAGTACGTAAGTGATTTGAATGATTCTTGTACTAAAAGAAAGCTTATGAATGGTGCTTTCATGTCCTAGATTTTTAAAGTGCAACATACACTACATCAATAGTCCTGACATTTGGGTTTCGCTTTTTTGAGTTACCCTGTATTGAAACCATGCACCGCAGTTTTGTATCATAAGTAATCGTAAAGGACGGTGTAGAAAACCAACCATATAGTTGCAGGGAAATTGCTACTCAATTTTGTTTCCCATTTATCAATAAACTTACATGCAACTTTTTTCACTGACGTACAAAGATGATAGAAGAGTGTCTCAAAATTCAAAGGGATAAAAGGAAAGCAAATATTTGACTTAACCTCTATAAGTAAATTACAAAAAGAACTGTTGACGGCCTTGATGACATCACCGTATTCAACATTTGGAATATTGCAGGTACCATTAAATTGAACGTCCTCTAAACAAGCACTCTTCAAAACAGCTAGATCTATAAAATCAAAGGCCACACAACAGAAATGGTTTATGGAATCCTTGAAATACACCTTTAATTGTGTCCATTTTATCACCGCTAACATTTTTTATTCAAAATTAGGTGGGTTTTGAAACTTATGTAAACTAAACTATCGGTGTAGCATATGTTTAGGTCCGCTCATAAGTCTGACGCCTCATAGGTCCGACGCCTATAAGTCCAAAATTCGGACTTATGAGGCGTCGGACTTATGAGGCATAAATTCCGCCTCATAGGTATGACGCCGCATAAGTCCGACGCCTCCTAGGTCCGACGTCTCATAAGTACGAAACAGCGTTTGTCCATTGTCAGACTAATGAGGCGTCGGACCTAGGAGGCGTCGGACTTATGATACGGCCTCTATAAATTTTGCTATGAAGGCTAGTTTTAATTCAAAGGAATTTAAAATGAAGGAGTGTTAGCTTAAATTAACGAGCACGGTCAAGTCTTCACTTTATAAAGAGTGCTGTTGTCCCTGTCTTCTATAATAAAAAACCTAAAAATAAAAAAAAAACATGCACAACTGACATCATTCGGCCAGATTAAACTTCATCGAATATAGCGATCAACAGGATTTGACCATACTAAGTGTTCAAACTTTGACTCGAAACGTCGAAATAAAAGGGCCATTTTACGGAAATGTTCGCCCGGTAATGGGCCTACGAAGAGGTTTTAGCTCAAGTGAACAGAACAAATTCATATGCTGATGGCATCATTTCTGTGCTATGACTACATAAATTCAGAGTGAAAGTAAACGCCAGGCCTGCACATATTTAATTTCAAGAAAATGACCCTCTTCGTCGACGAAGAGCCGTGCATGACGATAGAGTTTACACAGCCTTATAAACGATAGGATGCCATCGTTACACAGTGACGTAGCCATGATTTTTTTCAGTGGGGCGGGGGGGGGGGGAGGCTGCACCTTTTTTGACGCTAGAGTACGCTCTTTTAATAATCAATTTATTCCAGTTTAAGAAAGCTGTGCGGTTAAGGGAAGTCAAAATAGTCATCTACATTCCTCTTCGTTTGAAACTTAAAAATACACTTCCTTGGCAAGCGGGACATTTACGATTTTAAGGTGGGGGCCGGGGGCACCTAGTCTATGTAATGGACAATGGCGAAAGGTCATAACATTTGAGAAGATCCGCTGATTAATTATACAAGACAACCGCATTTCGACCTCTAGCTTTTATATCAGGTCTTCGGTCATCCACCGTTGTCGCGTCATAGTCACGGATACAAAAAAATACCCTAGGCACAGCAACAAAGGCTGTGGTCACGCGCTCTGTGTCATGTTACGCGATACGCGCCCGGCTTGAATTGACCAATTATTCGAATCGACCAAACAGACGTTTAGTCCTGATTTGGGAATTAAATGACGTCACGATTTAGTAAAGTTGACTCAAATGCAACCTCGTCCCCAGGGTGTCGAGCAGTACGCGCCCACCACTACCTGCTCTCTCACCCTGGTATTGGATTATTTGCATGTGTAAGATTTTTGAACAGGTATGGAAATGAGTAGTCTGGTACCTGCATGTGCGTTTTATTAGCGTTTGTTTTTGTATGCGGTGTCTGGGGTAAAAACAGTATCAATTCGTCGCGCCGTGAATTATGAAAGCACGATTTTTTTAAAGTTAAAATGTTACAATCTGACCCGCCAGTATGCATTCTCACATTTCATATTAATGTGAGCAAACTGGAAAGGGCAGGAGTATTTTTGAGAAGGCTTGGACGTTATAATTACAATGATCGTGAAAACACGTAATGCACGTTAGAAATAACAACACCAACTACAAAATATAAATCGATTACTAGCAAATTACGGTATCGAATCAGGATACAGGAATTAAAGTTTCCTATCCAGGACTCACTATTGGAAACGAGGTTGGAAATAAAGTAAGCACTGGGGACGAGGTTGACTCCAATGGGCCTTATTCACGAGTCGGCCATATTGAATTGAAAGTTAGTAAAATCTTATTTTTTAGAACTTGTGAAGAGAAATGAAAGTAAGTTAATTTACAATAAATTCCAGTCTACTTTAAGGACTAAATTAAAATTTGTAATAAAACATTCCCTAATGATTAAAGACATATTTTAAAACAGAATGACAGTAAAATAAGGCTGCCTTATGCCTGCATAAATAGTCTGGCGCCACCCCATGCAACAGTTAACAATTAATGAAATACATTCAGGGAACTCAACGAAAATGGCCAACTCGGGAATAAGGCCCATTGGCCGACGAGGCGCGAGATCGCATAAATCTGCATGCTTTGACATGTCAGACGTTATACAGGAGACCTGGCTCCGTAGATAACGGGTGATAGGGCACTGGGAATTTGTGGGGGGCGTGCCCCACAGGCCCACCCCTTGGCTACGCCACTGCCGTTACAAGTCGTGTATGATTGACAGCATTAGAGGCCTACGGTAACAGCTACATTAAAACTCATTGAATGTAATGGCGAACAGACCACAGAGGTTATTCAACCAAATCAAAATTTCAATGCATTGGTCATTATATAATTATCTTATAAATTATGTTAATGTTATACTTTTTTTTAATATATTGATGTATAATATAATCATAGGCCTAATACAAAGATTTATAAATGGAATATACATGATGCTGAATCACTAGTTTAATGTAAATATACCAAGAGAAAATGACAACGAAAATGAAACCACTTTACCAGAGTGCAGTACTTGTTGTTGATCCTTGATTTCTGATTATTTTAAAGGAGCATTACGGCCTAACATCCCCGAAAATTTTATGTTTTTGGATGTTTTACCTATACTATTTATTTCAAAATTCTCGTTAAAAGGAAACATACCTAGATTTAATACAGTTCTCGAGAAAAGACGAAAAAAAACCCGGTTGTTTACATCGGACACGACGGACATTTCGATGTATACACATACGTATTTCAAGTTGTGTCTGTTCAAAGCTGTATACTAAAGGCACGTTGTGGGTGTGGTACTTAACATTACATTACAAATGCACACATGTTGCTTCTTACACGTCCGCAGAGTTGAAAAACTGTGCGGCTGGAATCACAACTAGCACTGAACAGCTCGATTTTTCGGGGACAAAATTGTGACCCCCGAAATTCGTTTTTGTCTGGTTCTTGCAAGAATAACACAAAAACCCCAGTTTTTAAAGGATGGTTGTGAGGACGTTAATATCCTGCCTTAACATGGTATTTCTATTTAATCTCATTACGTTTAAAACGCGATTTGTAGCCCAAATGGGCGCATTCCAGGACGTAACATCCCTTTAAATAGTTCATTGTGTTATGATTATGCGCCTATCAAATGTTCCCCCCCCCTCCCCCCCCCCTTCTGCCCCAGGTCCGATGTCGGGATTTGGTCACGTTTTTCATGCCCCAGGGTGGGGATTTTGGTCACTCAAATTACATTGTTACCATTGGCGTCCTACATGGAAAGGAAATCACTATATAGGGCGCCCCACGTATGTATGTCGGGGCATGGTCGGGGATTGTCACTTTTGCCCGAGGGGTGGGGATTTTGTCACTTCAAAAGTGACAATCCCCATGTCTTGGGTGGGGCAGCCAAGGGGGGGGGAGGGGGGGGGACAATTGATAGGCGCATTATCTTAGGCTTGATCCGTAATAACAAATCACTTTCACATCACATTTTAAAAAGAAAGACACATGATACACTTCCAGAGGCACGTGTAGACTTTCGTACAACGTTATTTTGTCAAATCTGATGTGCACAAATTACATTAAACCAAAACACACTATAATCCATTTTAACCTTTGAATATTTCGAGCTGTGCTGAATTACTGCTTATGCTATGTACGTAATATTAGACCCGAAATTGGGAACTATCATCACAATGTGAAAAAAATGATAATCACCAAAGTGATTAACAACAATAAAACGTCTACATTATTACATTTTTAAAAAAGGAGCAAGGCTTACTTATTTTATGTAACATTGAGCTGTACTTTTTTTAGTTTATAAAAATTCGAATATTAGTTTTGAGTCGATACTGGTACGTCCTGCAATCTTATGGAGGCTTCATCAGACGTCATGGTTTGAGCCCGACTTTCGGCAGAGGTACTACACACAGAGGTACGCGTCACACTGCTTGAGATTGTGGAGCTATTCCGAGCTTTGTTGTGCTTCCTTCGCGCCTTCATGCCCAGTTTGCCCCTCCATAGGTTCCGGATGCGGATGTTGCATCCGAAAGATATAAAGATGAAGACCCCCTGCAGCGAGTTCAGGATGATGAAGAGGTACCAAATGGCCTGATGGTCAATGAAGTTGCCAAGGCACCCGAAGAGCCAGGTGAACCCCATAACACCAGATATCTGGTTGAAAAGATATAACGATACAACAGTGTTCAACTGTAATTGTAAACTGAAACAAAGGAATATTCAAGTTAGGATAGGGATACGCCAAGATCATGAAACATTGTCCTTTAAAGGGCCCATGTAATGTTTTTAATGTTTTAAATTTTGGAAATGCACTTTTTGTGCCCCATTTAATCATATTTTTAATGAACATTTGCCAT
This sequence comes from Patiria pectinifera, assembly GCA_029964075.1. NCBI lineage: Eukaryota > Metazoa > Echinodermata > Asteroidea > Valvatida > Asterinidae > Patiria > Patiria pectinifera. The sequence continues at coordinate 22,540,818 of CM057149.1, read as the reverse complement.
TTCAAGGACGTTTTGGTGCCTTTTAATCTTTTATGCTCACGAAAATTTCCACGATTGTATTTTTATAGTTTTAATTTGTGAAAATTGTCATGTTCTCATGATGAATGAATGAACTGAATGAACTGAATGAACTGAATGAACTGAATGAACTGAATGAATTGAATGAACTGAATGAACTGAATGAACTGAATGAACTGAATGAACTGAATGAACTGAATGAACTGAATGAACTGAATGAACTGAATGAACTGAATGAACTGAATGAAATGCATGAAAATGCATGAAAATGCATGAAAATGCATGAAATGCATGAAATGCATGAAAATGAATGAAATGAATGAAATGAATGAAATGAATGAAATGAATGAAATGAATGAAATGAATGAAATGAATGAAATGAATGAAATGAATGAAATGAATGAAATGAATGAAATGAATGAAATGAAAGAAATGAATGAAATGAATGAAATGAATGAAATGAATGAAATGAAAGAAATGAATGAAATGAATGAAATGAATGAAATGAATGAAATCAATGAAATGAATGAAATGAAAGAAATGCATGAAATGAATGAAATGAATGAAATGCATGAAATGCATGAAATGCATGAAATGCATGAAATGCATGAAATGCATGAAATGCATGAAATGCATGAAATGCATGAAATGCATGAAATGCATGAAATGCATGAAATGCATGAAATGCATGAAATGCATGAAATGCATGAAACGAATGAAACGAATGAAACGAATGAAACGAATGAAACGAATGAAACGAATGAAACGAATGAAACGAATGAAACGAATGAAACGAATGAAACGAATGAAACGAATGAAACGAATGAAACGAATGAAACGAATGAAACGAATGAAACGAATGAAACGAATGAAACGAATGAAATGAATGAAATGAATGAAATGAATGAAATGAATGAAATGAATGAAATGAATGAAATGAATGAAATGAATGAAATGAATGAAATGAAAGAAATGCATGAAATGAATGAAATGCATGAAATGAATGAAATGCATGAAATGAATGAAATGAATGAAATGAATGAAATGAATGAAATGAATGAAATGAATGAAATGAAAGAAATGCATGAAATGAATGAAATGCATGAAATGAATGAAATGCATAAAATGAATGAAATGAATGAAATGAATGAAATGAATGAAATGTGCAAAATTTCCATGAGAAAAATTTGGATTCACAATTTGTACCCCCCAAAAAGCATTTCTAACAATGCAGTCACATCATTGCGCGATTTCAATAAATTTGTTGACCCATGGAACTGTGGTCAGACCGTTTTATAGCGTTTTTTCTTTGCTAGCTCTTTTCTTCAAAATCGTACAATAGATATAAATGGAATTTTCACCAAATAAATCCAAAAATACCATCCTGTAACATATTTCATTTGCACTTGTTTTGATAAATGCTGCATATTTGTTAATATTTTCTTGAATTCGGGTCCAGATCATTCTGACTCACCCTGTAGACCGATACGTTTAATATTCAAGTTGAGTTCTCGCCGTTTCTTATCCTAAGAATGAGAATAAAATGGTGTAGGCCTAACGTATCTGGTGCGACACGAACGTACCGTAATTTAATGATTTTGTTTACGTAAATGGCCTAGAATATTTCAGTTTCAAATCAAAAGTCTGTGAATCACATGAATAATATATCTCTGCTGTTGGCTTGACTGATGTACAATGGGAACGTAGATTTTCGTCATTGTCTCTTAACAATGTTCGATCTTTCAATAAACTTGGTAACATGTGGAATTGGCGACCTACTCAAAGGGCACTGAGGAAAATTGAACGAGCTATTTTCCTCATCTTGTACACTTTTATACTCAGGGCACACTGCACTGTGGGCTACTGGATGTATAAGGCACCAATGATTTGCACGCAGGCCTACTCAACATGAAGCGCACCTTAATTCACATGACAACAAGAAACCACACCATATCCACTTCATTTTTTTGTTTGTGTAGGCCCCCTTTACACAGGGCTGCGACCTCTGTACCACCTATGAGCGACCAACAAATGGCCAGGACGCTCACTGGTCGCCTAAACCCAGAAAATCCTGTTTCTATGTAATTGCTCCAGCGATCCTCGTGCCTCCAAAACTGCAATTTTCAGGCATTTTCATGTCGAGCTACGAGCGACCTGTTCGTCCACTGAGCCACTTGCCTGCCTCCCCTGTGCTTCCCCTGTGCAACCTACGGCAACCAACGCCGAATGGAGGTACAGCGGTCGCAACAGACATCGTTCAGTGCACGCTACTAGTCGGCCAGAGGAGCCACAAGGGATGCACAAGGGAGGCAGAAGCATCGCCCAGATTGACGGTAAAATTTGCAACAGAACGGATCTATTACGTGACGACCATTGGCCGACCATTGTGCATCCATTTTGCAACTACGGCAATGCTTGTGTTTCCCTTCTGCCTCGTTTGAGCCACCTTTGAGCAACCAACCTCCTCGGCGACCTTTGTGCGACTGTTTTGAACATATTCAAAAATTATGGCGACCATATAGCGTCCATGGCGATGTCTTAACAACCTGTGTACCACCTTTGAACGACCTAGGCAACCATCCGGCCTCCTTTTAGCCTCAAACTGCGAAGTGGCCAGTTTTATGGTCGCACAAGGGAAGCCCAAAGGTCGCAGCCCTGTATAAAGGGGTCCTACTAATTTAAACCTTTTCCTCTGCACAGGTGTCAGATCAACTCACAGTTATAATGTCAAGTAACAAAGACAGTTCCTACTCATGGATATAGCGCACAGATGCGACAACACGAAAATGACATGTTTCGCATCACGAGTTTCTTGTTCAGTAACGCCGCCTTGCACATGTAATTGAAGATTGAAGAAGAGGTCGTCCGTAAATGAATAGCTCCAAATTAATACCTCTCAAGTTGTCGAGTTTCAACGACGGCATTCACCCAGGCGGCACGACCTCGCGACTCTCCCATTACACAACCGTTAAAAGACGACATGTAATAACCTGCTGTCGACTTTACCGATTAATTATATGACACGCTACATGATATGCCACGTTGCTAATCTAAATGTAACCTATACTGAATGCAACACGAATAGTGATCGTGTTCTATGACTAAACACGGGTGTGTTCGTCGACAAAGATTTGGATTTTCTTGATCATCTTGTTCTTTCCCTACACATTCATGCTTTCTCTGTCTGTTGGGAATTATTTTAATCCCACATTAGGAGAAATGGATAGCCTCGCAGTTATGAGAAAGCCTGGAAGTCTGTCCTCAATTCTTAACGAATATCGTTTCGCGAGGCTGACTTGAAAACTTCGGTCAACACTAAAGTACACGGTTAATGTATTATGATTTCAATATTTCAGCTATAGGATAATTAACACGTCTATTTTTTCGAATGGTGCGCTAAAGAATCTGGAACGATGTAGGGTTAAAAAAAATCACGCTGTCGTTGGTATAAACACTGTCGCAAGGATAGTGTAGAGAAAAATTCCAATATACAATTAAATTGTGGCCATTACTGACACACTTGAAGTGTTATGCGAGTTGCGAGTTGATGATTATCCATACAAGGTTATGAGGCCCACTAGTTTGCATTAAAGGCAACAGGCCAAAACTAGCTCCCGTTCCATTTTATGCAAAATGTGAGGCTAAATATCCGATGCTCTCAACCTTGCATACTCTTTGTGGAACTGTGAACAAAAGAGGTTCACAGGGTGCAGGAAGAGTGAACGTTGTGTGGACTTGCCTACTCGTCCACACAAGGTTCCCCCTCCGGAAAACAGGTTTAGAAGCATTTTTGGGTTAGGGTTTTGTGTCACAAAATGAAGAGGAATACTCAAAGAAACCACAGTAAAAGAGGGGTTGAAAGAGTATTCACTTCTCCAGTTTTTTTCCCAACTATACACGACTATACTACAAAGGAATGTCCACAGTAGGTATGGAACGTAAACGTATGCTCTTACGAGAGCTACCTTACAGGGTATTCACACGAAGGAAACAATGGTACCCCACAAGTCGGCCTTTGTAAAACGGTACCCAAAAGCTCCAAAGAAGAGGGTTAAAGGGGGAACAATGCAAACCCCATCCGTATGTGTGTTTGGATATTTATAGCGTTAATCGCGGACATGTGGACCATCCTTGTGAAATTGAGGACAGGAGTCAGATCGAGGACGTCCTCGATTAGAAAAGGTGTACAAAACCAATAGGAGCTATTACAAAAAAATAGTGTGAACCACTTGATCGATGATGAGGAACAATAGCAAATCCTCGATTTACACCATAAACAAATCTGCGTGTTATTTAAATAATGAAGGGTTTGCGGAAACACCATGTGCGAATAATTTCTCAACTAAGAGAATGGTTCTGAAGAGAACCAGAGGTATAAACTCGACGTTCCGGTCAGTATGCTCTGACCGTCTTCAGGAGAGTGCCTAAACTCTAAGAAAGTGAATACTTAAGTAGCAAAAGGCAGAGTCAATGAAGTGCGAAGTGAGGATGCTAAGTGGGCAGGATCCTGGAACAAGCTTGGTGCTCACTGGGGTGGAACAGTAGGGTTGCTGTGTCAGTAGAGAGAGGACCTAGGGTATAGGAGACCCATCAGTCTAGAGTGGTAGCTGAGGACCTAGGGTATAGGAGACCCATCAGTCTGGAGAAGTGGGAGCCAGATGTCGTTGAGGTGAAACCCGATGTCTTGCGGAACTGTGTTGTGCTTGCGGATCTCGATGGCTTCCCGTATGCGTCTTGGATGCCAGAACTGGATCGGTGCGATGAGTTCGGCCGCTTCCCAATCAACTTTGTGGTCGTTGATGTGGGAATGTTTGACAATGGCCGATTTGTCATAATCCCCTCGCCGTCCATATGCTCTGTGTTCCTTGAGCCTAGTGGGAAGGTTCCGACCAGTTTCGCCGATGTAGACTTTGCCGCATTCACATGGAATGCGGTAGACTCCCGCCTTGGAAGAGGAGTCCTGCTTGTCCTTGTGAGTGTGGAGGCTGCCTTGGAGCTTGTTGCCAGATGAGTGGTACACCTTGATGCCGGCTTGTCGGAGGATGCGTTGCAGATGATGAGAAGCTGGATCTATGTAAGGAAGAGTGACTGAGGGAGATACAGTGGAAGGACCTTGGGTATAGGAGACCCGTTGGTCAGGTTTGCTGATCGTGATGCGGTTGACCGATGACTTGATGCTGGGGTGATGAAACGACCGCTGGTGGAGATAGCGGTCGGTGTGGGTGGGTTTCCTATAGACGCTATGTCCCAGGGTGCCATCCGGATTCCTAGAGATCTTGACGTCCAGGAAAGGAATGGTGCCGTGCTGTCCTTGTTCCATGGTGAAGCTGATGCTGGTGTGTTGCTTGTTGAGGTACTGGAGGAAGTCTTGGAGTGTGTCCGGGCCATGGGGCCACACTACGAAGGTGTCATCAATGTAGCGTAGCCACAGGCTCGGCCGAAGATCCGCTGTGAGGAGGGAGGAAGACTCGAACTCCTCCATGAAGATGTCGGCTAGGACCGGGGATAAAGGAGATCCCATGGAGGTCCCAGCCGTTTGCTCGTAGAACTGGGTCCTACCCAAGGTCCTTCCAAACCCGACCAACGGGTCTCCTATACCCAAGGTCCTTCCACTGTATCTCCCTCAGTCACTCTTCCTTACATAGGTCCAGCTTCTCATCATCTGCAACGCATCCTCCGACAAGCCGGCATCAAGGTGTACCACTCATCTGGCAACAAGCTCCAAGGCAGCCTCCACACTCACAAGGACAAGCAGGACTCCTCTTCCAAGGCGGGAGTCTACCGCATTCCATGTGAATGCGGCAAAGTCTACATCGGCGAAACTGGTCGGAACCTTCCCACTAGGCTCAAGGAACACAGAGCACATGGACGGCGAGGGGATTATGACAAATCGGCCATTGTCAAACATTCCCACATCAACGACCACAAAGTTGATTGGGAAGCGGCCGAACTCATCGCACCGATCCAGTTCTGGCATCCAAGACGCATACGGGAAGCCATCGAGATCCGCAAGCACAACACAGTTCCGCAAGACATCGGGTTTCACCTCAACGACATCTGGCTCCCACTTCTCCAGACTGATGGGTCTCCTTTAACCTAGGTCCTCAGCTACCACTCTAGACTGATGGGTCTCCTATACCCTAGGTCCTCTCTCTACTGACACAGCAACCCTACTGTTCCACCCCAGTGAGCACCAAGCTTGTTCCAGGATCCTGCCCACTTAGCATCCTCACTTCGCACTTCATTGACTCCGCCTTTTGCTACTTAAGTATTCACTTTCTTGGAGTTTAGGCACTCTCCTGAAGACGGTCAGAGCATACTGACCGGAACGTCGAGTTTATACCTCTGGTTCTCTTCAGAACCATTCTCTTAGTTGAGAAATTATTCGCACATGGTGTTTCCGCAAACCCTTCATTATTTAGTATCTCCACCATGCAAAGCCTCAAATCTTACTTGCGTGTTATTTTGCTTGGGGGATTGGGGTTGGGGCGGCGGGGGATGTTTGTTTGGATTTTGTTCTGCTACAATGTGGGCTATTAAGCAGTACTGCCTTCACCATAACACGTTAACGTCATTTAGTTCATGAAATAGAAAGTAACTATACTGCTTCTCTTAACCAACACTAAGGGAATAACAGTGTGAGGAGCCGGTCTTCACTGTGTGATAATGACCGGGTACCGGGTGTGGGGGTGACCGCTGTTAATGGACCGAGACGAACTCGGTCCATTAACAGCGGTCACGCCCACACCCGGTCATTATCACGCAGTGAAGACCGGCTCCTCACACTGTTATTCCCATTAATAAATACCTTTTTAACGAAATAAACAGTTAAAATGCTCCAATGTAGTGACTTTCTTTCGGCGATATTTCCAGACTTTTTTGTGTTCATGTTCATGGGCCATATTTTAGCTTAACAGCTATAACGACGTAAACTCAACAGAAACTGCTGCCGTAGCGAAACAAATTACAACAATGTTTTCATATCTTTACATGATGGAGGAAGCTGAAATCTCGTTTACACATTCCTTGTGTCCGGAATTACAAAGATGCTTGGTTTAGAAAAGGTAAATATGTCGGTGGGTGAAGTGTTCAAAGAAAATAAATCGTAGATCTACGCTTTCATCGTAAACATCCTCAGTAAACTGCACTGCTGTACGATGTCGTTTCAAAACTTCCTTACGCGCGCGAACGCACGCATCCCTAGTAACTGTGTTGCGTACGCGCAGGTCAGTCTCACGCGATGGGGGTTGAGCGCATGTGCAGTGCTCTATTGTTACAAGCTACCACGGGACTGTTACTATATTTTGACCCATCATTGGCTTGCATGGGGCTGAACGGGGCTGGATCAATGCTGGTTCAGGGGCCATTTATTCGCTTGATCTTTGAAGCCGGTCCATTATCACCGTTAATGTCCGGCCACGTGACCGAGTCTCGACCAATCAGAAACCATCAACTCTCCAAGGTATTTATTAATACATTTTAGTAGAATCAGTTGTGCTTCCACGTTACAATAACTTAATAGAACGACATGCGATTAAGTGGCACGTCCTTTGCCGTCAACGATTAGGCATGTAATTGAAATAGCCATTAACTTATCGACAGAAACTTGTAACTTAATGATTTGAAGAAAAAACAAACCTAAGGGGGTTCTCACGGCCAGTCACGCATAGCTTGGACCGAAACGACACTGGAAATGTTTCTTAATTATCTGCATCATGTATGCATGCAAACAAGTTTCTGATGACGCCTGATGACCCCTGACATCTGAGGTTAATCATGAACCTCGGAGGCCGACAAAAGACCTCCGAGGCCAAAATAGAACCCAAGTGGCGGACATAGAATACATGGGCCAAGAGACCAAAACGGAATACAAAGACTCAGAGGCCAACACAAAACTCATCGGTGTCAGAGGCTGAAAGTGGATGAACAAGGGTGACAAGTGTGGACACAGAACGAATGAACCTCAGAGGCCGACAAAAACATGACCTCAGAGGCCGACAGATTGACATACAATACCAAGACTCACCAAACTCACAGACAAAAAGCATAGACCCAAAGGCTAACACAATAAATTACATCAGTTACCAAAAAACATCATCGAGGTGCAAAAATGTTCAGTAAACATCAGAGGCCAATACAAAATACATGCACATGAGTCTCGTAGATCGCATCACATGGGCAGCAGAGGCAAGAAACTCTGGCTTCAGAGGCCGACAATGAATACATGCATGGGCTTTTATAGTCCGATATGGTGCATGACCATGACATGCAGGGGGAAATCTTGGACCTCAGAGGTCGATGCACATGGACTACATGGCCTTGAGACGCCCCAGGGCCTCATAGGCTGACACAAAATACATTAACCTGTGAGACCGAAAGAACTTCTTAGATCTGTAAACGAATCATGGATGCCGAGTTGAAAATAAAAGCATAATGTAGGGAGACCAAGTGCGCCCTCTGTTGTTATCTAAAAGTTTTGCGAGTGATTTGCATATCATGACCTTTGGGCTTCCCGCGTAAAAGCAAGTTGTAACAAGTTTTTTCTCTTGTGGGCTTCGAGCAGAGAAGACCGATATAAAATTGTCTCCGAAAATTCTCTCTTTTTGTAGGGAGCATGGCTCCTGCCATGCTCCTGAGATATATCATTCTGGGAGGGTACTTCATAGAAAGTTCCCAGTGAGTATTTTGCTGTGTTTCATCATCATTTTGTGAGAGAAACTGTGTATTTTCGGGATGAGACATTCGTTGCATTGTACTGTCATGACTGTGTAGTTTTGTATTATAGTGTGTAGCGTACATGTGTTGAACTTTGACACACACACACTGTAATTTGTATACTGTCATACTTAATCTATTTTTGTGCATAGGGCTTTGAATACTTGAATTGTTTTAAGACTAAATTTATTGTAGTTCATGTTATTGGAAATAGTCGTCATATCATCATTTTTGTTAGAACACTCGTCTTCTTTAAATAGAGGGCCGGCCTCCTTTTGCCGTCCCGCTGCAAAAATTTTTAGATACATGACCTCATGACCTCATTACAATACATGACCTCATGTATCGTGCATTCCTTAAAATCGTCGCAGAATACTTGATAGGTGCATTTCAAAAGGGAAAACATAACCCACCTTGAAATAAATCCACAGCTCTGCGAGCGTCTCCTGTGATTTGGATTTGTCCTGCCGAACCATCGCCGCTGCTGCAAGCGATGCGTGCACGCTACGCACTGTCAAACCAAACAGGACTGCGTTAGCAATTAGGCTGCATATCATCGGTACTATAAACGCACCAAGCACCGCATATTTGCCGATCACCCAGCAGGATTGCTCTCCACCATACTGAAACCCAACATGCTGACCGTCGACAAAGTGGATAACGAGGCACGTGGTGACGGCCAGAAGCGGTAAGCCCCATCCGTACAGGCAGTAAGTGAAGAAGACTCGCTTGTTAGGACGAGCAGCTTGTCTGGAAGTGAAGGTCCTCATGAGGTCAAAGGCTAGAACATTCATCCAAGTGAAGGTAGCTAACCATAGAAAGTGCAGCAAGACGGCCATACTGATGCAGAATGTTTGGTTCTCCGCCTTGTCCAATACTGTAAGGGTCAGAAGCTGAGCCAAGAACAAGGCACCAGTCAGACTCATGATGGCCCCACCAGGGACGTTCCTCAGAACTGGGAACACACAGTAGTTGGTAAAGGTTACCAAGAGAGCTACGACGGATAAACAGTAACCGATAAAGTTCACTAAAGTAAGTGGGTCTGATAATGAAATGTAAGGTTCTTTTGGAGCCGAGAAGATACTGGAGCAGATGAGGATCCAACCATCGGGCAGGCGAGTTACCTGGTCTTGCAAAAACTTCCTCCCTTTGTACTCCAGCCCTGGTTCACCGTCTTCCGTGCTCACAGTCTTTGTTTCTTCAGCATGGGGTAGGCGGCACTCATCGTTCTGAAACGTTTGTCCGCATACAGATACCCCGGTGTCTTTAGCTGAGCCATTGAAGACTGCCATCTGATAGTTGTAGCTACGAAAGAAAGAAACTGACTTCGCTTCAACAAGCACTCCACCACCGACATAAATGACCTGGACGCCACCCATGCTGAACACCCTAGTATCTGCTGCCCGAGCGGTAAAAACGGGATGGTCACATTGCAACTCATTGACGGTTCCATTGATAGTCACGTTCTCTGCTGTACCACATACCTCCAAAAAATCAACCTGCTCAACTCCACATCTGACGACCCATTCCCTTGAGCTACCTTCCTCGTATGGAGGCACAACCGTCAGGTCCAAGATTTCCTCGAAATCTGTGATATTAGTGACATATTCAGTGATCAGCTCTGTCATTTCTCCATCAAGTGCTTGCTGTTGGTGATCGATAAATGAAGAATAGAAAGGCCATGTCAGCTGAATGTTCTGCCAGCCGAGTGTGTTCAGGTAACATTGGGTAACCTCCATCACTGAAGAGTTTACTCTGTACGTTGGCACTACGTGCAGTTGGTAGTGCTTGTTGTAGCACTTGATTTCATCCTGCAACTGGAGACTCGTGGATGCTTCGGGAGCCCACGGTTCAGGTACCCTACCTAAAAGCACTTCAAAATGGCCTGGCAAAACGTGCGTAATCACAATCGGACAGTAATCCAAGGTAGAGATATTCACTCCGTTGCAGTATGCACAGTGTGGATTCTTGTACTTCAACCAACCAGATGTTTCGATAATTGCAGAGTATGACTGACATCCAAGAGCTATCTCTGGGTTCACATCATCCAAAGGACATACACCGATCCCTACATCATACTCATCAATCGAGTAAAAATTCGAGTCAGTTAGCAGATATGAGCTCAGATCTGAGCTCAGATCTGAGGTCTCTAAGCTGAAGCCGTTACATTCGGCACAGAGTAAATTATTGAAGAATATCCCCTCTTGGTATTTCATCGGACCTGGGTAGGAATTATCGGCACACTGCAGAGCCACTGCAGTGTCATTCCAACCGGGGCTACATCCGTCTACTATGACTGCCCGATCCCTATCGACCATAGTACAAGTGAATGAGCCTAATGACAGTGATGTGTCGTTTTCCGGGTCTTCTTGGAGAGAGCACCTTTCCTTGTAATCGTAGCAGCAGTCGCTACACAGGATACAGACCGCATCACATCCACACAGTTCGTTGGTAGCGGGACTTCCACAACGTCCAAGACACGTTTGTTTGGAACAGGGGAAGACTGTCAGGCCGTACATCGTTACACCTGAGTCAAGTAAAGAAAAAAACAAATCTTCTTGTTTAAAAAAATACAAACATAATATGGTTGGAATACAAGAATAAAACTTCATGGCTTAGTATATTCCCATAAACAGCCTCTTTCGTTTTATGTTATACCTCAAGCGTATAGTTTCATGTTTTTTTCTTCAGTATGTAAGGGCACTAAAAGGTAAAACCATATGAATGATTCAGAGCCATATAGGAAGCAATAAGATTGGCGGGGGAAATACTGAGTATACAATATTTATAAAAAAAATACGTTGGTAGCGGGCTAAACCAAATTTTGAATTTACACAATCTATCTCATGAAATGAGATAATATTCCACTCACGCTAAAAATTTTGGTTTTTTTCATTATCCTTTCTACCATCGCTTGACTTGAGAGTTTCAGCAAGTTAACACTGTACGCCTAGTCCATACCTGTTTCACATTCGATGTGAAGGAGTTCATATTGATGACGCTGGCAAGCGTTCTGGCCTCGTACCCATCGTACCTCACCAAGAGATGAACCCAAGAAAATTTCCCTCATAATCAGCTCCTCTCCGGTGCTGACGTAGCCAGGGGACTCTGAGTATGGGATCAGCTTTGATACGAAAGCCCAGGGATACCCAATACTACGGCATGCTTGGTCAGCAGCAAACCCCGCCCGGTATTCGTTGACAACTTGCACGCAAACCGTTGCCCAGGTGGACCCATTGTATCTGGCTTCCACTATGCCCATGTATTGGGATCCGTTGCTGGTATGGCCTAGACGATACTCAACGCTAGTGTCAGAAGGAAGTATATCATTTTCTTCGGAGGGAAAAATGAAAAGAGAAATAGCCATATACTGTCACCACCTTTCACGTCAATTATATTGAAATAATAAACCTTATTGAGCCCATGTATTATTTCAACGACGGAAATTTTGCCCCCTCTACCCTCAGTGCTTCTGAAAGAGAATTGCAATTTTACACAAAATTATGTGGAGACCGTATACCTGTGTCCTGCAACAGTTTGACTAAATTTGGTGCGTGCGTTAATTATGTACCCAAATCGTTATTTGACATTATTAATACAGATGAACAAAATACCCCGAGTCTAAAACATATGAGTGTTACTTTGGGCAGGGCATGTAAGGCTGTTTTTCTTTGTCTTGGGCAGTTTTACTGACATATCCTAGGGATAGTTATACAAAGATTCTCCCATATACAAACACAGATGAACAATTAATGCACCCATTTTTTTTTACTAATTATGTCGCACCTGTCGCGCAGACTGCTCCGAGTAAGGTGATGTTCTTATCTGGGCAGAGATGCATACTTTGCTCATCCAGGCATTGAAAGAAGCCCCTTGATCCGTCATTAAGCGGGCAAGCAGAGAAGGAACACAGTATCTTCTGGTTGTTGTTAACCGCTGGTTCTTGTGTCACCCCAACTGAGAATTGGTACCCAAGGTACTGGCAGACACTGTCGGAGTACATAAAGTTCGTCCCCCCTCGGGATGATAACAGCATCCACTCATCTCCCCCAACGTGAAGCTCCACTCTTCCCTCACTCTCTCGTCGACCTCCGACCAAGCGGATGTTCCCTATGGTCCGAATACAAACACAATTAGGGCGATTCACAATGCAGTGCGCCACCAAGAGTATGCCACGGACAGTTCATTTTTCCCAATGCATTGTGGGAGATGGTCGACAAATTCGCAGCGCGGGACATTTGAAATTGTTAGTTTTTTTCCGGTCAGTAGTTTCATAAGCGTATGATTCCAGGATCTGTTTGCCCTTTTCTTTTTTTTCTTATCACTATGCTGTTGTTTTTGTAAGGCGGCAGAACGCTATGCTCCAATGTTTAACATATTAGCTCAAGTTGTCTTCTGACACTCATTCAAATGGACCATGTTTTGTCGACCGTAAACCTGAAAAATGGATTCTCCATGGCAAACTCTTGGTGGCGCACTGCATTGTGAATCGCTCGAATTTATTGAGCGAAGGAATTGTTGGTGTTAAGCCCTGCAGTCTTGTTTCGTCTCGAGAGAGCACATTTATGCTCGAGGGGGCACATTTACGTCCGCAAGAGGGGCACTCGGGTATTTTTGGGGGGAAGGCTTTGGGGGGGGGGGGCATGTGGCCCCCGGTTCCGCCGCCCCTGGTACTATTCTAAGTCGAAGGCCTTGCAGGAATAGCGCAGGGAAAGTTCACGGTTGCACTTAACATGTTGCAGTTAGTGAACGAATTCACTGGAAAAGGCAAGTCATACACCGCACTATACTTCGCACTGGATAATAACTACAAGTCATGTCAGAAATCCAATTGATATCGTTTTAGGTCGAGAGATTTACAAGAAATGCAAACCGTAGTCGTTTATGTTAAAGGGAACTGCGTTCTCGGTTTTTTTCACGAAATTATATTGGTTGGACAGAGCATTTAAAATATTATAAACGTCCACACAACCACACTTTAAAAATTGGCCGTTTTTGTGGAATACTTGGGAGAACAATTTCGGGGGTCACAATTTTGACTCAAAAAACGAGCTGTTTGGGCGCCAGTCACGATTCCAGTCGCACACGTTCCTTCGAAAAGAGTTCTTCCTTTTCTTTTCTTTTTTAAAGAAAACACGTTTCATCTGATTGGTAAATTTATCTGCTAGTTTTAATGAAAAACCACCTGCCATTGTTTTAGATTAATCAACTGCTTTCTCAGTTTTCTGGGAGTTTACTTGCGAGCAAATTTATGGCGTATGGTTCCACCTCTCGGGCCTCGCTGCCTGATCCAAGTACATGTACATATCTCTCCAGCCATAGAATGCAGGAGAAACCATAGTAGATTTCAAAAATTCCCAGGGCATGTACCCGGACCCCTTCGGCACGCCTTCACTCAAATTCGCCCCTCACCCGTTTCCTGAAAGTGAAAGCTAGATCCGCCCAGTGGCGTATCCAGAGGGGGGTTTGCCTCCCCCCCGGCGGATTTTTATTGACAAATATTTGGCTGTTTCGGCAACCGGCCGAAACAGCCTTTGTTTTCGTTAAAGTTATTTTTTGGAATTTGGAAGATGGGTACGTAGCTTGATGCGCTACTGGATCACCCGCCCCTGATGTAGGGAATCGGTGCTTCGATTGCAGTGTAGGGAAGTGCGGGAATTTAAAAGGTGAGCGTTCTTTCAGCAAAGCAAAAACAATGTGTATGAATTGTTTTCGCTTTGCTGAAAGAACGCACACATTTTCTGCGGTCCGTGGACAGAACATTAAAACGGTGGTTGTGTTTAAAACTCAGTAACTTGAAAAGCACATATTATTAAGTGATTTAAATGATTCTTGTACTAAAAGAAAACTTATGAATTGGGCTTTCATACCCTAAATTGTGAAAGTGCTATAAATGCAGAACTTCACTAAAACAATAGTCCCGACATTTGGGTTTCGGTTATTTTTTACTCACTCTGTATGCGCATCGTACATGGAACATTTATGGAAAGAGAATTTTGGGGAAATGAGTCCTCATCCGAGGAGACTTCGTTATTGCCGAAAATACGTACGTATAGTGTATACGCGTAAGAAGTAAACAACCGGGGTTTTAACAGTTCTCAAGAACAGTCAGATATTGGGTTCCTTTCAACCAGACCTTTAAATTAGGATAAGTAAACAATCTAAAACAACTTTTTCAGGTGGTTTCTGGATGATGTGATTTTGTAACTTCTATAGAATGTATTTACAAGGGGAGTAACTCAGTCAGAGTTCATTCTTTTTATCGAGAGGATTGTTCATGGAATAGCATGCACTGGTTCTATTTGGAAGTTTCTTGCTCGGAAGATTGCATTTGCATGATTCATTCGTTTTTCATGAACAGGCCATACGGAATGTAACTTGAAGGTTTGCATGGTAAAGTCAGTAATTATAGAAACTTCGCTGTTGCACCGTGTGACATGAATTTTCTTGACGTTGGCAAGAGCATACCGTCCGAAACGTTGAAATCCACCGGTTAGTCTTCTTTATATAACCCGACATACAGATCCTTGTCATGTGATTGGTGGAACTCACATCACGTGACATTCGTTATTTCTCCCATTCACGCCGTGGCGCAAAAAGTACTATCCGCCCATGGGGAATGGGAAATACTCTATGGAAATACTACACAAATATTGAGTGGCTCAGCGTGGAATGGGAGGAATATTATCGCAAGGTAAAATCTGGACTTTTTCATTTCACGAGGCGAAGCCGAGTGAACTGGAAAAGTCCAGATTTTACCGAGCGATAATATTCCTCCCATTTCACAATTTAAAGCCACTCAATATTTGTTTTATATAACTGACATGTAGATCCTTGTCATTTGATATATTTGAAAAAAATTTTCAGTACAAAACTGGAGGATAATGTATTTCTCTCTTTCAAACCACCCCTTCACGAAAATGTTTGAACCCAACGCTGTAGCGCTGGCTCTTTGGAACAATACGCGCTACGCGCAACGCTGAACGCGCACACCAGCATACATTTGCACACAAATACCGCGTCATTTCCTAACTGTTGAATAGTATTTCCCATTCCCTATGGGCGGATAGTATACAAATATAACATGGTTTGAGGGTGGACAGTCGATATTCGCTCCCCGAGGTATTGGAAGTTGACAAACTGGTTCCCGAGGCGAAGCCGAGGGAACTAGTTTGTCAACTTCCAATACCGAGGGGAGCTAATATCGACTGTCAACCCGAAATAAACCATGTTATATTTGTTTTACTATACCTCATACATATTCAGTTGCCGAATTTTGTTTTATTAATATTATTATGCACCTAAAACAAAATTTGGGGAAACTTGTACAGCTCACCAAAAGATTCAACTTCAATTACTAGTTCGGTTCGTTTGCAATATAATACAGTTACTACAGTTGTAAATACAGTTGTTTGCAATGTGTACAACTTTCTTTTGTACAGGAGACATCTTTACACGGTCTATACATTTTCTCCAGTACGGCATCATTGAGCTCTGGAAATTAACATTTACGCGAACCGTGCAACCATGCATCTCTCCTGTGCGATGTTCGCGCGTGCGTACTGCACCCGTGCGACAGTTCCTCGATTGCTCTGTAAAGCGCATGCGTAGTAGACTGTCGCACGGGTAACCCATGCGACAGTCTACTACGCATGCGTATTTACAATGTGCGTGAATCCTCGCGCGCGCGTTTGGTAAACAGCAAGAATAACATCTGGCACGTGATGGTGAATTGACCAGTGAACGTTCGGCTCTCGATCATGAATATGTATGAGGTATAGTAATACTTTTGAGCCGCGGCGTGAATGGGAGCAATAACGAATGCCACGTGATGTGAGTTCCACCAATCAAATGACAAGGATCTGTATGTCGGTTATATAATCATAGATATATAATAAAAAGACTAGATCGGCAGCGCGTGCATACGCGCCATAGACTGTGCACAAATTTTCCCGCTCCCGCATGGACGCCCTACGCGCAGTAGTGCGTGGGGCAAAACGTGCATTACGCGCACCTACATTCCCGTAGGTTTGTGCACAAACTTGCATTTTTATGTCCGTAAAAGTAAAAAAAAATTACCAGTAGTTAATATGTATTCAACAAAATTCAATATGCATTTTCAAGCTGGATAGTCACCTCGAAGTTTGCTCCATTTTCCCCTTGTATTTATTTTTCGTTTCAAAATGATAGTGCGCGTTGCTTAAAATCTCCAAATAAATGTCAGCTTATCTAATAAAATGTGTATAAAGACATTGTTTATAAACAACAATGAAAAGGAAAACGTTGAATGTAAAACCTGCATTAAATTACCGTTGAATTATTTAAGAAAATTGTGAAATGTTTCAATGGATGACTTTAGAGATTTGTGTTACATACAGTTATTATCTTTTTGGGATGAGAACAATTTACTTGGATTGCATTATATAACTATGTCGGATTTTAATGACAATAATATTGCCCCTGAAAACCGTTTTAAGAATGAAATTAAATTACACTCCCGTAATGTTGCGGACTTCTGAATAACCTAATTAACTCCTAAAGTTTATTTACATTGTGCTCTACTTTTAGTGCGCATTTTGTATAACATTGTGAGATTCTTGCGCCTTCTTGAAGAGTTTCAGATGCTGGATACGCCACAAGAGGTCCAGAGCCAAATAACACAAATTTATTTGTTCTATTATTTTTTTGAAAATATGTTAGTGAAGGGCTGGGGAGGGGCGTGCATCCCCGGCCCCCAGTATCCGAACAAAACTGCATCTGATTACGGCGTATGTCATACCCTGAGGAGGGACAATGAAGAAAACAAAATCTGGGTGTTGTCCCTTGAAGCTGCCGTGAATTTTCAAAGGACAGCGCAACAACTACGGAAATAAGACGTTCAAAATGATAATTGTTCTGTTTGTTGATGAAGAAAATAACATTCAAACAGCTGGATGCAAGGGTTTTTTTAAGCAACGCGCACCAGCATTTTAAAACGGGAAATAAATACGAGAATTAAAATGGACCAAACTTCGAAATGAACATGCAGCTTGATAACCCATTTTGAATTTTGTTAATGAAATAACTACTACAGGTCAAAAATATTACTTTTGCGGACATAAAAATGTGTCTTTCCAAACCCACGGAAAAAAAGGTGCGCGTAACGCAACTTTTGCCCCACGCGCTAAAAAATGGCGCCGCCCATGGCAGAAAGCGCGTCTGTACGCACTGCCGATCTAGTCTTTTTATTCTATATCTATGGAAATACTATTCAACAGTTAGGATCAGTCTTGTTCCATGACGCGGTATTATTTTGTGTGCAAATGCATGCTGGTGTGCGAGTTCAGCGTTGCGCGTAGCGCGTATTGTTCCAAAGAGCCAGCTGTACAGCGTTGGGTTCAAACATTTTCTTGAAGGGATGGTTTGGAAGAGAGAAATACATTTCCCTCCAGTTTTGTATTGAAATAAAAGTTCAAATATATCAAATGACAAGGATATATATCTCAGTTATATAAAACAAATATTGAGTGGCTTTAAATTGTGAAATGGGAGGAATATTATCGCTCGGTAAAATCTGGGCATTTCCAATGGAAACGTCCAGATTTTACCTTGCGATAATATTCCTCCCATTCCACGTTGAGCCACTCAATATTTGTATGCCGGAACACACAAACTCAAAGAGATTCATACTACACAGTGCAGCCGCAAAAGGGGTTTTCTCAATAGTTTGGTGAGAAGTGTTTTCTTAAGATGGAACTTCGCGTCGGGGTGAGGTAAATCAAATTAGGCTTTGCCCTTCACCGACGTATAAACAATGTATACTCACTATGTTACCTCCCGAGTGAAAGCTGGAAAAACAAACTATCACACCGGAGGTAACACACTATAAGTAAGATTTGAGGCTTTGCATGGTGGAGATACTAATGGATGGAAGGTTTGCGGAAACACCATATGCGAATAATTTCTCAACTAAGAGAATGGTTCTGAAAAGAACCAGGGGTGTAAACTCGACGTTCCGGTCAGTATGCTCTGACCATCTTCAGGAGAGTGCCTAAACTCTAAGAAAGTAACAAGTATAGCAAAAGCGAAATCGATGAAGTGTGAAGTTGCATCCTGTGGGGATGCCAAGTAGCTTGGAGTCTAGAGCAAGCTTGGTGCGCCCACTAAAGTGGAACAGTATAGAGTTGAGTTTATACGTCGGTTAAACCATTGCTATGACGTCACACTATTGTTCAAAGTGTGGATTCGGATCTACGAATCTCTTACACTGGTCACAAAGTGTGGATTCGGAACGAAGAATCTTTAGTAAAGTGTGGATTCGGAATTACGAATCCACACTTTGAACACGTCGGACAATCAGTGTTCTTCATGAAGCCCCTGTCACACTTTTGCGTATCCCAATTCCTTATGAGTTCCTTATCAACAATTTTCAATACGCAGCCGTACGATCAAAAACGTCGAAATTGTTTGATTACTTTGACATATGTGCGACGCACATCTAGCGAACAAGTAACGAATTCAGCGCATCCACTGCGTATGAGATGCGTATGAGTTACGTATGCAGTGCGCAAGTTCGCCATCTGTGCGTTTCTCATAAGTTACGAATAAGTACAATGCGCTGCCCGCTCGCAGGACGAGCGGTACTAATTCGTGCAATACGTCGCTATGTATACGTCCAATATAGGAGGTCAGCGTATTGCCGCGTATGAACGGCTTATCCCTCACGAACACATAGCGTACTCGTACCGCGCTCGACCGATGCGGGACCGATGCGCTGCGTATTTATAACTTATGACCTGCGTAACAGCGTACGCAGCGTAGTTTTGTGCATGCCCAAAACTATCCAGTGTACTGGGCCGTACCATGCGTATGCCTGCGTACATAAAACTTACATAAAACGATAGAGATGCATATGAGGTGCGTATTGTTCGTACGACTGCGTATGAAAAAAAGTCAATGCGCAACTCATAAGGAATTAGGATACGCAGAAGTGTGACAGGGCCCTAATGAGCATGAATAGGACCGTCTGCGTGAAATTTGTTTTCCGAAAATTTCCAATGCATCTTCACTGTCAGATTTTCCGCCGTGACTTAAAAATCTACTTTTAGTTAGAAAGAAATCGTCGTCTGAAATATCCATTTTGTCGTAAGGAGCATATACACACAAAATGACTTGTACGGGTGTGTCGGTAACCAAACACGCCGGGAACCAATGTTGCAACCTGACGCCACTTCCGCGCTGTGTACAACGTCTATGGAGAGTCATTTTAAGTATTTCCTAACAATTTTGGAAACATTTGTCAGTCCCACATTCATGTCTTATCATCATTTTTGCAACGAATGGCCTTCAATGAGATACTACACGCCGGGAACCAATGTTGCAACCTGACGCCACCTCCGCGCTGTGTACAACGTCTATGGAGAGTCATTTTAAGTATTTCCAAACAATTTTGGAAACATTTGTCAGTCCCAGATTTTTGTCTTATCATTTTTGCAACGAATGGCCTTCAATGAGATAATATATGACGAAAAAAGTAGCGTCAGGCTGCAGCATTATTTCCAATACTTCTGTTGACACAATGGTTTAAGTCAAAGAATACACTCGCAAGTGTGGATTCTTAATTTACGAATTCACTCGGCGCTTCGCGCCTCGTGAATTGTTAAATTTCGAATCCACACTTTCTCGTGTATTCTCCTTAACTGAAGGGCAAAACTTAATCAGAGTAAGTGTTTAATTTACCTGTGAAGCAGGTGAGGCTTACATCGAACCTGTGATCGCACACCTCGTAATACGGGAACCATCCTAACTTCAAACAATCATCTAGAGTCATCATCTCCTGCAGCTGTTCGCCACATATCATCAGCTGGAACCAGATGGGACCGGTGGCCTTGCCAAACTCCCCACTGGCAGTTGCCGACAGGAGGGCGGGGAAGCCGAGTTGACGGCACGCCACGCGGCCTATAAGGAGTGGGTTCTCGTTGGAGCAGTAGGTTCCCCACGAGTCTTCTCCTGGTGGGAGGACCTCTACACGACCTTCGTTTGGGTAACGCCCGTCTGCAAGACGCAGCCCCATCATATCAGCTAAAGTAAAAAATAAAAAATAAAATAACGAACAAGGCTTATTTAATGGGGCTTATAGGTTTGCATGGTGATCATTATTTTGCATGATCAATGGATGGGACGTTTGCGGGAACACCATGTGAATGATATCTCTTTGTGGGTTGTGCGGTTCTGAGAAGAACGTGTTGCAGGACTCTTGCTGGTGTAGTATTTTTTAGAAGTGCATGGGTACGGTGCTCAGTCGTGGATCCGGAACACAACACGGTGCACAAAATACATGTCACATTACATGCTTGTACTATTATTAATCCATTCGTTATCTTGTTTAGCAAAACCCAGGCTGTCCAAAACTAACTGCTCTTCGTTATTACAGAAGCAGAAGCACAATAGAGCAAAAAACAGTAAGCAAGATTTGAAGCGTAAACTATTAGTGTAGGTTTTTCCGGTCATTTTAACATTTGTATGGCACGAATTCCCTATATCGATACTTTAATTTCGTCCCCGAACATCGCCAAGCTCAGTTCTCAATTTGATTTTCAGAAAGCCACCACTAGATTTCATTTAAAATTCAGTATAATTCAAATTTTGAGCATACCGATTCGTCCGTAATTTGTGAAATTCGTCTCGTGTAGCAATCCGGCGTTGAATTGAAAAAGCCAATTCGTTTTTTGCCTTTCTTTTTAATGTTGTTGTCATTACATTTCGTTTCTGGTGACTTAAAACGTTACGATTAGAAAAATGTGCCCAATCTTTGGACTTATTTGAAGAAATGTGCGCATTAATCAAATTACAATTGAATTATACTGAACCTTAAATGAAATCTAGTGGTGGCATTTCGAAATTCAAATTGAGAATTGAGCTTGGCGATGTTCGGGGACGAAATTAGAGTATCGATACAGGGAATTTGTGTGGTGCAAGTGTTAAAATAACGGGGAAAACCTATCGTATACGTTTTAAGTCATCAGAAACGAAATGTAACGACAACAGCTTTCTGAAATTCAAATTTAGAATTGAACTTGGCGATGTTCGGGAACGAAATTAAAATATCGATATAAGGAATTCGTGTGATACCAGCGATAAAATATCTGGGAAAACCTACATTTAATTCTGTAACTCAGAATAGCTTATTCAATGACTCCAAACTCCAAAATGATGTTTCAAGGAGGACGTTTTGCTAAAACCTTGCCAGTAGTCAGAAAATTCCTCGGGGGGGGGGGAGGCAAGGAGGGCGCTTGCCCCCCCCCCCCCCCAGAAAGCACCAACAAATGGAGAAAAAAAGGGGAGAAAGAAAAAGAGGCGCGAAGTCATAGTGCTGTTAATTTAATGGGTTGGGGGGAATGTCCCTGCCCCTTCGAAAAATACATTGAGAATATGCTGGAAAAGTACAGGGATTTCGGGGGAAATGTGCTTTGCCCCCTCTAGAAAAAAATCCTGGCGGGCCCAGAACCCCACGCCGTTTAGGTTTCGCACTCGAATTAGTTAGCATCAGGATACACAAGTTTGTACCACCAACACCCCCATCCCCCCACACCCCCACTATTGAGAGGCGATGATTGACGCCCTTGGTGCCAACAGGCTTTTAGAGCTAGTACCAGTTTCAGTTGCATAGATTGGATCCAATTTGCAACGAGGGCGCTCATTTTCCGAGGGCATTCAAAGGATTTAATAAATATTGTTCCATTCAAAATAAGCCAATCTTTGTTTTCTTCCCCCGAATGTTAAGCAGATGGTAAAACGGGGCGGCAGACTTTAATAATGCCACTGATGGAATTTTGGGTCGAGTTGGACCAAACGTTTCTTTCGTTTCTTTCGTTGTGCCTCTTGTCAACTTTCAATTTCCAGCAGGTAGACAAATTTATTCACAAGCTTAACAATTTAAGCAACCCGGATTGTTTTATATTTGGAATACACAAACATACCTGCAGAAACCGCCCCGAAACAGAAACATCCAAGCATCGACACCGCCAACCCATACACGAGATGTGCCGACTCCATGGTGATATGCCAGGGCCGATTTACATTGACTTCGCCCGGCCAGAGCTTGCCAAATAGAGTCACTCTGAACAGCGTATCATTTCGCTGTGACAAGAACGACTCAACATCAATCAATTTAACCGGTCGTATAATTACAGAAACAGGGGCGTCAATAATAGACCAGACGGTGGTTTGTTATATTTATATAAAATTATGCGCGCATGCGTATAAGCCGCTTTGTCTGATGCCCGCAAGTTAAGCCACTACGGCCTTGGCGAAAGGCTAGTATAGGGTGTGTTACGCCGGCGGACAAAACATACAGGAGTTAAAATCTTTCTTTTCTTTGCATATCATAGCAAATCACGTGCAATAGTCAATCTGATCATTCTGATGACATGCTCATTAGACGTTGGCATGCAATGTATATTTTTATAACCTACGCATTATATAATAACTGTCAGCATTCTTATTCTGTGTTAATAGGTACCCTCATTTCGAAACAGTTGGACTGAGTGTTCAAACTGACAATTCAACATGATAGTTTCGTGGGTTTCGCCATTCAATGATTATTTTGTTTACAAATTCTGCGGGTATGTGTTTGGATGAATGATACATCATATTAGCCCATCTCTATTTTGTTATTTAGTACTGATGTGACAGTGATTTACTACATGTTGATTCAGCCTAGTGGTTGCTAAGGCCTAAGCGTCACCGTTGTTAAACAACGTTAACCCCAGCCCCTCCCCCTCAAATAAAAACGGAACACCCTTACACCATCCAGAGATCGCTGGAATGGCCCCTCCGGTTCAATGCAGATTTTCACCCACAAAATAATTAATGATAAATAACTGTAAAAGATGGTAAGGCTCATAGCCAAAGGGATTTCATAATAACGGTAATTAATAATAATGGTAAATATGCAAAAACAATGTTTTGACTGTATACTTATGTGCAATGTTTTATTACAACCTGCTTTTTGAAGCATTACTGATTCAAATCCATAAGGCAGACCTGACTTTTTCCATCAATGTAAATGACTGATTTACATGTCACTAAATAGTCTTTGATGCCAAAAATGCCATAATTTTTATTGTTTTGGTAATTAAGTAGGAAATTATGCAGCAAATGACGCTTTAGTCATATTCATTGTTATAAGTATTTTTCCAAAGTACCACTGAAATTGTCCATGTGATGCTGAAAAATTACTGAACTATGTCGTTTATTCAAATTAAACAAGCTGTCTATAACTGATGGAATTCCAAAGATTTTATAATTATGGGAAATGTCATATATGTAATACGACAAAATGATTTTCAAGGCGTTATTTTTCCCAAAATACAGGGCTTGAGGAACTCTTTGAAGATGACCAAATTATATCATTAACCAACATGAAGTATCTTGATGTCAAAAGTGTCATAATTGTAAGGCTTTAATGGTAAATGAAGTATGAAATTATGCAAAACATAACGCTTTGGCCGTAGTATGCTATGTTTTATGCTGACAAATTGATTGTTTCAAGGCACCACTGAATTCAAATTCCACAAATGTGAAGCTGAAAGACTATTGCAGATAACTGAATTATGTCATTAACCCGAACTGTCTAGACGGAGTACCGGCACAAAAGCGGAAAATTTAAAAGACAGAATTAACGGTCCCCAGCCAGCCGAACTCCAACACAGGGTTGGTTGGAATCTGTTATTAGGATCAGTATTGCACTTGTATTACGTTGGGTAAGGAATATTTCAGTGTTGGGATTTGCAAGGGTGAGGAAGGTTCCTAGTAAATCACCCTAGGGGGTTAGGGTTGATGCAATGTGAAAAGTAAAAACTCACGTTGCCGACTGCATCTATTTTTGCGAGCATCATCTTTCATTTCTGTTTGATGTTTATTTTTTTTTCTCAGGGCCGATTTACATTGAGTTCGACCGGCTACAGAGCTACACAATAGAGTCACGCATACATCCTTGCGTTGTGACAAGTACGACTGAAAAGCAATCAATGGGAGACTTTTCAGACGTTGGTGGCGGCAAACATACCGGTCCTATTTTTCCATTGTTTGCGTCATATTGAACATGCGCGCTTTAGCTTAAACATTATGTAAACAATTGAAAAGGACCGGTGGATTTGCTGCCACCAACATCTCAAAAGTCTCCCATTGAAACCGATCGTATAATTACAAAAACGGGGTGTCACCTAAAGACTGATTTTGTGTATAATTATATAAAATGTTATGCGCGCATGCGTATAAGAGGGGCACGTACAGCATGGTAGCCGAACGTATTTTTTCTTGCAAATTCTATTCGCTGTTGTGGGAAAAACTCATACGGAGCAACATCGGTGTCGAATTGGGTCTGTAAAAGGGTTAGTCTCGCTAGACAAAACATACTGGAGAAAAATATTAATTGTTCCTTTGAATACAAGCAAATCACGCGCAATAGTTAATCTGATGACATGACTCAACATCCAACAAGGCAACGATTAATGTTTCCATTATTTTCTCCAAGTGTCATTTATTTCAGATAAACCCCCGCCCCTCAATTTTACCCCTCTCCTTATCCACTTGTTTCATCGCCCCGCTTTCCCATTCAAACTTATTACTCTCCTTTGTTCCCCAGCATCATTCCTTCCTTCTAACAACTTCTGTTCCCTGACCTTCTGCATACTTGTGTGTCCCCCTACTTCTTTGTATCCTGTTCCTCTGTCATTTGCCTCGGAAGAAGTCCTTGCTAAGGACGAAATACTAGGCTGCTCTACCTTTTTTTAACTTGACATGTATATTCATTAGATGTGATGGGCATCCAATGTTTGTTAACCGACGCATTAGCTGTCACTGATAATACATTGATCATGTTGTCGGTTTTGAACAAAGTTCTCGTTGGGAAGATGGTGTCCTGCAAAACCCCCCCCCCCCCCCCGCCAGCACATTTTGATTTTACGGAGGCCTGGTGTACGGCGGAAAAAAACCCTGTCTATATACCATTCAGCACGAATGAAATTGCCCCCAAACCCTGTAACATCCCCCCCCCCCCCCCCCCCCCACACACACACCCTCTCCCCCTAGAATAAGAACCCTGGCCTCTCCCCCTAGAATAACAACCCTGGCTTCGCCGCTGTCTTTCGGGCCAACAGAAAGCCGTATTAAAAGAAACTCCTGTGAAACTCCTTGTTGACGTTAGGCCAAAAAAAAGTCTCCGGTTTCTGGTATGGAGCTTGCCCAAAAAGTGGTGCGGCGACGCGGCTTTTTTTGTTACCTGATTTTTTTGCTTCAAATGTCGGCTGATGACTGCAAATGGTGCCCGACTAAAACTTAGTGCAAATATATGGGAGTCCAGAGAGGCCACATAAAGTTTATTCTTGATTATAACCCCATCTAAAAACACGTTAAAATTGTGCAGCAGCAGGATTCCAGTCAAACCAGTGAGTTTGGCGGTTTTGAGACATCATCTTTCATTGAAAAAAAAACTTTTTTTCATTTTGCCGACGCGCATGGCTACGGCGACGCGCGCGCATACCAGAAACCGGAGACTTTTTTTTTAGCCTTACCCAGTCTTCTCCATGAGCTCCCTGTGCATGGCTATATTATTATTTCGTGATGACACCTTTCATTTCGCAAATTGTGGCCGTGAATCGAACGTTCAATATCAAAATCTCATTGATTCAGTTGTCCTGCTGCGATGTACGAAAGGTTCTTTTCACAAACAGCTTCTTTTTTTACTAACAGCTCACATTTTTTTCGAACGAGGTCATAATTGTGATTGGATTCTGCCGTCAAGTGTGATTAGTATTGATGGAACAGAAAGTCTCATTTTCTCTCATTACACCCCTCATCTCGTATTGACGTACGGCCTGTCCCTGATATCTTTCTAAAATGTGAAATGTGGCCTAGCTGCCATTCACTTCATTTTACGAAAGACCTCAAAATATTGTATTTTAAGTACAGTGATAGACAACCATTGTAACACCCAAGTCCACTACAGTGTTACTTCGTGAAAATATCTACATGACAGAATTTGGTTTCACGAAGTAACACCCAAGTGTGCGCTCATATCGGACACTGGCGCAAACGATTTACAACGCTGTAACGGAAATACAAATTGGATAGAAACGTTTTAAAACGTTAGACAGGAATGTTATTAATCCGCATTCTTGGTGGATTACAGAAAAAAAATTATAAAAGCTTTTAAACTGGTGAAATAAAGATGGGTGTTACTTCGTGAAAACGAAAATCACTCGGTTCTGTAAAATACGCACGCGTAGCGCGCACTGAAGTTCATTCGGTTGTTATCTCATGGCGCAGTTAACGAACTGTTAAAACCAAACTAAACAGCCAATTTGTTAAAACGTGAAATATAATAATTTGTCCCGTAATGTAATAACTGAAGCGACCGATGATGTAATAATTTTCGACCCATAATGTAAAAAGTAAGAATTCGCTATAGAATTTCGGAGCATTTCGAGAAAGTTAATGTTTTTTGACCTTGCTGCGTGATGGGGCTGGTCTTCGATAACCGTTTGTTTATGTCAAGTATCTTTGTCCTGGAAAGTAATTCTCCGAGACTTTTCCTGCAAACATTACACACGAACTTGAACTTGGAGTTACTCCATCATTAAATACACAACATTTTGCACAAATGGTATCAATATACACAATGTTATGACGTTGTCAAAATAGGAGTTATGTGGAAATCAAATGAATAACAATATCAACTGCAATTCATTCTGAATTGGTCTTGTTCATTTGGAGTCGGGGGATGGCTCATTTTCTTAAGGGACCAGTCAGTTTCCACAATAAAAACCTAATTTTTACCCTCCCAAATTCTAAGGGGTGTGGGACGTGCGCCCCATGAATCCCCTGATTTCGCCACTGCTAACCAAATCGCACTTTTTCTTTTAAATTGAACCCACTTTTTTTAATCCCGATTCAAAATAAGACCACACGCCCACACACAAGCACGTTTGTTTATGGTGTATATCGAGGATTTTCTTTTGTTCCTCTTCACTTTTCCTTAGTTTGTACTCTAACTTTTTCGCAACAGCTCTCATTGGTTTTGTATACTATACACGTTTTCTAATCGAGGTCGTCCCTGATTTGGTGCCTGTCCTCCATTCAAAGATGATGTTAATGTTGCACGTGTGTGCCCTCGATTTACGCCAAAAACAAACGCACCCGCACACACGCACACAATATTTGCCTGCAATCGGGGACCCCCCATTGTTCCTCTTTTGTTTGTACACTAACTTTTTAGGAAGACCTCCAAAATGCTTTGTACACGAATCCAAATTGGGGACCTCTCGGAGATTGGGGACCCTATTGTCCTCTCCTCTACGCCTCCTATTGAGTGTAGAAACAAACTCACATGCACCCCGTGTTCTCTTATGCCGACCCCACGTCCGCCACACCGAAATCTTAATGCATGTTGTTAGTTATGCATACCCTTGTCAACATTGTGTTTTATTATTTATTATTAAAACAAAATGCCTTTTTGTTATACCCACTGATCACTGTACTTTCGGGGGGTTGGGGTTGGTGGGGGTGTCTTGAAATACGTTTTTATGCGATTCTACATTTGGTTATGAAATAGTTTAAACTAGAAAGCACTCAGAGATCGCAAACCTCCGTCGCCATATTGAGCCAATGTGGGACCCTTCGGCGGGGCGTGAGACTAATACCCGAATGGGAAACGACCAAGAAGCGATGACCGCGAGTGTTGAAGGGCGCCATCATTATCTATGGACATGCTTGTCAGTACACTGTACACACCTAAAAGAAATACTCGCTATGATAAAGCATACTTAAAGCAAAGCCTACATCCAGACCCAGATCCGGATCACTTCCAAAATCTAATCGAATTTTACTTGTTCCAAGGACCACCCCTACATAATGTACATATATATATTTTATTGTCTCAATATTTTTTCAATAATATCGAATCTGTTGTAATAAAACCATTTGTATAAAGAAACAACCAGAATTCTTGCTCCCACACCTGAATTCTATCCTATTCAAAAGTTTCAGTAGTGGTTAGGCCAAAAAAAGTCTCCGGTTTCTGGTATGGAGCTTGCCCAAAGAGTGGTGCGGCGACGCGGCTTTTTTTTAACTAATTTTATTGCTTCAAATGTCGGCTGATGACTGCAAATGGTGCCTGACTAAACTTAGTGCAAATATATGGGAGTCCAGAGAGGCCACATAAAGCTTATTCTCGACCATAACCCAATATAAAAACACGTTAAAATTGTGCAGCAGCAGGATTCCAGTCAAACCAGTGAGTTTGGCGGTTTTGAGACATCATCTTTCATTGAAAAAAAAAACTTTTTTCATTTTGCCGACGCGCATGGCTACGGCGACGCGCGCGCATACCAGAAACCGGAGACTTTTTTGTTTGGCCTAACCGCTCGTTTTTGCGGAGAGTGGACAATTGTAGCAATCCATCTCATTCGCACTCGCCCCGGTTACACAATGAAAACATAGTGTTGGCAGGGGTAATAATATTGGCAACTAAACCGCCAAACTTGCAGTCCGCTCCATGGCAATCTTACCGTTCGGTGTTGAGATGTATCACTTCAGGCTCAAACGTTCTATATTTGTCAAAATAATGAGGAAAAAAAATCAAATTCGTTAGGTAATGATGATCTTGCATACTGGACATCATGGGGCTAAGATTATTGTCCATTCTTTTAATCACCAGTTATTTGATAGAAAATTCCCGGGTGGTACAGCTGAAGCCACGAGGGAGGTATCGAAGCAGGCGAAGATATCAACTAATAATTGCGGGCGACAGGTTCCTAATCGTTTCTGCTGACCAAGGACTTATTCTCACGAACAGGACTTTCAAGACTGAAGATGCAGACGAGTCACGTTCAAAGGAAATATAAAAACTAGAGCTTCTTGAAATACGCCACGGAGAACTGACGTTCAGCCACAACGCTATTGCTTCATACAGTGAAAGCACTGTTTGTTCCTTATGTAGTTAGGTAATACGTAACACACTGCTTATGTAATACACTGATGATGCTGACAATAGCTCGACCAAGTTCCAAGAGTGCTGTGGTGCAGACCATGGCTCGACCAGGTTCCAGAAGTGCAGTGTTGCAATTATTGTTCTTAATAGGCTTATCTGCTGCGTTTTACCACCTTGGCTGCTTCGTTCAACCTGGTAAGACTTTATCGTTTCTCAAAACGTCGCTGTCCCCATGCTGACGAATTTTACCACGAATTTCTAGTAATGCAAAACGTTATCCTACTAATAATTTCCTGCAGGGAGCACAATTAGGGACTAGACAATTTAGAGTGAAAATAGCTCTCTTTTGGGGATTGCAACATTTTGAACAAGATATACTTTAGAGGAAACTCGAGTGAAAACAGAAGTGAAAACTCGATTTAGCAATTTCAGTGAACAAATTTTACTCTAGTTCGTCTTGTTCTCATTTGAATGGAGTAAGTATTTACTTGAGTAAGGTGAATTTACTCTCTTTGGAAATAAGTAGTTTTGCACTTTTGCCAGAGACGACAAACACAAACAATAATACGGGCGGCTCTTTTTGTGCATTACAAGTGCAAAGGCAAACCAAAATATGAGTCCTATTTGTTTGTTAGGGCTGCAGACGCTCAAATTTGAAAACAGATGTTTACTGGTGCCAGAGAGAGAGCACGCCTAGTGTCCTCTTTGTATCTGACTTCAATGACTCACTAACTTAATTAGTCCCTCGCCGACTATCATTCTTGACTTACACTGGTCTACGCCTGGGACAAAGTTGTAATGAGTTACTGATTATTTTTTGTGACTCGAGTCGGGTCGAGTCCTTTTAAAGAAGAGACTCGAGTCGATTGAGTCATTAGGTCCAGAAGGTCGAGTCGAGTCACAGTGTGTGGTCGAGTCGATTTGAGTCGAGTCGAGTCACATATTGAGCTCGAGACGATTCGAGTCACAAAATAAAGACAAGCGAAAGTCATTTGTATCACTATCAGTCAGGCTATCTGGTTTGACTTCGGGTCAAGAATTGTTTCGTCGATCGCTGACAGCATCAAAACCAAACTGCGTTATACAAAACTGTTTCTGATTATATTATTTAAAAGTGGGCATGTATATATTACGTTTTTAAAAGGAGGGCTTAATTTTGCCTGCGTTTGAATCCAAGAGATTAATAAGAAGTCGCCCAAAGCCACTGATGAAACCGCGAATTGGAAAATGTGTTTTAAGTCCGGTTCCTGGATAGTATTTTATGCGTTCCAGAACTACAAGGTGGGAGTCTTTGACATGTATGTTGGTACACGACAAACAGCCGCTGTAGCGTACTGTATTCGAAAAGTGACGTGAACATAGGCCTACGTTTTGAACCGTAAGTCATTGCAAATATTTGTTTTGGAAAGTTTCGTTTATGTTTTGGGGACTCGAGTCTTATTAGCCTTTGCTTGAGTCGAGTCTTCTGATTAAGGACTCGAGTCGAGTCGAGTCATTTGCTCGCAGTGACTCGAGACGAGTCGGTTCATATACCCATAGCGGAAAAGCATCCCCCCCCAAAAAAAAATTAGGTGCGAATTCATATTGCTGTCAATTGAATGCACATTTAAAAAACACGGGCGTCGGCAGGGGTGTGTGGGGTGCATTCAGGTCACAGTGAAAATTTATTGCAATTCCATTAAACCTTCATAGTTTATTCGGAAAAGGGGGGTATCGTGCACCCTCGGAAATCAATTTCTAATCAACTTTTCTAGGTCAGAAAAAAATGCGTAGAAAACGATTTGCTATGTTAAAAAAATTCAAAAAATGTCCCACGTATTGTTTTTATGCAAATTAGTGCCGCCATTACCGAAAAATCTATTTTTAATTATATCTCAGCCAATATTGCAGATAACTGAACGAACTAGGTGTCTAAACCCATGTTTTCAAGGTCAGAGATCACAATAAAACTATTCTGGAAGTGACCACATGTGTCTGTGGCATAGGAATATGCAAATTAGTGCCGCCTATACCGGAAAATCATGTTTTTGGCATATCTCGGCCAATATGGCACATAACTACACCAGTAAGGTGTCTAAACCCATGTTTTGAGGGACAAGTATCATTAGAAGACCATTCACGAAGTAACTATGTGTGTCTTTGGCATGGAAATATGTAAATTATAAAGTGTAGGTTTATCAGATATTTGATTTTTAGCCAATATCTCGGCCAATATTGCACATAACTACACAAGTAAGGTGTTTAAACCCATGTTTTGAGGGTCAGGTATCATAAGAAGACCATTCACGAAGTAACTATGTGTGTCCTTGGCAGGTAAATATGTAAATTCTAAAGTGTCGATTTATCAGAAATTTGATTTTTAGCCAATATCTCGGCCAATATTGCAGCTAATGTTGACAGAAGGGTTTTTGATAAGCAATAGTGATCAAAGTTTAATTTAAGCCATCATATTCAAAATAAACTGTAATATTGGCTGAAATTGAATATAATTTGGCTGAAAATCATTTTTTTGATAAACCGGCAATTTAGAATTTACATATTTTCATGCCAAAGACACACATAGTTACTTCGTGAATGGTTTTCTAATGATACCTGACCCTCAAAACATGGGTTTAGACACCTTACTTGTGTAGTTAAGTGCAATATTGGCCGAGATATTGACTAAAAATCAAATATCTGACAAACCGACACTTTATAATTTACACATTTTCATGCCAAAGACACACATGGTTACTTCGTGAATGGTCTTCTAATTATACTTGTCCCTCAAACATGGGTTTAGACACCTTACTGGTGTAGTTATGTGCCATATTGGCCGAGATATGCCAAAAACATGATTTTCCGGTATTAGCGGCACTAATTTGCATATTCTTATGCCACAGACACATGTGGTCACTTCCAGAATAGTTTTATTGTGATCTCTGACCTTGAAAACATGGGTTTAGACACCTAGTTCGTTCAGTTATCTGCAATATTGGCTGAGATATAGTTAAAAAATAGATGTTTCGGTAATGGCGGCACTAATTTGCATAAAAACAATACGTGGGACATTTTTTGCATTTTTTTAACATAGCAAATCGTTTTCTACGCATTTTTTCTGACCTAGAAACGTTGATTAGAAATTGATTTCCGAGGGTGCACGATACCCCCCTTTTCCGACTGAACTATCATCACCTTACATTATTCTCCAGTGGCCTCGACGGCTATCGAGGATTTCTGTGCACGTGAAAAGACTCACTGCGCACCGGACTGTGGCGATGATTATATCCTCTACGGTCGACCTGCGAAAAGGTTAAACTGTCAATGTGACACCAATTGTGTCGTGTACGGTGACTGTTGCATTGACTACTTGGACCACTGCGCCAACGACAGTGATCCCTGGGCAAACCGCTATGATTTCTCGCCTCATATGGCCTGTGTTTCCCCTTACGATTCAGACAATAAGGTCAGCTATCTGGCAGTTGGACAGTGTCCATTAGATTGGCCCATGGACGACATAAGACAAAACTGCGAAAATGAGACATTGGCCCGATTTCAGAGATTCCTGACGCTTTTGGTTAATGGACCAGATGATATTGTCTTCAAGAACGTCTATTGCGCTATCTGTCACCACGTCACTGATCCGGTAGCCTGGAACATCAGACTGTGGGACTGCGAGCCTGCGGAGGGAGAGATCGTCTCCGTCTACCACGGTGGCAAGCCCAATTTGGATGCCTGCACAGGCATTGAGGCAACTCCCCCTACATCCATGCTTACTCATCCACACCACTGCTTTAACAATTTCGTCGACAGTTGCCCGGAAACCACCAATGCCACAGAAACCCAAATTGCACTTTGTGGCAACCATACGTCCCTTCTGTTCATTGACAGGCCTCTTAAGGATGATATCATGGCCTACAAAAATGTCTACTGCGCATACTGCGAATCTTTACAGCGAATAGGACTCAATCGTTTAATTTGTGACTACCCGAAACTAGGATTGAATTTTGCTACCGTTTCATTTAAGCTCCTATTTGATTTCACTACCCAATCGGTTTATACCGAGGATAGTCGCTATTTGGGTAATTTACCCGCGGTCTTGGAGAAAATTGGTGAATGCAGTCTTTGGCAACAATACGATCCCTTCATTGGCGTGTGCAGAAACCTGACCTGCCCTGTTGGTAGAGTGTTGCAGATGGGTCAGTGTGTGGAATCAAAGGACCAGGTCACCACCCAAAAAACATCAACTGACTGTTGGCAACAACTTGTAACCTTACCAGGTATTGAGAATGCTTCGAGCCACAACCTACTGGGTAATTTGTCTGACCAGGCCACCATCTATGTTGATTTATCCGTAGTAGCACACATCCAAGACACCTTGGACCAGTTCTTCACCACGCAATCGGTGTTGGCATGTAGTCCAACAGCATCACTGCTTCTGGTGGCATCGAGTGCTGGCATCAATGCGTCCAAAGGATTAGTCTGTGAGGGGCTCAACCAGCAAAATGTGGAAGTAAGCGAGATTGAGTACGCTGATAGTGCTTTCTATGTCAACATCAGCGGCTTTATATATGAGGACAGTGGGTTCGTTCATATTACGAAGTATGAGTTAACAAATGAAACTCGGTCGAGGAACGTGTACTTGACTTTATGCGACCCATTCATTGAGAGTGGCTGCTCTGTTCTCACATTTGACCGAAGTGATTTTCTAATCTCGGGTGCTGGCACAGACTTCATCTTTGTTCACAAGGCCTCAGGGAGCTCCTTCAATGCAAGTGATGTGTGGCAGTTACCGGACGGTACCGTTCGTATATGTAACTTTCTGTCAGGGGCAGAAACGGTTACTTACCCAGCGTGGCTTGCAACCCTCTCCGAGTTCAGTTTTGCAGGCAGCGTGTGCTCGATTTTTGTGTTGGTCATCACGCTTATAACCTACTTGAGATTCCCAGTTTTGCGAAACATACCCGGTAAAATCCTGATGCATCTCATTGTTGCCTTTATCCTTTCCCAGGTAGTATTAGTGGCTGGTTCAACATCAGTTTCCTGGTTGTGCACGACACGGGCAGTGGTGTTGCATTTTTCCTGGCTTGCTGTATTTATGTGGATGAGTGTTTTTGCAAGTAATTTAGCGTACAGCATGCGATCGATGAGGCCTCCTTTCCTCCAAGAAGGCAGTGATGGAAACAAAGTCATAAAGCTCTGCGTCGTGGCTTGGGGCTTGCCCGCCATCTTTGTGGCTGTCTGTTTCCTGGTGTCGAAGTTGAGCAGTGAGTACTCGTCTTTTGGTCTTGAGTATGGTGGCAGTCAGTGCTGGATTGTTGACTCTACACATGCTTTGTTGGTGTTTGGCATCCCATTGTCTGTTCTTCTTCTTGTCAACTGTTTGTTTCTTGTCATCATGATCTATACAGTGACTGCAAACCACCGAAGGCTAGCTGCTTCAAGAATGGCAACTGATGGCAAGACCTACGTTCAACTCTGCATTAAGGTAAGACATTTCAACAAGGTCACCGACTAATTATGAAATTAAATCGGGAACGAATATTTTGCTTTGTGCCAAATCACACCCCCTCCCCCAAAAAGTTGGATCGCACGCGAGGTGACACATTCTTGTTCACAATAGATTCGCCTGTGAAAAAAA
This sequence comes from Patiria pectinifera, assembly GCA_029964075.1. NCBI lineage: Eukaryota > Metazoa > Echinodermata > Asteroidea > Valvatida > Asterinidae > Patiria > Patiria pectinifera. The sequence goes on along the minus strand of CM057149.1, from coordinate 22,505,494 downwards.
TTGAATTATCAAACCAGTTGTTAAGGTCGCTCATTTGCCAACATTTTCATTGGAAGAGGCACTTCCCTGTGAAATTAGTTGAATCGAGTTGAAAGTATTAACATTTTCCCTTTGAAAAAACGATATTGTTGTGGCGACAGTGCACACCGGCTAACATCCGGAAAAGGCAACATTAAATCGGTCAATTGTGTTTGTTGCCACATAGCGACTGTACATGTCCAAATATTATCGATCTTCTGAACCTCTTCATACAGCTGATAGTGGTTACTGGAGCGACTTGGTCTCTCTTCCTTGCTGCCAACTTGATCGACGTCGTCATCGTCTGGTACCTAGCCGTCTTTGTCAACTCCCTTCAAGGCGCCCTCGTCGGTTTGACGTTCCTCCTGAAGGACAACGTGAGGGTGCTGTGGTGGCAGCAGTGGATGAAGATAACCTGTTCTTGCCGTTGCCGTTTCATCCGACACACGACGGATGTCCAACAACAGTCCGCCACAAACAGTTGTGCTTTGGCAGCTGTATCAGGACAAAGCACTCATTCTGGATCTGCAGGAGGCATTGGGGATGGGGATTTGCCTTGTGTTGGGCACGTGGACCTTTCCAGGATCGACACTAAACTCTGAAGTCATGGAATTACTTAATAAAACAACTCAAATTTGAAAAAGAAAACACGTGCGTGTTCACGCATTCTGGAATTTGTATTCCTGTGGAGACATTTCTTTGTTCTCGTGTTTATTTTAACCAGAATTAATTTCCTGGGCTGAAATTTGGACTAAATATCCCTTTTCTAAAACTCTTCCATTTGCGACAGATCAACCTACCTTGGAAATTCCTAGTTTTTGAGTAAAATCCATATATCTATTTCGTGAAATTCTTGTGGAGACTTATTCATCTATAGAAATGTTCTTCTGGAGACGTATACAATCTTTTGTTCCCTATTGTGTTCATGTCTCCGTAAGGTAGTAAATTCCAGAACATGACATTGCTGTATTTGCACTTAATCCCGAACCGCAGTTCTCATCTTAAAGCCAGTTGTGTATCGTATTCAAACAATCGATATGAAATATCAGTCGAACAGAGATTTGAAACTGGACTATTGTTTATGTAAAATGCTGGATTTATCCTCGGTACAAAGATGTCAGATAATCTATGCCTACTCGGGCTTTTGCATTTTAAAACATCTACGTTTTCCCGGCTATTCTACGATTCAAAATTCACTAATAGTCAAATGTCTCTTAACGTTTTAAAATAGTAATAGTGGAACGGCATGCATTCGTGTATTGTGAACTAGGTAAAATGTGTATGTTGTCTCGATACGATTAGGTTTATTTCAATGTATTTGTTTTAATTATAATTTATCCCTACTCGAGCTTTTGAAATTTAAAGCATCTACGTTTTCGCGGCTATTTTACGATTCAAAATTCACTAATAATCAAATTGTCTCTTAACGTTTTAAAATAGAAATAGTGGAACGGCATGCATTCGTGTATTGTGAACCTGGTATAATGTATATGTTGTTTCGATACGATTAGGTGTATAACAATGTATTTGTTTAAATTATATACAGTCAGTATGTTGTAGTAATAGTCCAGAAATTATTACCAGTATATCTTTCTTAGAAAGTTCTTCAGTGACATCACAGTGTAACCGGTGTATTGTGGTTATATCCATTAAGTTCTTTAGACCGTTTGGCCTGTACAAAGAGATTGTGTTTAGATTTAGTGCACTACTAGCTCTTTCTCTACAATCTTTAGAACTACACATTTGTGTAGACACACATGTGTTTAATCCTGTGAGAAAGTATTTTTGGGTGCTTTTTGAAAGTTTGATTTTGAGGAAGACCATTGAGCACCAGTGTGGAGAACGAACACTTTGTGTGAGAAGCAGTTTGTCCCGGCTGATCTGTTTTTTTACTTCGCTGTGACAACGATTTTTGTAAGCTGTCATAGTTGTCATTTTTACTGTGGGACAATGAACTGAACCCACTGTCAATGGATGCTATACAACCATTTTTGTTGGACACTACAACTGTCGCCGGTAATGCTATCATAATGGGTGTCTCAAGGGGTGACTACACTATGGTTACAGCGCTATTGAGAAGGCGCCCTATCAGTCAGTCCTTACGTGGCCTTTTTGGTGCAGACCAGTTAATAGCACAAAATTGCGTAGGCAGGCCAGATGACAGTTTGTATAATGTCATTTTTGTCTCATTTTATAAAGTTTTTATGCCCCTGCACCTTGAGAGTTTGTAGTAATGAAGGGTCCCGGCTCTGAACCGGTCTCTAAACTTGCATTTCTGAGAGAATTATTTGGGACAAAATTACACCCTAAAATCGCTTTATTCTGTTTGTAATTGAGTTGAAAAATACGACTATCTAACGACTTGTCATCAAGTCCACTCATGCATGAACGTGTGTTAAGACTTTTTACTTTAGGCAGTGCTATCCTGAGGTGTCAAATATTGCTTTTGTCTTATATTTCAATCTTATCAGTTTTGTTGCTGCCGTTGTCAGCTTCCTTCAAACATTTTTTTCCTTCTTTCTGATTAGTCCAATGTTATATACCTCCTTTTGAATTAATGTGTTAATGTTCATTTATGAATGTTAAGTTTTCCCCTTTTATTTTTTCTTCCTATATTTCATTTAAAAAAACCTTTTAGGTATCCTGTACAAAATATACAACTCATAAATTTAGTCAATAATGTTTGGCTATACATGTATGACGTTTGCCCTTTCATTTTCATCTTTCTATATATTTCATTAAAAACCTTTTAGGTGCACTAATAAACAAAGACACGAAAAATGCATTATGAAACAAAAATGTTGAATGGTCAATAAAGTTATTAGGTTACTTGCAGACGTGACTGGTATCGTTGCTTTGTTTACTAAGAATTGAATGCTTTTAAAATCTAACAGGTTTTTACACCGCCATCTCCAAAGTGGCATTGACATTTTGGATGGTTGGGTGCACCATTTGACACGAAAACCATTGATACAGGCTTAATGTCACTGTACTGTTAATGGCAAACTTCGACTTCAAACGTGGCTGACGGAAACCCGATAACGGCAATTTGGCACGTGTAATATTTCCTTAGAAACGTTGGACTGAGATGTGCCCCAGAATAGAAAGTGCTCTGTTGTTATTGAACGGCTCCGCAAGGCGAGAATAATGATGATTGCGGACGGTAAGGGAAAGGTTGCATTTTCCAATAATCATAGGAAAGAGAAGCAAGAACAAGTGGTTTTTTTTTCATAACAACATCTTCAACTGGCAAGGGTAACGTCGAAGTTTCATGTTGGTGAGTATATCTTGTAAATTGGAGCTTTTTGCAAGTATGGGTTTGTCTGTTGAATAAGCTAAAATGGATCAACACAATACGGTTGATTCGTGTGCGAGCTGCGATGCGAAGGCGCGGTTTGAAGACGACTGGAAACAGGAAATTGGGCGGGGCTGATTTGTTGTTCATTATGGGTACGAACATCATGGCTCACTGAAGTTTATATGGTCGCTTTTGTTAGGCAAAAATAAAATAGTCGGTCTCTGGTCAGACCGAAGCTCCGGAATTGATGCGGCGACGCGTTTTTTTTTTTTTTTTTGGTGGCTTTTTTTTTTTTCAAGCTTGAATTGTACAGACAAGGTGGGTAATATTTTGCTATTTTGTGTCCTCATTATACATTGGTGTCCTACATAATTTGCCTTGGTGCCCTTTATCATTTGCCTTGGTGCAATTTCCCCATTCCTTGGTGCTCCTTGGTACAAAAATTTGAGGAGGTGCGGCAATAGAGGGCGCTGTTGTAGCTTCCGTGTTAATTTGAAGAAGAAAAAAGGTTGACGCGCATGATTAAAATCGACGCGCGCGCTGACCAGAGACCGAGTATTTTTTATTTTTTTTTGCCTTACTCAATGTCATGAAATTCCTGCATCACAAAAACGAAACGACTGTGACACCATGGAGCTAGCCCCATTGTGACACCGAAGGTGTCAAAACGTCATGCATGTATCTGTGGTTATTACCATTCGTAACTTATTGTTTGAATGACAGTAATTGCATAAACGTTCAGTCTGGCGAATTGGACTTGAGTTGCGGAGAATGGAAAACGTATGGCAGCGTATAAAGAAAAACAGTCCTGATGACTTATTTTTTAATAAGAAAAGCGAGTGTATCGTGTGTGATAGCGACATAAAGACATTCAGAAGATGGAATTTTCTACAGACCGTTTCAAACCCGAATTGCCCGACAATTCAGTTTCACTTCACAGTCTATACAAAACACAAAGAACTCACGAAAAGTTCATCCTTCTGCAGAGTTTTCAAACATAAAAGCATGTCTATATGAGAACTGATTTTGCTTCATTTGGATATCGTGCGAGGATTGTTTAACTTGGGTCATCCTATAACGTGAAGAATTAAATTATGAGGTGTTATCCCAATTAAACTGAAGATGTTCAGGAAATGAAAATTAATATTCCATGGCTCACTGTACTAGAAAACACTTTGCACTCAGTATAAGGGCCTACGTCGAGCCTTGGGCAACAAAAAGTTGTCAACAAAAGCGTATTGGTTGTGATTTGGAAAGAGAATTTATCAAATATAATCGAATGAATGATTAATGTCGGGACATGTAACTCAAAAACAGTTGATGGCGCCTAGCGCCTGAATCAGTACTCGAAAAACTAAACTTGTCATTGTCTGTGAATGTTTCTGACAGATCAAGTAATCGGGTCGATATATGATCATCCGGTGATTTATTGGCGACTGCTCAAGATATAAGGCTCCTCATCAAAGGTACGAGCAAGCACTGGTTCTACATCATTTCAGTACTTTTGATTCGCCATGGCCGACGCGATGACATGCGACCCTAACACTGTGAAAGACGTGCTTAACCTAACCGATGAAGCAGATGCATTAAAATGGGAGTACCCGGTTGCCCATATTCCCCTTTTGACTGTCGTCTTGCCTTTCCTACTTCTGCTTGGCCTGTTCTCTAACGGAACATTCTTATTCGTAGTTTTTCGCGTTCGGTGGATGCGTACTATCGTCAATCTGTACTTGGTCAACTTGGCCGTGGCCGACTTACTCTACCTGTCAGTCAGTTCACTAGATAAACTCGGTCGATACATTGCGTCTCGCGTGTTGAACGACCAATTCACCCTGGGTAAAGCTGGCTGTATTCTCGTGTACTTCACCTCTGATACAGCCAGCTTGGCATCCCTCACCGTAGTGACCCTGATTTCTATCGAGAGGTATCAGGCCATCTGCCGACCCGTACGGCATCGTTTGGCCCGTAGCTGGCGGCGCGCAGCTGTACACCTTGCCACGGGATGGTGCGTATCACTGCTATACGCCGGCTGCCTCATTCCGGGAACAAGCGTCTTTGACACGTACTGCGTTATTTGGCCCGACGCTCCTCGCTACTCGACCTATCCTCGCACGGTGGGATTATGTGCGGGGCTGAACGAAGCTGCCGTCAACGCCGTCTACGGGGCACAGACATTGCCCTTCTTTATAACTCTGGTCATCAACGCCGTGCTTTTTGCAAAGATCAACAAGCAGCTTAACCGCACGAAACCAGGGAACGAGGAACCAACATTTTCCCGGGCTGTATCGCGCCGTCAAGCCCATGTCAGGCACCAAGTATCACGAATGCTGCTCCTGAATGGCGTGGTGTCTTTCCTCTGTCTTGCGCCCTGGGAGATCACATCTTTCTCAACGATGCTATCGGGACTCATTAGGCCCGAATCACCGATCCTGAACAGGGAACAGCATCTTATTCTGGCCCAAGTGATGCGTTCATTCGTGTACCTCAACTCTTGCATCAATCCGCTGGTTTACAACGCGGCCAATTCGCGCTACCGGAAAGCTTTCCGTCTGGCTCTTTGCCCTTGCTCTCGAAGGAAAGTCGAACCCGCAAATCAACAAGAGACACGTCGACGTCAAGTTAGCTCACGTACAGCTTTTGAATCCAACCACCAAAGTAATCCACGCTAAGCAAGTTGGACGACGTCGAGATTCAAAATCCACAAGTTCAGTGAGACTATCGACCTCCCAAACTACGGAACTAAATATTACATGCCATCTCACCATGGAGGTGGGAATCGGGATTAAAAGCAGGGGGATTTTCATGCTATCGCCTTTTATTCCTACCTCCATGATCTCACAAAACAATTTGTTGGTCCCAGAATGTCAGCCTAATCTACTCTTTGTACCTATCTGCCTGACTGTCACTTAGACTTACTTATAAATAAGCCTCACCTTTGCCAAAACGTTTGACTCAGATCTGGAGTCAACTCTACAATGTTGATGACCTATTCCTAAATGGAAGTGGTCCATTACCGTGTAGAAAGCTACTAAGGGTGAAGGGCTAGGAGGAGAACAGAAAGAAAATTTAACGAAAGCGAAGAATAGATTTACCTTTTTAGATGGAAAAGAAATTCTCTTAAAAGACTGATGAAGTCACAGCATGAAGGATACCAAGCCTCAGACAATGAGTTCCACAAAGATGCCACGCGTGGAAAAAAAAAATCTGCATAAATACAACTACAAGGATCGCTAGTACTAGTATGAGTGTGATGAGACTCAAACTTGCAAACTAAGCCCTCCGCTCACATACCTATAAAGCCACGTAGAAGCATTGGCAGTTACCGAATTACCTACCTTTTTAACGAGTTAATCCTTGCTCAAAACGAAGATAGGACTGGTAACAAATACCCTACGGTGTTATTCCGCCTGAAACGGCATCGGAATAAAACAATCACTGAAGGTGGTTTAGAAAATGTGCTGCGAAGTTTTATACGTGCCTTCATTTACAATGGAATCTAGTCACGAGACCACAAAGATTGTGCATACATTTTCGATGTGTTTTCAAACAGTATCCACTGAGCTGAAACTCCAACAAGTTTGTTGTGCACCCTTCTTAAGATTTTGAGCACATGTGGCTTCAAACGGAAGAAAAATGTAGAAAAGAAAAGTTCCCATGCATGTATCTCTAACTAACATAGTAATTAATGCGTATGAAGGTTGCGTTTGTTAGTTGTTGTGAGTGTTTCTTCTTTTTTTTCTTCATTTTATAGTTACTTTTTTTCAAAAATGTTAGCTAAAATGTTATCATAATGTGATATCAGGGCCTTTTTCAAAATTCGAAATTCAAACTTTTTTAAAAAATTTGAAAAGCAGTTATGTTTCGACACGACAATAATGCAGCAATGGCTTTTTCTTGTCAACATTGGGGGCATACCGGTTCCCGGTCCCTCCATTCAACCTTCGGACTTCAAATGTAGCGGGACCAGTAGCGGGTATCAATGAGGAATACATTATGCAAATTATTTGCAGGACTAGCCCATGTCTGATTCCCGCCCCTGAATATAAAATCACAACAACTGCTGGTTCTCCAGTCAACATTGGGGGCAACAGCTGCTTGATTAATTCGCTAAGCTAGAGCTACTGTGGGCTTGAACGTCACCAATCGACTATTTTTCACTCGACAATCTGGTTTTTAAATGCATCAAACAATGTATGGAAGTTACATCGTGTGCCGCTCGTTTTGACGATCAAAACCGCACTAGGTAACGTTTTCAGATTGCAAAATGTCCCTTGATGAATTCCCACTAGGGTTGATTCATCAGCAGTGTAATCGAATTCCTGAGTTACTGAGTAAAATTACGTTGGCACACTGCGAGAGATCTATACACCTTCAATCATGTTGTACTTATACTGTGATGTATGGATGTGGCAAGGAAGCCAGCCTGCCTATGTTTGTTTTAGGTGGACGCTATTGGACTTGTTTTCCTGCTGACAAAAGTGAATAATGAATAGTCCGGTTCCTGATGCATACATTGGCCTAAATTGAAAAGCCGTGCACGGCGTAGTGAGCTTTGATGGGGTGGTTGATGGCCAAGAAGGACTTTACAAACAACTGCGATGAGTGGGTTTTAATTTAGTAGTTACAAATAAAAAATTCGATGATTGATGATTGATACAAATAAACAAGTGCGGTGTGTCTCAAATATCGTTCATTACTCAACCAAAGACTCCCTAGTTGTGTGTTTGATAAAAGGTAAAGGTAAAGGTACCCATAGCCATTATTGGCCGTAGGGGCAGTGGGATGTTAGAGGTCCACTGTGTCTTGGGCGCGGCATATGTGTTTGATAGTGCGGATTAAAACCAAAAAAATATGTCTGATGTTGTCCATTAGTTAAAGGGGCATTACGGCCTGAAATCCCCGAAAATGTCATGTTTTGGGTTGTTTACTTATGCTATTGGTTGAAAGAAACTAACCTAATGTCTAACCGTTCCCGATAAAAGACCCGGTCGTTTACATCGGATGCAATGGAGTACGCATACGTGTTTCCTGTCGTTTTCATTCAATGTATTCAATGTTTTGAATTCGGCGAAGCCCTGAATAGGTGTGCGCAAGCGTTGACATGACGCACACGCGCGCGCAGTTGCTATAATTCGCCGGTTCAGTGCGCGACATCGCGTAGCTGCAATCGGCTGATTGAGAACGTGTCTCGGACGCTGAATTGGGCGCCGGCGCGATTCGGCAACCTTTGAATTGAAATCGAGATCCTAGAATAAAGTTTCATGAGGTTAGTAATTAAGCGCCCTTCTTCAAGGTGTTGAGCACTTTTGTTGCTCAAACGAACATAATGCACAAATTACAAATGATGTACTCTACCTTTAATTATTAGTGTGCGTGTGAGAAACAACATTTACGCGTAATATCGTAATATCACACTAGTCATAGGTGGCTGTGGAATTAACGCAGCAAATAATGTCAATAATGAAACTGACAGTTTTAGCAACAATGATCAAAATAGGTACCAAATGATGAATTCTAATTTAAAAATGCAACAAAAAAACAACACCAATTGGTTATTTCCACAGTCACCCTACAACAATTTCCTGTCTGATGACGTCATTATAAAACGTTGCAAAGAAATGTTCTTGTTCAAACAATTTTTAGGGCAAGTCGGTAACATTTCAACAACTGGTTTTAAAATTAAAAATAAACTACTTTATCGGACGTGCTACAAAAGGGCGCCCTCTTCGTTGATGACATTATGACATATTTTCAGATTACTATTACTCACTGACCATTTCCTGTATAATTATAGCTGTAGTAAAATACTTCCATTTTCAAGTTATATTCTTTATCATTGCACCTCTGGTAGCTCCAGAAGTATGGTCTAGAGGTTTTGTGCCCGGGAATCAAAAATGTTGCCCAAGCTAATGTCTACCAGCTCAAAACAAAACTGAACCCAAGAATCAATTCAGTTCAAGAGATGAGAGTTAGAAGTATGTTGTCAAGTTTTGACCTTAAAGTATCCACGAAATGAATTTTTCTGAGGAACACATTTTGTACAACTTTCTACTTCTCTCAAAATGTATAAAAAATATTTGACATCCCCTTATATACGGTTAATTGTATTCAAAAGTGCACATCTTTAAACATTTTAAAATTTTCCAATGCAGGCCGCTAATGCTGTGATGTCATTTCAGGAAGACACTGTTCAGTTACGGGGTTTTCTGTTCAAATGTGAACCCAAAAATCTGCTCATTGAAAATATTAGAGAGAAAAGTTTGCCCATGGCTTAACAACGAATCACCAAAGATAAGAACATTTACAACAGCAAAATATAAAAAAAGGCTGGTAACTTCTTGCTGAAATGGAGGTTTCTTCCTGAAATGACATTACACGTTTGTTCATGAATATGAAAATTCATATTAGCATAAAAAACAAAAAGGGACCAAAATACCCTTGAAAATGGCCAAACGAAAGCTCAAAATATGGTTAAATGGGACACAAAGGTGCATTTTCAAGGACTGCATTAAAAAAAAACATTGCATGTGCCCTTTAAATCGCTTATAATTTGATATGTAATGACGTGATCATGACGTCACAATTTTGTCACATCTTTGGACAATAGTGCCTGTTTCTGCAAACTTTCAACTTCATACCAGGAACTGTTACAGAAAAAGGGGGCGCTCTTCAAAACCGGCCATTATGAAACTACGCATTATTTGTAAGGGTTTTGGGGCTTGGGTTTCATAATGCCTCGTTCATATCAGAATTCTACATACCAATTTGGGAAATAGTTACTGAAAACAAATTATCCGAAATGTTAGAGCCAGTTTTGTTTTCATCTCGAGGGGGCACATTTATGTCCGCAAAAGGGGCACTTGAATAAAACTGGGGGGGGGGGAAAGTCCCCCCCCCCACTTCCCGATTCCACTGTCCCTGGGAGGCTCGTAGGAAGAATCTGTTTTTCATCATTAACGTTATGTTTTGCGTACTGATAGCGATACGTTTTGGACTGTTTTCAAAGACATAATATTGTAATATTTACTCTTGAAAGTCTGAAAGAAACAAATTTTCCATAAAAGCAAAACAAAACAAAACACAACAAATAAATTATGCTTGCACGTGGCAACTGTGACTTTAGAGGACGGTGAAATCACAGCACAGGACCTGCATACAGTGACGCGTTTTCATTAACCGTGGCATTTTGTGCTCCCTCTATTCCGTTTACAAAAAAAGTGACATACAGACAGACTAACATCAGATACTGTAGGATCTTTTAATATAGGATTTGTGAATGTTAGCGCGAGCTTTAGTAAGGCCAACGTGGAAACAGGAGGACTGATAAGGCCATCAAAATTGTCTTCAAAACGACGGCAGCTAGAACTGTGTCACTGTTTGGATATAGAGGCTATTAAAAAGAATGGAAAAAATACTGAATTTATAACATTACTTTAAACTTTCGATGCAGAAAACAAGTCAGAATTTCTGCAGATGACAAACGTCATCGGCTGTCTTGAAACCATGACAACGGGAAATGGAATAAGGCCCGAAATGTATTGCGTTTACTTAGCTCCCGGGGTTTCTTTCACGTTAATAGCATTTGAAGAGAGGTTTGTTTAAAGTGGGAAAACTTACATTGTTAAATGCCTCAAATAATATACTGACGTGCGCATTATTTTGACGTCCAATATTATGCCATTCTTCATAATCTATATAAGCTCTGACATGACGTCATCGTTTGAAAGTATATAAAAGCATCTGCTGCATGAAAGAGAAGTCCCATTTAGCCGTTGAAGTACAAACCTGGATTTATCTAACTTTTCACTCAGTGGTTCAGGCAGCGAGGCCCATGGAGCTTTTGCACTGAACAAATCAAAATATGGTTCAATTTAAGTTTGATCGTGATGATAGTGTTGGGATCGGTGGGCAACGGTCTGTGCTGCTATGCCGTGGCCAGGTACAAATTTCTGCGGACGGTGCCGAATTTCTACATCTCCTCCCTGACTGTGTCGGACATGATCATGTGCTTGTTTGTAATGCCGCTGTTTGTTTACAACGGATTCCACGCAGACGGCTGGGTCTTGGGAAACCTCATCTGTCGCCTGTGGATTTTTCTTCTCTTCGTGGTGGCCGTATCATCGGTACTGATACTGTGTATGATTTCCGTGGACCGCTATTTGTCGATTGCCACGCCCGTTAGGTACTTGAAGTACCGTAAACCTCGGATCGCGCTGGCCGTTATTATCGGGACGTGGCTCCTAGTGGTGTGGGTGGGCCGTGTTGCTCACCTTTACCCGACGGGTTTATCACGAACCTGGGTGTTACACTGAAGCACCGACTAAGGCATATGGAGTTGTCGTTTCATCATGTATTTTCTGGGTGCCCACGATTATTCTTGTGATCGTGAACGTGGGTACAGCTAGGGTCATTTTGAAGATAAACCGTCAGCGGCGGATTGGTCCCCAGAGGGAACCCATTGCGCAAGCGCGGCAAGGGGGCACCAAATCAGCGTGATGCCCAAGTAGACATGTTGGAGATGCAACAAATAAGATCTGACATGCCCAGTTGCAGCACCCGCAGGTCTACGACCATGAGGTACCCGACTGGCTTGAAAGCTGGAGACGCCACGCTGGCAAACGCTACCGGTCCATCCTCTTTCAAAGAACCCCAAAGAGTCCCTACAACCAGTGTTGCCCTCCCTCCACCGGTCACAGTGCCCGTCAATCGTCGACGGCAACTGGGCACAGCCCCACGGCCAAATCCACAGCCGAGGATAGAAGATATCTTGGCGGCTCGTAAGAAGAAATCCTTCATAGTGATAGCCGTAGCGGTTGGCTCATACACGGTCTGCTGGTTGCCTTTCTCCTGTACCATCCAGTACGCCACATCCTGACATCTACCACACCCCGGTTGCTCCAGTGGCCGCTTGTGGCTACAATCCCGACCAAAATGGTTGGGACACTTGGAAATACCCTTAGCCTCCAACGGTCACCAACTCCCCCGCTCCCCCGGTCAATGTTGTTCTCTTCAGCGGATGGAGCACACACCGCGCAATGAGAGACAACATTGAACGGGGGCTGGGGGGTTGGGGGCTCAGCGAGATTTGGCCAGGATTGTAGCCTATGGTTTGTCTTGCTCAACTCCATCATCAACCCCATTATTTATGCCTATGAAGAGAGACTATAAGCGAGCCATGATGTTGATGTTCCGTTGCAGGCGTGCCTAAATCAGCAATGCGCAGAAAACGACATTTTGGTATAGAACTGGGGTTCGTTCCACTGTGTTTCATGGCACACTGCGGTATTTTCGTAGGCCCCAAATTTTTGTGTATAGGCCCCCGAATTTTTCATAGGCCCTAGGCACAGTGCCTACCGTGTGCCTATGGGATAAGCCAGGCCCTGACCGCATGTCGATACGACATAATTATATACAGTACATGTATATATATATATGAAATATATATAAATATAATCTTAAAATCATTCTTAAAGTAACTTTCTCCGACCTTTTTCCGTTCTTAAGTAAGACCCCCTTTACACAGGGCTTCGACCTTTGGGCCTCCCTTGTGCAGTGGCGGGGGGGTCGTGGCCCCCCCCCCCCCCCCACACTGAGATTTTGAGTTTCCAAAAAAATTATCATTGATCTACATGACGCCCCCCGATGAAATGTTCCAATATACCGTCAATCTGGGCAAATTTTACCGTCAATCTGGGCGATGCTTCTGCCTCCCTTTTGCCTCAAGGGTCGCCTAGGAGGCAGAAGCATGGTTGAATAGTCGACCAGTGATCGCCGTTACTTGCCGTTGGTCGCCGATGATGGCACAGAGGAGGCACAGAGGAGGCTCAATGGTTGCCCAAGCATTGCTCGGGGTCGCTTATGTTGCCTATACTAGTGTTGGTTGCCGTAGGTTGCAGAGGGGAAGCACAGGGGAGGCAGGCAAGTGGCTCAGTGGACGCACAGGTGGCTCGTAGCTCGACATGAATATGCCCAAAAATTGCAGTTTTGGTGGTTCAAGGGAGGCACAAGGATCGCTGGAGCTGCAGTTACATAGAAACAGGATTTTCTGGGCTTGGGCGACCATTGAGCATCCTGGCCATTTTTTGGTCGCTCACGATCACTGTGGTACAAAGGTCGCAGCCCTGTTTAAAGGGGGGCTACCACTTTGGGAACATGGGTCACGTCAATCTCAACACTTTCATCCAAAAACGGCACTTGTATGCGAGATGTTAATTAAACTTGGAATTTTGGACATTTGACCTTGGTCCCCCGACCCCCATCCGACCTAGGGCAACTTAAGAATGACCATTTCTGAACTACCCCCTGACGGACAATGGCCTGGTAGCATCAAACCTTTTGTGCTCAAATTGTTAATTAAACTCCACCAAGCTCCCGGTCTATATGTAAGTCAACTACATCTTGCTAAATGGGGTTTTATTATTTTACTTAGTGTAAGCCAAAAAAAAAAAAATATTCGGTCTCTGGTCAGACCAAAGTTCCGGAATTGACGCGGCCACGCGGCTTTTTTTTCTTTTTCTTCAAGCTTGGATTGTACAGACAAGGTAGGTACTATTTTGCTTTTTTGGTGTCCTCATGTACATTGGTGTCCTCCATAATTTGCCTTGGTGCTTTCGATCATTTGCCTTGGTGCAATTTCCCATTCCTTGGTGCTCTTTGGTAAAAAAAATTGAGGAGGTGCGGAAATAGAGGGCGCTGTTGGAGCTACCACGGAACATTTTGGGAAAAAAAAAGATTGACGCGCATGATTAAAATCGACGCGCGCGCTGACCAGAGACCGACTTTTTTTTTTTTTTGGCCTTATCAATGATAAACGACTTTTTTTTTTTTTGGCCTTATCAATGACAAGCTGATTTACCCGATCATAGATCGGGTAGGGCGTATTGTGTTGGGGATGAAAATGTGGGGAGTTAAATGTAAATGGGGGATATAGTTGAGGAGACATGCAGTTGTATAAAAGCAATTTCTGTGGTGTGATCTGAGGCAATTTCTGACCACTAAAACCAATTTCAGGAAAAGATCATCTTTAAAAGTTTTGAGTTTGGAGTAATTGAATCAGGTACGTGTATTCTGAGCAATAGAATCATTATAGTAGGCTACATTTTTTATTCGGGGAAGAAAAAGTGTGGGGGGTGGACCAAACAATGTCCGCTGCTTTAAAATGGAGGGGGGGGGGGGGGGGTTCTCCCCTGTCCCCCGTCGACTTACGCACATGATAATTGTGCACCATGGCAACTGTCTGTAAATGTTCCCGTTTGTGTGTTAAAATGGCATTTTGTGAGGCAGTTGCATTTGTGGGAAAACGTAATGAAAATGTTACCGTAGTACACAGGCGAAGGCTGATTGTACAGTTTTGACAATAAATCATAATGCAATAAAACGTAAAGGTGTCATTTGAAATGGAAATGTTGAGTGTTACCATACAATTACAAACGGTCTGAATCATGGAGGAAGGTCATAATTAAGTTTCAGTATTGGACTCTTCAACAAACGTAAACTTGAACTTCTTACAATTTGCTAGACCGTTTGCAAGGAAAAAGTCGATTCAACTTTTATTCAAGTTGGTTCAATCATCTACCGGTATATAACAGCAAAATGTGGTATTGAATGTAAATGAGGGATGTAGTTGAGGAGACATGCAGTTATAAAAGCAATTTCTGTGGTGGGATCTGAGGCAATTTCTGACCACTAAAACCAATTTGAGCAAAAGATCATCTTTTAAAGTTTCGAGTTTGGAGTAATTTAATCAGCTACATGTATTCTGAGCAATTAAATCATTATTGTAGGCAACAATTTTTATTCGGGGAAGAAAAAGTGGGCCACTTTTTCTTCCCCGAATAATGCAATAAAACGTGGTGTCGTTTGAAATGAAAATGTTGAGTGTTACCATACAATTACAAACGGTCTGAATCATGGAGGAATTATAAGGTCATAATTAAGTTTCAGTATTGGACTCTTCAACAAACGGAAACTTGAACTTCTTACAATTTGCGAGACTGTCCGCGAGGAAAAAGTCGATACAACTGTTATTGAACTTGGTTCAACCATCTATATAACAGCAAGTTTTACTCGGCCTCCGAGAAACGTTTGCTCCTGAAAGGATCCGAGACCGCGTTCTCCCGCGACGCCAAAATGGCTCCAAGTCCGTGGGAAAATGTGGAGGGTGTCTTCCGCCGGGTTGGACACTTTTTCGTCGATTGTTTTTCGTGACTGCGTTTAAGATCGCGACATTTGAAGCAATGCATCGATCCTTCGATGATCCCAAACAGGCCCCCCAAATTATAACGCGACACTGAATATTATACGTGGCGGGCAGCGAACTCACAACGCTTAGCCTAGCCTTGGTGGTGGAAGCATGGAGCTGTAAACACATTATGGAAGCAACAGCACTGTATCACGCGACGTCACATGCTTGTGCAATGTGCAATACCGAGAACCGTAGACCCAACCTCGTTTCCAGGGTGTGGAGCAGGCTGCAGTACGCGTTGCCATCGACGGTTTTACGCATAGCCGGGAAGTACCACGCAGTGTAGACTTTCGATTGGTCAGACCGCGCAAGGCATACTAATGTGTAGTCCTTCTGAGTATTCGTTGCACTCGGCGCAGGGGCGGCAAGCAAAGCACAGGAAAGATTGGAACACTTGGTGGCCACGCACCATGGAGAAAAAATATTTTGCCAAGGTCACCCCATACTAACGTTTGGTGAACGCTTTTGCAGTACGGCCGAGTAGAACACGTAAACGAAACCCCTACGTTGACCTCGCTGACCTCGCACAGTCTAGACACGCAGAAAAGCCAGCACAGGGGGCGGCCAGGCAGTCAACGTGAGAGCGCACACGACGGCAAATTCCTGTGCAAAATGCAGTCACGAAAAATCGACGAAACGGATCGCCGGTCCGTACGGGAAAATAAGGACGACCCGAAGCGTCCGACCCGGCGGAAGACACCCTCCGCATTTTTCCACGGACGTGGAGTGATTTTGGCGCCGCGTGAGCCCGCGGTCTCGGATCCTTTCATGAGCAAACATCGTCTCGCAGGCCGAGTAAACTTCTCTCTTATATATATACAGTAGATAAACTCATTGGTATATAATAAACAAAACTAGAGACAATTCGCATAGCGCACTTTGCATCATTGAATTTAGCTATCTACAGCGGCGTAGCCGGGGTTTTGGGGGTGCATGTACAAGTTCAATCTTTTTAATTTTTTTCATTTTAATAATCAAACAAGAGAAGGAATGAAGTCGACTGTTTTTAAATCGATGCAGTATATTTCACTCATCCTTTTCCTCCCAACAGATTCATTATATATTACCAAAATAAAAAGGGGGGGGGGAAGAATGCCCCATACCCTCTGATTAAGAGTCTCAAACTCTAACCGCCACGAGGCCACACTCCTCAACTCCTCAACCAATGGATTTTTTTAATAAAATGTCTTTCATCTATGACTGAATATGTTGCACAACACTTTCTTTTGATCAGCGGGTCCACTATATTTGACACAAATCATCAGAGTCACAGGAATAAGCTTTGTAGGGATTCTTAAATAAACATACCATCCATCTGACAATGTCTGACAAGAACGGAACGAACGCTAACAAAGTAGGCTGCAAGAGTCACTGAAAGACATTATTTCTATGAAATATCGACTACAGGATGATCCTGAATTGTGCGCATATCAGCTACATATATGCATTCAGATATGCAAATACAAAACGTAAATGTACAAACGCTGTAAAATATTTGGAGCTATCCATAGGTTTGTATACAAGCATGGATGTGCCTGGAAGGCTACATCGTGCAGCTCTCTCGTAGTTTTATATACAGGTAGCTACATGTATACGCTTGCATCCCACTCTGGTTAGTCTATGATCAGCACCCTGAGTGTATACACGTACATGAAGAATCGGCAGTGTCTTAGATGTTGGCATATTATCTTGCCCTCCACAGTAGTGGCCCCCTAAAACACCCTCAGCAAAGTTATGTTCCTATTATTGTCAATAAAACCTTGATCAACATCTCTTCTTCCAAACTCTTAAGTCTGCATTTCAGTTGTGCAGGGTGAGGGTTCAATGTCTGTGGTTTCGTAGCTTTCCGTCAACTTCAAATCCAGGATGCAACTGGCTGTCATTTCTCGTTCAAACTGGTGTCCATGGAACTGTCCAGCGTGGTTTCCATTGGCACTTCCTTTCCCTTGTCATCCTCTGTGGTTCGACAAATAGCAAGAAAATTATACTTGGTTATACAGTGGAATGCCGCTATAATGGACATCGTTGGATCCACAGAAAGTGTTCGTAATAACGATCGTTCAGTATAGCGATTTTGAACCGCCGGTACCCTCTTTTGACCAATAGTGAAGTGGCATGCACCACATCCCACGGCCGCACGAGGAGTCGTCACCAAACTTTAGCAATGGGTGGTTTTCCCTTCTATTCCTTGGGAAAGCTATAGCCATCTATCGCTCTTCAACATTCAAACATGATGCAACTATGGGTCGTTTGATGTTTGGGAATTAAAAGTGGCCCAAATAGTGTTTAATACGTGTACAACCGGTATATTTTTTTGTTAATCTGTTGACTTTTTTCAACAACAATGTTTGGTACGTTTTGTACATAAAAACCGGAGGCCAAGGCTGATGTTCGGTATAGCCAAATGTTCGGTATAGCGGTGTTCGGTATAGTGGCGTTCCACTGTAATTCCACTGGGACATGTGGTTGTAATGACTGACATTCATAGTATATTGTGCAACAAAGTGATTAAATCAAAAAGGCAACTGTCAATTTCACAGTCAATGCATCCTGCATGTCTTGGTCCAAGGTTAGATTTTTCATTTTGTTCCCTTCATGCAACCGATTCCTGGCAAGCATGGTCAAGCCAGTGCAGTGGTAGAGGGCACTATAAACAAGATGAAGCAAATCTAGTCTTGGGAACTTTGACACTCAGACCCGAGAAACTCAAGCATTCCCCAAGTGTGCTTTATTTATGCGAATATTCAGGCTAGATGTATACTCAGAATTTCTTGGGTCCAGGTGTCACTAACACAAAAACAGGAATAAATTCATCTTGCTGATAGCACCCTGGTATTTTGGCTTACCACCCCCCCCCCTTTTTTTCCCCACATGTGAACCATGCCTCAATCAAGTAATTATTCCATAAGTCAACAATAGCAGAATGAACTGCACAACCATTTTGGACGAGTCTTAGTTGCCATTTCAGAACATACTTCGTGTTAAAATAGCCTTCTAGCAAAGTTGCGGCAAATTCTCTTTTAATGTATAAAGGTAATGATGAAAAATTTTGCACAAATTTCAGCCATCAAGGTGAACTGTCGATTGCTAACAATGTTATTAAACTGATCAGTTTCCTACTACATTAATGCTGTTTCTTATATTGCTACACTTCAAAGTCATCAAAGAGACACATTCAGACTCAAATTACAACTCAAAGTGTGTTCTTTCATGATGCAGTTCACCTTGTTGCCAACAAAATCATGGGGGTTTCTGAAGTCTAGCTTGAATAACAGTTGTAACATTATACTTGTCGCAACTAAGTGTTAGTCATCATGATGGAAACAACTGCATTATTCACATCATCCAAACGCCGAAAGAAGTTTCAGATCTCACCTTCCAGTATTCGCTGTAGTTCCTGGATGGAGCTGATGAGGACATGAAACTGCTTCCTGCGATCTTCCAGCTATAGGCATTGTAAATACAGATTTAAAATATGTTAGGATGGGAACTGCTCAGACTATAACCCTGTCAAGACCACAGTTTTCTCAGCAATGAATTTTCCAAATGAAACAATTTTTGGGCCAGTATCACATTTTTTGTTAATGTTTCCATGCGTCGCTAAGAAACAATGGCTGAAGATGCTGTCCATGTGCAGCCATTTTGGGATTTTCCCTTTTGTTTCTGGCCACAATGGTGGCAAATCAGGATTAAATAGGCCACAAAAAAGTAGTTCTGCTTCTGATTACATGGCATTTGAAAATAGGGTAGGTAGGTTGGGAATTATTGTCATTTTTTTTGGCCAATTATATTTTGTGTACGATCATATGAAGGCGTCTGCGTTTAGTCAAGGGTAAAAGGTAAAATAATTAGGGTATTTTTTTCTCCTTTTTCCCATAAAAAAAATTAGGGTAGGGGCTTTCAGAAAAGAATGGGTAGGGAAACCGGAAGCAGAACTTCTTTTATTTTGGCCTTAATGTATTACATCATTCATGCTCAGGCAAACATTCTTAGCAAAGATGAAAAAAGGCATTATGTTATAAAACATCAATGTCATCCGTTATATTAAGAAAAATGTATCTTTTGCATCAATGACTGCAAGAAACAATAAACCAACAGTATTAAACCAAAACTATTACAATAAAGTGGACTATACATAGACAGGGAATCTACCTTTTGTTCCAGGGTCTGTTTGCTGTGTTTGAGATTTGACAGCTCTCGATCAAGGTCCTCTAGTTTTCTGAAATAAAAGGGAAAAGCGAGTGTTGATTATTATTCATTTAAAGGCACATAGGAGCATTTGCATTTATCCCAGAAGTAACCTAGCAAATCGACAAAATGTTGTTAAAGATGACTGAGACACATATCCTTGTCATTTGATTGGTGGAACTCACATCACGTGACATTCATTATTGCTCCTATTCACGCCAGGGCTCAAAAAGTCACATTCGCCCATGGTGAATGGGATTTACTATTCAACAGTTAGGTCACCTTTGTTCCATCATGATGCGGTATATGTGAGCAAATGCATGCTGGTGTGCGAGTTGAGCGTTGCGCGTATTGTTCCCAAGAGCCAGTAGCTACAGAGTTGGGTTCAAACATTTTGTGAAGGGGTGCTTTGGCAGAGAGATATACATTTCCCACCAATTTGGCATTGAAACAGACGTTCATTTTAACTGTAAATCAAATGACAATGATCTTTATGTCAGCTATATGATACAATTATTGAGTGGTTTTAAATTGTGAAATGGGAGGAATATTGTCGCTCAGTAAAATCTGGACTTTTCCATTTCACTGGGCTAGATTTTACCTTGCGATAATATTCCTCCCATTCCACTCTGAGCCACTCAATATTTGTAGACTAAATACCCTGTGAAATTACTCTATCAGGCTTGCTGTCATTAAAAAGCCATTAAAACAGTTGCGTGATTTCCAACGAGCAGTCAATTGACTGATCGTTGGAAATGAAGCGTAATAGAAGTCGTGTTTTGTAATGAAAAGGTCGTGCATGGTTTTCACTGTTTTCTCGAAAGGTGTACTATCCACCGCGCTGAATTTCAACAGGTTAGGTTTTGAACATTCTTCTTCGGATTTTGAGTGGTGTTACTATTGGAAATAAACAAAATGTGTGAAATGCAAATGATTCTATATGCCTTTAAGTGTGCATTTATAGGATAACAGAACAAACGGGAAATCTGGAGACAATCAATACAGCCTTGGTCCAAGTCCAAGACATGGATTTTGGATAATGATCCCTTAACGCAGCTGGGGGCCATTCACTCACCAGAAGAGAAGGGAGAAATCACCGGCAGTGGAAAAATCAAGACGGGGTACCGTTATAAATATCTCTTGTGATACGTATATCGCTCATGATACGTAAAGCCCGTGATACACTTTGTAATGTACACGTACATGTATATAGCCGCATTTAGGCCCCTTTCCGCCTGTTTCAAGTGTTAAATAGGCCTATATTAAATTAACAGTAATATGATTGGCCCCTCATCTTTGTTTTTCATTTTCTTTTCAGATATATCTGCTCGGATTTAGTGTCAAGATTTCCAAGACTGGATTTATTAATGTTGTTTAAAGCGCCCTCTATTTCCATGGCAGCTTAACCCACGGCATCTGAACTACACTAGCCAGGGACCCGATGCACATTGAGCTGTCTTCAGGTCGACAACCTGAGGTTGACAACCTTGCGACAACCCAGAACAGTCAACGCTTCATTTCAGGATTAAGCTTCGCCTGAGCTACGACCGTCAGGAACATATCAGTGAGCAATTTTTTGTGACCTGAGTGTAACTGCAATGATATTAAGGCGATCAGCAACAGTTGATGCTAAAAAAAAATCAACTATTACATGAGTAGGAAAATGTCAACGTCTGACAGATCGTGTTCCCGACAGGCGAGAATCAATCACAGTTGACCAGTGTGAAGTTACGACGTTGTGCGCGCATCCGGACCACCTAAGTTTATTGTGAATCATCACAGCATCGTGGGTAACATGAGCATGGTTGCGATTAGTCTGTGTCGAGATGCTGCTTGTTCCATGAGAATCACACGATTTGTCAGTTTCTTGAGCATCATCATTTCTCTGCTTGATCCCGATGGGTCCGTCACAGCGCAAGCAAATCGCAGGTTGACCCGAGGGCCACTTTAAGGAACCAAATCTAAATCCAACCTTGGACCAAGACTAATCTTGATAATTGGAGTCCTAAGAGTCAACCAGACAAGACACTTACTTCATGGATTCCTTGCGATCTGGTTGGTTCTTAATGACCTTGGCTAAGGCGTCATATTCCTGCCTGTTCTTGCGCACTCTCTTGGCGTCCTGTACTTTGAGTTTGCAAGCAGAGATCTTGGCATGAGCCTCCTTTATGCTCTGCTCTGTTGGACAAATGAATAAAGAATAGTAAAAACTTGATTTTTTCAACTTTTCAGTTTGTAGATGCAGATGGCATAATGGTAGTCTATGTATATATGAACAGATTTGCTGATTAATGAGGCAAGACAACCGCACCTTGACCTCTAGATTTTGACCAATCAGCGGGCGCTTTTTATGTCAGATCTTCGGTCATTCACCTTCGTCTAGACAAGGATACAAATAACCCCGCTAGACACAGCAACAAAGGCTTTGGTTACACGCTATTGTGTTACGCGACACGTACACGCACGGTTGCTGTTGTATTACAAAACACTGCATTCGAATTGACCAATCAAACCATTAGTCCTGATTTGGGAATGAAATGATGTCACGATTTAGTCAAGTCAACTCCGATTGGCTGGCGCGCGGCTTGCATATATGTCTGCATGTTTGGACATATCAGATGTTATACAGGAGACTTAACTCCGTGGATAACGGGTGATACTCAGACTAGCATAATGGCCCATAATTTGCATATTCATCAATTAAAAATACATACTTGAAAAAGGAACATGGAGAAAATGAAGTAGAATCACCTAAAGAATCATCTAATAATCAAAAGCATGACAAAAAGAGAGATGCTGAAGATGAAAAAAAAACAAATTCAAAAATGAAATTGAGGATTATATTGCTTTCTCAACACTGATTAGCCCATAAAATATGGAAAGTGCAACTTTGGTCACCTTTCATCACAGTGATTGACAAACTATGTAGCCTGTACATATTTTCTGTGGTACACCCAAGGAGGTTGAGGGACTTGAAGCCACGCCCATCTCCCCCCCCCCAACCCCCCCAACCCACCTCCAAAAAAAATTAAAAGGGGGGAAAAGGAGAGAAAAGAAGAGTCCCTTGGCCGATATTATAACTTAAAATTGTGCATTCATTGCACAGTAGAAAAATATGACGGCAAAATTACAGCATTACTGTCTTAGGAGGTCCAGCCTCCCCTCCCCCGTCTCTTATTGATGGGTGTGTCACTGTGTGGCCTGTAACACACACACACTGGCCTTACCAATTTCACTGTAAAGTTCTTCATAGTTGGTCATTTCTTTGGTGTTCATGTCATGAATCAGTTGGGTCTTCTCCATGGCAAACTCAACCTGTGCCAGGATGGACTGCATCTTCTGATATGTGGCCAAGCTAAGAGAAAGTGCAGGAAACTCATGTTACAACTCTTTGACTCTCACTTTCAAGGGGTATTGATACAATGAAAAGTAACAGAAAAGTGGTTTATCTGCGCATTTATTTATCTGGCATAATCCAAATACATGTACTGCAAATAAATTTGATTTTAGAGAGTTATTGCTTAGAATCTGCACAAAGTCATTCGTGCGAGTTTCATTTTGGTTTGACCTTAACCCTTACCCACCTCACTCCTCCAAAATCCTCCTGGCGGTTTTGGAGGATTCTAGAGGATTGAGGATGAATGGTGATTGAATCAAATGAGGATTCTGGAGGATTGAGGATGAATGGTGATTGAAGCACATGAGGATTTTGGAGGATTGAGGATGAATGGTGATTGAAGCACAAGAGGATTTTGGAGGATTTTGGAGGATTGAGGATGAATGCATTTTGAGGCAGGACTGTCTGATGATTTTGAAGGATTTGGCGTTGGTTATCCTTCATTTAAACCCGAGTGCAAAGTTTTGGGATGAGGAGGATTTTGGAGGATTGAGGATGAATGCATTTTGAGGCAGGACTGTCTGACAATTTTGAAAAATTTAGGCGGAGTTGCAAAATTTTTGAAAATTTTGGAGGATTTTGGAGGATTGAGGATGGTTGTAAGCAACAAGGGCCTAGGGGGTTAGGGTTAATGTCGACATGTTCTACATGCTTATGGCTATGGTACCTTTCTTCATCGGATGTGTCACTATTGCACCACTTGATGAACATCCTGAGGAGTGTGTTGATACGGCGATCATCTCCACCGCTTTCTCCTTCAATAAGGAGCCGTCTACGAATCACTTCATCTACGAAGGACAAAAACAATTAAATATATACTATGATTCCTTTCAAATAGGAGGTTACAGTCTATGCAGTATGCTTTGAAGTGTTTGGCATTGTAGGTGGGTTGGGACACCAGAAACTTCTTTGTCATCAGAGTGCTCGCATAGAATTCGCTAGCGATTCAAAATACTCCCATATATTGTGTACAAAATTGAAAACGTATTCGCCAAGTCGGTAATTGAACATCAATAGTCAGCATCATTTGGTCTGGGAACCAGACTACACGCACTGCAGCAATATTTTGCGTGCTCCACGCATGCCAGTAACTGGTACCGCGTGTACACTAAACAATTACTGACTTGGCCCCTCAGTTCATTTCCTGACCAACAATAAATAGGAATAAAGGAAAGGAGAGGGTGAAAGTAGAGAAGGGAAAGTGGAGGAAATAATAAAGGATGCAAATTTTTGGCACTTGAAAAAAGTGGTGGCCTAGTACGAAAATCTTTTCCTGTCTCCAGCGTTACATCATGTGCGTTCCTGATGAGCATGTAAGCTGGATGCTACTCAAGCTAGTACCAACGAAGTGGCAACGGCTGGATACATTCTTTCCAAAGTTTTAAAACAAAGATTCAACATGTGCAAAATGAGGTTAAACAAGATTTTGTTATTAATGGAATCTTCAAAGTTAGGCACCCAAATAGCACTGTTAGCAGGTGGAGCCGAATGAAGACCATGCCGAGTTTTGGAAAGTGCCGGTAACAGTCGTCAAATTCAAAATTGTTCATGATGCAGCAAAAAGTTCAACCCGAGTACGATCCGAGTTCAAAATCGTCGTTGAATTTCAAGTTTTCTCAATAAAAGCAATGAAAATTAATTATCAGCTCGTTTTTTGAAGTAGTTAATAAAACCTTTATTAGGCCCTACATGTGTATACTCGGAAATACTCGGGCGCTATCCGATTGTTGACGAAATTAATTCCGCAAACTTCTGACATTTTTGTAAAAAGGAGGAATTCCTCCCGTTTAAGTCACGTGAGGTTACTTGGGAGCAACTATTGAATGCAGGGCCATGCCATGGAGCAGGGGTGTTTTTTTTGTAGTTGGAGGCGATGTGAAGAGTACGGCTGTTAGTGTTAAAGAGAGAACGAGGAGACGATGTGTGTTTGAGCTGCAGACACGCGGAAAAATGGCTAAGTGCAAAGTGCAGGCAGTCTCATAATAAAGTCATACACTGTCATAGCTCCGGCTCGCGCTCCACGGTAGCATCCATCCTAAAGGGCAGGCTTGTTTTTGAGAACGAGGCATCCATATCCAATGTGGTTTTAAAACATCCATTATAGAGGGCGGGCTTGTGATCGGGCACTGGATCTGTGGCCGAGGATGTGGAAATGCCAATGCGCAGGCGAGGGCAGGCTTGTGATCGGGCACTTGATCTTTGGAGGCGCGGAGCCTTGGAGCTGCGGAGCCGTGGAGCCGCGGAGTCACAGATCCTTGGTTTGTGTTACGGGAATACCTTCGATATTGGTAGAGGGTGCAATTCTCGGAGGAGCCGCGGAGCCACGGAGTCGGGGATCCTTGGTTTGTGTTATGGGAATGCCTTCGATATCGATAGAGGGCGCAATTCTCGGAGGAGCCGAGGAGCCACGGAGCCGCAGAGGCGTGGATCTTCGGAGTCACGGAGTCACGGAGTCGCGGATCCTTGGTTTGTGTTAATGTGAATGCCTTCAATATCAGTAGAGGGCGCAAGTCTCAGAGGTAGGTCGACTACGGCTCCACGCAGCGGAGGTACAAATGTAGGTCAACTGCGCCTCCGCAACTCCACGAGGCGCGGATATAGAGTGTAGTCAGGCAGTGGCCCTGTATTCTATAGTTGTGCTGTTATTTGTAATACAATGTATAAGTGACAGCTACCTAACCTAAGAATGATCCATGATTCATCAGGAATAGTCAGAATCTTTTGGTCTGGGAACCAGACTACACACAATAACTTAAATATGAATCTGAACGTGCTGAAATTTGAAAAGTGAAGGTCATAAACCAGTCTTTTCCGGACCACTGGCCACTCTTAGTAACAATTGCAATATTAATTGCTGCAAACACTTCCCGAAAGGTAATAAATTAGTGTTCATTAATCGCTGAAACTTGCAATCCAACTAATGCGGCGTAAAGATACATGCTTACCATCTGTGACTGTGGCCATCTTTCGCATGTATTTTGGCGAGAATATCTTTATGTCTATGAGAATATCCGTCGTGGATTTTCATGATAGCGCCCTTCTGCCGATGAAACAGGCTTGCACATTATAGGGTGCAGTGAACTAATTCAAGCGAGAATTTCTACGCCAGCTGATTAGCATAAAAAGTGCCCCACAATTTCTTTTGAAAACGGAGACCGTTTGGCTTTAAAAACGGTGGAATTGTTTAAATATACCCAAGGATCAACTCCCTGGTTTGGGGGCTTCCATCTGAGGGCAGGCTTGATAAAATCACGGATGAAAAAATGGGTCCTATTTGCCTGTGAAAGTGGAAGGGTGCCACTCTTAAAATGGCTACATGCAGGCTCGGGAACTATCACTTTTCGGGAGGTGATTTTATTTGGGTGTGAATATTTAAAAATGTAATTGGCTAATGTACGTAAAATTGAAAAGAAATGAAAAGATGAAAGACAAGACAATAATTTAATTTTTGTTTCAGAAACCCCAGTGATGTTGGCTTGCATGTTACTTGGCCCTGAACTTTGTTGATTTTACACTGTTTTCAATGGGGCTTGAATTAGTACAGTGGACCCTTACATTCGCTCGTACCCCCGCCCTGCAAACAGGACGGCGGGATACTCTGATGAATACACACTCTGATTGGTTGGATTTTTCGTGACCAGTGACATCAAGGTCATGACTCTGCAAGGTTTGAAACGGCCGTTAAGACTGATTCATTACTCTTTTATTCCAATTTAGAGATTTTTTTCTCGTTGACTAAGCGTAATAATGTGGGAAATTCTGTAAAACTTATCTGTGTTGTAAATTACTTGCTCAGGCTCCGTTTCGAATCACGAACGGTTGGATCGCATTATGCGACGCTCAAAATTTTGTCCACATGGTCCGCAATGAAACAGAAATCACATCCGTTATGGAATGTACGCAATTCTATGGGAAGTTTTCGGATAGCATTTGCGCACATTGTCTAACTGCGGTCTTGAACAGCTGCAGCCAGATACTATTATACATAGGTCATAGGCCACTTCCTTCACAAGATTCTGTGAAGCTCATCAGAGTATAGTATCCCAGCGCCCTGTTTGCAGGGCGGGGGGTTTGCAGGGCGGGGGTACGAGCGAATTAGTGCAACTGCAAAGATGGAGCGGATAGCAGTGAATTAATGGCTATGACTTTGGTTTTGCCATTGGCAGGATTGGTGGATAACCGTAGCCGTAACGTATAAACTCCAATTTTCAAGGAAACCTCGACAACCTAGTACATCCTTCTCGCTGCTCGCGCCTTGATTTTTGTATTGGTATCAGTCTACAGCGCATGCCATCCTTTGGCGTGGATGTTTTGTGATTTCTATTATTATTATTATTATTTATTCGGCCAACAAAATAATGAACAAAAGTACAATGACAAAGCAAATAATTTCATAAAGAAAAAAAACCTGGAAATTGAAAAAGTATAACCAGACAAGACTGATGGGACTGAAGGATGCGAGAAGGAATGGGCCGGGGGAGGGGGTCAGGGGGAAGGGAAGGGAGGGTGGACAGTTTGACAGGAGAGAAGCGACAGAGGGACAGAAAACAAGGACAATAAAACATTCCAAACCGGCCAGGGTAAGCAAAAGTGTACTTAAACACTGTAGCCCTAATTAAGGCCTGCTACACCCATGCTCGAAATGTCTATACAAAAATTAAATAGATCTGCAGCGGAAAACTGCTGCTCTGCACGGAAACTTTGCCCAACAGCTCAGAGCTGCACTAGCGGCTCCAACCATTCGTGATGCTTCGGCACCTTTCGTTGTTGCGCGTTGTACATAACAACATTGTCGAGCTGTGAATGACCATGGAATGACAATGATATTGATCAATATCGCCAATAAATGGCTTAATTTATTTGTGTCATATCGATACAAAAAAGTGGGCTCTGCTGTGAAATTTTTAGTCTGCCTTGAAATACTTTGCGGGAAAGAGTACAATGGGCATTAAATCCAAATCTGATTTCTTTTCCATGAATACATTTTCGAATATTTTCATTCCAACCAAATCAATTCTTTTCCCCCATTTTTGTGAAGTCTGTCACTTTTTAATTTTTTTTTGGGGGGGGGGGTTTACTTTTATCGATACTGATTGGGTGAGAACCAGCCTATCCCACGCGAACGGGAATTGTCTTACAGCCACGTCACGAAATCGAAATTCATCTAGCGGTCGCAACCGAGACAATGCCACGCCAGGTGTCTTTATCCCTCATGCATTATGTACGGAACGTCTTCAATTTCACATTGGGTGTTTTGCCAATCACATCAATGTAGTTGAAGGGTCTTCGTCCTGGCTATTAGGGCATGTGGAAGTCTCCAAAATTATACATCAGATATGACCTGTTAATTAAAGCACGGTAGCAGTGGTCAGCAAAGCGAACTCGTCGTTGAGCAACAATAGCAGAGATAGGTGGAATGTCTCCGTAAATCTGTTCTTTAGTCCTGTGCTCACGCCCTGGCACGTTCTGCAACCTCATAAGAAGCCTCGTGTATGTGCCATCAAGGCGATGTTGAAGCTCCTTCTTCATGGTCCAGGTTTCGGCTCCACAGAGGAGAATGCTCTACTTGATTGCGAAATAGTTAAGCAATAATTCAATAATTGAACAGGATATTTTTGGTCAATGTCTCTCATCATTCAAAAGTGAGTATTTTTTATTGCTTGAAAAATAATCATTACAAAAGGAATCCATTTTTTTCCGGGATAATAACACTGACAAGGATTTAGGTTTGATCTATTATCTATCCCTATAATACAATGCCTACAGGGTCGCATAAGGCAGTTTGAAGACTGTTTTCTGGGGTGAAATCTGAAGATTTTGATTGGGGGTACAAAGTGAAAATGGTCAAAAAAGTTATTAGTAACGCAATAAGGCTATGTACCTAGGACTCTACTATCACCCGACCATGTTCAAATGTTACAAAAGGCGCGGATTCGTAGAGTCCTAGTTACTAAACGGACTAACATTTTTTGTGTCCGTCACGTGACACATACGTCACGAAGCCCCATGAAGTCACCTCCTCGCCACGCTTCGCCAGGCTCCAATATTTGGGCCCAAAAACGGAGCCGCATAGTAAATGAAGCCTAACTTAAGTCGGAGCCTTCATTTGGTAGAGGCTTCAAAATGGCTGCATGGAGACGAAGCCGGAGACGAAAAACCGAAGACAAGCATAAGCCGGGTTTGGTAAACCCCCTAATAAAGCCTAAGGGGCGTAACAACGTTATATGTTGTTGTAGACTGGCTCTAAGTCATACTTTGTTAACGCCGCTAAGCTAATGCATTGAAAACACTACATAAACGCGGCATACAACTATAACGACTGCCATTAAGTCTACAATTGATTTGAGGTCGGAAGGTCATACTACTAAACCAATCAGAACAGGCGTCTTAAAACTTTTTCTGGCACTGTTGACCTTATTGACACGACAGATGCATATGACGCACGAACAACACAAGCGAAGTTCAATCCAACAAACTAGCGCTAGCGCCGCCAATCCTGGAAAAATACCGATCCGTAAGGTTATCGCAAGGTAGGTAGACACGACGCTGTGATAACCTAAACGTCGCCATACGGTAGGGAACCATCATCATGCTAGCAGCTTCTAGATTTATCAGGCGTTTCTCCACGTCGCAGGTAAGAAGTCAAGAAGAATCTTTCATGATCGATTCAGTGAATCAGTCTCACTATCTCAAGTCTCAGTCTCAGCCTCGGTCTTCCCAAGGCCAAGAGCGGTGCGTGCAATTTCACACGGCATGGGGTCGCCGTCACGTTTCCTCCATTTTTGAAGGGCAAAGGTCGCGGTCTCAGCTCATGAACATTGCATGAATGATTAATTGTGATGAAAATCACTTAGGTGAGCTACAGAAATTTTTGTCAAAGAATATTCCAACCTGACGCCACTGTTTTCTTCATCATATTCTCAATTAACAGTTACAAGTCGAACCATCATGGAAACAGGTCAACTCGTACGCGAACCAACTCGTACGCGAGACAACTCGTATGCGGATTGGTCAACTCGTACGCGAGACAACTCGTACGCCAGCCAACTCGTACGCAAGACAACTCGTACGCGGACCGAAATAAGCAAATTTAAATTGAACGATGTTTACGATCGCCAAAAGTTTACCCCAAAACACACGCCAAAGTTATCGATTTATCACAGTACACAGTACGATTGTATGACTGAATAACTATGATTGTAGCCATATGTATTTTCAACAGTTAAAATTCCATAAAAGTTCAAAAGTTTCAATGACACAAAAATACATGATCCATTTTTTGCGACCGATGTGTAGTGCAATGCTGCGGCATGCGCTTCCAACCACGCAGCTAGTGTGGAGAATTTGTCAAGACGTACAACGATTTGATTTACATATAGCGCGGGGCCACTATAGCAATGTATTGTTGGAAATGCAGCGGACATTATACGATTTAAATTCTCACTACGTGGCAATATCTTGTCGTATAGCGTACGGTGTGAGCCAGGATCAGACATCGACAGTGTGCGAGTGGTCCGGGAAAACAAATCATAATTTTTTGTTATGAGCAAAAAAAGCTGATTTAAAACTGAACTAATTGGGACCACTCAGTAACACAAAATTATCCCCTTAACTTAAGAAAAAAAGAATGTGCCGGACAACTGACCGACCCTAATTTCCTACACACCCGAACCAACGGTTTCAGTCTAGTCTATACTCACGCGTACGAGTTGGCTGGCGTACGAGTAGGTCCGCGTACGAGTTATCACGCGTACGAGTTGGCCCGCGTACGAGTTTGTCCGTGTACGAGTTGTCCTGCGTACGAGTTGGTCGCGTACGAGTTGGCTCACGTACGAGCTGACCTGTATTCACCATCGTGACCATGTTCACATTTATAACAGTTCGGGAAAAGTATGAATTCGACCATGGAGGAATAAGTAGCTAGCTAGAATTCGACAACGTTTTCCTCTTTAACAACCATTGTCGAATTGTCACGATTATCGTTGTTGTATATTCGACAATTTTAGCTTCAAATGCAAAAAAAAGATGGAAAATCAACGCAAACGATATACTTTTTAGTTTTATATTATTATTTACAATCCTACTAGGATTCCTACCTAACTTTCTATCTGCGTAAATTTAAAACTCACCTGTACGTTTTGAAGAAATTTTCATTTACTTTTCACAACTCCCAACAACATGCCTTGTCCAGCAATGCCGCCATCTTGTCGACTGGCACTTCATCCTTTTCCGATGATTTCAATAACTGTTAACTTAATATTATAAGGCAGTGTATATTTTGCCGGAGACGGCAAACCTTTAGTAAACGTTAGTTTGCCGGATATGCACTGAACATGCGCAGTTACTGTTTTTTTGTACTTAAACATTTTCCGGTGACAAGTTTTAGTCTGGCTCCATGCCAAAATTATCGTTGGAACCTCGTATTCACAAGATGGGATTCAGACCATTTTATAATTTCGGACTTTATTTCCCTTTTAAAAAAAATCCTCCAGAGCCACAAATCTGAAAAAGAAAATGTAATACTCTGCAAAAAATGTTTGAGACATGTTAAAATAATAAAAGAAGAATATTCTTATTTATTTGGGGATGAGAAAAAAAAACTTTAAAATGTGGTACGGTCGGAATCGAACGCGAGTCATCCCGCTTACTAGAGCCTTTGCTTAACCATTACACCAATCGTGCTACACAAATTTTGGTAGGAATTTAATACATCTTATAATTCAGTCCTATTTTAAAGAGTACAGCGCCCTCTGTTGATATGGATTGCCGCCGGCAAACCTTTAGTAATCGTTAGTTTGCCGTCATTACCTCCGGCAAAATATCCACTATCATATTATAATATTAAGCCAGGAATTAACAAAAATAAATTTTTAATAAAAACTTTCATAGTGATTAATTTTAAAGAAAACTTTACCTCTTTTTCTCAAAAGTTGAACGTTTTAGGTGTGCGACTTTGACAAACTGTTTAGCTTGATTGCGCGTCCTAGGGATCGAAACCAGACATCACCCTTGTGCAACTGTGGTGGATGTCGCCGGCAAGGTGGTTGGGCACGTGCCACGCAAAATTTGCAACGTGCTGACCACTGGCCTGGTCCAGGGCAGTCTGCGTATTCACGGGCGAGTTCTAGCCCCATAAATGTGGCCAATTTACTGGACTACCTCCGTAAATAAAGGCCACACTTCCACCATGTACAAAAACATGTCGAACTTTGTAAAATTTTGATTTTCACATTTAGGCTTAGTTTGTACTTTATTTTTCCTTTAGAAGCATACTTTTGATTTTCACATTTAGGCTTAGTTTGTACTTTATTTTTCCTTTAGAAGCATACTCACCCTCTTTATAGGCTAATCAGAAAGTGCTGCCTTTTTCAGATGTCTAATTTTCGTGAAATTTCATGTTAAAATTTTGATACACAAACGTATGCAAACGATTCTGAAAATTTCACTCAAAAAGAGGGCACATTTTCACCTCTTTTGAGAGCTCCGTGGACAGGACACACAGCGTGCGCGTACTGGTTCGCGTGTGAAGTACGCACGACGTCCTGATAATGCAAAAGCTATAGCCACCACGTCTTCGTGTGAGTGTCGGGCATCGTCGGCGCGCGAATACGTTCTAATTCAACTTGCGATTGTCTCCGAGACTAATCCCAACCTCTTATAACTTTTGATACATTCGAAATATGCAGTGGATGGATCGGGAACCAGTCTAGGTCAGCCCCAACTCTTCTTTTCTGGCCGTTGATGGGGTATTTGCGCATGGAGCCCATACGCCTACAATAAGTTGTATTAATTACTGTTTTGGTTTTATTTTTCATTCTGCCATGAAAACTATGCTGTGCCAATAGTTGGGCAAGCCCTAGCCCAGTGGGCCACTAGTGTGGCAACGATATTGCTGCGCTGTACAGCAATACCGTTATCGCAGCAACACCGTTGCCACACTAGTGGGGTTAGGCGTACCCAACTGGCATGACTGGAACATTTTTAGTTGGGACCGTATGAAGTTGGTCCAATTGTAGTATAGTTGGGATGTACATGTACATGTATGTGACATTATTATCAACAATAAGTCGTGCAAAGGACAGACTTTTCTATTGCTCAGGTTCTGACAATTGTTTCACGCCCAATATTCATGGACTATGTTGAATACCAAGTCATTTTGAGAATTCCCCGAACCTGACATTTTGAAAATTACATGACGTTTATAAATTCATAAATCATGTTACCTCTGAAACTATTGCAAATTGATTCTCGCATTGTTTTCAAAGAACCGGTACAAACAAGCTGAATCTTGATTCAGGCACCTGTAACCATCCTCCACGTTGTAACATGGGTTTTTGAATTTAATGAGATCAGCAAACATGATGTAGTTGAATATGTGAATACTATGCAAGCATTGGAGCATTAATCCGGTGCGCAGCACATACATGTACATGTGGTATTTGAAAAGGCCTATGGTTTGTGTGTAACACCAAGATATGCAGGTTTTTAATGAACAACGAAACATAACTCAACTTTATGATTTACTTTAAACCAAGCAGTTTTACATCAGGGCAGTTTCGTGTCCCTGCCAGCCTTCTTTTTTTCCTCATAAATTTGCAATGTATTTTGCAAATATTTTGTCGATACATGTATTGTATGTGCATCTAGGGTTACGGCTCCTTTGGACACAATTTTATATTGATCAGCAAAAGAGTCAAGAAAATCAGAGATTTCATCCACAATATTGGAAATTCGCCATCTTGGGGAAGGGGGGGGGTGCTTCCTTCATATTTCCAAAAAAGCCCGGACAAGAAACAATTTTTTTTTCACTTAACAAATGAATTGCCTAACAATGAATACACTGCATACATGTACATGTACCAATAGTGGAGAAGACTCGAAGAGGCACATGTTTGAAAGACAGTAGGCATTTTGAAGCAATACACATTCCATGGACATTCTCACCCTCTGACACTTGGTGGCGCTGTTTGTTTGTTTGTGTGTGTGTGTCACAGACATATAAACGCATAGACCGCCAGTCGTGCGTGAAAAAACGTAATTTGGAAAAATATGGGCAAAACATTTGTTGGTACCGCATTTACCAACAGCTACGGTTGTGTGCGTAGGTACCGGTAAATTAAAACCCGTATTGTACGCGTTGCATTTTTTTTTTGTAAAAAAGCTTTCTTGCTCAAAATCTGCATGAAAATGTTGGGTTTGAATCTACTTGAACCAGATTTAGTATACAACTAACACAAGGGATTTTTTTTTACAATCAAAAAATAACTTCATAGAATTTATGACTGGAATACTGTGTAAATTCCCTAGACTGAGAGGTGAATTTGCCCATAGTTTTGATTTTAGTCGGGCGCCGCATAGGTCACGAGATCTTCATGAATGTACGATCTGGCAGTTCATGCATACATGTATATGTTTGTGGTGTGTGTGTAATTTGTTTGTTTGTTTGTTTGTTTGAAATATTCATGTTTTATTTTTTTATAGATACTTTTTCCTTCTTTATTTTGGTTGTATTTTTTTATGGGAGGTGGAATGACTTGCGTATTGCTGGAAAAATAGCGAATTAGAAAACAAATTTCTATTTTATCTGGATGAAACTCGAAAGAGCACTGCGAATTATGCAACTTTAAATATCACATGATGGACACAAAGAATTGCTGCATATGACTCATACACTTCCTTCTGGGTTAATCTAAATTTGTTTGCGCAGCTACCCACAGAAAAGGAACTGTTTTACATTCTGTGCACAAGATTTCCTTTAACCCTTCACGTACCTGAATCCATCAAAATCCACACCCCTGTTTTGGAGGATTTCGGTGGATTCAGGATACCTCCGTATTGAACAAATTGGAGGACTTTGATCGTTTGGTGTGTATGAGGTATATATACATGTACTACACTGGTGGATCCTGATGGACTCACTAGTGGATTCTGATGGACTCAGGACACCAACATTTTTTTGCATGACAAATTTGGTGGATTTTGGTGGATTCAGGATACTTTCTAGTAATACATGTATTGTTCAGGGTTAAAGGGAATACAACATTTGCAAACATCGAAAACCAAAACTACCATTTTTTTACGAAATACCTTACTAGGATGTTGGTAAATGACAGTCTAAAGCATCCTGTAAAATTATGGCACCATGTGTGAAGTCATTTTCAAGAAAAGTGGTATTTTGTAAAAAATTTCCAACGGTGGTCGGCCGACCACCGTTGGAAAACCTAACTATTTTTCAACTACTGACTCCAAATTTATCAGGGTTTTTTTCAGTCCAAATTTGGTTTGCTATTGGTAACATGTTCATGAACGGGTGCAGGCCAGTTAGACTGGTTCCATTACCTTACAATTTTCCGGCATCTATAAATTGATCCATTTCATCTTTAGTGGAGTCAGGGAACCAGACTACTTGAACAGTTTTGTTTTTCTTGGTTTTTCCAGCATTTTCGAACACAAAACTTCAAACATGTCAGTGTATTGATTATTTGATTTGTTATACTAACCCATCAAAATAGTTCATTTCTGAAAATTACAGCAAAAGCCAATGATGTACATTCCCTTTAAAGGATGAATTTTGTCTTAGTTTCTTATGTTACTAGATTAGTTACCCAACTTTAAGATAAACTGTCCTCATCCTGGCTTCGACAGCAGTTTTTTTTTTTTCTGACGACCATTTCTTAAATAAATTAAGGGGAAAAATTAAAGTGAAACACAGTACTTATTGTTGAATATCCCAAAAAGGGTAGGTTTTACTTGTTTGCCCAATTCATTCAGTCAGTATGTCGGCAATTTTTTATGTGAATTTACTATTTTTGTGCTTGATTCGTAATGCATAGTTAATATACACGTACATGTACATGTACATTATGTTCATGAGATGCTCTTGCGACATAAAAAAAAGTGTGTTTGTCTTTTTCCTCAACTGTCAGAAAGTTCCAGAAAAAAAGTACTATGACTTTTAGTTAGTTGATCCATGGAGGAATTCCTCCATGGTTGATCCAATAAATGGTCCGTGGTTGATCACACTGAGAGCTACAGTTTGTTTTGTAATACCCACTGCTGTTTCAACACAAAACCAGACACACAATAGGTTTTATATCCATGGACAAAACTGTTTTAAAGGTCTTGTGCAGTGCACTGCTCCTGCAGTCAGGAGATAATTAGAATACATCTAACGGCCACTCTGATTGGCCAGTGTTGAGAGGGCCTGTAGGGGGTGTGTCTGTTCCTCTGGACTGGCCTCCTGTGATTGGCTGGTTGTGCAGCGAGTCCCTGGGATGCAAGCACATGAATTATGCATGAGTGTCAGCGTTGTTTGGCTTGGGGTTTTTCTGTCATGCAGCACAAGCATGGCCATTGTGTCAGCACATGTGCAGCTTGGGCTTTTAGAAACCTGTACGTAAGCACCTGCTTCAAGTCTTGCACATAACCTCTGCCCTGTACTTCTCTTGATTCTGCAAAGACCTTCACCTTACATTTTGAACTTGGAAGTTCATTGTCTATAACCAGTGACCTTTAAAGTAAGTAATGCTCATTGTTCACAGTGTTTCCTGTTTATAAAATTTGCATTTTCTAGACTTGCTTTGTTTTACCATGGAGCTATAAAAAGGAATGTGTGCTGCGTGATTATATCATTCGATAAAGATTTTGCTCTGAGGATTTGCTGGTATGCGCTGTACATGTATACATACATTGAATTACATTGTATTGTTCTGAATAATAAGGAGAAAGGCCCTTAATTAACTATTTTACATACATGACTCTTTAATCCCAAGGACATTGAGATACATGTACACCTGTAATGGATTTAAATTAAGAATAAGATTGTGGATAAAATCTTGGGTGCTTTTTATTTAGAGTTTGAACTACATGTATATTTAGATTCGGAGTCTAAAAAAAGGAAAACAGTCAAAGTCTACTGAGGTACTGATTGGATTGTACCGTATACTGATTGAACATGGTGTTACTAAAATTAACTGTCATTGAGAACCATTGATAATTGTTTGGTATCAATCAGTCTGATTCAGTCGATGCGTAGGTTTGAGAGGTGCAGGCATCATAGTTTGATTTGCTGACAGTATAGTAATAAGGTATGTGTACATTGTATGGGCTTTGATTTTAGAAAGTAGTTGACTTATTTTGAGGGCAGCTTGAAGTAGTTTTGAGAACCATGTATTGCTCAATGTATGGTCCAACAAAGGGGTGCAGGTCAACTCGGTCACAAGTCAACTCAGTCCAAGTCAACTCGTTCCCAGGTCAACTCGGTCCCAAGTGAAGTCAACTCGGTCCCAAGTGAAGTCAACTCGATGCCAGGTGAACTTGGTCCCAAATGAAGTCAACTCGGTCCCAGGTGAACTCGGTCCCTAGTCAACTCGGTCCCTATGGTAAAAAAATTAATGTACGCAAACAAAGGTCTGATAATTTAAGGTATCTTGTATTGTTGACGTACATACGCGTCCCCTGATGTGGTATGGCCCCTTACGTGACACAATTTGATTTTTCACCACAAGTGTTTTCCTCGAGCAATTTTTTTTCCCCTCAAATTTCACAGTTTACCTGGGACCGGGGACCAAGTTGACTCAGACTGAGTCAACTCGGAGCTACCTCCATGGACCAAGTTGGTTGGGACCGAGTTTGACTTGAAACCCAACAGAGGGTGTATTTGCTTTTTAGATTATGTTCATCTGAGTAGCAAACAAAATGGCGTTCTGCTTTACCAGTACTGTTGGCTTATAAATGTTGGGTTCAGCAAAATTAACGCTTTTGTAATTGTTATATAATAAGCTTGGTGGGAGTTTGGATTTCCCATGATCTTCAACAAATTTTTCTTTTTTTATAAATTTTCAACTTGTATTGTTCCAACAACAAAAAACCTCCTTGCCCCCTTTTTTTGATGTATGCGACTTTAAAAAAAAAAATCTTTGGAAAAATAGTTTTGTTTTGGGCACAAACAGATTCGTTTTGCGAGCAACCGGCTCCCGGTCCGTACATTATTGATACTAATTGTGAGGCAGGAACCAGCCTACCCCGCTGCAGTGGCAGCCAATAATTTGAAATTATGAAGTAATAATTCAATAACTAAACATTTCTTTTTGTTTGATGTTTCACTCAAAAGTGAATAACTTTTGTACTATACTTCAAATATAGCAATTTAGAAAGGGAAGCTATTTTTTTACGGGATAAAATTTGAAAAAAGCACGGGAATGTATCTTTAGCTCTGTCATGTAATTTAAAATGGTTTGTTACATGTATGTACAGTCATGTACAATCGAACCCTGATAAGAAAAGCGCTGTATCATCCTGCTTATAACAAGGAAAATTTTAGGGCCCCAAGTCCTTGTTTTTCTTTGTTTTCCATTACTGATAATACAATTACAAGGTACCTGTTTTAACAAGGTAATTTGTAAAGTTCCAAGGACCTTGTTATAAAGGTGTTGGACTGTACTTGTCTTTTTATAGGTATACATGTTCTTCCACATACTACAATACATGAGAGCAATAGAGTTAGGGTTATCGCAACCCTAATAATCCAGTTCTCATATTTATTTTACTGCCGCTGGGTTGTCTTCTTCAATAGTGGTGTTATGTAACCAATGTGATACGTGTACAATGTACAGGTACATTACACGTTGATCACTGTACATGTACGTGGATGCTCATGGATGTGTGCTACATGTGCCAAATGTACATGTATACATCCAATCAGTGGGTGTGTCTAGGAATCAAAGTTCATTTGCTAGAACTAGTCTAGAATCAAAGTCCGCAGTCAGAAACGAATCCTGTTTGAGCCGGATTATTAAGCGATTTCTGTTTGCCATCTTGATAGTAGATAACGTGCCAATTGTGTATTTGTTTATCTAGATTTGCTCCAGTAAGTGTCCTGCTGAGTTGGCGTTCAATTGCGTAATAACCACCATGTTGCTATACTCAATCTGCATGTATACCAGGAATCTTATGCATGCATGCTGCTGGGCCCTAAATCCAAAAAAAAATACTGGTAGCATTTCATAATTACTGGTACGGTCGCATTGTTTAATCTAGACCATTATCATGTTGCAGCTATCTTGTTTTTTTTACCCATTCAAATCAACGTACCCAAAGCGAGGCTGGAAGGAAAAATAGTCTGGTTCCTTTTTGCACAAAAAACATTATCATTCAGTACTGTTATTGGATACAGGGATCATGACTGAAATGGTGGCAGCATGATATACATGTAGGTCTATTACATAAGAGG
Organism: Patiria pectinifera; assembly: GCA_029964075.1. Lineage (NCBI taxonomy): Eukaryota > Metazoa > Echinodermata > Asteroidea > Valvatida > Asterinidae > Patiria > Patiria pectinifera. Next base: position 22,466,118 of record CM057149.1, on the reverse strand, counting down.
ACAACGAATGGTTGAACGATTTTTGACATTCAAACTCGCTCCATGTCAAAACAGCAGTCTTGTGTCATGCTCAATAATAATTGTCAATACGCGAGAACTATTCCAAAAGTTTACACAATAGTTGACTTACATCCTAAATGAAAATTTCACTGAAATATTGAAAAAACCTTAACCCTAACTTTCTAGCGTCTTTAACTAGGAAGTGGACCAATTCCACCAAAATCCATCAATCACTGTGCATCCAATACAAAACTGTACATGACGGAATGAAATCCACCACTGACGCACTGGTTGACATTCATGGACTTGCTTCACATGGCTTTTATCACAAGAGCAGTACAGGAAGCTGGGCAAAATCAATCGCATACCCCTAGTACTGCTTCAGGCCATTAGGCCCATTGTAAGTTTATCATAGACTCCATCAATATTTAGTCATGCCAGGCCTTCTGGACCAAAGTCCCCCAAAATCCACCAAAACCGGGGTAGGGATTTTGATGGATTTGGGGTGGTTAGGGTTATGCCTATATATGAGAATATTAACCCTACACATAACTCCCCAGCCTAATTTACCAGGAACCATAATTCCAACACCCACATGGGAAATTGTACACACACACTGTTGGACTTGGTTTCTGGAGGTATGCCAACCCCAGTGTAAAAGACCATCAGTTTAGGGGTACTGTACCTACATGTACATGTACATGTATCCCAACAGATTTAAAGGAAACCTGCTGTTGAACTTTGATGGGAGGTGTTCGGTTAGGGTTAATGGTGGACCATTTGAGGACATTGTACATGTACGTTAATTAAAATAATAGCCAAAAAGAACGCATTTTTCTGATGACTTTCTGAATCTGTTTCCCTTCATCTATGATTGTAATAATGTGCTTTTGGCATTAATCCAAGAGGAAACTAAAGGCCTCCCTGACATTTAGAATGGCGTGATGCAATGTACACAATGTACACAATGTACATGTATGTGTACATGTTGCATTGCATCGAGTACAGGTACATTGTACTACTGTACATGTAACTTGCAGGAGATATTATGTAGGGGTCTGATGTACATGTACATGTACATGTACATGATGTATGCATGTGTAGTACATGTACACCACTGTACCGGTAGCGTAATCATGCATGATGTTCACGTACCGTTTGATTTGAGAAAACATGAAATAGCATCTTGTGTGTTTAGCTCATCTCACTTCCAGTACTTTTCCACTCACAGCTGTTTGGGTTTTACTTTTTTGTTCTGGTATTACTTCTATTCACAGTCACCAACCACACACTTTATTGTGTTGCAAATGACAATACAAACCGAGTCTCTCCTGGGACTGGGAGTGGGAAGGTTCATTATTAGGACTACATAGTTTTCTTGCCAGTGATGTGAGAATGAACAGCTGGTTTGCTTTGTTGTATACTGCTGCAAGCAGTTGTGTGTATGGCAATGGAGAAAAATATTCATGCATTGAAATAGTGTTTTCACAATTGATGTCTTCTAAAATACCCCAAGTTGCCTTATTTGTTCCCCACCAATGGGTATTTTTTTCTTTCAAAACAGTTGAGAAAACGATATCCCAAGTCCAGTGGCAGTTGTAGGATTTTTCAAATGTTGTTGAACTTGGAAGCCAACTCCCAGAAAGTCTAAAGGGTTTAAGCAATGAACCAATATTAGCAATAGACTGTATTTCAAGAAAAGGAAATTAAGGATTTTTCTAGTGAAAGGTAAATACTTAGCATTGATCAGAGTGGGATGGTTAGCCTACCCCCCCCCCCTCCTTAAAAAATATGGACTCCGTGCTCCAGTATCCCCTGAATAGTTAAAAAGGGAGAGTTGATGAGAGGCCGCTTAGAGGGACACAAGTGCATTGGCGCAGTACGTATGATGCTCAGACAAAGACGCTCTAGATGGACTTGTGCACATTCAGAATAAATTTGTTGTGCATATTTCGGGGCCGTACATGCGCCAACCAGTGGGTTGGTTATCCATTCAGACTGAGGACTTGGGAGAATGGGGTGCGTTCGATTTCAATGAGTCTCAGGACCTTTGTCCTCTCGAGAATTCATGTACAAACCTTATGGGAGCTGTCGAGAAAAAGTTAAAGTACAAACAGAAGTGAACAAAAAGATGTGATGACAATTTTTGAGCAATATTTTTTCCATTGTTGCCTTTTGGTTTGCAGAGTATTTGGGACAAGATGAAGATTGCCGTCATCGGACAGAGCCAGTTTGGGGAGGAGGTTTACAAGCTGATCAGGAGTAACGGTCACGAGGTGGTTGGAGTCTTCACGATACCCGACGTCAACGGAAAGCCAGATCAACTAGGTATTATCGTCGGCGTTTTAAAATGCTACTTTTTGTTTGTGGGCTTAGACATTTTACACACGTGATTTGAGAGCTACATGTAGCTTCAGTCCAGACTTTGGCCCAAATGTGCATGTTTAAAATCTATCACATAGTCGGCTACCTCACTGACAATTATTCTATAGTGTTTTTAACAGGATTTTTTTTCCCAAAGAAACATCCGAGGGGGGGGGATGAATTCCATTTACATAAATGAATTTTGTTGGGGGATTACGATATATTATGTTTACCCATACTCCCTAGGCATTTTTGCTAGGATGTAACTCAATCCTGCAAAATCCTCCAACTGCCTCCATGTAAAAATCCTGCAAAATCCTCCGTTATTTCTTGAATGTGGTCCTTGGAGGGGTGACCACTGCCTCAATCCTGCAAAGTCCTCCAGCAATCACTGTCAATATATTGAGGCAGAGCTAGTGACATCCTGGAGCAGTGTGGAGGACTCCAAGTATAATATAAGCCTGAATTTACTGGTATGCATAGCTGAGCATAAACAACACAAGGTTTGGCCAAAGACCTTGACATAACGCATCCTCCGAAATCAGCAGCACTCTTTTGCCATATATTGTTGCCTCAATCCTGCAAAATCCTCCATTTTGCAAAGAGGATATTGGAGGATTTGGGAAGGTTAGGGTAAATTATATTGAATTCACTCTTTGTTCATGTAATATACATGTAATGTGTGATGATTTCTTTTTTTTCCTCGACATTTAGCGGCCACTGCAGAGAAAGATGGCGTCCGTGTGTTCAAATTTCCAAGATGGCGGGTCAAAGGTCAAGCCATCCCAGAAGTCCTCGAGGTTTGTTTCGCTTTATATCACACTGTTTTCAAAAACATTACCGTAGTCAATTTTTTGGATCAAATAAAGAAAATATAAACACAATTAAATCACTTGCCTTGCAATTTTGCACCAGCTTTCTACCAAGCTTTTCAGTGCTGTGTTCAGCTGTAAATGTCAATACTCACTATGCACTATTCAGCCAAGCATATTGAACTAGTACACAATAGCAGTGATTTTTGCTGTTTGATATCTGTGAGTACTTTGCAGCTCAACAGAGGTGACTTGCTTTGCACGGACGGTAACACTGTATAAAACGTACAAATGAAAGTCATGCTTGGATGTTTTACAAATTTCCGAGAAAAAAAATCAAAACTCATGCCATATTTCTACTTCGTGTTCCTGTGGTTGTGCCAATCACATAATTATATCGATGACATTTTGTTTGTTTGTTTGTTCTATAGGCGCGTAGGAACATTGGTAATAACCCAGGTGCAAATGAAGATGGGGCTGATCCTAAGTATCATGTGAAATCATTTTACTATTAGTATCATTCGGAAGAGAACAATCACTGAAGGAGGTTATAAAAAAAGCATGCCCCTGGCACTCTTATTTCTACATGTATTATCAATTGAATCCAGCTATGAGGCTCAAAATATATTTTTTTGTTATTTCTCAAAATGTTTAGTAGCCACTGAGAGGAAATTTCAACAGGTTAGTTGTTGTACATCCTCCTTAAGATTTGGAGCAATTTTATTGCTTCAAATAAACCCAAAAAAATCCCAAAGATCAAAGCGTCTCGTCAGTGCAACAAGGTCGTATCTCCTAAAATGACATTAACGCAAAACGCGAGTTTTTGAATGTCAAAAGGTCGTATCTCGCTTAAAATAACCCGGATGTACACGCAAAGTCAATGGACGTCGAGATATGACCTTGTTGCACGGAGCGTATTCGCGCGAGATACGACTTTGTTGCAGAATCGAGTTAAGACCTTGTTGCACTGACGCGACGAAATGATCCTACCTGTATGTATATTCTAAGAAGCACTCGTCAGTCTCCCTTTGATGTGACATGAGGGGTGTAGAATTGCTTAGAATTGGATTAGTTTCTCATCATGATCTTTGTTATGGTTGGTTGCCCATGACAGGCCTACCGGGAGACCAAACCGGACCTGAACGTCATGCCGTTCTGCTCCCAGTTCATTCCATCGGAGGTGACGGACCACCCGCAGCATGGCTCCATCGTCTACCATCCCTCCATCCTTCCAAGACATCGAGGGGCTTCAGCTATCAACTGGTAGGACAAATCAACATGACAGGCATTTTGATAGAAATGTTACTAAATTAAAGAGGTTGCGGAATGCTCGAAGACATTTCCGTCATTTTTCGGGTATATGTAGCCTAAGGTGTGTTGAAATTAAAAAGGACTATTGTTTCTGTCATGAAATGAATACAAAAGGTACTTTTGAGAGCTGTTTTTCAGGTCCTGTTTCGACCCGAACGTGCAATTTGTGTAAAAGTCGTCGTTCTGGGCAGCAAACAAAACTAGTAAATCGTGACGTAATAAACAGGACTCCCTATGCAGCGTAGTATAAACGAGTCCTGTTTATTACGTCACGATTTTTCAGATTTAACGAAGAACCCGACGACTGTTGATTTCAATTATGCGCTCGCCGACCAACAAATTATTCGATGAATTTCAGTTTTATAAACATATAAACGCACATTACAAAAGAATGGGAGTTTGGCATTATAATATATGGGTCTACTCTACAATAAGAATTATAAAAAACAAAACGACTTTCAGCATTCCACAACCTTAATAACAGGCATAACATTTGGTCCCTGGAAGGACCCTTTGGGGAACTCCCTGCCAGGACAGAAACTTTAGGCCCGCTAATTGTTTTGATTTTGTAAATCTCAGGTCAATCCAGTCAGTTAGTAATTTGCAGCAGTTTTATTCATGTTCACGTTGTATTTAACAATGAGTTGTTGGACTTGTCTTGCCATGAAAGGCTTTTGGGAGCTTGTGTTACACCAATCAAGAAAATTGCCTACATTTAAATCTATTTAAAAGAGAAGTGATTTGCCTTAAGTTTTGATTGAAATTTAAGGTTATATACATCATTAAGATAATTTTCATCTTCAAGTTGAAGATGAAAGATAGTCCACCATATTGTCAGTTAACAGTTTGCATCTGTTTTATTATGCCCCGGCGAAGCCGAAGGGCATACTGTTTCTGTCATGTCCTTCCGTGTGTGTTACATACCCTATGTGGACTTGTGAACAAAAGAAGTCCACATAATGCAGGTTGTGTTAACCTTATGTGGACTAAGCCGTGTCCACATAAGGTTTTGCCCTTTCTGGAAAACAGGTTTAGAGGCATTTTTGGGTTAGGTTTATCTGTAGCAGAATGAAGAGAAACACTATAGGGAATCATAGAAAAAAAATTGGGTTAAAAGAGTTTTCACAGTTTGAGTAAAGTTATTTTTTGTACCGAGTTTTCTTAACTACACGAAAACAAAGCAATGTCCACACAAGGTATGTAACACACGTCTGGGTGGGTGGGTGTGTGGGTGTGTATGTCACACTTTTGCTTTCATCACGATAGCTCAAGATAGACTTGATGGATTGTCATGAAACTTGGCATTTAGTTTGATAGTGGATTCCCCAAGAAGCCTTTTGAATTTGAGGGCTACATGTACAAGGTCAAGGTCAATATGGCTAAAACAAAAGAAAATGCTTTCATCAAGATAACTCAAGATAAACTCGATGGATTGTCATGAAACTTAGCAGGTAGTTTACTAGTGGGTTCCCAAAGAAGCCTATTGAATTTGGGGGTTACTGGTCAAAGGTCAAGGTCAATATGGCTAAAACAAAAGAAATGCTTGTCATCACGATAACTCAAATTAGCATTGATGTATTGTCATGAAACTTTAAAGATGGCTTGCTAGTGGAACCTTCGAGAAGCCTATTGAATTTGGGGGTTACAGGTCAAAGGTCAAGGTCAATATGGCTAAAACAAAAGAAATGCATGTCATCACGATAACTCAAGGAAGACTTGATGGATTGTCATAAAACTTGACAGGTGGCTTGCTAAAGCCTATTGAATTTGGGGGTTACCAGTTAAAGGTCAAGGTCAATATGGCTAAAACAAAAGAAATGCATTATGATAACGTAAACAAAAGAAATGCTTGTCATCACGATAACTCAAATTAGCATTGATGTATTGTCATGAAACTTTAAAGATGGCTTGCTAGTGGAATCCCCAAGAAGCCTATTGAATTTGGGGGTTACAGGTCAAAGGTCAAGGTCAATATGGCTAAAACAAAAGAAATGATTGTCATCACGACAACTCAAATTAGCATTGATGTATTGTCATGAAACTTTAAAGATGTTTTGCTAGTGGAACTGAATAGTCCCACAGCCAGATAGCTCGTATAAATTATCATATCAAGAGGGTGGCAGTGTGTCAAGTTATGGGACGGTTATGGTGGAGGGGCATTTGTGTTGGAAGACACACTTTTCTTGTTCATTTTCAGATTGTTTTATGAGTCTTGGACTTATCTTGCCATGAAAATATTTTCGGAGTCTGTGAAAAACAATAAGAAAAGTGCTGACATTTAAATCTATTTAAAAGAGAAGTGATTTGCCTTAAATTTAAATTTAAGGTTTATAAAGGGAAAATACAACATTTGCAAACATCAAAAAATAAAACTACCAAATCATTTTGAAATATCTTGCTGGACTGTTAGTGAATGACAGTGTAAAGCATCCTGTAAAATCATGGCACCTGGTATACTGTCATTTTCAAGAAAAGTGGTATTTTTGTATCAATTTCCAACGCAACTGGCTTTTTTTCAAATACTGGCCCCAGTTGACCATCGCACTTGTTTGCAATCGATTACACACCTATGAACGGGTACAAGCCAGCTAGACTGGTTCCCTGACCTTACAATTCCCCAATGTATGTAAACTGCTCTGTTTCTTCTTATATGGCGTCAGGGGACCAGACAACAGGTTTTTATAGCATTTTCGAACCCAAACCCGCAAAAAAGTCAGTGTAACTATATTTGCTATATATTTCCAACCCCCCAATTCCATCCATTTCTGAAAATTACAGCAAAAGCAAATGATGTATATTCCCTTTAAATGCATCAAGTTAAATTTCATCTTCAAGTTGAAGATGAAAGATAGTCCAGCATATTGTTAGGTGACTTTGATACCTTTTAAGACAAAATCCAGTGGGACTCCTTATTGAATGTCCGACAATTTGTTTTATTTATAAAGGTAATGATAAAACGTCAACATGTTGTACAAAAAAATACATGCTTGACCTAACGTTGTGAAGATGACACTACATTTAGTGACGTCCTTTTGAAATTCCATACACATCTATGAATCTTGACTTCTGTTGAGTTAGGTGAAAAGGAACTCCAAGGTCATGTCCCTTCATTGACCATGTGACATGGAACAGGATCCAGAGGGGAAATCATCAAAATGCTTGTTCCAACTCTCGCACTATAACCATTTATGCCCTGATTTGATACTGACCAAACACAAGGCTGATGGCCTAAATGTAAAGCAGGGAGCCGGGATCAAGAAGTGTCTTGATGAGGTTTTGACCGTCAATTGACCGGAGGCATTTGCACATTGCTACCAATGCCCAGGCCTAAGTTACATCATAAATCAACTGCTAGTCAACGACCGGTAATGGTCTTCACCGGAAACTTGTTCTCCTTTGTCGTAGGACTCTGATGTGCGGTGACAACTATGGTGGGTTCTCAATCTTCTATGCCGATGATGGGCTGGATACTGGTCCCGTGCTTCTACAGAGAGAGGTGTACGTCGACCCCAACGATACCGTGGATACATTGTACAACAGATTCCTGTATCCAGAGGGTATCAAAGCTATGGTAAGGCACTGTGGGATGGGGTGATTCCTGGGGCTTTGCTGATTATACCAAATACTCGATCATCGACGGAAAATCTTTTAGGAATATTTTAGATTCCAATATCAAAAAATGTGAGCAGGATATTAGAAAGAACATATCGTCATTTCTGTGTAACAAGATTGCAAAATGGCGCGTGACGTCATGTACAAGAAACACAAGTTTTCAATGTCAAAAGGTTGTATGGCTCGTATCTCATGTAAAATAACCGGGATGTACACACAAAGTCAATAGACGTCCCGATAGGCGAGATACGACCTGGTTGCGCGGAGCATATTCACGCGAGATACCACTTTGTTGAAGAATCAAGTTACGACGTTGTTGCACTGACGCGACAATATACACCATGTGACAAAATTAATGTTGTGGTCACGTCATGCCAACTTTCAGCAAACGGTTCTCTTCTGCACTGCATGCATATGTCTCGAAAGATAATGATTGAAAGCGTTGACAGTGTAGTGTGGGCCAAATAACATGCAAACAATGCTAAAACAATTGTAGACTTTGCCGTTGCCGGTCGGCATGATGTCACAGGGCTCATGGTCGATGAGATGTGCAGTTTTATTGTTTGTCAAATAGGCCACTTTCGCGTATGTTCGGAAAGCTTCCATGAGGAATGTGAGCTCAGAATTCTTTTTTCAAATCAGTCAAATAACAGCTATTATTGCTACCTCGTTATGCTGTTTTAACCAGCTCACTGTCAAATTTCGTCAAGTCAGGCAGCCATTTTAGGCTGGCCCATGTTTAAAATTTGATCAGTGCATTTTGACTATTTGAAATTGACCAAGTTAAAAGAATATTCAATTAATCCTAACCGCCCTGAATCCTTCAGAATCCTCTTTGCTAAAGTGGAGGAATTTGGAGGATTGAGGTTACATGGCAAAAGTGCGTTATTGATTTCGTAGGATGCACTTTGTCAAAGTCTTCGGCCGGACCTTGTGTTGTTTTTGCTCAGCCATGCATCAATATAGGCCTGGATTATGCTTGAAATCCTCCGTACTGCTCCAGGATGTCTCTGGCTATTAAGCGTCAACATACATGTACTGACATTCACTGCCACAGGATTTTGCAGGATTCAGGCATTGGTCACCCGTCCATGGACCATATTCAAGAAAAAATGGAGGAATTTGCAGGATTGAGGCTGTATGCTATTTTTCCATGAGGCCAATTGATGGATTTTGCAGGATTGAGGCTACATCCTAGCAAAAAGGCCTAGGGAGTTAGGGTTATTAAATTACTTGAAAATGCACAGCCCTGTGACAAGACAAGATGCATGAAAAGATCCATTGAATAGCCCTTCGGAATCAGTTGCATGGAAGTTTGTGGTATCACCCTTGTCTTGTTTTGGAGTTTCAAGCTTAATACAGCCAGTTATTCCCAATGTTTTCTCTCAGGGTGAGGCAGTGCAGATGATCGCTGACGGCAAGGCTCCCAAGGTGACCCAGCCTGAGGAAGGAGCAACCTACGACCCCATCTGGAAGAAGAAGGAAGTCGCTGAGGTAGGATAAGCATTCCGACCAAGTCATGGACAACATCATTATGTACCACTTTATGCAGGAACATCACTCGAGTACACCTTTTTAAAGCACAGCAACAGCGCATTCTTTGGACAGCTTAATTTACCATGTATTTAACAAACTTGACCAAAAAGGTTTATTGGTCTTTTCTTTTTCTTTTTTAAATCAGTGGTGCTTGGTCATCAGTGACTGAAGATATGCCAATAAGTTATAAATAAAAAGCTATCGAACTACCCTTTCAGACGGAGCCACTTTGGCAATGTTCAAGTTCATAACTTTTACATGTTAACTCTAACCACCCCAACTCCATCAAAATCCATCCCCTATTTTGGTTGATTTTGGAGGACTTGGTCCTGAAGGCCTGGCGTGACTAAATATTGATGGAGTATGATGGACTTAGGCCTAATGGCCTGAAGCAGTGCTAGGGGAATACGATTGATTTTGCCTGGCTTCCTGTACTGCTATTGGGATAAAAGCCATGTGCAGCAGGTCCATGAATGTCAACCAGTGCGTCAGTGGTGGATTCCATTATGTCATGCATGTCATGTACAGTTTTGTATTGAACGCACAGTGATTGATGGATTGCGATGGACTTGGTCCAGTTCCTAGTAAAAAACGCTAGGGAGTTAGGGTCAACCCATCATTTTGGGAGTACAAATATACCTTTTTTTTCCCAATACACCTTGTGTATCCCTGCAAGCAATATCTTGCATGTTTGATTTTGCATCAGAGGGATGCAAGTTTTGTGTTTTACGCTTCATGATTATCATTCCATAGCCACTGTATACTCATTGGTTTTCTTTTAACGTCGATGTTTCAGATCAAGTGGGACCAGACAGGAGAGATGCTGCATAACTTCATCCGTGGTAATGACATGATCCCTGGAGCATGGGCCACCATCGACGGACAGGTACATAAACACACACTGCCATCAATTGAACTACATAAAGGCCACTTTATACTTATACACGTGGAGTGCTGTGGCCTCGTGGTTAAAGGGCATTGGGTTCGTTGTCTGCAGGTAAAGCTGCAGGTTGTGGGTTCGAGTCCAGCCTGGGGTCATGGTGCGTGTGCCCTTGGGCAAGGCATTTGTCACGCATTGCTTCTCTCCACCCAGGAGTAAATGGGTACCTGCGTAGGTATGGACCATATGCGCTGATATTGAGCTGCTGCAGATGTGGTCTCATGGCCTGATGAACAGGGGTAACAATTGTAAAGCGCTTTAACACCTTTGGTACAAGGCGCTATATAAGCAACACAAAATTATTATTGAAAGTGAATGAGAAGCCAAAATTGGATGTTGTGAAACGTGCACAGCTAAATTTGCCGTGGTTGAAATGTGCGCAACTTGTTGGTTGATTCACAGGGTGAATACTTCACAGATTCACATTGGCTTTCACTTCAAGTATGAAGCTATCGTAATGATCTGTGCAGGGTTGATATTTTTCAGACTGTTCATGGAAATTAGACTTTTTAAATCTGAGAGAAAGACATTATCAGAAATGCATGTTTCAAACCTTTCATCTAATTTTTAGACTTTTTAGTTTTTAAATTGACATTGACAATATCATGCGTGACTGTGTCCCGATATAGGCACTCATGTGAGATGATAAAGGTTTTTACCTGCACCTATGTAATATTGAGTGCTGTCTTTGAGTTTATGAGAAAAAAACTTACTAGCTTCAGTTGTGAATTCAAAACAGCAAAAGGAGTTTGAGTAGATAAAGGGTAGTTTTGGGAAAAGTTACAAGAATATCACAATACGTCTGCCCATAGTGCATGTAGTGAGAGTTGGCCTGTGTGTGTCTTCACCGACTGTAAGGGATGTATTGTCATTGTGTTTCTGTTGCAGAAAGTGTCCATGTTTGGCTCCAGACTGATCAAAGGGGCGCGGCCCAAGGGTAGGGAGGTGGCAATCCCAGGGTGTGCCACGCCCGCTATCGTCACCAAGGATGGTATGGTGTTCACCGGCAACGACGGCCAAATGGTGAGTCCCTCCGCCCAGTGTCACAGATCTGCTTAGCAGAGGAAAAAAAAATTGCTTAGCAAATTGATGTGCTAAGGAGTGCCAGTCAGGAGCAATAAACATTGCATGGCATTTTGGCCGGTTATCGGTTTTCGTTAAGCAAATGTATTACTTGCTTAGCACGTTTTTATGCAGAGTAGCTTCATGGAAGTAGCGCCCGCACCACTGTTAGCTTTTCAGCTTCACCCAAACTCCATTGGCATTTTTTCCCAAGGGAACCTTTTTTTAATTTTCCAGAATTCATCATTCTGCAAGAACCCAAACTGCACCCTGTTTGTAATTCAACTGTCAAGCCCCTTGCATAGAATTGTTCCAAAATCCTTTAAACCTGTTGTTTAAATTTATTTTTATTTTGAAGGATCGGGAATGGTTAGGGTGAATTCACATCACAATTGTGCGATTGACAAGCTGACTGAAATATCTGCTAAACAGAACGGAATGTGTAATTTGGTATCAGATTGGGTTAGAGCTAACAAGCCCCATTATCTGACATACGGACTATGATCATTAATGTACTGTGGGTACCGTTTCTTGGTCGTCTGTAGTTGAAAGTCAAGACGCTTCAGTTTGAAGACGGCCGCATGATCCAGGCTCAGAAGTACGGTTTGGGTGACGATGCGGAGGAGAAGATTGAGATGACTCCTGAAGAGGTTGGCATGGCAGGAGCTATCAAGGTAAGGCCGAGTCCCAAATGTGCTTTAAGAGCTACAGCTTGTCTTTTGTCAGTAAATTCCTCATGTACAGTGTCCCAATCTCCCCCCACCCCCACCCCCCAAAAAAAATCAAGGCATTTTCTTTTTCACAGCTTTTTAAAATAAATTTATCCTGATACATATTTGGAAAGTATGGCTCATTAGCTGTTCTGCAATGAAAACATCTTTCCAATCGGGTAAATATTTATTGAGTTATTTGCCAATTTGATAAAGTGCCGAACATCCTGCCCCTCCCCCAGCCCCCTCCCCAAATGATGATTTGATCAATTACAGTTGTGACTGCACAAGCATATGTCTGGGGAAAAAGTCCTTCATATGCAAGTTTTTGCATGAAACATGCGACTGGAACTTGCAGTGTAGCGTTTGGAAGAAGCACCTGCTTTATAACGGTCCATTGGAGTTGTCAGACTAAGATCTGGAGTTTCTGTGCCATGCTAGTGAACGCCCATCAAGTCACGACTATTCATAGTAAATAATGGTGAATGATTGACTTGACATGCAGGATATCTGGGGCGGTATCTTGTCCACTACCAAGATCGATGGGGACTCAGACTTCTTCAAAATGGGAGGTGGTTCCATGGATGTGGCCAGGTAAGGACAGCTGGTCATCAAGTCATTGTCTTGGAGTTGTTTAGCGCCGATGAAATTTGCTTAAGTTGCCGCCCAAATTGTCTCATCAAGGATGCCAGTTTTCCGGCTGTAGCCAGAATTCTGGCTTTTTCATGTTTTGGAAGATAAATCCGGCACTTCATCCCTTTGCAGGCCAGACAATTAAAAGGCAATGTGAGCGTGCTAGGTGTGCTAGGATAGGAGGGTTAAAGTCAATTGATTTCTGGGAAAGGTTGATATACATTTTTGATACTTTCCTTGAGTTTGATTTGCCTGTGTTCCAACTGCTCTGTGTGCAGCCTCTCTTTTGCGGTTATAATCCCCTTTTTTTGGCTGCAAACTTTTTGTATAAAGATTCAGGCTGTGTTGCTGTCTCATTGTTCAAATTTCTTATTCTTGCATATTTTTTTAACTTTTAATATTTTTTGTCCTGAAGGTTGGTAGAGGAAGTCAAACAGAAGTGTAACGGCATTGCACTGTCCAACGAAGACGTGTACATGGCCACCACGTACGACGCCTTCGTGCAGAAGGTCGTCAAGAAGGGACGCGGCTTGGACGATTTTGTCTTTGAGTATGATGCTGTAAGTATTGCAGTGTGTAGGTTGCCAAATCTACGGATGTGAAAAATGGGTCATATCAAGTCAGTTAATGTCGGATGACGTGTATACATGCAAAGGTTTTGCAGTATGCGGAACAGATGATGGGTAAACACACAACGAGCAATGCCGGAAATATCGAGGTGTGCTACTCGCAGATGACGGCCTGAAAAACAATACCGCGTCTGGGTCCGGTGGATGTCGAAATAATCCCGGCGCGAACTGGTTGAAAAACAAAAAGGGGAAATCCCTTTTCATGGTGCATAGAGAATTGCTAATGTGAATTTTTGTGTTGATATCATTGTTTAAGCTTAATAGAATGAGAACTTTTCATTTAATGAATAGACTGAGAACTATTCATTTGGTGAAAAATATTCTGTCAAATGAACACTGATTGTTGTCGAAGCAAATTTTAACAAATTCATATTTGAAATGGAATACCTTAACAAGGAAAAAAACGTCAATGACAAGTTGGCAGTCATTTGAAACAAACAAGAAAAAAAAAAAACTAAAAGCATGTTCAATTATTTTCATTGAAAAGAAATTTGACAAAAATATGTGCTCATTTTGCCCATACGTGTTGACAAAAAAGAGTCATGCCTGTGTTTTACACTTTTCACAGTGGGAAATCATAGTTAGGCTCATCAAAGACACATTGATGGTTAGTTTGGTTGGCTAAACCCCCCCCCCCCCCCCCTTTTCTGTCCGACCAAACATCTTTCCTGAGAATAATGCCATATAATGTTGCCAATCTCGATTCATTGTTTAAGGCCTTAAGTCTCTGTATGTATTGACTTGTAACACCTTGACGCGCCGCCGTCGCCGCCCCCCCTTTGAAAAAAATCCCTCAACCGCCAACATTGACCAGGTTTTTCAATTATCACAAATTAACAATTGTGAAGATTATCTTTGGTCTTAGATATTCTCAACCGTTTCCGCTTTTTCTATCTGACAGGTCAAGATGCACGTCAACGACATGGACATTGAGTTTCCCAACCAACTCTTCATCAACAACGACTTCGTGGACGCCGAGGACGGTAAGACCTTTGACACCATCAATCCCACCGACGAGAGCGTCATCTGTAAGGTTGCCAAGGGAACCGCGGCCGATGTTGATACGGCTGTTGCTGCTGCAAAGGTACGTAATATTCAGAGCAGTATGTAAAACCCTTTGCATATGGAAATGGGCAATTCCACGGTAACGGAAGGACGTTTTCACTCATTAAACAAAATTTCAAATGTGTGTATCACAGACACTGTTCAAAGTTACAGCAAACAAATGTCACAATTGTATTGCTATAATGCGAAGGACAGTAACGGAAGGACAAATGTGAATTTATACTAATTATACAAGTGCAACAAATTGCTTAAATGTGTAACTGAATGTGAAATCAACAATATGCAGACCTGGCATAAATAATTATACCCAAGAAACTATTGAGATAAAGATAGAAGCCTAGTAATTAATGATAACACACAAGACTACTACAGAAATAGACTTCAAACCCATTACCTCAATCCTTAAAAGTTTAAATACACAGTATTTGAACTCTTGAGTATAGAACTGATGGCTTCAGTTAGGTGTTGCTTTTAATTGAACTCTAAAATCAATGTTTGAAATCAAATTACAATGATTTAGAGTAGTAACAATTAATTTATAAACATCCAAACTGAAGTTTCTGCCATCTCATTTTTGACTTAATTTGCTTCTGGAATGGCTTCACAGAATTCATATCTTTCTATTGTCCATGAATGCTGAGGGCAGCAACTTTATGATTTGATTTTCTGCAACAACTCCATACATGTACAAGTACTGGTACATCGGCATATATGTACATGTACATTGTACATGTTGTACATGCCTGTGCCTTGAAATTGTAATAAACACCTTGCCCTGCTTATTTCAATGCTCATTATACATGCATGTATTTGCAGTGATTTTCATTTTTCAAACATGAAAATAAATTAAAAATATGGGCTGAAATATTAGAAGTCACTGAAGCGAAACAAATTTTTTAGGATTAAAACAGGATTGTTACATAATCCTAGTTTTTGGTACCGAAATGTATAAAAATTAAATTGCTTTCATTTGATGCCAAATTTGTTTAAGTCACATGTATTTGAATTTGTTGGTGTCATGTCCACTTTGGTGTGGAATTGCCCAAATGGCACTGTAAATACTGCTTCTACTTCTGATTTACAGGTTGTCTCATAAAAAAAAAACAATTAATAAAGTTATATTGGATGTGAGTTTTGGAAATTTCAATTTGCCTCTTAATGTCAGATAACCAATTTACCATACAAACTTTGTTTCATTTAAATAGATGCGTTTGAACAAACGCTATATGCTTCTTCGAACTGAATGTTTAAAAATCGTCTCGGGCCACTTTCCTTGAATGTGAGAAGCGCAGTTAGAGAAACACACAAAGGATTTATTTCCTTTGTTCAAGAGTAACGTGTGACTTATTCTACCGGCTTCGATCTGTAAACTTGATAAATAAAAAAAGTGGCCCAAGTGGTTTTTCAAGTCCCGTATTGTGATTGCTGTATCTTTTGAACAAAACATCCTAATGAAACCAACTAGAGAGGGATTTGGAAGACCAATTATTCTACTGAGCAATATATAAGACACGATTTTGAAGTCTTTCTCCACTTTTTTTAAAACATGCCCAATTCGATTGTTGGTTTTTTTTTGTGGGACAACCTGTATTTGTAAATGTTGATTTTGTATCTAGCCTTCAGTGTATAAGCACTCTTCCTTTTGTAGCTCTTCCTTTTATCTGCAACTCTGTGCTGTATTAGCACTTGTATTACATTGTATTACACTGTATTTACTCCTCGTTGAATGCATAAAACCATTGGAGTGCTGGGGCAGATGTGGGCGGTACAAGGAGTAACAGGCAGGGGTACTTTGGGCCAATACAGGGATTAAATGGTTAATGCCCCTTGGCTGTTTGTATTGTATAAAGATTTTATTAGAACCAAAATGACAGGCGTACATAACTTTGACAGTAAACCCTGCAAACACTCTAATAATTTTTTTCAATCTGATTATAGGAAGCCTTTGAGGAGGGAGAGTGGGGGAAGATGAACGCAAGAGACAGGGGCACTCTCATGTTCAAGTAAGTACTCGCAAGTATCAGGAGACGAGAAATTAAGATTGTTTGAAAAAAACTTAACAAATAAATCAAAGTCTTTTGATCTGTAAGGATGACATCATTTGTGGCACTTCTGTAAAAGTACTTTAATTGTGGCATCAGTACTTTTATCAGTATAGAAAGTACTATAATTGTGGCTTTGGTACTTTTATCAATAAAAGTACTATAATTGTGGCCTTGGCATTTTCATCAGTAAAGGTACTATAATTGTGACTTCAGTCATTTTATTGGTAAAAGTACTGTAATTGTGTCTTTTGCACTTTTATCAGTAAAAGTACTATAATTGTGGCTTCAGTACTATTATTGGTAAAAGTACTGTAATTGTGGCTTTGGCACTTTTATCAGTAAAAGTACTATAATTGTGGCTTCAGTACTTATATTGGTAAAAGTACTATAATTGTGGCTTCAGTACTTATATTGGTAAAAGTACTATAATTGTGGCTTCAGTACTTATATTGGTAAAAGCACTGTAATTGTGGCTTTGGTACTTTTATCAGTGTAAGTACAATGGTTGCGGCCTTGGTACTTAGTGTGTAAAGGTAAATTATTTGTTTGATTTGTACAAAGAACCATGGAGGTGCTTTAGTTGTAGAATTAGCACCTTTATCCAGAGAGGTACTATAGTTGTGGCATTGGCACTCCAATTCATTGAGGCACTTACGTGGGTCATTGGTACTTCTTGTTGGCACTCTGATCCGTAAAGGTACCATAATTATGACATTGGCACCTGTATTATTTGTCCAGGCTTGCTGATCTGATGGAGGAGCACAAGGAGGAACTGGCAACACTAGAAACCATTGATTCCGGAGCCGTCTACACCTTGGCCATCAAGACCCACATCGGCATGTCCATCGATACCTTCCGCTACTTTGCCGGCTGGTGCGACAAAATCCAGGTAAAGGAAGAAAAACAAACGTATTTCATGAGGAAAAGACCAAGGGATTCGTGATGCAGGAAACATTTTTGTTAGAAAACCACAATGACTGGACATTTTTTTGACTGTAGAAATAGTTACGAATCTTTTTGATTATTTGATTATTTTTTTGTCAGGGTCTGACGATTCCCATCAACAACGCCCGACCAAACAAGAACCTGACCTACACAAAGAGAGAACCTGTAGGGTAAGTGCTATCAAAAAGGATATTGAAAAAGCTGTATCCTCTCTGAGTGATCCTATTTCCTGGGTTTACGACATGGCTAGCATTGTGACTTTGGGCGTGGTCCCTTGCTACATGGAACATAGGGGCTTATGGCATCTGACTAAAGCCCCTTGACCAAAGATATTGACTAAATGGGGAGCTGCCAACATAATGATAGGGCTGGATAGCTCAGTTGATAGAGCACCGGAACAGCAATCCAAAGGTCGCAGGTTCAAACCCCGCTCTTGTCAATTTCTTTGTTAAACCTTATAATAAAAAGGATATAACTCAATACTCGTACTGCTACTCCCACTCATTACTCAGACTTGGAACTCATATTGGTACAAGATTCATAGTAATGCTTTTGTTGTTCTTTTCGTTTTTGTCGCTCTGAGTTACCGAGAAATCCTGAAAGTTAAAACCAGGAAAGATTGGTTGACAGAAGTGCATGAGACCTATAAACCTGGCTCTCGTGGAATGGGTTCAAATCTGTGGATATAATGTGAAATGGAGCATGAAAAAAAAGACGATTAAAATTGAGAAAACTCCTGCCTGACTGGGTTGCACTGTGTTTTCCGCAATGATGTGATAGGCTTTTGATAGAAGGCGCTGATAAGTGCTGATTGGTCAAAGTCTGGAGGGCCTGTTGGCGTGCATATTTAATTGCAGAATCTGCACGGATTATACAGACATTTGAGACTGAAGTGGGCCCTTTAACCATGCTGTATATAAACACTTGCATTTTTTAGGATTCTTTTCATACGTAAACCACATTCCAAAAATTTAGCCCAATAGTCCCTGTACTGTCACAAACCAAATCTCATGTTACTCCTGTACCCCAGCAATAATAACAGGTACTTATATAGCGCTCTTTTTTTTTAACTATTAGATCAAAGCGCTTTACATTATTATTACCCCTGATCATTGGGCCAATGAAAAAATCCAAATACAATCGCATCTCGCTGGGGATATACAGCTCGATGCTGCCTTTTCGAAGCAAGGCTGCTAAAATCGAACACAATAACCATCTCTGCCCTCACAGGTACCCAATTTACTCAAGGGTGGAGAGAAGCAATGAGTGGCAAGATGCCTTGCTCAAGGGCACGTGCACCATAACCCCAGGCTGGACTCGAACCCACAACCTGCAGAATTACCCACAGACCACGAGTCCAATGCCCCAGACCATGAGGCCAATTCACTCCACTTTCCCTTACAACAAACCTACACATGTACATGTATAGGTTTATTGATTCTTCATGGAATGAATGCAGTGTAAAACAGTGTGTAGTATAGGTGCTAGTGGATTTAACGGTCCTCAAATGTTTTTGTCTCCGGACAGTGTGTGCGGTATTGTGGTTCCATGGAACTACCCTCTCATGATGCTTGCCTGGAAGATGGCCTCATGCCTAGCGGCCGGCAACACCGTGGTCCTCAAGCCTGCCCAGGTCACCCCACTGACGGCCCTCAAGTTTGCCGAGCTGGTGGTCAGGGCTGGCTTCCCACCTGGTGTCATTAACATCCTTCCAGGATCAGGTGAGAATGTTACCCTTACAGGTGTTGTAGAGGGGGAGATGTGGTTGTAGGGGGGATGTGTGTTGGGAGGTGCAAATAGTCAGAAAATGGGTGCAGACACCATAAACAAAATGTAAGTGGTTTTTTTCTCATGAATTAAAACTCATAATCTGAAACTTACAAACTTGAAGAGCATGGAAATCGTCAGTAAGTTTTGGATTTTTTCCATTAGGCCAAAAAAGTCCCGGTTTCTGGTATGGAGCTTGCCGAAAAAGTGGTGCTGCAACGCGGTTTTTTTTTCCCCCCCCCCCTAATTTTTATCTTCAAATGTCGGCTGATTTTGCAGATGACGCTTCAATCACCTTAAAACTCTCAAAAATATCCTTCAGGGTGGAGCTTGAGGTGACCTCTGTAAGGCCATAAGGCTTGATAATTGTGTAGCCAGTTGCTTTCTTGACCGACACGAACATTCTTCGTGAAATTTGGATAGTCAAGAGAAAAATTGGAGAAAACAGTAACGTCAGACCATTCAGCGACATCGTCCATGTGCTGCCAGGCTGGTCATTAGTCTGCTCCCTTGCATATTGCGCTTATTAAAAAGTGTTTACAGGTCTCAGATACACGGCCTTCGCTCCCTCAGTCTGGCTTCCAGATGCACAATTACAAAATTACAAAACCCTCTGCAAATGGTGCCCGAATAATTTAGTGGACAAACAAACAAATTTACGATGTTAGTTGAAGGCATAAACTCCTAACTTGTGGATGTTCACCTTTCCAGGTTCTGTGGTGGGTCAAAGGATGGCCGACCACCCTGATATCCGCAAGCTGGGCTTCACTGGTTCCACACCCATCGGAAAGACCATCATGAAAAGGTAAGGGTACCTCATCATGTCGGATTTTCATTTTTACTTGGAGAAGCAAAGCGATTGTGATTCACTCATATGTGAGTCTCTCCCATCCAACTGCCAGATTTCTTTCCTGTTACTTGTAATACCTGCCTGCTCCCCCATTTATGCAA
Source organism: Patiria pectinifera (assembly GCA_029964075.1). Classification (NCBI taxonomy): domain Eukaryota; kingdom Metazoa; phylum Echinodermata; class Asteroidea; order Valvatida; family Asterinidae; genus Patiria; species Patiria pectinifera. The sequence goes on along the minus strand of CM057149.1, from coordinate 22,445,736 downwards.
GTGGTTCTCTTTTTTAGCCCAAACTTGTCCCAAATTGATGCTTTTTCAGTAGTGGTGGGATTTAAATCTGGATTTTTTTATCATTTGGTTTGAATTTCACTATATGGTTTCGATTTTAGAAACCGTATTTTTTGTGACACAAGCTAAAGAAAACAACTGGAATAATAATAATAACGGAGTCTTGTATATTGCATATATCTACCATCGTTACGTACTCAAGGCGCTGGAAATAATGTCTGTTATTAGAGAAAGGTAAATAAAGTATAATGAGAAATATGAGACCCATTATGTAGCACATAACAAGGGTTGACAAGGTGCTGCGGCGCATATTGCAGCCACTGCCAGAAACACCGGGGCAAACCCCTTTTCTTAGCGATAAGTGTTACTGGGTTCTTTAACGTGCATTACACAACACACGGGACCTACGGCTTTATGTCCCATCCGAAGGACGAAGCAATAATGGTAAAGTGCCTTGCTCAAGAGCACAAGCACCATGTTCCCACAGTCAGGATTAAACTCCTGTACCACGGCACACAAATCGAACACCGTAACCATTGGACCACAGCACCCCATCGGAACATCCCCCAGTTTGCTGATGGTCTCTGATTGTAACTGAATTCACTCGCTTCCCATCACTGTTTTTTCGAACATTACAGCTCTGGAGTGTTTTGTGAATTCCCAGTGGTCATTGAATCCTGCAAACTATACCCAGTCATTGGGAGGGCATTTCATGCGGCACCTCACTCGCCACTTTTTGTAGTGCATGACTGTGAGCTGGATGGGAACTTCTGGCCGGTGAAATCCGATAACCGTTATTGGGTTTGAAAAAAAGATAACTGGATTTTAAAAGTCTCTACGGTCGGTTAACTTTTTATGCCCCTGGCTTTCAAGCCAGACAGTGGGGTATTGGGATCGCGTATTACTTCTGTATGTGTCCTTGTGCGAGTTTGTTTCTGCATTCAATGGGGGACGTTGAACAAGAGAGGACAATAGGGTCCCCAATTCCCGAAGGGTCCTCAATTTGGTGATGTGTACAAAACATACGGGAGGTCTTCCTAAAAAGTTAGAGTACAAACAAAAGAGGGACAATAGGGGGTCCCCGATTGCAGGCAAATACACACTTGAGTGGGTGTGGGTGCTCCATTTCACTGTAAAGTTCAGCATCAATCTCAACCAAACTTGAAAGGTGGTCTGTGGAGAGAAGGCCAACGTCAAAAAATAATCATTTCCAATTTGGATGTTTACAAAGTCTCTGCGGAGCTCATCTCAGTATTGCTAAGGCCAAAAAAAAATATACTCCGTCTCTGGTCAGAGCGCGCGCGTCGATTTCGATCATGCGCGTCAACCATCAACCTTCTTTTTTTTTCAAATTAACACGGAAGCTACAACAGCGCCCTGTATTGCCGCGCCTCCTCAAATTTTTGTACCAAGGAGCACCAAGGAATGGGGAAATTGCACCAAGGCAAATGATAAAGGGCACCAAGGCAAATCATGGAGGACACCAATGTATAATGAGGACACAAAAAAGCAAAATAGTACCCACCTTGTCTGTACAATTCAAGCTTGAAAAAAAAAGAAGACGCGTCGCCGCATCAATTCCGGAACTTCGGTCTGACCAGAGACCGACTATTTTTTTTTTTTGGCCTAATGACTCTAACATTTGTTAGTCAAGTGTCTCACCCAAACTCTCCATTGAACCGAGAACTGGTACCTGCTGGGTAAAAAATCAAGGCTGTCACTGAAAATTGTCCTTACTGTCTGTACATGTACACGTATACAAACCGGCAGGATGCCACGGGCATCGCGCAAGTTTTACTTGCAGTGTTTTTAGTCGCAGCAAAATTATCTGCGCATCCTGTATACATGTTGGCATCACACCTTTGTAAATGTGTTTTTATTGCTCATTGTTAGTTGTGCTGTGAGCAACCTCAAGAAATGCTCCCTTGAGCTGGGAGGCAAGTCTCCGCTGGTCATCTTTGCCGACTGCAACATGGACACAGCTGTCAAGCAGGTGAGCCTCAATATAATCGATAGTATGTGGCAAATAGTCGTCCTTGTAAGCCAGAGGCGTATCAAAGGGATACGGCAGCAGCGACCACTGGCAAAGTATGGCTTTTTAGTTGTTGTTGTTGTTGTTGTTGTTAATTTAATATGCTTATACTCGTAACATCTTTGAGACTTGAATACGCATTCGTAATGGTAGTCGTGCCTTTCAGATCTCTCTGTCTCTCTTCGTCACCGTTGAGGGGGTTCTTGTTGTGCATCGGGTCGGGTTGACCGGGCCACACCGACCCGAAACATTGTAGATATAAACCGAATCCGAACCGAAACTGATCTGAACTCCCTAAGACCAACCTGATCCAACCCGACAAAAGTTCAAGGAAAACTGAAGCGACCCGAAACCTATTACTGACCCGAAAACCAAATATCTGGCTTTTTGTGCCTGAACTTACCGGCATGAAAATCTTCGTCTCTCAGTAACATAATCATGTGGTACTCACAATGTGACCTAATTGTAGGCCTGCTTGTTAAAGACCGTGCGTGATAGACTGCAAACCACATTTGCAGTAAATAGTGCACCGTGTGAATTTCCCTCAGTTGGGTCAAAAACTGACCCGACCCGATCTGACTGAAATGATGGACAAACTGACCCAACTCGACCCGATTTCAGTTTCAGTTTGAGTTTTGGTTGCAGGTCGGTTTCGCACAACATTACTTGCGGGTTGACATATTGCAAGGTTTGAAATAGATTATGAATCCAGCATTTGGCTTTGTCGCTCGACCAACAGTGTTTCTATATATGATCTGCATCCTCAGGCTCTAGGAGCTGTGTTCTTCAACAAAGGAGAGAACTGCATCGCCGCCGGCCGTCTGTACGTAGAGGACAAGATCCACGATGAGTTCATTGATAGAGTGGTAAGTCTCCACAGCTGGGAATTTAGTCAACGAATTCAAGACCACTACGAGAAAAAGAATAATCAGAGATACTTGCTGATCAAAAAAACAGATTACCAGTCAACATTTCATATGGCTATGCATATTGCTTGTGACTGGTGTTCGCTAGCTCATTTCTAAATATGATCTGAATGTGCAGGAGCCAGTAATGGGCCTTATTCACGAGTCGGCCATATTGAAATGAAAGATAGGTTAAATCTTAAATTTTGGAACTTGCAAAAAGAAATGAAAGCAAGTTCATTTATAATAAATTCCAGTCTGCTTCAATGAATAATTAAAAATTTTGTAATTGAACATTCCCCAATGTTTAAAGCCATATTTAAAAAATAAATGACAGTAAAATAAGGCTGCATTGAGCCTGCATAAATAGTCTGGCGCCATCCCACTCAAGAGTTAACAATTAATGAAATACATACAGGAAACTCGACAAAAATGGCCGACTCATGAATAAGGCCCATATCTATCTGTCCGTAATATAGTTGTCTTTGTCATCATGGGCCTTATCAACGAGGAAGCCATTTTGACAGTGTTCCCTGAATTCTATTCGATTTTGTCGCGCGATAATGTCACACACACAAATCAATGAGCGTTTTTACATTTACGCAACTTTTCGTGTGATTTTTCAAATCAAAGTTGTGCACACGCGTGAGCGACATTGCCACGTGACACAGACGTTATGACATAATCCTGTTTGTGTACATGGTGTAAATAGGCCTTGTAAATTGTTGAAAGGGATGATGTCAGACTATTGATACATTCCAAGCCTCTTAAGGTATGATCAATTCCAAATTTTCAATTGTTCATCAGTTAGCACACTGGTATTAATATAAATTACTTCACCTCATTACTTTCATTTCTAATCGCAAGTTAAAAAAATGAAGATTTTACCTCGCTTTCAATTCAATATGGCCAACTCGTGAATAAGGCCCATTGAGGAAGTATTTGTGGCCCGAGTTCTTAAATCAATTTGAAGTGCAAAGCCAGAGTTAAGAATCTAAAAGAAACAAAAACAAAAAGCAGGAAAGAAAGTTTGTGCTTCAGCAGATTTATGTGCTGCTTAGCAAAAATCAGCTGGGAACCAGTGAAGCGATAGGAATACTGTGATATTTTGGCCGGTCCCCTTTTTCTGAAGCAAATATTATCTGAGCTTAACAATGTGCTTATACAGCTCTGTATAACTGGCCACAGATACCAAGTGTCAAAGCTTACAATTCTTGAAGAATTGTCCACAAAATGATTTGTTTTGGGGGGGTCGTTTTATCAGATTACAGACATCAAGAAGATGAAGATCGGCGACCCCTTGGACCGGTCCACAGCCCACGGCCCACAGAACCACCGGTCTCATCTGGAGAAGCTGCTTGAATACTGTGAGATTGGTCAGAGGGACGGAGCAACGCTGGTCTACGGAGGCAAACAGGTGGACAGACCAGGTAAAAACCAATAGGGCTCTGCCGAATATTCGATATTTGAATATTCGATCATCAACAAAAAACATCCACATTGTTATTTGCATCAAATAAGTTTATAGGGTTATATTGTTTGTCAAATACCACACTTTTGTCAAAAGCGGTGATTTGTGAGGTTCCATGAGGAATGTTGACTAAATTTTTTTTCTTCACATCAGTCAAATATCAGCCATTCTCAAAGATACGACTTTTCCAGTTTTAACCAGAATTCCGGTGTGTTTTTTATTTCTCACAAAATTCTGGTTTTTTTCTGGCCGTCAAAAAAAAATGGAAAAAGAGAACAAAAACTGTGGAAATGCATTGATTTTTACCTTGTTAGCGCTCTTGAGTTAACATGTTGTAAGGATTGCACACGCATGGCACAACTTTGTTCATTGAAGTAGTCTTAAAAACAAGTCTTTGTTGTTGCCAAGCCTGCATGCGATACAGGCGGCCAACGTACTTGCACGCAGTATACAACGGCGCCTCGCGTGCTGCACTGGGGGCGTATTGTGTGCTAGCTATGCAGCTATCCAAAAAGTAACGGACTTAATTTTTGTTGAAAAGCATACTTGGTTTAAAGACAGTAATGGGACTAAACTCCCTGAATGAAGGCCTTTCCAACGATGCGTCTAAATTTCTGTCAGTAGTTCGTTGTTTTGTTCAGTGAAGCGTTGACACAATACACGCGCGCGTACGGTTGCTACAATTCGTCGGTTGAGTGCGTGACATCTCGTAGCTGCAATCGGCTCAGTGAGACCGTGTCTCGGACGCTGAATTCAGGCCCAATTCAAAACATGACTCGGCAATTTTTGATGTGAAATGGAGACCCTAGAATAGTGTTTTCTCGGAATATACAGCTGAAGATGAGCTGAAATTTCGTTGGGTTAGTTCAGCACCCTTCTTTAGATTTTGAGCTCTTTTGTTGCTTCAAACGAACATAATGCATAAATTACAAATGATGGGCCGTACCTTGAATGTCATAGGCAATTTGTTTTGAAAACACAGTAAATGATATTTTCAAATGTGGAGTCTTTTTGTATGTTTTCCAGGTCTGTTCATGGAACCCACTGTCTTCACCAACGTGAAGGATGACAACATGATTGCAAAGGAGGAGTCATTTGGCCCTGTCATGGTGGTCAGCAAATTCAACGCAAGGTCAGAAAACAAAAGTCTCTTTATCCTGCTTCTTTAACCCTTTAACCGTCGTGTTTTTTTTTTGGGGGGGGGTGTTGGCCGCTTGTACACATTTCACTACTTGTAATGTTTGTCAGCTTATTACAGCTTACTCTTTCGAGATAACCTAATTCAAGAATACATTTTTGTGAATCTTTTTTTCTACTCTTTTGTTTGGTGCTAAAATTAGCAAAATGGGAGGGGTTGATGAAATCATTACCTTCCATTATACTACAAGAGATGTTCCTCTCTGACCAATGGCTAGCCATCACTACCTTCCCTTCCTTTTGATAAACCCGGTCGGCTTTTTCTCCCCCCACAGTGACATTGACGGCATGTTGAGGAGCGCCAATGCTACCGAGTACGGTCTGGCCTCCGGTGTCTTCACCAACGACATCAGCAAGGCCCTGTACTGCAGCGACAAGCTCAACGCAGGCACTGTCTTTATCAACACCTACAACAAGACCGACGTGGCTGCTCCCTTCGGCGGATTCAAGCAGTCTGGCTTTGGCAAGGACTTAGGTAATATTTTTATCCAATTTCTTTTTACTTGTCTCTACCATGGTAAAATCAGCCCATGGTTAAATCAACCTATGGTAACAATCAACCCATTGTAAAATCAACCCATGGTAAAATCAACCCATTGTAAAAATCAACCCATGGTTAAATCAACCCATGGTTAAATCAACCCATGGTTAAATCAACCCATGGTTAAATCAACCCATGGTTAAATCAACCAATGGTTAAATCAACCAATGACAAAACAAAAATCAACCCATGGTTAAATCAACCCATGGTTAAATCAACCAATGGTTAAATCAACCCATTAACTCCTGTACTAAATTGTATTACATTGTATTTGTTCACTGATGAATCCATATATAACCATATTGTGCTTGAAGGTAACAAACAACAACTAAACTCAACATTTTTTGCAGAGCCTATAGACCTTCATTTGTAAACATTGAGTGCCATTTTGTATGGGCTGCCACAATGGCAAACATTTTAGTCGCGGTCCAACAACAGACTTATCAATTGCAAAATGACCGCCTTCATTATGTAAAGAAAGAGACATGTAATTTGTGAGTCTTTGGTAGCATTTGGTAATTTTTGTATTTTCAACAATCCAGTGATATGTTAGGAAAATGAGCCTTTTCCAGTCCCATGTTTAGATCAAGTAAATACAGGATGAGTAAGAAAAACGAAACCCAAATGTCAGGACCCTTGTTTTAGTGAAGTTCTGCATAAAGCACTTTCAAAATCTCGGATATATGCTTATCTAGGATAATTCATAAGCTTTCTTTTAGTACAAGAATCATTCAAATCATGGACAGAACTTTAAAACGGTGGTTGTGTTTAAAATTCTGTAACTTGTAAAGAAACGTGAATGAATTGAAAGATTCTTGTACTAAAAGAAAGCTTTTGAATTGGGCTTTCATATCCTAGATTTTGAAAGTGCTACATGCAGAACTTCACTAAAACAATAGTCCCGACATTCGGGTTTTGCTTTTTTTACTCACCCTGTAGAAGCTACCTTTTGGGGATTTAGGTTACAGAGCTAGTTTATCTGGAGCTTTTGACAACGCCATTTGATAAAGACACTGTGATGGTGTTGCAAGCTCCTGATACGAGCTCTGTAATTAAGTCCCCAAAAGGTACCTTCTATTTTTACTTGATCAATAACTATCCTTTATTTTTGCAACATTGACCTTCCATAGTTTGACATCCCATGGTTTGCAAAAGGTTGGCAATGATCATAATATTTGGAGATCTGATAGAAGTTGGGTGACCATAACGCCAGGATAGGGTACTTAAAAGTGTCATTTTCCCCCTTTTTTCCCCCTCAGGTATGGAGGCGATGAACGAATACCTGAAGACCAAGACAGTCACAGTAGAGTATTGATGAGTGGTGATGAATATTGATGAGTGGTAATGAATATTGATGAGTGCTGATGAATATTGATGACGTATCGACAAGAATTGATCAATATTGGAAATCAGACAGCTGTGAGAACAAGACGTATTCTTAACCAAAAAGCTTTGCCAATTTTGTGGGTTGGTTTTTTTTAATGAAAATTCATTTTTTTTACGTTTGGTTTAAAGAGTTTTTATGAACAAATAATATTAAGTGTATTTTGTTGTTGACTGCTTGTTGAGTGCGTTTTTAGCCTTGCATCTAGATTACTTCTTGCTTGCATGGCACTGGCAAAAATATACCCCAATATGCCAAGGATTATTTTTGAAATATGATTGTTTAAGAAAATGAAGTATAAAACATTGTATAGCAGCAGATTGGTCCATAACAAATATTGGATTGTTATATGTTAATCATTTTCATGTTATGATATAAGCCAAAGTTATATAAGTATTTTCAGTAATTTTTTTGTCTACAGAGACATACCATTCCTCATTTAGTTTTAGCTTCTTTTTTTTTCTTCAATAAATTTTGGATTGTGAAATCCAATAAAACCTTTTAATTATACCTAATTGACTGATATTTTACCATTTTCCCATTCTTTACAAATCTTATTTTTTATTCCTTTTACTCATACTGCTGTATTTTCTTTGCAGTCTTAGTTGTAGTATTCCCGTAAATATATGGATTTTCTGGGTCATTTTCAATTTTACTGTGGATGATTTAAATCATCAAAACTCCCTACTTTAAAATGTTTGATTTCCTGCTAGATCTTCGTAAGTTTGAATGAGTTTGCATTTATAAGACATCACATTTATATTATAGTGATTGTTTTAGTGTTATGTTCAGATCTGCAAAAACTTATCAACCGATTGTCTTCTGTTCAGTTGGTGCCAACTTTTATTTTATGCAGAACCAAAAAGCTCCAGTTGTAGAAAAAAATGGTAATACATTCTTTTTGTCAATGGGATTTACACAGTTAATGATATCAGTGCATCAGATTGTCATGGGCCTTTTCACTCTGATGTAAATTAAGTTAACTGTGTAAATCCCATCCCATTGGAATGGGTGAAAAACCCATAGCTTTGTATAATCTATTAGATCTCTGGTTTGCATTAACGGATTTTCATGGCGTTTTTACAGAATCTTCCTATAATTAATATGCTCCGTCAAGACGAAATAGTCATGTTAAGTAGTTTGAGAAATTAAAGGATACCTTCCTACACGACATTTTTGGGGGACCCCCTGCAGGGCCAGAGTTGAATGAGTGGAGTGTTTCTTCAATTTTCTCACAGCGGTGTTTGGAGGCGGGGGAAAAACGCGAGTTGTTAGAACAGAACTCTTATTTCAACTTGGTAGCCTTGCAGTTTTAGTAGCTATTGAATGCTCTAAGTAGGTATAGGAAGACTTGCTTTTCAGAATTAATTCAGAGATGTGCCTAATTTTATTATATAAATAACAGTTGTGGATTGTATGATTGCAAAAAAAAAAAGCTGATCATGTGTTTCTATCATTCACTCATTCTAGACTAATGCAGTTGTGGGGTTTTTTTATTTTGAGGAATAGTTTAACAAATGTCACATTGAGTTTCTATTAATTTTGGGACTAGATGTACTTGAAAGAGTCACATACGTCTGATTGATGTAAAATTTGTAAATGTTTTCATCAATCTAAAAATATTATGTTTTATTTCGCAAAGTGTGGATTGAAGGCGAGAAAAAAAACTGTTTTGTAAAAAGCCAGCTTGAGTTTTTGTTTACTTTGCCCTTTTTCCCATTGCTGTGTTAATGAGGACTAATATCTCGATAATTCGCAAAGAAGGCCTGCTATTTTAGCATTAATCAATTGAAATCAGAAAATGTTAATATAAAAAGATAAAATAACATCACTTTGTTTGACTTCCTATCCAACTTTTTGGCTGGAGGGGCTTTTTTTTAGTTTCCAATTTGTTGCGATGGTAAATTAAATGGCAAAATCATGCATGTCAGAAGGATGATTTTAAAAGTAAAGTTTTGTGTTTGGATGATTTTTATTTTCTTCTGTTTTATTGTCAACATAGGCCTAATAATGAATTTGAAGCTCTTCAATACTACGGTTTGGCAAGACTTACAGCTGTTTTTGATCTTCTGGGCACTTTGAAACTACACTCGAATAGGGAAGTTGAGCAACCTCGTCCCCAGTGCTTACTTTATTTCCAACCGCGTTTCCAATAGTAAACCCTGGATAGGAAACTTTCTTCCTGTATCCTGATTGGATACCGCAATTGGCTAGTAATGGATTTTTATCGTGTACTTGGTGCTATATATTCACAACGTGCAGTACGTGTTTTCGCGATCATTCGTCCACGCCTTCTCGAAAATACTAATTTCCTTTCCAATTTGCTCATATTAATATGAAATATGATACTGCATGTTGTCTTGATAAGATCGTAACAGTTTGATTTCAAAAATCGTGTTTTCGTAACTCACGCTGTGCTCGCGCTGCTACGAATTGACTCTGTTTTTACCCCAGACACCGCATACAAAAACAAACGCTAATGTGTAACGCATATCCAGGCACCAGACTGTTCCTCATTTGCATACATCTACAAAAATCTTGCACATGCAAATGATCCAATACCAGGGTGAGAGAGCGGGTAGTGGTGGTCGCGTACTGCTCGACACCCTGGGGACGAGGTTGGGAAGTTGAGTAGCTTCGCGGATGAGTTAAATGACTCGTTGACACAGCTGTTGCATTACAGACACACTCTCGGAAAAAAATGGTCCGGATAACATTGTTAACTAATATTTCTTATGATGGGACTGCGGTTTGGCCGAAGTTAATTGAGCGTGATCGGCTGACTGATAACGTTTACGTACAAAACCCCGAGCCAACGAGGTTTTTGTATAGAAAGCACCCGGACCACATTTTGCGAGAGTGTGACCGTAATGCTTGAAGCGTGCCGGTAATGCTGAGCCTGCATACTGCCAAAGTTACCAGTGGCATCCCTACATTTTCTCCTGCAAATAGGACCCATTTTTGGACCCTAATTTTATCAAATCTGCTCTTAGATAATAGCCCAAAAGCTAGGGAGATGACCCTCGGCTATATTCGCACGATTCCACCGATTTTTAAACTAGACGGTCTCGTTTTTTTACAAAAAATTGTGGGGGGCACTTTTTATGCAAATTAACGACTCGGACGCGTAGAAATTTTTGAAAACCTAATCAAAATTATTGCGCCCGCTGTCGGTCTTATTGCGCCATTCTGATATATCTTCTGTCTGGGCCCCCCCCCCCCCTACCACCACCACCCCACCCAAAAAATAATAGTAATTAAATACTGTTAAAAATGTGCTCGTTTATTCAGAAATTCATGAAGCATATTCAAACTGATTGGATTTTTCCAAAGTGTCTTTCCCATTTGCAAAAGTTCTTTTTAAAAGCCCATCAAAATTACTGGCCAATTGCCGTATCGATCGAATCAGGATGCAGGAAGAAAGTTTCCTATCCAGGGTTTCCTATTGGAAACTAGGTTGGAAATAATGTAAGCACTGGGGACGAGGTTGGCCTGAGCTAAGATTCATCAGGAATAGTCGGAATCTTTTGGTCTGGGAACCAGACTACATAAGTTTCCCACAAAATATAACTACCAAATTGAAATTTCCAACAACAAAAAAGCAAACCAAACAAATTTAATACTTAGCAAAAATTGTTTGTAACAATTCGGAAAGATGTTTATGAAAAGTTTGTAAATGGATGCAAAATATGTGCAGTAATGGTATAGTTACGCGGTATACATGTATACAGCGCAGCGTGATTTTCTCGGGGGACGGCCCGGGCTTGTACACACAATCTCCGGTCAACGTTACCGTCCGTTGCACGGTGAAATCATTTGTGCCGGCGTGGATGGTACTCCGAAGCGCACGGTTGTTTCTTGGCACTGGTGCGGAAGGGAGCCTAGCCTTTCACCAACGCCATCGTGGCTTAACTTGCCCGCATTCAAAGCGGCGAACGCGAAGCGACTGGAGATGGAGACCACACAAGCGAGTGGTGAAGCCACGAGGGCCCAACCTCGTTCCCAGGGTGTCGAGCAGTACGCGCCCACCACTACCTGCTCTCTCACCCTGGTATTGGATCATTTGCATGTGCAAGATTTTTGCAGACGTATGCAAATGAGGAACAGTCTGGTGCCTGGATATGCGTTACACATTAGCGTTTGTTTTTGTATGCGGTGTCTGGGGTAAAAACAGAGTCAATTCGTAGCAGCGCGAGCACGGCGTGAGTTACGAAAACACGATTTTTGAAATCAAACTGTTACGATCTTATCCAGACAACATGCAGTATCATATTTCATATTAATATGAGCAAATTGGAAAGGAAAGTAGTATTTTCGAGAAGGCGTGGACGAATGATCGCGAAAACACGTACTGCACGTTGTGAATATATAGCACCAAGTACACGATAAAAATCCATTACTAGCCAATTGCGGTATCCAATCAGGATACAGGAAGAAAGTTTCCTATCCAGGGTTTACTATTGGAAAGGCGGTTGGAAATAAAGTAAGCACTGGGGACGAGGTTGACGAGGGCCTTTTGCAACTTGTCGAGAAATTCTTATGTTTTCTTTATAATCTCGATTTTTTGCTACCCCAACAGGGTAGCAAAATTCCAACCAATCATCAGCCTTTTCGTGCGTGCGTGGCTACCACCCGGACGCGGACGCGTCGACGCGTCACGTCGGATGCTTGCACAAAATTTAAAAACAAAAAATGCGAGTCTAGTTTTCCACGAGATCGTGACTGCGTAATTGTTATTACATTATCTTATTTTAACTTTACTTATAAAGGTATTTCAACAAATTATTTGAAGGTATGAACTTATTTTTCATCTGAACTTACAGTTATTTGCTCGTACGGTTTCCTTACTCACCCTTTTTTTTTTTTAAATGGAAGCGACCAGGCAAAATCCGCGTTGTGATTGGTTAACCTTCAGCACGCTTCTTATTTGCATAAAAATAAATGAATAATTCAACAAAATCAAGTTGCAAAAGGCCTCGTGGCTTTGCCACTCGTGCGTGCTGACTTAATCTTTGCTCCTGTCGCTTCGGGTCTTCGCAACTCCGCCGCTCTAAGCCACGAAGGCCTGGGCAAAAGGCTAAAGGGAGCCCGGCGTCGCATTTTTGGGCGTCGCATTTTTAAGCTTTGGCAGGGATCATTTTGATATATACATTTCATGTGCAAAAATTTTCATGCAAGACGGCCAGAGCTTATTGTGCACTCGCACTCAATTTACGTAACCTTTTCTAATGACTTTATTGCGAAACAAATAAATAGGGCCCATAGGACGAAAATATATATATATATATATATTAACAAATAAATATAGGACGAAACAAATAAATATAGAACGAAACAAATAAATATAGGACGAAACAAATAGGACGAAGATTATAAAACGAAGCTAGTTCGTCCTATATTTATTTGTTTCATCTTATATTTATTTGTCTCGTTATATATTCATTTGTTTCGTCTTGTGTTTATTTGTTTCGTCCTATATTAATTTATTTCGTCCGATTTATGTATTTGTTTCGTCCTATATATATAAACATGTAAAAAAGTTTCGTCCTATCTTTGTTCGCAATAAAGTCATAAAGGGCGCCTCCTATTTTTGGTTAACAATGATAAACATCAATAGGCCTACGGCTGCCCAGATCAAATTTACATTTGTGAACAACGATCGATAGTTTGTGATTGTGAAACTACTCATCGGCAATCCACTCATATATTTGTGGACAAAAGTGGACGAAATCTAGAGAGCCAGTGCTTTTCCCGATGCACAGCTTCACATTCTCAATGTTTTCGTCAGGGAATTTTTGGTTGCCAAATCCGATATAAATATTTCACCCAAAATGAGGCTGGAGATTTGATATTGGACTGCAGGATGCATCTCTCCAAACAGAAACGCGCGATGCTCAAACTGGTGATTTTCATCACGGTTTTCGTTCTTGTTTGGGAGAGAACAAGTTTTGTGGATCGAATTCAAAGCGTGCGATCAGCTGAGGCAATGTGAGTACATACCTCTAATACTCTTACGAAATTTTCACATTGTACAATATCTTGTGCTTAAAGTTTGAACGCATTATGTAAACGCTTTATTTTGCAACAGTTTATAAACGTTTAATACGTTTTAAGAGGCTCAATTTTGAGTCGGATTTCAGGTATCTTTGAGACAAAGACAAAGACTTTGGTAGCGGGTTGCAGTTTTGCTGCTACTTGCAACTGAAATTTAACTTCCAGGAAAGCAAATTACCAACATGTCGATTACACATTGTAATCGCCTCGTGTTTAGCTTGTGTTTATTGTAAATGTTTCGTGAACGGTTTTGTTTAGGAACACTAAACATCGTGTGTAACTTATAGGCCTAAACGCTTCCTGAACGGATCTGCACACTAAACATGTTTAAACGCCTATGTTTTTCTGTTTGTGCACTTACTGTTTTCCGTTCCGAGCCGAGTGTTCGCAGCAGAACGGTGTTTTTTCATGCATGCAAAGAAATGCCCGTTCACGGACAGTAGAAACTTTGTTTTTACTAATGAGGCTAAAGCTTTGCGGGTTATCTAAACATGAATTTTTCTACAAGCATAAGTTAATTCACGGATCCTATAAACGAACGACTGCATGTTCTGAGCTCTAGTACTGCACTGAACGGACTTTAGTGGAGCTGCTTAGGTCCATTTTTGGCCCAAATCGTGCACTTTTTGGTAAAAGCATGAAATTTGGCAAATGGGGTCAAAATGGGCTAGAATTCATTTTAAGATCGGGACCCATCCTGGATCTTGCCCATTTTTGGGGCGGAGCTTGATTTTTTTTTAAAGGGGGTGCAAACAATACAAACTCATAAAAACTGTATTTAACATCCATTTTCCTTGTTTTTCTATGGTTTGAAATAAACTTAAACATAAAATATAACATTCTAGCATTCGAACACCAGTTAATTTCCACCCATTTTGTGGGCGTGGCCTAAATGTACAAAAGAGGCGGTATATATTAGCAATTTGGTTCTAATATGGAAAACATTATTCGGTTTGGTAGTAAAATCCTGAAAATTGGCATGTCCAATTAAAATGGGCTGAAAATAATTTTAAGAGGTGAACACATCTTGGATCTTGCACAATTTTGGGGGGCGGAGCTTGATTTTTCAAAAAGGGGAGTGCAAAAAATAAAAAACTCAGAAAAACTGTATTTAACATCCATGTTCCTTTGTTCTTCATGCTTGAAATAAACTTAGTCGTGAGAAATAACTTTAGGAGAAATAACACGTTAAAATTGTGCAGCAGCAGGATTCCAGTCGAAGCAGTGAGTTTGGTGGTTTGAGACATCATCTTACATTGAAAGACATCATCTTACATTGCCGACGCGCATGGGTATGGTGACGCGCGCGCATACCAGAAACCAGAGCCTTTTTTGGCCTAATAATCGTTTACTTCGTTTCGTATGAATAAAAAGGAGAAAATGCTTCAGATTTCATATATGCACTTGTCATTTACAAGGCTGGGTTGGGGAAACCTTGAAATTATAAAGCAAAATAATTCTGCGCATAAACTCCTGCATTTATTAAAGTTCATAAAGTACAAATGATACCATATGTTTGTATGAATAAAGCATGGCATTTGCTTTTTCTACCACTTTCGAAGCATTTACTCGCATCTGTATGAATAAAAATTAAGCAAACACTTTTACTAAAAACCATTTGCTCTTGAGTAAATGGCCTGCAAAATGTAAAGCTTTACACGTTTATAAGTTTGCAGAAAATAAAACTATCGTAACCGAAACGGAAAGCGGCACAGGGGAGGGTCACGTGCTGGAGGACCGATACAAAAAAAAAGAGCATCAAACCTGACGAACGCAATGCCGTTTACGTGCACAATGCGCTGTGCATCGGCACCCATGGTCTACACGTGGATTGGGTTTTCAATCCCTACCTGATTCCGTGGGTTTTCCCCAGACTATTCTTCTGGGGTTTTCCTCCCACCTCTAAAACTGTAATTTCTTCTCATTGTCTTCTCTCTACGTTTTTTTTTCCGGGGTTTGCGAGCTACAGTGCCTGGGGCATGCACTTTTGAGGATCCTTGGTTTCATTACCAGAAAAAAAATTATTTATCGTTTACTTCGTTTCGTATGAATATAAAGGAGTAAATGCTTCAGATTTTAAATATGCACTTGTCATTTACAAGGCTGGGTTGGGGCAACCTTGAAATTATAAAGTAAAATAATTCTGCGAAAAAATTACTGCATTTAATAGAAGTTCATAAAGTACAAATGATACCATGTTTGTATGAATAAAACATGGAAATTGCTTTTGCTACCACTTTGAAGCATTTACTCGCATCTGTATGAATGAAAATTAAGCAAACACTTTTACTAAAAACCATTTGCTAAATTCTGAAAATAATTACTTTTTACCTTTAAGCTTTTGCTACACTATAAGCGTTTACTTCGTTTCTTATGAATAAAAAGTAGTAAATGCTTCAGATTTCAAATATGTACTTGTCATATTTCAAGGTTGGGTTGGGGCTACCTTGAAAATATAAAAGCACATATGATTCTGCGCAAAAATTACTGCATTTATTAATGTTAATCGCGAAAAAGTACAAATAATACCATACGGTAGTTCGTATGAATAAAAACTGGCATTTGCATTACTCCCATCTGTATGAATAAAAATTAAACTATCGTAACCGAGACGGAAAGCGGCACTGGGGAGGGTCACGTGCTGGAGGACAGATACAAAAAAGCGCACCAAACGTGACGAATGTAATGCCGTTTACGCGCACAATGCGCTGTGCATCGGCACCCTTGGTCTACATGTCGATTGGGTTTTCAGTCCCTACCTGATTCCGTGGGTTTTCCCCAGACTATTCTTCTGGGGTTTTCCTCCCACCTCTAAAACTGTAATTTCTTCTCATTGTCTTCTCTATACGGTTTTTTCGGGGTTTGCGAGCTACAGTGCCTGGGGCATGCACTTTTGAGAAATCCCTGGTTTCATTACCAGAAAAAAATATTTATCGTTTATACTTCGTTTCGTATGAATAAAAAGGAGTAAATGTCATTCACAAGGCTGGGTTGGGGCAACCTTCAAATTATAAAGCAAATAATTATATGTTAATCGCGTAAAAATAATATTAACAAAGTTCATAGGGTACAAATGATACCATGTTCGTATGAATAAAACATGGCATTTGCTTTTACTTCCAATTTTGAAGCATTTACTCGCATCTGTATGAATGAAAATTAAGCAAACACTTTTACTCAAAACCATTTGCTAAAATCTGAAAATAATTAGTTTTTACCTTTTAGGTTTTGCTACACTATAAGCGTTTACTAGTATGAATATAAAAGAAGTAAATGCTTCAGATTTGAAATATTTACTTGTCATATTTCTGAAGTCCTTTATCTACAGAACTGTAAGTCCGATTGGGCATGTGACGTCATGTGATAAAATTATATTTTAGGAATTATTCTAAGCATTTGAACAACCTTTAACTGCATGAAGCACTATGACAAGTGACTGCAAAAGGACCAACGAAACATAAACATTTGTAAAATGCGAAAAGCCCTGTGTTCTGTTTGCAAACAGACATGGTGTCTTTTTTTATTTCATCTTTTTATTTTTAATATGACATCACGTGACATGTGACGCCATATTAAAATTGCATATTTTGAAGGCCAATATCTACAGAACCACTGGTCCGATTGGGTTGAAAGTTGGTATGTACCTAGACCGGGATGTTTTATAGATGAAAATTGAAGTGACGTCATGATGACGTCATAATGGGTTACGTGACGTCTCGTTAGAGATTAATAGATTTGATCTTTAAAAATCAATATAAAATCAACCGTGAGAGACCTGAACATGATTTTTGTGAGATATGATAGAATTATCGAGGGTCTTCATTTTTTATATTATGTGCAAAATGTTATTTTGTAATAACGTTTTGCATGTAGTACTTTCAAAATCTAGGATATGAAAGCCGATTCATAAGCTTTCTTTTAGTACAAGAATCATTCAAATCACTCATATGTACTTTTCAAGTTACGGAATTTTAAACACAACCACTGTTTTAAAGTCCTGTCCACGTATTACAAAAAATGGTGTGTTCTTTCAGCAAAACGAAAACAATTCCAGGGCATCCCCCTATATGTGAAGTGTTTTCGTTTTGCTGACAGAACTTTTAAGACGGTGTTTGTGTTTAAAATTCTGTAACTTGAGAAGTACATAAGTGATTTGAATGATTCTTGTACTAAAACAAAGCTTATAAATTGGGCTTTCATATCTTGATTTTGACAGTGCTTCATGCAGAACTTCATTAAAAAAAATTGTCCTGCCATTTGGGTTTCCTTTTTTTGACTTACCCTGTGTAAGATACTTGTAGACAATCATACCAATTTAGATATAATTTTTTTCATAGCCGCCTACCTTAAAATGTAGCTCCACCTCTAAAGGGCAACAATTAGTCTTGCAACCGTTTAAAGTTATCTTTACAGTGTATGGTAAACATAGTTAACCGATGGAAAAGTTGTGTTTTTACCAGCAAAAATGATGATTTTCCCTCGTTTGAATCAAGCTGCTCTAATGTACCGCCTCTTTACATATTTAGGCCACGCCCGAAAAAGGGTGAAAATAACACGTGTTAGAATGTTAGAATTTACATCCACTTTGTTTCAAAGCATGAGAAACAAAGTGGATGTAAAATACAGTTTTCTGAGTTTTCTATTTTTGCACTCCCCTTTTTGAAAAATCAAGCTCCGCCCCCCAAATGGGCAAGATCCAAGATGCGTTCACCTCTAAAAATTATGTTCAGCCCATTTCAATTAAACATGCCAATTTTCAGAATTTTACCACCAAACTGAATGACGTTTTCCATATTAGAACCAAACTGCTAAGATATACCGCCTCTTTTACCATTTAGACCACGCCCACAAAATGGGTGGAAAATAACAGGTGTTAGAATGCTACAATGTCTTATTTCATGTTTAAGTTTATTTCAAAGCGTAAAAAACAAGGAAATTTGATGTTAAATACAGTTCTCATGAGTTTGTATTGTTTGCACCCCCTTTTTTGAAAAATCAAGCTCCGCCCCCAAAATGGGTAAGATCCAGGATAGGTCCCGATCTTAAAATGATTTTTAGCCCATTTTGACCCCACATGCCAAATTTCATGCTTTTACCACAAAGTGCACGATTTTTCGCTTAGCAGCTCCACTACTTACCTTATTTGGTTGGACGCGTGATAATGGGCCCGTTGGCATGTTCCAGGTGCATGTGCCATTTTGTCGATTTTTCGCATGACATCTAAAACGGAAATATTCACACACACAAATTAAGCAAAAACCACTAGGTAAGACATACTTGTTCCAAAATTGTTTAAAAATAAATAAATACTTCAGGATATAATAGATGGCATTGTGCAGTTTTTGTTGTCAAAGATGAAGTATTTACCCGGGAAATAAACGTCAAAATAATGTGACACCTTTTTGAACGAGAAAACGCCGTTTACCCAAATCATGTTTTTAATTAGACTTTCGTCAAAAGGTTTTAGACTGAGATGTGGTCCCGAACCGATAAAACAAATGCGACATTTCAAAGTTCATTTTAAAGCTAAAGATATTGTGCTCGGCGTTAACATGGTTGTGTAGTTATGACTTATCAGAATTCAATAATAAAGGCCAAAAACATAGGATCATGAATATTCAGAAATATAATTAGCTGGCTTGACAGAATTAGACACCAGATCAGGCGCAGAGCCCTGCAAATTTGAAAGCCGCCGCGCGCAGTGAAGCATTTAAGCTGTGTAGGTATTTGTTGACCAATATTCATGGTATTGACACCTGTATGGGCCGTTATCGCGCGTCTAACCAGGAGTTTGGCTAAGTCGTTAATCCTTGTGTGTAGGATCCGTGGTTAATTTCAATAAAAAAAAATGTTGCATGAACCAAATCTGAAATAGAGAAAATTAATATTAGGTTTCTTTGCACTTCACCGACGTGTAAACAGTGTATACTCAATTTGTTACCTCCCAGGTGAAAGTTAGAGAAAAATCACTCGGGTGGGACTCGAACCCACGACCTCTTACCGCTCGACCACCGAGCTTGCGAGATCGGGTGGCTGGTTCGAATCTGATATAGCAGCGGGTACCGCAATTGAACTATTCATTTCTATTCAAAGAGAAAGTTGGGTCGTTGCGCGCGCAAGATTACAGCACGTGTGATTTAATATTCTAATTTTATTTCAAGCCTTTATGGTATGCCCATGCCGAGAAGAGTGTACATGTAAACCATATATGTGTTTAACTTTGAACACATTAAAAACGTTCTTTTTTGCAACAATTTATAAAGTGCACGTTTAAAGGAGAGGCACCATTTATTATTACCAAAAAGTAAAGCTAAAAGTTCGAGTCACATTCGTTTTGCAGCTGTAGGCCTTTACGTACTAAACAACCCCTCAAATACAGGGTGAGTCAAAAAAGCAGAATCCAAACCCCATCAAATATATTTCATATTTTAAAAAAAATATGTAGCACCAAAAATAATAATGAATAAAAAAGCCAATTTCATAAGCTATTTTTAGATGAAAAAAATACTGAAATTGCTCAATCCGTTCGAAGAATATCACCATTTAAACACAATGTCCTTAAAACCTGTCTCGTCCAAAAAAAAGCAATTCATTGTGTGTTTTGACAGTTTGGAGCAACAAAGGAAATGACACAGAATAATTGTTTCAGCAACTTTCACCTATTGTAGTACATACTATTTTCATTAACAACCCTGGTTTGGCAAACAATTTGATTGATCAAAGCTCCTTTTTTCTAAAGGGCCTTCAAAGGGATTCTGTTGAATATTTTTTAACGTTTTAACTGACATTTTATCGCTGGTGATGTTTGAAGACAATTGTGACGACGATTCTTGAAATCGTATTTTTTTTGGACAAGACAGGTTTTAGGGTCATTGTGTTTAAATGTTGATGTATTCTGAATGGATTGACCAATTTCAGTCATTTTTTTTCATCTAAAAGTATACCTTATGAAATTGGCTTTCCAGTCATTATTAATTTTGGCGCTACCTATTTCTTTAAATGTGAAATATAATTTTGGGGGTTTGGGTTCCGCTTTTTTTCCCCCTCACCCTGTACATTGGCGTCGCCAAGATTTTTCCGGGGGGGGGGGGGGTCCACCATGTTATGAGGGGGCACCAAGGACGGATTCAACAACAACATTTCCCCCAAATGTCCAGTAAAGGCTGGACTGGACATATTTTGACGCTAGAGAGCGCTGTTTTGGTTTTCAATTTATGCAAATTTAATAAAGTCGTACGATTAAGAGAAGTCAAAACATAATTATCTCAACAAAATACTTTCAAAAGACACTTCCTTGGCAAGCGGCAAATTTCTGATGTTTGGTGGGGAGGGGGCACCTGGGAGGCACTTGGAATTTGTGGGTGTCCCCCCCCCCTTGCTACGCCACAAATAGCCAGTTTAATTTTTGCAACTGCTTGTTCGCAATGGATACGGAATGTTTATAGTTATCCCTGAAAATCAACTTTCCACCAGCTGCAAAACTTAAAATGGATGTTTGGAGCTTGGATAAAATTCCCTGTAATAAATCTCACTCTAAATTTAAACAAGGTCTTTTTTGTCTCTCCCCTTAAATATATCGAAATATTGTTTGTAAACTGTTGTAACAAATACTTACAGTGTTTTATGCGAAATGTGATCAATGCTATCAACAAAACAGGAACACACATTCTAACCTGTTGACGTGACTTGCATATTAATGTCAACAAATTTTGTGAAGAGACATTATTTTCTGAGATTTTCAACACTGCTGCATGCATTTTGTTAACTTTATATATCTTTTGTGTCTGCTTATAAAATAAAAATTAATCGGCTGAAAACCCCACACATTTCGAAATAGGAGTTGACACATGCATTGCACGCACGTTTTTTAACATCTGGTGTTTATGTTTAGCGTCATGTGTGACCGTGCGATTTATAGTCCGTGGGACAAGATGCCGAAAACGCTTTAGTTTTCGAGATTCGCGATCTGGTCCGCCGAATTTTATAAACCTTTCCAGACATGTCGATTATGATGTACCATATCTAAAAATTCAGAAATCAGAAATCGAATTCGTTGTATATAAATCAATAAGACGAATTTGATTTCTTGACTAACAAGGTTTGGCGTGGACTAGACGAACTGATCGATACTCCGGTACGAAAACGTGTACTTGTTGTTTGAATCGCTTGAACTGAACTTTAAATTGTCACACAAAAGACGAAATTAAACGTTGGAAGTGCACTGAATCGTTGGTGATTGATGAATATGAATATTAGAAATGGTAAATTCGAATGTCGAACGTTTTAAAATAGCCGGGAAAACCTATATATTCTAATTTAATTCAGTTGTTTATTTTTTTTGGGGGGGGGGGGATTTTTAACCTGCACAGCTGTTGTTACCTACACAAGAAGAATGGTATTTGGATTACATAGGTTAGTTCAATATGTTCTGAATGAGCATTACTTGTTTATCTTTAACTAGACAAACGAGATTACGAGCACATGAACACATCACAGGCCGATTAAATAATTGTTGTATAACTTAAAACATATCAAAGTCTTATCAAATTGAAGGACCCTCTTTTTTGTTTGCAAACTTTTTTAAGAAGAGAAAATTAATGTATATTCCCCTATTTGGAAGCTGTGAGTGGCAGCATTACAATTGCAATTAGTTTCAGCTCAAACCGTTTTACCGTTTCTATAATTTTGAATATTGTTTTAAGAACCGATTCGATATTTTGTTGTTGCTCTGTCCATTCCGTAGAACCACAAATAACCCGACGGCCCACCCGTTGGTTTTTTTTTTTAGGCTGCATCAAATTTGTATTCCTTTTTTTTAAATTTCAGTCGTAACATTTTTAAGCCGTTAGCAGTTCAGATGCTTCACCAGATGCCACACTCTTAAATTATTTTTGAAAACATGTTACCCTGAGATAAGAGTTCACAAAATCATTTTGTGGTTTAACCACACTAATCGATGTTCAGCTAAGGCCAAAAAAAAATAATAGGTCTGCTTCCGGTTTCCCTACCTACCCTATTCTGATAGCCCCTACCCTAATTTTTGTTATTGGAAAAATGAGGAAAAAACACCCAAAACCATCAATTTCTACCTTTTACCCTTGACTACCCGCAGACGCCTCCATATGATTGTACACACACAAAATTTTCCAAAAATTTTTTTACTTCCCTACCTACCAACCCTATTTTCAAATGCCATGTAATCGGAAGCAGAACTATTTTTTTTTGGCCTAATACATAACAATGTTAACATTCGATCTTAAATTTAAAACGTGATCATTTCATGTTGGACAAAACTATAACGAAGATATTTTGGTATCCCGATGAGAAATAACAAAAAATCGAGAATATAATATGACAGAAGTGTCATCTAGCAAGCACTCAGATCATTGGCTAAGTTTGGGGTGGTCTTGTTCTTGATACTGGTTTATCATAAACATCGACGGATAGGTGCATGGTGTGTGATCCTGTTCTGAGTGCAGTGTTCGTGGGTCTTGTTCCCGCCGTAATACTCGCGTTAACTTGAGAACAGACTGCCCGAACTCGGAGTCGGACAGCCATTGCGTGAGAAAAGGTTTCTGACTGTGTCCATATATAGGGCGCTTTTTCTTATGTTTTTTTTTTCTCAGGTAGAAATTTCTGCATTTTTATCTCAGATTTACTCATTTCCAAACAAACTGTGGATCGGGGAACAAAGTTTTTTCTATATAGTACACCATAATCTACATGTCTGTGAAGTTGTATAAAATTCGGCGAACCAGACCGCGTGGTGAGCGAAATAAAGGCCTCGTCCCACGGACTATAGTCACCGCGCCGTGCAACAAAATCACATACCTTCTAGATGGCTGCAATGCGAAGGATCTATAGCATTTTCAGCCTCATGTACATTGGATCCAAATATATAATACGAGGTTAACGTCTTGTTTGATAAGGTCAAATTGGAAGACGAATTCGAGATTCTGACGCCCATCCCCCACAAAGGCATTGGCAGTGGCGTATCCAGAGGGGAGGCGGCAGGTGGGCACTTTGACCCCTTGCGATTTTTTTTTACAATTTTGTTGTCAGCAATAAATAAAAGAAATATTTATAGAGTTCTTCTGACATCAATCCCACCAAAGAAAGCCCGCTCAACACCCATTCCAATGCTTCGTGATAATGTCCATATAACATGCGGTATGCATAATAGTCAGTTTTGAGGAGCGCCTCCATTTGGAAGAATGGTACAAGCCCCCTTGGGGTTTTTGATTTTACGGAGGGCAAGTGTCAGGAGAAAAACGTATCTACATTTCAGCGCGGATGTGCCGTTTACCCCCCTGACATCAAAAGCTGGATACGCTGCTGGGCATTGGTGACTGACGAATTGGCTACTCGATCGTTAACTACCGTCAACCAAAATCGATCAAGAAATCACGAGTGCTATATGAAGGAGTGAAATAAAACGTTAGATTCATCTCCGTCAATTCACTGTTGTCAAATTTTGTTGTCAAATTCTGTTGTCAAGTTTTGTTGTCAAAAGTCAGTTGTGAATTTTGTTTTCAATATATAGATGGCGTTCGTTGGTGGGCACGCACGCTGAGCATTGCCAGGCGAAACACCGCATCGTGTTCGTCAAAACGCACAAAACCGGCAGCTCTACCGTCACCACCATGCTACAGCGCTACGGCTACAAAAACAACCTCAACTTCGCCCTACCGACCAGAAGCCACGTCTTCTCCCAGTTTGCCAAGTTTAAAGCCTCACGTGCGTTTCAGTACGATCTCAAGGACGCCGAGGGTAACTTGATATGGCCAGCTTTGGGAGGCTTCCACATTCTAGCGAACCATGCACGATATAATCGATCTGAACAGGATGCCCTGATTCCTAACGCCTTTTACTTCACCATCATCAGAGAGCCTGCTTCGCAGTTTGAATCCGCCTTCAACTTCTACCGCATGGACAGGTACATGCCTAACCATACCATGGAAGACATTTTCCAAATAGATCCGTACTTGTTTTCATTTTCGAGCAATTTAAAACCCATTGGTTTCATGCGGAACGGACAGATGTTTGATCTGGGGCTGGAACAG
Organism: Patiria pectinifera; assembly: GCA_029964075.1. Classification (NCBI taxonomy): domain Eukaryota; kingdom Metazoa; phylum Echinodermata; class Asteroidea; order Valvatida; family Asterinidae; genus Patiria; species Patiria pectinifera. The sequence goes on along the minus strand of CM057149.1, from coordinate 22,421,071 downwards.
GATTCTCAGGATAACATATCCGTTGGTGAAAAAATCAACTCACTAAGTCATGAAATGGACTTGGTCATGATTAAAGAATACTTTGACGAGTCTTTGATTCTTCTCAAGAAGATGCTGTGCTGTGATTTTGACGACATCACCTACGTTTCACAACTCGTCAGGAAGTCCTCCGTTCGGAAAAACCTCTCTAGTGACCTAATGGAGAAGATCTACAAGTGGAACCACGCTGACGTGAAACTCTACCGGCATTTCAACAGGACCCTGTGGGAGAAAATCCACGCTTATGGGCCCGGCTTCCGGAATGATTTGGAGACATTTCGGCAAATAAACGCTGCAGTTACCAAACAATGTCTCACCGATGCGACCATGAACTTTACCCGGTTACACAAGACAAGTCAATACACGCTTCCACAGAAGGCAAGTGAGAAGTGTCGAGATTACTTCAGATTGGATCAAATGTGGGTGCCCATGCTAAGAGATTACATGGCTAGCAAGAGTAGTACTTTCATGAATAATGAAAGCTCTTCAGCGACACCTTTTGGTTAAAAAAAACCCAATAGGACTTAACAACATAAATGCATGAACACAACCTGCATATTAAAAAAAAAAACAGTGAGTACACAATAAGCTCTAGCCCGTTCCGGATTGCGGAATGTCTTACTTCATATGCAAAATAGACGCGCGTGCGCATCGATCGAGAAAAAGGGACGCGTTCAAGACCGACCGACAGACTGACAAGGCCAAGAGCGGATCGGGGGGGGGGATGCAAGGGTCATGACCGCCCCCAAAACGAACCCATATATTTTTAAGTGACGTTGCAATTAAAGCAGGCACTGCGTACACCACCCCACCTTTGCTAAAAAACAAATGGTTAAATAGACCATCAGCTTGGGGTTTGGTCAGTATCAAATCAGGGCATAAATGATTATAGTGCGCATGCGCAAGGTATACCGCCCCTAGAGTGGTAACAAGCATTTTGATGGCCATTTTGGAAAAAAAAGTGATAATTAACACCCAGAAAGCTGCCACCACTGCAATGCTATCACATATTTTCCAAATCTGGAGGTGTATACCTTGCCAGAAATCGCTATGACGATTATTCCCCTTTTTGATACCTGTTGCCAAAATTTTGGACCGAGGCTGATGGCCTAAAAGTGATCAGAAAGAGCCTCAGTATTTTTGGGCCCCTCCCCCCCCCCAAAAAAAATGTGTTCCGTATCCACCCTTGCCAACCGACCGACCAACCACGAAGTGCCATGTAGAAGCTCCTGCCAGAGCTGAAAACAGGTCGGCACTTCAGAGTTCTGTGGTCTTGTGGTTACGGTGTTCGACTCGTGTGCCGTGGTACATGGGTTCGAATCCAGACGGGGAACATGGCACTTTACTACTATTGCCTCTTTCCAACCAGGAGAGAGGCAATAGTAGAGACGCTGGAGCGCCGTAATGGCAGCCGTGCTAAAGCCAGGGTAATAATAGAGCGTCAGGAGCGTCACTTAGTGATAGATATGAGCGCTATACAAGAAGCCACTATTATTATTATTATTATTATTATTATTATTATGAACTTCTTGGGGAACAAGGGCAAGATTTTAATTTAGTTTTCCTCTTGTTGTATTTTGGTAACCAATTTTAAGGTGACCTAAGTGTTTGCTAATTGGTTTTGGAAAATAATATCGATTTAGTTTAAGCTGATGACTGTTTTTCTAAACGAAAAGGTCTACACGTGTTAATGAAGGACGTTGGGCCTAGCTTCGCATTGAAATCGTTTCCTCTTAAGTTTGTAATTTCAACTTGCAGCCATGGTTGTGGTTTTGTAATGTTATGGGGTATTTGTTTCAAAGTGGTTGGTGGTGATAGTGGTGGCAGGCTAATCCTGAAAAAAAAGAACGATTGATGATGATACTAAACAAGGCTCGATGTATGAATGCGGGAAATATTCGTTAATAACAAAACCAAAATGACCGTGTCTCGATATTGCATGCCTTCCGTTCATGCGGAAATCAGGAATGCACGAAATTAGAAAAACAAACATACAAGTGTATAGGCAACCCTGGAGAAGATGGCCCTAAAGCCGCGCAGAGCGCAGAATAGTCTAATTCGCATGTGACAGTCAGTCAGTCATGGGCTTCGCGGGGGGGGGGGGGGGCAAGGGGGGAAATAAACCCCCCCCCCCCCGAAAAGCCCCCCCAAAAAAGAGAGAAAAAAGAAAACAAAAAGAGGCGCGAAGTCATAGTAGTGTAAATATAATGAGTTCGGGGAAAAAATGTCCCTGCCCCCCTCTAAAACTGATAAATCGAGAATTTGTTGAGAAATACAAGACATTTTTGGGAAAAAATATGTTTTGCCCCCCTCTAGAAAAAAATCCTGGCGCCGCCCATGCAGTCAGTGTAAGTGAGGTACCGGTAATCATTAGAATTCAAAATTGACATCCAGTCACTGAGAGACTCTAGCAAGTCTAATTCGCATGTGATAGTCATTCGGGGAGTAGGGGAGTCAGTCAGGGTGTCGGGGAGTCAGTCAGTCAGTCAGTCGTTTTTGTATTGCTACAAACATAGGGTCTATAGCTGTCCCTAGACGTGCCTCACGATACGCCAGATGATCAGACGATCCCCGTAGAGAAAGGGGTTTAAACCGTTCGAAAAGTGCCTTTAATTGAGCTTGACGACCAGTTATAAAGATCCAATCATTGTCAAGCTCGGCACGAGGGGATACAAATGTTTACAGACACAAAGATGGTAACAGCTGAAACGACAGACGAACGAAAATCTTTTTTGCCTGGAATTGAATTATTTATTTTAGTTGAAATATAGTTGAACGTACTATATTATTATCAGAGCCATTAAGTATAATTTCCATTTAGAGGATTACGTTTGAATGAAATAACGAACGTTACTTCAAAGATTTAATCAGAAATTAATTATATGGATTGTAAAGGTATTTACAAATTATCGGATATTTTGAAAAGTCATGTGCGTGATAAAGTGACCGTTAAATACCCAGGAAAAATGGGTTCCCATGCACCATGCAAGGGTTCTCTTACAACTAAAAAGGACTCCACAAAAACGTTTTTTCCGGAAAGGACAACAATAGAAAAATCCAGTTGTTTTAATTTTATTGGTAAGATTTGGTAACAACGGGAGCATGACTCCCTGTGGTTTGTGTTTCAATATAACAGCTATAGCATTTGCAGGTAGACCTTCAGTTTATCAGTCCAAAAACGAAAAGTGCTAGCCGCAGTTCAAATACTTTCGGTGCCCCCCAGGTGCCCCCCAAGATGTTTCACCCCAGTTACGCCCGTATGTACTGGTCCAGCTCTGGGCCAGTTATGGATTGGTTTTATTGGATTATTTCCAGCATAATGTATTGACCCAGAGTCGATCCACTAAATACTGGTTTTAGGCCAAAAAAAAAATAAGTCGGTCTCTGGTCAGCGCGCGCGTCAATTTTAATCATGCGCGTCAACCTTTTTTTTCCCAAAATGTTCGGCGGTAGCTCCAACAGCGCCCTCTATTGCCGCACCTCCTCTTTTACCAAAGAGCACCAAGGAAAGGGAAATTGCACCAAGGCAAATGATCGAAAGCACCAAGGCAAATTATGGAGGACACCAATGTACACGAGGACACCAAAAAAGCAAAATAGTACCCCACCTTGTCTGTGCAATCCAAGCTTGAAAAAAAACAAAACAAAACAAAAAAAACGCGTTGCCGCGTCAATTCCGGAACTTTGGTCTGACTAGAGACCGTTTTTTTTGGGGGGGGGGGCCTTATTCTGGCATCACGTGCTGGCCCAGTTATGTTCCGCGCCGCTCCAATTCGAGAAGGCCAGCATAAGGCCAAAAAAAGGTCTCCGGTTTCTGGTATGCGCGCGTGTTGCCGTAGCCATGCGCGTCGGCAAAATGAAAAAGGTTTTTTTTCAATAAAAGGTGATGTCTCAAAACCGCCAAATTCATTGGTTTGACTGGAATCCGGCTGCTGCACAATTTTAACGTGTTTTTAGATGGGGTTATGATCGAGAATAAGCTTTATGTGGCCTCCCTGGACTCCCATATATTTGCAGTAAGTTTAGTCGGGCACCATTTGCAGTCATCAGCCAACATTTTGAAGCAAAAAAAAAACTAGGTAAAAAAAAAAGCCGCGTCGCCGCACCACTTTTTGGGCACGCTCCATACCAGAAACCGGAGACTTTTTTGGCCTTAGGCTAGTAGCGTTTACCGGTAAAACGCCGGCACCGGGCTAGTTCTGCCCCATATCCCAGTTCCTCATTGTTTGCTGGGTAGTGACATGGCCTCGACTCTATTCTCATAAAATTGGGTAAGCCCGAGGGGCAAAACAAGATGAAAAACGATAAGAATGAAGCCCCTGTTATTACAGACAATACTCAATGGCCTTCTGTGCGATAATAACACAATCGATAAGCCGGTTATTCTGAGGAATTCAAGTAAATCAGAATTCGGAATAACTGAATTTACTTTTTGGTGTCACGGTCTCCCTTTGAAATGGTTTTTTTTTTTCATTGAAAGCCCCAAACTGCGAACAAGTATATAATATGCGACTGTTCTGCTTTCCGTGCACACACATCATTCTGTGATTTTGTTTGAAGCCAACGAGCAGCAAGCCCGAGTCGTGAGTATTTATGAAACCTCAATGATTTCTTAACTTGTAATATTCGTGATACAAAATTAATTAATATCAATCTTAATTCGTGATACAAAAGTACTGAATTTGAGTTCATGACTGTAGGGGCACACTGACTGAAACTTCGATGTAACATGCCTAATTCTTCTGTGGTTTTATTTTTACTCAAAATGTAATCGTCGTGCACAATCACAAACTTTGCGCATTGGGCTTGGTGTTTAGATGATTCACATTGAGCATAAAGATGCATGCGATGTATTGCATGTGTTTTCACTGTCTCGAACGTTCAGACTTTAATCACCAATCGAAATTAGAAGCAAAAACGAAACGAGTGACTTTTAGATTGAGCGAGTCACAAAACTTGCGTTATATTCATAGTCATAATGAAGCCCGTTTTCACGTTATAAAATCACCCCAGTTTATACATGGCGAGTCCAAAAAAAAGCGGAACCCAAACCCCAAAAATTATATTTCAGATTAAAAAAAATGTAGTACCAAAAATAATAATGACTGGAAAGCCAATTTCATAAGCTACTTTTAGATGAACTAAATACCAGTCAGTAGTCGTGTCACGCACACAGCCCTGTTTGACCTTAGTTTCTCGTCCCGAGGTCAAGCACGCATGGCCCAAAAGCGTACGCGAGATTTTACGAGAATTATTCGAGACTACAGAAAAACACAAAAAGTGCCTCGATAAATGCACTGTTTGGCCAAGATGGCTAAATAAGTGAAAAGTTGAAATCGTGTGCTTTGATTTGATAACAAAAATAACTGCTTTTGACAAATATAAAGTGTTGTTATGGCCTGTCAAACAAAATCATATTTTTTATCAACAAAATCGAGGGCCGATAGTTTTTAGGTGTACATTCGATTCTTAAAAAAATAGCCAAAACAAATGGCAAGGCTTAGTAGATAGAGGAAAGTATACGCTTCATTCTCATGTGAAACACGTGCAGGACACTTCTAATGTTTGGTCCAAATCGCCGGTTGAAAAATGAAGACTTTTTGCGAGATTTCATGATTTGCAATCTCCATGTACGCGTGTAAACGTACGACGACGTACATGTACATGTACATGTACGTTGGCCTGAAAACATTGTGAATAGTACGCGCTAAGCAAGCCATACTCGAGCGCGAGCTCGACCAATCAGTGGGCGTATGGGTCACAAGGTCACACCGTGTTTGGGTTCCTCGCTCTATGCTTCACAATTGCGACGATCTTTTCGTGTTGTGAAAAATGGAAGTTGTTGGAAACATTAGGTGTACATCGAATTCTTAAAATATTAACGACATCACGTTCACGAGATTTTTTGTAGATGAAGGTTCACTCTTTCGTTTGATTACCTCAACATTTAGGAGACTTTCGTCGTTCTCGAAAAAACCCGGAAATTTCATGACCTAATTTTTAGTCGATTTGTCCGTGAAATAATATCGTCAACATGCATCGAAATCCTTTTTTTGAGAAAAACATACCTTGATAGATGTATGAAGTAGGTCTTTAACTACTTAAAACAACTTTGTTTGGTTGGATCGGTTGTGGTTTGCCATGAAAATTGCGAATTTTCTGAAGCCCTTTTTACGGTCATCGTTCGCTGGCCTCGCGTTGCTGTAAATTGTGTGGACGAGAAAACTATAGAGCAGCTACGCGTGACACGGCAACTGACTGTAATGAAATTGTCCAATCCGTTCAAAGAATATCACCATTTAAATACAATGACCCCATAAAAAAAACGATTTCAAGAATCGTCGTCACATTTGTCTTCAAACATCACCAGCGATAAAACCTCAGTTTAAAAAAGTTAAAAATATTCAACAAAGTCCTTTTGAAGGCCTGTCTTTAAAAAAAGTGGATTTTTAAATCATATTGTTTAACCAGGGCACTTAATACAGATATTGTGTACTACGGTTGTTCACAGTTGTTGAAACAAGTATTCTGTGTCATTTCTTTGTTGTTCCAAACAGTCAAAACGCACAATAATTTGCTTTTTTTTTTTACTCACCTTTTACTGTCAAAAGATGTGGTTACGCACTCCTCTGGAAAGGCTTCCCAAAATTTCACACACACAAAACTTCTGTATACTAACCAGACAGTCATGACGGTAATTTTTACCCTCGTTTTTTTCATCAATAATTACAGCTAAGATGAAGAGTTTGACCTGCCTTGTTCTCTTGATGGCTCTCGGCTGTGTTTTTGCCTACGACATGAAAAAAAGGTATGAATTTGGAATTAAAAGGAATTATTTTACTAACTTTGTCACACTATACAGGCTTGGTTTTGTTAGAAATAATATTTGTTGACTAAAATCACAATATTATGTGTAATACCATGCAGATTCACTGAGGGCGCTGTTGGAAGAGTTACGTGGCGAATTGAAGGCTCGAGAGTTGAAGAAAGGTAAGTGTCATGGTCCATAGAGCCACAGTTTATCTCCCGTTTAAAGGCATAATTCATAGGATCATTTACTTTTCATACATTTTGCTCGTTTCCAATAATAAAACCGCTCAAGTTATCCAAATGAAAAACTAACCTGATCGGTTATCAGCTCGGGTGGGTATTACGCTTTTCGAGTAAACAGTGGAAAAAAAAACATACACAACCTTTTAATTACGAAACACGTTTTCGTTAACACAAAAAAATTAAAAATTAAAAAAAAAAAAAATTCAATTTGTTTCTTCTTTTTTTCAGCACTGGAAACCATGGAAGAAGAGAGAGGTACGTTGAAGAATAATTCCTGCTAAAAAGTGTTAGCTTGTGTCATCTTCATAAACACCCGAACCTCAGTAAAATAGCATCCAATAGGGCACAAGATGAATCGTGATCGTGGGTTCCAGCCCGCCGTGGCAATGCATATGTGTTGTGCCCTTGAGTAAGGCGCTTTACCACAATTACTCCTCTCAACCCAGGTGTTAATGGGTACCGGCATTATTCAATGCTCAAGGTAACAGACTCGCTGTGGAGGTGTGGCGATCCCCCGGCGGCATTTCCTAGACTCGAGTCTGGCCCAATCGCTTCGAAAAAGAGCTGGGCCCTATAACTACCTTTTCCTACATCCAATCTGACTGGTAAATGGAAAACCTTTTTTATTCAGGTGTGTACTGTGGTGGTACCTTCTGCGCCCAAGGTGAACAGTGTGTGACAGCGAATGGAGGCAAGAAGGTCTGCTGGGATACATAAAATGTAATGCAGAAAACATCGACCTGCAACAACGAAATCAAACGACAAAATGGACATCGAAACATGGCGCTAGAAAGCATTGCATTGTATTATGAAATTGGTCTAACAACTTTTGGGTGGAGGGTACTGTAAATATTAACATCTATAGAGGGGTTATTTAGTTGGTATCGAAGTACATGTAAATTAAGGGTGCGTTCGTTTAGCTCACCCGGGTCGACACGGGTAAAGGCAGACTAGTCAGCCACGACAGCCGGGCTAATCCAGGCATGCAACTGGGAAGTCACACAAAAAAGAGGAAATTCAAATTTTTCCCAAACTTTGTACAGTGTTTTTCTATTTTCAATGGCACACATTGGAAGTCAAAAAAGAAGAAATCAGCTGATCCGAGGAAAAGTTGCATGCCTGCTAATCAAACGCTCAACCGCTGGCCATCACGATCCTCACTTGACGCCCTTAGCCGTGGCCGTAGCCACTGACAAAACGCCCGTTTCGGATTGGGTCTTAGTTTGAGATTTACTGCTTTTTAGTCAATTGCAAAACTCAAAAAAAGTTGGGCTGAAATTATAGCCTCAAAGTCGCAACGAACTCAATAAAATGATTACATTTAGACTTCAAATAAAGTAAACTTTAAGTACACTTAAGATTTTCGCTGTCCGGCCGCCATATTTGTCCGTTTCAAGGGAATGAACAATGCATGCGTGATGTACTTGCACCAGTGACTCTGCTCCACGAGCAGGGTTTGTGGTGACTAACCCGGGTAAACCCCGAGCTAATCGAACGGCACGAGGCTGACACGACGTTCCAACCTGGGTGAGCTAAACGAACGCACTCTAAATGAGCACCCGTCCTGAGGCCTGGCTGTGAATTAATTATATTTGTGTACATTTCTCCCCCAGAATTCAAAAATATTATAACTGACACAATAGCCCAGGAGTTAAATAGCCAAAAACAATTCCCTCTGTTCATAAAGTTTCGTTACTTCGTCAAAACGGAAAATCTACTTCTCCACAAAAATGAAGCATAAATTATGTTTGTACACAGTGAGCGCGTAAAATGCAAATTTCCATATTCATGAACAAAACTGCGATGTCATTTAAGGCAGAAACTTCAGTTTATGCATCTCTTCAGCATAAAGTCACCAGAATTTTAGGGGTTTGCAGTGGCTACGTTTCTGCTTTCGGTGGTTCATTGTTGTGTGACAGCGAGACAATGAGAAAACGTTAACTTTGCACAAAATTATGTTTTCATTAAGCAAGAATTTGGAGTTTCTGAAGTGAAATAACAGCAACAGCGCCCTCGGATGTCAAAACAAGCATGAACAATTTCAAAAGTTCAAGAAAGTGCACTTTGCAAACTTTTGTTTACCAAAAGGGATGTTGGTAGTTTGTATTGTGACGGAAAGTGTAGTTGTATGCCCTTGTTCATGTTATTGTATTCTAATCTTATGAATGAACCGTAGTATAGAACGCCCGTGACTGGGCGTGGCTTAGCAGTCAGGGTGTGCGTGTATGCACGCACGCGATTGGTTAACAAAGCCCCATATGTTTAGTGCATCATAATGGTTTAGTGCATGTGCTATGTATGCGCGTAAGTAGATTGCTACGTACGTACGCGCGGTAGGTTTCTGGCAAGTGGCAGCGAGCTGTACGAACGTGAGTTGAGTGTGCTCTCGCTGTGGCGTGTATTGCTATATGGTGATTTGCGCTATACTTGTGGGTGCATTGTGGTTGATTGGGGCTGGGCCCATGGTTTCGTAGTGCTACGTGCGCACAAACCATATCTCCACAGTGGCACTGAGCTATGCAATGCGATATTGTTTAGGCAGTGCAGCATTGGTTGTTGCGTTGCTGTAGTGTTCCTATATTGCAGCATTGGTCTGGGCATTGCTATAGCGTCCATGTATTGCAGCATTGGTCTGTGCATTGCTATAGCGTTCATGTATTGCAGCATTGGTCTGTGCAGTGCTATAGCGTTCGTGTATTGCAGCATTGGTTGTGCATTGCTATAGCGTTCCTGTAATGCAGCATTAGTTTGTGCAGTGATTATTGGAGTGAGCAGTGCGATATTAGTTGTGTATTGCAAATAGGGCTCATATTCGAAAACCACAGGTTGTAATAAAGCTACCCAAGACAATTACTCCCAGATCATTGAATCATTTAATTGTTGTCTCTGAAATAAACCATCGTGTTACTTGAGATTACCGACCATTCAGTTGCCAGTTGTCCTTGTTATTGTGTTATTGCCTAGTTAACAGAAGGTTTAAGGATCAATTCCTGCGGCGGTAGATTTCCACCCAAAACGAGCCTGCTTCCTTAGCCTTTCGACTGCTTTGTGTAGTCCCTGGTCCGAGGAATAACTTGGTTCGGGAACAGTCCCGCCACAAATGGTGTCAGAAGTGGGATTGGAATTGATCAAGGTGACTTATCTGTTGACTTATAGAATTGCACAATTGGTCTTCACGTGTTGTTGATTTCGGTGGTGATTTTGGAGTTGAGATGAGCGATCCAGGCTCGAAAGGTCGAATTGGCACCTCGAGTGCTGAGGTCGAAGTGCAACGACTGCGGATGGAAAACCAAATACTGCAGTGGGAAAAGGACCTCACTGAAAAGAAGTTGGCGCTAGCTGCCATGGACTTGCAGTCGGGTGATTCCCCAAATGGAGGAAACGGGGGTACGCAAGCCGAGAGTGGGCGTGTGCGCCGTCGTGTTGATTCCGATGTTGAGTTTAGGTTGCCCGAAGAGACATCTGGGTATGTCTCTGGAGCGACGGGGAGAGAGTCAGGTGCAGGTGTGGTGCCTGAGTTGGCCCCTAAAGTGGGGAGGGGGGTGAGCTTTATTGAAAGTACACCTCAGAAAGGACAAAGCTCAGGGGTGTTCCCCCGAGCGCAGTCGACGCCTATTTCTAGGGAGACGGAGGGTCCTAATGGGGATCTGTTGTCGTTCACGCCTGAGGTTGGTGTGAGACGGGGTAGGGCGAGTACCAACCCGTTCGTTGAAGATAAGGAATTGTGTACCCCTAAACAGGTACATAGTGAACTGTTGAGTTTCGCGACTCGACCAGTCGAGGCAAAGAACAACAGTTCAGCTCAAGTTGACATCTCGTCAGTGGGTCCGTGGCCACTGAAAAGAGAGGCACGGGTCCATGGTGGTGTGGGTCAGATGGGTAGTTTGGAGCGACCAAATCGCAGGCCAAACATAACCCCTGATCGGTACAGTGGGAAGGTACTCTGGAAGGAGTACTTCCGCCATTTTGAGTCATGTCGTGAGGTGAATATGTGGAGCGAGGAGCAGGCTGCGAGGTGGTTAGCCGCAAGCTTGCAGGGAGACGCTCTACGGTTGTTGGGTGACTCAGGCCACAAGTACAAGTACAGTGCACTTGTTAAGCTGCTGGAGCGCAGGTTTGGGTCAGCTCGACAGAGTGAAAATTATCTTGTCGAATTGAGACATCGACGTCAAAAGCCAAAGGAGGGCTTGCAGGAATTAGGGCAAGCGATTCACGAGTTAACAGCAAGAGCATACCCTGAGTTGCAGGAGGATGCTCGGGAGAGGTTGGCTAAGAACCACTTCATAGACGCCGTTGATTGTCATTCAGTCAGGGAGGGCATTCATCGGGCTCGTCCAAAAACTTTGGATGAAGCGGTCCAGGCTGCCCTAGAGACAGAGAACTTTGATAAGGTCGAACAGCAAAGGTTGCTTGACCGGAAGCCCGCCAAGCTGGCGAGAGCTGTTGACTCCGGAACAGAGCAGAGGTTTGAGACTTTAGAGAAAAGTCTCGGTGAACAGGCCCAGGCATTGAAGTCTGTGGCTGAATTGGTAAAGTCGTTGTCGACTCAGATCAAGGGTCAGGGTAAGGTTCAGGGCATGCCCCCCAAAACGAACAAGCCCAGTCCCCTGAAGTGCTTCAGGTGTGGTGAGATAGGGCATTTCGCCCGGGTGTGTCAGAGACATCCACAACAGGGAAACGGCAGTCAGCCCCCCGTAGGACCCGCGGGAAGGCTGAGTGGACAAAAGGGTCCAAAAGACAACAAAGTGACAGCGAGGGTGGTAGTAGAGAAAAGAGGTCAAAGCATGGGGATGGGCAACGAGTAATAACTCTGCCCAACCCAAGTCGCGGCCCTCGTTATGGTTTATTTGTTGATGGAATGGTGAGAGGGACCAAGTGTCGGTTTTTGATTGACACGGGATCCACCGATACCTTGATAAGTAGTACGGTGTACTATCAAATTTCAAAGGAGAAGAGACCCGTCTTAGAGACGTAGGAGGTCCAGGTGAAGCAAGTAGACGGTAGTCGATTGCCCGTGCTTGGCATAGCTTGGGTGGAGGTGCAAGTTGGCCGATCCACGCACCAAGTAAGGACGGTGTTTACCGAAATGAAGTATAGTGGCATCCTGGGCATGGATTTTCTCGTGCCAACAGGTGGAAACATAGACTTCCAGTCAAGAGAGTGGAGGCTCAATGGTGAGCGAATCAGGTGCACAAACGGTGCCGGTGAGCCCTTTGTGGGACGTGTAGTGGTTTCAAAAACTACGGTGATTCCGTCCGGTCATGAGGCTATGGTCCCAGGTATAATTGCCCGGAAGGGTGCCGACTTGGTCGGGCCAGCCATGGTGGAACCAATGGAAGGTGGCGGTGACCTAGCTAAGAAGGGTTTGGTTTTGGCCAGATCTCTGGTTGAGACTGAAGCAGAGGTTATTCCGTTGCGGGTCTTCAATCCCGGAAGGGAGAAAAGAGTTGCACGTGAGGGGACGACAGCGGGAACGATCTCCCAGGTAGAGGTTGGTTCAATTCATGGTGAGTTGGATGTGGTGGCAAATGCTGGTGAGGAGTTACCCCAGCACTTGCAAGATTTGTTTGAGAGGGGTACAGCCAAGGTAGAGGCTATGTACCATGAGGATGTCCGGAAATGTTTAGTTGACTTTCAGGATGTATTGTCTAAGGGTGACCACGACATTGGTCGCACGGACGTGGTCCAGCATCACATAAGCACTGGTGATGCTAAACCGGTGAGAGAACGGATGAGGCGTCATCCGTATTGCCATCAGGAGGAAATACAGAGACAAGTCGGTGATTTGGAAAAGAGGGGGGTGATTGAGCCTTCCGACAGTCCATGGGCGGCAAATGTTGTTTTGGTTGACAAAAAGGATGGTACGAAACGCTTCTGTATTGATTATAGAAAGTTGAATTCGGTGACCATCAAGGATGCCTATCCTGTGCCGCGCATTGATGAAACATTCGATGCGTTGAGTGGGGCGAAGTGGTTTTGTACACTTGACTTGGCGTCGGGGTACTGGCAAGTCGCTCTGGATGAGGACGCCAGCCAAAAGTCGACATTTGTAGTGAGAAGCGGGTTGTACCGGTGGAAATGCATGCCTTTTGGGTTGTGTAATGCCCCGGCGACATTTGAGCGGCTCATGGAAAAGGTCATGGCCGGCTTGCAATGGGAAATCCTACTGATTTATTTGGATGACATCATCGTGTTTGGTCGATCGGTGACGGAGACCCTAGAACGTCTCCGAGTTGTGTTGGGGAGGCTTAGAGACGCTGGGCTCAAACTCAAGCCCAGCAAGTGTCATTTGTTTCAGAGGTCAGTGACTTACCTCGGGCACATTGTGTCCTCAGAAGGGGTAGCCACGGATCCTCAGAAGATTGAGGCAGTCGCAAATTGGCCGGTCCCGAGGTGTGTACGAGATGTTAGAAGCTTTTTGGGCCTCGCATCGTACTACCGGAAGTTCATAAAGGGGTTTGCAGAAGTGGCGAGTCCACTTCATGCCTTGACCGAGAAATCAAGAGAGTTTGTGTGGACTAAGGGTTGTCAGGAGGCATTTGACGAGCTGAAGGGCAGGCTTCAGGCCGCCCCAGTTCTGTCATACCCAATGCCCGAGGGCGACTTTATCTTGGACACTGATGCCAGCGGTGAAGGTATCGGGGCGGTGTTGTCGCAGGTCCAGGGTGGTGACGAAAAAGTGCTTGCGTATGCAAGCCGGAAGCTCAGCAAACCTGAGCGGAATTACTGTGTCACTCGTAAAGAGTTGTTGGCTGTGGTTGTGTACTTGAAGTATTTCAAACAATACCTGTACGGCCGCAGGGTGACGGTCAGAACTGACCATGCCGCATTGCGGTGGGTACTTAATTTCAAGAACCCCGAGGGTCAGCTGGCGAGGTGGACGGAAGTCCTGTCCCAGTACGACTTAGTGGTTGAGCACAGAAGCGGCAAGAAGCATGGTAATGCTGATGGGTTGTCGAGGCGGCAATGCAAACAGTGCGGCCGGGAGGAGGTGGTCAACGAGGCAATTGGTGTAGTACCCGAGGTTCAGCCTCAGGGGAGTGAGTTTTTGGTTAGGGGCGTAGCTGCCCAACCAACCCTGTCTCGAAGTGCTTTAAAGGAAGCACAGTCACAGGATGACACCATGAGCTGGCTCATGAAGTTGAAGGAGGACGGCGATAGTCGTCCTGAGTGGAAGACGGTCTCGCATTTGTCGGCAGCCTGTAAGACCTATTGGTCACAGTGGGACCAGTTAGAGGTCCGGGAAGGAGTTCTACATAGGCGATGGGACTCCGATGACGGGAAGTCCATCCGATGGCTGTTGGTGTTGCCATCAAAGTTCCGGAAGGAAATTCTGTCCGAGTTGCACGGTGGGCAACTTAGTGGTCACTTGGGGGTTAGCAAAACTCTGGCCAAAGTCAAAGCCAGGTACTTCTGGCCAGGCATGTCTGCGGACGTGCGGTCATTTCTCCGGGGCTGCAATATCTGTGCCAGGAGAAAGTCGGCTGCAAAGAAGAGGGTTGCGCCCCTACAGCAGTATCGAGTTGGTGTTCCGATGGAGCGAGTAGCAATAGACTTGCTCGGGCCATTGCCCGTCACGGACAATGGTAATCGTTGGGTGATGGTGGTTGGCGACTACTGCACTAAGTGGATGGAAGCATTTCCGCTTCCTGATGCTACTGCAGTTACAGTAGCGCACACATTGGTGACCGAGTTTGTCTGTCGATTTGGGGTGCCCCAAGAACTTCACTCTGATCAGGGCTCAAACTTTGAGTCAGAGGTGTTCAGTAAAATGTGCCAAATCCTCGGCATATCAAAGACTCGGACAACCGCCTATAATCCGAAATCGGACGGCATGGTTGAGAGGTTTAATAAAACCTTGGTCAACATCGTGGCGGTGCTGATTGACCCTGGGCGAAGGCAGAAAGACTGGGATGAGTTCCTCCCCTTTGCCACCTTCGCTTACAGGTGCACGCCGCAAGACTCGATTGGGGAATCCCCCAACATGATGATGTTGGGGAGAGAGGTGAATGTCCCAGTGGATCTGGTGACAGGGTGTCCTGAGGTTGAGGAGGAGGTGACTGCAGACTTCGCCGAAAGGTTGCGAAGTGATATGCAGGAGGCCCATAAAAGGGCTAGGGAGTGCCTCGGGAAAAGTGCCCGGAGGCAAAAGAAGAACTTTGACAGGAGAGCATCTGAGCATGGGTTGAAGGAGGGCCAATTTGTGTGGCTGCACAACCCTGCAAAGAAAAAGCACATGTCCCCCAAATTACAACTTAGGTGGGAAGGACCATGGCTGATTCTTAAGAGGTTGTCAGATGTGACGGTTCGAATCCAGCTTAAGCGTGGTAGCAAACCAAAGGTAGTCCATGTGGACCGACTCAAACCATATGTCGGTGAAGCCATCGAATCTTGGGATTGTCCATCAAGGGACGAGGTGACAGAAAACCTCCCCATGGTGACGGAGGGTCAGTATGACCAAGGTTCAGTTGAGGAGTTGGTAGATGAGTACCCTGTGGTGGATGAGGCCATTACAGAGGAACCAGTTCCAGACAGTAGAGTCAGTCTGCCCGAGAGGCAAGACATGTCACCGCCCAGGCGGTATCCTAAGCGGTCACATAGGTTACCCCTGCGGTTTCGCTAAGGTAGTAGGTGTGGCTTTGATTCCATAATTGTTTTCGGGGTGAGGTCGAAACTAAGTTGTGGTGTATATATTTGAATTCTTCTTTCCTTTGTGTTTTTCAGGAGTTGAAGAAAATTGAGTCTTAGCATCATGACGAAGGGTGAGCCGAGGCGATACAAGTGCCGTGAGTGTACCAGTTGGTACCTGCACCGGGCAAGCTTATGGCGCCATATCCGAGACATCCATGGGCCGTCGACGAACACCTTGATGTGTAGCAGGTGCGATTACGTTGCAGGTCAGGTGTATATCCTCCAGCATCACATGGAGACGGTGCACAAAATTGGTGTGGTGAAGGGTGCAGCTGGTCCTTCCCAGACACCAGAGTCTTGGAGCGTCAGTACAGTGACAAAGGTCGCAGAGAGCCGTGCAGCAGGTCCGGGTATGTCCTCCAGTGCTGGGTTGCCACCGGCAGCAGTGCCAAGTGGGGTCACGCCAGTCGTCGATGCTTTGTCCTTGTCAGCCTCACCAATCCAAGAATCCCCGAAAGTGTCAACCTCGCCAAAGTTGGTTGTCCCCCCCTTTCGCCCCTCGGGAGGCAAGCCGAAGGGGATGATGCAGATGGTGAGAGCGGCCGAGGCCACGTCCCCATCCTCAGCATCACAGTCTTCATCCCAGGAGGAAGAGGAGATGTTCCCCACTCAGAAAAGGGAGGATCCTCCGAAGAAGAGAAGGCGCACAGCTACCGTCCGAGAGTACACCTGCATGCAGGTTTTTCTCGATGGGAAAGTGGTCAAGACAGATGAGCATAATAGCGTCTACACGAAGCAGATTGAGGTAGATGATGAGGGAAAGCCAACCGGAAAATAAGCAGGATGACGCGTTCAAGTTGAGGTTTTTGTTTCATTATTATGATTAACCAAGTTTCTTAAGGTTTCCAAAGTGTTGAACAGTTCAAAGTTTTCCAAAAAGTTTTATAAAGTTAAGGTTTATTGTCGGTAAAAAGAGAGAAAAAAAAATAATAATAATAGAATCAGTCTTGAAATCATATAGAAAATCTTACAAAATCAGCTGATGTGAATTTTGATGTATAAAGAAATCTTTATTTTATATAAAACAGAAATCCTAATTAACAATTCCGTAGATCTTGTAAAACGCCTATTTTTTGCACTGGGTGATTCCTCGTAAAAACAAATTGTGTAAATATTAAAAATTGACAAATTCGTAGCTACGACTCTAAAATTTATCCTAGTCAAATCATGTAAAATTTCGAGTGTAGAAAATCTAACATCATATTAAGTGTGTATTTCATTATTTCAGAACTATCTTAACATTCCAGCAGGTGATCAAGCGAAAAATTATTTCAGAGCATTTATATTTTAATCGTTGTAAAATCAGTGGAAATAATCTGTAAAATTTCTTGTGAATTTTTAATGAGCTGAATTTAAGGAAAATTGTGTACGATCATTCCCTGTTAAAT
Source organism: Patiria pectinifera (assembly GCA_029964075.1). Taxonomy (NCBI): domain Eukaryota; kingdom Metazoa; phylum Echinodermata; class Asteroidea; order Valvatida; family Asterinidae; genus Patiria; species Patiria pectinifera. The sequence continues at coordinate 22,403,900 of CM057149.1, read as the reverse complement.
CTTGTGAATATTTAATTAGCAAATTTTGGTGTTCCTGTACATGTAGAGTACATGTAAGACAAGTGCCCTTATCCGGTGTATAAGAGCTTGTGAATATTTAATGAGCTTTGAAATCAGCCCCCCTTAAGTTTTATATTGTAATTTAAAGAAGAAGTTAAGATTTAGTCACACTTTCCTTTTATTTTTATTTTAGCTTAGAGTTGGAGACAATCTCTGCCATTGATCGGGCCCATGTGACGGAAAGTGTAGTTGTATGCCCTTGTTCATGTTATTGTATTCTAATCTTATGAATGAACCGTAGTATAGAACGCCCGTGACTGGGCGTGGCTTAGCAGTCAGGGTGTGCGTGTATGCACGCACGCGATTGGTTAACAAAGCCCCATATGTTTAGTGCATCATAATGGTTTAGTGCATGTGCTATGTATGCGCGTAAGTAGATTGCTACGTACGTACGCGCGGTAGGTTTCTGGCAAGTGGCAGCGAGCTGTACGAACGTGAGTTGAGTGTGCTCTCGCTGTGGCGTGTATTGCTATATGGTGATTTGCGCTATACTTGTGGGTGCATTGTGGTTGATTGGGGCTGGGCCCATGGTTTCGTAGTGCTACGTGCGCACAAACCATATCTCCACAGTGGCACTGAGCTATGCAATGCGATATTGTTTAGGCAGTGCAGCATTGGTTGTTGCGTTGCTGTAGTGTTCCTATATTGCAGCATTGGTCTGGGCATTGCTATAGCGTCCATGTATTGCAGCATTGGTCTGTGCATTGCTATAGCGTTCATGTATTGCAGCATTGGTCTGTGCAGTGCTATAGCGTTCGTGTATTGCAGCATTGGTTGTGCATTGCTATAGCGTTCCTGTAATGCAGCATTAGTTTGTGCAGTGATTATTGGAGTGAGCAGTGCGATATTAGTTGTGTATTGCAAATAGGGCTCATATTCGAAAACCACAGGTTGTAATAAAGCTACCCAAGACAATTACTCCCAGATCATTGAATCATTTAATTGTTGTCTCTGAAATAAACCATCGTGTTACTTGAGATTACCGACCATTCAGTTGCCAGTTGTCCTTGTTATTGTGTTATTGCCTAGTTAACAGAAGGTTTAAGGATCAATTCCTGCGGCGGTAGATTTCCACCCAAAACGAGCCTGCTTCCTTAGCCTTTCGACTGCTTTGTGTAGTCCCTGGTCCGAGGAATAACTTGGTTCGGGAACAGTCCCGCCACAGTATTACCTTCCAGAGGAGTTGATATTTGCTACAGATATGCTCCAGTATAAAATTCATTTCATGGACCTTTTTAAGAAGGAAATCATTCAGAAATTTTGTAGGATTCCAGGATGGGTGTTCCTTACTGATTAACTCGTACTGTAAGTTAAGTATTTTCAAGCGTATGAAATAGGAGTTATAATTTGGTTTATTAATCATTAATATATACTTCTATTATATCCAATGGGAACGACATAAATCGTCTTGAAACTGCAGAATTATATCAAACTGCTCGTGTCAGAACGACAATAATAATGTAGTGCGCAGCTTGTACACCAGACTGCTTTTCAAAACGCGATTCATGAATGTGTTTCAAACACAAGTGCAGAAACAAACAGGTCAATGACATGATGTATTGCACACACATAACGTATCTGCTCATTGCCAGCATGTTTTCTAAACGTTAAAGGCAATATACAACATTTGTAAACATCGAAAAATAAAACTACCAAGTTTTTTACGAAATACCTTACTAGGATGTTGGTAAATGACAGTCTAAAGCATCCTGTAAAATTATGGCACCTGGTGTGAAGTCATTTTCAAGAAAATGGTATTTTTGTATACATTTCCAACGGTGGTCGGCCGACCACCGTTGGAAAAACCTAACTATTTTTCATCTTCTGCTCCAACTTTACACTTTTTTCAGTCCAAATTTTGTTTGCTATTGGTAACATGTTCATGAACGGGTGCAGGCCAGCTAGACTGGTTCCCTTACCTTACAATTTTCCGGCATCTATGAATTGATCCGTTTTATCTTTAGTGGATACTTGAACATTTTTGGGGTTTTTTGTTTTTTTTCCAGCATTTTCGAACACAAAACTTCAAACATGTCAGTGTAACAGTATTTGATCTATTATACTAACCCCTCAAATAGTTCATTTCTGAAAATTAGAGCAAAAGCCAATGATGTACATACCATTATTTTATCTTGTCTCAAAATTATAGATTCAAATTCGGAAAAGAATATAATTTTCTTTTTCATCTGATGACTTTTTTATGTCGTGAAGGTCTTTGAACGAAATAAAATTAATTAGCTGTTTCCCCTTGTAATTCTTTATGTCTATGCTAGGACATTTAAGTATAACGCTATCGTACTGCCGAATAGGTTCTGTAGAAGTTTAATATCTACATGTATACACCTCTATGACGGTTTTTGGATGAACTGTGTTTTTTCCCCTTCGAATTCCGTATTTTCTAAATATAATATTTAAAGATAATTAGGTGACAGTTGGTTTGAAATAAAGAGTATTCAGCATTCAAATATCGGAGACTCAAAACAAATTGGTTGTTCTACTTTGGGAAATTTTAACCCAAGTGAAATAACCTCTCACTCTCACAGGTTACTTGTCCCTAATCTAATTCTGTCCACTGAGGCAAAAAACACCAATGCGCCCGTATTTTAAAGAGAATGTTATACAACATCGGCCCACAAACCCACTAATAGGTTATTCACGCGGATGGACGTGTCCTCCGTCGATCTCGCCACAATAGCCTGTTTGTTGTTTGCTATTATAGCGCGTTTGGTTATTCTTAAGAAAAGACGGACGGAACGAGCCGTGGTGGAATTTGCATGTCTCTTCAACAGGCGCAGATCCGGGAAGGTTGTTCCCCATAGTTCTATTGGGGGTCGCCTATGTCACGTTTTATTGAAATAACTACTGCATTTTGACGTTTTGGGAATGCAGAAAAGTGTGCGTAATTTACAAAAGAACATATTTAAATAAAAGGAATTCTCCACAGAAAAAAGAATGACAAAAATGACTCAAGTTTAGATACCAGCCATACTACTCGAATTTCTCCCGATAATAATCTTGCGGTGACATAGAAGTTGCAGTTATTTAACATATATTTTACAAATCGTGCAAAAATAAACTGCAATTTTACAACTCACGAGTGTTCCTACATCTTTACCATTCATGTAAACAAACTAACATCATACATTTTGCATTAGACGAGAGAAGTTCCAAAATAAAATCTTTTAGAAATCTAGCGGCAGCTTTAAAGCTGCAAATAATTCTTGCCACATTCTAATATTGAAGAGTTTGTTTGCGGCAAATTTATATGAGTATTTTATAATTATCTTAACCAACAAGACCACTTCAACAATTTAACTCGTTTCTCTCAATGCCTGATATTTGGTTTGTGAATCATGACAGAGAAAACTCACTTAACTCATTAACAGATAATAAGAGCATTGGATTATGGCATACTTCCAGTTCTCTTCAAGAAAACGCCACTTTTTTTCCTAATGAAGTTTCAATGTTTGTCAGATTTGTTACGATATTTTTACAAATTTGCTTTTGTGCCTCTTGTGCACAAAAATGCCAGAATTTATAGGCTTTCCCGGCTATTTTAAAACGTTTATCATTCGAATTCAACGTTACTTATATTGAAACGTCGATTTAGTGCACTTCCAATGTTAATTTCGTCTTTTGACGGACAGCTTGAAAGTTTGTCCAAACAAATTCAAACAATGAGCACACATTTTCGACCCGGAGTATATACAATGTCGTCTCGTCTTAGCCGGATCGTGGTATTCAAAAATTAAATTCGTTTAATGCCACACAATTTAAACATTAATTTTGTCAAATGTCGTCATACGTATAGCGATATCTTCAAAGGCCTATACAGGCCGCTAAGAAGAATAAATCTTTACTTTTTCTCTTTCCTTATTTCTTCATAAATGTGACATTTCTTTTGATTCTTCTTAAAGTATGTTAGACTCAATATTGTAGGCATATTACACGGGGATTTATGGGTTATTTCTTTTTTTTCATTTTTTAAGACTTTTTCTTTTCTTTTGTTTATTTTAAATGCCGTTGTGTTGTTGATCTTGGTAATCTTTACTAGTTTGGGTAATTCTTCTTATAAGTACTCTACTTTGGTCCAAATATCGTGCACGCGAATGGGCCAAATTGTGTTTGGTGACACAAGGGAAATGCTTTAGACCACACCTGACTAATTTACTTTTTACACGTTTTAAATCGATTGATAAAAGACAAATTTGATCTCTGAATGTTGCCATTCTGCAACAGCCTACACGAATTTGATCCGTAATGACCAATATCCTCGACCCGGTGACTAAAGATGATGACCAAACTTTGAAATTGAATGGTAAATGACTAAATTGTTTTGGTAAAAGCGTGTGAATTTTTTTTCTCGGACGAAATCGACTGTTAGATTTGGTGAATGTGAATGAATTTTTTTTAAAGATAGCCAGGAAAACCTATACTAGGATGCAGGCGGATCATGAGGGCGCTCCATCATGAATTGACGTGTTAAAAAAGTGCTCCGGAAAAATCAACTATTATTTTGCAATAAAGCTCCTCCATCTCAGTCACCACCCACCTTTGTGAGTATACACTATTTAGTCATCATATTCCTGACCTATCCAAGTTCAACGCAAGCAATATGCCTCCCAAAAAGGACAAAAAGGGATCAGTATCAACCGAGCCAGCTCTCGCGCCAATCCCGTCAGGTGACCAACCCCGATCGCCTGATGCGTCATCATCGGACAATGCAATAGCCAGCCTGCGGCGGGAAATTCAATCACTGGCATCTGATCTTCATGGCGAACTGGACAAGGTGATATGAAACCAGGAATCTCTCCTAACGAGGATCCATGGACTGGAAACACAACAACACGAGATGGAGGAGGCAATCAAGTTCTCGTCTAAGACCATCGACGAAATTCAAGACAAAAATAAGATCATGTCGGATGGCGTCTCCAATCTGAAGGCACAGCTAAACTCATCCATTAACAGAATAAAACAACTCGAGGAAGCTACGCTGAACTTGGAACGACACTCCCGCAGCTTCAACCCGAGATTTGGGGAATTCCTGAAAACAGAGCCCACCACCTACCCGTGCGACACGGTCAAGAAAATCCTGACCGAGAGGTTCGGCATGCCGGACGTAGAAATCGAGGCAGCACATTGCACCGGTCGAGCACCGACATCACCATCGGACAAGCCCCGGCACATCATTGCCAGATTTCTGTACCGCTATGAGCGCCAGACTGTCCTGATGGGATCCAAGTCCAAGCTTGCCAGCACGGGAATCTTCATCCTCCCAGACCTACCAGCTGCTGATGTCGCCAAGAAAAGGTCCCTCCGAGATGTCATGAAGCGAGCCTATGACGCCGGTCAACGTGTCATATTCCGAAGTGGCCGGCTCTACATCCAGGGTAGAAAGTATACCGGCACAGCTTCCTAATCACAATCTTATAAAACCTGAATACCCTGTGCCATCCAATTAATTTATACATGTATTAGTCTTCAGTATAATTTGTTGGTTTTTCCCGGTCCACGTCAACTCCTCAATCTAAATCTTACATTAGTTCATCTACTTGTTTTTCCCCTGTTTGTGCATATTTTGTTGTGTTTTTGATGTTTGTATGTTTCTATACAAGCTTCATGCATACCTACCTCTTGGCTTGTTTACAATCACCCTGGCTACACAATTCGAATTCCACACCTCGCCTAAACGACCTGTTACTAAAGACGGCTGGACGCATTTACATACTTATTGTACCCTTTACTGCCCGGCTGGCTCTAGAAATGCATTACCTATTGCATAATATGCAATGGCGAACGTAACTGATAAATGCAGCATATGTTGTAAATCAATTGATAAGCATGACTGGTACGATTTTTGTGGAACTTGTAAAAACTGCTTTCCTCAAATATTACCGTTTAATCATCTTTTATCTCAGGACTTTGATTTGGTAATTGTTGAATTTAAAACTAATACTAAAATCGATGCCGACCGACTAAAAAACCTAAAAATTAATCCATTTATTTATTTGTAATGAGAAACTTGCTGGCAATAATGATATCGATCCAGACATGAATTACTATGCTACAAATTATACCACATCAGAGTACTTCTTGTCGGACCAGTTTGTTGAAAAATACAAACTGACTAATTGTCGAAATACTTTTTCATGTCTTCACCAGAATGTTCGAAGCCTCGCTAAAAACTTTGACCAAACGATTGATTTCATAAATATTCTTAACTTCCAATTCCATGTAATTGATTTTAGTGAAACTTGGTTAAATGATCAGAGTCCTGATATGCACATAAAAGATTATTCATGCGTTAAGAAAAAAAAAACAGGTGGCGGTGTTGCACTGTACGTGCACAATTCCCCTCGACTTTTTTCTCCGTAATGACCTAATACTGAATTGTTCTAAATGTGACTCATTATTTATTGAAATTCCTTGCACTGAGGGTAAACATATTATTGTTGGAATAGTTTATAAACCGCCTTGTTTTAAAACAAATGAATTTGTTGATTTTTTTGACACTATCCTGGCAAACATAAAACATTGATTTGTTAAACTACAATAGCCATAATCCAACTCAGAATTCTGTTAATTCTCTTTTTAGCAATTCATATTTACCGCCGATAGACAGACCAACTCGCATAACGTCAACAACTGCTACCTTAATTGATAATATTATATCAAACAGTACTGGACGTACAGAAAGCGGCATCCTGTTCAATGACGTTTCTGACCACTTACCAGTTTATCAGATATCTTCCTTTAATATTAGAGGAATTGATAAACAAAATGCAGGTCGATTATACAGACACATTACAGCGGGTAGATTGGAAAGGTTCAAAATCGATTTAAACAACGCAAATTGGACTATCACTTGTACGGATAACCCTAATCATATTTTTGATAATTTTCATTCGGACTTTTTAAAGATATTTCAAGATAACTTTCCCCTAAAGAAAACCAAGCCCTCTAAGAAACTCAAATTATGGATGACGGATGGAATCTTGAATTCACTTAATTGTCGCGAGGTGGCAACCCCAACGATGATAAGGGTGGTCAGGTTCACCCTCATGAAGATAGAGTAAGGTGGAAAGCAAGTAGAATTGAACTGGAACACTCAGACGGTTGTTTACTCTGATTCACTTGATTAAGTTTTAATTTAATTCACTTTCTCCAATTATACAAAATAATCCAAATGAAGATCTGAATAAAGATTCCAATAAGACGACAATGAAGATCCGAATAAAACACAGGGAAAGACTCAAATGAAGTTCCCTGAATGAAGCCGATGACCAAGAAGACCATAAAAGAAGACCCTGTTGACCATGAATAAAATGAATTGATCTTAAACTTTTTTAAGTCTTGTTCCAAAGTCATTGGATTAAATTAATATTATAAACAACAGTTATTTTAATTATACAGCATAAACTATAAATAATATAGTTGTTTTGTAGACAGTGTCATGATCACTCCAAAATAATACTAAATAGGATGACTAATTAATCAAGCATACAAAGAGAATCACAGTCTTACCCTGATATAAAATAGAGAAGGCCTGTAACTAATGCACTTGAGATGTCAACCTTCAAAGCTTGTGACTTGACAGTCTCAGCAAAGTCTCAGCTATAAATTAAAATGCATAAAAATACAAATAGCATACACGGGGAACATATTTAAGGAAACAGCTTCTATCATAAAAGGTCCCCTGCATCAATAAACAATGCGACATACACGAACAACATCTATATATATAAGAGAGAGTTTAACTCGGCCTCCCAGACGATGTTTGCTCATGAAAGGATCCGAGACCGCGGGCTCCCGCGGATCCAAAATCGCTCCACGTCCGTGGAAAAATGCGGAGGGTGTCTTCCGCCGGGTCGGACACTTCGGGTCGTCCTGATTTTCCCGTACGGACCGGCGATCCGTTTCGTCGATTTTTCGTGACTGCGTCTTGCGCAGGAATTTGCCGTCGTGTGCGCTTTCACGTTGACTGCCTGGCCGCCCCCTGTGCTGGCTTTTTCTGCGTGTCTAGACTGTGCGAGGTCAGCGGCTTCGACGTAGGGGTTGCGATTACGTGTTCTACTTGGCTGTTTTGCAAAAGAGTTCACCAAACGGTAGCATGGGGTGACCTTGGCAAAATATTTGTTCTCCATGGTGCGTGGCCATCAAGTGTCCCTATTATATATTGTTTCCTATGCTTTGCTTGCCGCCTCTGCGCTGAGTGCAACGAATACTCAGAAGGACCACACATTAGTATGGCTTGCGCGGTCTGACCTATCGAAAGTCTACACTGCGTAGTACTTCCGAGCTATGCGTAAAACCGTCGATGGCAACGCGTACTGCAGCCTGCTACACACCCTGCAAACGAGGTTGGGTCTACGGTGCTCGCTATTTGCAGCACAAGCATGTGACGTGATATAGTGCTCTGTTGCTTCCATCATGTGTTTACAGCTCCATGCATCCACCAAGGCTGACCGTTGTGAGTTCGCTGCCCGCCACGTATAAGTCAATGTCGCGTTCTAATTTCAGGAACCTGTTTGGGATCAACGAAAAATCGGAAGGATCGATGCATTGCTTCCAGGGTGCGAAATTAACGGTTGCCCGGTTGCCCGGGGCAACCAAAAAATCATGCGGGCAACAATTGAGCTGACCGTGGTTGCCCGCCGGGCAACCTTATTTCAGGCAAGGGCCTACCTAAAATTGTATATTCAAGCTCAAAAAGATTTGGTTTTTACCCCAAAAAAATTAGTAAAATGATGCAAATCATACCGATGTCGATTTCACTTCTGGAAGCCAACAATAAATAATTTGCGCCAGACAAAAAAACTTGAAAATTACCGACGATCAGCAACACATATCGCCGTTCCGATGCGCTATCACAAGCGCGCGAAATTCAGCTACACGCTGGCATACAGATGTGTACAGCGGCTGGTACCCAGAAGTTAGCTATTTTGTAATGACATTTCGCGTGCATTTTTGCTCTGTGTTGAAGGGCAACCTGACTATACATTCTGTCAGCTGATAAATATGCACTCGATCCCGCGTTATCGTGAGAGATTATTATTGTACATTGTTCACCACGGGCCCGAGGTTGACAATTCTATGAATGTTGAAACGAAACGAACACGGCGCGCACGCGGTAAGGACACTTTTTTTTATCAATGAGTGTTTCTGTATTTTGACCCAATGAGATTCCACGATTGGTATGACGACAAAAATTATCATGAATATTTATAACCTCTACAAGAACGACATGCTAGTGTACGTGTGTGTGGTTTCCTTGTGATCACTGGTGCCGCACACTGTGGCTATATGATGCTACATACATGTAGTAGGGGACCAACGATCATGCCGGCGTGGTACGTTTGTGAAAACAGGGTTTTCGAAGTGTCAAAGTTTGATCGACTTGTGAATATAGAAATTATGAGCCTATTCAGGTTTGGGTTGTATACGCTGGGAAAAAAAACTGGTACTAGGAGTGCTACCGACGCTGGATTGTCGGATGATGACCATGCTCCAAAATCACCAAAAAATGACGGCGAGGTAGGGGTAAATATACATGTTTCCAGCTCATCGTCGGGAGCCGGCATCGCGGCGAGTAGCCCATCCACTGACTCTAACGCCGTCAGTACTAGGCCTAGTACTAGTAGTACTAGTACGCCGGTTAACACAAAAACGGACTATGAACAAACCAGAGTTAGAAATTTCCTGGATGTGTGGCAAAATGGAAGAGACTGGCTGCTGTATAATGAGAAGGAAAAGACCATGTTTTGTACTTTTTGTACAAAACATAATAAACACAACAACTTCGTAAAAGGGTGTAATAGCCTGAGACTTACAAGTATCAAGAAGCATGAAAATAGTGAGGATCATTATAAATCTGCTGAAGCAGTAAAAGCTGCAACTATGGCAAAGACAGCACCCGGCAGCACTCCAATTGAGAAAGGATTGATGAAAATGGAGGGGACGCAGATTGAACAATTGAAAAAATTGTTTAGAACAGCCTTTTATTTTGCCAAATCTGAAAGGCCATTCAGAGATTTTCCAGGTCTGCTGAGTCTACAGGACATAAATTATAATGACACCTTGGGAAACCATTATGCCAACGATAAACAGGCAAAGACTTTTATTTCATATATGGGCGAAGAGAACAACAATAACAACATTTCCCAGATGCTGAACCAAAACAGTTTTATCAGTGTCATATGCGACGGCTCCACAGACAAGGGAATAATAGAAGAGGAGATTGTGTTCGCAAGATTCTTGAACCATGAGTGTGTACCCGAGACAAAATTCATATCATTGGAGTCAGTCCACAAGGCAGATGCTGAAGGTCTTAAGGGTGCGGTGGGTTCAGCTTTAGAGAAGAAAGTCAACTGTAAAGACTGGCGTGAAAAACTTGTAGGGATTGCAACAGATTGGGCAGCTGTGAACTTTGGATGTAGAGAAGGCCTTGTTGCCAAATTGCGTACAAAAATTCCCCACCTAATTGGAATTAGATGTTGCGCTCACAGATTGGAACTGGCACTAAAGGATGCAGCTCGTAAGTCAAAATTGTGGGACACAATTGATGCTTTCTTGTCCAGCTTGTACAAATTCTATCACTACTCCTCCCTGAACATAGATGGTCTCATGGAAGCTGGCAAGGCCCTGAAAATAACTATCCTTCGACCAGGAAACATCTGGGGCACACGCTGGGTTCCCCACCGACACAGAGCATTGCTGGCAGTGGACCGAGACTGGCTAGCTTTGGCTAACCATCTGTCCCAGGTAGCAATGGGTACAAATGAAACTGCTGCCAAGGCAAAAGGTCTCCATCTGACACTTGTATCGGTTCACTTTGTGCTCATGTTGCATGTGGCTTTGAAGTTCTTCAGTATCTGTAGAACCATAAGTGAGGTCTTCCAGGACAACGACTCATCAGTGGAAACCGTGTACACCACCCTGCAGGCTGCACAGCTCAAGTTAGCCTCTGACCGATTTGATGCCAAGGGAGTGCTGAAATCCTTTGTCGAAAAGGATCTTGTTGTAACAGAGACTGATGTCATGTACAGAGGCGAGAGTCTAAAGCTGCAGTCAGGGAGTTCCAGGGGAAGACAACACACACTTGACACAGCTCTGGAGGATGTAGAAAAGAGCGTCAGTTGCATGTTGTCTGCCACTGCAGAGGCTCTCAATCAGAGGTTTGCCTCATTAATGACCCTGTACTGAAAGCTTTCCGAGTATTTGAGCCAATGAACTGGCCTCATGACATTGAAGTGTTAGCAGATTTTGGAACTGCTGAGATTCAGACCATCACTAACCATTTCAGTGATCTGCTGAATAGGAATGGCACTGATATAACTTCAATGGAAATTGAATGGACCCAGCTACTACTATCATGCAGAGAGCTGAAAAGGGAACAACCTGACAGGTGTATTGCTAACAATGAACGATTCCAAGCATTCTGGAAGAAAGTCCTGCAAACGTACAATGAGAGTCAGAGGTTTGCCAACATCTTAACTCTAGTAAAGATCATGTTGGTGCTCCCGATCCATTCAGCTGAAGCAGAACGGGGATTCTCCCTAATGGGTAGGGTTAAGAATGACTGGAGGTCAAGACTACATCCAGAGACTACAAGCAACCTCATGGCACTCAAGCTTGCCAACACAACAGTGGAGAGCTTTGATCCTATGCCTTCCATCAACAGATGGTGGACTGACACCAAGAGAACCAGACGGTTCACTCAGCAGTATGGAACAAGGGCCTCAGCTGACATTGAGTCAAATGAAGAACAAATGGACAATGACTTAGTTTCAGTTGCTGATGACGATGAAGATGAAGCCTAGGTTGACACTGAAGTTGATCAAGACAAAAGGTAAGTAATTTTGGAAATGATTGGATGGCCAATGCAGTTTTGTCCACTAAACCTCTCTCAATGTCTAACAAAATATCACTTGTTGCTTTAAATTAAAAGAAAATACCAATTCACAAGCCAAACTAAAACAGACTAGCATTGTACAAAATCATTGTAAAAAATAAATAAATAAATAAATAAAATAAGTAAATAAATAAAAATACATATGAATATTTTTTTTTCAGTTACAGTAACACTTACCCGACATTAAAAACCACACAGATTGATTGGGAGTGCATTTAGAACAATTTATAGAGCTCTGAAATGAATCTATAGCTTCATAAAAACCATTGGAATTTTCGGGTAACCAAACTTTCTTCCGGGCAACCTGAGTTTCAGCTCATGGTTGCCCTCGGGCAACCAGCTATTTTTCTTAATTTCACACCCTGGCTTCAAATACCGCGATCTTAAACGCAGTCAGAAAAAAAAAACGACAAAAAAGTGTCCGACCCGGTGGAAGGCACCCTCCACATTTTTCCACGGACGTGAAGCCAGGCCTCTCGGATCCTTTCAGGAGCAAACATTTCTCGGAGGCCATAGCAAGTAAAACTTGCTCTCATATAGATGGTTGAACCAACTTGAATAAAAGTTGAATCGACTTTTTCCTCGCAGACGGTCTCGCAAATTGTAAGAAGTTAAGTTTACGTTTGTGGAAGAGTCCAATATTTATACTGAAACTTAATTATGACCTTCCTCCATGATTCAGACCGTTTGTAATTTTATGGTACACTCAACATTTTCATTTCAAATGACACCTTCACGTTTAATTGCATTATGATTTATTGTCAAAACTGTACAATCAGCCTTCGCCTGTGTACTACAGTAACCTTTTTCACTACGTTTTCCAAATGTGACTGCCTCACAAATGCGACTGATTCTATTGCTCAGAAATGGTCAGAATACATGTAGCTGATTCAATTACTCCAAACTCAAAACTTTAAAAGATGATCTTCTGCTCAAATTGGTTTTTAGTGGTCAGAAATTGCCTCAGATCACACCACAGAAATTGCTTTACTATAACTGCATGTCTCCCAACTATATCCCCCATTTACATTTAACTCCCCACATTTTCATCCCCAACACTACGCCCTACCCGATCTATGATCGGGTAAATCAGCTTGTTTCAAAATAAAGCGAGTAGGTCTAATTCCACTGTGTGGTCGAGATTCAACGTTGTGCTGTGCATACGCACACTACGTACTGAATGCACACAATGCTGAACTCAATGTCGCCATTATATAATGCATTGTGCAGTGAATGTGTACGAAAACGGTCATTCAACTCTAGAAAAGTTTTGACACTTTTACACAAAACTAACACCCTAAAAACTATTAAAAAAAAAATCAGTTTGACAATAATCATATCAACCAACCTCTTCTATGTCCCTTACATGATCTACTCAATACTTAATTAGAATCCAACTTACCCCAAAAATGAGAGAAAAGTGGGCGACTTTTGGCCAAGAGTTGGCTTGGTCTAAGCTTCCTTTACGGCCCGCTCGCAAGAGGACAAACCATGTGAGCGGTAGCGCTCTTACCGTAATGCAATGACTACAACCCCTCGTCGCGCATAAAATTTACTCAGAAGGAGTGTTAACTTTGATTACCGACAATGATGATGACATACTGTTACCCAATAATCGTTTTCAAGATAGAGTTAACAAATGACCTAAATGTCGCCGAACATATGTCCAAACTTGTTAAGTAGGGCCATTACACTGGCGGGGTAAGTACACTAAAAAGAACAGCCAGAAAATAACATTACATTATTCATGCTCCTCGTGAATTATTCATGATTTAAACCCCAAAACCCATATCGTTACATAATCATAAAAATAAACTATACAAAAAATATTTAAAAACCCAACTAGTAACTATTTTGACAAATACAAGATTTTCCGTAACAAGTTAAATGCCATCATCAAGATTACCAAAGCAAAATTTTATAAAGATAAGTTTGAAAAAGTAAAAAGTAATGCTAAAAAAACATGGTGTATTATTAACTCATTATTAAACAAAAATAATCATAAAAAGTACCCTTCTGAATTCAATTTACGTGGAAACCATTAAAATAACATCAAAGATATTTCAAATGCTTTTAATGACTACTTACTCAAATAGGCCCTTCTCTCAATCGAAATCTTCCTCAAGCAAATGCTAGTTATGAGAATTACTTGACTGATTCTAACGAAATTCCATTTTCTTTAATCCAATAACAAAAACAGAAATTCATGAAATTGTTTCCAAACTTAAAAACAATAAGTCTCCTGGCTTGGATGGTGTCAAACCAGGGTTAATCAAATCTGTCATAACCAATATAAGTGATCCCCTGTGTCACATTTTTAATTTATCTCTATCTAAAGGGGTTTTCCCAGATAAATTGAAAATTGCCAAAGTCACTCCTATATTTAAAAAAGAAAACCCCGGTGAGCTTGGTAACTATAGACCAATTTCGGTACTATCATGTTTTTCCAAGATTCTTGAAAGACTTGTGTACAATAGGACAGTAGCATTTCTAGACATCATTTCTGATAACCAATATGGTTTTCGATCTAATTTCTCCACTTCAATGGCACTTATTGACCTAGCAGATAAAGTAGTCCAAACGTTTGAGGAAAATGCTTTTTCAATCGGTATAATCTTAGATTTATCAAAAGCATTTGATACTATAAACCATGATATTCTTCTTCATAAATTAAATTTCTATGGTATCCGTGGGGTTGCCCATGATTGGTTTGCGAGCTATTTGAATAATCGTAAACAGTGTACAACTTTTAATAACTGCCTCTCTGATTTAAAAGGCATCTCATGCAGAGTACCCCAGGGCTCTCTGTTGGGACCTTTGTTATTTCTACTCTATATTAATGACATTTTAAAGACATCTAACTTATTATCCTTTATATTATATGCTGATGACACTAGTTTATTCTATTGTAACAAAGATCTTATTTCCCTGTATAATATTGTCAATAATGAACTGGTCAGTATCTGTGATTGGTTAAAAGCTAACCGCTTAACTCTTAATTCATCTAAATGTAATTATATGATCTTCAGTAACAGGAAAAAACAGAATAACTCATCAAACTTCAATATTTTAATGGATAGCAAAACTATCAAGAAAGTAGACAGGTTTAGATTTTTAGGTGTAATCATCGATGAAAAATTGACCTGGAAATATCACATCGATGAGATTGTAAGTAAAGTTTCTAAGAGTATTGGAGTTATCAACAGACTAAAACATACTGTTCCCTTTGAGGTATTAAATACACTCTATAGTTCATTAATACTTCCTTATTTTTCTTACTGTGACATTGTTTGGGGGAATACATTCCGTACGAATTTGGATAAACTAATAAAATTGCAGAAAGAATTATTACAAATTCACCATATAGGGCCCATAGTCAACCTCTCTTGCGTGAATTAAAATATTTAAGCATAACAAACCTAAATAAATACCAACAAACTCTATTTATGTACAAGTTTAAAAACAATTTACTGCCCATTTCCTATTCAAACATGTTTGTACTAAACTGCAATTTGCATAACTATAATTCTCGTGTGTCTACTAACTTACATTTCCACATACCGCAACATAGAACATCTGGCTTTCAATATAACATTAAATACACCGGACTTAAAATATGGAACAATGTACCATTGTCTCTCAGATGTTTAAGGTCTTATAATATTTTCAAACGCAAACTTAAATTGAATCTTATGTAATGTAATATATTTTATATGTTATATGCCTCTACCATAATTGGAATCTGTATCCACGGCGATCCTACTCGTAGCCCATTATTAATTATTACTATTATTTTTATAACTTTTTCACAACTTTGCTAACTGCTTAGAATTATACATGTGTGTAATTGGTCTTTGTTTTTAATTGTTTTTTTCTTCTGTTATTATTGGTCTGTTTTGTGTAATGGCATGCCTGATACAAGCTATGCTTTTAAGGTTTTGCCACCTCTAGTGGCCTTTATATGTTTAAGTACTTATATTACTTTTTCATTTCTGTCATGAAGAGGAAATAAATGTGATTTGATTTGATTTGATCAGAATTAATCACAAGTCATGCAGATGCAGACATTTAGAAGTTAGCACCGAAATTATTCTGTAACAAAACGTGTGCCGATTTTTTTCATTCGATATCCCTTTAAAAAATGACTCAGTTCTATTTTGCAAGAACCATAGCAACTTCAAAAATATTGAAACTCGTAAAAAAGCACGGACAATACATTATTACGTCCCCCAGTGCAACACTGAACTATTTATAGACATACTAACGTAAATGAATTAAAATGTAAAATCCCTTCAATTCAAAATAGTTTTGTCAAACTTTGATTTAACATCAAACAGCAAGTTAGGAAGAAAACACTATTCTCAGTAAATTATGGGCTGTACCCTTAGAAATTAGTTGCAACGGTACTCCTACAGCAATCTGTAGTAATAACGCAGATTCTACAATAAACAAGCATCGAACAATCAGTCACTGTTGACCTTACGGAAATTGTGAATCCTATTTTTGATGAGCAGAATTTAAGGATTTAAGAGGTCTAAATTTTCTTCCTGATACTCGGCTTCAAAATGTTTCATGTTACTCTGCTTGATTCTTTTCATGTTCACCTGTTCACCGACTGACACCAAATCGACAGCCAAAGTCGACACGTCCTTTTCATCTCCTTTACGTCGCCTGCATGAAAAGACAAAAATAGATCACAATCAGCCAAAAGCCCATCGTAAAAGAGTACGGCATTGATCAGAACATCATTTTTTAGCATACAATCCGTACAACACACAGCAACACATGAGACGTACTGTCAGGTTTTTTTTCCAACGCATTTTAAATTATATGCTTTGTGTTGGTTTTCCCAGCTACTTAAAAAACGTTTTTCATTCAAATTCACCAAGTAACTCTAACATTCAATTTCACCCAAGAAAACTTGCACTCGCTTTTAACAAAACCAATTTAGTCATTTACCATTCAATTTCAAAGTTTGGTCACCCTCTTTAGTCACCAGGTCTGGAATATTCGTCATTACAGATCAAATTCGTCTAAGCTGTTGTTGAATGGCAGCATTCCGAGATCAAATTCGTCTTATACCAATCATTTAGACGAATGATTTCTGAGGATTTGGCGTAGACAAGACGGGACAAAAACGTGTGCTCTTTGTTTGAATTTGCTTGAACTGAATTGAATTGTCTGACGAAATTAAACATTGGAAGTGCACTAGATCCATGTTGATGGACGAATTTGAATATTAGAAAGGGTACATATGAATGATAAACTTTAAAATAGCCGGAAAAACCTATATTCAAAATATCTTGTTCCTATTTTTGGCACCTGCAGCACTCTGGAAAAAAAGTGTTTTATATTTGGGTTGCTTTTGCCCATCGAGTAGACTGGGTTCCTGTCTCTACATATTACGATGTCAGCAGTGGACGGGAACCAGTCTGTTAACTGGATTACTGATAAACATGTATAATTAGTCCCCCAAAAAATCTCCGGTTTCTGGTATGGAGTTTGCCCAAAAATTGGTGGGGCGACGCGGGTTTGTTTTTTCCCCAAACTTTTTTTTTCTTCAAATGTTGGCTGATGTTGCAGATGACGCTTAGATCCCCTTAAAACTCTCAAAAATATCCTTCAGAGTGGAGCTTGAGGTGACCTTAGTAAGGCCATAAGGCTTGAGATTTCCGCACCCACTTACGATCTCGACCGACAGGAACATTCTTTGGAAAATTTGGATATAAAGAAAATCAGAGAAAACGGTAACGTTATTTGGATCGTTTTGGGTTTACCTTTTGGTGAAGTTCTCTCCGTCTTCGATGGTAACCGGAAGGTCTCTACCCATAGTCTCTGGCAAGAACAGAATCACTAGTATGGAGGTCAAGATTGCAAGAATCCCGAGGAGAAGCAAGGTAGCTGGTGGCCAGAGGTCCTGAATGCGGGTCACGTATGGGGCAAAAGTGCTTCCCAGACCAAATCCCATACCGTTCAGTCCAGAACCGACACTCCTTGTGATAAAAGAAACATCTTACAATGTATATTACAATGTAGCACAACGTCAGAAATGAGGGTGTTGGCTTCTTGACAATTAGAACAATAAAAATACAGGCCAATAACGTCTTTTTATATGAGGGAGTTGGCAAAAACTGCATGAAATCTTTTCATAAACATTTTTTTAAAAAAATGTATTACACGGTCAAAAAGCGCCATCTATGGGCAAGTTCGCGAAAGAACTTTGTTGACCAATGGTTAACCATTCAACTAAAGCAGCTCGAGCTCTGTCTAGTCGACGATGGTTGACTATACGCTAGTCGACTATTTCGAACCAGCCTACCGTGGCTGGTTGCGCAACGATTTATAGCTGATTATCAATTTCCATAGCATAGTCCAGAGGGGACCAACTATCAACAAAAATGGCGGAAAACGGAGCAGTGAGCGCTAACTATGTCATTTTCATAGCACAGTTTTTCCATGCTAGTTTACGATTAAGTCACTTTTGTTACCATTGTATAATAATATTGGCCATTATGTAAGATGTCCTAAACTATACACAATCACTATTATTAGTGTAAATAAAGAGAAAGAAGTGTTGAATAATTGTGCAACCGCCATTTTTTGACGGTCGTTGACATGACAATAGTTCCACTATAGAGCCGTTCGCACTTCAACTTCAGTGCGCATGCGCTATAGGTACGTCGCCAACCAACCACTAGTTAACCACCGGTCCTTGCTCGAACTTGCCCTATACTACTCATGCATGAAGCCCATACCTGACTTGGGTCGGCAGAAGCTCAGCGATGAACAGATCTGAAACACTGAGGGCGCCCGACATGCCGAATTTCCCCACCATGGCCAGCGCCGTCTGAGCTACTGATCCTTGCTCTGTGACCAGAATAATGTGAGAGTGTTATAGGCTCGTTTAGGCTGTCAGCTTCGGTCCAAGAATTGGGCCACCGGTATCAAATGATCGAAAGGAGCAATGCTCATAGCGATTTTTGGCAAGGTATGCAGATCTAGAGTTGGTAAATGTGTGATAGCTTTGCAATGTGAACGATGTCGGTTTGTTTTTAGGTGTTATCGCCTTAATTTTTTTTTTTTCAAAATGACCGCCAATAGCCTATGCTTGTTACCGAATTAATCATATGTGGTAACAAGCATGTTCTGGCCGCCATTTTTTTGTGTAATGATAGCACCCAAAACGCTGCCACCTCTGCAATGCTATCACATATTTTCCAACTACAGGGGTGCATACCTTGCAAAAAAAACACAATGAGCATTATTCCCCTCATTTTGATACCGACCCAACCCCCATGCTGATGGCCTAGTTGTAAACATACTTCTACCGTTTACAACGAGGCTGTAACACTTTCAGAAGAACTTCTATACAGTTTCGTTCACAGAGCCCAGTCATTGCCCTAGCTTGACAGAATAATCCACTGCAGTCTTGTTGAGGGCTGACTGCCATGGTTTCTTTATTCAGTGTCACATTTACAGTCTCTTTTAAGTAAAATCCGGATTTACTTAACAAACACACTCGATCAATCATCGAAAAGACATGTTTTTTGTAACTTGTCTATTTGTGAACATGAAATTCTAATCTTATAAAAACATGAACTTTTTGAAGTCGTGCTTAGTTTGCTTGTAATTACTCCAACATTTTGTTGGTAAAAACAATAATATTCCACATGTTCCCCATTCAAACATTCAAACATAGCCAAATAAAGTGATGAGAGCCCCTTTAACCAGAGTTGAACTATTGACAGCAATTGAGTATATTTAAGTCCTAAGATAATCAATTTAAAGTACGATCCATGCATGGAAAATGCGATACAACGCCGAGAAGGAGCATGAATAATCAATCATCCTGTCAACAAGACTAGTGAGCAGCTCAAGTGACGGCTGTTTTCAGTCTTGTAATCCAACTTACCAACGAAAGCAGTAGCAAGGCAGCCGGCCGCTGAGACGGCAAGGCACGCCGCCATCGTCCATTTACGTCCAATGCGATCCAGGAGCAGGAAGACTATGACGAAGGCAGGTAGATCAGCGACGATAAGCAATACAAATGACAAATGGGCACTGGTGCCTATGTTACCACTGTTTAGTGTCAGGCCAAAAACAGTCAATTCAATGCAAAACCTGTCAAAATGAAAGAGATTTGTTTATCTTCATCAAACAAAACAATTAATATTGGTAAATACGTGTCTTTTCAAAATTTAAAAAACAAAAATTCCGTACGTATTTAGAAGGAATCTAATGCCTTGTAAAAAAGTTGCTTGTTTTGCATTTGCAGGCCTTTATGCAATTGTATAAGTGGTTTTTACACAGCGCGCTCTTGTTCAGAAAGTTTTGAGCGAAACGCTATAAATATTCAGACTAGTTACGTGATGATTGCAACAGTTACGCGATGATTGCAACAGTTCTGAGCCGTGCTCCGCAATCATTGCATATCTAAATGCAGCAAGGCCGGCCTGGCTGCACCTCATATCCTTCGTACTATTAGAATCTCTGCTACTTTTGCGTCTTTCCTCTCAGAGAATTGCAATACCCGTAGTTTTCCAAGTCTAGTGGTCGCGCACTATTTAAGACATAATACGTGTACGTACAAAGTTGTGTGCGCGTATATGCACAGTCAAGGAGCAAGTGCATCCCAGGCCTTGCAGAATTCCAGTGGATAGGCCTACGTCAAAAGGCTCTGAGATATTTCCACCCATAACAGCACTTCGAGAGTGAACATATACACATGGCTTGAATGGCGCTGACCACTTCTTCGGGTATGCCATAGTGGCGTAATATGGAAAGCGTGACAGCTCTGTTGACGTAATCTAAGGCTTTCCTGAAGTCAATAAAAGTCATTCAGAATTAATTTGATCTGTTATGAATTCTTTCATACGATACTTACGACATCCAAAAAAGAATCAATTGACGAAAGCGTAGAATGGGTGATTTCAGAAGATCGATCATGGACGCTTGTTTAATACCCTGAAATATTCATCAGAAATCGATATTCAAAAAGGGCCTAAACTGCGGATGGGGCAATCGGGAGACAGCACACCCACACACACACACACACACACCCACCCAGACAAAATAACTTTACTTAAACTGAAAATGCCTCTAAACCTGTTTTCCAGAAAGGGCAAAACCTTATGTGGACACGGCTTAGTCCACATAAGGTTAACACAACCTGCATTATGTGGACCTCTTTTGTTCACAAGTCCACATAGGGTATGTAACACAAACTCACCCCCACCGTCTTTTTTTACTATACGCCTGAGGACAACTATTGTGTTTTCCTTTGTCCCTCTAATATAACACTTTCCCATAGACTAAGCACATAACCGTACGATCGAGGACCGGTTTTAACAAATGGCACCGTCGTCTGAGGGTCAAAGGCTCCTTTGTGCTCCTTTTGTTGTCTGTCCTCGAGCGTAATACAATACAAGAGCACCCACACACACGTGTGTAAATGCCGGCAATCGTGGACGCCCCATTGTCCCATCCTCTTTCCTTTGTTTGTACTCTAACTTTTTAGCGACAGCTCTCATTGGTTTTGTACACGATTTGAGATCGTGGACGTTCGGTCAATCGTGGACGTATAGTTTGCGCCCACATTCTTTTGTCCTTCGTCCACGATTGCCGGTGTTTACAAACGCACGTGTACAATCACACCCATACTCACGCTTACATAGGCATAGAAGTGGGGTACTTCCTTTGTTCTCGTGTACTAACATTTTGTAATGTCGCACATTTTTGTAATGTGACACACCACAATCAATTCAAATCCTTGATTTTGTTGAATATGCAAATATTTTTTTCTAAAACTCTTCCATTTGCGACATATCAACCCACCTTGGAAATTCCAAGTTTTTGAGTAAAATCTATATATCTATTTCGTGAAAAACTTGTGGGGTACAAAAACGGTACCCCGCAAGTCGGTGGGCATTCCTTGTTGGGTACCGCCCATTGTTCCGGTACCCCACAAGGCAGTGTTTGTATACGCACACACACACCCTCATGTTTGGATATGTTTGGACTCCCTCACGAATTGGAATATAAGAAACGGTCAATTCGAACGAAAAATGTTTTAAAATAGCTGGAAAAAACCTATAGCATTAGGACTGATAGGTTTTACCTTGAGTTCAGCGATATCTTCGTCGGTGAAGAGCTTTTCCGGTAGTTCCGCTTTGTTCACTCGCGCCATTTTCCGGATGGTCTTCTCTGCCTGGTCAATCTTACCGACTGTCAGCTGCCAGGCTGGAGACTCGGGAATAAACCTGCAAACACCAGATACAAAGTCAATGTCTTTTTTATGTCATCGTTTGAAATTGTAACATCAACAGCGAAAATAACAGTTCTCTTCAAGCAGCTTCCTCAGAATGAACTGACACATGCCTATACCCAAATCAAAATATATTTTGAACATACTCTCTAAATTCAAAAGAGCGAAAGTTCTCTCTCTTCGAGTGAATTCTCTCCCACAGTCGGAAAATACAGGGCAAGTCAAAAAGAAAGCTACCCAAATTAATGGGGGGATCTTAAAAGCAATCAAATTTAAACACCAATGAAGTTTATCTGAAAAGAGCATCTCCTTTCGCCCATCTCAAAAAAATTACTGAAATTGATCCAAGCTATTAGGAGTTTTGAAGTTTTACTTGAATAACAAATTTGTACAGCTGTCCATGGAATGACATTAGAACCTATTGAGCTGGGTGAGTATTACAGATTACGGTGACTGTTCTATGTTCCGACACCCCTATGTTCCGACAACCTAGATTGTGTTACTCCCGGTTAGGGTTAGGGTTAGGGTTAGGAATAGGAATATGTGCAGTCGGAACATAGGGGTGTCGGAACATAGAGGTGTAACCACAGATTACACGTCCACTTTCATTGCACTCATTCATCCATCGGTTCGAAGAACGGTAAATGATCAGTGGTAAGTGATCAGCCGAGTTTTGTGATCTTTTTATTAAAATAGACATAACTTGGAAATAGAGAACGCAAATTACGTGAAATTTAATCAAGTCAATAAGATGTACTTTATCCCTTTTTTGTGAAATGGAGCAAGCCAAATTTTTTTTTTTAAATATGTTTCAAATTGGGTAACTTTCTTTTGGACTCACCCTGTATAGGGACCAGACACTTTATAGTGAAATTTCATTCAGTAGAATAGATCGAGTTTTCACTCGAGCGTCGACTGAAGTGATTTATTTTCAGACTATTTCAATCTAAAATGAGAGTGATTTTCACTTTAAATTTCACTCCAGTCTACTCTTTGGGATTTCGAGAGTTAAGTATAGTTTGTCTTGAAGAGGTTTTTCCGATCTATACAGGGTGAGTATAAAAAAAACCAAATGGCAGGACCATTTTGTTAATGAAGTTCTGCATGTAGCTTTTTCAAAATCTATAATGAATGCCCAATTTATAAGCTTTCTTTTAGTACAAGAATCATTCAAATCACTCAAGTACTTTTCAAATTACGGAATGCTAAACACAACGACCATTTTAAAGTTCTGTCCACGGATCACATAAAATGTAAGTGTTCTTTCAGCAAAACGAAAACAATTCACATTCATCCCCATGTGACTTGTTTTCGTTTTGCTGCAACAACACTTACCTTTTATTTGATCCGTTGACAGAACTTTAAAACTGTCTTTGTGTTTCACATTCCGTAACTTAAAAATTACATGAGTGATTTGAATAATTCTTGTACGAAAAGAAAGTTTATTAATCGGGCTTTCATATCCTAGATTTTTTAAAGGGCTGCATGCAGAACTTCATTAACATATTAATTTACACGACATTGGAAATGTTGCAAAAGGACGGCCATAACAAAACGAGTTTAATCGATCACGCAGATAGCAATAATGGTAAAACGGGAGTCTGCGTCTATACTAGTCAGTGTTTGGTACCTAGACGTTCACATGAAAACAGAACGTGAGCTGGAATGGACTGGATAAAACAGTTTGAATTGCACGGGTTACTTTTTAGGTGAAAATGAAACTTACTGAATTAAGGGTACCCCCCAAAAGTTTGTATTGTCAACATTACTGAATTTGAACAAACTCACGGGATGAAGAAGTCCAAGACAATCGCAGTTATGGCCATCACAATGGACATGCCTCTCCACCAACGGATGAAATACGAAAAGCCCGCTAAACACATCATACAAACGGCGTTGACACACATCAGAATGACACGAACAAGGCTTCGCTTGGACGGGCCAATCATTTCCATGACTGAAAAAAAGTAACAGTGGAACACCCATATTATAGGTTTTCCCGGCTATTTTAAAATGTTTATCATTCAAATTCACCGTTTCTTATATTCGAATTCGTTCATCACCATCGATTTAGTACACTTCCAGTGTTTATTTTTGTCTTTTGTCAGACCATTTCAAATTCAGTTCAAGCAGATTCAAACAACGAGCTCACGTTTTTGTCCCGGAGATTTCAATTTCGTCTCGTCGACGCCAAACATTTGTTATTCAGAAATCAAATTCGTCTAATTGATTAATATCAGACAAATTTGATCTCTGAATGTTGCCATTCTCGCCTAAAGAGGGTGACCAAACTTTGAAATTGAATGGTAAATGACTAAATTGGTTCTGTTAATGAATGTTAGAGTTGGTGAATTTGAATGAAAAAGGTATCAGTCGGTAAATAAGTAATGTAGTTAGTCAGTGAGCCAGTTAAAAGCCACGCTGACCCTCTGGGACTTGTTAAAAATAAAGGAATAAACAAATGAAGTGAATGCGTACGTGTTCAGGCAGGGGCGGCGCAACGCTTGCGGGGGGCAACACCAAAAAGGGGCACTGGCTCAGAAACAGGGGCACCTTCCGTCGGTGTGATAATGGAGGAAAATAAAATGGTCCCGTCCATTTCGCAATAAACCTATATGACGAGAAACAAACAATAATGCACACGTTGTCCATCTTGCTCTTTGTGTTTCTTTTACCTATGTAGAAAGACCATTTGGGTTTGTTTTATCGCGAGAGGGGCACTGTTGCTTTTGATGGCCAGTTCAGTGACCATTATTGTTATTCGCGAGAAGAGCTCTTTTTTTAGAGGCCAGTTTTCCATCTTGAGAGGGCGCACTAATTGTGCTTTCGAGTGGCAGTTTTCCATCTCGAGAAGTTTTAGCGAGAGGAGCACTATTGTTTTTGATGGCCAATTTTCCATCTCGAGAGGGACACAATTGTATTATTGCGAGGGGGGTATGTGTGCTTTCGAGGGGCAGTTTTCCATCTCGAGAAGGTGCACAATCTTAGTGCGAGAGGGGCACTTGTGTTTTTGAGGGGCAGTTTTGCATTACAAGGGAGGAGTGACAATTTTATTTGTAGCGCTTTCATAATTATGCTTTCATTTGTGTGCGTTTGAGGGGCAGTTTTGTTTTCATAAGGAGGGAGAACATTTATTTAAGCGCGAGAGGGGCATAAGTTTGTTGGCTTGGGAAAATCTGGGGGGGGCAGTGCCCCTGCCGCCTGGTGTTTTAGCAACCTCGTTTCCTTGGCCGCGAGCAGTATGATACAATTAGCTGCTCTCTTGAACTGCACTAGATTAGATCGTTTGATTAACCCCTCCCCCCTTCAAAACAAAAATGCTTACGTAAAACAAAACTACAGTAGAACACGCTCCCATTGACGAATCCCGTAAAAGTACGGACGACAAAATAGACGGCAAACGACGGAGAAAATGCAGCGACTAGTCCAGTCAACGTCTGTGTGATCAGGCAAATAATGAACGCGGGGCGACGGCCAAATCTGTCCGCTATAGCACCAAAGACGATCACTCCCACCATCCCCACGGCACCGAAGATTGTCAGCGGTAGTTCGTTCAGCAAAGCTTGGTCGCAAACAACAGAAAACTGCAGACAAAGCATCAAATTATGATGAAAAACATATGCAGACTTCATTATGACCTTTGTACAGTTTTCATGAAAACCCCTGGTGAAGATGAACAAAGAAGAATGATGAATTAAAAAAATCACTTATATGTGTATTAATTGCATTTTGTCGTTATGTCATGAAATTGACCGCTTTAGGCCAAACAAAAAGTCTCCGGTTTCCGGTATGGAGCTTGCCCAAAAAGTGGTGCGGCGACGCGGCTTTTTTTTTTTATGATTTTTTTGCTTCAAATGTCGGCTGATGACTGCAAATGGTGCCCGACTAAACTTAGTGCAAATATATGGGAGTCCAGAGAGGCCACATAAAGCTTATTCTCGATCATAACCCCATCTAAAAACACGTTAAAATTTTGCAGCAGCAGGATTCCAGTCAAACCAGTGAGTTTCGCGATTTTGAGACATCATCTTTCGTTGAAAAAAAAAATTCATTTTGCCGACGCGCATGGCTATACGGCGACGCGCGCGCATAACAGCAACCGGAGACTATTTTTTTTTGGCCTTACGGGCTATAGTTTAAGTTAAATCAGACATTGTTCACTGACCCGCAAAGTGTTATGTCTCGTAGGTGCTGGATCAAAAAAAAAACGGGGAAAACGCTGTTCGATTTCAACTGATGTGCGTCAAGTTGCAGCTCGCCGGGCGAAACTTTCTGGGATAGAACCCATGGTGGAGGGGCAGATGGGAGATTTTGTGCGGATTGTTCACTTTGATGATAAATTTGGCACAGAGTATGTCATGAGAAAGATATTTGGCTATAGGGCCATAGCAGATTGTCCTTTGAAAAACTATTATCCCGTCAAGTCGGTAAACACAATCATCGCTAATAACACCGTGCAAGTTTGAACTCAAGTTCGATGAAAACTACACACTCTTTAGACTTTTCGGACAATCTATAACCCTTCTTGTTATATTTTTACTGGGCCTATAAACTATAGGATGCAAGGGGTAGATATAACATCCCTGCCCCAACCCACCCCCTCCCATCCGTCCTTGAAGCACGGTGGCCTCGCGCGTCTAGTCTATTGATTCTTCAATTTCTCTATAATCATAGAGCAAGGAACCAAGGAGTCAGAACTCTTGGGTTATTTACATTTTGACCATTAACATACCAATCCCTCGGGAATGTCTATAGCTACAGCACTGTGACCGCAAGCCTCGACCATTCAAAGCGTGAATGCCAGCGGCCTTTGAACACGATGATCGTCGCCGCCTTTTTAGTTGGTAACCAACAACCTCCCTATATGCTGCATAATAAGTCATGTCACGTCGCTGCTCTTTTTTGAAAAATATATTTTACGACAAGATAGGTTTTTACAACTGCGCAGTTGTTAGATGTGAGTTATGAACTCAAGTTAGCAATGTGCAGTTGTTGGTGCTTAAAAGCGTTATCTGTCCCTGTAATTTGGAGATAAATTGGATTTCTTTCAGATAACATTTTATGTATTTTCAGACATTTTAATTGGCAATATATCATTGATGAAATGTGTTTTTTGGAAAAAATTCACAAGTTTTCACACTAAAGGTACAGAGCATTTTGTTCTTCATGAAATGATTGTTTCAGTGATGTTGACCACATTGTTAGCCAGTATTAGCCAACTCCGAACAAACACTTCAAAATCATTCATTTTTGGGGATGTATGACAACTGCGCATGCGTATTTACCATGGTACTGTCTACGAAGCCATGCAAACTCCTTTTTTTGGCATTAGTGAGCGCGGATCTCTATTGTGTTGAGATTAGCGTAGTGAGCAACTGAGCAAGCTGGCGCCAGGTGCTTTCTATTGTAGCTTTCGAGCGCGGCGACCATCATTTTACTTTTGAAGTCTTGGAGTACGAACTCCTTGGGTCCTTGCTCCATGCTATAATCCTCCGTTTCTGTGTTAAGTCGAATGACGCAGGCTAAGGCCTATAAGAGCTGACGTTCTTGTCTTTTAAAACCTTCCCCCGCACGCACACACACGCACACAACCACACACACCCACAAAACGTTACATACCAAATACCAAGTGTGGACATTCCATTGCTTTCGTGTAGTTAAGAAAAACCAGTGAAAACAAATCATTTTTCTCAAACTGTGAAAACTCTTTCGACCCATTTTTTTTCTATGGTTCCCTTTAATGTTTCTCTTCATTCTGCCACAGATCTAACCCAAAAATGCCTCTAAACCTGTTTTCCAGAAATGGGGAAACACTGTGTGGACTTGCCCAAGTCCACACAACGTCGCCTCTACCTGGTTTATGTGGACCTCACAGTAAATGTAATGCCTACCCATACTTTCTTCTTTATAGTAAAGTGGGGCTTTTCTCTTCAAACTTTAATATTTTAATCAATTACATGAACAGTACTTCGAATCAAAATTGGAAAATAAAACTTTAGCTTTACCTGTTCTTTAATAGTGGATTTGTACACTGAATGGTCAAAGTCCCAGCCAGCGTTGCAGGCAATGATGGTCTGGTTTAGTTCTCCTCTTGTTGTGTTTATCGTTACCTAATCAAAAGCCAAGGAACAAAGAGTTCGGTGGTAAGTTGTGAGTCGGGCAGTGTTTTCGTATGTGGTCATCCCTAAAATAACGCAAGGAATGGGCTAAATACGACCCCTTGTATAGACCACAAGTATGAAAAAAACTTCTGGCGATGAATAGCCATTCAGAAATACAATTTTGTGCGCTCTGAGACCAACTTAACTTGGGTTTCTCTGTCTGGATTTTTTAAGAACTGGCAGGAACTTTCACACATGTCACTTGTTGGGCGGCCTGTCTGTTCGCCTACTGTCGTGGTGTCTGTCTGTTTGTCTGTCTGTCCCCGAAAATTGCAAATGAGTAAATGCCATTCCGTGGTCATATAAACGCACACTTGCCGAAAGGTTTTCGGGAAGGTCAGGGTTTTTTCGATCGATGAGCATGCGCGTCTATTTCGCATATGAAGTGGCACATTCCCAAACCGGGCCAGAGCTTATTATGCAAGGGCCATATTCACGAGTCGGCCATATTGAATTGAAAGTGAGGTAAAAATCTTAATTTTTGGAACTTGCGAAGAGAAATGAAAGCAACTTAATTTATAATAAATTCCAGTCTGCTTCAAATGAATAATTAAACATTTGTAATTAAACACTCCCCAGGCCTATACATTCCCAAGCCATATTTATAAAAAGAAAAGAAATGACGGTAAAGTAAGGCATAAATAGTCTGGCGCCATCCTATTCAACAGTTAACACTTAATGAAATACATTCAGGGAACTCGACAAAAATGGCCAACTCATGAATAAGGCCCCTTGCGCTTGTTTCTGGACATGGCATATACTTGTTTCGGTTCTTTAAGACTCGGTGAACTGTGAAAAGATGAAACACGAAGGTCTTGGAACACATTAGGAGCCTACCTCCACACCAGTCCAGTTGTACCGTCGACAGTTGTCATTTCCTTTGCCACTCAGTGTTGGGACAGCCACATCAATGATCTTCTGGTCGCACTGGGCCTCATCCAGGCCCCAGGCACCACACTGGTCCCGTATCTCGGGGACAGAGCACCAGTGATTAACACTGGGATTGGTGAATATCTAGAATGAAATGATAGTCAACAAACTGAAATGAAATTTGAACGATGTTGTCTTCGCAATGCCTAGCCTGAGTGCAGACTGAATGTGGAGGCGTATCCTGTGCTTTTGGTGTACATTTTCAGTGCACCTAATATGAAATAGGCCTGCCCTCAAAACATTGCAGTAGCTTAATTTTGATACCAGATTTCGTGAAGCGTGTATGTATAGTTATCATAAGTGGATGAACGCTTATTTGTACGAGAAATTTTTGTACAGTGCCCTTATTTAATCATGCTTATTTTTTTGCAAAAATCAGAATAAATTAATCCATAAATGTTACATGGGAAAAGCACGCGGCGACATAGTTTAACATTCTTGTGTCCTGTGGTTTTAATGCAAAGTAGTTTTTTGCAGCCATTAAGCACATAAAACCTTGTCATGTTCACCTTTACAAGTAAAGACTTGACTTGGCATTTTCGGAAGGTCAAAACTGCTATAGTCTGCTCAGCCAGGGGCGGCGGAACCGGCGGCGGGCAGGGGGGAACTTCCCCCCCCCCCCCCAGATTTACCCAAGTGCCCCTTTTGCGGACATAAAGTGCCCCCTCGACCATAATATTTTTATATGTGCCCCCTCGAGATGAAAACAAAACTGGCAATACAATTTGGGAATAATTTGTTTTCAGTAACCATTTTCCCACATGGTATAGGGAGTTCTGATATGAACGAGGAATGTGAAAACCAAGCCCGGTGAAAAAACGTGTCGACATTTCAGCACGGATGTGTATGGTGGCCCTGAAGGGACATCACACATCAAAATGTCTGCGCAGAAATCTGCGATATCGCACATTTTATCGCAGAAAATTGCGCAGATTTCTGAGGTGTCGCACAATTTATCGCAGATTTCTGGGCAGATTTCTGCGATGTCGCACATTTTTTTCCGCAGATTTCTGCGCAGATTTCTGCGATGTCGCACATTTTATCGCAGATTTCTGCGATGTCGCACATTTTTATCGCACATTTCTGCGCAGATTTCTGCGATGTCGCACATTTTATCGCAGATTTCTGCGCAGATTTCTGCGATGTCGCACATTTTATCGCAGATTTCTGCCCAGATTTCTGCGATGTCGCACATTTATCGCACATTTCTGCGCAGATTTCTGCGATGGCGCACATTTTATCGCAGAAATCTGCGCAGATCTCTGCGATGTTGCACATTTTATCGCTGCATCTTTTTTTGCATTTCTGCATCTTTTTAACACACTGGCGCCTGGCTATTTTTCTGCTGAAGATAAGGGGTCTAAGAATGTCAAGGTTCTGGTCTCCATGATATTAATTTTGCATATAGGATAGTAGTCGGCTGCCGAAAGTATAGTCTGGTTCCCAGACCAAAAGATTCCGACTATTCGTGATGAATCTTAGGTCCGGTCAACGTCGTCCCCAGGGTGTCGAGCAGTACGCGCCCACCACTACCTGCTCTCTCACCCTGGTATTGGATCATTTGCATGTGCAAGATTTTTGAACACGTATGCAAATGAGGAATAGTCTGGTGCCTGGATATGCAATATACATTAGCGTTTGTTTTTGTATGCGGTGTCTGGGGTAAAAACAGAGTCAATTCGTAGCAGCGCGAGTACGGCGTGAGTTACAAAAACACGATTTTTGAAACCAAACTGTTGCGATCTTATCGAGAAAACATGCAATATCATATTTCATATTAATATGAGCAAATTGGAAAGGAAATTAGTATATTTTGGAGAAGGCGTGGACGAATGATCGCGAAAACACGTACTGCACGTTGTGAATAATAGCACCAAGTACACGATAAAAATCCATTACTAGCCAATTGCGGTATCCAATCATGATACAGGAAGAAAGTTTCCTATCCAGGGTTTACTATTGGAAACGCGGTTGGAAATAAAGTAAGCACTGGGGACGAGGTTGTAGGTCCTGTAGCATCCGGTAATACAATGTATTACAATTTACGTCACGTGACTAAAACGGGAGGAATTCCTCCTTTTTCCGGAAATTTCCGAAGTTTGCCGAAGTTGTTTCGTCGACAATCGGATAGCGCCCGAGTATTTCCGAGTATATAATATAGGTTTAATTAACTGCTAATTGCTTATTAATTTTATTTTTAAGGAGTTGATAATTAATATTCATTGTTTTCATTTAGAAAACTTGAAATTCAACGACGATTTTGTGCATCAAATATACTCGGACGGGCGAACTTTTTGCTGCGTCATGTAAAATTTTGAATTTGACGACCGTTACTGAAATTTTCCAAAACTCGGTCTTCATTCGGCTCCGCCTGCTAACAGTGCTATTTGGGTGCCTAATTTTAAAGATTCCAGATCAAAATTAGTCAATGTTATCTTACAGAAACATTAAAATGTTTTATCATAACTGTATGATATTACGAAGCAAGTGATTTACTTAAAAACTTGATCAGAACATTAACAGCTAAAAGGGATAAAGCGAAATCGGAAACGAAGCCGAGCTTTGAAAAAGGGGCCATCAATGTCGTCATGTTTATTTTTAGCCACGGAGGCTGCCTGACCTAAGGGTGCAGACCAGTAAATCGGTCCGAAATTGCCTGCGCCGGCCAAATCACGATTTGCATGCCCTCAAAATCTTCGGTATTTGAGCATGCTGTGGGCCATGAACTTGAGGATTTGTAAAAAATATGGGTGGAAACCGTGCACAGGACTTGGAGCTTGCAGTTCTGTGTAATTTTGATGTAATTTGGACCCTAAAAGCGCTCTACTTTGCAATGGAGTGTAGGCATCGTTTTTCAAAATGGCGATGGGCTTCAGGACTATTTTCAGGGGTGATCATCTTCAGATAGAAATTTCTCCTAAAAGTCATCAGTTGACCCCCCGAAAATTGAAAAGAAAATGAAAGATGATGAAATAAGCTTTAATTTGATGTGTGTCTCGAACACCTTGGAGAGTTGTGAGTATTTTTCCCGAATTTTTGAAGTGGGAGCATTTACCATTGGGGTCAATGGAAGTTTATTTACTGGTCTGCTACCTGTAGTTTCAAAATGGCGCCTTCCACCGTTTGTTGTCAAATGTTTGAGGACGGTTTTTTTTTGAGGGGGCGGAAACTGGGGGGGGGGCAGCGTTTCAAAAGGGGTCACCAATGGCGGTTCCGCAACAAATGCGCCCAAAATCTGAATAGGGCCGATGGACCGTCCTCCGATCACAGCAATTTCGAACGAACAAGGGGGGGGGGGGTATTTGGGGTCGGAAGGAGCAAAAACTCAATTCACGCCCGTTGGGGGCGCCCTACAGTAAGGTAGCCGCAAACAGAGGGCTTGTTTTCAGGCCAGAAATCGCAGTCAGAAATTTTTTTTCTCGCAATTTGTTGATGAAATATGAGTCATCCATCCTTCCTCGTGCCGTACAAGTGGTTTGGAGAAATGTTTCAAAACCTCCCTTCTCTGTAGTTTCAAAATGGCGCCTTCCACCGTTTGTTGTCAAATGTTTGCGGAGTGTTTTTTTTTCAGGGGGGCGGAACCTGGGGGGGGCAGCGTTTCAAAAGGGGTCACCAATGGCGGTTCCGCAACAAATGCGCCCAAAATCTGAATAGGGCCGATGGACCGTCCTCCGATCACAGCAATTTCGAACGAACAAGGGGGGGGGGGTAATTTGGGGTCGGAAGGAGCAAAAACTCAATTCACGCCCGTTGGGGGCGCCCTACAGTAAGGTAGCCGCAAACAGAGAGCTTGTTTTCAGGCCAGAAATCGCAGTCAGAAATTTTTTTCTCGCAATTTGTTGATGAAATATGAGTCATCCATCCTTCCTCGTGCCGTACAAGTGGTTTGGAGAAATGTTTCAAAACCTCCCTTCTCTGTAGTTTCAAAATGGCGCCTTCCACCGTTTGTTGTCAAATGTTTGCGGAGTGTTTTTTTTTTCAGGGGGGCGGAACCTGGGGGGGGGCAGCGTTTCAAAAGGGGTCACCAATGGCGGTTCCGCAACAAATGCGCCCAAAATCTGAATAGGGCCGATGGACCGTCCTCCGATCACAGCAATTTCGAACGAACAAGGGGGGGGGGGTAATTTGGGGTCGGAAGGAGCAAAAACTCAATTCACGCCCGTTGGGGGCGCCCTACAGTAAGGTAGCCGCAAACAGAGAGCTTGTTTTCAGGCCAGAAATCGCAGTCAGAAATTTTTTTCTCGCAATTTGTTGATGAAATATGAGTCATCCATCCTTCCTCGTGCCGTACAAGTGGTTTGGAGAAATGTTTCAAAACCTCCCTTCTCTGTAGTTTCAAAATGGCGCCTTCCACCGTTTGTTGTCAAATGTTTGCGGAGTGTTTTTTTTTCAGGGGGGCGGAACCTGGGGGGGGGGCAGCGTTTCAAAAGGGGTCACCAATGGCGGTTCCGCAACAAATGCGCCCAAAATCTGAATAGGGCCGATGGACCGTCCTCCGATCACAGCAATTTCGAACGAACAAGGGGGGGGGGGTAATTTGGGGTCGGAAGGAGCAAAAACTCAATTCACGCCCGTTGGGGGCGCCCTACAGTAAGGTAGCCGCAAACAGAGGGCTTGTTTTCAGGCCAGAAATCGCAGTCAGAAATTTTTTTTCTCGCAATTTTTTGATGAAATATGAGTCATCCATCCTTCCTCGTGCCGTACAAGTGGTTTGGAGAAATGTTTCAAAACCTCCCTTCTCTATAGGGTGCAGACCAGTAAATCGGTCCGAAATTGCCTGCGCCGGCCAAATCACGATTTGCATGCCCTCAAAATCTTCGGTATTTGAGCATGCTGTGGGCCATGAACTTGAGGGTTTGTAAAAAATATGGGTGGAAACCGTGCACAGGACTTGGAGCTTACAGTTCTGTGTAATTTTGATGTAATTTGGACCCTAAAAGCGCTCTACTTTGCAATGGAGTGTAGGCATCGTTTTTCAAAATGGCGATGGGCTTCAGGACTATTTTCAGGGGTGATCATCTTCAGATAGAAATTTCTCCTAAAAGTCATCAGTTGACCCCCCAAAAATTGAAAAGAAAATGAAAGATGATGAAATAAGCTTTAATTTGATGTGTGTCTCGAACACCTTGGAGAGTTGTGAGTATTTTTCCCGAATTTTTGAAGTGGGAGCATTTACCATTGGGGTCAATGGAAGTTTATTTACTGGTCTGCTACCCTAAGATTCATCAGGAATAGTCAGAATCTTTTGGTCTGGGAACCAGACTACTACGCCGATAACCGGTCACCGCCAACCTCGTCCCCAGTGCTTACTTTATTTCCAACCGCGTTTCCAATAGTAAACCCTGGATAGGAAACTTTCTTCCTGTATCCTGATTGGATACCGCAATTGGCTAGTGATGGATTTTTATCGTGTACTATATATTCACAACGTGCAGTACGTGTTTTCGCGATCATTCGTCCACGCCTTCTCGAAAATACTAATTTCCTTTCAAATTTGCTCATATTAATATGAAAAATGATACTGCATGTTGTCTCGATAAGATCGTAACAGTTTGATTTCAAAAATCGTGTTTTCGTAACTCACGCCGTGCTCGCGCTGCTACGAATTGACTCTGGTTTAACCCCAGACACCGCATACAAAAACAAACGCTAATGTGTAACACATATCCAGGCACCAGACTGTTCCTCATTTGCATACGTCTGCAAAAATCTTGCACATGCAAATGATCCAATACCAGGGTGAGAGAGCAGGTAGTGGTGGGCGCGTACTGCTCGACACCCTGGGTACGAGGTTGGGTCACCGCTAGCTATAACCGGCCACCGCGAGAGGGCGCTATCACGACCAACCCATATTACCCACGAACCCAACCTCGACTCCAGGGGCGCGTGCTCGTTCCTTACACTAAACCCTGGCTGTGATGATGACGTTAAATGACACTGAATGGCTATTCACAGCGTACTGTACTGCGCGGGCATTTCGAAGATTGCACGCCGGACGCGCCCATAATGCGCTCGTGCGCCTAGCTTTGCACGTATCGTTACGTACGAAAAACAAATGTATGATTCAAAACTGTCGCGATGCCTGTACGATATGGATTATGTCAGCCGCGTTTTTCGCTAAAAAAAACCCTGTATCTGTGGTTGTAAAGGCACGAAAGGGGCACGTACATTTAATACAAATCTTTGCTAATTAACATTGTATTTGAAAGGATTGATTCTTCAAAATCACA
Source organism: Patiria pectinifera (assembly GCA_029964075.1). Lineage (NCBI taxonomy): Eukaryota > Metazoa > Echinodermata > Asteroidea > Valvatida > Asterinidae > Patiria > Patiria pectinifera. Next base: position 22,368,344 of record CM057149.1, on the reverse strand, counting down.
ACTTTTAACATTTTAAAGATGGCGTCGGCACGTAAAACGGATAAACTGCAGCCCTAATTATAATGTACCGTATTTCGGTATATTTAAATTACACAATTCCAGGGGTTAGGATCGCGCAAGGCATGATGGGAAACAACATGGCGCTGCAAGATCGTACCCACGGGGCACGAGGTTGCCACGAACCTGTCAGAACAACGTCTAGGGCAACCTCGTCCCCAGGGCGTCGAGCAGTACGCACCCACCACTACCTGCTCTAGCTCTCTCACCCTGGTATTGGATCATTTGCATGTGCAAGGTTTTTTAACACGTATGCAAATGAGGAGAAGTCTAGTGCCTGTATGTGCGTTACATTAGCGTTTGTTTTTGTATGCGGTGTCTGGGGTAAAAACAGCATCAATTTGTCGCGCCGTGAGTTACAATCTGGCCCGTCAATCCGCAGTGTCACATTTCACATTTATATATGAGCAAACTGGAAAGGAAATGAGTATTTTTGAAAAGGCGTGGACGTTATAATTACAATGATCGTGAAAACACGTAATGCACGTTGGAAATTAACACCACCAACTACACGATATCAATCCATTACTACTACTAGCAAATTGCGGCATCGAATCAGGATACAGGAAGGAAGTTTCCTATCCAGGGTTTACTAATGGAAACCAGGTTGGAAATAAAGTAAGCAGTGGGGACGAGGTTGCGTCTAGGGTACTTGCTTAAATCCCCCCCCCCCCCGAAAATGGGGAAACTAGTGCGCGTGCGCCAATTTTGTATGTAATTTCCTTTTTACGCACGCGCACTCACGAAACAGATCTGCCAAACTGCACAATAGTCTGGTAGCTTGCTATACTACTGGCTGGACGTTTCAGACATACAGTGGATAATTGTCTGCAGCTGTCGGCCGAGCCGCGGGTTGCCATCCGGCCGTGTACGGCACCGGGCCCGTCCGGGGTAGCATTGCAGTACGCTCGCGCTGTTTGGTTCGCAAAATACGACGGAGAACTTGGCGGAGAAGTTGCCACTTCCAACTTAGCGCAGTATGATACCACTGATCTCTATATAAAGACTGGATAGCTAATAAAGAGCCGCAAAATGAATGAATTTGACGCCATATTGGTGAGACCGTCTGGTGATCTACAAAGGACAAGTTGCCGTTTTTATAGACAACATGATTTCGAGTCATTACAACTCTGCCTAGACCAGCCATCTTGTCCCATTATGCCAGGGTTTGTTTGAAAGGATTGAAGCTTTTTAAACAAATATGTATCTTTTTTTTTTCAAATTTGTTGTTCAGAATTTTTTCATTTTTTGTTCAAATTTGCTGTTCTCGTCAAATCAAATTTACAACCATTTTTGCAGAATTCTGCCTGAAATCTGCCCCAAAAAAATCCATTCTGTCAAATTTTCTGTCAAACTCTCGTGTTTTTTACAAAATTCTGACAAAGTTAGCCGAAAATGGGCTAAAACGGTCACCGTACACATGCACCATTACACTACATGTATACACAAATATTGTACAAAAAATGTACAACATGATTCAATCCGCGGGATACGGCGCGGTATGGTACGTCAGGGAACTAGACAATGAATATGCATGTATTTGGGGTAATTATGCAACATATATAATGCGCGCTACATACATTAGGCAAAACAGATACGCGCGCATTACACAACCAATAGCAAGTACCCTAGACGTTGTTCCGACAGGTTCGTGGGTGATATATTGGTTGGTCGTGATAGCGCCCTCTCGCGATGGCCGGTTATATCGGTGGCCGGCCATCGGCGTAGCAAACAAGAAGTTTATTTTCCTGCGGTACGAAGTATAGCAGGAAAAATTTGTCTGTATGTTACTCACAAGCTTGATGCTTGAGTGAACAGGATGAAGAATAGGGTTAATTTGAATAGAATGTCATTAAGCACGTAATAGAGTAAGGGGCGTGTGTGTGGCCGTGGTATGGCCATTCTAGCCTGCGTCCACCACGCGCTATAGGTCGGTATTTTTTCATAGCGACCATTATACATGGTATATTTCATTTAAAAGAAGACGAGACACTTTGAGTATGTATACGTACCAGTAAGTTATGCATTCAAGAATTACACAATGTATAAGGGACAGGCCACAAGGTTTTCCAGAGTTTTACCTCATAGAGTTTTATCTCTGGTTTTTCACCCTGGGCAAAGTCAGTTATAGAGCGAAATCATAGATCTAAAATACAGTATTAATTAAAATTTAAGTTACAGCAGCGTTATTGAAAGTGAGCTATATACGAAGACCTCAATCGTGGAAAAAGAGCTTCCATCGAATGTTTTTGTTATTACAATGTATACAGCAATTTGAATGTAAACATGTGATTTTTGAACTGTATTAATGAACTGAAAATAAATCAGCCGACGCTAGCCATGGCGACAGGCTACATGCAACTAATTGTGATGTTTGCATGTATAATTATTGAGTGGTGAAAGGGACTATAGTTAGCGCAAGTAGTGCGCATAGAACAGACCAGCGTCTAGATAGCCCCTAGACTACGATAAAATGTGCGACATCGCAGATTTCTGCGATAAAATCGTCGCATATCTGACGAAGTGACGAATCGGTCATTTTGGAGTTTTTTTTATTAATTGAGTTTTAGGGTTAAAAATATTCGAATTTTCAGATTTTTAGGTTTTTAATTCATGAAAGCACTTCATTTTTGTAGTTCCGAAACCCACTAAGTGACGAATCGGCACATATTGGAAAAACTTTGTCTTGCGAACTGACGAATAAATTATTCGACACTTGGTCATATCAGAACAGCGCGCATCCAGTATCTGACGAAGTGACGAATAACCAGTTATTCATTGGTTACGCACACACCCGTCTTAATAATTGAATGGCGTATGAGGGAACCAGGGATCTTCTGTTTCGCGCGCTTTCCGTCAGCTTTCAAAACAAACTAACGGCGTAGTCTGGTTCCCAGACCAAAAGATTCCGACTATTCCTGATGAATCTTAGGTCAGGTAGCCTCCGGTAATACAATGTATTACAATTTACATCACGTGACTAAAACGGGAGGAATTCCTCCTTTTTCCGAAACTGTCCGAAGTTTGCCGAATTCATTTCGTCGACAATCGGATAGTGTCCGAGTATCTCCGAGTATAATATAGCTTTTATTAACTGCTAATTGCTTATTAAAAACTTAAAAAAACTAGTTGATAATTAATATCCATTGCTTTTATTTAGAAAACCTGAAATTCAACGACGATTTTGCACTCGGATCGTATACGAGGGCGAACCCGTTACCGGCATTTTCCAAAACGCGGCGTGGTCTCTATTCGGCTCCGCCTGCTAACAGTGCTTTTTGGCTGTCCGACTTTGTAGATTCTTGGTTAAAACTAGTCAATATTTTTTTACACAAGTATTAAACTGTATATCATAACTGTATGATATATGAAGCAAGTGATTTATTTTTTTTTAAATTATCGGAACATTAAAAGCTTTATGTGATAAAGCGAATCGGAAACGAAGTCGAGCTTTAAAAAAGGGCCGTCAATGTCGTCATGTTTATTTTTAGCCACGGAGGCTGCCTGACCTACAATTTAGACGTATAGACGTCGGGGGAAATTGTCAGGTCGGGGAACCAGACTACTAACGGCGCTGCAACATTATAATGATGACTAAAAAGAGATAAGCGTTACTACTTCACCATTATGTAATTTTGTGTATGTAGAGTTGTAATCCTAAAATGAACGGAGTACAAAATGTACTGGGCTAGGACTGCGCGACGGACAGGCTTATACAGACTGGGATTCATTTAAAACGTGCGATATACTTTCCTTCAAAACCGGCGTTTTATAGGAATTCCACAAAAGGTCTACTGCATTTCGAGAAAATCTCGAAAACGGTCTCCTTTAAGTGGCTAATAAGAGCTGAAAACCTCATTTTAATCAGCCCATACTGAAATGAAGTGCCTCCTAGGGGATGAAAATTAGGATTTTTTTTAAACCGTGCGGTTCACTTTCTTTCATAAACGGCGTTTTACAGGAAAGCATTATTACTGCATTTCGACGGAGGCCATTTAAGCGGCTACTTAAAGCTGAATACCTTATTGGAATAAACCAATACTGAAATAAGGTGCACCCTAGAAGGTGAAAATAGGATTATTAGATAAAAATATTATTTATTCAAAACATATGCGGTACACTTTCTGTACGAAATACTGCATTTCGAGATATTCTCGAAAATGGAACCCCTTTAAGTGGCTAATTTGAGCATAAGACTTCATGGGAATAAGCCCACAATGAAAATGAAGAGTGCCCAGGAAGGTGATACTTAGGATGATGACATAAAAATATGTTTTATTTGTAGATTTTCTTTCAAAGACGGCATTTTTAAGGAAACCCAAAACACTGCATTTCGAGATATTCTCGAAAACGGAGCCTCTTTAAGTGGCTAATTAGAGCAGAAAAACCTCATTGGAATGAGCCTATACTGAAATAACGTGTGCCCTAACTGGTGAGTGACGATTAGGATAATGAAATAAAAATATAAATTATTTCAACGTGTGCGGTACACTTTCTTTCAAAGACGACGTTTTATAGGATACCCAAAATACTGCATTTCGAGATACAGGTTTTGTATTCTCGAAAACGGAGCCCTTTAAGCGGCTAATGAAAGCAGAATGCCTAAGGATAACAAGCCGTTACTGAGATTATTGTACCCTGGAAGACAATAATTATGGGATTTTGAGACAAAACTGATTGTTTTTAAAACAATTGCTGTCTTACATGAATGAATGAATGAATGAATGAATAAATAGTGTTGTTCGTTGTTAGTTCGCATTCACAGTTTTGTGTTCCTACTATTTTGTTGCGTCCATTCGAGATATTTTCCTTTTTAATAACTTTTTTATTAGGCTACTGTATATTATTAAAACATTATAGCAAGTACTTGGATTTGAACGTGGGGTTTAAGTGTTACCATATTTTTTCCTTAAAAGAAAATAGAAAATGTTTGTAAAACATACACATTTCTTTGAAAATGCGCGTAGTGTTGTAAAGAAGTGACGAATATGCAATGGATTTGTGATGCAAAAACGCGCGCACAGTCAAAATGTTATCTTACAAAGTGACGAATAAGACATTTTTACGTGGCGAATAAGCACAATGACGTTTAAATCTATCTCGCGAAGTGACGAATAAGTTTCACAGCAAAAATTAGACAAACCTTTAGTCTTACGAGCAAAAAACAAATTAATAGATATATTTTAACAATCAAATAACTACCTTGAATAAATTAAGAATGTACAAAAGGGGAAAGTAGCATCGAAAAGGGACACGTAAAATGTGTTCAACTTTAAACGCGTTTTTCTCAGAATTGCGTTTACGCGTAATCGCGCGTATTCGTCGGTTCGTCAGATATGCGACGAAATGTGCGACATCGCAGATTTCTGCGCAGAAATCTTGATGTGTGATGTCCCTTCCAGAACCACCATAGATGTGCCCCCCCCCCCCCAAAAAAAAAACAATTCTGGATACGCTGCTACACCCACGGAAGATGACTTTAGCGAGCAAGTGCCCCTTTTTTGGTGATCCCCCCCCCCCTCCCAGTTTGAAAACCGTTCCGCCGCCGTTGTGCTGAGCATTAGCTTTCAAGAAGACTTAGGCCTAGGCCGATCTCACCTCAACATTAGGATACCACATGAGCGGTACCCACATAATGGTGATGAACAGAGCCACACGGACTTGGTACAGACCCAGCTCCCCAACGCAGGTCAAGACTTCGTTGAAACGCATCTTTCACCAAGAAAAGTCTTCTGTGGTTCGGTTGTAAGTCCACACCGTGCCAATGCACAATTGTATTTCAGTGGTCGGGCACAACCCGCATTACCAGACCAAGCCCAGTCTATTGTATACTTTGGGGTAAGTAGCGCTAGTAGCGCTTTCCGCTATCCGTTGCAACTTCTGATAGGTAACAAGAGATCAGGTTGCATTGTTGACATTCCTGCCATTACTCTGTGGGTCTATGGGCCCATTGGATTGCGCAGCTAAAAGATTGACCAATCAACATTTACTTCTCCAAAGGACCGCCCACTTCAAACAATTGCTGGTTATACTGGGGCCGTGTACAGTGTACTTCTCTGTACATTCCATGCCAAACTGCTTTGACCCAAGCTGGGACCATACATGGGCGATAATAAGCCATTTGCGAGTAACCAATACCCTTTGGGATTTACATTTGAAAAACGTCTGGTACAATGACTTGCTCAGAATGCTTGGCACATTTTAACTGTGAATTCTCCAGACCAAAGACACTGTTGCTAATCACAAGATTCGGGGCAAGCTCTTTCATAGTTACGTAAGAGACGCTCAGCACCAATACATCGTTCACAATGGGTGAGAATGGCACAAAGACACCAGACCATGCCGGAGCTGGGGGTTGCTAGCATAAGGCTTGCCCCGAATCACGTGATATAGAACAGTCTCTTTGGTCGGGAGAATGCTAGTTTAAAACGTGCAAAGCATTGTATTAAGTCAGCGTTCCAGATTTTATTCAAATTTAACACGCAAATGGCTTATTGGATTATCAGTGCACTGCCATTGCAATATGGTCGACGCATAATAGAGCAATGATGGTTGAAGGTGTTCCATAATGTGCATGGAATAGCACTCTAATTATGCACATGAAATTTTACTGTCTGAACTTTATGCCGCATGGAAGCAAACCCCCCCCCCCCAAAAAAAATATTTAGCTTGTGTGGTACGATCAGATTAGTTTGCTATTTATTAGTAATTAAAGTAGCAAATTGTCAAGAAAAAGTAAAATGGCGTCGGCAGAAATCATACACAAACTTGTGGGAAACATAATGCACAGCTACACTCCTTGCTGCCGGTACGGAAACTGATTGGTCTTAAAATGAAGCATGGTGTATGGAATGGGGCAGAACAACGGGTAAAAATGTGCATAAGGGCAATCACTTGGCAAAAAGGACAATGTAATAGGAATGGATTGGCCTAAATTACCTACTGGGGTATTTGCTTTCTCCATGCTTTATCTATGGTTTGAGAACACTGACACACTTTTATTGTGAATAGATTACACAAGCAGGTGGCAAGACTGAAGTTAACATAAACAATGAATTAGCCACCTAGGCCAAACTGGAGGGAAACTCTCTGTTTTGGATAAACATTGAATTCAACTTGGTTCTTGCCTCAACAGTGCATATGAAAGTAGAAGTAGCAAGTTTAAAATACTCCGGGAGGCATTGACAACAAAAACCAAAATTTAACATCAAATTTCTCCCCCTTACATGTACATTTACAAGGAGAAAAGCATTTGATTTTGGAATTTCGAGGGAGTTCTTTGTTTTAATAATCAGAGCTCTTGAAGCCGGACCAAACATCACATCAAATACCACCTGTGGGAGTGCCAGCTTTACCAACCGTTATGGTAATAAGGTGCATGGAACATAGGGCATAGCACCAAAAATGAAGGAATTTCATCCCAGCCACCCATCCCCCTTGCCCTTTCCGGATCTAAACTTCAGTGTCTTGCCTGGACTAATTTTGTTAAGATGACTGAGCATGCTCTGTTGTAACTCCACAACAGCCTTTTCGGAGTTCCAACTGCGCATTCATAACCTGTGACAACGCGCATTATTTGTCTCAAATGGCCTTTGACATCATGGCGCCACTGACTTTACAAAAAGGCTGTTTGTACATTGTGAGTACTGTCAAAGGGCATTTGAAACAAATAATGTGCGTTGTCACGGGTTACGAATGCGCGCAGTTGGAACTCCGAAAAGGCTTATACATGTACATGTATGTAACAGGTGTCCATGCATGGTTGTTCATGTAGGATGGTTGAGAAATGGATCATTGTTTATTCTGCCTGACTCCGTTTCGTAACAAATTGTGTACGGTCACTACCTCCTGCACACTAAAGTACATATACTGCTATAGTAGTACATACTCAGTGGGCCTACATGGTAAAAGCATAGAAAGCAAAACTCTACATTTATGAGAACTAAGGGAACTTAAATTTTAAAGGAAAAATACAACATTTGCAAACATCAAAAAATTAAACTACCAAATCATTTTGAAATACCTTGCTGGACTGTTAGTGAATGACAGTGTAAAGCATCCTGTAAAATCATGGCACCTGGTATACTGTCATTTTCATAATACTGTCATAATACGTGCATGACAAGTTGTTCTGCGTCTGTAAGATTTGTTTGAAGCATTCGATAGTCTCTTATACCAAGGCATCCGAAAGGTATCATGACATAAGTGATCATTTTTTAACTTCTTCAGTTCGTTGTTTTAATTTTAAATCATCCACTCAACAAGGTCATAATTATATTGAGTATAGACCATTCAAGAAGATGATTGTCCAAGATTTTATTCATGATTTGGAAAATGTACCTTGGAATGCTATTGTTAACATAACTGACATTGAACTAGCCTGGCAAACCTGGTTAAATAGTTTTATGGAAATTGTGAACCTGCATGCTCCACTCTGTAAAAAGAAAATTAGGCATAATGCTTGTTCTTGGATCACAGACGACATTGTTAAGCTGATGAAAGAACGTGATCAGATCCATAAGGCTGCCGTCAAACAGAATTGTCAGAATTTATGGAATGAGTATAGATGTTTACGTAATAAAGTAACACACATGATGCAGAAGCAAAAGACTGATCATTACTGTGGTCTGATCCGTGATAATGCTGGTAACAGCAAAAAGATATGGAGTTGCCTTAAAGAAGTAACCCCGAAGCAAGGCCGTATTCTCCCCAGTTCGATTGAGGTCAATGGATCAGACTGCAGTGACAGTGATCAGATTGCTAATGCATTTAATGATTATTTTGTGACTTGTGCGCAAAACGTCACAAAAGACTTGCCTGTCACAACACCTACTGTGTTCACCGATGTATCAGGTGGTAACGATTGTGTTTTTAATCTCAGGCCGGTCTCGCCTGCTTTTGTTGAAAAAACTCTCCAGACTATGAATGTTAACAAAGCTACAGGGGGTGATCAACTCAGCTGTCGTTTACAAAAAGTCGCTTGCCCTGCCATCCTTCATTCCTTAACCAAAATCATAAATATGTCCTTGATGCATGGAAATGTTCCTGAAGGATTGAAGAGTGCCAAAGTGGTACCAATCTTTAACCCTTTCCTTACCATGGGCGACTTTTGTCGACAAGAACTACCCCCCTGCTGATTCCCATGGGCGACTTTAGTCGACCAGGAAACCACACACAGAACACCCTCAACACAGATATATTCACTACTTTTCAGAACAGATATATTCACTACTTTTCAGAAAGTCGGTATGTTGATATGTTTGGCCGCCCATACATCAACCATATACCAGCTGAAAGAGTGTTTTCGGATCGTTCTAATGGTGTAGTTTATTCATAGTGTTGTCATTACAAAAAAAAATAGAAAAGTGCTCCAGAAGTATCCACGCACAAATTTAGGTATGGAGTGCCATTTGGTCATGTTGTGAAATGGCTTGCAGTTTTGATAAATGGAACCAGATGAACAAACAGGCATAACTTTCTTACATTTGTACATATGGACTGCATTTTTACATCACATAAAAGAGTAAGGTTCAAGGAACAAACTTTACACACAACACCTATGATTTAAATCACTCCTTGGCAGTGACAATCTGGGTTGAAAAAAAGTGAGTTTTGGACTGGTGGTCATTTTGTTCACGCTCTAGTGATTTCCGCATGACTGAGCAAACAATTTGGTCCTGGGGAGAGCCAAGTCAATAAACAATGTGGTAATGAAAGGGTTAAGTCTGGCAATACCTCTGATGTAGGTAACTATCGTCCCATTTCTATCTTGCCAATTGTAAGTAAGATCTTAGAGCGAGCCGTTTGTGATCAGTTGTATGAATTTATCAATGAACATGATCTAATGCATCCCAACCTGTCAGGATTTCGCCCAATGCACTCCACAACCACAATTCTTGCCAAACTGGTCAATCAATGGAGCAGAAATGTTGAACGTGGCGACCTGACAGGATGGAGTGGCTTTCATAGACCTCAGAAAAGCTTTCGATACTGTCAACCACCAAATTATTCTGGCTAAATTAAGCTCACTAAGGCTGTTCAGCGAGACCACAAATTCGCTGCCTTGTGGAGACTCACACACAATAGTGAACAAAGCATTGTAAAGGTCTCCACAGGGCAATTTCTATAGATGAATAGGTCTCCACAAGGTTTTCACGAAATAGATATATGGGTTTTACTCAAAAACTAGGAATTTCCAAGGTGTGTTTATTTGTCGCAGATGGAAGAGTTTTAGAAAAGGGATATTAATTCCAAATTTCAGCCCGGGAAACTTATTCTGGTTAAAATAAGAGCATTTTGAAAATTCACTTTCAAAATTGAACACTTTACTACACGGGAACAAAGAAATGTCTCCACAAGGATACAAATTTTGGAATGGGTGTGCTCTGAAGTGGTTTGCTAGCTACCTGTCAGGTCGCACACAAAGAGTTTATTTGAACAAAGCCTATTCCGAATCTCAGAGTGTTGTGAATGGTGTTCCACAGGGCTCTATCCTAGGCCCACTGTTGTTCTCTATTTATGTTAACTCTATGCCTTCGTCGGTTAATAATGGTATTGTTGACATGTACGCCGACAACACAACTCTCACAGTTAATGGCAAGACGACTGCGGATGTTGAACACAAATTGTCTGTTGCCTTGATGCAGATCTCTAGCTGGCTGAATACAAATCGTCTTGTCTTAAATTATGATAAAACCAATGTGATGATCATAGGATCTAGAGCAAAACTCAAAGACGTCGTCGATTTCAGAGTGGAGGTATTAAAATGACATTGTTCTGAAAAGAGTTCATAAAACCAAATGTCTAGGGGTGATCATTGATGATGAGATGAAATGGACTGATCAGATAGACAAGGTTGTGAGTACTGTACAAGCAAAATTGGGTATTATTCGCCGGGTGAAACCATATATTCCGGCTGACTCTGTCAAATTACTTTATAATGCGTTTATCTTACCCCATTTTGATTACTGTTCGCAAATCTGGTCAGAAAGATTCAACATGCACACAGACAAGCTGTGTAGACTCCAAAAACGTGCTGCCAGATTAATTCTAGGTAAAGGATATGATACTCCTTCAAGTGAATTATTTAATACACTAGGTTGGATGCCTTTACCAAAACGATTTAGCTACCTGCGAGCAGTACTCATGTACAAATGTACCAACAATCTTGCCCCTACCTACCTGACAGTAGATTTCATTAAAATATCTGACATGCACCATCACTCCACCAGACAAGCGACTGAGGACACCCTGTTCATTCCTAAATAGAAATCAGAATGCTTGAAGCATAGTCCTTTTGTTGCTGGGGCTACTGTCTGGAATAGTTTAAATAAAGAAACGCATTCAGCAGCCTCAATTGGTTCTTTTAAGTCAATAATGAAACTTAACTTTTAACCGTTTAGGTTGCTTCAAATTATTGTTTTAATTGTACGTTTTTTTTAGCATGTTAAGCGACTCAATTTTATTGTCTTTATCACTTACAATTTTGTTTGGGGTGGGGGATGTTTGTTGGGGTGTTTGTTTGTTTGTTGGGTTGTTAGGGGTGCTTGCTTGCTGGTTTTGTTTTTGTTCTTAGCATGTTAGGGATGCATGTACTCATTTTTACTGTTTTTATTATTTACAATAGTTTTTTTTAACTTGTTTTTCGTTTGTATTTGCATGTAGGACTTATTTTGTGATTTTATTCTTAAATTAAACTTCACTTTTGTCTATCGTCGTTTTCATATACACATTTATATTGTTTATGTTAAACCCGTTCATGTATCTTTTATTTAATGATTATAATTTAACGGTTATAGTTTTATATGATCTTATTTCTGTTTTGATAATTTTATACACTTTTAATCCTTTAAATTGTTAGTTTTTGTTTTTATTGATTTTTAAATTATATGCTCAGGGCCCCGTGGAAGACCACATTATTTTGTGAACGGGCTACCCTGGTAAAAGATCATAAATAAATAAATAAATAAATAAATAATTCCTTTACTTTCCCACTCATGAAAAATGTTCGAACTCTGACATTTCACAAGATCCGTGGCCTTGATTGAACTATCCTCAGCTTTGAATATTTTGAAAAGCTTTGAATTGAACAATTCGATTTTCAGGAAAACAAATTGTAAAATGTTCCATTTACATCGTTCACGGAACGTTAGGAGTTCAGCTAGCGTTACCAGGTTCTTTTTTTAATTATTATTGTTGTTCCTAGAAAGCTGAGTTAAGACACAAGAGCAAGGTTGAGAACACTAGGGCATGGAAGCTTGTCTTGTAGATGGTCCGTCAGCGATAAGCACACTGGGGGAGGGGGATTGGCAATTCCTTAGCGGGGGTCATACGTACACCCACTGATCGTGGTATCGTGCGAGCAAAATCGTAAAATGTCAGCGAGACAATCACGTCTGAGTCTATTGTCTGCAGGGCCCAGATTGGACAATAGCTCTGTTGCAAAAAAAAAATGCTTCACTGTCACATCAACTTTTCATGATTGATGGCGAAAAACTGTTTTTAAAAGGTGGAATGTGGGAGCTCTTATGGCATGGCGGATATTGTATGTTTTCCATGGACGCTAACAATACATTAAAAATAAATTAAAAAATGAAAGAAAAGGTGAACAGATATTGATGCATTACCCTCATTTTGAAGAAAAAAATTAAAGCGGAGGATAGTTCAATCAAGGCCACGGATTTTGTGAAATGCTTAGCTCTGTCAGAGTTCGAACAATTTTATGAATGGGAACGTAAATGAATTATGTCATGATAACTTTCAGATGCCTTGGTATCAGAGACTATCGAATGCTTCAAACAAATCTTACAGACGCAGAACAACTTGTCATGCACGTATTATGTAAGATCTTCAGCATTTTTGTTTTTGATGACAAAAAATCAACCAGGCTCGGGGATGTAACCTTGAGTTCAGCCTGGGGGATGAAAATCTGGAGACTGAATACAGGACCTTACAAAAGCACCGCCCGGCTGACAAGTGACAGTCAATCAGTGAGTATAGTCAGTGGGTCAAGGGGCAGAGACGACTACAGGCCGGCCATAGTAGCAGCCAAAAAGAGGCTCAGAAAAAAACTTGGCTTACAAGTGACAATCAGTGAGTCAGGGGCACAGACGACTACAGGCTGGCCCTCTAGTAGCAGCCAAAAAGAGGCTCAGAAGACCTTGGCCCACAATTGATAATCAGTGAGTCAGTCAGTGGGTCAGGGGCACAGAAGACTACAGGCTGGCCCTCTAGTAGCAGCCAAAAAGAGGCTCAGAAAAAAAACTTGGCTTACAAGTGACAATCAGTGAGTCAGGGGCACAGACGACTACAGGCTGGCCCTCTAGTAGCAGCCAAAAAGAGGCTCAGAAAACCTTGGCCCACAATTGATAGTCAGTGAGTCAGTCAGTGGGTCAGGGGCACAGACGACTACAGTCTGGCTCTCTATATAGCAGCCAAGAAAAGGCTCAGAAAACCTTGGCCCACAATTGATAATCAGTGAGTCAGTCAGTGGGTCAGGGGCACAGAAGACTACAGGCTGGTCCTCTAGTAGCAGCCAAAAAGAGGCTCAGAAAAAACTTGGCTTACAAGTGACAATCAGTGAGTCAGGGGCACAGACGACTACAGGCTGGCCCTCTAGTAGCAGCCAAAAAGAGGCTCAGAAAACCCTGGCCCACAATTGATAATCAGTGAGTCAGTCAGTGGGTCATACGAACTTGATTTCAACGATGTGGGTGTCTGCCTCGGCTGTACTTCAGAAACATATTACAGGTGACGTCATAAAATGTTAGAGCGCCCTCTAGCGGCAGGTTAAAAAAGTCAAAAACGCATTATCAATTGATGTATGAGGCGAAATTTACGGTAATCGCTTGAAACTTAATATACATGATGAACTTAATGCAGAAAAGACCTGTGCGCGAAAAAAATTGATCACGTAATCAGACCGGAAGTTACAATCAAAAGACCTCTTTTCCTTTGAAAATTGCTAAAAAAATCAACCATCAAAGATATAGTCAAGTTTTGTGCTTTAAATGGCACTTTAATAATAGATCTTAAACTTCCCAAAGTTTCGTTTCAAAAAGTAAACCTGGAGGTGCCCTGCAGCCCCCTTGAAATTTGAAGTTGAACACGTTTACACCTTGAAATGCTCATTTAATGCCACGTACATTGTGTGTACAGCGGATTGCGTACAAAAGGGAAATCCCCGTGTTCGCTTCGTAAGTGTCTGTTTTTACGACTGTTGTAAAACGGCTGTTTGATGGACCAATGCATTTTAAGTGTTTACCAGTGTTTTGTACACGTTTATATGACAACTTCTTAATTTTTGACTTATGATGACGTCATATGATGCTTAAAAATTGGGCTGGCAAAAGCGCCCAATTGGGCGCTTTTTAAATTGGGCGTTTTTTTCTAAAAACATGCGCATTGGGGTAAAGAGGGTATGGCGAGCAATATCTCGTATTGCGCCAATGGTGTGCGACCTTTACTTTTAGAGATATGGGCTATTTAATGGGTTTCTGTGACGATTGTACTTGATAAGTTTACACTACAGCAGCATATGCGTGCAGATCCTCACCTGACTCTTTTTAACTATCCTCTGTATAATTACTACAAGCACTATTTTTCAACTCTGATCCCTCAACATCAACATCAATAATCAACAATCAACATTAACATCAACGTCAACAATCAACAATCAACATCAACATCAACAATCAACAATCAACATCAACATCAACAATCAACATCAACAATCATCAACATCAACAATCATCAACATCAATATTCATTAATCAACATCAACAATCAATTTCAACAATCAACATAAACTATCAACAATTAACATCAACAATCATGACAATCAACATCAATCACCAACATCAGAAATCAACATCAACAATTAACATCAACAATCAACATCAGCAATCAATAACAAAAAGTAACATCAACAATCAACATCAACAGTCATCAACAATCAACATCAATAATCGTTAATCAACATCAACATCAACAATCAACATCAACAATCAACATCAACGATCAACAACAAAAATCAACATCAACTATCAACAATTAACATCAACAATCATGACAATCAACATCAATAACCAACATCAGTAATCAACAACAAAAATCAACATCAAAATCAACAATCAACATCAACAATCATCAACAATCAACATCAATAATCGTTAATCAATAACAACAATCAACTATCAACCATCAACAATCGACATCAACATGAACAACCACCGTCAAATTCAATCAAAAATTCACATCAACATCAACAATCAACAATCAACATAAACACAAACAACCAACAATCAACATCAACAATCTTCTTCTTTCGTTTGAGGCAGCAGAAGGTCAGGCTATTCCGTCCAGTTGTCTAAGCCATGTTCTTGTTTGTTCGCTGACAATGGCAAGGTCCACCGTGTCAGCTGGGGGGCCAAGTGCAGCGCATTCGTTGATGATGTGCTGCGCTGTCTGCTGTGATGCTCCACACACGCAGGCTGCTGATGGACGTAGGCCCCAACGAAACATGCTAAATCAACATCAACAATCAACAACAATCAACATTCATATCAATAATGCGAAAAAGACAAGCCTCTGGCCCAACACCGTGTGGAATTGTTCCCTCAAACTCTAGTTAGGTGTTGGGCCTGAGCCTAACACCTATTGTTATTGTAAGAGTTTGCTATTATTAGGTGTTGGGCTATGAGCCCAAAACCTACTGTTATTCTATGAGTTTACTATTGTTAGGTGTTGGGCCTCAGCCCAACACCTATTGTTATTGTAAGAATTTACTATTATTCTTTTTATTCTTCAAGACACATTTCTTCTCCAGAACTGTTTGTTAACATGAAAACATATATGAACTTCAATTGTCAATACATAAATGCACAACCAACTGAAGGTGTGGGTTTTTTTTGCAATTTATACGTCATCATGACGTCATCATGGGTCACGTGACGTCACTACAAAAAATAATAAATTTAATCTTTGAAATTCAATATAAAATCAACCTTGAGAGACCGGAATTTGAATTTTGCGGGAATCGACATGATAATATATGATCTTCATTTTATCTTGTGTGCGTCAAATCACGTGACCCTTCCTTCCCGTCGAAACCGGAAGTGCCAAATAATTTGAAAGTGGAAAAAGATATGAACTTGCTTTTAACGATGTTAGAGTCTGCCTGGATTGACCTTTCAAAAAAAATGATCGGTGACGTCATGAATTGTTCGAGCGCCCTCTAGCGACAGGTTAAAAATGTCAAAAACGCATTTTCAGTTGATGTCTGTGGCGAAATTTGCGGTATTCGCTTCAAAATTCATATAAATGATGACCTTAATACGGCAACACCTGTGCGCAAAAAAAATTTATTACGTCATCAGATCGGAAGTTACAATCAAAAGACCTCTTTTCCTTTGAAAATTGCTAAACAATCAACCGTCAGAGATATAATCAAGTTGTGTGCTTTAAATAGCACTTTAATAATAGGTCTAAAACTTCCCAAAGTTTCGTTTCAATAAGTAAACTTGGAGATGCCCTGCAGCCCCCTTGAAAAATTTGAAGTTGAACACACCTACGTCATGAAATGCTCATTTAATGCCACGTACATTGTGTGTACAGCAAATGGGGATGATTCTGTACAAATGGAAATTCCCCGTGCTTGCTTTTTGAGTGTCTGGTGTACGACTGTTGTATGTTAACTATTGAGCTTCATGTAACGGCTGTTTGATGAACTAATATATCTTAAGTGTTTACCAGTGTTTTGTACACGTTTACATGACAACTTCTTAAAGCTTCAGTCCATCATTTGTAATAATGCATTTTGTTCGTTTGAAGCAACAAGAGTGTTCAAAATCTAAAGAAAGATACTGAACACCTTACTTAATGAAGTTTCAGCTCAGCTTCAGCTTCATATTCCGAGAAAAACAGCATTCTAGGATCTCAATTTAAAATCAAAAGTTGCTAAATCATGTTTCGAATTGGTTTGAATTGCAGCTACGCGATGTTGCGCACTGATCCAACGAATTATAGCAACCGCGCGCGCCTGTGCGTCGTTTCAATGCTTGTGCACGCTGCGCCGAATAACAAAACGAACAACTAATTAAAATTTTCCAACGGTGCTTCTTAAGAAGCACCGTTGGAAATGCCTTCTTTCGTTGATTTTTTCAAAATGAGAGCTTGCCAGAAAGGATAATTTCACAGGGAGTTTAGTCCCCTTACTTTCTTTCAACCAGTATGTTTTTCAACAATAATTACGCCGGTTACTTTTTTGGATAGCTGCAAATGATTTTTGACTTCTGATGACGTCATATGATACTCAAAAATTGGGCTGGTAAAACCGCCCGGTTTTTTTATTATTCTTCTAGACACATTCTTCTCCAGAACTGTTTGTCAACCGAAAACATATATGAACTTCAATTGTCAATACATGAATGCACAACCAACTGAAGATGTGCTTTTTTGCAATGTCATAATGACGTCATCACGGGTCACGTGACGTCAGTTGCAAAAATAATAAATTTAATCCTTGAAATTCAATATAAAATCAACCGTGAGAGACCGGAACTTGAATTTTGCGGGAATCGACATGATAACGCATGCTCTTCATTTTATCTTGTGCTCGTCAAATCACATGACCCTTCCTTCCGGTCGAAACCGGAAGTGCCAAATAATTTGAAAGTGGAAAAAGATATGAACTTGCTTTTAACGATGTTAGCCTGTGGGTGGGTTGTTCTTTCCAAAAAAATGATCGATTACGCCATCAAGTGTTCGAGCGCCCTCTATTGGCAGGTTTAAAAATGTCCAAAACGCATTTTCAGATGATGTCTGTGGCGAAATTTGCGGTAATCGCTTCAAAATCAATATACATGATGACTTTAATGCAGACAAGACCTGTGCAAAAAAAAAATGATTACGTAATCACACCGAAAGTTACAAAGAAAAGACCTCTTTTCTTTTGAAAATTGCTAAAAATCAACCGTCAAAGATATAATCAAGTTGTGTGCTTTAAATGGCGCTTTAATAATAGGTCTAAAACTTCCCAAGGTTTCGTTACAATACGTTAACTAGAAGATGCCCTGCAGTCCCCTTGAAATTTGGAGTTGAACACACCTACGCCTTGAAACGCACATTTGATACCACGTACATTGTGTGTACAGATTAGCTAGCGTATTTTTGTGTTTGTTGACTATTCTCCTTTGTAAAAATTTGCAAATTTTTCTCCGGAACTGTTTGTCAAAATGAAAACATATATGAACTTCAATTGTCAATAGATGAATGCACAAGCCACTGAAGATGTGCTTTTTTTGCAATTACATCATCATGACGTCATCATTGGTCACTTGACGTCACTTCCAAAAATAAGAAATTTAATCTTTGAAATTCAATATAAAATCATTAACCGTCAGAGACCGAAACTTGAATTTTGCGGGAATCTACATGATAATACACGATCTTCAATTTATCTTGTGCGTGTAAAATCACGTGACCCTTCCTTCCGATCGAAACCGGAAGTGCCTAATAATTTGAAAGTGGAAAAAGATATGAACTTGCTTTCAACGATGTAAGTCTGTGGGTGGGTTGAACTTTTCAAAAAAATGATCGTACCGCTAGAGACCATATAAACGACGTCAGAATAAATAAGTGTAACAAAAATAGGGCGCTCTTTCATCTAACCGACTATTTTGAGGGGAAAAAAACGGTTATTTCCATAATGCATTGCGAAATATAGGCATTGCGAAACAGGAAATAACTTGCATTACTTTTGTGGACTTAACAACTCTCTTGAAAATTGTAATTAAAAGTTACTATATTGAAGGTGCAGTTCGATCGGCAAGACAGAAGTTCGGAGGACTGTTTTTCAGCAAATTATAGTGAGTATAGAAGCTGACATACAATTTTTTCGCTACACAATTTTCGCTAACTTTTAGTCATGTTTGCGCACGTTTAGATTTTGAATGATGACAAATATAGTATAGGCCTACACGTTGCATCTTGGCTGTGTATAACAAACCAGGCAATTTGTGCACAAACCTATGGGACTGTGCACCAGTTGAAACTTTTATACGATTCCTCCTCATTGCATAACGAATTTGAGCGATCGTCTTTTCTGCATGCTCGTACATTATTGCATGTGTATAACTTAACACTAAACATAGTTGTTAGTGTTACGCCCCAACTTAATTGACCATGCTCCCAGCTTTGGCTGGGATCGTCCGAACCGTGTGTTTCAGTTCAGTTGAGACACTTTCGATAGGATGAAACATGCAAAACTATAGTTAGGCCAGCTTGACGCTCTATGATAGCTGACAAAATTCTCCACACATTTCACGAGGCAAATGCAAGGTTCTCAGTACTTCATCATTCAAGTTGAGGTCTCAATTCAATTTTTAAATGTAACTTTTCTTCAAAATTTTGCACCTGAAAAGCAAAATTATTAGATTTGAATCCTAAGACTAGACTGGTACATGTCCAACTGTTTGAAGAGACTGACCCCGTCAGTAGTCTGGGGGCATGCCTGATGGAGAAAATATGCCACAGAGATTAGGAACTACATGTTTCTTTTGACACAGTTGATTGATGCAGTATGATTAAAACATGGCTGAAGGAAGCAGATGCTACAAATCTAGAACACATAAAGCAGATGATTGTTTTTTCTCGTAAAGTGTGCTTCATTTATTCAACCTTTTATTTTTCAAACTAACAACAAAACACAATATATTCTCATGCCAGATTAAATTCACAACGTTAACTACAACTTCATGAACAATTTTTGCGTTCTTGATGCAGTAATTAGTGTTACATTAGCTGCTGAATGGAAAACCTCACTTTTTGCGCTATTTTGCAATGCTCTTTATGTTGACGAAGGAATGTGACATTCATTGTACACACATGGAGTAAAAACTCTTAATTTTATTTCATAATCTGAGAGATCATTCGTGTAGGCACACCAAATTTTTGTAGACGTTTCAGTCGAACACTAATTAGTCGCTATTATTAGCCCATTATATAACATTGTTTTCACTGCACTATATAATGTGTTTTTCTCGGCTGTGTGTGCCAATGCACCTTTAAAAGCACGTGAACTACACAGATCAGAAACTCATGATTTTATTTCTTTAAAGGAAACTACCATCTGCAAGACAATAATTACCATCATTTGTAGGATTCATTCTTTCCTTTTCCTTTGAGTATCCGAATCTAAACTTGGAGTGATTTTCACACAACGGTGTCTCGTCCCCTTCATGCATTCAGAAGCCACAATTAATGACTAAAACGCCTTCCCCCATCCGATTTCTGGCTCCGCCCCGGCTGTAGCACATTGTAACTAAAAAGTAATTACCAGCGTCATTGCAATGTATCAAAATGTATTTTATTTTACAAAATGGCTTTCATGCAGTGAATGGAACGGACGCAGGTATCACAGGTACTGTGTATACACACCGTACTTAAACATCCGCCATTGAACTCCATGTATTTACATGTATAACCCTGCTACACACTCCTAGCCTCTTTGTAGCAGACACGTCGTTCGCCAAACTTGTTTTTGCTTTGCTAAAATTCAACACGTACTCGACACCAGCTTTAGGCGCATTATGCTTGTGCAGTGGCAAGCTTGTGATGTTGATCTTTTCTTATGGTCATTTGCATAATAAGTGCGTTGGAATTTCATAAAGGTGCGTTATCAAAGCCTCAAATCCAAGGCCACAGGCAGAGCTCTAGTTCATAGCTATACAGCAGTGGCTTGCAAGGACCCGTTTAAACCCAATGAACCAATATTTTGTGCTTTTCTTGATCAATTTCGTTACTTTCCTGTCATAAAGACTGAATCAAAGTCCGAGTATACCAAGTGCGAGTCTGTGTGCCCTATATCTGAGTCTCAGTCTGAGTAGGAGGTTGAGTTTTGATGGAGAGAAAAATATATATAGATGTCATGTGATTTGGCTTGAATTATGAACTCATGTACAGACCCGAATGTTGTATCCTGATGTTATCATCTCAAAATCCATTAATTTACATCGTGAGCCCAAGAGAAAATGTTGCAGCCTAAATGTTCCATACAATTTGGGAAATCGGTTATATTTTTGGTATGTCAATAGTAAACCAGGCAACTTGTGCATAAACCTTTGGGACTGTGAGCCAGTTAAAATGTTCATGTGATTCCTCCTCATTGCATAAAGAATTGATCGAGCGATCATCTTGTCTTCATGTTCGTAGATTATTGCATGTGTATAAATAGCCGTTAATGTTACGCCCAAACTTGACCATACATGCTCCCAACATTGTCTGGGACCGTACAAACCATGTGTTCCAGTCCAGTTGAGACACTTTTTGGGCCCATATGGCCGTGAGTGCCGAAAACATAAAAAAACTAAAGTTAGCCCAGCTTGACTCACTCTTAATAGCTGACAAAATTCTCCAAACATTTCAGGAGGCAAATGCAAGGTCCTCTGTGTTTCACCATTCAAGTTTGGGGTCTCAATTTAATGTAGGCCTATTAAATGACACTTCAAAAGTTTCTTCAAAAGTTTGCACCTGAAAAGCAAAATGATTAGATTTGAAACCTAAGACTAGACTGGTGTCACACGTCCTACTGTTTGAAGAGACTGACCCCATCAGTGGTCTGGTGGCATGACTGATGGAGAAAATGTGCCACAGAGATTATGAACTACACGTTCATGTTTATTTTGACACAGTTTATTGATGCCATATTAAAACCTGTCCGAAGTAAGAAGAATTGACACTGCACTATATAATGTGTTTTTCTCGGCAGTGTGTGCCAATGCACCTTTAAAAGCACGTGTACTACACAGATCAGAAACTCATGATTTTATTTCCTTAAAGGAAACTACCATCTGCAAGACAATAATTACCATCATTTGTAGGATTCATTCTTTCCTTTTCCTTTGAGTATCCGAATCTAAACTTGGAGTGATTTTCACACAACGGTGTCTCGTCCCCTTCATGCATTCAGAAGCCACAATTAATGACTAAAACGCCTTCCCCCATCCGATTTCTGGCTCCGCCCCGGCTGTAGCACATTGTAACTAAAAAGTAATTACCAGCGTCATTGCAATGTATTAAAATGTATTTTATTTTACAAAATGGCTTTCATGCAGTGAATGGAACGGACGCTTGTATCACAGGTACTGTGTATACCACCGTACTTAAACATCCGCCATTGAACTCCATGTATTTACATGTATAACCCTGCTACACACTCCTAGCCTCTTTGTAGCAGACACGTCGTTCGCCAAACTTGTTTTTGCTTTGCTAAAATTCAACACGTACTCGACACCAGCTTTAGGCGCATTATGCTTGTGCAGTGGCAAGCTTGTGATGTTGATCTTTTCTTATGGTCATTTGCATAATAAGTGCGTTGGAATTTCATAAAGGTGCGTTATCAAAGCCTCAAATCCAAGGCCACAGGCAGGGCTCTAGTTCATAGCTATACAGCAGTGGCTTGCAAGGACCCGTTTAAACCCAATGAACCAATATTGTGTGCTTTTCTTGATCAATTTCGTTACTTTCCTGTCATAAAGACTGAATCAAAGTCCGAGTATACCAAGTGCGAGTCTGTGTGCCCTATATCTGAGTCTCAGTCTGAGTAGGAGGTTGAGTTTTGATGGAGAGAAAAATATATATAGATGTCATGTGATTTGGCTTGTATTATGAACTCATGTACAGACCCGAATGTTGTATCCTGATGTTATCATCTCAAAATCCATTAATTTACATCGTGAGCCCAAGAGAAAATGTTGCAGCCTAAATGTTCCATACAATTTGGGAAATCGGTTATATTTTTGGTATGTCAATAGTAAACCAGGCAATTTGTGCACAAACCTTTGGGACTGTGAGCCAGTTAAAATGTTCATGTGATTCCTCCTCATTGCATAAAGAATTGATCGAGCGATCATCTTGTCTTCATGTTCGTAGATTATTGCATGTGTATAAATAGCCGTTAATGTTACGCCCAAACTTGACCATACATGCTCCCAACATTGTCTGGACCGTACAAACCATGTGTTCCAGTCCAGTTGAGACACTTTTTGGGCCCATATGGCCGTGAGTGCCGAAAACATAAAAAAAACTAAAGTTAGCCCAGCTTGACTCACTCTTAATAGCTGACAAAATTCTCCAAACATTTCAGGAGGCAAATGCAAGGTCCTCTGTGTTTCACCATTCAAGTTTGGGGTCTCAAGTTAATGTAGGCCTATTAAATGACACTTCAAAAGTTTCTTCAAAAGTTTGCACCTGAAAAGCAAAATGATTAGATTTGAAACCTAAGACTAGACTGGTGTCACACGTCCTACTGTTTGAAGAGACTGACCCCATCAGTGGTCTGGTGGCATGACTGATGGAGAAAATGTGCCACAGAGATTATGAACTACACGTTCATGTTTATTTTGACACAGTTTATTAATGCCATATTAAAACCTGTCCGAAGTAAGAAAAATTGACGAATCTAGAACACATACGGCAAAAGACGATCTTTTATTTTCTCTCGGAAAGTATGCTTCATTTATTTAACCGTATTTTTCAAGTTTAACAACAGAACACAATACTTTTTCCATGCCAGATTAAAACTCATAACGGGAGCCACAGCTTTATAAACAATTATTGTGTTGTTGATGCAGTAATTAGTGCTACCATAGAAAGAATTCCATACAAGGCCACCACAAATCTGGTGAAGACACACTATTTTAGGAGTGCAAAAATTCTTTAATAATACTATAACCTTTTCTCTCATGGCCCATAGACTTTGTGCAGGAGGTCTGAGTGGCGGACTTGTATGGAATTCTTTCCGCTACCATAAGCTGCTGAATGGAAATCCTCACTTTTCGCACTATTTTGCAACACATTTAGAGATATTGACATGGGAATGTGACATTCAGTGTACACACACATGGAGTCAAAACTCACAAGTTTAGTGCATAATCTAAGAGATCATTCGTCTAGGCACACCACATTTTGGTAGAGGTTTCAGTCGAACACTAATTAGTCGCTATTATTAGCCCATTATATAACATTGTTTTCACTGCACTATATAATTTGTTATTTTTGGATGCGGGACCACTGCCTCTTTAAAAGAGCGTGTACGTAGGTCGAAAACTCATGATTGTATTACCTTAAAAGAAACTACCATCTGCAAGTAATTAATAACCATCATTTGTAGGATTTATTCTTTCCTTTTCCTTTGAGTATCTCAATCTAAACTTGGAGTGATTTTCACACAACGGTGTCTGTCCCCTTGATGCACTCTTTCAAAAAATTCAGACGCCACAATTAATGACTAAAACGTCTGCCCCCATCCGATTTGTGGCTCCGCCCTTGCTGTAGCACATTGTAACTAAAAAGTAATTAACAGCGTCATTGCAATGTATCAAAATGTATTTTATTTTACAAAATGGCGTCCATGCAGTGAATGGAACGGACGCAGGTATCACAGGTACTGTGTATACCACCGTACTTAAACATCCGCCATTGAACTCCATGTATTTACATGTTTAACCCTGCTACCCACTCCTAGTGCCTTTGTTGCAGACACGTCGTTCGCCAAACTTGTTTTGCTTTGCTAAAATACAATATCCGACACCGGCTATAGGCGCATGCTTGTGCAGCAACCTATGGCAAGCTTGTGACGTTGATCTTTTCTTAAGGCAATTTGCATAATAACTGCGTTTGTATTCCACAAAGGTGCATTATCAAAGCCCCAAACCGAAGGCCACAGGCAGAGTTCTAGTTCATAGTTATACAGCAGGTGGCTTGCAAGGATCCCATTTAAACCGTATGAACCAATATTTCCTTCTGTTTTCTTGATTAATTAAAATCAACTTCGTTGAGTCCCAGTCCTAATGTCTTTGTCGAAGTCCAAGTATACCAAGGACGAGTCTGTGTGTCCTATATTCGAGTCTCAATCTAAATAGGAGGTTGAATTTTGATTGAGAAAAAAAAGTATATTGATGTGATGTGATTTGCCGTGCGCATGCCTGTATCGAGACCTCATATACAGACCCGAATGTTGTATCCAGAATCCAGATGCTATCATCTCAGACTCCATTGACTGATATCGTGAGCCCCATGGAAAATATTGGAGCCGTATTTATCGAGAAATTGCTCCATTTAGTGGGAAATCTTTTTTCTTCTTTTTTACGTGTTGGGCCTTGAGCCCAACACCTATCGTTATTGTAAGAATTTACTATTTTTGTTCTCAGCAAATTCTCAGCAAATTCTTCTCCAGAACTGTTTTTCAAAATGAAAACATATATGCACTTCAATTGTCAATACATGAATTCACAACCCACTGAAGATGTGCTTTTTTGCAATTACGTCATCAGGACGTCATCATGGGTCACGTGACGACACTTCAAAAAATAATAAATTTAATCTCTGAAATTCAATATAAAATTAACCGAGAGAGACCGGAACTTGATTTTTTCGGGAATCGACATGATAATATTGTAACGAAACGTACTCAGGGATCCGCCAGTTAAGTGAAAGCAATACAAAAAATAATTTTCGAAGGAACAAGACGTTTCAATTCTGTTAGCCACTGATAATTTTCTTGTGGCCTTTAATTCAAAAATACTTAAATTATTATTATTATTATTATTTACATCACATTTGGCAGCATGGATTCAGTGATTATCAATAAATTAAGAATGATTGAATAACGTGAAGTACATGTCGGACAATTTTAATGATATACAGTTTAAATGTCTGGCGAACAGCTCAACCACGCCCACCAAAAATGTGTTCTATTTCCATTTCAAATTGGTAGTTGAACACAAGCAAGGCCAAAACAAGGAAAAAGAATAACAACTAGTTTACTTGTTCTTCCTGTGCATATTGGCCTATAAGATGGCAAATCGCCCTTTTATAAATATTTCCTAGATTGCTATTCAAGGGGGCGAATCAACCCCTTGCCGGTAGGCAACCAACCCTGCCAAAAAGCACCCACCAAAACAGGAAAGCCACATGCACAGAAAGCAAATCCGGCAAACATTTATAAGCACAGAAAGCAAATCCGGCAAACATTTATAATTACAGTCTAGCAAATTTGACTATCACAATTTAATACAATCATAAGATATAATAAAATGAACAAGCACGGCTGAAATGGGGCACGGGGCATATTACTGCATGTAAAAGAAAAACTTACGTACGACACCAATAGGTTGGCAACTGAACTTCGGTTACAATTTGAGCCATCTTGGCAGGTCCAAAAGTAAAAGAAATCAGGCTCAGAGAGACATGTCTCTCCTACCACACCCAGTCCTAAATCCTCAGTGGGCAAACAAGTGCTCAGGGTTTTTATACTGGCACTGCTAGCCCAGTACTTTTCCACTGAACTGGAATGCAAGGTAAGTAATCTATCCTCCTGCCTTAATACAGTGACCTGGTTTTGGCAACCCCAAGTTAATCCATAAATTGTTAAATATGTCAATTGAATAGAGAGCCAGGCTAGTAGAAAAAGGAACAATTGGCTTGGCCAGCAAGTGAAAGCTCTAATTCACATATGCGCTGTGGCATGTCTAGTGAATGACTTTTCAGCTGGCACAACCATCAATAGTACTTGACAACAAATTAAAGTGGTTTTCGCTACACTGCCCTCCTCTGGGGAGAAGGCGCCTCTCTGCGCCTTAATTCGAAAACAATATTCGTGATTTGCTCCACAAAAATTATTTTAGTAATCCATACTGCCTTTTTAAAGTTACAAGTGTATAATTTTATCAATTTTTGTTTAAATTCGTGACGTCGAGGCTATCACCTTATTGCATTCGTAAACCACTGGTGTTAAACAAAATAAATCAAAATTCATAATGATCCAAAATGTATAACTTATAGTGAAAATTAACAGCAATTAAATTTCAAGTACTTGCAGGCAGAGCCATTGCTTGGTAATTGAGACCATCTCAGAGGAATTCTGACTTCTAGTCATGTACGTGTATAACTAACAAGTTGTTGTGATAATTAATTTTCAATAATAGTTCAAACTTGTATTCTCCAATGTCTAAGTGTTGGTGTGCACCCCAAAACTGGCATGAGTCCAAGCAGCTGCCTCACATAGAAAATCAATCACAATAAATATTGTCCAGTTCTCATCGACTGTGGTGGCTGTCGCCGGCGATATCCACGTGATGGTTGGATGTCTTCAGCCGTCAGCGGGTCTGGAGATGTACTTCTTCCTCCGTAGTCGATGGGCCGGTCTGGAGATGTACTTCTTTCTCTGTAGTCGATGGGCCGGTCGTCATCAGTATGTCGACTGCTCATCACTCCCAGTTTAGTAGAGTCCAGCCCTGGGGCCCGGCTCAGATACTCACCGTCGCCAGTCGCGTCTGCTGTTTCCCTGGTAACGTCCTGAGCATTGACCTCTCCACTAAAATCATCTGGTTCAGCTTGTTCATCTAGTTCACTCGAACTTCTGATGTCAGCTCCATCCCTGATGTCATCTCGAGAGTGGACTTCTGGCTCCCTCAAGGTCTCTGCATTGAATCATTACTAACAAAACATGGTTTTAATCTATCAAAATGGTCTACTGTCCTATAACCACTTTGTAAGGGCTTTATACGATAAACTGAGGCAGAAATTATCTTGATTACAACATATGGTCCTTTCCAATGCGATTGAAGTTTAGGGCTCAGTCCAACTTTTCTGACAAAGTGATAAAGCCAAACTCTATCGCCTACTACATAAGGTTTACCCTTTAATTTAGCATCATATATTCGTTTCTGTCTCTTTTGTTCACCAACAATCTTCCGTCTTGCCACATTAAAGGCTCTTTGCAACCGTTCATACAACTCAGTGGCATACGTATCTGGTTCTTGTGGTACAATATTTAAGTTAGGATTACTAATCAACAGATCTAATGGCAAAGAAACCTCCCTACCAAACATCATACGGTTAGGACTAACACCTGTAGTATCTTGTTCACTGGCTCTGTAGGCCATCATGACATAGGGAAGATGTATGTCCCAGTCAGACTGGTCTTCCTTGACATACATACTCAGCATGGTCTGAATGGTTCGGTTAAACCTTTCCACAAGACCATCTGATTGAGGATGGTATGGTGTGTTTCGTTAATGCCTAGTAATCTACAAATCGACTGGAAAACTCGACTTTCAAAATTTGAACCTTGGTCAGTATGAATACTCAAGGGAACACCAAAACGGCAAATAAATTGTTCAACTAAAACTTTGGCTAAGTGGGTAAGCTTTTGCCCACTTAGTAAAGTAATCCATAACAACAATAATATCACGATTTCCACGTTTAGAATATGGGAGTGGACCAAAGATATCTATTGCTATTCGTTCTAATGGGGCACCTACTGAAGAAGGTTGTAGAGGAGCACGCGACTTTCGACTTGGTGACTTACAACGAGCACACTTCTCCAACTGCATGCTGAACCCAACGTGCAACACTGGTACGACAACCAAGCCAATAAAAAGATCGCTGTATCTTCTTGAATGTTTTTGTGTACCCAAGATGGCCTCCGGTCACTGAACTATGAGCCTGTATCAGCACATGTCTTCGTAGGGATGTAGGCACCACAATTTGGAGAATTGAAAAAGGAGGAGACTTACCCTCAAATATCCTATAAAAAACTCCATCTTTCATCTCCAGTTGATCCCACAAATACCAGTAGCCTTTCGTCTCTCGACTACAGCCCGATACCTGGTTCCGAAAAGGTTTTTCTGCACTCGTCTCCTTCCAACTGATGACAGCAGTCAGGTCGGGATCATCTCGCTGAGCTTGGCGAAGGTCATCCATACTCAAACCTGAAAAGACATTACTGATAGAACTGCACGTTATATTACTATGGCTAATTTCTTTAGTGTCAACTTTATCACAATCAACAGGGGCCCGAGAAAGAGCATCAGCATTCTTGTGTTGAGAGCCTGGCCGACGACGAATTTCAAAATCAAAACTACTCAATGTCTCCATCCACCTTGCGAGTTGCCCTTGAACATCTTTGAAGTTATACCGCCACCTCAGGGACCCATGATCTGTCCTAAGTAGAAATTTCTTGCCATACAGGTAGTGTTTGTATTGCTTGATGAAATAAACCGCAGCTAGTAACTCCCTTTTTGTAACACTGTAGTTTTGCTCACTTTTGCTCAACTTTCTGCTGGCATAACCAATGACCCTTTCTTGACCATCTTGCACTTGGGATAAGACCCCGCCAATTCCGTCGCCACTGGCGTCTGTGTCCAGAATAAAAGGAAGTGAGAAATCTGGAAATGCTAGAACAGGTGATATAGTCAACTTTTCCTTCAAAGTCCGAAAGGCAGTTTCACACTCCTCGGTCCACTTGAAACTTACGTCTTTCTGGGTTAATTTATGAAGTGGTGATGCAATGCAGGCAAAATCTTTAACAAACCGTCTATAGTATGAACACAGCCCAATAAAGCTACGGACATCCTTCAGATTGCAAGGAGTAGGCCAGTTACGGACTCTACAGGTCTTCTGGGGATCTGTAGAGACGCCGTCTTCTGAGACCACGTGACCCAGATAGATAACTTCTAACTGAAAAAGACAACACTTTTGGGGTTTCAACTTGAGCTTAGCAGCAGAAAGACTACCAAAAACTTTACTAAGTCGAGACACATGTTCTTCAAAGGTTTTGGCATAAATTAATATGTCATCCAGATACTCTAGACAGGTTTTCCAGTGGAGACCGGCAAGCACTAACTCCAAGAGTCTTTCAAAGGTACTGGGAGCATTACAAAGGCCAAATGGCATGACATTAAATTCATACAAGCCATTACCTGTAGTGAAAGCCGTCTTTTCTTTATCCTTGGGGCTCATCTCCACTTGCCAATAGCCACTGGTCAAATCCAACGAAGAGAACCATCGTGAACCTGTCAAGGCGTCCAGGCTGTCATCGATTCGTGGTAGCGGATATGCATCTTTGATGGTGACTTTGTTTAATCCCTGTAATCAACACAAAATCTGATGGAATTATCTTTCTTTTTCACCAAAACTATTGGGCTTGCCCAAGGACTGTTGGACAGAGAGATGACACCAGCTTTCAACATGTCTGCCACCTGTTTTTGTGCTTTTTGTCGTTGATGGTAAGGTAAACGCCGTGCGGGTTGCCGACGTGGACGAGCACCTCCTGTGTCAATGTTATGCAGTGGCGTAGCCAGGAATTTTTCAGTGGGGGCGCTGGGGGGGCTGAAACATTTCCTGGTGGGGGGCGTCATGTAGGGGCGTCAATCGCTCAAAAGTGGGATGCGAGGGCGAAGCGCGAAGCCCATACGGCGTGGGGGTTCGGGGCCCGCTTAAGGGCCCCGAAAAAATTGGATTCTAGATGTTCTGTGATGTGATCTGAAGCAATTTTTTACCACTTTCCTCCATGCTTTAACTAATATTTTCTTACCAAAAGATAATTATTTGAAAATCGTTTTCGAGGTTGGAGTCATTGAATCAGCTATCGGTATTCTGAGCTATAGGCGTGGGGTTCGGGGCCCGCTTAAGGGCCCCTAAAAAAAATTGGATTCTCGATGCTTTGTGGTGTGATCTGAGGCAATTTCTTACCACTTTAACCAATAATTATCTTAGCACAAAAGATAATAATTTAAACATAATTTTCGAGGTCTTCTCAGCTAAAGGCATAAGAAAAATTTTTGAACATTGTTTTCGAGGTTGGAGTCATTGAATCAGCTACCAGAATTCTGAGCTATAGGCGTGGGGTTCGGGGCCCGCTTAAGGCCCCGAAAAAAATTTGTATTCTAAATGCTCTGTGGTGCTATCTGAGGCAATTTCTGACCACTTTAACAAATATTTTCAAAACAAAAGATGCATTGTAGTACATAATAGAGCCCTGTAAATGAGACACGAGTTCAAAAATCGGGGGGGGGGGCATTTGATATTGTGTCCCCCACTCTTCAAAAAGTGGGGGGGGAACCAGTCCCCCTGTCCCCCAAGATTGACGCCCATGGCGTCATGTAGATCAATGATAATTTTTTAGAAACTCAAAATCTCCAGGGGGGGGAGCGACTGGGGGGGGGCGACAAGGTTTCCACTGTTTCCACAAGGTTTCTACAAGGACGCCACTTAATTTAAGGAATTTCAATTGGTCTATTATTATTATTTAGCTTATATGAATGGAGGAAAAAGTTTGTGCGTGGCCGATTCGCGTGATATCGCTGACTGAAACTGCGTGACCCACGGACCACCTGTCTATAATACGTTTCCCGTGGTGTGAGCGAGCAGTGCAGTGGGTGTTAATACGCATTTTAGATTATCATTATGCGCTATATCACGCCGGTTGTCAGCTTACTGGTCCGCGGTCGCCGGTCGAAGGGTCGTTTCTCAGTGGTCATCATGTGGATCATTCGCGACTATTTAGATTTAGATCAATGATATTTTTTTTTAGAAACTCAAAATCTCAGTGGGGGCGACTGGGGGGCGGTCGCCTCCCCCCCCCCCACGCCCCCCGGTGGCTACGCCACTGATGTTATGATAAACTAAATCGGTTTGTCCCAGTTCAACTGACTTTGAAAAAATCTGCCCATGTTCATTTAACAACTCTATTAGTCCATCCTGTTGTGAAGTACTCAGGGTTTCAGAACTACGCTCGTTTAACTCCTTCAAACCAGGATCTAAATCACACTTATCAGAGTCCTTTTCTGTGTTTGTGTCTACATCTTTAACAACTTCATCAGCAGGTTGAAGTAGAGCAATCTGTGTACCCTTATTAAGTGTGCGCATCTGGTTGTACATTAAAAACTCTGAGTGGTACTCGACTTTGGGTGGCATAAATAAATGAACAAAATCTTCCCGAAGTCTCAATGACCCCTTGTGACGAACTACCAGTACGATTGTGTAACAGCCCTGGTATTACTACTTCATGCTTTGCTGGGATGGTCACTGTCTCGGCTACTGAAATTCGACAGCAAGTGAACGTAAAACCTTCAGAAATTATCGGAACTTCAAAGGAATAAAACTTCAATTTCCGTCTTGGAAGATATAGTACTCCCCCATTGGTTAACACAAAGTCAAGGCCAAGAATACCTGCTTGGGAAATGGGTGCAACCAAAATTTGGTGACGTTTTCTCAGCTTACCCAACCCAACAATGACATCCACACAACCCATCACCTCTAGAGAACTTCTTTCAGCTGCTACTATGGACTGTTCCCAAGGCTTGAGCTTTTGGTTGATACTTAAAGGCATCATCTCCCACATCTGAGGATGTAAAATGGTAACTGAGGAGCCTGTATCAATGAGAAACTTAATGTTAACACCATGAATGCAACCTTGTACAAAGCAAGCTGAGGACTGGGCCCGATTGTCTAGGTTTGACTGAGCAGTGGCCCCCTGCTCAGTCCAATACTGTTTTCCTGTACCTGTGGTTGACCCATTGAGGTCGATGCCTCTGTGGATGGGGCCTGTTCTTTGGTTAGTTCTGGACACTCTGCTCGTCTATGACCAGGTTGTTGGCACTTCCAGCAAATAAGTGGTCCTTTAGACCGCTGATTTCGCCTAGGATTTGAACTTACAAGACGTTTGAGTTCTATCAGTGACTGTTCTAATTGACCAATCTTACATTCTAGCTCTGTGTCTGTTTGCTTGGTTGCACTAGCCACCAACTTCTTAGGTAGCTGTTTATTACATTCAAGCCTCCTCTTCTAGTGCTAAAGACAAAGCTGTACCCAATGATTTTGGCTTTGCTCGCCTAACCTGCATTCTTACATCAGGTAAGTCTAGTGATTCGATAAACAGATCCCTACTAATCTCTTCTCTTAGTTCTGAATAAATGTCAGGGTAAGCTTTAACAGCTAATCGACGGATTTCACTAGCAAGTTCAGGCAATGATACACCCTTTCTACGAGACCTAGCCCTTAACTGGGCATGATGAAGCTCTGTCTGTCCCTTGGGACTAAATCTCTCCTTAAGGGCAACTACTAACTCAGAAAAATCATTCTTTTTTTCCTCTGACAAATCAGTGTACACTTGTAATGCCGAACCTCTTAGTCTTACAGCTAGGAAGCTAGTCTTGTGCTCTTTACTCCATCCATTAATTTGGCTACATAACTCTAAATTTGTCAACCAGTCCTCCATAGGGTTTTACCATCATAAGTATCAGGCAGTGAAAT
The DNA here is from genome assembly GCA_029964075.1 of Patiria pectinifera. Classification (NCBI taxonomy): domain Eukaryota; kingdom Metazoa; phylum Echinodermata; class Asteroidea; order Valvatida; family Asterinidae; genus Patiria; species Patiria pectinifera. The sequence goes on along the minus strand of CM057149.1, from coordinate 22,335,191 downwards.
GGATTTTGATGGGGTTGATTTCGACCACTTGGGAGTAAAATTAAAATCACCAGGGTATACACTATCTGCAAATTCACTCTGTGTGTGCCAACGACTGCTATTTACGTTGGGGGGGGGGGGGTCGGTACTACAGAAACTGGAGTACTAGTAGGCCTATTTCTTTGTCGCGCTACTTTTACATGCGTGCCCCGTGTGTGCTCAGTACTACCCATGGGGGAGGAACTAGGACTGGGTGCAAAACTAACTTTAACACCCATGGGCCGAGTAGTGTCCCCACTTCAGCCGCACTTAACAAATCTAAATTACGATCTTACTCTTCTTGTAACATAGCCATGGTACTCTCCAACTGGGCTTTAAGAACATCTTTTCTTGAATCCATACTGGCTTGCCAACAAGAAAAAATCACCAAATATTTCTATGGTGAAAGGAAGGAAAAAAATTACAAACACTTTGACCGTGGATCCGACCGCTGCCACCAAAAACTGTAACGAAACCTACTCAGGGATCCGCCAGTTAAGTGAAAGCAATACAAAAATAATTTTAGAAGGAACAAGACGTTTCAATTCTGTTAGCCACTGATAATTTTCTTGTGGCCTTTAATTCAAAAATACTTAAATTATTATTATAATTATTATTTACATCAAATTTGGCAGCATGGATTCAGTGATTATCAATAAATTAGGAATGATTGAATAACGTGAAGTACATGTCGGACAATTGTAAGGACATATAGTTTAAATGTTGGGCGAACAGCTCAACCACGCCCACCAAAAATGTGTTCTAGTTCCATTTCAAAATGGTAGTTGAACACAAACAAGGCCAAAACAAGGAACAAGAATAACAAACAAGTTTACTTGTACTTCCTGTGCATTTTGGCCTATAAGATGGCAAATCGCCCTTTTATAAATATTTCCTAGATTGCTATCCAAGGGGGGCGAATCAACCCCTTGCCGGTAAGCAACCAACCCTGCCAAAAAGCACCCACCAAAACAGGAAAGCCACATGCACAGAAAGCAAATCCGGCAAACAATTATAATTACAGTCTAGCAAATTTGACTATCACAATTTAATACAATCATAAGATATAATAAAATGAACGAGCACAGCTGAAATGGGGCACGGGGCACATTACTGCATGTAAAAGAAAAACTTACGTACGACACCAATAGGTTGGCAACTGAACTTCGGTTACAATTTGAGCCATCTTGGCAGGTCCAAAAGTAAAAGAAATCAGGCTCAGAGAGACATGTCTCTCCTAACACACCCAGTCCTAAATCCTCAGTGGGCAAACATGTGCTCAGGGTTTTTATACTGGCACTGCTAGCCCAGTACCTTTCCACTGAACTGCAATGCAAGGTAAGTAATCTATGCAAATAATTAGAACACTCCTGCCTTAATACAGTGATCTGGTTTTGGCAAGCCCAAGCTAATCCATGAATTGTTAAATATGTCAATTGACAAGAGAGCCAGGCTAGTAGAAAAAGGAACAATTGGCTTGGCCAGCTAGTGGAAGCTCTAATTTACATATGCGCTCTGGCATGTCTAGTGAATGACTTTTCAGCTGGCACAACTATCAATAGTACTTGACAACAAATTAAAGTGGTTTTCGCTACAATACATGATCTTCATTTTATCTTGTGCGCGTCAAATCACGTTACCCTTCCTTCCGGTCGAAACCGGAAGTGCCTTATAATTTGAAAGTGGAAAAATATGTGAACTTGCTTTCAACGATGTTAGTCTGTGGGTGGGTTGACCTTTCAAAAATATGATCGGTGACGCCATGAAGTTTTCGAGCGCCCTCTAGCGGCAGGTTAAAAAACGTCAAAAACGCATTTTCACTTGATGTCTGTGGCGAAGTTTGCGGTATTCACTTCAAAATTCATGTACATGATGACCTTAATGCAGACAAGACCTATGCGCGAAAAAATTTTTATTACGTCATCAGATTGGAAGTTACAATAAAAAGACCTAAAAAAATCAACCGTGATAGATATAATCAAGATTTGGCTATATATAGCACAGTTAAAATAGCTCTTGAACTTTCTGGTAATGACGTCACAATGACGTCATCAAGTATCGTATTACAAGCAATCAAAGATTTCTAGATTTAATCTTTGAAAATCAATATAAAATCAACTGCTACAGATTTTATTTTGTTTTTTATGGCAATCGATACAATATTGCAGGGTCTTCAGTTTTGGTATTAAGTGCAAAATCACATGACCCTTCCTTCTGGTCAAAACCGGAAGTGCCTTATTAATTGAAATTGGCAGAAGATGCGAACTTGCTTTCAACGATTCGAGTGTCTGGGCAGTACTGTACAACAATTTTACAGGTGACGTCATCACATGTTAGAGCGCCCTCTGGCGGCATGTTGAAAAGTCAAACATTGATTTAAACACGTATATTTTGAGTTGATGTGTGTGGCAAAGTTTGCGGTAATCCATGGCCCAACACCGTGTGGTTGTTCCTACAAATTCTAGTTAGGTGTTGGGCCTTGAGCCCAAAACCTATTGTTATTGTAAGAATTTACTATTTTATTTTTTAGTTCTCCTCAGCAAATTCGTTTCCGGAACTGTTTGTCAAAATGAAAACATATATGAACTTCAATTGTCAATACGTGAATGCACAATCCACTGAAGATGTGCTTTTTTTGTAATTACTTCATTATGACGTCATTACGGGTCACGTGACCTCACTTGAAGGTTAAATAAATTTAATCTTTGAAATTCTATATAAAATCAACCGTGACAGACCGAAACTTGAATTTTACGGGAATCGACATGATAATACATGCTCTTCATTTTATCTTATCATTTTATGCGCGTAAAATCATGTGACCCTTCCTTCCTGTTGAAACCAGAAGTGCCTAATAATTTAAAAGTGGAAAAACATATGAACTTTCTGTCAACGATTTTAGTCCGTGGGTGGGCTGACCGTTTCAAAAAAATGATCGGTGACGTCAGAAAATGTTAGAGCGCCCTCTAGCGGCAGGTTAAAAAAACGTCAAAACCGCATTTTCACTTGATGTCTGTGGCGAAATTTGCGGTAATCGCTTCAAAATTAGTATGCATGATGACCTTAATGCAGACAACACCTGTGCGCAAAAAAAAGATTACGTCATCAGACCGGAAGTTACAATACAAAGACCTGTAAACCTTCAAAAATTGCTAAAATATCAACAGTGATAGATAGAATCAAGATCTGGCTACATATAGCACAGTTAACATAGCTCTTGAACTTTTTGGTAATTTACAAATTATCGGACATTTTGAAAAGTCATGTGCGTGATAAAGTGACCGTTAAATACTCAGTCTGTGAAGGTGTATATACAAATTAAGATTGATAAGATGAATTAATTTTTTTTTAAATATAGTAAAGATTTATACGAGCATGTATGTTTAAGTGAGCTTGACGACACGTTATAAAGATCCAATCATTGCCAAGCTCGGCACGAGGAGAAACAAATGTTTACAGACACAAAGATGGTAACAGCTGAAACGACAGACGAACGAAAACCAAAGAGCACCAAGGAAAGGGAAATTGCACCAAGGCAAATGATCGAAAGCACCAAGGCAAATTATGGAGGACACCAATGTACATTAGGACACCAAAAAAAGCAAAATAGTACCCCACTTTGTCTGTACAATCCAAGCTTGAAGAAAAAAAAAAGAAAAAAAATCAAAGCCGCGTTGCCGCGTCAATTTGATTCCGGAACTTTGGTCTGACCAGAGACCGAATATTTTTGGGTTTTTTGGCCTTATTCTGGCATCATGTGCTGGCCCAGTTATATTCTGCACCGCTCCAATTCGAGAAGGCCAGCATAAGGCCAAAAAAAGTCTCTAGTTTCTCGTATGCGCGCGTGTTGCCGTAGCCATGCGCGTCGGCAAAATGAATAAGGTTTTTCTATTCAATAAAAGATGATGTCTCAAAACCGCCAAATTCACTGGTTTGACTGGAATCCTACTGCTGCACAATTTTAACGTGTTTTTAGATGGGGTTATGATCGAGAATAAGCTTTACGTGGCCTCCCTGGACTCCCATATATTTGCACTAAGTTTAGTCGGGCACCATTTGCAGTCATCAGCCAACATTTGAAGCAAAAAAAAGACAGGTATAACAAAAGCCGCGTCGCCGCACCACTTTTGGGCAAGCTCCATACCAGAAACCGGAGGCTTTTTTTTGGCCTTAGGCTAGTAGCGTTTACCGGTAAAACGCCGGTACCGGGCTAGTTCTGCCCCATATCCCAGTTCCTCATTGTTTGCTGGGTAGTGACATGGCCTCGACTCTATTCTCATAAAATTGGGTAAGCCCGAGGGGCAAAACAAGATGAAAAACGATAAGAATGAAGCCCCTGTTATTACAGACAATACTCAATGGCCTTCTGTGCGATAATAACACAATCAACAAGCCGGTTATTCAGAGGAATTCAATTTAATCGGAATTCGGAATAATTGAACTTACTTTTTGGTTTAACGGTCTCCCTTTGAAATGTTTTTTTTTTTTTCTGGTATGCGCGCACGTCGTCGTAGCCATGCGCGTCGGCAAAATGAAAAAGTTTGTTTTTTTCAATGAAAGATGATGTCTCAAAACCGCCAAACTCACTGGTTTGACTGGAATCCTGCTGCTGCACAATTTTTACGTGTTTTTAGATTGGGTTATGGTCGAGAATAATGTACATGAGGACACCAAAAAAAGCAACATAGTACCCCACCTTGTCTGTACAATCCAAGTTGGAAGAAAAAAAAAGAAAGGAAAAAAAAAGCCGCGTTGCCGCGTCAATTTGATTCCGGAACTTTGGTCTGACCAGAGACCGAATTTTTTGGGGTTTTTTGCCTTATTCTGGCATCACGTGCTGGCCCAGTTATGTTCTGCGCCGCTCCAATTCGAGAAGGCCAGCATTAGGCCAAAATAAAATTCTCCAGTGTCTTGTATGCGCGCGTGTTGCCGTAGCCATGCGCGTCGGCAAAATGAAAAAGTTTTGTTTTTTTTCAATGAAAGATGATGTCTCAAAACCGCCAAATTCACTGGTTTGACTGGAATCCTGCTGCTGCACAATTTTAACGTGTTTTTAGATGGGGTTATGATCGAGAATAAGCTTTACGTGGCCTCCCTGGACTCCCATATATTTGCACTAAGTTTAGTCGGGCACCATTTGCAGTCATCAGCCAACATTGGAAGCAAAAAAAAAACAGGTATAACAAAAGCCGCGTCGCCGCACCACTTTTGGGCAAGCTCCATACCAGAAACCGGAGACTTTTTTGGCCTTAGGCTAGTAGCGTTTACCGGTAAAACGCCGGTACCGGGCTAGTTCTGCCCCATATCCCAGTTCCTTATTGTTTGCTGGGTAGTGACAAGGCCTCGACTTTATTCTCATAAAATTGGGTAAGCCCGAGGGGCAAAACAAGATGAAAAACGATAAGAACTAGACGGACGTTTTGTTTGTAGGTAAACAAACACCGAGCTGTTTCGGTGTTTTTTTCTGTCTTTGAATGAAAAAGATTGACGTGGCCATCGGCGGCTATCGAACCCAGAACCTTTTTGTGGGGATTCCAAGTTTTTGCCGTGTGTGCCAAGTGTGTGAAGTCGATTTATGTCAGACGTCCTAAATCCACGTGGTTCAATGTGTGCGCAGTCCTCTTTTCTTTGCGTTTGGGAACGGGTGCGCGTGCAAAGCGTAGGTGGGTGATTCCATAAATTTAGGGTCCAATTTTGGTGTCCGAGTTACATCTGACTTTTGTAAGATTTTGTAATTTAGGACACATGTCTCTGATTCTAAGAGTGATTATGTAAAGCAAACTACCTGGTAAACAAATGAAAAATAGTGTGAAGTCATTTTTATTGACATTTGAATGGCAAACAAGAATGATTTTTTTCCCACATGGTAGGCAATGGGCATGGTTGTGCAATGGGGGGGGGGTGCTTCTATGTGAATATTGTATTTTTTACATGTAGTTTACTAAGCACCTCTGATTTTTTTAAAACGTTATCAGCCTACATGTATATGACTGCCCAAATCATCACTTGGTATCCAGTTTTGCCCTTCTCTGATGATATCCTTTTATCCCCGCCCCCTGCATTCGTCACATGACTGTCTCCTTTTAACTGCACACATTGATTCCTCAGATTGTATGTAATTTTGCCCCTCGAAACATTATCCTGACAATCTCGAACGTTTCATTATAGGTAGATCATTTAAAACACTAGAGGGCAGCAAACAACTTTAACAGTGCCACAGTTGTGCGCGAGGTCTGACAAGAATACAACCAAAATCAATTTTCAAATCTGAACATTTCACGACATCATTATCAAATTTCTTAATTTTTTGTACATTTTACATCCTGGTATACAATGTAGGCCTACTTACATGTTTATCGCAGGTCAAAACCCAATCCGACGTATAGGTCAGACATTATTGGCCTCAGAAAAAAAATGTCCCTTTAAGGTGACATCACTTCCAACGAGTTGACATTATGATGTCAGTTGAATTTTAATCTATACCACACCCCGATTTCGGTACATATCAAGTAACAACCAAATCAGATGGAAATCCACCATTTTAACGACACATCACGCGACATGTACAATCAAATCACGGAGATATCGCAGAAAAAAAGGCACCACCAAAATTGGACCTATTGTTCTATAGCAATACGTCTCAGACATACCCCCTTTAATGTGACCTCAGATGATATGTAACGATGTCACGACGTCATCTTGACCTATATTCTGGTATACAGCGTACAGTATAACTAATCCAAGTTTGTGTGAATACAAAGTTTTAACCAAATCGTAAGCATACATCTGGAGCCATGGGGATGGAAATGATGCAAAGTCAGGGTGCCCTCACATGACAGCAAATAAAGTCACTATGATTTCACCTATGTTATCAAATATAACAGATCCCAATATCAACCCTATGAAGAAAAGAACGTGTCCAAACCCTATGGAGAAAACAACGTGTACAAACCCTATGGAGAAAAGAACGTGTACAAACCCTATGGAGAAAAGAACGTGTACAAACCCTATGGACAAATAAAATGCCCCTTTAATGTTACGTAACTTGACACCTGATGACGTCATGATGACAATTTTTATAACTATAATATTATGTTAAAGAAGATCTTAGCCAGAGCATACATCGTTGAAAGCAAGTTCACATCTTTCACCAATTTTAAATTACAAAAACTTCCGGTTTCAACCAGATCAAGGGTCACGTGATTTTGCACATATTTAAAAAATGAAGACCCTCGATAATTCTATCAATTCCCGCAAAAATCATGTTCAGGTCTCTCACGGTTGATTTTATATTGATTTTTAAAGATTAAATCTATTAATCTTTAACGAGACGTCACGTAACCCATGATGACGTCATCATGACGTCACTTCAATTTTCATTCCGGCATAGGTACATACCAACTTTCAATCCAATCGGACCAGTGGTTCTGTAGATATTGGCCTTCGAAATATGCACGTTTAGTATGACGTCACATGTCACGTGATGATGTCATCATGACATCACTTCAATTTTCATCTACAACACATTCCGGCTTAAGTACATACCAAGTTTTAACCCAATCAGACCTGTAGTTCTGTAGATATTGGCCTTGAAAATATGCACATTTGATATGACGTCACATGTCACGTGACGACGTCACATCACGTGATGACGTCATCGTAACGTCACTTAAGTTTTCATCTATAACACATCCCGGTTTATAGGTACATACCAAGTTTCAACCCAATCGGACCTGTAGTCATGGAGATATAGGCCTTCAAAATATGCACCTATATTGTGACGTCACATGTCACATGATGACGTCATCGTGACGTCACTTACTTTTTCATCTATAACACATCCCGGTTTAGGTACACACTAAGTTTCAACCCAATCGGACCTGTAGTCATGGAGATATGGGCCTTCAAAATATGCACCTATATTGTGACGTCACATGTCACGTAATGACATCATCGTGACGTCACTTAAATTTTCATCTATAACACATTCCGGTTTAGGTACGTACCAACTTTCAATCCAATCGGACCTGTAGGTCTGGAGATATAGCCCAATCTGTCAGATCTAGCCGAATTATGCTAGAAAACGGTCACAATAGAAAAATCGCATATGATGTGACGTCACGTGACTCATGATGTCGTCACGATGATGTCAATGTTCGGCACACAACTTCCGATGCTTGGGTAAGTGTGTGCCAAGTATAAAGTCAATCGGATTGATTTTAGTGCCCAAAGTGCCGGTGACAAAAAAACGTGTACAAATGCTATGGGCAAAATGACTGGGGGAAAAAAAAAGGAAAACAAAAAAAATCTAAACGAAAACAAAGGCTGTTTCGGCTGGTTGCCGAAACAGCCAATTAACCCCCTGTTATTACAGATAATACTCAATGGCCTTCTTTGCGATAATAACACAATCGATAAGCCCGTTATTCAGAGGAATTCAAGTTAATCGGAATTCGGAATAATTGAACTTGGAAGTGTTTTTTTTTCAATGAAAGATGATGTCTCAAAACCGCCAAACTTACTGGTTTGCCTGGAATCCTGCTGCTGCACAATTTTAACGTGTTTTTAGATTGGGTTATGGTCGAGAATAAGCTTTTTGTGGCCTCTCTGGACTCCTATATATTTGCACTAAGTTTAGTCGGGCACCATTTGCAGTCAGCAGCCGACATTTGAAGCAAAAAATTCAGGTAAAAACAAAAAAAAGCCGCGTCGCCGCACCACTTTTTGGGCAAGCTCTAACCAGAAACCGGAAACTTTTTTTTGGGCCTTAAAAAAAACTGTGTTATTCTTGCGAGAACCCAAAACGTTGTAGCGTGAATATCCAACTCCATGAAATGTGGACTCATTGGTAGTACTGCGCACGCGGGAGTACGATACTGCGCTATTTTTAGGATCATTTCGGGAGAGTGACCTGTCACGTGCGAGGGATCAACCAATAATAGGGAAATAGGGGTCCGATTTTCTTAGGAGTCGGATTTTCATGTGACACCGGTACGAGAACGAATTTCGGGGGTCACAATATTTTCACTTTCTAAAATCGAGCTGTTGGGTGCCCGTTGTGAACTCTGCCGCATATGTTCCACCACCGTATCACACCCTTCGGCACTGGCGTAGCCAGGGGGGGCTTTTTTGGGAACAGTAAGACATATGGTAAGTTTCCTTTAACAATCCAAGACATAAACAGTCTGCAACATCTATTCCTATTTCTGTTAATTCGTGATACAAAAGTACTGAATTTGAGTCCATACTGTAGGGGCACACTGACTGACTTTGATTTAACGTTTAATTCTTCACAGAATAATTGTGTGTTTTTATTTTTTACTCAAAATGTAATCGTCTGGCACAATCACAAACTGTGTGAATTGGGCTTGGTGTTTAGATGATTCACATTGAGCATAATGATGCATGCGATGTATTGCATGTGTTTTCACTGTCTCGAACGTTCAGACGAACACCAGTCGAAATTAGAAACAAAAACGAAACGAATGACTACTAGATTGAGCGAGTCACAAAACCTGTGTTATCATTCAGAAGATACGTCATACTTAAGCCCATTTTCACGTTATAAAATCACCCCAGTTTAAACGTGGTGAGTCAAAATAAGTGGAACCCAAACCCAAAAAATTATATTTCAGATTAAGAAAAATATGTAGCACCAAAAATAATAATGACTGGAAAGCCCATTTCATAAGCCACTTTTAGATTAAATGAATATTGAAATTGCCCAATCCGTTCAAATAATATCACCATTTAAACACAATGACCCCATAAAAAGAAATCGTCTCGTCCAAAAATGCTATTTCAAGAATGGTCGTCACAATTGTCTTTAAACATCACCAGCGATAAAACCTCAGTTTAAAAAAAAAAGTTAAAAATATTCAACAAATTCCTTTTGAAGGCCTGTCTTTAAAAAGGTGGATTTTTTTTTAAATCATATTGTTTGCCTAACCAGGGCTATTGATACAGAGATTGTGTACTACGGTTGTTCGCAGTTGTTGAAACAAGTATTCTGTGTCATTTTCTTTGTTGTTCCTAAGAAAACGCACAATAATTTGCTTTTTTTTACTCACCCTTTTTTTACTCACCACTTTTTTTTACTGTCAAAAGATGTGGTTACGCACTCCTCTGGAAAGGCTTCCCAAAATTTCACACACAAAACTTCTCTATACTAACCAGACAGTCATTACAGTAATTTGCACGTTTTTTCATCAGTAATTACAGCTACGGCCCCGTGGATTAATTCCGATTTGCGTGCGCCCCCGTGCGCCTGCGAGTGCACGCGTGCTCATGCGTGCTACCCACTGATCTCTATATATATATATATTTCGTCCTTCGAAATTCGAAGATGACAGCCAACATCTTCATACTAGTTGGTGTTGTGTGTTCGCAGATGGCTAATAAGTCCAATTCTAGCCAAGAAGCTACATTCCTACACTGGACACACTAGGTTGGGGGTGGGGGTGGACACGTAGGGAAGCATCTAGCTGACGAGATTTCCGTTGCTGTCGTTTCAGCTCAGCCTCCCTGATGCGACGGGCTTCGAAGCTTGATGCACCTTCGTGTGATAATCTTCTCCATGCCGTTCGATCATGGGCAGGTTCTTCCCAGCTACTCATATTGAAGTTGCATTGCTTCATGGTTGCTTTAAAGCTATAGTCCATCATTTGTAATTAGTGCATTTTGTTCGTTTGAAGCAACAAAAGTGTTCAAAATCTAATGAAGGATACTGAGCAACTAACCTGATGAAGTTTCAGCTAAGCTTCAGCTGTACATTCCGAGAAAAGCAGCATTCTAAGATCTCAATTTCAAATCAAAAGTTACTGAATCATGTTTTGAATTGTTTTGAATTGCAGCTATACGCGGCGTCGCGCACTGATCCGACGAATTATAACAACCGCGCGCGCGTGTGCGTCGTTCCAATACTTGTGCGCGCTGCGCTGAATAACAAAACGAACTACTAATTTAAATTTTCCTACGGTGCTTCTTAAGAATCACCGTTGGAAATGCCTTCTTTCGTTGATTACTTCAAAATGACAGCTTCCCAGAAAGAATAGGGGAGTTTAGTTCCCTTACTATCTTTCAACCAAGTTTGTTTTTCAACAGTAATTACGCCAGTTACTTTTCGGATGGCTGCAAATGATGGACTATAGCTTTAAGGCAATCCTTGTATCTCTTGAATTGACCACCAGCCGATCTTTTGCCTGTTGTTAGTTCACCGTAGAAGATCTTTTTGGGGAGTCGAACATCAGGCATCCGTACTACATGACCTGACCAGCGAAGTTGAGCTCTTATGATCAAAGCACCTACACTGGGCAATTCCGCTCGCTTGAGGACTTCAGTGTCTGGGACTTTGTCTTGCCATCTGATGCGCAAGATCTTACGCATGCAGGAAAGGTGGAAGTGGTTCAGCTTTCTGATGTGGCGGCTGTAGGTTGTCCAAGTTTCACAGGCATACAGCAGGGAAGTCAGGACTGCAGCTTGATACACACGCAGCTTTGTTTTCAAGCTTATGCCTCTCCTATTCCACAGACGCTCACGAAATCTTCCGAAAGCTGAGCTGGCTTTGGATATCCGATTTGTGATTTCCTGGTCTATGTGGACCTCTCTTGACAGGGTGCTGCCCAAGTATGTAAATTTGTCAACAGAATGAAGGATGTGATCTCCAATGGTGATAACGGATGGAACATATGGCTTACTTGGAGCAGGTTGAAACATCACTTCTGTCTTTTTCAGATTGATTGAAAGTCCAAAGCGTGAGCAAGCCGTTGCGAAGCAGTCCATGATGAGTTGTAAGTCTTCCTGGGTGTGGGCGACAAGAGCACAGTCATCGGCATATAGGAGTTCACGAACTAATTCATCGAATACCTTTGTTTTTGCTTGAAGTCTTCTCAGATTGAAGAGTTTACCATCAGTCCTGAATCTCATCTTCACGCCGATGTTGATGTCACGGAAAGCATCAAGGAGAATGCTAGCAAACACGACACTGAAGAGCGTTGGTGCAAGGACACAGCCTTGTTTAACTCCATTTGATAATGGGAAGGGTTTTGAAGACTCCCCATCGTCCGTTACTCGCGCCATCATACCATCATGAAACTGCTTAACCATCTCGATATACTTTTTAGGGCAGCCAATTTTGGACAGGAGTTTCCAGAGTCCTTTTCTACAGACGGTGTCGAATGCCTTTGTCAAGTCGACGAAGACACAGTAGAGGTCGGTATTCTGCTCTCTGCATTTCTCTTGTAGCTGCCGGGCTGCAAAGATCATGTCGCCTGTACCTCTTCCTTTTCTGAAACCACACTGGCTGTCGGGTAGAAATGTTTTGGCAATGTGTGTTGTGAAGCGATTAAGCATGATTCTGGCGAGGATCTTACCAGCAATGACCAGCAGGGAGATTCCTCTGTGGTTGTCACAAATGAAACGGTTGCCTTTCTTCTTATAAATGTGGACAATGGAGGCATCCTTGAACTCTTGGGGAAGAACTCCTTTGATCCACATCAGTTGGAATAGCTCTATATAAAGACTGGATAACTAATAAAGAGCCGCACAATGAATGAATTTGACGCCATATTGGTGAGACCGGCCGGTGATCTACAAAGGACAAGTTGCCGTCTTTATAGACAGCATGATTTCTTTTGTAACGTCGCGGCTCACTTGACTTATATTTTGACCACCACCATTGACCAACTGACCAAGGTTTTCATACAATTTTTCTAACGTCGTGGTTACATTTATAATGCCGCAAATCACTTTTTCGGCGTTTTTGAAATAATAATCACTACGGAAATGTGTCCCTTTTAGAACATCATAATATGTGTACGTGACCAAAATGCGCGTCAACTGTTGATACAACGCGCGCGTATTTACCCGCAGAAGGTTCGTATTATACGCGGCCATCTTCGTGAGACCGGGGGCGAATTGGTCAATATGCAAAGTCTACTGTGTGAATGTTGTATGAATATCCGCTATCCAGTCTTTATATAGAGATCAGTGGTGCTACCCCGTGCTGCATGGGTCTGCCAGCAATTGCATAGGCCCCTGCGTCAACCTCGTCCCCAGGGTGTCGAGCAGTACGCGCCCACCACTACCTGCTCTCTCACCCTGGTATTGGATCATTTGCATGTGCAAGATTTTTGCACACGTATGCAAAAGAGGAACAGTCTGGTGCCTGGATATGCAATATACATTAGCGTTTGTTTTTGTATGCGGTGTCTGGGGTAAAAACAGAGTCAATTCGTAGCAGCGCGAGCACGACGTGAGTTACGAAAACACGATTTTTGAAATCAAACTGTTACGATCTTATCCAGACAACATGCAGTATCATATTTCATATTAATATGAGCAAATTGGAAAGGAAATTAGTATTTTCGAGAAGGCGTGGACGAATGGTCGAGAAAACACGTACTGCACGTTGTGAATATATAGCACCAAGTACACGATAAAAATCCATTACTAGCCAATTGCGGTATCCAATCAGGATACAGGAAGAAAGTTTCCTATCCAGGGTTTACTATTGGAAACGCGGTTGGAAATAAAGTAAGCACTGGGGACGAGGTTGCCCCTGCGTGCCGTTGCGGGCAACTGCATGCCATTGCGTGCTTATGCGGGCTATGAAGCACAGGCATGCAGGGTTGCTACACTAGAAGAGTTTTACCTGCCTTGTTCTCTTGATGGCTCTCGGCTGTGTTTTTGCCTACGACATGAAAGAAGGTATGCATTTGGATTTAAAAGGAATTATTTTACTAAATTTGTCACACTATACAGGCTTGGTTTTGTTAGAAATAATATTTGTTGACTAAAATCACAATATTATGTGTAATACAATGCAGATTCACTGAGGGCGCTGTTGGAAGAGTTACGTGGCGAATTGAAGGCTCGAGAGTTGAAGAAAGGTAAGTGTCATGTCATAGGATCATTTGCTTTTCACACATTTTGCTCGTTTCCAATAATAAAACCGCCAGTTATCCAAAGGAAAAACTAACCTGATCGGTTATCAGCTCCGTTTGGATGTTACGCTTTTCGAGTAAACAGTGAAAAAAACATACACAACCTTTGAATCACAAAATACGTTTTCGTTAACACAAAAAAACTTAAAATTAAAAAAAAAAAAAACTTCAATTTGTTTCTTCTTTTTTTCAGCACTGGAAACCATGGAAGAAGAGAGAGGTACGTTGAAGAATAATTCGTGCTTAAAAGTGTTTTTATGTCATCTTCATAAACACCCGAACCTCAGAAATAACATCCAATAGGGCACAAGATGAATCGTGATCGTGGGTTCCAGCCCGCCGTGGCCATGCATACGTGTTGTGCCCTTGAGTAAGGCGCTTTAGCTCAATTACTCCTCTCAACCCAGGTGTTAAATGGGTACCGGCATTATTCAATACTGGGAAAGTAACAGACTCGCTATGGAGGAGGTGTGGCGATCCCCCACAGCAGCATTTCAAGGACTCGAATCTGGCCCAATCGCTTCGAAAGAGAGCTGGGCACTCTGTTCCTGTGAACACGGGTTCGTCCTTCATTAAACTTTTCCTACATCCAATCTGAGTAGTAAATGGAAAACCTTTTTTTTTTATTCAGGTGTGTATTGCGGTGGTACCTTCTGCGCCAAAGGTGAACAGTGTGTGACAGCGAATGGAGGCAAGAAGGTCTGCTGGGATACATAAAATGTACTGCAGAAAACATCGTCCTGCAACAACGGAATCAAACGACAAAAACATCGAAACATGGCGCTAGAAGGCATTGTATTGTATTATGAAATTTGTCTAACAACTTTTGGGTGGAGGGTAGTTTTTAAATGTTAACATCTAGAGGGGTTATTTAGTTGGTATCGATATCGAAGTAAATTAAGGGTGCGTTCGTTTAGCTCACCCGGGTCGACACGGGTAAAGGCAGACGGGTCAGCCACGACAGCCGGGCTAATCGAACGCTCAACCGCGGGCCATCACGATTCTCGCTTAACGCCCTTAGCCGTGGCCGTAGCCACTGACAAAACGCCCGTTTCGGATAGGGTCTTAGTTTGAGATTTACTTATTTTTAGTCAATTGGAAAAAAACTCAAAAAACAGTTGGGCTGAAATTATATCCTCACAAGTCGCAACGAACTCAATAAAATAATTACATTTAGACTTCAACTAAAGTGAACTTTAAGTCCACTTGAGATTTCTGCTGTCTGGCTGCCATATTTGTCCGTTTCTAGGGAATGAACAACGCATGCGTGATGTACTTCCACCAGTGACTCTGCTCCACGAGCAGGGTCTGTGGTGGCTAACCCGGGTAAATTCCGAGCCAGTTGAACGGCACGAGGCTAGGGCTTACAAAGCATTTGGGTGAGACTATAATTTTCCACAAATTTAAAATACAATAAAATATGAAGTTGTAAGCCAGCCTTTACATAATTTTGTACTGTGTAATTTTGAAAATACATGACTGATGTTTTATGTTGTTTCATTGCTCGAGTAATCCAATAATGGTAGGCCCCCTATTTCAGAACAATTCTTTTGGCAAGTAGGGACCTGATTTAAAAACAAAATGAACATTATGCCGGTTAAGAGTATTTCACTGATAATTCTCACTAAAGACTGAGTTAGGGGGGTAGATAGACTCCTGTCGTTATACAATTATACAGTAATATTTTTTTTTAACAACTGCCAGTTAGACCATGAAGCCGTCAAGGAGCTGAAAGGCAGATTTGACAAGAGTAGGCAGGAGTTTTTGACGCACCAGTTGTGGTTGAATTACTTAGATATGGTGGATACTGCCCTTTTGTTCATTCATGCTGAAAGAGAAGGTGTTTGGACGGAGCATTTGTCGAGCACAGCAAGCATGCAGCTGCAGATCATTGCAAGTATATCAAAGCTGTTGTTGCCTACTTAGAGGAGATGCACATGTTACAACAAACTGCACCGGAAGTTCACACGCAGTTCGTGAATGGTCACTTCGCAGTCAAACGGTCGACGGGCAAGTTCAACAGTATTTGGACGGATATGGCACTTGAATGCTCACAGAATTGTGATGCAAAAGGCAGAAGTGGACAGGCCGGATTAAAGGGGATAACGATGAAAGAATACACACAGAAGAAGTGGTTTTCAACACTTCCTTTTACTGCAGGCATTACTTCTTCTGTAAAGTTCATGGTTCACCTGGATTATGATGATATCTCACACCACGAAGCTGACGCTGCAGTAAAGAAGAGAGAATTATCGTCGAGAGAAAGTCTGGTGAAGGTGTTTACTCAAGGTGACATGATCGATCCGTTTGGTTACACTGGCAGCAAGGACATGCTGAACATAGCAGATGGTCAAGTCGGAACGAAGGAAATATCAAGAGATTTTCTTGGTGCTCGACAGCGTGGTCGCCAGTCGCTGCAGAACTACATCTCATCAGGAAAAACAACACAACTTAACCCTAAAGGGCCGGGTTATTTTGACCATCTCTCAAAAGATCTCGGCCATCGAGTGACGAAAAATTTTGAAACTCGGCACATGCATAGAGCAACTCTTCCTAAACATACCCAAGAAATTTCATGACTATAGGTCAAAGGGTTTTGGAATTATGGCTAATTATTTATTCATATGTACGAATGGCAATTCTGCTCTGTGTACACGACGTATATGCGAAAATTCAGTTTTCACGGCGCGTAGCGCCGGAAAATTTTTCGCTACGCGGCAACCCGTGGTCCGATTTTTATGTTTTTGGTATCAAAAGATGCGCAAAGCTCGAGGCTAAAAAGTCCTAACGGGGAGGGGGGCGGATTCCGCCCCGGCCCCTTTAGGGTTAAACTGTAGACATTTGATGTCCTGAATAAAAGCAAAAAGCCAAGAGAAAAGAAAATAAAGCAGGAGATGACTGACGACATGGCCATACTCAAGCGAGTGTAATTGAGACTGAACGAGGCTCTGTTATTAGTACCCACCCCACTTGAAGACTTGCTGACACACGAGCTGCACCATTATCCCCCTTCTATAGCAGAGGTTGATTCCACCGCAAACATCAAACTTCGTAGCGGTAGCAAGGCATCTCTACAGCACATCTGTAGAAACAGAATAGAGCTTAAAGAATGGCCAGTCAGCATGTCTTCTGCGCATGCCACCCACAAAACAGGTGTCGTCGTTGATGTAATGGGGCTAAAGCTGGGATTTGACGTTACTACGTGTTGCAGAAAATACAAATCTGAACAGTTTGGTACATAAAAGAGATCTCTTTGTCTGAGGACAAAAACAATCAGCAGTTATTGCCCAAAGGCAAGTTTTAGCACTCGAGACATGCTCTTGCAAGCTAGACAGAAAGCAAGTGTGATGCTTATAATGTAAAGACCAGACGCAGTGTCTCACACAATTTGTCTTGCTGCGCCGCCGATCTGCCGATGGTTTATTTACAAATACATGCACGTGCAATAGGTCCTATTCTTGAAATTGAAACTGGACTGAATTAAAAGAACATTTCTTTAAAATGTTTGGGCATTTTACATTATGCCAAAAAAAAGAGGTAGAAACTTGGATGACCGTACGATTAATTTCTGTAGTCATGAGATAAAACTGAGCTGTGAAGTTACAATGCAGGCTAATTGCTCCTCTGTTTTAGTTTGATAAAATTACACTAATTTTAAACTTGAATTCAATTAACATGTTCAGGCGGTTTCTTCTTGTTGATAAACTGAAAATTTCAACTTGAAACAAAACATTAGAAAGCATCCTTACACCAGTTTACAAACTAAGTTTTTACAATTCCTTTTTCAAAAATATAATGCAGGAAGACACATGCAGACGAAAATACATGGTATCAAGTGAAGAACAGAAGAAACTGAGAAGGCTTGTAAAAGCAAGATTATATTTTAATCAATGAAAAAATCTTATAATCTTAAAACAATTTACTCAAATAACTCCGGATAAGAGGGGCCAGGAATTGCCTCAGATTGCACCACAGAGCATCTAGAATCCAAAATTTCCCAGGCCCTTAAGCGGGCCCCGGACCTCACGCCGAAGGATGTTCGCGCTCCGCATTGGTCTTCGGAAAGATGCCCTATACTCATCCTTGCAAGATACAATTCCTTTTCAAAAATAAGCACGGAAATAACTACCTATGCAGACAAAAATGTTTGGTTATACAAGTGAAAACAGAAGAAACTGAAAAGGCTTGTAAATGCAAGAATATATTATAAACCAATGAAAAACATCCTTATAATCTTAAAACGTTTTGCTCAAATACAGGGCAAAATGGGCCAGGAATCCCCTCAGAATACACCACAGAGCATCTAGAATTCTAAATTCGGAGCAAATGCCACAACGCACCGTTGCAACAGTTTACAAAACTAAGTCAATACAATTCCTTTTCCAAAATAAAAAGCAAGCAAATATAAAGACGTCTAAAAAAATCCTGGATCCGCGCTTGCCCCCACCCCCACCTGTTGATTTTCGGAGGCCAAGTGTCCGTAGAAAAAAAAACATGTCTACAGTTGAGAATTTTTTGTTGATCAAAACCTCCCCCCCCCCTGCAAAAAATCCTGGATCCGCCCCTCTTCAAGCGTTCTTCGGAGGGCACAGCCTCGTCTTAGCCGGATCGTGTTATTCAAAAATTGAATTCGTTTAATGCCACACAATTTAAACGTAATTTTGTCCAATTTCCTCATGCTTATAGCATTATCTTCAAAGGCAAAAAGAATAAATCTTTTTCTCTTTCCTTATTTCTCAAAAAATGTGACATTTCTTTTGATTCTTCTTAAAATATGTTAGACTCAATATTTTAGGCATATGACACGGGGATTTATGGGTTATCGATTCGTGGCTTTTTACATTTTTTTTTTTCATTTTTAAGAATTTTTCCTTTCTTTTGTTTATTTTAGATGCCGTTGTGTCGTTGATCTTGGTAATCTTTACTGTTTGGGTGACTCTTCTTATAAGTACTCTGCTTTGGTCCAAATATCGTGCGAGCGAATTGGCCAAAGTGTGCACGAGGACACTAGGAAAATGCCGTAGAGCACATCTGACTAATTTACTTTTTACAAGTTTTAATTTGATTGATAACGACGAATTTGATCTCTGAATGCTGCCTTTCTGCAACAAATTAGACGAATTTGATCTGTAATGAGGAATATCCTCGACCCGGTGACTAAAGAGGGTGACCAAACTTTGAAATTGAATGGTAAATGACTCAATTGTTTTGGTAAAAGCGCGTAAAAAGTTTTTAAAAATTCTCGGACGAAATTGACTGTTAGATTTGGTGAATGTGAATGAAAAATGTTTTAAGATAGCCAGAAAAACCTATACTAGGATGCAAACAATTAGAAGTTAGCAACGAAATTATTCTGTAACAAAACGTGTGCCGATTTTTTTTTCATTCGATATCCCTTTAAAAAATGACTCAGTTCTATTTTGCAAGAACCATAGCAACTTCAAAAATATTTTCCGGGATGAAACTCGTACAAAAGCACCGACAATACATTATTATGTCCCCCAGTGCAACACTGAACTATTTATAGACATACTAACGCCAATGAATTAAAATGTAAAATCCCTTCAATTCAAAATAGTTTTGTCAAACTTTGATTTAACATCAAACAGCAAGTTAATAGGAAGAAAACACTATTCTCAGTAAAATTATGGGCTGTTCCCTTAGAAATGAGTTGCAACGGTACTCCTACAGAATTCTGTACTAATAAAGCAGATTCTACAATAAACAAGCATCGAACAATCAGTCACTGTTGACCTTACGGAAATTGTGAATCCTATTTTTTGATGAGCAGAATTTAAGGACTTAGAGGTCTAAATTTTCTTCCTGATACTCGGCTCCAAAATTTTCCATGTTACTCTGCTTGATTCTTTTCATGTTCACCTGTACACCGAATGACACCATATCGACAGCCAAAGTCGAAACGTCCTTTTCATCTCCTTTACGTCGCCTGCATGAAAAGACAAAAATAGATTACAATCAGCCAAAAGCCCATCGTAAAAGAGTACGGCATTGATCAGAACATCAATTTTTAGCATACAATCCGTACAACACACAGCAACACATTAGACGTACTATCATTTTTTTCCAACGCATTTTAAATTATATGCTTTGTATTGGTTGTCCCAGCTATTTCAAAAACGTTTTTCATTCAAATTCACCAAGTAACTCTAACATTCAATTTCACCCAAGAAAACTTGCACTCAGTTTTAACAAAACCAATTTAGTCATTTACCATTCAATTTCAAAGTTTGGTCACCCTCTTTAGTCACCGGGTCTGGAATATTCGTCAGTACAGATCAAATTAGTCTAAGCTGTTGTTGAATGGCAGCATTCCGAGATCAAATTCGTCTTATATCAATCATTTAGACGAGTTTGATTTCTGAGGGTTTAGCGTAGACAAGACGGGACAAAAACGTGTGCTCTTTGTTTGAATTTGCTTGAACTGAATTTGAAATTGTCTGACGAAATTAAACATTGGAAGTGCACTAGATCCATGTTGATGGACGAATTTGAATATTAGAAAGGGTATAATTATATGCATGATAAACTTTAAAATAGCCGGAAAAAACCTATATTCAAAATATCTTGTTCCTATTTTTGGCACCTGCAGCACTCTGGAAAAAAAGTGTTTTAAATTTGGGTTGCTTTTGCCCATCGAGTAGACTGGGTTCCTGTCTCTACATATTACGATGTCAGCAGTGGACGGGAACCAGTCTGATAACTGGATTACTGATAAACATGTATAATTAGTCCCCCAAAAAATCTCCGGTTTCTGGTATGGAGTTTGCCCCAAAAGTGGTGCGGCGACGCGGGTTTTTTTTACCCAAACTTTTTTTTCTTCAAATGTTGGCTGATGTTGCAGATGACGCTTCGATCCCCTTAAAACTGTCAAAAATATCCTCCAGAGTGGTGAGGTGACCTCAGTAAGGCCATAAGGCTTGAGATTTCCGCACCCACTTACGATCTCGACCGACAGGAACATTCTTTAGAAAATTTGGATAGTCAAGAGAAAAATCAGAGAAAACGGTATATTTGGATCGTTTTGGGTTTACCTTTTGGTGAAGTTCTCTCCGTCTTCGATGGTAATCGGAAGGTCTCGACCCATAGTCTCTGGCAAGAACAGAATCACTAGTATGGAGGTCAAGATTGCAAGAATCCCGAGGAGAAGCAAGGTAGCTGGTGGCCAGAGGTCCTGAATGCGGGTCACGTATGGGGCTAAAGTGCTTCCCAGACTAAATCCCACACCGTTCAGTCCAGAACCGACATTCCTGGTGATATAAGAAAAATCTTACAATGTATATGACAATGTAGCACAACGTCAGAAATGAGGGTATTGGCTTCTTGCCAATTAGAACAATAAAAAATACGGGCCAATAACGTCTTTTTATATGAGGGAGTTGGCAAAAACTGCATGAAGTCTTTTCACAAACATTTTTGTTTAAATGTATTAAACGGTCAAAAAGCGCCATCTATGGGCAAGTTCGCGAAAAAACTTCGTTGACCAACGGTTAACCATTCAACTAAGCAGCTCGAACTCTGTATAGTCGACGATGGTTGACTATACGCTAGTCGACTATTTCGAACCAGCCTACCGTGGCTGGTTGCGCAACGATTTATAGCTGATTATCAATTTCCATAGCATAGTCCAGAGGGGACCAACTATCAACAAAAATGGCGGAAAACAAGCAGTGAGCGCTAAATGTCATTTTCATTGCACAGTTTTTCCATGTTAGTTTACGATTAAGTCACTTTTGTCACCATTGTATAATAATATTGGCCATTATGTAAGATGTCCTAAACTATACACAATCACTATTATTAGTGTAAATACAGAGAAAGAAGTGTTGAATAATTGTGCAACCGCCATTTTTTGACGGTCGTTGACATGACAATAGTTCCACTTTTGAGTCGTTCGCACTTCAACTTCAGTGCGCATGCGCTATAGGTACGTCGCCAACCAACCACTAGTTAACCACTGGTCCTTGCTCGAACTTACCCTATACTACTCATGCATGAAGCCCATACCTGACTTGGGTCGGCAGAAGCTCAGCGATGAACAGATCTGAAACACTGAGGGCGCCCGACATGCCGAATTTCCCCACCATGGCCAGCGCCGTCTGAGCTACTGATCCTTGCTCTGTGACCAGAATAATGTGAGAGTGTTATAGGCTCGTTTAGGCTGTCAGCTTCGGTCCAAGAATTGGGCCACCGGTATCAAATGATTGAAAGAAGCAATGCTCATAGCGATTTTTGGCAAGGTATGCAGATCTAGAGTTGGTAAATGTGTGATAGCTTTGCAATGTGAACGATGTCGGTTTGTTTTTAGGTGTTATCGCCTTAATTTTTTTTTTTTCAAAATGACCGCCAATAGCCTATGCTTGTTACCGAATTAATCATATGTGGTAACAAGCATGTTCTGGCCGCCATTTTTGTGTGTAATGATAGCACCCAAAACGCTGCCACCTCTGCAATGCTATCACATATTTTCCAACTACAGGGGTGCATACCTTGCAAAAAAAACACAATGAGCATTATTCCCCTCATTTTGATACCGACCCAACCCCCATGCTGATGGCCTAGTTGTAAACATACTTCTACCGTTTACAACGAGGCTGTAACACTTTCAGAAGAACTTCTATACAGTTTCGTTCACAGAGCCCAGTCATTGCCCTAGCTTGACAGAATAATCCACTGCAGTCTTGTTGAGGGCTGACTGCCATGGTTTCTTTATTCAGTGTCACATTTACAGTCTCTTTTAAGTAAAATCCGGATTTACTTAACAAACACACTCGATCAATCATCGAAAAGACATGTTTTTTGTAACTTGTCTATTTGTGAACATGAAATTCTAATCTTATAAAAACATGAACTTTTTGAAGTCGTGCTTAGTTTGCTTGTAATCACTCCAACATTTTGTTGGTAAAAACAATAATATTC
The DNA here is from genome assembly GCA_029964075.1 of Patiria pectinifera. NCBI lineage: Eukaryota > Metazoa > Echinodermata > Asteroidea > Valvatida > Asterinidae > Patiria > Patiria pectinifera. The sequence continues at coordinate 22,312,293 of CM057149.1, read as the reverse complement.
CACATGTTCCCCATTCAAACATTCAAACATAGCCAAATAAAGTGATGAGAGCCCCTTTAACCAGAGTTGAACTATTGACAGCAATTGAGTATATTTAAGTCCTAAGATAATCAATTTAAAGTACGATCCATGCATGGAAAATGCGATACAACGCCGAGAAGGAGCATGAATAATCAATCATCCTGTCAACAAGACTAGTGAGCAGCTCAAGTGACGGCTGTTTTCAGTCTTGTAATCCAACTTACCAACGAAAGCAGTAGCAAGGCAGCCGGCCGCTGAGACGGCAAGGCACGCCGCCATCGTCCATTTACGTCCAATGCGATCCAGGAGCAGGAAGACTATGACGAAGGCAGGTAGATCAGCGACGATAAGCAATACAAATGACAAATGGGCACTGGTGCCTATGTTACCACTGTTTAGTGTCAGGCCAAAAACAGTCAATTCAATGCAAAACCTGTCAAAATGAAAAAGATTTGTTTATCTTCATCAAACAAAACAATTAATATTGGTAAATACGTGTCTTTTCAAAATTTAAAAAACAAAACCTCCGTACGTATTTAGAAGGAATATAATGCCTTGTAAAAAAGTTGCTTGTTTTGCATTTGCAGGCCTTTATGCAATTGTATAAGTGGTTTTTAAACAGCGCGCTCTTGTTCAGAAAGTTTTGAGCGAAACGCTATAAATATTCAGACTAGTTACGTGATGATTGCAACAGTTACGCGATGATTGCAACAGTTCTGAGCCGTGCTCCGCAATCATTGCATATCTAAATGCAGCAAGGCCGGCCTGGCTGCACCTCATATCCTTCGTACTATTAGAATCTCTGCTACTTTTGCGTCTTTCCTCTCAGAGAATTGCAATACCCGTAGTTTTCCAAGTCTAGTGGTCGCGCACTATTTAAGACATAATACGTGTACGTACAAAGTTGTGTGCGCGTATATGCACAGTCAAGGAGCAAGTGCATCCCAGGCCTTGCAGAATTCCAGTGGATAGGCCTACGTCAAAAGGCTCTGAGATATTTCCACCTGTCATGACTTGTGACTTCTTGTTAAACCTCAGTGCGGCTGGTTTGCAGACTAGCTCCGTACACGAGTTTGTTCCTGTATAGTTCACGTTTCACAGCAGTTTGCTACCGAGTTTTGTCTCGTAAAACTTCGCTCTTTACGACTTCCAGAACAGTTTATTCTGATTGATTTCACAACCACCTTAGAAGGTATGTGTTTGTAATATCTCGTTATTATTCGTTTCTATTTTGGGATTGTTTGGGTGCCATTTGGAAAGGTTTTTCCCGTACTCGTTTCGGCTTGACGCCGAGCTTCGAAGACACATTGCCAACATTTAATGTGTTTGGTTTCGGATTGTCTTTAGAGTTTTACAAAAATTACAGTTCTTAGAAGTGTTTCTTAGAAATGTTATCGACCCGTTGATTACAAGCTTTAGATTCATACATTTTGGTTGTAATCTTGTCAGGGAAGTGATAATGGTTTACAGTGGTTCCCTAGTGGGGACTATTTGTTGTTCAGCTAGGTGCGGAGGATTATTAAGCTCAGACAGAGCGCGCAGACAGCCCACGCACGCGATCTGCGGCGGAGTGATATATTGCGTGTGATTTGCCTTTGCGTAGTCTCTCTTCAGGCGTTTACTAGAAATTGTGCTTTGGCGGCTTCGCACCATTTAGAGTTTGGAAGATGTAGTGTTTTTTTCTGGGTTTACTTTTAGAATTGTAGTCAATGCCTACTCCTTTCTAGTAGCTCCTATTTAATAAGGCTTATGTATCCTTCTTGGGTTTAGATCAATAGAGATTTGCCTGTAGGATTTCATACCGTTGCAGTAACTGATTACATGACCAAGCTGTTAAATATTTTACATATGTTTCACGCAGCCTTCAACATCATTGTTTATTTCCTTAGACTTGCGTTAACTTATTTTAGAGAAGTAACATCTGCACAAGCATGGATATTTAGATAGCTCACAGTTTGTTTGCAACTCCTTACCTGTACAATGTACTTATTAGTGCTTATTTTTTATTGTTTATTTGACAGGTGTAACCAACACAGTTGTTGAATTAACTGCATTACTTGACGAGTTTCGGCAAAGAGATTAAGGAAGCTATAAAAGTTTTAACGCTCGTCCTCCGTCTCTTTATTATTACAACAACGTGTGAAAGCCTGGAAGTCTATTGAGTCCACAACATAATCTTCAACAACTGTGATTCCCGGTCGATTCCCTGAGCGTCTTACTGCAAGCTACACAGTCTACCCTTCAAATTACACCATGACTGACACTACCAAATTGAGGCGTTCGCGAAGAAACACGAAAGGAAAGCTGACGCGTACCCTCGTAACAATCAACAGTCTCCTTGAGAGTGAAGTCAGTGACCTAGAAACACTGAAGGAGTACACTACAAAGGCAGAAGAACAGTTTCTCCGAGTAGAGGAAAGACATGCAGAGTTAATCGAATCCATTGAGGGAGAATCACAATACGAGGAAGAGAGAAGTGGATGACTGAATGCGAAAAGGGATTTATCCAAGTCCTGGTCCAGGCAAGGCATGTCATGGATCAACCCTCACAACCCTCAAGCAGCGTGAATGCAACATCAACCCCTGAAACGCACATTGCGTCGCCAGATCCTTCAACGCCTGTGAGCCCAGGAATCTCGACGCCGGTGCCTAGTCCAACTCCACCTACACCATCTCAGTCCCCCACCCCTTCAACATCGGCTATGACAACCCCGTCAACATCGGACACGACAACCCCGTCAACATCGGCCCCGACAACCCCGTCAACAACGGCTACCACAACCCCATCAACATCTTCTACCCCAAAGATGGCACGGATGAAATACCCGACTTTCAGCGGAGATCTGAAGGACTATAAGCGATTCAAGAAACTGTTCACCCACTGTGCAGGTGGTTTGACAGAGATCGAGTGCTTCTATCAGCTCACGGAAGCAATGGTGAATAGCAAGGAACGCAATATGATCAAAGGATGCATCAATGTTCAACGTGCCTGGCAGGTGTTAGATGAATATTACGGGGATGACGACAAGATTGTCGATAGCCTACTGAAGGAGCTCAGTGACTTGAAGTCGTATGAAATCAAGGGAAAGGTCAACCTGACCGCCATGAGACGGTTCGTTCAGTCACTCCAGACATTCGAGACACAGGCGGAGACAGTTGGTCTTTCAGGAGAGCTTAACAGTCGGCTTATGTTGAGTAACATAAGACAGAAACTTCCCGAAGAACACAGAATTGCCTTCTACAAGAGTGTAAGGGATGATAACACACCCGATACACTCACCGGTCTTGTCAAGTGGCTGTACAGCCAACTGCTATTACTTGACAAGGCCAAACCTGCGCATCCAGAATTCTCAACGCCAACCCGGACGGACAAGGTGACTAGACCCGCCAACGCAGTCTCTATCAACTCCCAGCGGAAGCAAGGCAAAAGTCTTCGCCCAGATACCCCCAAGTGTGCCTTGCACAAAGATTCGAACACCCACTACCTGAAGACATGTAACAAGTTTCGGGGTCTACGGCTGAAGGAAAAGTATGACGTCATGAAGGAAAATAACGTCTGCACCCGATGTGGACACAATAACTGTGTAGCAGGCAAGCCTCCTCATGACCACCGACAGTGCCAGTTCATAACCCCGTGCCGCATCCAGACATGTAGAAGTGATGAACATTTTGCCTCCATCTGCCCCAAGGTCTATGGAAGTGAGAACGACGAGGGCACTATGAGCAACCCCATAAACCAGGTTGGCCATGGGAGATCGGCCCAGTCCAACACCACAACGAGGCTCTCACCAACAGTCCCTATTGGAAAGCTACAAGCTACTCTACCCACAGTAATGGGCTACCTCCGATGTGGCAACAAACGACAGCTTGTACGCATCCTCCTAGATGGGGGGAGCCAAGCAACACTCCTGAGGACAGGAATATTTCCTAGGAAGGACGACGACACGTTCCAAGACCATGACCTCAGTCTGGCTGGGGGTGGTCAGATCCAACGAAAGTTGAGGATCCTGAACTGTGAGATTGGGGATGTGAGCGGGAGTTTTACCTACCCGATAACTGTTACCGAGATCGAAAGGCCCTGTGGTGATGCACCCGTCTCACTTCAAGAACATCTACAGACGTATGAGCACTTGGCAAATGTTGAGATCGATTTAGCTCCATCTCCGGTTATCGACCTTCTGCTTGGTGTCGACAACTCACACCTCATGGTATGGGAGGAGTTCATTAGAGGCAACAGATCAGATGATCCGGTTGCAGTACGATGCCCACTTGGATGGTTTATCCAGGGTGGTTCAGCAGCCAACACTACACCACTTGTCAACTACATCAATGTAGCAGCATCCGGCTCCTTGGAAGAGTTCCTTGGACTACAGACGGCTGGGCTGGAACCTAGAAGGTGCAAGTGCCTTTTGGATGAAGAGAAAACTGCCACTGACTCCATGCACAAGAGTGTGACACAACTTCCTGATGGTTCCTATGAAGTCCACCTGCCATGGAAGCGATCCCCGGATGGACTCCCTGATAATTACGACTATGCAGTCAAACGACAAAAGAGCCTCGAAACCCAGTTCCGTCATCGGCCTGAAGAATGGGAGGTCTACTGCCGGCAAATGAGGGACCAACTGGCTAGAGGTGTCTCCAGACATGTGACACAGGAGGAACTTGAACGAGACAGGCAATCAGGTCGAAAGATGTGGTTCCTCCCTCATTTCGCTGTTGTGAAAAACTCAGAGACAACGCCAGTCAGAGTTGTGTATGATGGAAAGGCAAAGTATCAAGGATACTCCCTGAACGACTGCCTGATCAAGGGGGAGAACGTCAATGCCGGCCTCGTTGAAGTGGCCCTACGCTTCCGCGAGAACGAAGTCGGAGTAATTGCGGACATATCCAAAATGTTCCAGGCGATCAAGATCCCTCCAGAAGATGCACGCTTCCATCGGTTCGTATTCAGAGAGAGCCCAAATCACCCAATGCAGGTCTATGAGCTCACGACAGTGACTTTCGAAGACAAGCCCTCACCGACTGCGGCAATAGTCACAATGAGGCATGTGGCTCGTGAGCACGCCCCTGATGATGATCAGTTGCAGCGAGTGGTCGCCGAGCAGTTTTATATGGACGACCTGAGCGAGTCGGTGGTGGACGTCAACGAAGCACTTGACCTGAAATCAAGATTAATCAAGACTTTGGAGAAAGGAAAGTTTAACATCCGGAAGTGGCAATCGAACCGTAAAGAGGTATGTGATGTCAAGGAGAGTAGTGAGACGGCAAGTGTCTTGGGGACAATATGGAACCTCTCCTCTGACACATTGCGTGTAAAAGCAGTGACACCACTCGCCGATCCAGTCCCTACAAAGCGCAAGATCTTAGCATACACAGCATCATTCTATGATGTCTTTGGGATGCTTTCTGGAGTCGTCATACGTCCGAGGATCATGCTCCAAAAGCTCTGGCAGATGAATGTAGACTGGGATACCCCACTGAATGACAGGCCACAACTACACAGCATGCTAAAGAATATCATCAGAGATCTGGAGGAGGCGGTTAGCATCGAGATCCCACGTTGCCTAATCCCAGACAAGTTCAAGGGAAAAAGACCCCTGCCAAGTGTTTCACTTCATGGAGCAAGTGATGCCTCGGAGGACGCCATGGGCATTGGTGTATGGCTACGATGGTCAGAGTCCGAGGAAGCTGAGGGGCAATTGTCTTTCGTCACTTCGAGGTGTAGACTCACACCCTTGAGACAGATGAGCATGCCACGGAAAGAGCTCCAGGCAATCCTGCTGCTTGCCAGACTGATGGTCACCCTCAAGAAAGCCTTGCGGCTCAACATCAACTACTCCAGGATTTGGACTGACAGTTTGACAGCCATCAGTTGGCTCCGTGGGCAGTCGAAGTCCTTTCGCTCCTATGTCGCTTGTCGGGTTGCAGAAATCACAGCTGACTTTGATCCCTTCACTGACGTCTCTTACGTGCCAACTGACCAGAACGTCATTGATGTAGTATCCAGAGGTGGTACTGCTGCGGACATGAAGGAGGTCATCGAAGGGCTAAAGTACCTGAGACTACCTCCA